>JBBGZY010000014.1:9517500-10870000 GCA_037952925.1 Lithobates clamitans
TGTCGCTCTTCTCTGCACTTTCTGGTGCCCAAAACTGAACTGCATATTCCAGTTGAAGTCTTATAATTTTGACCCTGTACACATCATTAATGTCTCTCGCTCTGGAATTCATACCTGTTTTAATATAAGAAACTATTTTGCTAGCGTTGGAAAGATTCTAGAAAGATTTAAAGATTCTTTTTATTTGAGAAAAAAGAAAAGTTGCATAACGGAGCCTCTGGGCATTCCCCGGCTCAAGGTGCATAAAAATATTAGGCAAGACATATCGTATCTTAACTACTGGCGTAAACTAGTTAACAACAACAAAACAACCCTATAGCTTGCTGCTAAAAATAACAGGATAAGTGTAATGCTTACACAGTTAACTCTTAGTCCTGACATGTCAGCGAATTGTGAGAGGACCTCCAACGCTGCCCAGAGGGAGGGCCCCGGATCCCAGAGGAAAAGTATAATATCATGAGCATAAAGTGCTATCTTTTTTCCTCCAGGTATCCGAGGAGGAGAACACCCCTCCAAGTTTAATCTGTGCTGTCGGTTTCTGATATAAGAGCTGAATCCATTTTCTAAAAGTGGGGCCAAAACCAATTATCTTGAGTACCTCCTCCATGTAGGGCCAGGCAACAGAATCGAATGCCTTTTCAAGGTCCAAGACTCTGGTACTCTGTTCTGTAGGAGGAATTTGTAAGTGGGTGAACACCCTACAAATATTAACATCCGTCGACTTCCCTGGCATGACGCCAGTTTGATACATATTTACTAAGAACGGGAGTATCCCCATCAGCCTGGTGGCTAGCACTTTTGTTAGTATCTTTAAATCATAATTTAGGAGAGAAATGGGTCGATATGCTGAACAGTATGAGGCATCCTTCCCTGGCTTTTGTATCAGGACAATGTGAGCTTGCGACATTGAGTCAGGTAGTCTTCCTGCTTCTAAACTAAGGGCATACACTTTTTGAAGATGCGGGGGTAAGTCAGCTATGTACATTTCGTACCAGTCTCCTGGTAGCCCATCAGGGCACAGTGTCTTGTTAGAGGGAAGTGAACGAATTACCATTTCAATTTTGGTCACCGAGATCTCCGCCTCTAGGGAGGCAACGTCTTCCTCTGTCAAGGCTGCCAGAGTCAGTTCACAGAGATACAAGAGGTGGTCAGGGGATATCTGTGAGGTGGTAGAGCTACGAGGCATAATAATCTTTAAATTCATTAAGGATGTCAGACTGGTTTGAAGTGACACCCCCCCCCCGCAGCAATATGTATTGTGGGTACAACTGTTTGAAATTTGGGGTCAGCCACCAGACTGGCTAGAATCCTCCCGTTCTTGTCCCCAGACTCAAAGATTCTGGCCCTGAGCAACTGCTCTGATGAGGCAGAGGGGTGTAAAGAGTGCCCTTCGAGCCTGTGCCAGGGAGGAATATGCCCCAAGAGAAGAGTCCGACGTGAACACCTCCTCTGCCGCACTCACCCGAGACCCAAGTTCTTTAGTCTGAGGCATAGTCCACCCTGGCAGCTTTAATTGCAGATATGTAGTCCCCTCTTATAGTTGCCTTAAAGGCATCCCAGGTCACCTGTGCATTGGTCACATTGTCATTACAGTCCCAATATTGGGCAATTTTCTCTTGCATATTCTCTTCTACTTTTTCATCCTGTAGCCAACGCGTTGCTTGTCACCAGTACTTTGTAGTGGAAACAAACTCAAAAGGGGGCAATGTCCCAGGTGTAAAGATCTTCCATTCTGTATTACTCCAGTTATTAAAAGATGACAAAAGTAGTGTACAGGAAAGAGCCTAAGTAAGCGCCAGGATGTTCAGACCCGTTAGGGTAGGATAATGTATCTGTCAAACACCATTGGACACTTAAGGTAACAGTTTACCGCAGAGCAGAAAACCAGGAGTCGGCCTCCTCCGGGGAGTCAAAGAATTTTTCAATACCCGCATGGACAACCCTCGGGTCGGGTAGAGCATGCTGTATGGCAGGCCTTTCTCTCTGAGGCATCTGTGGATGGCTTGGAAGGTTTTTCTCCTTCTGTAGGTCCGCCGATTAGTCAGGGTAGAAGTGGATGTCAGCATTTTCATACTTGAGGTTAGGATGTTTTCTGGCTTCACTGAGTATGCGGTCGCGATCCCGATAATTGAGGAACCTTACCAGGAATGGGCGAGGTGGTGCCCCAGGAGGTCGACGGCCAACTCGATGGGAACTCAATGTGCGTGTTCGACTACATAAGTCGGCGGAACAGACGCCAGCTGAAGGATGTCCTTGAAAAAAGCTTCAGCGAACTCTGCAGGTCGTTCGCCCTCTGATCCCTCTGGCAGGCCAAGCACTCTCACGTTGTTTCTCCTGAGGCAATTCTCTGCATCATCGGATTTAGCTACCAGTGATTTGACCATGTTCAATAGCACTTCAATGCGGTGGTCATGACTGGCAGTCAGGTCCTCTGTGGCTGATATTTGTGATTCAGATTCTGTGAGGTGACCTCTGAACTTATCTAGATCTCCCCTTATGCAATTGCATTCCTCCGTGAGCTTATCAATACGGGTCAGCAGGGAGGATCTACTGTTTTCTATGGCTAGCAGGATCACCGCCGTGGTGGAGGACTCCAGGGCCGCTGGAGCAATCGGGCTCTCCTGGCTCGTGCCCATGTTTAGCTCAGCCAGCAGCGCGTGGAGCCTGTCAGCTAAAATGGCGTCTGGGCGTCCGACCGGCGCCGTCGGTTGCTTTTTACTGGAGTTCGGGGCCGCGGTTTTCCCTTTTGCTGGCATGGATGGAGGTGCAATGACAAGTACTGTCCGTTCCGGGCACCAAGGGCCACCCCAGCAGAGTCCCGTTGGCCTGGGGAAGAATGATGTTATTTCAGGGTGACAGGAGCTCCTCTCAATGCAGCCTTCCCCCGCCACCCCCGGCCCAGATATATTTCCAATAGGCAGCTAGATGCGACCCAAGCTGGCCGCAGACCTCCAGCCCCTGATGGTTACACCTTGTACAGACAGTCAATGATCACCAGCAGCCTCCCCCTTCACAGTAACAAGCAGGCAGTGTCAAGGCAGTAAGGATGTTGTGCCGGGGGTGCAGAAGGCCCAAAACAGTGTGACAGAGGCAGCAGCTAATAGTGCACACCAAGCCACTGAATACCCCCGCTCAGTCAGCCAGTCCTTGGCGGCACCCCAGGCCTTGGCGGGGACCCGGGGATTGATAGGTTGGTTTCAGAGAGCAGGCCTGCGCTTGGATGTGGGGCGGACCAGCCACGATGACTCCCTGCGGGGAAGCAGCTGCTGGAAACTGCGGGGATCCGTGCGGCCTAACTAGGCCGTGGCCGCCACGGACGTCCCCAGAGCATGGCTAAGCCTCTGGCCGCGGGAATCTGGAGGCTATATCCTTCTGCCGCTTACAGGCCGAGTTGCTGGGAGATATTGACAGATAACAGTGCAGGGTATCTAGATGAGCAGTCTGGCGGGTTTTGGGCGCTTAGCAGGTCAGTAAAAACACGAATGTCGGCGGATTAACAATCAGGATTCTGGAGCTCTTTACAAAGACGTCCGGCGCCGCTTACATCTGGACACGCCCCCTTTATATGTCCATTCAAAACAACTTTGCCTGTCAGTTTTTCCGGCAGACCTGATTGGGCGGTCCATTTATCTCTATGGACGTAAACAGACTTGTGCATATAAAATAAGTGTAGCGCTATAAAGAATATGTAGAAAAGTCCAATGTCATAACCATTAAACCGGCAGTCCAAAGTGAACCTAACAAAGAAGAGACTTCCTGGAGAATGAGACAGAAAGATCTTCAGGAGCTAAACACTTCAAATTCATATATCATCTGGAGTGAAAACGTACACAACACCACCAATATTGAAGAGGCTTACCAGATGGAGTGGACCCGCCAGGGCATTCGCCAAGGGGGGTCAGATAGGCTTAGGTGGTGAGGGTCTGCAGACGTCCTGAAGGAAAGATGAAGTGGCTCTCACGTTGCTGTGTCAACCAAACAGATGTCTGAACCGAGTAGTGTGGAGCAGTCGACAAATAGACTGGGTCCCTTCACTCTCCTTTCCTCTGTTTCACCGGCACCGGGTCTTGGCGTATGCCCTGGCGGGTCCACTCCATCTGGTAAGCCTCTTCAATATTGGTGGTGTTGTGTACGTTTTCACTCCAGATGATATATGAATTTGAAGTGTTTAGCTCCTGAAGATCTTTCTGTCTCATTCTCCAGGAAGTCTCTTCTTTGTTAGGTCTACTTTGGACTGCCGGTTTAATGGTTATGACATTGGACTTTTCTACATATTCTTTATAGCGCTACACTTATTTTATATTTTACTGTTGTTTACCTTGTTGGTTGTGTTAGCTGCTCATTCTACATTTTGGCAGCGCAGAATAATTTTATTTATATCATAGACTTGTGCATACCTCCAATCCGATGTGCTGAAAACAAATGGAAGGGGATCCGTTTCCCTCCATGTAGGCGGATGTAAATAGACAGCAGTTTGCTTATGCACTTGGTCTGCCATGGACCAGTCAGCCGCCACTCTGCTCTGAATAGCAGGGGCTCTGTGAGCAGATCCCCTGCTGATTGGAACAGAGTCCACCCTGTGTGAAAGTGGCCTTAGACTATGATTTACAACCCCAATTCCTAAAAAGTTGGGACGTTGCATAAAATCTACTTAAAAACAGAAAGCAATAATTTGCAAATCTCATAAACCCAAATTTTATTTACAATAGAAAATAGAAAACATATATCAAATGTTTAAACTGAGAAAATGTACCATTTTAAGAAAAAAATAAGGTAATTTTAAAAATGGATGACAGCAACAGGTCTCAAAAGTTGGGACAGGGTAACAAAAAGATGGCAAAGTGGAACTAACGAGGAAGAGCTGGAAGAACATTTCGCAACTAATACATTTAATTGGCAAGAGGTCAGTAACATGATCAGGTATAAAAAGGGCAGTAAGTAAAGATGGGCAGAGATTCATCAATCTGTGAAAAGCGTCTAGAAATTGTCAATTTTAGATATTGTTCCTCAATGTAAAATTGCAAAGACTTTAGAGAAGTTTGGGAATTGGAAAAAAAAACAATTATAATCAACTAGGTGGATGCAGCATCGGTCCAGTACTGCATTTGTCCCCCGCCGCCTCCAAGACTGAGAACTGAGCCATCAAATGCCACTGATCGCTCCGTTTTTGGTCTTCAGTGAGCTGTCAGTCACTGGCTCTCTACTCTGCCCTTCCAGTGCTCACTGGAGAACCAGTTTAAACGACATATCATTAGGTGCAATTTTAATAGTTTGTTTCCTGAGAAATCTAGATTGGGAATGTTAAGTAATTCGGGGTAAATTACAGTGTCTAAACTAAACTGGACATGTAGCTTTAAGGGAATATCGACTCTACTACAGCGTTTCTGTGGTGCTTAAAGCAAACCTTTCAGCTATGCTAAACTTTGACTCCACCTCCCCAACTTTAAGAATAAGCCTAACCCCCAAACTAAGCCCACGTACCTGTCACCTTATTAATCACCTATGGTAGCAAATCTGGCTTATAGGCATACTAACTCATTTAAAAAAAAAGTTAATTAAACATACTGATTCCATGTTTTTGTAAAAAACTCAGTTTGCAGTTGTTGATTGCCATAGGAAAAGTAGTCATTTTTTATATACCCGTTTTTATAATTTAGCCTTATCTAGTAGTAGTTAGTCAAGTTCACATAGACCTGTTCTGTAATGCTAAATGTTTTGAAGCTTTTTCAAATCACTTCTTTAGTTCTGAGTGTCAGGAAGATACCCTAAATTGTCTTCAACATTACAAAATAAGTCTAAATGAATGTGACTAATTATTACTTGCTATACCAGTGGTCTCCAAACTATGGCCGGGAGGCCAGATGCGTCCCTTTGCTTACTTTTGTCTGGCCCTAGGGGCACTATTTTCATCCACTGACACCAATTAAGGGGCAGAACACTTACCAATGACACCAACGATGGGACACCGTTCCTCCCAAAAATGGGGCACAATTCCTCTCAATGACACCAATAATGGGGCCCAATGACACCAATGATGGGGAATAATTCCTCCCAATGACACCAATGATGGGGCACAATTCTTCCCAAAGACAGCAACAATGGGGCCCGATGACACCAATAAGGGGGCACAGTTCCTCCCAATGACAAAGATGGGGCACAATTCCTCCCAATGACACCAACAATGGAGCCCAATGACACAAAGGATGGGGCACAATTCCTCCCAATAACACCAACAATGGGGCACAGTTCCTCCCACTGACACCAAAGATTGGGCATTGTTTATTCCCACTGACGTCTGGACCTTTTCTATTCCCAAAGACCAGAGTTTGACCCCCCCCCTTACCCCCCTTATGTCTGAAGGACAGTAAACTGGCCCTTTGTATAGAAAGTTGAGACCCCTGTGCTTTATCATGACCTGGATGAATGAAAATGTTGGCAAAAAGAAAAGTTAAAATAAAGGAAAACTTTTAATGACGAGAAGGCTACATCCAAAATACCCAGAGCAACCAATCTAGTAAGTTTTTTTTTTCTGATCACACATGTTAAAAATCTGATATCTAATTGGATGCTTTCGGAATATTGCTACACAACATTGCTCTTTGCACTAGCTTGATAAAGCCTCCCTTGGTGCCTTCTAATTGTGTTTTTTTTAGTTTGACGTTTGTCAAAGTGATGTAAATGGACTTCTTTCTAGTGTGTACATTTTGTATAATTGGTTGTCAAAGTAGCTACGACTGCAAAAAAAAAGTGCTTATTAAAGCTGATCTAATAATTACAAATTGAGATACACCATGGAGCATAACATAAAAAATAGAAATTATCCTGTTAAAACGGCAGTGAAATTATTAGACATAAATGTTAATCTGAGATAGTGGTGCACCTTTCAGAGCATCAATAATAGAAAAGACGTATTTGTGCTGCTTCAATGAACATTACATTCATTTACTGTTACTGAAATGTGAATAACTTATGAGATTTTTTGAGATATCTTTGTCGTGCTTGGGAATGTGTTCCAGCGCACATACAGTACATTTTAAAGTGAAACATAGCACCCAGTTTAATATGCATCTGCTGCTTCAGTGTGTCTATTTGCTGAGGTTGATGTGACTCTATGTTTATGTAGAGACTGTAAATGTATCATATTATTGGTTTAAAGCAGGTGTGTCCAGCCCGCGCCCCAAGGACCACATGCGGCCCAAAACTGCTATGAATGCAGCCCAACACAAAATCGTAAACTTAAATTTATATATATATATATATATATATATATATATATATATATATATATAAAATTTTTTTTCATTTTTTTGCAAAAATGCCTTTACGTTTAGTGAACACATGCGGCCGATGAAAAATTTGACAGTGTCTCTTTACTGCACGTTTAATTGTGCAAGTTTCTGGAAGTTTTATCTACCCAAAGAAAAATCTCCCACTCTTCACAATCGCACCTTATTCATGTCAGCAGTTTTCGGCAGCACCTATGTTTGTGAGCAACTATCTTCAAAGATGAAGCACACGAAGGGCAAAATTAAAATCAAAATATCTGAGGAGCACCTTGCTACTACATCCATTGAACCAGATATTGATGCGTTCGTTTATCAAAAATAGTGTCAAATATCACACTAGTTTTATGTTGTCCTCTTTTACTTTTATAATAAAAATTATTACAAAAAAATGAAGTTTAATCAGGTACATTATATATATCAGTGATTGTCAACTTGTGATCTGCCCGACTTTTTTTGCTGATCAGCTATCCTTATTGTTAGTGTATTTTATGTGTGACCCAAGACCATGCCTCTTTTTCCAGTGTGGTCAAAGAAAGTCAAAAGGTTGGACACCTCTGGTTTAAAGGAATTTTAGGCAAGAAAACAAAGACACCCTTTAGGAGATTGCTAAGGTTTTAAGTGACCTGACCTAGCCTAACTCATTTCTAAGGCCAGCACTAGACAGAGCAATTTTCTTTCCTGTAACCAAGAAAATGGCTCGGTTCCCCCATAAACACAGTCAGTGTTGATGGCAGAATCCCTCCTGTAGAGCCACCGTGTTCTCCCAGCGGGGGAAGCTGTCCCCGCCGGGAGAACACAGTGATAATAGCCGTTAGCAATAATCACATGTAAAATCCAACAGGCTGGTTATATCGAAGTTGATCGATCAACTTGGGTACATTCAACCTGCCCATATATGGTTTTAATTTTGGCCGGTTCCTGCTGAACTGGCTGAGATTTGAACTTCCTATGGTCCGCTTAAGGTAACAGCAGTGCTTTAAAGCCGGCAGCCCATAGTGTCTGCAAGTACTCGCATCAGATTGATCCCTGTGGATTCTGGGCCCAGGCTATACATTGAACTTTGACTTCCCAAATCAAGGTTATTCTGCACCTTCTGCCACTGAACTGTGAAATACCAGAGCTTCTAATTTCATCTGAATTTGTGGCTTTTGACAGTGGAAGCAGCTAAATTTCGATTTATGTATGATTGGCTTAGCACACATTAATGTGGCTTTGTACACCTCATAAACCATGTTTTGTTTTTTTGTTTTGTTTTTTTTTTCTGTTTAGACCCCTTTCACACTGAAGACGCTTTTCATTTTAGAAAAATAGCGCCTGAAAAGGGCCTCTCAAGCCTCCCCAGTGTGTGAGCCTGAGTGCTTTCACACTGGGGCGGTGCGCTTGCAGGACGGGAAAAAGTCCTGCAAGCAGCGTCTTTGGGGCGGTGCAGGAGCAGTGTATACACCGCTCCTGCACTGCCCCTGCCATTGAAATCAATAGGCAGCGCTGCCGAAGCACCTGCAAAGTGCTTTGGCAGTGGTGCTTTTTGGGTGCTTTTAACCCCTTGTTAACCTCTTCTTTTGGGGTTCTCCGCTCCTGCCTGCACAGTACCGGTAAAGCGCCGCTTAAACTAGCGCTAATGCGGCCGCGCTACCAGTGTGAAAAGGGTCTAAATGACGCTAGTATAAGTACCTGAATCTGGTGTGGTATTAATCTCTTGAAAACCTGTACAGCAACAATCTGACTGAGAGATGGAGAAACCATCAGGTAAGCTGTATGAGAATTTGCTGACAGGTGGAGAGTTTGCAGATGGATGACCTCCCAATCCTACTGCTAATCTTTCACTGTCCAATCACTGATTAGGGGTGGGAAGTCACCATTGCATTCCTGAAATGTAACTGAAAAAGCAGTGTCAACTGCCTGGTTTCGCTGTGTGGCAGGACTGTGTAAATCTCAGGTTTAAATGGACAGAAATCCTTTGGCAGACTTATCTCACAACCTTTCCCGTTTTTGGATAATTAAGTAGTTTTACAATTTATCTGAAAGAAAATCATTTGATCGTTTTTCTTGCAGGCCCTGAACCAAAATTCTGAACTGCGAACCCGTCTGACCAGAATACATACAGAGTCTGTCATCTCTGACCAAGTTGTTAGTGTTAACATTATAGCAAGTCCGGATGAGGTAATTATTTCTTAAAATATTGCATTCTAGATATAACCAACTTGGAGAGCTGTAAAGAGGATTTACACTCTAAAATAAATGTGTCAGCCTTTGTAAACTGTTTACATGTTTTTAAATGGTAGACTTCGCATGGTGTTTGCTTTTTTAGCCAGAAAACTGTGTGCCTCTTTAGGTTTATTATTAATATTATTTTATTTATTATTACGTGTTTGTTACTGACTCCTGACTTTTGGGCCAATCCTTACCGTGCCCTCATTGAAGAGAGGCATAGTAGTTAATGCTTAGCCCAGGAATCGGGTCAACAAGATGACACAAAATCATGACAGAGGAGTATTTTCTGGGACATAAATAATTTTGCTTATGTTCCATACATACAGTATGTAATATGAGCAGTATAGTGCTATTCCATCTGTTGGATGAGCTCATGTAATTTTAAGCCTTACTTGTCTGCAACCAGTGATGGTGACATCCGTGTCCTTTACACTGTAGGAGACATAGTTGGGACATATTCTCTAATGCCTGATGCTCGTGTGTCACACAGCAGTCTGTTTTTCATTTAAAGTGGAAATCCACAGTTGTGACGTCCTCCTGTGACCTACAGGAGAGGTATGGCCAAAAGAGCTTTGGCCATACTTCTCCTTTTAATTGTTTAGGCTGGTGGGGTCCAGAGAGAGCAAGAGTGTCCGACCTTCCTGGGCCATATTGGAAGAAGAGGAATTGTCTTGGGCCACATATAAAATACACGAAGGATAGCTGATGAGAAGAAAAAGTTGGGCAGATCACAATCACTGATATAGATCATGTACCTCTCTTAGTAATAAAACGTCATTTTTTTGTAATCTTTGTTATTATATATATATATAAGAGTAAAAGAGGGTAACAAAACTAGTATGATATCTGACACTGTTTTTGATAAACTAACGCATCGATATCTGGTTCGATGGATTCATATATGATGAACAGCAATTGTATAGATGAATAGCAATTCTCAATGAATTCTCAAGGTGCTCCTCAGATGTTTTGGTTCTAATTTTGCCATTTTTGTGTTTCATCCATGAAAATACTTGCTCACAAATATGGTCGTTGCCAAAAATGATTGTGAAGAGTGGGATATATTTCTTTGGGGAGATGAAACGAAACATAAAAGTATTGTAAGGAGACACTGTTCGATTTTTTTTTTTTTTCTCTTTGGCCACATGTTTTTGCTAATTGTAAACGCATTTTTATAGAAACTGAAAAAAATAATCAACATTTTTAGGTAAGTTTATGATTTTTTTATGTTGGGCCGCATTCATAGCTCTCTTGGGCCGCAGGTTGGACACCCCTGAAAAAGTGGGCATTTTATTAGATACCCACAGCATTGGATTGTGGCGGTTTTTAAAAAAAAATAAAACATTTTTTTGTGTTACTGTCCCTTTAAGGTAGGCTTGACAGGACACGGGTTTTGCGGGTGGGAACAACGTGACCTTGGGCGGGAAAAACACGTGTTTTTAAAAATAAGACATGTGAATAGGGCTATATAAGACCCCCGCAATAAAGCTCCTGTCAGAAGTGTGACCCAGAGTGATTTGGTGAGCTCCCCTCCCTCCCACCCTGTCGCAGCTCTTTTATGTGGTTTGTCACCCTTGGATCAAGGGGGGACTTTTGAATGTTTTATTTGAGGTACTCGCTCGAGTTCTATGACTGAGCGAGTTATTTGATTATTTAGAAAGAGAAAAATAAATTTTTGGAATATTTTAATGAATTTTATTTAATTATTTATACCAATAAAGGTGCCGCGGCCATTTTTATTACCAAAAAATATATATGTATTATTTATTGTATTTAAAAAAAAAAAAAAAAAATGTTAAATAAATTATCAAAATAAGTTGTTCTGGTTTGTATTATTTCTTAGTTGTATTTTTAAATTTAAGTACAGCCTACATTCCCATGCTTTAGAAGAAAGAAGCAAGGGGGTGGGACTTTGACTGAAGCACATGGTAGCAATTGAGTACCGTGGTGGGTATAAAATGATTTAATATTCCATAAACACATATTTACATACGTTAATAACCATATACATAGAAATGCATACTTGAATATTGTTGATTTCTAAAACACTGGTAACTGATAACATGATTAAAAAATCGCATGATAAGGTTAAGGATTCCACCAAAATTCATGATTGGATATACATATATTGTACAATAGCCTCTGCATGGTCTATGATCTTTCTAATCCCTGTCACGATATATAAGGTATATGTGTATTGGCACAGCAATCTGATAAACATGTAATCATATGGTACACGGCATCTGATAGCTCGACACGTTTTGCAGCTTTAAGCCACTCTTCAGGAGCAAGCGCGTGTTGTATCTGGAATGGAAAATATGTTGTCTAGGTAAGCTAACTTGTATCAATAAAGGGGAGGATAGATCAGAGACATGCCCCCCTAAATATCACTTACAGGTTTATGTGCACTTGATGGCGCATTGTCAGGGACCATGGGCCACCCAAGGGCATCAGTATCGGGATCTATCCTCCCATCTATTGATACAAGTTAGCTTACCTAGAAAACATAATTTTTATTTCCCGATACAACATATGCTTGCTCTTGAAGAGCGACTTAAAGCCGCAAAACGCGTGGAGCTATCAGATGCCGTGTACCATATGATTACATGTTTATCAGATTGCTGTGCCAGAACACATATACCTTATATATCGTGACAGGTGATTAGAAAGATCATAAACCATGCAGAGGCTATTGTACAATATATGTATATCCAATCATGAATTTTGGTGGAATCCTTAACCTTATCATGCGATTATTTTTTTAATCATGTTATTAGTTACCACTGTTTTAGAAATAGACAATACGCAAGTGTGCATTTCTATGTATATGGTTATTAACGTATGTAAACATGTGTTTATGGAATATTAATTTTATTCCCACCACTGTACTCAATTGCTACCACGTGCTTCATTCAAAGTCCCACCCTCTTGCTTCTTCCTTCTTATATTGACAGGGATGGAGGAACATGACCTTACCAGGCCATGGCTTTATTTAACGTCCCAATTTCCCCCTTTCCCCGAATTATAGTAACCCCTGCTTTAGAGGGTGCCAGTAGAGAGGGAGAGATTGAAGATATGAGTGAGAGAGCATAGGATAGAGCAAGAGAGTGATTGTAGTAGATGGACGGGTGTTTAGGGTCAAAAGAGGAAAGTGTCAAATGTGTTGTTAGACAGGGTATGTTAAGTGGGGTAAATATCTGTACAATTGAGATGTTGTCACAAATTGCATCAATCTTGTTTTTGAAGCGATTGTCAATCCTTGGCAGTGAGTAAGTTAGTGGGTGGAGGTGGTGGGGATCAAAGTAGAGTTAAAGGTAGAGACTGCATGTGAGCGTATTCATGAGTGACAAAATAAGTTGGTTTGACAGCATGGAGGCAGGAATTGTACTTTAGGAGGGCAGATTTGTATAGGATGAAGTCTTGCAGGGATTTAGTTTTACACCATAGTCGCTCAAGAGCGCGGCTACATCTCTTGAGATTTCTGGTGTCGTCAGTTTGCCAAGGTCGTAGTGGTCAGGGCCTGATTCTGTCTGTAGTTAGAATAGAGAGTGCATCCAGTGAGGATGAGAGAGAACTATTGTAGACAGATTTGGTTATGGCAGGACAGGAAAGGTGCTGCACATAAACACCACAACAACAGTGCTGGGACAAGGTCATCCGGCGCCCAGGGCAAAGATGCCAAAATGTGCCCCCACCCCGTTTATGATGTGCAAGCTTACGTGATCCTACGCCAAACAGTCACTGGGCTCATGCTTGTGTAGTCTCTTTAAATATTAAAAGTTTGCTATTTACAACAATTTGTCAGGGTAGATTCACGCCATGTGCAGTAGTGTGTTGGATGGGGGAGAGAACACAGCCCACACTGCTTCCTGGCACTCCCCTCTTGTCTTCGCTGCTCCCAACGACTGACTGTCACTACTTCGGTCAGCCTTGTAACAGAAGGAAGGCACCCCACTCCCTAAAGTAAACCATTGCGCCCAGGGCAGGCCCACCCCTTGTTCCGGCCCTGCCACGGAAGAACACACACAGAGCACACTGACAGGCTACACATTTGGCTGTGGCCCACAGCAAAAGATGGACTGCACATTGATGTCCAGCAAGAGGGATAGAGGTAGATAGCCTCAAGTCTTTCAATTAAAAAAATTAATTTCTCGTGTGTAATTTGCCTTGAATTTCCTTACAGCTTCGTTTGCAGTGTCATAGTGGTAATTTGGGAACTGTACTATTTTCCCCATACAACGCGGTACTAGTTTCTGTTCCTTTTTAATATAGTTTCTTCTCCATAGCAGTGTACATATTTAAATGAAGTAGTTGTCTTACTTCAAAGCAGCATAACTACAAGGAGTTGGTCATCTTATTAAGACTGCAGAATTTTGAAAAGCAGATGTCCCTAAGCAATATTGATAAAATAATTGCAGTATCATTGTTGGTGTGATTGTTCTGTGATACTAATTGGCTTACTAGAAAAAAAGCTGCCTGTGAGATTTTCTCCGGAGCTGAGTAGGGAAATGCTCTGCAGTAATTAGTCTGCATCATTATCTCTAAAATTTGTTGGGATTGTCTTTGAACAAGTAATATACATTATCTTTCTAAACTCTAGTGGAAAGAATTGTAGATATATTCGCTAGAGATAAATATCATACAAATAAATACATGTTTACCTAATATGCGCAAGGTTGCTTTATAATATATTTACCTGCTCTAGCAAAAGCCTGCTGGACCGGTTGCTTGAAACAGCAATGTTTAAACCAAATTCTGTTCTGCCATCCCCGTGTTTTACACACTCATGCCACAGTGTACAGCCAGTGGGTGACCACGCTATTTTCTGGTTTAGGCCTCATATACATTTAATTAGAAAAAAATATTAATCATTAGTTTATAAAAGTTAAAGGTAAAATAGAACAAAAGCTATTACAGTTTCCCTTTAATAAAAACTGCAAATATGTGCGTTGCCCATTCACAAGACCATAATGAAGAAAAAGAATGTAGTATGTCTTGTGTCCATTTCCTGATAATAATTCACAGTCAAGTTAAAGGTATCCACACTTGTGTTCCTATAAGTGCTTGTAGTAACTTTTACTCAACAGGGTGTGTCAGAAGGGCTGAGGTTGTTCTTTAGAAAGTAGGTGCAGAACCGAGAACCCAAATTACCAAGCGGTTAGTGGGTAGTGCTACATAATGGAAGTGGTATCATGCGTGCTTTCATTACTTAAAGTAACCACAAACTGTTCTCATAATATGTTTGCTATTATGGTCCTTTAAATTATTTAACAAAAACTGCTGGTGCAGCAACTGCTCTTGCACCCTTGACGGGGGTTTATAGGTGTGCTAATCCCTGGTAATGTCCGCTTCGTCTGGACAGCTTTGTCTGCATTTAAATGCATTACTGGCTATACATATATGCATGTGAAATCAAAGAATTTGTATACAGAATACTATCATTACAATTATTAACCACATGCGGTTAGAAGAATAAAATATTTATTGTTATAGTGGCACTTTAATTAAAGCCTACAATTTTATCAACAGAACAACAATTAAGTGACTGATTTTGTAATATATCTATTCTGCGACTCTTCGTGGGGCAAATTATAACTGGGCTCTCAGCCCAAAAGACATTATCTTTAATTAAATGAAAGAATCCAAGTAGCTTGTTGTACAGAAGCATGTATATACCAAGGCAAAATCCAATTGCAGAATTCTAGCACTCAGTATAAGCACTGTTTTATGAATATATCACTTCTGAATCAGAAATCTAAGGCTACACACTGAGACTCTCTGATGTCATATCATATTTTTAGCAAGGACACAATTCTTTGCCTGGAAACAAATCTAGTAAAACGACTATTGTCTGTGCTTTAAAGCTAAACTCTTGGATCGGCTGGAAATACTCACAATCCTTGCCAAAACTCCCAAACCATTTAACACTGACAGGGGTTCTTACAATGGTCTATTTTTATTGGTTCTCGTCTAAATCTTGTCAGTACATTTAGATAATGCCTGACAACATTTGATTTTAGAATAAATGGAATTTCCCGAACTGTGTGGGAGCCCTCGGTTCTGGTACTAAGCTCTGATGGTCCGGCAAGGTATGCCGGACCTTCAGAGCGGATGCGCCGGTGACCTAACTGGCTACATGCAGGGTGAATATCTCCCAGACAGTGCAATAAGGCTTACCTGTAGGTAAAAATGACCAAGTGGGGGTTTACTACCGCTTTAACATTTTGTATGGGCTTCAAATTACTAAAATAGGCCTTTCATTTAGACCCCTTTCACATTGGAGGCATTTTTCAGGCGCTTTAGCGCTAAAAATAGCCCCTGTAAAGCGCCTGAAAAAAGCCTCAGCTGCAATCCCAATGTGAAAGCCTGAGTGCTTTCTCACTGGGGCACTGCGCTGGCAGGATGTCAAAAATGGTCCTGCAAGCAGCTTCTTTGCAGCGCTGTAGGAGCGGTGAATACACTGCTCCTAAAACGTCCCTGCCCATTGAAATCAATGGGTAGAACCGGCAAAGCGCCGCTTTGCGGGCAGTTTTAACCCTTTTTCGGGCGCTAGCAGGGGTTAAAAGCGCTGCAAAAACGACGGTAAATGCCCGGACGCTGGCAGTGTGAAAGTGCCCTAAAGCTGGCCATAAATGATTTTTTTTTTTTTAACCAGCCAGCGTACGGATCAAAAAAACTAACATTCTCCCTTCCACGCATTTGAGGTAAATAGAGGAATCCTCCCTGCTGTACTATTGTATTCTGACAATGGGGACTCCTCCTCTATCAGAATACACTAATCAGCGATACAGTGCAGATTGTAGGAAAATGTTTCAACATTCCTGTTCAGGAGAAGCCGATCATTAAATGGACTTCTCTTAAGTTGGAATGGTCATAGATGTATTGAAATTCTGCCAGTCCTTGCTGAACTGATCAGTTTTCTCATCTATAGCCAGCTTAAAGCCCCGTACACATGGGCCGATTGTTGGGAGAAAAACGTTCGACATTCGGCCTGCGTGTATGTCGCTCTGTCCAACAGAAGCCGGCCATTTGACTGGCTTCTGTCTGACATGTATGCTGGAAAATCAGTTTTAAGAATGCCCCCCTTACAGTGGGGGTCAGAATGCCACAGTTCCAAGCAGTTAAAAAGATCATTGTCCTCATGTCCCTGGCACTGCCAACTGATATTGGCCTGGTCAGGCATCATTAGATGGGAGGTTAGTTAGCCACAGCTCAAGGAACCCCTAGCAACCTCCTGGAGGAATTCTTCCATTCCATGGGAAACCTGGTTGAGAATCGCTGGTGTATTTTCAACCAGAGACCCCTTGATCGGTAGACTTTCCAATATGGCCACGCCCATGTTAGATGTGTTACACATTAAAAGGTTTTTTTCTTTACCATGAACACACGCTAATAAGATTTACCTCAAACTGATTGCTTTCACGTGTATGTAAAAAAAAAATAAAAGTATTTCCCCTTTATAGGTACAGCCTTGCTCTGCCTTTCTGAGAACATTCTTGTTTGTAATATGTGACAACTAACAAGCTTGTGTCCAGTTTGTCTTGTTATACTTCAAAAATCTAGCAAAGCATTTCCAAACCAATGCACTTAAAATGATATGTGCTGTACTGTAGAATGCAGAGTTGAGTTTGTTAGGAAGATTCATTAGAAAGCTTGTGAGTACAGCGGAAATCAGTGATGTGTGCAAGGCTTAATTCTGCATCTTATTTCCAGTCCGTGTCTTCCCTCCATCTGAGCACAATCCGTCAAATCATGACAAAAGTTGAAAGTTCTTTGCTATGGAAGTTTGGAACTGTGACCCTCACCATTGATATTTAAATGTTTAATATAAAGAGGCAGGTTCATTAATCATTTTGGCAAATGGTATTGAATTATTGCCCAGCCTAATAACCATTTTTTTAATTTGAATTCCTTGGGCATATAATATAATGCTTTACCTTTTATGTAACGTTGCCTAGTAGGGAAAAAGCTTGTTCACATTACATGTGGTGACCTGCGTTTTTTTTTTTTGTTTTTTTTTTACATAGGTTACTACTAGGGCACATAGGTATTGTTTCCTATGTACCAAATTCACACTAGAACACACTGATAATATGCTGTGCATAAAAATGCAGCACATAGGATGGCGGCACAGGTCAATGCATTGCACATTGCCTAAGTGGAGTGTACTCAAGGTTGGAAAAAGAAAAGTAAAGATTGCAGATTGCAATGCACTGAAACGGAGCACCCGGAAAACAGAACACATACTAAATCGGATCGTTTTTGCCACGGGTAGTCTGAACGGGTCCTAAATCAACCATTTAGTTGGGTAATAATCCTTCATTCCTATAATAAAGCTGAACTAAAGATCTAAATATATGGCATACTCAAACATCATGGAATGTACTGAGGGGCATTTGAGGGAGGGGCAGTACAGGAGCCAATCGGGTGTGCTGCATGCATATGTGCTGACAAGGAGCATGTTGGCAGGGGAAGAGAACAGAGGGGATGACTTGTCAAGATTTTCCCCCTTCACTGTCCTATAACAGGATGGGTGGGGGCAGGGAGATGACCAAGTCTGGAAAAGTCTGGTCAACACTCTAGTTGTGCTGTCTGGCAGGGCTCTGTAAATCTCAGGACTGGATGGGCAGATTTACATGGCCTTTGACAAGTCACTTCATACCTCTATGTATTTTACTTGTGTATTTCCCTGCTTAGCCAGAGTTCAGCTTTAAAGGAAGCAGCAGCATACGTGTTGTGAGTCAGTAACTCAAAGTATTGAGACCAGAGACAGCCATGCAACTAGCATTTTTAGAAGGAGGTCAGCAATAGAAGGCCCTGGATTTCCCTCCCCGAACACTGGGACTATAAATGGGCTAATTTCATAAGGTGGTGAAAAAAATGATGCAATGAATAATCTTAGCAATCAGATGTCCCCTTTCATCAATGTGCTGCAGTGGGAACAGTTAACATTAATTGGTTGCTATTTGCTACTGCACTATGCACATTGCTCTTTGCCTTTTTGAAATGAGTCCTAAACAAATTGCAACCACATGACTTCCCCTTTAAAAATAATTTTTTATTCCTTTCCTGCAATGTGTTATAAATGTCCTATAGAACTCGACCTGTAAAACACCATTGGTTTATTGAGCCGCCTTTTCCTCCTTAAGCCTGAAACTTTTTATATGAATTTTGGAAATTTAACAATATGGTGACATTTGGTAATGAATGCAGCCCTCTCTAGTTCCTGAACCCGTATTTTCCTTTTTAAGATACATAACACATTGTTAAAATGTGAATCCTGCCCAGACTGTTTGTTGCTGTGACAGTCTGTTTAACCTTGATCTTACTGATATTCAATCCACCGCTTTTGTATTGATATACAAAGATTCATTTTATATTTGATTTCATGTTTAGTTTAGTTATTACTTGTATTGTAAATGTACCATTTTATATTTTTAGAGTGGAATAGCAATTATAAGGGATGAAATATAGGAATTACTACAGTGCCCTCTAGTGGACTGCTGAAGCTATGCTTGCTTCCAGTCCTTCACTGCTTTCAACATCTGACCTTTTTAATACTTGAGTTTGAATTTACTGGAATAAATCTGTAAATTGTTTAGATGCAATACCCGTTCAGAAATGGGTATTCGCCACACACCTTTTCTGTACAATCTTTTTTTAGATTTACCAACTACAGCCGTGCCCAAAAGTTTTAAGAATGACACAAATATTAATTTTCACAAAGTCTGCTGCTTCAGTGCGTTTGGATCTTTTTGTCAGATGTTCCCATGGTATACTGAAGTATAATTACAAGCATTTCATAAGTGTCAAAAGATTTTTTTGACAATTATATTAAGTTTATGCGAAGAATTAATATTTGCAGTGTTGACGCTTCTATTTCAAGACCTCTGCAATTCGCCCTGGAATTCTGTCAATCAACTTCTGGGCCACATTCTGACTGATCGCAGCCTATTCTTGCATAATCAATGCATGGAGTTTGTCAGAATTTATGGGGTTTTTTGTTTACCCGCCTCTTGAGGATTCACCACTTGTTCTCAATGGGCTTAAAGTGACACTAAAGGTATTTTTTTTTTAAAATGACAAACATATACTTACCTTCACTGTGCAGCTCGTTTTGCACAGAGTGGCCCCGATTCTCGTCTTCTGGGGTCCCTCGGCGGCTCTCTCGGCTCCTCCCCGCCTCACATAACCCCCTGGGAGAAGCGCTCTCCTGGGGGGGGGGTTACCTTGCGGGCGCTCCCGAGTCCAGCATTCGGCGTCCATAGACGCCGAATGCAGGACTCAGCCCCGGCGGCCGCGTCATTGGATTTGATTGACAGCAGCGGGAGCCAATGGCTGCACTGCTATCAATCTATCCCATCAACAGCTGAGAACCCCCTAGCAGAGAGAAGACGTGTGACAAGTTTGAGGGTTCGGGTAAGTAAAACGGGAGGGCTGGGGGCGGTCACTGATGGGTATTTTTTCACCTTAATGTATAGGATGCATTAAGGTGAAAAAACACAAACCTCTACAACCCCTTTAAGGTCTGGGGAGTTTCCTGGCCATGGACCCAAAATTTCAATGTTTTGTTCCCCAAGCCACTTGGTTATCGCTTTTGCCTTATGGCAAGGCCAAGGTGCTCCATCATGCTGCAAAAGACATTGTTCGTCCCCAAACTGTTCTTGGATGGTTGGGAGAAGTTGCTCTCCGAGGATGTTTTTGTACCATTCTTTATTCATTATTATTATTATTATTATTATACAGGATTTATATAGCGCCAACAGTTTGCTTTACAACATGAGGGCAGACAGTACACTTACAATACAAATCAATACAGGAGGGATCAGAGGGCCCTGCTCCTTAGAGCTTACAATCTAGAAGGGAGGGTCAAGTGGAAACAAAAGGTAATAACTGTGGGAGATGAGTTGATGGAAAAAATGAAAAATACAGTTGTTAAGTGTGGGTAAGATGGGCTTCTCTGAAGAGAAGGGTTTTCAGGGATCGTCTAAAAGCTAATAGAGTAGGAGATAATTCATGGCTGTGTTCTTGGGAAAAATTGTGAGTGAGCCCACTCCCTTGGCTGAGAAAAAAATCCCACACATGAATGGTCTCAGGATGCTTTACTGTTGGCATGACACAGGACTAATGGTAGTGCTCACCTTTTCTTCTCCGGACAAGGTTTTATCCGAATGCCCCAAACAATCAGAAAGTGGATTCATCAGATAAAATGACTTTACCCCAGTCTTCAGCAGTCCAATCCCTGTGCCTTTTGCAGAATATCAGTCTGTCCCTGATGTTTTTCCTGGAGAGAAGTGGCTTCTTTGCTGCCCTTCTTGACACCAGACCATCCTCCAAAAGTCTTCTCACTGTGTATGCAGGTGCCCTCACACCTGCCTGCTGCCATTCTGAGCAAGCTCTACACTGGTGGTGCCCTGATCCCACAGCTGAATCAACTGTAGGAGATGGTCCTGGCGCTTGCTGGACTTTTTGGAGCACCCTGAAGCCTTCTTCACAAATGCAGAAGTTTTTTTTTTTATTATTGGGATTAAAGTGGAGTTCCACCCACTTTTACAATTCTTCAGCATCCCTCACTAAACTGTGCACTGTAAACAAATTGGATATTTTTTTATTTTTTTTCTCAGCACCTACTGTATATCTGCTGTGTTCATTTTTCACTTCCTCCTCCCTGGCCGAGGCCCATCGCATCATTTCCTGTTTGCAATGCCTTCTGGGAAGGGGCGGCAACTTCCTCTGAAGCTGCCATTGCTATGGAAACCTGACCTGAAACCTATTACACTGCTTGTGCTGCACTGAGCATGTGGGGCAGCAACTTCCTCTGAAACTGCCGTTGCTATGGAACCCTGACCTGAAACCTGTTACACTGCTTGTGCTGCACTGAGCATGTGCGAGATCTGCAAGGATGAGATCCAGGAAGAAATACAGTCTGGCTTCAGATGCCCACACTTAAGATGGCCACGGCCTGCTGTAAGTTTATAAAATAACAAACTACTGCTATATACTAACAAAACAGACCTTAATTTACAGACTAACTTTACTAGAATACATTAAGCTTGTATATTATAGGGGTATTTTTATTTAAAAAGTATAATTTCAGCCGGAACACCACTTTAAGTAAATTTTCATGGTAAGAGGGACTTTGCAATTAATTGCAGTTCATCTGATCACTCTTCATAGCTTTCTAGAGTATATGCAAATTGCCATCATAAAAACTGAGGCAGCAGACTTTGAAAATGTATATTTGTGTCATTCTCAAAACTTTTGGCCATGGCTGTACATAAGTAGTTAGAGGATTTACTTGGTTTACTTCAGTATAAACTGAATAGATTTGTAGGTGGGCCCTCACACTACGTACATTGTTCTTGCTGACTCAAGGAGATTGCATAAATCGATGTGTGGGCAGCTCTACTGTAACTGCAAATTAAGGTTAGAGGACAAGTCTCGGATTAACCCATACTGTTATCTAGCACACGGTACAGGAATAAAATTCCCATCAGGAAAATATTAAAAGTGGTTATATGCTTAAAGGGGAACCCCAGCCAAAACACTTCTTCCATTCT
The DNA here is from genome assembly GCA_037952925.1 of Lithobates clamitans. NCBI lineage: Eukaryota > Metazoa > Chordata > Amphibia > Anura > Ranidae > Lithobates > Lithobates clamitans. The sequence continues at coordinate 9,539,558 of JBBGZY010000014.1, forward strand.
TGGATGGGGTGGGAAAGGATTAGCGCCTCTTTTAGGTTTTAATTGCAGTCTGTGTCTTCATGTGAGAGACTCACTCATACTTTCTGTCTTTGGTGAGCATTTGACCTGGAACATGTTAAAGAAAAATCTGTCAGAATAGTAGTAGAGGGAAACTTTCTAAACTGAGACATCACTTCTGGTGGCAATTGTCAAACATTAAATGTTTTCTTCTGAGCAAGAAGTGAGGAAAACAACTTCCCTAATATCTGATATGCAGATGACCACCAGAGGGAGAAAATTGACAAACCTGTTTATTAAATCCAGTAGGGCAAATATGAAACAGCAAGTTAGTACAAATGCGTAAGTAGTGTAAAAACATTATTTTAGGTAAATCCAACAATACCAATTCAAAATGTGTACTTGTTAAATATACACCGTTTTTACAGTTTGTCAGTTGTTTAGTAAGGGAGGACAAAGGTGATCTGACGTACAATAACCCTTAATGATAATTTCAGATCAGTGTTTGGTTGCCATGGATTCCTGCTTTTTTTTTTTTTTTTATTTTTTTTTTTTACACATAATCGTTAGTTTATTATAATACTGAATATATCCACATTATATTACTGAAAATATCCAAATGACAAAAAGGATTTGGGTCCAAAGAAGCTAGATACTAATATCACCAATAGCATTCTAAAATTCAATGTGAACGTTACTGTTAATTAGGAAACTATAATTGGAAACTCTAAGAGTGGGTAATACCCTAGTTTTATCATTTCTGTGCAGACTGCATCAGATAAGATGCATGAACACATAATGCTCATTTGCTTGGTTAATGTCACAATAGACAAATGTATCTTAAATTAAAAGTAATTCTGAAATGCTGCATTTCCTATAATACAGCTGCTATGCAGTGCTCTTAGGCAGGTATAGAGGCTCTATGAGTTACGTTTGCATCAGGCTGAACTTGTCAGTTGTGCGGAGTACAGTGCAGAGTATGCACAAGTTATGTGATCCTTGTTGATTTGACATCCACAGTAAATCTTGCATCTAGCACACAAGTATTTGTAAATGCCTGCAGTATCAGTGATGAGTACACTAAATCTGCACCCATTCCCGATTCCTGCAGTGTGTGGATACCAATACTGATGAGTGGTGGATTGTTGTGTGATATGGATCCACATCCAAGTACAGTAGCAATGAAGATGTGTCCCTTTCTTGTACAGTGTCTTGCAAAAGTATTCACCTCCCTTGGCATTTTTCGTGTTTTGTTGCCTCACAACCTGGAATTAACATGGATTGTTTGAGGATTTCCATCATTTAATTTACAGAACATGCTCACAACTTTTAAGATTTATTTATTTTTTTTCATAATGTGAAGCAAACAACAAATAGGACAAAATAACAGAAAAAGTCAATGTGCATAACTATTCACCCCTCTAAAGTCAACACTTTGTAGAGCCACCTTTTGTGGCCATCACAGCTCCAAGTCGCTTTGGTTAAGTCTCCTATGAGCTTGCCACATCTTACCACTGGGATTTTTGCCCATTCCTCCTTGCAAAACTGCTCCAGCTCCTTCAAGTTGGATGGTTTGTGCTTGTTAACGGCAATCTTTAAGTCTGACCACAGATTTTGTATTGGATTGAGGTCTGGGCTTTAACTAGGCCATTTCAATACATTTACATGTTTCCCCTTAAACCACTCAAGTGTTGCTTTAGCAATGTGTTTGGAGTCATTGTCCTGGAAGGTGAACCTCCATCCTAGCCTCAAATCATACACAGAGTGGTACAGGTTTTGCTAAAGAATATCCCTGTATTTAGCACCATCCAGCTTTCCCTCAACACTGACCAGTTTTCAAGTCCCAACTGCTCAAAAACATCCCCACAGCATGATGCTGCCGCCACCATGTTTAACTGTGGGGATGGTGTTCTTTGGGTGATGTGATGTGTTGGTTTTGCGCCAGACATAGCGTTTTCTTTGGCCAAAAAGTTCAATTTTAGTCTCATCAGACCAGAGCACCTTCCTCCATACATTTTGGGAGTCTCCCACATGCCTTTTCACAAACTCAAAACATGCCATTTTGTTTTTTTCTGAAAGTAATGGCTTTCTTCTGGCCACTCTGCCATAAAGCCCAACTCTATGGAGGGTACGGATTATTGTCATCCTATGTCCAGTCTCTGCTGTGGAACTCTGCAGCTACTCCAGGGTTACCTTAGGTCTCTGTGCTGCCTCTCTGATTAATGCCCTCCTTGCTCGGTCTGTGAGTTTTGGTGTGCGGCCGTCTCTTGGCAAGTTTGCTGTTGTGCCATGTTCTTTCCATTTGGTTATGATAGATTTGATGGTGCTCCTAGGGATCATCAAAGATTTGGATATTTTTTTTATAACCTAACCCTGACTTGTACTTCTCGACAACATTGTCCCTTACTTATTTGGAGAGTTCCTTGGTCTTCATGGCAGTGTTTGGTTAGTGGTGCCTCTTGATTAGGTGTTGCAGCCTCTTGGGCCTTTCAAAAAGGTGTGTATATGTAATAACAGATCATGTGACACTTAGATTGCACACGGGTGGACATCATTTCAATAATTATGTGACTTCTGAAGGTAATTGGTTGCACCAGAGATTTTTATGGGCTTCATAAAAAAGGGGGTGAATATATACGCACATGCCAATTATCAGTTTTATATTTCTGAAAAATAGTTTTATGTATATATTTTTCTAATTTTACTTCATCAACTCATCACATATAATTCCGATTAAAAAAAACATTGAACTAAAGGCTGTAATGTAACGAAATAGGTAAAAAGCCAAGGGGGTGAATACTTTTGCAAGGCACTGTACTTACATAATTGTGTGAGTGAGTTCAATTGCATGTATAATATAGGCTTGTTGCAGAGTAAAATGATCATTATTTGTGGGTCCCTCTGTCTGGCTTTTCAGACTGGTCTTAGTTTCAAGCAAAATACTCCCTTCAACAAAAATGCATCTAAACCAGGGTTTCTCAACTAGGGTTTCTCCAGAGGTTGCTAGGGGTTCCTTGAGCAATAAACAAACTCTGCCTATTAGATAAGTTCCCACAGATGACATTGATCTGTAAGGGGGTAATTCTTGCCAATGACCACAAGTGTAAGGAACTTTCTTCCCACTGACCATCACAATAATTTATCATGCGTTGTACATATAGTAATTTTTAACAGGAGTTCCCTGAGACCGGAAAGTTATTTCAAGGGTTTCTCTGTGTTAAAAAGGTTGAGAAAGGCTGATCTAAACTGACCAGACTAAGAATAAAAAAACTTTCTTTAATCTGTTCAATCTGTTCTTAGTAGAAGCATAAGGACCCTACCGCATTGCTGCCTTCTTTGTTGTACTGACACAAACTTGATATGCAAAATGCACACAGCCCTGAAGCATGTGTAAAACCTTTTAGAGCAGCATACTCGCCACGTATACAAAAGTTCACGACTGTACACAAAAGTCTATGAAATCCCTAAACTGCCAGGGTTCTCTGCATTGAAGATTAGGACAATTACACTATACAGCTCAGATTGACCTTTTCCGTGTAACACATCTTCTCCAGGTGCTATGGAAGGTTAGACTGCACCTGAAACATTACACTGTGCTTTATACTGTAATTTTTCTGATTTAATAAATTACCTAATCCAGGTTTAAAGTGATTCTCGTGAATATGATAGTTTCTTAGATTTGATTGTGTCCACTGTAGCAGGTGAGAGCTAGAGAACCGTAGCATTGTATTGGTATTTGCAACTTTCATGGGTTTCTGCAACCAGAGAGTCGGGGTACTGTACATTCACTATATTATTTTTTACGTTGCCCACATTTTCAGGTAAGTGGTTGTGTTTGTAACTGAGAAATACCCATGTAGCTGGGCCTATAATACAGATCTGCTTCTAGATACTTATAGCCCTGACAGGTCATATTTTTGTTTCCATTGCAGCCTGGAGAGCAAATGCATGTCAATCTGCCTCTGTCCCAACAGGTGTCTAATGAGGGCAGGATGTCCATGTCCGAATCGGTGTCTGAATTTTTTGATGCACAGGAAGTGCTCCTGTCTGCCAGTTCATCTGAGAATGAGGTAAGTCATATGTTCTATCTACCAGACTGGTTAAATAATCATCTATTTTTTATCAGTGATGTAGAGATAATGGTCTACAGAAAAGACCTCCAGGAGGCTTATTTTATATACTGGAGAACAATGAACCCATAATTGCCCAAAACGTATTTACCTTTTTTTTTTACTCCAAAATGTTAGTACGGTTTGTTGATTAAAGTTAGGGGTAGAGGAGACAATGGTGTCCTACAGTGTTGCATCTATTTTCACTTGGATACCGACTGTAGAAGCAGTTGAGACTGCAAGGATACATTTTAAAACTGCATAAGACCCTCAAAAGCCTAGCAGAACTCAATCAAAACCAAATGTATTTGTTAGCTCTCTGCCTTACCACATATTTTAAAGTGATTCTAAAGGTTGTTTAAAGCGGGGGGTCCACCTATCTATCGTTTTTATTTTATTTTTTGAGTTAATTCACAAACTTTTCTTCTCAGCATTACATACTCACATATTGTGTGTAATATGTCCGCCTGTGTCAGATTTCGTCGGAAAGAATAACTTATATTATTCACTGCAGGCAGTTTCCCATCTTCATTGTGGGCATTTGAAGCCCACAAGCATTTATTTCCTGGATGTGGTGAATGCTGTGCTCCCAGCATTCACCGCTCGTTCCCGCACATGCTCAGTGGCATCCTGGGAAGCCTGAGACTAGCTCCCAGGAGTCTGGGAGAGGCTAGAAACATGCCTACTCCCATGGGAGGAGAACCAGCAAGTGCAAAGAAGAATAGAAAAATAAAAGGTAATTACGGCAATTTTTTTTAAACAGCATGTCAGCATCTAGGCAAGGAAGAGAATACATACAGATATTGTTCAAAATTTGGGTGGAACCCCGCTTTAATTAGCTACTTTGTAAATAAGTAGTCTGTCCAGCTTCATAAACTGATAAACTTTTATATAGCCTATATTTAGATATCTGCACCATTAGAGATTTAAAAAAAAGGTTTTCTTTGCTTAAAATTAATTAACCCAGATATTTCTGACTTTCATGCAGGCATCCGATGACGAGTCATACATCAGCGATGTCAGTGATAACATCTCTGAAGACAACACCAGCTTTGCGGATAATGTGTCCCGTCAGAGTACTGTATCAGATTTTTTATGTCATTATTTAGAGATACATTGTTTGACAGTGAGTTATAAGAGCAAGCTGGAATAAAAATAAATAGGTTTTGTTTTACGAGTACACAATTTTTGGGGTTTGCAACAAGATGTAGGAAAAAAAGTTAGACCCTGTTCATACTTGGAGAATGTACACAAGATCACAACGTTCTCGTGGCACACAAACATGTGCATCTTTTTTTGCAAGTACGCTGTGGCACTATTTATTCTTCATGGCACCCGAACACACCTTGTTGCAGAATGTGAGAAATTTTGCACTAGGTTACAAGATAACAATGTACCGTGCGCTTTAGGGTAGCACATTCTAAAAAAAAGAGGTGCTTGCTCTACTTTGGTGTGATTGTTGCACGTAGCATAGCCCATTAAAATGAATTAACTGCTCTAAATGCGAGTGCACTGTTGCACTTGCACAGGTGTGAACGGAGCCTGAGGTTTCAAAGTCATCCGCTCTTTGGTATATCCTGTGCTGCTCTATACATACTGTGTATGAAAGCTGACTCTTATGGGACCCACTTTGCACCCTGTTAGGTACCAGCAAATGTGGTGTTAATGATAAATCTGATGGCAGGTTGTAGAGAATTTCATGCACAATAAATTGGGACTCTATTTCTTTGTGACTTTCCTGCTCTGTTAGCCAACCACACCACAAGCCAACAGGAAATGTGGGCTTCCAATGGTTGCCTCCAAGCTTGGCTTAGCACATGGACTATGATGAAGGGTGTAAGTGGTCCACATAGACAAGCGATCGGTTTCTTGAAATTCCACAGCATTGCCACTCTACTCTTCCTTTTTTTTCCTTCTTTTAAAACTCCCACTATTCTTTTTCATTTATAACCATCGCTGTTTAATACAGGTCACATCATGGGATCTGTATTGAGTGTTTCTTTGATCATGGTTAGAAACTAAATGTAAATACACATAAAATGCATGTGAAAATAATTTTGATATAACATTTTGTGGCCACCAGCTTTCATTGTGTATATATATATGCACCAGGGCTGATGTGATTGATGATGGTATTATTATATAATCATGTGTTATACAAAAGTACCATAGATTACTTTCTAGCTATGAAACTGGGTGTATAAAATCATATCAGTTAGTGCATGCAATGGCAAAACCTTCTTTATAATACTGCATCGAGAACCCTTGTCAGCCCTATGAGGCTCAGTTCACACCTTGGCGTATGGGCATGACAATCGCAGTAAAATCGTGGGAAGCCCATCGCCCAAAAGAAGCTCATGTACTTCTTTTGAGCGGCAGGCGTCCCGTGATTCTGTTCGCGATTTTACTGCGATTGTCCCCTGACGAATCTTGGGAAAATGGCTCTGTGCTTGGGGTGCTATTAAAATAGATGGGCAACGGGGATCGCACGGGTGTCCGGTGATTACCCACTATTGCAAATCACGGTCAGAATCATGGCGATTCCGCCCGTGATTTGGAACGCATAGATGTGAACGGAGCCGTACTGTCTGTGTCTCTGCTGGGAAGATTTGACCGTCTAGCCTCTTGTCTTTATTACAGAAAGTGAGGGGAAAGCCAAAATTTTACAGTTGACACCCAAACAGAGTTGGTTGGAAACTGAACTGGAAAATATGAACTGTGATATCTTAGTATCTGATGTGTAAGTACACAATCTACATCTTTTTACCCACTATGCTCTAACAGTTATTTTCTGTTGCCCAGTTCTCAATGGAGAACTGTTAGGTGGTGCTTTTAGAACTGGACGCCGGATGAGCCTTCCTGCACCTTCACCTGACACCAGCAATATCAATCTTTGGAATATTCTAAGGAATAATATTGGCAAAGACCTGTCCAAAGTCTCCATGCCAGTGGAACTTAATGAGCCTCTTAATACTTTACAGCACCTTTGTGAAGAATTGGAGTACAGCGAGCTCTTGGATAAGGCCGCTGAGACAGATGATCCTCATGAACGTATGGTACAGTAAATGTTTTGTGGGGTACTGCACACACCTTTGACACTGTGGGGTTTATTTAAAGAAAACCTTTCAGTACTAGTATCTTAATAAACCAGCCAGAAAACAAAAAATGCAGGCACAAAACCTTTGGGAAGTCCTCTTGTGTGCCTTGGGAACCCTCATATGCAAATTTTGATATTTCTAGCACTGCGAGAGCTAGTCTACCCTCCTTTTCCTTTTTTCCCTGTTGGCCAGTAAGGTTTGAATTTGTGTTTCAAAATTATGTGTTGCCTGTATGTTAGTCATGGGGCTAGTCTAGTAAGATACTGTCAGGTAGACTGTAGCACTTTAAAATGTTTTTAAATTTGTATGTATGAAAATGATTTTTGCATTTAAGAGGTTGTAAACCTCCAAAAAAACACCCAAAAAAAACCAAACAAACCCTGCAAGACAAAGGCATAATGAGCTAGTATGCATCGCATACTAGCTCACTATGACATACCTCAGAACGATGTTCTGAATCGGCGGTGGCACTCTGAGTACACGGCGGACATCTTGCACCAGAGTTACTTCCGGGTTCTGCACGCAGGAGCCGCCAGTCACGGCACAAGTCCTGAAGAAACGGCACCAGCAGATGCTGGTGTGTCTTCTAGCAAAGGGGGTGGGATGGGAGGGGGAAAGGGGTGGGGGGTGGCTGCAGTGCTGCAATGATGATATCAAATATGCATATGCATTTTTATGTTTGTTTGATTCCCTTTTAATGTCTGTATGTGCTTAATGCTTTTCTGTGAAATGTTAAATGTGAGGATGTGCACATACAGCAAACCTCCCTGCAAATTCTAGCACCATTGTAATACCATTGCTTTCTTTCACAACATGATACTTTGATGTAAGGGAAAATTAAATATACAGATTTATTATTGTAAAAAAGCATTTCACAAACCGCATTTAACCCATACAAGCCACTTAGATGTCACTGCCCTTAGAAGGAAACTGTGAAAACAGAAATATTGCCATTTCCACTTTGTTTTTTTTAATGTGCATGTTCTGTGTTGTTTACTGCTATGGCTAATTAACTGAGCTAGAACAAGCATGTAGGGGACAGTTTAGACTTTTATAAAATTTCAGAGGTTGTGTGTTTTATCCCAGGTTAGTGACTCACCAACTACTGAAGCAAGAGTGAAAACAAGAGGGACAACCTTCATACATGCAACTTTTAACAAGGAGTCTGCAATGGTTGTCCTCCTCTATATCACTGTCTTCGCAGGTTGCTGTGAGATCTGAGAGATGACATTTGATTGGTTGACATGGACAATAATGACCTGCAGGTTACAGCCAATGCCTTTGGCAACCAATCAGACAATGATGCTCTTTGCACTCCTCTAAGCCAGATACATCACAAAATTCTACATACACACTTCAATGTCTGAAGGGTTTATCATTCCGCATTCTGTTTTTCAGGCCCTTATTGCTGCATTTGCAGTCTCAGGATATGCTGCCACGTATTACCGAGCTGGGAGCAAGCCTTTCAACCCTGTGCTCGGTGAGACTTATGAATGTATAAGAGAAGACAAAGGATTTCGATTTTTTTCTGAACAGGTGAAGTTGATTAGTGACATGGAACTGTAACACAAGTTGGAGTTTTTCACATCTGTATCACATCAGATTCATTCATCCAAACTGACATTTTAGTTTTAGCTACATGCCTGTGACTTGAATTGTATGCTAGCTTCTCATATCTCTGAGACTTCATGGTGGTGTGATGTAAGAGTATGAACTTTGGCAGGAGATCTCACTCCTGGAATCCCCAACGGAAGCCCTATTGAGTTATTCAGCCCAACAGCATCCTCCATTAAGGCTCTATGCACACTAGCTTAAAAAAACGTTGCTTCTACAGGAGTTTTGTGTTTTGCCTGTAGAAGCAGCTCAATATTATCCTATGTGTCCATGCACATTAGGACATTAAGAGGCATAATTTGAGCTCAACGTTTAGGCTCCATGCACACTAGGAGCAGAAAAAAGTCAACGTTTTTAGCTTAAAAATGTGGCATAAAAGACGCAAATTGAAAGCATATTGTACAAAGTTTAGGCGAGTCCATTAGAATTTAAGAGCATTTTGTTTATAGGCGTTTTTTGCATTACATGCCCCTCTGCAAAAGCCAGGAAATGATGTACAGTGACAACACACTTTTTTTTTTTTTTTTTTTTACTAAAAAAACCGTTGAAACTTGACCTTCCGAAGAGATAATAGAAGTTTAGGAGAGACTGATGTGTTTATAGCTCCTAAACTTCTCCAAAAAACGTGATAGAGAAGGTTTTTTTTTTTTCTTTCCCCATGAACATCTCTGACAGAAAACACCTGTAGTAGTCATAATGTGCAAAGACACATAGAACACAATAGAAGTGCTTCTAGAGGCAGGTGAAAAGTCTGTAGTTTTTTTAAGTCCAGTGTGCATGGAACCTAAGAGGCAGAAAAAAAACCCCTTCTGGTTTGCGTTTCTGATTGGAGCTCACTGGCAGAAGAAACTTAACTCCCGTAAACTCGTCTAAATTTTGTACAAAAAATGCTCTATATGAGCGTCGTTTACTCGACTAGACTTTTTTTTTAAGCCCAGTGTGCATGGAGGCTAACTCATTTTCTGGTGCACTGTTGTATTTGATCAAATATGCTGCTGAAGTATGCTCTATATGCCTTTTTTAGTTATATCTCCTGATTAATTGAAATGAATGTCTGAATTAAAAAAGGCTGTTAAGATCTTTCTAATACTTGGTGAATACTATTTTCAAACATGTAAAATAAAGTATAGTATTAAAATTTTACCTGCACTGACATTTAATAAACCATGAGCAGGAGTATAACATAGGCAACAAATAGGGTTGCCACCTGTCCGGTTTGACTCAGACAGTCCGGGTATTGAATGCCGTGCCTGGGTTTCCCTCTGCCTGAGACCCGGACACCAGTGCCGCCGACAGGGGGTACCACGGGACCTCCTGTAGGGGCCCCAGTACGCAGGGGGATCCGGGTGGCGGTGCAGGGGGGACAAGTGTTTCGGAGGTTTAGCCACGCCTCCATCATCAGAGGCTGACAGTTCATTGGAATGTATCGGCTTCCTCCAGCGATTCAGTGATAGCAGGAGAGCAGTGTGGATCGGGAGATTAGTGGCAACTGCACTGGGATCCCTTGATACACCAGATCTTTGCACTGGGATTCACTGAGACATGGAGATCCGCTGGCACACAGTGGTAATTGATCATGGTTATCACTGCATATATCTGCTGGAGGCTGCCAGTAAATGGTGAAGCCCCATGATGGTGACTCTCTCTCCATAGTGATGTCGAATGAAGGCTGTCAGTGAACGGTGGAATTCTCTGCTGTCACTGAAAGTTGGAGGTCTGTGATCAATGAATGTTGGACTCAATTAATCATTGAACTGTAGTGCTCTCCAATCATTCCTCCAGTGATTCAGTGATAGCAGCGTGGATCGGGAGACTGCTGGCAGCAGACTTCACAGACTGACATGCCTACCGCTCTGACACGTGTGAGTGTAATACAGATTGTTTTTAAAACACATTCAATTTAAGAAAAGCGACCACACCAGCAGCTACCTGGCGCCTCTCTGTGACTTCTCTTTTGTCTCCTCCTGTAATTGCCCCCTGCCCGGCGCTCCAATCCCCCTGCTGATCGGGTCCCCCTGTGTACTGGTGCCCCTACAGGAGGTCCTGTGGTACCCTCTGTTGGCGACCCTAGGGGTATTGGGAGGGAGGTGCAGGATTTGTGCTGGGAGGGGAAGATGATTTGTAATAGGAGGGGGTGGTAAATGCTGGAATGAGGAAGAAGGGGGGATTGTGCTTGGACTGGGGATTTTGGGGATGGTGGAGGGGTACTTGTGCTGTGGAAGGGGGAAGAAAATTTGTTTTTGGGGTGAATGGATTTTTGCTGGTGGAGGGTGAGAATAAAGACTAGTGCTGGATTTATTTGTTTATTTTTTTGTAGGAGAGGGAGTGGGGTGTTTGATGAAAGGGTAAAGTGGGGGAGAGTATTGCTCATAGAGGGAATTTTGCACTCTTCTTACCCCTACACTGTGCAGTACAGACCCCTGACTCCTGCATTCTTTTTGTACTCATGACTCTTAATATACATTACACGCTCCTGTCCGCTGCATTGTGTTCATAGGACTCACAGACTCTATTCACACCTAGGCATTCCGGATTGCAGGCGGAACCGACATGATTCTGCCCACGATTCCCAAAATGCCGCAAATCGCAGGACGTGCTCGCGATCCCTTTACTTTCAATGGCACCCCAATCGCGGAGCGAAACTTATTTTGGGTGACAGGCCCCAGACAATTCTGTTTGCGCGATTTTCCCGCGATTTGTCAGGCGACAATGGTTGGAGTGCCATGCCGTGCACCATTAAAGTGTTTGGCTTGAAGAAAAGGTGGCAACCCTAGCAACAAAAGGTGTTGGAACTCGCCCTTCTTTATCATTTAGGCCTCTTTGGGAGCCTCCAAACCTGCAAGTGCTGACTTGAGCTGAGAAGTCAGTGTTTTGGTCCACCCCCTTTTCTTTTTTTTTTTTTTTTGGGCTAGTGAAGCCACTAATCATGCTGATCAGCCAATAAATACTGCAGGTGGGGGCAAAGCATTAATTGATACCCTAGCTGCAGCTGGAACTCTGCAGGTTTTTGTTGCTGTCAAGGTACTTTAGAAGATAAATCAAGGTAAGTATCAGCACCTCTGGCTTTCTGCGTTTGAATATGTTTCAGTGTTTAATAGGAAAGCAGAGGGACTGGCATGAACACCAGGGATTTCATACAAAGGAAGCACACAAAGAGAACAGGATACGTTTTCTTACATGTTAATGGTACAGCAGGCACATATCAGGAATATGAAATTCTGGGTTGATATACCGTATTTATCGGCGTATAACATGCAGTTTTTTCACCTGAAAATCGTGGCTGCGTGTTATACGCCGATCCTCCACCGATTGCAAGCTTTTCGGCCGCTCTTAGCGGCTTTTAGCTTTTCTCGGCGGCTTTGAAAATGGCGCCGCCGTTATCGGCCGCTTTCGGCCATTCTCGGTGGCTCTCGCCCGCCTTCGACCATTCTCGGCGGCTCTTGGCCGCTTTCGACAATTCTCGGCGGCTCTCGGCCATTCTCAACGGCTTTCGGGCGCTTTCAGCCATTCCGCGGGAGCCGTCGAAAGCCGAGTGCGGCCGAGAGCCACCGAGAATGGCCGAGAGCCGCCGAGAACGGCGGTGCCATTTTCAAAGATGCACAGACCTCAGCTGGACACTAACAAGGCTGCAATGGGGGACAAGGCTGCAATCAGGGACAACACTACAGATGGACACTGACAAGGCTGCAGATGGACACTGATGAGGCTGCATTGATGGGCATTTAAATGTAAGTTTTTTTCCTTAGAATTCCCTCCTAAACTTGGGGTGCGTGTTATACGCCGATAAATACGGTATTATATTTCAATATACGAGGTTTCTTCAAAAAGTGTCCCTATTTTTTTCTTTTTTTTTAACTCTATTATACATATAAAAAAATGGCAGAAACTTTTTGTACTTACCTTTTCTGCTGTCCTTTCCACCAGAACACCAATCCTCCACTGGGGCTTGCTTAGGAAAACCAACACTTCAGGATTTTCTCCCCACCCCACCAGCACTCATTTTTTTACACCCGCTGACCTCCACATCACTACAGGACACCGTGAGGACGCTGGGTGCTTCCAGGTAGGGCCAGGACAAGGGGTGGGCAGGAGGGATGGCTGTTCCAGGTGCTGCAGTGCCTATAGGAATCGCCACTCCTGTCTGCCCAGAGCTGGAAGTGCCGAAGAGAGCAGTAGAGAGTCGGGAGGAGCTATGTTCCCTCTGCCCCTACTTCCAGTGCAGCTCCTGTATTCAGAAGCCGGCAGTGGTATTCATATGAATACAGGAGCTGCACTGGATGGACAGAGGAGAGGGAGAGGGAAAAAGCCCTCAAAGCCCTGTGCTATATGAGGCCAGGTGAGGAGGAGACAGCCAGGAGTGCAACAGAAAACTGTGAGTGGGTGAGGTGGAGTTCTCGCTCATCCTCCCTGCTAGAGCAGCTCCTGACTGTACACGCAGCTGCTGGCTTCTAATGCAGTAGCGCTGTGAAATCAGGACTGTGGTGGGTTTGCTTACCTGCCCCTTTCACTCATCTTACTGTTATCTGCTCGGTGAGGCAACAGCTCAGATGTGGTTCTGCCCGTGGTGTGACATCATCCTGAGCTGTCAAAGGATTGAAGGAGATTGCTTAGCGAGTTTGATCTGGTCCACATAGCAATATTCGTAGACCATGCCCTATATTTTATGAATCCTGTGAGTATATTTGTCACCAACCTTGTTTAATAAAATCTAACGGAGAACATTTAGTTGGGCCTGTCCTTTTTGTTGTACTAAGGTATTGCCGCATGTCTTGGAGTTGTCCCTCTCCATAAACTGGGAGTGATTTGAGAGCAGGAAAGGATTGAAAGATTCGAATTGTCCAGTGTATGGGAAGGAGAGGAGGAATGAGCTGCTATAACCTCTTATAATTTGGAGGTTTAAAGTTGAGGTGAGCATATCCTTTGCACAGTGTGGAGGTTCAGCGATCACCTACGAGGCACGGAAGTGTGGACTGAGATTTTATATAGTGACTTTTTTTGTTTTCTGTGGTAGCACAGGTAGACTATTAGAGCAATTATGGTTGAGAGCACTTCTTCTTCCTTTTTTTTTTTTTTTGATGTTCTAACTTAAGTTTTGAAGAGCGCTGCACTTTTTTTTTTTTTTTCTATGTATGAATGTGAGTGAAACACATTGTGGTGATAGCATGCTCTAAATTTAACTTTATTTAAAGTGGTTGGGTGTGCCCAGTGTTAAACCTGCAAAAGTTGCTTTTTCTACCCCTTTTTTCCCCAACATATTATCTACTGAATACTTAATTCATAGCTAGGTGATCTGCCATAAACAACTCATCACTTCTCCCTAACGTGTAACTATATACTCCTCTATGACTGGCATGCATGCTCTGATATTTGGTTCTGGCAGACTGGCACAAACAGACCAGCATAGGCAAACACCACAGACGGAAGGTCCTATAAAGTCACTGCACACTTTCGGGTCCATGCAAGCGCAGTCATTTTGACAAGTGGATGACTGGGAGGAGGGGGCAGTTGGAATCTTTGGGCACTGGATGACCTTGTCCTGGCACTGCTTACAGGGAATGTCCAGAACATCAAAACACATTCAATCTGCATGATGACCCGGCATTCACCCTTCAGCTCACTCCTAGTAGGTTTCCACCAGGAAACCAGTCTGCACATATTCCTGTAACCTTATGGTGGGAAGACTCCTCAAACTCCCTTGGTTTGACCACCATAACGTAACTGCTTTACACCTCACACTGTTCTGCCAACACACATGAAGCCCACAAACTCTGCTCTTATTGGCTGGGTACTTTGATGGGAAGACACCTGGGATGACTGTACGCTACACTTGTCTGGATGCAATTAAACTTTTTACCCTAACTCATGTAACACATAAACTGGAACAGTGATAGCTTGGCAGTTCTCTTACAAGGTGCAGACTCTTAAATTCCGCTTACACATTACTTTGTTTGTATCCTGTCATTACAGAATCGTATCAACCTTTTGCAGTTGGTTTCCCTGAGTGGATACTTAAAGCAGGCCTGTGCTTTGCCAATTCTGGCAAAAGCAACAGGTTTACTTTATTCCCCTCTCCCCTGCAGCACAAATGCTTTCATTCATATCCCCAACTACTCTATTCAAATATTGACCGTGAGAAAAGAGTCTTGTTTAAGCTCCAGGTCCCTCTATAGCTTACACAAGGCTATGGCCTGCCTCCCTACTCCCATGTGACAGTGCTGGACAAATAACCAAGCACCGGCACTCTCAGAAGAGCTACATGCTCCTTCATACACAGGAGTGCCAGGAACAAAAAATAAGTATATACTGCTGGGGAGGGGGACATGAAAGCAAACCTGTTGCTTTGCATTGGTAATGCTAGATTTGCTTTAAAGAACAGTCCACCCAGAATATCTGTTGCGGATGGATGCTGGTGGACCAAATCCGCCACACAATTCCTATATTTCTTGGGAACTTCACCACTGCAGAATACTGACTTACAAAAATGAATGTAATATACTGATAATGTAATGGCCACAACTTGTGAGTTGAGCGGGGAGGTCCTTGAGAAAACCAATGGGAAATGTATCTGAATAGGAACAGAAATACCGGTTTTGGATGGACTGACTCTTAAGTTTTAAACATACATTAGACAAAGTTTTAATTCATAATGAAAAAATGTATGTGAATAGCCATAACTGTGATGACCAGTAGATATTCAACAAGTAGAATACTTTGAGATTATTTACTCTTATCTAAAACCAGTTCTTAAGACATTTGACAATAAAACCATGTGATTTTTTTTTTCAGGTTAGCCATCATCCCCCAGTTTCAGCCTGTCACTGTGAGTCAAAGAATTTTGTCTTCTGGCAAGGTATGTTTTACCCTAGCTTTCCCTTTTATTTCACAACAAAATCAGCTTTGTTCACTTTAAACAGTCAGCCCACCCTTTTTTCCTTTTTGGGTGTATAACAGAAGGTTAATTCACATAGCAGCATATATCTTTTGGGAATTGTGATGTTCTCAAACCTGGCTACCTCAGTTTGTACAGGGAGTATTTAATTATTTTACATTACAGAAGTATGAGGAAGAACAAGACTCATGGTAAAGTGGGCAGTACCAAGAGTTCCAGACCTATTCATTGATCTATAGATAGAATGTAAACTTTTGGAGGACTGACCCTGTGAGGAGCAGTAAAGTTAAAGGGTTTTTTGGGTTTAAGTAATGTGTTAGCGTGTGCCTCAGTGTGACCATAGACATCTAGGAGAGCTCTTTCCCCCAATGCGCGGGGAGCTGCTCCACTTCTGCTTTTCACTTTTTTGATGAAAAGTCAGGTTGGTTGTCAAGGACCTTGCTGCATGCTGACCAGCCCCTGTTTTCATTGTGACATTCTGAGTTCTGCATGCAAACCAACTGATCTGGTGTGTAATCAACCAAACTTTTTGACAGGTGCAAGCACATTTCAGTTGCCTGTATGATAGTGATTTCAAACCGTAAATTGGGGGGGTGCTTGTTATAAGGCAGCAAGATCCTTGACAACAACATTGAATTTCCTGCACATTTTTCCTAAGATTAATAACGAGCCAAGCATTGAGGCACAGAAGCCCTTGTAGAAGGTGCTAATTACATTGTAGAGCCCAGTGAGTGAATAGTTTTAGAACTACTTTAAAATACCGTATATACTCGAGTATAAGTCGATCCGAGTATAAGTCGAGGCCCTAATTTACCACAAAAAAATGGGAAAAACTTATTGACCCGAGTATAAGACAAGGGTGAGAAATGCACAGCTACTGTAAGTGGAAAAGAGGGTCAACAATGCCCATTTGCAGCCTCACTGTGCCCATTTGCATGCCTCACTGTGCCCATTTGCAGCCATAGGTTCCCCGAACTTCAAACTCGGTAGTTAAGTGTTCCTAGATGCCCCCTAGCTGCAGCCAAAATTTGGGGTCTCTAATCCCAAAGTTTCCCGAAATGACATTGCTGCAGATAGACACAGTTGACCGACTTTGGGGCCCTGTATCTCGGGGCCACTTAGTGCTAGGAACCCCAAATTTGTTGTGCAAACCCAGTGGAACTAGCACCATAAAATATCCAAAGCTGGGATTTTTAGCACCAAGTGGCCCCGAGATACAGGGCCCCAAAAATCGGTTCAGAAAATGTCAAGCACTTTTCTACAGCAGAGAATGACATTTTCCGAACCGATTTTGGTACCAGTTCCACTGGGTTTGGACACCAAATTTGGGGTTCCTAGCACCAAGTGGCCCTGAGATACGGGGCCCCAAAATCGGTTCGGAAAATTAAATTTTTTGCTGCAGAAAAGTGCTTGACTCGAGTAGAAGTCGAGGGGGGCACTTTCAGCACAAAAAAATGTGCTGAAAAACTCGACTTATACTGGAGTATATATGGTACATAATATTTTTACCTTAGAGGTGTAACCAAAATCACCCAAGGTGTTTTTATTGTAATCTCTTTGTTCACCCCACTGCTCCATTCTTTAGAAAAGCAAAGTTACACACTTGGTACATCAGAAAGTGGGAGAGGATGTGACTCGCTTTCCTTCTTTCACAACCCTTGTGTAGGCAATTGGCCACTCAGAAACTCAGCGCTGTCACATGGGAGGTGGAGAGAGAGAGAGTTGTCAGCCCTGTGTAAGTTCCAAGTAGCTACTTCACATTCACATGAGTGAATGGAGCAGCATGGGGCAAAAGGATAGGTATGCGCATCTCCTGAGCCTAATAATGACATGGACCTATTGCTTTGCCATGCATGGGCAAAGTTCAGATTGTCTTTAGGGTGATTTGGGGGAAAATTGCTTCACACAGCAGTGTGGGCTCTGTTTTCGAAGGCTTGATTGAAAGTAAAAAAATATCAATATGATTTTGTGGATTTCTAAAAATGCTGCATTCCAGATCCTTAAAAAATTGTTAATTTTTGGTAGCAAAACCCAAACACCCACGTAAACAAGCCCTTAAAGTGTATATAAATCCTAACCATGAACTTCTTTTATTTGCTATCTTTTGTTTGGCAAATATCCTATTGAAAGCATGTTATTATATCTGTTCAAGTGCAAAAAAAAAAATATCTGTTGATTATTCAGAGCTGCCTGTACAACCCTTCCTGTGTTATCTCAAGGAGTATACAGAACGTAGGAGCTGAGTGCATTTCTGGCAGAGAAACAGGCATTTTTCTGTACTTGCAGGTTCTTTAAAGGAATAATAAAGGGAGAAATGTGCATATATTGCAGAAATGTATTGTATGATTTCTTTTTTATTTTATTTTGCACAGATATACATTTTATTTGTTCAAGTCTTTATTGTTATGTTTATTCCAGTCATTGACTGACTGCTAACTCTTACTTTCAGACATCAGATGGAAAAATAAATTTTGGGGAAAGTCCATGGAAATATTGCCTTTTGGAACAGTGAATGTTCTCCTTCCAAAGTAAGATGTCTATTTTATCCAGTTTTTGGCTGATTGTGAAAAATGTGATTAACTGTACTGTAGCTCTTGTTCATAGATCATATTTCCCACATAGAGTAGTATGATGTCTGAAAACTAGCTGCTCACTCAATCCACTCAATAACTTTGACTTCCCTTATCCTCTCTATCTCTAGAGTTTAATTGCATATCCACCTTTACAGTGCCTTAAAAAAGTATTCATACCCCTTGAAATTTTCCACATTTTGTACATTTAACTGTACTGTAGCTCTTGTTCATAGATCATATTTCCCACATAGAGTAGTATGATGTCTGAAAACTAGCTGCTCACTCAATCCACTCAATAACTTTGACTTCCCTTATCCTCTCTATCTCTAGAGTTTAATTGCATATCCACCTTTACAGTGCCTTAAAAAAGTATTCATACCCCTTGAAATTTTCCACATTTTGTCACGTTACAACCAAAAACATAAATGTATTGTATGTGATGGACCAACACAAAGTGGCACATAATTGTGAAGTGGAAGGAAAATGATAAATGGTTTTCAAACTTTTTTACAAATAAACATCTGAAAATTATGGCGTGAATTTATATTCAGCCCCTTTACTCTGATACCCCTAACTAAAATCTAGTGGAACCAATTGCCTTCAGAAGTCACCTAATTAGTAAATAGAGTCCACCTGTGTGTAATTTAATCTCAGTATAAATACAGCTGTTCTGTGAAGCCCTCAGAGGTTTGTTAGAGAACCTTGGTGAACAAACAGCATCATGTAGGCCAAGGAACAAACCGGTCAGGTCAGGGATAAAGTTGTGGAGAATTTTAAAGCAGGGTTAGGTTTTAAAAAATATCCCAAGCTTTGAACATCTCATGGAGCACTGTTCAATCCATCATCTGAAAATAGAGAGTATGTCACAACTGCAAACCAAGACATGGCTGTCCACCTACACTGACAGGCCGACAATGAGCGCATTAATCAGAGAAGAAGCCAAGATGCTCATGGTAACTCTGGAGGAGTTGCAGACATCTACAGCTCATGTGGGAGAATCTGTCGTGCACTCCACAAATCTGGCCTTTATGGAAGAGTGGCAAGAAGAAAGCCATTGTTAAAAGAAAGCCATTAGTCCCGTTTGCAAGAAGCCATGTGGGGACACAGCAAAAGAAGGTGCTCTGGTCAGATGAGATCAAAATTTAACTTTTTGGCCTAAAAGCAAAACGCTATGTGTGGTGGAAAACTAACACTGCACATCACCCTGAACACACCATCCCCACCGTGAAACATGGTGGAGGCGGAATCATGTTGTGGGGGATGCTTTTCTTCAGCAGGGACGGGGAAGCTGGTCAGAGTTGATAGGAAGATGGATGGAGCCAAATACAGGGCAATCTTAGAAGAAAACCTGTAGTAGTCTGCAAAAGAGAGACTGGGGCGGGGCGAAGGCTCACCTTCCAGCAGGACAACGACCCAAAACAGACAGCCAGAGCTGCAATGGAATGGTTTAGATCAAAGCATATTCATGTGTTGAGATGGCCCAGTCAAAGTCCAGACCTAAGTCCAATTGAGAATCTGTGACAAGACTTGAAAATTGCTGTTCAGACGCACTCCATCCAATCTGATAGAGCTTGAGCTATTTTGCAAAGAATGGGCAAAAATTTCACTCTAGATGTGCAAAGCTGGTAAAGACATACCCAAAAACACAGGCAGCTGTGTTTGCAGCGAAAGGTGGTTGTACAAAGCATTGACTCAGGGGGGGCTGAATACAAATGCACGCCACACTTTTCAGGTATTTATTTGTAAAAAATTTTGAAAACCCAGCAGGAATAAAAATATAAAAGCAGCCCTGGCTTTAGTATTTGCCCTCTCCTCCACAGTAATTCCTTTTTGTCCACAAGATAGTAGGTGAGGTCGAAAAAAGACACAAGTCCATCAAGTCCAACCCATGTGTGTGATTATATGTCAGTATAACATTGTATATCCCTGTATGTTCAGGTGCTTATCCAGTAGTTTCTTGAAACTATCGATTCCCCCCGCTGAGACCACCACCTGTGGAAGGGAATTGCACATCCTTGCCGCTCTTACATTAAAGAACCCTCTACGCAGTTTAAGGTTAAACCTCTTTTCTTCTAATTTTAATGAGTGGCCACGAATCTTGTTAAACTCCCTTCCGCAAAAACACTTTATCTCTGTTGTGGGGTCACCAGTACGGTATTTGTAAATTGAAATCATTTCCCCTCTCAAGCGTCTCTTCCCCAGAGCGAATAAGTTCAGTGCTCGCAACCTTGCCTCATAACTAAGATCCTCCAGACCCTTTATTAGCTTTGTTGCCCTTTGTACTCGCTCCATTTCCACGACATCCTTCATGAGGACTGGTGCCCAGAACTGGACAGCATACTCTAGGTGCGGCTGGACCAGAGCCTTGTAGAGTGGGAGAATTGTTTTATCTCTGGAATTAATCCCTTTTTAATGCATGCCAATATTCTGTTTGCTTTGTTAGCAGCAGCTTGGCATTGCATGCCATTGCTGAGCCTATCATCTACTAGAACCCCAGGTCCTTCTCCATCCTAGATTCCCCCAGAGGTTCTCCCCCCAGTGTATAGATTGCATTCATATTTTTGCCACCTAAATGCATTATTTTACATTTTTCTACATTGAACCTCATTTTCCATGTAGTTGCCCACACCATTAATATGTTCAGATCTTTTTGCAAGATTTCCACATCCTGTGGAGAAGTTTTTGCCCTGCTTAGCTTAGTATCGTCCGCAAATACAGAGATTGAACTGTTTACCCCATCCTCCAGGTCGTTTATGAACAAATTAAACAGGATTGATCCCAGCACAGAATCCTGGGGGACCCCACTACCCACCCCTGACCATTCCGAGTACTCCCCATTTATCACCACCCTCTGAACTCGCCCTTGTAGCCAGTTTTCAATCCATGTACTCACCCTATGGTCCATGCCAACTGACCTTATTTTGTACAGTAAACGTTTATGGGGAACTGTGTCAAATGCTTTTGCAAAATCCAGATACACCACGTCTACGGGCCTTCCTTTATCTAGATGGCAACTCACCTCCTCATAGAAGGATAATAGATTGGTTTGGCAAGATGTGCACAGACTTCTGGGTTGAATGACGGCAAGCATCATTCAACTCAGAAGAGGACATATTGTGAGTGCAGGGTGTCATGTACCTGTACTTTTGAGGGGGTGTCACTAAGGTGCCCTGCATTCACAGCATTATGATGCAGAATTTATCAATATATCATCACATTTGCAATTTTCATGCTGAGCTAATGCTATAAAAATCACCTTAAACTTTACCTCCTTATCTAGCAAACACTGAGAATATAGAGGATCCTTGTTACACTAGACATGTGCATGGAAGATTGTAGCACATCTGTTTTAAAACCGGATGAACTTTTTTCCAGGTATGGAGATTGTTACGTCTGGAACAAAGTTACGACGTGCATACACAACATCCTGAGTGGAAGAAGATGGATAGAACATTATGGTGAGATCACCATACGGAACACAAAGAACAGTGTTTCTATGTGTAAAATGACATTTATCAAGGTAAAGCAACCACTAATCATTCTAGTTATTGGTTTGAAATAAGTTGTTAAACACTTATGCCGCGTACACACGGTCGGACTTTTCAGCTACAAAAGTCCGACAGCCTGTCCGACAGACTTCCGGCGGACTTTCGGCGGACTTGCGGCGGACTTGTGGCAGACTTTCTAACGAACGGACTTGCCTACACACGATCACACAAAAGTCCGACGGATTCGTATGTGATGACGTACACCAGACTAAAATAAGGAAGTTCATAGCCAGTAGCCAATAGCTGCCCTAGCTTGGATTTTTGTCCGTCGGACTAGCACACAGACGAGCGGATTTCGGGGTCCGTCGTAGGTACGACGTAAAGATTTGAAGCATGTTTCAAATCTAAAGTCCGTCGGATTTGAGGCTGAAAAAGTCAGCTGAAAGTCCGGGGAAGCCCACACACGATCGGATTACCAGCCAGCTTTAGTCCGTCGGCGTCCGTTGGACTTTTGTAGACGAAAAGTCTGACCGTGTGTATGCCCCATAACAATACTTCAGGAGTAATATCATGCCATCCCAGGCCCAGTTCACAAATGCTGTAGTGATATATTCTCATTTTAGAAATGTTGTAATACCTGCCTTTATTTTTCCACTGGCTGTACGTAGAGGCAATACTGCCCTAGGCACATGAAAATTGCTATACTCTTTTGTACAGGCTCTAAACTTAATCAGTATGTGACTGTTGTCTTCAAAATGAATACCTGTATATTCTACTGGAAGCAACATCCTAGCTGCTGTATTTGAAGAGCTACCATATAAAACTAGTGTCAAGGCTCCCGGATGATTCTTAAACTGGCTTCTTTGCTTACCTTCAGTGATGGTCAGATCCCTGTCCCTGGTTGCTTGCCTGATACAGTTTAGTGCCTGGAGAGTCTGGCAGGGCTGTATATGGATTACAGCTTGCACACAGATCTTTTGTGGCAATATCCTTTGCATTGTAATTTGAAAGGCTACTACTAAACTGTTAAGCTTCAGTTAAGCTCACGCAGAAAAGTTATAGGATTGACAAAAGTCAAGGAACAGCCATCTAATTTCTTAAAGCTATTAAGTGAAAAGATCTGTAAAAAGCCATACCTGTAAAAGATAAGTTAAATATTTACCTTTCCCAGTGTCTGCGTACCACAGATTTCCACTGTAATCAGTATAATGGTTTCCCAAAGTTCACTTGTAAAACGGAAACTCTGGGTATCTTCTTGGTCTGTCGCAATCCTCACTGGTTACTCCTGCTGACCTCTGTTGAACTTGTACACCAGTACTGTCTTCTGTAAAACAAAAATTGGATCAGTAAGAAGAACCAATGAAAGCTGTGTGTTGGAAAGGGGTTTAGGGTGGTCGTCATGTCCTCCATATTTTCCTCCTCATTGGGTGCCAAGCAAGGGTTACATGAGAGGCCTACCCCTAGGTGGGTTTTTCTGGGCCATGCTAGGCATCTGTGACAGGTTCAGTTTATTACATTTGGGATACCTTTACTCTTGTACCCTTTTAATCAGTCCCCTGGGACACGACTGAGGCTGCTGTGGGGGAATACTCGATCTTAAGGTAGGCCTCTACTTTTAGAGACTTTTAGAACGTACACCGTGCACACTTACACTGCAAATGTTCTCTGCTTAACTCTTAGGTCCCTATGACAATGTACACCTTCTCCTTAACTTGCATTTAGGAGGTACAGGCTGAGCCTTGTCCACAACCACCTTACCAGCGTTTTCCACTACCATTCCCCAGTAGCGGAGTAGGCCTGCCGTGCACCTTGCGCGGGCTCCACAAGCGCACCTAACTCTTGAACTCTGTACAGGATGGGAACCTCTGCAGTGCAAATCCACTACCATTGCTCTGGGAGACAGACCGCTGGCAGGAAGGAGTGCCGACAACACCCTCTTTCTCTGCTAGAGCCTATTCTATCTGCAACAGGCACACGCTACCAACAAGCTGCTTGGCAGACTTCCATTAGTAACGGTTAGCTATGACTAAGCAACAATGATGTTGTGAAAAGCATCAGTTGTTTGTATTGCTTCTGTTGTCACACGAACGTTGACTATTCATTACAATAAAGGCTTTTATCGGAGTGTGGCTGTCCAGAATCCATTTCTTCAATATTGCTCGTGCTGAGCCTGCACCTGGCTTCCCCTTTGAGGAGGGCGTTTTCTTCAGTACACCACCTGGAGTAGTTCACCCTTTTGTACCCTAGGTAACCAATGGTGTCTTCACACTGCATTAGTTCCATACTGATGTCTTCATACCCCAAGTACCTTAGTGACCTGAACCATGGGATGGTGCTGCATTACACCCTTTAGTAACTTCAGACCAAGTGGGAACAAGGTTTCAAAATGTTATTTGAAAAAGTGCAAAGGCATTACAAAATCCAAAATTCCAAGACATAATTATTTTCCTACATCCCTAACTCTAACTCAGGCTGTGTGCTGCCCAGCATATCTGCAAAGGTAGTGTCCATGTAATTACATAGTTTATCAGAGGCATTCTCCAGCAGCTGGGGTCTTCGGGGCAAACCCCAAGTTCTGATAACTTTACATCCAAGTAGAATTGAGCAACATACTTCTGCACCTCGTGGGTGTTTTTCTCCTCACTTCCTTATGGGCACTGGATCTCTCTCTTCTGGGGAAGCTTCTCTCTGGGGTTCTCGGGCCCCGGGCCCCTGGACCCCTCCAAGGGGGAAGTGAAATGTCATTGTTGTCTTTTGCAGGTAAATGTAACATTCCCCAACATTCGATCCTAAGCAAACAAAATATCCTTTCAGAACTTTTACAGAACTCTTGATAATGAAGAAAATTCTCATTCAAGCAGAGAGGAAATAATATGAGGGAGACCTCTGCACTGTATAAAGTGTATGGAGATTCCTGTGCTCAATACTGACAGTTTAATGAATCAGCCACTGCAAAGAGTGAACTGCTATATGGAATTGGGTGAATGCTCTTTAACCACTTGCCGACCGGGCCATAGCCGAAAGACAGCTACAGCGCGGTCGGCTTATTCTGGGTGCACGTCTGTGGGACGTCATGCCAGAATGTTGCTCCCGCGAACATCTGTGACTGCCGGGTCCTGCATCACGGATCACTGGAAATAGCCGCTGATCGCGGCCATTTACAACATGATCGTTCCGTCAAGTGATGGAGCGATCACTTGTAAACAAACCGGCGTCATGTCATGACACCGGTTCCTCCCTCCCCTCTGTGTACCGATGGGTACAGTGAGAGGGGGAGAGATTGCAGCAGCGCTGTGGGCTGGATGTGTAGTGCCCGCAGCGCTGCTCACTGCCAATAATCTGCAATACTCTGCAACACTGTGCAATACTCTGCCAATACCCAGCAACACTGCAATACTCTGCCAATAAATTTTAACAGAAACAAAGATTTTTTTTTTTAATCGAATTTTCAGTCTTTTTTGATTTATAGCGCAAAAAATAAAAAACCCAGCGGTGATTAAATGCCACCAAAAGAAACCTCTATTTGTGTGAAAAAAAGGACAGACATTTCATATGGGTACAGTGTTGCATGACTGAGTAATTGTCATTCAAAGTGTGAGAGCACCGAAAGCTGAAAATTGGTCTGGTTAGGAAGGGGGTTTAAGTGCCCAGTGGTCAAGTGGTTAAATCGGTAGTAAACCGCAAAGAAAAAGTCCCCCACAAAATAGCATAATGTGCTAGTATGTATATGAAAGACTTACCTTAGAACAAAGCCCTCCAGCGGTGTGCTGTCACCGATGACAGGACTTCCCTCTTCACCAGGTCTTTCTTCCGGGTTTGCGGGCTTCAACAATTTCACTGGCCGAGCCGTGATGATGTCCAGTGGTGGCTGGTGTTCCATCGTGGGGGTGGGTGGCAGACGGACCTGACCACGACCCCCCTCCCCCCCCCCCCCTGAGCTATCCCATCTATGGATGGGATGAACAAAACAGGCTAGGATGACACTCTCTCCGGATGACACTGCCTTACCTGCAGGCTCTGGGCTCTCCTTCTCCCGTTCAGCTCCTCATCCGGGTACTGTGCTGGGCTTGCTCTCCCATGGCGGTGGCTTCCATCAACCGTCTCCCCTGTGTCCAGGCCTTCATGTTCCCCCTCTGTCTTCTCCTCCCGGCCAATCGGGCTACGGAAACCAGAAACAGGAAGACATTAGCGAATATTAATTTGCTAATGTCGCACAACAGGGTTGGCTCAAGGCGCAGCCCGAGCAAAACCCTTTTTTTAAGCCAATTGGAGCCTCAGGCTCTTATCATGTGCTTCTACAAAAAAAACAAAAAACATTTAAATCCATGCCTCTGGTGCCCTGCATGTAGATTAGGGGGGCAGACGCATTGATTGGGGGGGGGGGGGCGCCCGTGCGCCCCCTATGGACGGGCCACCACTGATGACTTCACTTCCGCACGTGTGTGGGAGTCACGGCTGCAGCATGGCTCTGTCAATGCTACTATAGTAAATATCTCCTAAACTGTGCATGTTTACTTTAGGCTTACCTGTAGGTACAAGCAAACAAGGTAGGCTTTACTACCACTTTAACTCTTCTAGTCATGCATTCTTAAGGCTTTTTTCTGGTAGCTCTGTTAGATTGGAGCCTTAGGCTCTAATCATGTGCTTCTACAAAAAAAAACCCATTTAAATCCATGCCTCTGGCGCCCTGCATGTAGATTGGGGGGGCAGACGCATTGATGGGGGGGGGGGGGGGGCGTCCGTGCGCCCCCTATGGACGGGCCACCACTGATGACGTCACTTCCGCACATGTGCGTGGGAGTCACGGCTGCAACATGGCTCTGTCAATGGACGGCACGCCGTCCATTGAGAGCACAGTGCGCATGTGCCTGTGACGTCACCGCTTGCTACTATAGTAAATATCTCCAAAACGATGCATGTTTACTTTAGGCTTACCTGTAGGTACAAGTAAACAAGGTAGGCTTTACTACCACTTTAACTCTTCTAGTGATGCATTCTTAAGGCTTTTTTCTGGTAGCTCTGTTAGATTAGTGTACCCTATCCTATGCTACCATAGAATACTTGGCATTCTCTAGGATCTCCCTGGAAGAATGGTGACATGGTATCCTGTAGTAAGGCAGAGGTAAGACAAATATACTGCATATACTAGGTTTCTTTCTCTACAATTTTTTTCTTCTGTTTCAACCCTAAGGCTGCTATATATAAGGAGTTTGGGTCCCTTCTATCATAAGCAAAGCTTCTTTTTTTTCTGCAAGGTCCACTTTATATAGCTGTCACTCTTATGCCGCGTATACGGTCGGAATTTCTGACAAATGTTTCGATGTGAGCTTGTTGTCGGAAACTCAGACCGTGTGTAGACTCCATCGGACATTTGCTATCAGAATTTCCGAAAACAAATGTTTGAGAGCTGGTTCTCAAATTTTCCGACAAAAAAACTTGATGTCGGAAATTCCGAGCGTGTGTACCCAATCGAGCAGAAGATCCGCACTGGCTATTGAACTTAATTTTTCTCAGCTCGTCGTACGTCTTGTACATCACCGCGTTCTTGATATTCGGAATTTGCGACAACATTTGTGCAACCGTGTGTATGCAAGACAAGTTTGAACCAACATCCGTCGGACAAAAATCCACGGTTTTATTGTCCGAATGTCTGATCGTGTGTACGCGGCATTATGCTTCTGGATTTCCCAGGGTGCATTCTACATTGTAAAGAATATTGGGGGGGGGGGGGGTCCATGATTGGCCTTGTAATTGCTGTTGGACAGTACTGGAAATTCATATTGGTGTAAAGATGTAGAGTTTTCCTTGTTTGCCTCCCATTCTACTATAATATACAATATAGCCTCTGCAGTTTAGTTAGCTGGCTACCATAGAATCTGCACAGACCTTCTCTGTGCAGTGTGATGTCCTATATTTCAATGCTTATTAGAATCAACATATAGAAAGGCATTCCCTGCACATTATACAAAACTCCCTTTTTTTTCTTATAACCTCGCAAATTGGTTTCCCTTAGTAAAAAAATTTGCAATATGAGAAAATTATATATCTAATCAGTGCCGATTATGTGCCAGGCTATTCAGGAAGACATTGCCTTAGACCAAGTCCTCTAATAATGTCTAGAAGCATTGTTCAGGCTTGATTTATACAGCAAATTCATGTATTTTAAATGATGTATTATTACCATATCTGTGTCAAGTTATTCTTCTGTGCAATTTTACACAAGGTGTTATCAGCCTGAATAGGATGTAATGATGATTCTTATCATGCAGATGAATACTGTAAATGAGCAACACTTTCTCATAATGTCAGTAACATAGTAATAGAGCCTCACAAAGAGATCGCTTTGCCTTAATTCTCACTAGAACATCTCTAGCCATTTCTGAGTCTTGAAAATAGTAGCTGGTTAGGAGTATCATCATCTATTGACACAAAGTGACCACTTAAAATGTGCTTACAGGCATTGTACAGGAAAGACATTAAAACAGCAGGTTGATGAAAGTTAACATTAAAGGCTGAACTGTGTGTCTATAAGTACCGAACAGCCAAAACTTGTTACAATGGCATCTGAAAGTAAGTGGGATGTGTTGAAAGCAGAAAAAATGGGCAATCGCAGTTTCTTGTGTATGGGGCTGCATAGTTGCATGCCAGTCAGGGTTCCCATGCTGACCCGTGTCCCCAATCAAAAGCACCTACAGCGGGTATGTGAGCATCAGAACTGGACCACAGAGGAATGGAAGAAGGTAAAATAAACAAACATGCAGCGCTCAATGGGACCAGTAGTAAAGAACTATTGCTGATGGTATAATCAATAAAGTTCATTTATTGGATGCATGCTGAGATTTGAAAGTAAAAACAACTGTCAATGAAAAAATGAGATGATAAAATTATTAGACTTTATAAGCACAACTCATTATCATGGTTGAAGTAATCCGAAAATTAGTATATTCAATACCACCAGATGACAAGGGGTTAATGTCAGCAAGTGTGCTCCAAACTCCGATCCCGATTGTCAGACCCAATGGCTCAATGTGCAGGGAGAAAAATAGAGGTGGAGAGACACCGCTCTCTAAGGTGCACTTAGTGGCTGTATTGCGGATATTAGACTCGCTGTGATCCAGGTGGTGTATTGTAGATCACGCCTCTGAACGACCTTGGTCAAGCTGGCTCATCAGGCTGGCTGGAACCTTGGCGTGCTGGAGGGCGCACTGGATGGCGCGCACTGAATAAGGAAGCCGGGAGGCAGGGTCAGGGCTGGAAACGAGGAGTACCAGGAAGCTAGGCGGATCGCAAGCTCAAAGTAGCCGTGGCGACCGTGACTTACATGTTTCACAATCCTTTATTAGCCCTGACCCTGCCTCCCGGCTGTAGGATTCAGTGCGTGCCATCCAGAGTGCCCTCCAGCACGCCAGGTTCCAGCCAGCCTGATCAGCCAGCTTGACCGAGGTCGTTCAGAGGCGCGATCTACAATACACCTCCTGGATCACAGCGAGTCTGATATCCGGAATACAGCCACTAAGTGCACCTTAGAGAGCGGTGTCTCTCCACCTCTATTTTTCTCCCTGCACATTGAGCCATTGGGTCTGACAATCGGAATCGGAGCTTGGAGCACACTTGCTGACATTAACCCCTTGTCATCTGGAAGTCATGGTGGTATCGTATATACTAATTTTCGGATTACTTCAGCCATGATAATAAGTTGCTTATGAAGTCTAATGTTATCTCATTTTTTCATTGAAGGTTGTTTTTAATCTCAAATGTCAGCATGCATCCAATAAATGGCCTTTATTGATTATACCATCAGCAATAGTTCTTACTACTAGTCCCATTGACCACTGCATTTTTGTTTATTTTTATTGTCTACTTTTCTTCCAGAAGTTTGCAGCTGCACTGGTGTCCAGCTATTCCTTGCATAATTGTTATGACGTGACAAGTTTCTAATGACTGCTAGTTTTAACGCTTCAGAGCTCTTTTTGTTTTCTGAATGGAAGAAGGTAGCCTGGTCTGATGATAGATGTTTTCTTTTGCATCATGTGGATTGCTGGGTGCGTGTGCATCACTTTCCTAAGGAAGAGATGGCACCAGGATGCAGTATGGGGAGAAGGCAAGCCGGCGGAGGCAGTGTGATGCTTTAGGCTAATGTTCTGCTAGGAAACCTTGGCTCCTGCCATTCATGTGGATGTTACTTGACCTACCTAAACATTGTTGCTGACCAAGTACACCCCTTCATGGAAGCAATATTCCCTGATGACAGTGGCTTATTTCAGCAAGATAATGCGCCATGCCACACTGCAAAAAGTGTTATTGTTATTATTAAAATGTCTGATATGATTATTTCATTTTTACTGAGCATTATAGTATTAATTTAAACTTAAATCTTTTAACAGGGGAACTATTGGAGCTCCAATGTAAATGAAATCCATGGAGTGGTCATGGATCAAGACGGGAGGGTTGTACATCGGCTGTTTGGGAAGTGGCATGAGGCTCTGTACTGTGGAGATGCTCCTGCAGCTAAATGCATATGGAGGCCAGGTACAAGTTTGGTAATTACAACCTTGTGTGGCTTTGGGCTCGTCCCCTGACAGCGGTTATTGTAACAAAGAGGTAGCTCACCGTTACAGAGGTTTCCATGGAGGAAGAAGGATTTTATAAACTAGCCATTTTGGGGTCCGTTTTAATAAACCTCCACTTGCCATCCACTTTCCACCCCCAAAAATTCACTTCTCGGCCACCATCCACCCCCCAAACTTCATTCCCTCACTTTCCAACTACCCCCTAAACTAACATCACTCACCGTCCTCATACATTTTTACATAGGGTACATATATGGTGTCAATAGGGCACATAAAATTTGTATTGTTTTCTATGTTCTAATGCTTTGTTGAGGTGCACTGCATAAAAATGTGGCATATCTGCATTCTTACGCTGTGCAATACACAGCACTATATGCCACCACAGTGCATTGCAGTGAGCTGCAGTGCATAGAGTTGAATTAAAGTGAGAGAAAACTCTCATGCATGACTTTTACCTATAGGTAAGCCTGTAAAAAGGCTTACCTATGGGTACTGTAAATATCAAATAAATTAGGAGATATTTACTGTAGATGCAGCCTGTGACATCACCCGCGCGTGCGCTCTGAAGGAATGGCATACCCGTGCCATTCCTTCAGAGTCCTTTTGCCGTAAACTGTGGCTCCTGTACGCATGTGCGGTAGAGATGTCATAGCCGCACCAGCCACTCACACAGCCGGAGTCCGGAAACCCGGAAGGAAGACCAGGTGAGGATGACAGCGAAGCGGCTTCATCGGTGACAGGGCCCCACTGGACAGCTTCATTCTAATGTAATGTTTACATAATGTGCTAATATGTGATGCATACTACATTGTAAAAATGGGAGGAATATTTGCGCTAAATAATTAATAAAAATATCAAGAAATTGAAAAAAATAGCTGCTAGCACAGGTCAATAGATAAACCAAGCAATAAATAATATAAAAAGTGCAGCACTATCAAACATATATGAACATGATTCAAAAGGAAATGAACATAATAATGATGAAAAAATCATCAATGACAAATAAAGTCCATAAATAATCAAAGAGCGAAAAAAAGTCAATATGAAAAAATATTTTTCATATTGACTTTTTTTTCTTTGATTATTTATAGACTTCATTTGTCATTGATATTTTTTATTATTATTATGTTTATTTCCTTTTGAACCATGCATACTACATTGCCTTGCAGGTTTCAAAAAAAAAAAAAGCCAATGGTTTACTACCACTTTAAGACACTATACAACTTTTGTTGTCTGATTTCCTTTAGATTTACCAAAACCATGTAGTGCAAGTGCCTGCCCTGATTGCATACAAATTGAAACTCCTAAGGTTTGACCTCATATTTATATTGTTTTGGTAACGCTGAAGGAAAAAAAAATCTACAGAAAATTGTATAGCGTGTATCCAGCTTAGTTTTTTCTTTACTTTATTAAAATGAAACTTATGTGATGCATTGTAGCAATCACACCCTACACAATGCATAAACATGCACATATTTTAGTGCATTGCAACACGCTGTTGTGCATAAAAGTTCAATGGAGTGTTGGCCTTAATATATGTTTTAAAGAAAAAACACACTGGATGTGTTGTAACATTGCATCGCAGTGCACAAAGCACACCAGCACTCCTGCAGTTATGCCTGATTAATATGTAAAATAATGCTTTTCTCCGTTTTTCACCTAACAAAAATCTTTATCACCAAATCTGACTTGGTGATAAATCTAGGTGCTATTCTCCATTGTCACGTGATGAAGCAATTTTTGTTCTTTTCACCATTTCTTACACAGAATATATAAAGTGGGTGCAGCGCTATAAATTCAACATATTGGAAACAATTCAAAAGTGAAGTGACAAAGTGTGAATATTAACATAAAAATAATAAATGTCCATCATTGGTAAATCAAAAAGTCCATCTCGATAGTGAAACAATGATAATCACCACGTGAATATATAGTGAAAACAAATGGTCAAAATAGTCCCCCGAATGATGAAGGCATATCATGAATATTAGACCTAAAGATAGTTGATGCTATATGGGTCTGTACAAGCCTTATAGGTCTAATGGCAACGATGTCAATCAGAAGGAAATCCAAAAATAAATATAAAAATATATAAACAATCTTGGTGACCTTCTCTGGGGTTTAATGTGACAGATAAAGATGTGCAGATACCACCACCCATATGAATGGAGGCTTACCGAAAGGTTGGGACCCAAAACAGCATATGCTGTATGAGTCAAGAAAGCTTAAGAGTTGCCCCCTTGGCAGATGATGAGGAGATCCCAATGGTACACTGGAGTCCTAGGGGTGCCTCACCGGTGTGTCTTTTCTGTGTAGAGGTTAGAGACGTCCTGGGAGAGGCTTGAACCCAGCTGGAAGCTGCCGACTGCAGAGGTAAGGGACGTTCGACCATCATTCACTAACTATGAGGGAAAAAAATTCGGTAAGCCTCCATTCATATGGGTGGTGGTATCTGCACATCTTTATCTGTCACATCAAACCCCAGAGAAGGTCCCCAAGATTGTTTATATATTTTTATATTTATTTTTGGATTTCCTTTTGATTAACATCGTTGCCATTAGACCTATAAGGCTTGTACAGACCCATATAGCATCAACTATCTTTAGGTCTAATATTCATGATATGCCTTCATCATTCGGGGGACTATTTTGACCATTTGTTTTCACTATATATTCACGTGGTGATTATCATTGTTTCACTATCAAGATAGACTTTTTGATTTACCAATGATGGACATTTATTATTTTTATGTTAATATTCACACTTTGTCACTTCACTTTTGAATTGTTTCCAATATGTTGAATTTATAGCGCTGCACCCACTTTATATTTTCTACGGTCTTCAGCAAAATTTCTATTTGCAGTGTCAGCGGCTTATATGTTTTGAGTTAACACGTTTTTGAGTTAGCGCAAGGTTATTTTTGTTTTTTCTGTACACCATTTCTTACACAGTTACATTAATATTACCTTCTCTGTACTTATTACATCGAATTCATGTTAAGGAGAAGGAATGAGACATCCTCAAATTTTTAGTTCCTACTGGATGTATCCCTGTTTAATAAACACCACACTAGGAACTTTTCACTGTAGTAAGCAGTGAAAATTCCTATCACCGGCTTTTCACAGTTCAATAAACGCACAGCTATATGTTAGCAGTTCAACTAATCTGAGCATTGACATTAATAATGCATAGTGAACAGATGAAGCAACCATACATTTTCAAGTGTTGATATAATACATCTGATGTATATCTTGACTATCAATATCGATTGTTTAAATCACCAGCATTGTAACAGGAAGCATACTACAGGGGTCTCAAACTGGTGGTCCTCCAGCTCTTGCGAAACTACAAGTCCCATCATGCCTCTGCCTGTGGGAGTCATGCTTGTAACTGTCAGCCTTGCAATGCCTCATGAGACTTGTAGTTTCGCAACAGCTGGAGGGCCACCAGTTTGAGACCCCTGCAACATTCACAAACTGGCCTGCTCTTACAGTTCAGTAGGAATAACATGGCCCAGTAATGAGTTTTCCGAAGGTATGGCATCTCCGTCTGTACACAGGTCATTAGACCTAACAGATCCTCAGATTTCTATGAAACCTCACAATAACCTAAGCAGCAGATGATAACTTTTTTTTCTATATTTTTCAGGTTCAATGCCAACCAACTATGAACTTTATTATGGCTTTACAAGATTTGCCATTGAATTAAATGAACTAGATCCTGTAATGAAGGATTTCCTTCCAAAAACTGATGCAAGGTTTCGGCCTGATCAAAGGCAAGTGCTTATTTGGTAGTGACAAGCCAAGCTATTCTAATCTTCCCCTGGTGTTGATAACCAGGAAATTAAATCACATTAGGACATTCACATGTCTCCCATTAAAGGGAGATGGTTATGAAAGATTATTCAAGGTGACCATTACTGAACTCTCCTTTGAGAATGCCAGTTCTCTGGCTGTCATTCTGATGCTTTGATCTCTATGCTTTTAGATTCAATGACCCAACACACACACACACTAGCACAGCAGGAATGATTCCACTCAATGTGGATGGGGAATTGGGTCTTTTTTTTCATTCAACTCGCTGGTTGAAAAAAAAAAAAAAAAAAAAAAGAAAAATACTAATAGTTTTAATGCAGTTTTATCAGTTTTTTTTCCTAATTGTGCATCATGATTAGACATGTCAATTAACAGGGTACTCATTTTGATAAATTGTCTTCAGAAGCAGTTTTATTTCTTAGGCCTCCTCATTTAAGCAGACAATGACT
Source organism: Lithobates clamitans (assembly GCA_037952925.1). Classification (NCBI taxonomy): domain Eukaryota; kingdom Metazoa; phylum Chordata; class Amphibia; order Anura; family Ranidae; genus Lithobates; species Lithobates clamitans. The sequence continues at coordinate 9,574,160 of JBBGZY010000014.1, forward strand.
CTGCTCCACCCCCTTGACCCCAAAGAACGGCCATTTAATAAGGGCTCATGGACACTGGACTTTAAAATAACATTATAAAAACAGTAGCTTTAGAGGGAGTTTTTCAACGTTTTTTTAAATGTTTTTGCAATAGTGTTAGCGTTCTTTTGCATTTTTCTCGTGTCAGCGTTTTTTAGATTTCTAAATTTTTTTTTTTTTTTTTAAAGAAAAATCAATGGATCAAAAACACTGGTGAGCCACGTTTTTGAGCGTTTATCAACGTTTGTCAGCGTTTATGCGCATTTAGCATTTTTTGTGGTCAGAAAAAGATCCTGAATGCGATTTTAGGGCGTTCAGACAACCGCCCATAAACTCCACTGCTGATAAACGTCCAAAAACGTCCACATAGGATAACATAGAGGGGAGTTTATGGGCTGTTAAAAAAATGCCCAACTCCCAAAAAGTCAGTTTATGAGCTTCAGTGAGCATGGAGCCTAAATGTGATTTAGTGAGAACCCCTGTCTGGTGTTCCTATTCTGTCATTGCTCCAGGATTGTCCTACTTATATTACCGTTCACGTTCTTCTGCAGGGACACTGCTTTGTTTATCGATGAAGCTTCCCGATGAGCAGGGTTCTAGATGCTGACCTTCATTGACTCACATACAGTGTTGACAATAGCCCCCTACTTGTTTTACTGCACCCCCTGATCAAATAGGCTAGATCTGGCCTTGTCCTGCTCACTTCTGTGGTCGGGCTCCAGCAGGGCTTGTTGTGATATGGTGTTCCTGCTAACCAGAATCAGAAGTGTCATTACCCGTATCCTGGATGATTTGGTATCATCCCACATACAAAGACACCATCAATATGAGACCTAAGATCTGTTTTTGGATTTGCTGGTGGGACGGGACTCCTTAGTCTTAGAAATTGAATTATTCTCATCATCTATGCAAGTCTCAAAGAATCGGGGGCACACTGTTCTGTCTTCATTGATCATTGAGGCTATAAAATGGCAATTAGTTTTCTCCTCCTGGAGAAAATACAGAGCATTCAATATGGGCAGTCTTGGTGTCTTGGTCTTCCTACAAAAAGGCGGTATAGAAAGCTGCAAGTTGGAGGTTTATCAACAGGTTTATCTGCCATTTCAGATTGGATTTGGCAGCAGGCCCTTCCATGTCTTTGAGGGCCTTGCTGCTCTTGGTGGCCTTGATGGCTAGATGAAATTTAAGGAGCATCATGCTTTTGTGTTTGATATTGTGTTACTAGTTATATTCCTTTGTATGCTTACATGAGGAGGGGCAGGAATAAGTAAAATTATGTACTACTTACCGTAATCTTCCTTTCCTTTACCTCTCTTCATGGAAGCATAATACTCCCTCTGATTCTGTCATGAGTTATAGGAACACCAGGGTGGGGGGGGGGGATGGGGGGTAATTAGGTCACCTTTTTTTTTTAACTATTTTAAGGGCTATCCTAAGGGGGCAGAACACACCCATTGTATGCTGACATAAGGAGAGGAAAGTTACGGTAAGTATCTGATAACAATTTTCCTTAATCCTGCACAGGCTGCTCTTGGCCACCACAAAGCTGAAGGAAAGACCAAAGATGGAATTTGTATTGCGCTAAATGAGCAATCTGTCTCTTGTCTTCCCTTCAGCTTCCTCTAGTGGTGGCCAAGAGCAACTACAGTAGGAGGAGAGAATGAAAGCAAACTGCTTCCTTCGTCTGCAACTTTTTTTTAGGAGCAAAAAACGTACTTGTGGCAACTGAGTTTTTAAGCTGGCTGAAGAAATAATAAGTACGGAAAGTACACTTATACTTTAATAAAACCAGTGATTTGGATCCCTTATTTAATTATCTGGCATTCATCTCATGAATTGTGATACTTCCAACAAAATGTTAATCCTCTGTATAAGTGCTCTCTCTGTATTACAATTGTTACATTTGTTGTAGATTACTTGAAGAAGGGAATGTTGAAGCTGCTGCAACAGAAAAGCAGAGAATAGAAGAACTTCAGAGAACCAAGAGAAAATACCTAGAAGACAACCATATAGAATATATGCCAAACTATTTCCGGTAAGTTCATTACTGAAAATGTATTCTGCACTTTGCTTGAATAAAAAAAACTGGTCTTTGGTTAATGTTTAGAATGCTCACCGATAGAAAAATGTTAATAACTAGGGCTGCAAAACTGAAGCGTCAACACAAAATTTAGCAAGAAAGATGTCTAAATGTAAACATTCTGAAATTGCAAGGTCAAAATAATGCATGCACACTTACACAACTGTGTTTCTTGTGGCTGTTCTGGGAGGTTCCCCAGCTGTTCAGGTTAATGGGATTCCCTAAAAGCTCTCGTTTTAAGCTCTGTAAGCTGCACAGTGCACTGATCAGCGTTGCGGCTATAGCCTGCAGTGCTGAACAAATAGGGAAAGTCTGACTTCTGTACGACCTCCCTGCTGAATTTTGATTCATGTGTGGTCAACTTTAGTATGTTCTTATGCTTTTCACAAAGGGCAGAGACCAAGACTACACAGAATAGTGGCGGCCAGTCCATATGGGGCACAGGGGTGCCGCCCCCCCCAATCCATGCGCCCAGCCCCTAATCTACATGCAGGGCGCGGGACGCATGGATTCCAATGGGGGTGTTTTTTTTCAGAAGCACATGATTAGAACCTGAGGCTCTAATTGGCTTCAAAAAGGGTGGGCTTGGGACGCAGAGCAATTTTGTGACAATAGAGAATTAATATTTGCTATTGTCTTCCTGATTCTCCTACCAGCCAATCAGGAAGCTTCCTGAGACCTAATTGGCCGAGAGGAGAAGTGCTGATATTGGAGGAGAAGAGGTAGAGGAGGAGGAGACACAGGGAAAGCCATTGTGAAGTTGAGGAGGGGACGCCGGGTGAAGCCGCCGCCCGGAGGAAGCGCTGCCTGCGACCTAGATGGGGTAAGTGCAGGGCTGGTGACCGACCAGAGGGGGGGGGGTGTTGTGGCTGATCTATCTGACCAGTGGAAGGGGGGGTGACAGCGGCGATCGGTCTGTGTAGCACCAGCTGGCGCAGAACAATGTGATCCCTCTCAGCAGCAGTGTTTTGCTTTCTCATTTGAAAGACTGCAGCGTTAAAGGGAAAAAAGAGGCATAAGTTGCTGAAAGTGCAGGAGGGGGGAATTAGGTGCACTGTCTGCATTCGGGACCCCTCACCCAGACGCTGGTCACATTAGGACAAGCGGCAGTGTTCTTGCGAACAAGGCCATAGACAGTCAATTGGCATCATCACACCAATAATTAGCCAACAGGGAGGCAGCGGATCCAGGAAGCTATAGAGCAGAACCAGGAAACGGCTGTGAAATATAGCAGTTATGTGTGAATCACAAACTGACTTCTGGTGACGGGTACCAAGGCTTAGTAGCTGTTGGATAGAATGATACATTTGTGTAAGGCTGGCCATAGATGCATTGTTTTCCCCCCATCCACACAATCGACATGGATAGAGGAATTCAAACTGAGATATTGGGGGATTTTGTACTCTCCAGTTATTAAAACTGGCGAGTGCAAAATCTAGTGCAGCTCTGCATAGGAACCAATCAGCTTCTAGTTTTTTTTTTGGCAAAGCTTAAAGGATAAATTCACCTTTCATAACATGTTACCCCCTTAGCAGCTGTCGACTTGTAGTTCTCAATTAACTACCATGGTTCTGTGGTAGTTCATTGATTCTTCCTGTCAGAATGTATTAGCTTGCCCCTATGAGGTACGAGCAAGCAGATACACCGACAGGTCTGCGTGGCATCAGTAATCTGCTGATCGCTGGTGCAAGGCTTTACAGCAGGGATCTCAAACTGGCGGCCCTCCAGCTGTTGTGAAACTACAAGTCCCATGAGGCATTGCAAGGCTGACAGTTATAAGCATGACTCCCACAGGCAGAGGCATGATGGGACTTGTAGTTTCGTAACAACTGGAGGGTCACCAGTTTGAAACCCCTGCTTTACAGGTTCCTACAACAAAAAATAACTGCACATTTTTTTTACCTGCAAAAAAATGTGCATTTATTATTTTTTGTAAAAAGGTGAACTTATCCTTTAATTGAACAAGCTAATGTTAGAAGCTAATTGGCTACCATGCACATCTGCACCAGATTTTGCACTCTCCAGTTTTAGTACATGAACCCTTATTTTGACAGAGGGACTCTCCACTGTCATCAGTGGTTGCAACCCATTTACCATCTATCCTTTTAAACAAAGTTCAATGCTTTTTATGATTCTTTTACAAGTACATTAAGTTCCTTTTTAGGATGCACGATTATGAATCATTGTGTTTCTTCTCTGTGTTGCTTCTGCAGGAAGGTGGTTGACACCCATAATAAGGAGACATGGGTTTCCAATGATACCTACTGGGAACTGCGCAAGGACCCTGGTTTTAGCAAAGTGGATTTACCTGTTCTTTGGTAACGATAGAACTATAGATTTGATAAATCGGTCATCATATCAACAGATCAATAACTATGCACAATTCAGTTTCATATCGCTGTAAAAATATATATATATATTTTTTTTTTTTTTTGTGATGCACAAAACCATGCCATTTGCTTTTTAAATTTTGTTTTAGGTCATTTGCAAGAATAATGAAAAATTCTGGAGTGCTATTTAGATTGAATGTGTGAAATAATGTATTTGGCTAGTTGCCTTTGCCCTCTATGAGGTATATCTTGTACTTTCATCATTTTTGGCTTTCAATGACAAGGTGGCGCACACTGTTCAGTGTCAGTGAAGCTACCTCAAGCAAGTTATTTTAACAGGTGATTGGTGGCCGATCAGGAAGAGAAACTTTGCTGCCTTCCTTTACAGCAACACTGTTGCTTGAAAAAAAAGCAATTTTAACCAAACTCCCTGCAGAAGAAGACTCTTAGAACTCACCTCCCTGCTGGAGTCCAAACATCTTTGTCGTAAAAAAGTACAGCCTTCAGCGGATCTTCAGCATCTGACACTTCACATAGTAGTGCGGATGTCTGTGTCCCCCACCCCACAATGTGGTTCCATCTGCCAGCTCCTACATCACTACAGGACACAATAGAAACGTAGGGGTTTGCACAAGCATCTTGAAGACCACAGCCAAAGCTCTTGAAGACCATAACGTTCGCACTTGCTGCCAACAGGAGAGATAAACATATTGGCCCTCTTGTGTGGGGATTTTTTAGAATGTATTTTTCAAACGAGTTCTTCTCACTTGTTCTTACTATCAGTAACCGTAGTAGGAATCGCTCTTAGTCATCATGCTCTTCCTCCTGCAGCAAATGTAGAAGGAAATGGTGAATGTCTCTGTAAATAGAGGTACTGGCGATGGCTATATAGAAGGGTATAGCTTTGTTCTTACAGCATTTTGGTACCTCCGATAAACTCTTACCTGTTCTTGTAAACGTGGCCCTATTTGCACCTTATTTAAAGTAATGTACAAAAGAGGTGAACTGTATTTCAAAGTGAGGTCTCCAATGAGTCTCCAGTCGCTGGCTACACGCTAGAGCTTGCCATTCCTTTTAAAAAAAACAAAGCCACTGATTAACTACCCCAGTGCATTATGCGAAAGGCCCTTAAAGCATCTGTGCTTCTTGTGGCAGTCCAAGCCATGCACCCGATTTTTATTCGTTTTCTATAAATGATCAGCTCTTCTCCTTGGAATGTAGGATCTAAAACCAGATCCATGCACACTCCTGCCCTGCGATTTCTTTTAATCTAAACCAGGGGTCTCCAAGCTACGGCCCTCCAGTTGTTCAAGAACTACAATTCCCATCATGTCTGTGAATGTCAGAGTTTTACAATGCCTCATGGGATGTGTAATTCTGCAACAGCTGGAGGGCCGTAGGTTGAGGATCCCTGCTCTAAAAGGCTACCATGTGTTCCTCTACACACCTTGTCTCCAATGAAAGCAGTATTGAATCCAAAAGCAACCATTTATATTCTATTGCAGCCTACCGTTAGATGTGGCGGCTGTATTCATTTTCTTTGTTTAGGCTTTCTTTCCTTTATTATCACCTGATGATCTGGCCAGTAAGTCTGTTGTTTTTCAACAGAACAAGCTGTCCTACAGATGTAGCAGTTAGAGAGTTCAGACAAATTATGTTTACTTTCTTTTATAAAAGTTTTGTTTTATAACAAAGTCACAAGAAAAAAAAGAGAACTTAAGGCACAGAGACTTGGGCCACACCCATGCACGGTTCAAATCTCGAGATTTGAACCATTAATGGGCTGGCTGATTGTGTATTAAGTTGATCGATCAACTTTGGCACAACCAGGCTGACAGATTCTCTTTCAATTGTATCATCACTGCGGGTAATTGTGTGAAAGTGGCTATACTGGGGTTATAGCTGCAGCTGTATGCCATAACCCCGGTATTTATTTTTCAGCCAATGATGCTCTTTCATCTAAAAAGCAGTCCTAGGGGATGATTACCCCAAGATCTTTCCTCCGCTCTCCAAAGCAGGTGATCAGATTGAGATAGGTTTGATCGGCTGCTTTACAAGCCAATGATAGCTTGTAAACAAGCTGAAACTGTAAGTGACTAAATCCTCAGTGCCTCTGGTTTCTTAGGTCAGAGAAAAGATCGGGGACTGGAAGGTAAATCCACTCCAGTGTTCTTCCGATGTAACAGGTCACATTGGTCCAGAGTTTTCCCGTCTCACTGGACCTCCTTTCACTGCCTATTAAAGTGAATGGGTGGCTGTAGAGCCCCTTGGAATACATTTACAGTAAAGTCCACCTGATCTAAACAATAATACTGGGACTATGGCTGTATATATATATATATATATATATATATATATATATATATATATATATATATATATATATATGTATATATATATATATTCGGACAGGAAGTAGGTAAGCAGATACAGCAACAGTTTTTCCTTTTTTGGGATTTAGCAAAGGCCCTGGAGAATAAAATGGTGGTAATTTATTTTGTCTCACGGTATTCGAGCAGTGGTTTTTCTAACACAATTTTTTGGGGGAAAACTACACTCTAATACATTTTAATGCAAAAAAACATAATCTGTAACTCAATTTTTAGTAAAATATAAAAGATGATGTTACACCGTGTAAATAGATACCTAACATGTCACACTTTTTTATTTCCTTATAATGTTTTTTTAATTTTTACACTGTTCCTTTTAATTTTATTTTAATCATTTTCATTCCTATCACAAGAAATGTAAACATATCTAGTGATAGAAATAAGGCATGACAGGTCCTCTTTATGGAAACATCTAAGGTCTAGAAGACCCCAGATCTCTCCTCTATCCTGGAAAGCATGAGGTTAAAAAAAAAACAAAAAAAAATGATCCCGTGCTTTCCAAAAAAATAAAAATAACCGTACTATCAGGATATCGCTTCTGGCCTCCTAGACCAGTGTTTCTCAACTCCAGTCCTCAAGGCGCCCCAACAGGTCATGTTTTCAGGATTTCCTTCAGATGAAACAGCTGTGGTAATTACTAAGGCAGTGAAACTGATCAAATCACCTGTGCAAACTAATGGAAAGACTAAAAACATGACCTGTTGGGGCGCCTTGAGGACTGGAGTTGAGAAACCCTGCCCTAGACCATAGAGATGGGCAGGGACCTTCCGTTCCTCGGTCAGCTCCTATGGTACCTCGGCAGCACTGCTGGATCGGATACCGGGCTCCTCCATTGATTGAAGAAAATAAACTGTGTGTGTTTACCCAGCTTTAGCTGGAGCTTGGCTTCGATTTGTTAGCATATTTAAATCTGCTAGAACATCTAACACTACCTTCACCAGATTGACAATACTGCCGTCCAAAGGTGTCTCTGTTGCTCCTTAATCCAGCATGCAGGCACCCGAATACAGGAGGTGTGTTACAGTCCACATCACCAGGTGAAAACAGAGGGGGGAGAAACCTTAAAAAAAGAGAAACCGAATGCAGCCACCGCATCTGATTGGTAAGCTGCAATATATTACGATTTTTGTTTTTGGGATTTATACTGCTTTAATGTTTCTCATTGCCTACATAAGTACAGGTGTGAAGAGCTGCGTAAGCTGTAATAATGGCGGGCATTGAATGAAACCTTTCTTGCCATGTTAACTCTTCATACTCCTAAGTGTGTGTTTGCACATGCCCTTTACATAATTTGAACACCACCTGGATGATTGAGGTCTTATTTAATGAGGACAATTAGGAATCATGCTGCAGATTCAATATATTTTGCATTTGAGCATGTAGCTCTAGGACATTCTTTGCACCAGAAATACACAGCCTCTTTATGCTGTAAGGGAAAATGTGCCCATGTGCATGTAGCATACTGAGGACAGTTAGGAATCATGCTGTAGCTTCTCTCTATATTGTCCTAAATTTGATTTACTGTATTGTAGAACAGAGGCTAGATGTCCCAGGAGCCACACATTATGACAAGACCCACTGTGTGTGGACAAGTGGCACTCAGTCTGGACCCCTACCAGGCCACACCCCCGCACATTTTTCTCAGTCCACCAAAGCTTACTCCTGGGGATCCCCATAAGTAAGTTCTGGTGGGTGGAGCAAAACGTGTCAGGGACGTGGCCTGGCGAAGGTCCAGATTGAGATTGCCACTTGTCCACACACAGTGGGTCTTGTCATAATGTGTGGCTCCTGGGACATCTAGCCTCCTATCTATCATTGTTTTGTGTGAGGACGGGCGCCATTCCTGGCCAGCACTCACAGCAGCGGGCACAGGACTATATTTCCATGCAGCCTGAGTGGCTCACACACACCCCTTGAGTTTGTGGGGTAGGTAGAACAGGCAGTCTCCTTGGGAGCTTTGGGGGGGGGGGGGGCGTGAAAGACAGGACATGTAACCTATGCTGATAAAGTAGTTAACAGCTCAAAAAGGAAGGGGAGCACTTTGGCGTTTTCTGGTGACACCTGTTCTTACTTGTTCAGGTATGATAACCAAAACCAAGATTCCTACAGGCAAACTGACAAAACTAAGTGTAGCTTTAGTTTTCTTGGGAGAAAAAAAAAAAATAACAATCTTTTTTGCAATTTTTACTCTTCTATGTTTTGAAGATTTAAAAAAGTTGCCTTTAGAAATGCTTTAATCTATGTTAAAGGTTAAGTTTACTTTTGGAGCATGTTGCAGGTCACACCTGTATGTAACATGCTCCAGCACTATACCCTCCCTCTCCTGTCTGCCACTGCGGCAGACTGGGCCCTTGTAAGTCCATTGACTTCCTCCAGCTTTCTAACAGGCCGTACAGAGGTACAGGCCATAAAGCTGGAGGACGTGTCTGCAGGAGCCTGATATTGTACCTGGAATCCACTGATCACAGGTGCAATGCTTTGCGGGCTTCTGGGGAAAAATATAAATGCCCATATTTTTTTTTTCTCATAGAAAATATGAGATTTATTATTTTCTCCTCAAAGCTCATCCAGACCTTTAAGTTACCATTCACATGATTGTGGACTGCCCAGGATGTGGCTGTGTCTGTTTGCTGTGGCCTTTTAAGAAATGTAACATATGGGAGGTCCAGTATATTTGTGCACATTGCTCCACTGTACCGTGGTTTCATTGTCCTGCTCATTTCTGTACATTTTCCTACAATACCTGTTGTAGAGCTTAGGCCAGTCAGTGGAGTTAACTAAAGGAATATGGGCTCTGTTCCTATTAATTTTTTGATGGTTCGTAATTAAGTTGTATAATTACCAGCCATGTGCTAGCCAAAATCTTTTTTTTCTTTTTCTTTTTTTTTTTAATTTCCCTTGCACCTGAAGTAAATACAGCCTCACCTTATTTACTAGCTTCCACATTGCAAAGGTAATGGCTGTACTTTTTAGTAAACCTGCCAGTGTTTGCTTTAGGTATTTACATTTAGGGTCCTCCAACCATTTGATTCTCTTCCAGGAGGGCCCATTTAAAAAGCTGCGCAGTGGCCTTAACACTTCTTTACAAAAGAAAATGTATATTAACAGCATATTTACAAAGCATAACAGTGTGCTTTAAGCTTTTCTTGCTTTGGGGCTCCAGGGGTGCTTGGAGCAAGATCTGCTAAAGGGAGACCACTGGCAATACTGGCGATCCCAGTTTTCAGAGTTCAGTTCCTTTTTAAAGCCTAACTGCACATTTTGTGTTACTGTAAAGCGGTTCTAAACCCTTACATATACCCAGTGGAGTGACTTTCCTCAGGTGATACACAGAGATGAAACAAATCCTCCTACATAAGTTGTACCTGATTATCTTCAGTTGTCTTTCCACTACATTCGCTCAAAGTGCAGACTTTGCACAAGATCTCTCAGCTCTGAAAAACAAGGGGTGGAGAGCTTAAGTTACATTAGTGAAGAGACCTCTGAGAGCTGAGTGGAGGGAGGGGGACACACCCCCCTTCATACAGCACACAGGAACAGAGCTGAGGCTGTCAATCAGCTGGAGCTCCCTCCCCGTCACCTTTTTTCTCTTGGTGTCAGGAAAACTTGTCAGAAGTAACCCATGAATATAGAAGAGGAATGAGGCAGCAGACTAAAATGACACTTGATGCTCTGGATTGAGATGAGTACACACTTTAGAGGGAATATGCTTTGTTCATATTTCATGTCTGAGATTCACAACCACTTTAAATAGTTTGTTTGGGGCAGCTTGGCCCAATCAAACTATTTCCTGCTAAGAAATGTACCCACTGTCGGTGCTACATACAATACTGTGTTCCATCAGAGGTACATAGACTTCCCATCCAATTCCCAAAACAAAATCGAGTTGGTCTGAGCACTGCCCAGCCTTTCACAGGAAGGCTTGTATTTTTCTGAATAAATACAGAGCATTTTTTGATTGGCTGAGGTGGAGAGGGAGGCAGATGTTGTAATCCCCACCTCAGCCAGTCAGAGGAAGGCTGTGTGAATGTGTTCACCCCGCCTCTATTTTGTTGTGGGAGTGGGGTGGGAAGTCCCTCTACTTCTGATGCTACATACAGTTTATACCAAGACTACAGTGGGCACATTTCTTAGTTAGGGAAATAGACCCTTTGGGCCATCTTGGCCCAAGTGAACTAGTTAATGCAAAACTAAACCTGGACTTCAACTTTAAAGGCTAAATCCACATATAAAAATTAAATGCACATCAATTTCCGCATTTATTTTTTTGCAAAGCATTGCCACCATGATCAGTGCATTGCAGATGCAATGCCAGGTTCCTGCAAACTCTTTCTCCAGCTCTATGTCTGTATCAAGGGACAGAATTTCAATTGGAGCGAGAGGAAGTGTTGATGGACTTGGAGTGTGGTGATCCCCATACTTGGGTTTCATTGAGAACTAAAGCCCATCTACCACAGTGGCCGATGGGACTTGGAAGTTCATTCACAGATCTCTGTGAATAAATGAAACAATGGTGTTGCACACCCTCACATTTAAAAAAAATAGCCTCGAAGGAGAACCACCCCCGCATACTGTCATGGGAGGGGCTTATTACAGCCTAAATACAGGTGTAACCTTTTAAAGTATCCTAGGACATGCCTGGTCATTTTTTTAAGTATTTAGCCAATTTTTGTTGACTCCCTGCAACTTGGGCCCCTTTCACCCTGGTACGATCGGGGTCTGCTTATCCATTTTTCAGGTGGACCCAATCGGACTCTCTGTTCTCCTCTATGGAGCGGTGAGTGTAAACGGACAGGTGTGCGTTTAAACCCGCGTACATCCAATCCGATCCGCTAAAAACAGACGGATGGGGAATCGTTCTCCTTTCGTCTATGGGATCGGATGGCAGTTGGGCATAAATGGACAGGCCCATAGAGGAGAACGTGCTGTGTCTGTATCCCCTCTGCATAAGCGGAGCAGACACAGACTGGTCATCCGCCTACTCAGCGGGGATCAATGGACAGATGCCCCTCTGAGCAGGCAGACTTCTGGTGGAGTCTGCCCCGTGTGAAAGGGGCTTTAAAGGCTGGGATGCAAGGCTTTTTCTAAGGTTCATATGCATGTCACCAATTCACACACACAATGGAAACATTCATGTGTTAGGCTGACCATACACTATACAAATTTGATTGTACAATCGCCTTTAAAATTACCAAAACTATGTAATAGGAGGAAAAAAACGAATCAATCCAGTCAATTAGTTTCTAATCGGGCAAGCTTTTGCACTATATAGCTGATGGTAGATATAAAGGAGATTGTACATTTCGATTGTGAGGTATGCGGTTGGGCTCAGATGGCTGCAGTTCCGAGTTCCTAACCTAGAGCAGAATAGGAAAAGGTTACCAGAACCATCCAAGGCCTCATTGTTAAATAAAAGGGAACCCGTCACTCATTTGTTTTACTCCACATGCACCTCTGAATCTTCCATAACATATGCCTTTCATCCACGTAGATTTTATTTTTGAGCAGTTTCCATCTTGTTTAATATTTGCATGTTGTATTGACCTTTACTACTTTTTTTATGTCACAATGAAGTCTGTAAGATTTAATGTGGGGCCACACATTGTCAAGATGAAAGTGGGTTCAACTGCTGTATATAAGAGACTGGCACTTTGATTAAAGCCATGTTTTACAGTATATGTAAAACTTTATAGCGCAAGCTTTAAATTAAATGACTTGAATGTAAACTTTGGGGTCAATTTACTAAAAGAGTAGCGCATGTTTACCTTGAAAGTGAATTTTCACCTCTTTGGCATGTGCAAGGAAAAAAAATATATTTTGCTTGCACTTGATTTGAAGTTAACTCAACTTCATCTTATTCACCAAGCTAAGTAAGCTTTCTGCCTGCAAAGGAAATATTCACTTAGCATTGTAAATGAGGGGAAGTTGTATAGACGTCACTCATTGACCACTCAAGCAGAGCTCTCTCTGCTTAAAGCATATTTAAACCCAAAAACAAAGATGTTATATTGCAGCTTACCAGTCCTAAAATGAGTCTCAACCTGAAAAAGACATCTGAAGACTGCCAGGCTGACACGGGTTTTATTCTTGCCAGAATTTTTGACAGAATGTGAGGGGTTAGAAGCTGTGTCATGTTTTGCTATGGAAGGCTCCATTAGAGAAATTTTCTTTCACTTCCTGTACTCGGGACAATTAACCAGACAGGAAGTGAGGGAAAATCTGCATCAGTGAACCAAACAACAAAAAAACAGGGTTCTAGAATTCCCCTACTTAAAGGGGTTGTAAAGGTAATTTTTTTTTTTTTTTTTTTTAATAACAAACATGTTATACTTACCTTCACTGTGCAGCTCGTTTTGCACAGAGTGGCCCCGAACCTGGTCTTCTGGGGTCCCTCGGCGGCTGTTTCAGCTCCTCCCCGCAAGAACTAACCACCTTAATGTGAGCTCCCTCGCATGGTGGTTAGTTCTTGCGGGCGCGCTCCCGTGATACAGCCGGCGGCTATAGACGCTCACTGTATCACTCGGCCCCGCCCCCGGCGCGCCGCGTCACTGGTTGTGATTGACAGCAGCGCGCGCCAATGGCTGCGCTGCTTTCAATCCATCCACTGTAGCCAATCAGCGGCCAGGCTGAGCGGCGAAATGGATGTCGGGAGCGAGCGGCTGACTTTCGAGGGGTCAGGTAAGTAAAATGGGGGGCTGGGGGCGGCGGTATTGTCGGAAGTTTTTTCACCTTAATACATAGAATGCATTAAGGTGAAAAAAAATGTTTACCTTTACAACCCCTTTAAAGTGATTGTAAAGTAAGAATAAGCAATAACTGCCCTCCCCTCTGTTTTATCAAGATCTAAGAGTGGAGGAGGACATGTGACCGCACAGCGCTTCTGTGCAAAAGGGTATTTAGGATTAGATTAAAAAAAAAAAAAAAACAGATACACAATACTTTTATATCTTGATAAAACAGAGGGGATGGTGGGTTTTTCTAAATGTTATGTTCAAGCCACAGGAAAGAGCAGCGGGAGGGGCAGGGAGGAGATCTCTCTCACACACACAGAGCGGAGAGCGGGATGATGGGGGCGCATATACAGACCACTGTATCATGGAACAGCAGACTTGATTACCGTGGTCAGCACACACAGAGAGACACAAGAACAGGCAGGATCAACCAGGTATTTTACAACATAGAAAGGGACAAAGTATAAGGCACAAGCACTATGCTATAGATCAGGGGTCTCCAACTTTCTAAACAAAGGGCTAGTTTGTTGTCCTTCAGACTTTTGGGGGGCCGGACTGTAGCCATTGGGAGTAGAAAAGGTCCCACCGTCAGTAGGAAAAAACAATGCCCCTATCTTTGGTGCCAGTGGGAAGATCAGGCCCCATTGCTGGTGTCGTTGGGGGGAAACTGTGCTCCATCATTGGGAGGAAATGTGCCCCATCATTGGTGTCATTAGGATCAATTGTGCCTCTTCACTGGTGTCAGTGGGGGGGAATTGTGCCCCAATTTGGTATCAGTGAATGAAAGTGCCCAAAGGGCCGGATAAGAGCCAGCAGGGCTGCATCCGGCCCCCCGGGCTGCAGTTTTTGAGACCACTGTTATAGTATAGATCATGTCTTAAGGGTACAGAAGCTTGTTTTTTCCTTTTAGGGTTACAACAGCTTTAACTTAAAAAAAAAAAAAAAAAAAGGAATTCTTACTTCTGTCTCTATTGTTAGTGTTTCCTTCACTACCTGTTTGTTGAAAAAGGTTGTCCCTAGGGTAGTGAGTGAGGGAAAACAGAGCTCCGATCAACCGTTTTTGTTCGTTCAACCAGCAGGTTGAATGGAAAAAAAAAAACGGACTTCATTCCCCCATCCTCCCCACTAAGCTACTGTATTATCATAGAGGGGAGGTTTCCCCACCGTTAGAATACACTGATCAGCTGGAAAATCACTCTGGGCGGTTGTACAGAAGTTGATCTGTAGATCGACTTCTGTATAACCTCCCTGGTCATACATAGATCGAAACTCAGCCAATCCCTGCTCAACTGGATGAATTTCAATCCATGTATGGCCTAGTTTCAAACCTGACAGAAGTTCTAATCCCTCACTTAAAAGAAAATTAAAAACTAGAGATACACTTTAATGTATCAAGAAGCTCTGTAATTGGCAGGGGTTGGTCATATGATCATCTCTAAAAGATGACCAATACAGATGGATCCTTCAAGTTGAAATCATATTTAATTATTCTCTAAAATACTGGCGTTCTGGTCCCTGACAGAGCAGGGTCCTGGGACTAAAGTACAGCAGGCTCGGGGAGGGGGTCCAGCGTAAGGTCACCATAGTGTTTCTGCAAAGGTGAACTTTCACTGAAAATTGTAGATCTTTCTCCTGGGTAATTTAAAGTGTAAGGAGCAAACTTCTCCGGGTCCTCCGTTTCCTCACGCACGCCAAAGAAATACTGGTAGGTTAATTGGCTCCTATCTAAATTGGCCCTAGTATGTGTATGAATGCTAGTTATAGACTTTAGATTTGTAAGCTCCTTGAGGGCAGGAACTGATGTGAATGTACAATATATATGTAAAGCACTGCGCAAAATGACAGAGCTATACAAGCACCTGAAATAAATACCCAGATTTCAGTTTACGTGGGTCATATCGGAGAATGTTTGTATATTTCAGCTCTTTACGCTCCCCAAACAATAAGCCTGTTAAAATGCGGTCTGGTTTTTAAAGGACAACTCAAGGAAAACAGATTTTGGAAACATCTTGGCGCCTCTAATCTTGCCTATTTTAGAGCTGTATCGTCGCTGTTTACTGTACAATCATGAAGCTTCATTGATGCCAGATACTACACTCCATACTCTTGGTGCTATGGCTAAGAACTCCAGCTCTCGTGAAGGGTTTGTCACTTTTTTATTTGCCCTTGTCCATTTACAAACCCCCACTTGTATTTTGTGAATAGACAAAGGTGGGGGGAACCCGTTTGCCCTCTTTTCTCTCAGCTCGTCCATTCACAATGCCCCTTGTAAAAGGGAGAGAGGGAAGGTAAACTGGATCCTTCACTGTAGGAAAGCTCCAAAAGAGCACAGTAATATGACATCAATGAAGCAATGTTTTTTTTTTTTGTTTTGTTTTTTTTTACAGTGATCCATAACCAGGCTATCCACCATTAAAGGTAACATCTAACTTGTGGTGTTTCCAAAAAAATTCCCTGGAGTTCTGCTTTAATAAGAAGGTTTAAAAGTGAAACCTTACAGAGACGGGAACACAATCCCTAAAATGATAATTTAACTTTCTTACCAAATATTAGACGTGAGCTTGTATCATTTGTTGTTTTTGTGCTTTAAACTGTACAACCAATACTTTCTACTTCAGGCTGAGCCTGAATGGTAGAGAACTGAGATTTTCAAACGACAAAGAATGATACTTTTAATGTAAATACACCCTGCATGTATATCTTCTCTGACTAGCCTGCCAATGAATGTTGCTAAAGCCTTACTAAAATACAAGCTTTGTTTTAGTCTAATATTTCTTCCTGAAGACACATCAGGTATTGCAAAATCAGAGATTATTGGAGGAAATTTTCTATTTGACCTCTTATAAAGTCTAAACTGTAAACTTGATGTTTTTCTTTTTTGCATACATTTTGTCCTTACATCAATCTGCTGCTAATAACGCTTGTTCAAATAAACTTCTATGTGCACTGTTTAATTTATCAAGGCTTGCGTTTTTATTTACCACGTTTTAAGTGTGCCAATTGAATTCAAGCAGACACCTTGCAATTTAATGGAAAAAAACTGTAACAAGTATCCTAGAACTGAAATTCTAAAAGGTAAGAATGTATTCAAGTAAACGCGTGACGGGTGAGAGAGACCTTTGCTGTTCCACAGGTGATTTTCTTGTTTTTGAGATGTAGACATGTTTTTTTCTACACTTGCTGTTTTTTATATACTTAAAGCCAAACTCTATCCAAAAGTTTTTGTTTTTTTTAATAATTCCTTTGTTGAGCAGAAAGTTGCATCATACAAAAGTAGACAGAAACATAACAAATTGAGATGCACAATGTTTAAAATTGATGGAAATAGTAGTTTAAGCAGCATGAGCACATTAACAGGAAAACTGGCATTTAACTGATGCAATTCCAGAAGTGTCGTAGAATTTATAGCAAACAACGCCTTTTAAAAAGTGTATGGGTAGGTGGACAAGTTACAGGAGGGCCGCCCAACCAGTAGCCTGTGACCTCCTGCTCTTGGATAGCGGGTTGGCAAGTTGCCGACCTGCCACCCCAGGGCATCAATGTTGTGAATGAAGCAGCAGCTGTGGAACAGAGCCGCAGAAGCCGACACTTCCTGTATAGCGCTGGCTTCTGTCACAAGCGGAGTGATGCCAAATGCACTCAGCCTGGGACAGGCTTCCATAACTGAATTGAATTTGAAGACTATTATTAAAGAGGAAGTAAACGCTGCTTTTTTAACCACCTGACAACTGGGCACTTAAACCCCCTTCGTGACCAGACCAATTTTCAGCTTTCAGCGCTCTCACACTTTGAATGACAATTACTCAGTCATGCAATACTGTACCCAAATGAATTTTTTGTCCTTTTTTTCATACAAATAGAGCTTTCTTTTGGTGGTATTTGATCACCTCTGGGTTTTTTATTTTTTGCGCTATAAATGAAAAAAGACCGCAAATTTTGAAAAAAAACGCATTTTTCTTAGTTTCTGTGATAAAATTTTTCAAATTAGTAATTTTTCTTCATAAATTTTGGCCACAATTTATACTGCTACATATCTTTGGTAAAAATAACCCAAATTAGTGGATATTATTTGGTCTTTCTGAAAGTTAGAGAGTCTACAAGTTATGGTGCAAATCATAAAAATTGATCACACGTGATGCACTGACGGCCTATCTCATTTCTTGTGACCCGAACAAGTCAGGAAAGTACAAATACCCCCCAAATGACCCCTTTTTTGAAAGTAGACATTCCAAGGTATTTAGTAAGATGCATGGTGAGGTTTTTGATGTTGTCATTTTTTCCCACAATTCTTTGCAAAATGAAGATTTTTTTTTTTTTTTTTTTTTCCCCACAAAATTGTCATTGTAATAGGTTATTTCTCTCACATGGCATGTATATACCACAAATGACACCCCAAAATACATTCTGCTACTCCTCCTGAGTATTACGATACCACATGTGTGGGACTTTTTTCACAGCCTGGCCACATAGAGAGGCCCAACATGCATGGAGCACCATCAGGTGTTCTAGGAGCATAAATTACACATCTAATTTGTTGACTACCTATTACACTTTTGAAGGCCCTGGAGCACCAGGACAATGACACGTGACACTGAGGTGGCACTGATGACAAATGGCACTGATACGTGGCACTGATGTGGCACTGATGACAGATGGCACTAATACATGGCACTGATGACAGATGGCACTAATACGTGGCACTGACAGATGGCACTAATACGTGGCACTGACAGATGGCACTAATATGTGGCACTGATGACACATGGCACTAATATGTGGCACTGACGGCATGTGGCGCTGATGACAAATGGCACTGATATGTGGCACTGATGACATGTGGCACTGATGAAAGATGGCACTAATACATGGCACTGATGACAGATGGCACTAATACGTGGCACTGATGACAGATGGCACTAATACGTGGCACTGATGACAGATGGCACTAATACGTGGCACTGATGACAGATGGCACTAATACGTGGCACTGATGACACTGATGACAGGTGGCACTGATACGTGGCACTGATGACAGGTGGCACTGACACGTGACACTGATGACACTGATGACAGGTGGCACTAATACGTGGCACTGATGACACGTGACACTGATGACACTGATGACAGGTGGCACTAATACGTGGCACTGATGACACGTGACACTGATGACAGATGGCACGTGACACTGATGACAGATGGCACGTGACACTGACAGGTGGCACTGATGAAAGATGGCACTATGTGGCACTGATGACAGATGGCACTATGTGGCACTGATGACAGATGGCACTATGTGGCACTGATGACAGATGGCACTATGTGGCACTGATGACAGATGGCACTTATACGTGGCAGTGGGGACAGATGGCAGGGGCAGATGGCAGGGGCAGATGACAGGGCAGATGACAGGGGCAGATGACGGGGCAGATGACGGGGCAGATGGCAGGGGCAGATGGCAGGGGCAGATGACAGGGGCAGATGGCAGGGGCAGATGGCAGGGGCAGATGGCAGGGGCAGATGACAGGGCAGATGACAGGGGCAGATGACAGGGGCAGATGACGGGGCAGATGACGGGGCAGATGGCAGGGGCAGATGGCAGGGGCAGATGGCAGGGGCAGATGACAGGGCAGATGGCAGGGGCAGATGACAGGGCAGATGGCAGGGGCAGATGACAGGGCAGATGACAGGGCAGATGGCAGGGGCAGATGACAGGGCAGATGACAGGGCAGATGACAGGGCAGATCAGATGGCAGGGGCAGATGGCAGGGGCAGATGACAGGGCAGATGACAGGGCAGATGGCAGGGGCAGATGACAGGGCAGATGACAGGGCAGATGGCAGGGACTGTTAACAGCGGGACACTTTTTTTTTTTTTTTTTACACTCACCGCCGCAGCGGTTCCGCTCTCCCTCCTCACACGCTGTCTCTGTGTGAGGAGGGAGAGCCGGCGATGAGAGATGATCTCATATGTTTACATATGAGATCCTCTCTCATTGGCACCGCCGATCGCACCGTAAACGGCCGCTGTCATTGGCCGTTTACGGTGATCTGTGACTGGCTGTGTCCGAGGGACACGGCCAGCACAAAACTTCCGCGATGCGCGCTCGCGGGAGCGCGCAATGCGGAAGTAAACAGGAGGACGTCCACGGACGCCCTCCCGGCAATTTGAGTCCGCGCTGTAGCCGTCTTTCGGCTATAGCGCGGACGCCTAGTGGTTAAAAAAAATTTTCCTGACCTGCAAATTAAAGGCATGCTAGCACATTATGTAAAACTTACCTGCAAACAAAGCCCTTGTTGTCACTGCTGGAGGTCGCATCCCTCTTTTGCCCGTCTTCCTTCTGGAGCTGCAGACTCCAGCTGTGCGACAGGCCTGAGCTACGTGATGTCACTCCCGTGCATGTGCGAGGGAGCCGCCGGTCCTGGCACAGGGCTCTGAAGAAACCACACGGGTGGCTGGAAGTTTACTTCCTCTTTAAAGGTAAGTTTATTACTAAAATCATAGTGTATCTATGGGCTACGAGTGCTACACCTAACCACAGAGAATGCCCTCATACACAAGCAATATTGTCTTCTCTTAAAATGGAGAGTTTAGTAAGCATGTTTTAATGAGCATGCAGTGGAGGAACACAAGTGGTGTCCAAAAGCTTCCGTTAAGGGACGCTTTATTGCAAGTGATTTATTCCCCCCCCCCCCCAGTTCACTGGTGTGTGTGTGTGTGTGTGTATAAATATATAATCATTTGGACTTTTGAGTATATTTTACTTTCCACACATGGTAGACTGGATTTTAATTTTTTTTTTTTTTACTTTTGTACAGCATTTACTTTAGGTTTTGTTAAAACAATTCATTTCTTAGTAAAACGGGGAAGGGTTTCAACCGGAGACAGGTTATTTGCAACGGACTTCCTCTCCTAACATCTGCCCTTCTTTCTTGTCCTCCTGGCAGAGGGACAGGTGATGCAAAATTAGTCATGAACAGAAATACAAATTTGACAGCAGTATTAAATCTTCTCAAGTTTGTCAACAACTAAAAATCATTTTGGCTGGCATTATGGTTTTAAAGCCACAGAAGGATACTCAGGCAGCTGTTTTACTAAAAACATTCAGTTCATGGTCTTGGCTCCCCTTTTGTTTCAGTGTATTGTTTAGTCCGACAGGTATCAGTTTGCCCCTCTTTAACAACTTGAAGGTTGGTGCATTGCCAGCCTACTCTGACTAACTTGTATAACCTTTTGGCCCAAGCCAAGTTAATCTAATTCAACCAATAGAAAAAAAGTGAATCCTGTTGACCCCAGAGGGAGACCCCCCCCCCCCCCCAAAAAAAAATCCAATTAAGCATGATCCAATTTTGCTTGGAGGCCAAAAAGAAAAAGTCCTTCCTAATCCCCCCAGGAGGCAATCAGATCTTCCCTAAAGCAACAATCCCTTGTTATAACTATAACATTACTACTATAGGTTTGACCTATTTGCCAGATAGTTTACAAATTTGACATTGCATTTATATAAGTAGAGGTCTGCCTGTTTGAGTTAATGGTTGTGTGGTCTGGACTTAAGTGTTTTTTTATAACAATATAATTTTTAGGTTGGGGGAGGGTTAAGATTGTATCTATATAATCTATCTTTTTTTGGACTGTCTTTGTCCATATGATTGAATAAATTTTGAGCTAAAAACCACAGCTATGACAGTCTGGGGTTATGCTACAGTATAAAATACAACCTTTTATCTTGAGCTCTGGGCACTCCCAAAGTTTTAACTTATTATCTTTTAAGGCTTCATTCCCACGAGGTGGATCAGCTGCCACGGAGTCCACCAGCTCAGCGGGAAATCGCTCCGTTGATTTCCACTGAGCCGGCAGATGACAGGTCCCTCTCTGCTCACTGAGTGGGGAGGGGCTTGTCGAGCGCCGCTGGTTGCTATGGAGAGATCGGACGAAAGCAGATCTCATCCGATCCGCCAGGGACAGATGCAAATGTAGGGCCATCTGTCTGATTTTAGAGGATCGGACTGGGTTGGATGTCAGCGGACATGTCACCACTGACATCCGTCGCTCCCTAGAGTAACATGGAGCACCCGTTCAGGTCTGCTGACAGGCAGACCTGAACGGTCCAACAGTGTGAAAGGGGCCTAACACTTCTCCCTCCCCAAATAGAGGAACTTTCTCTCTCCCTCCACCCTCCCCCCAACCCCACCCCCCGTACAAAAGGTAAAATACACAGGAATGGCATAGCCATTCCAAAGACCCATAAAGATTATATCCTTAAGATAAAATTTAAGCACTGAGAGGGAGATTTACTAAAACTGGAGCAGTTCTGCATATTAAAAAAAAAAAAAAATTAATTGACTTCCATGTTTTATTGTCAAAGCTTAACTGTACAAGCTGAAGTTAGAAGCTGATTGGCTACCCTGCACAGCTGCACCAGATTTTGCACACTTCACTTTTAGTAAACCTAGAGGCTAGTTGCAAGATAGAAACACCTTTCATAGGTTTGTTTCCTGTAGTTTGCTCTCCTATATCTCCAACGCTTTGTCAGCCTATTGTTGCACAAATTGTGCATTACATATTTTGTTTAACACACAACCACCACCCCCTATGATATCTATATTGTTCTGGATCTGTCTCTAAAGTTACACCCATGCAGCTGTTTAACTGTATCAATCATGGGGACTATATTTAGCAATTACTTAGGCTGAAGGATTAGACTGGATGGCAGAAGCTGCTACACTCTGCAATGTCTCCAACATCCATGTCATAAACATAACATTTTGTTCTAGGCTAGGGGCCAAGCACATACTGTATACCCAAGCCACTAAAGGCTATACAAGAAGCTAAGGCTGCCTACTCAAGATATATATTGTTCAAAAGTCAAATCGATGGCAGTCTGGTGGTTATATTATATACACACTATTTTTGTTCATATATGTATGCAAGTGACAAACTTACTCAGAAATTTTACAAAGCTTAACATTAGGACATTTACACCGCAAAAAGCAACGACGACACTGTTTATTGTACCTCTGATCCTTTACTGCCCAGGTGTCAAACACAAGGCCCATGTTCCAAAGATAGTCCTCACACCTCTACTGTAGCTGTGACAACCCCCTTGTGTCAGCAGCAGAAAGGAAGGCAGAACTCCTCTGCCAGATCCTGTGCGCTCTTTTTTTTTGTACAGCCATGGAAAAGCTAGTCTCTGGTCCCCCACTGCCTTCTCAGCAGTTGACCACCCAAAAAAGACCAGATCTCCTCCTACGCCCTTCTGTGCAGCCACAGTCCCCCCTAGTCTCTGCTCTCCCTGGGATGAGCCCTTCTATAGACCCCGCACTTTGTTTTCCAGGAGCAGCACAAGGTAAGGAGGGGGCTCCGAGGAAGATGGTTTTTCCCTTGAAACGCATCAACTAAGCCATCACAGACACCATCTGGTCTCCTTGCATCATTGGAGTATTCCAGCAGTCCTGGAGGTGACTTGTTTTCACTTTGCATTGATATGCACGCATACATCATGCGTTTCACTTTTTAATAAATGTTTATAATGGAATTGCACCTCTCTTGTTTTCGTCATCTTTCAGTATATTTGGGTGCCCATGATCCAGAGAGGACAGGAAGACCCCATGCTTTGACACTTCTTTCTCACAAGCATAACACTTAAGCGCAGAGTAACTCTCTTAGCCTGAGCAAGCATCACTGCCATGAAGTCATCATGACCCCTAATGCTACCAGCTTCATAACATAAAGAAAGCTTTTAAGCGGTTTCCTGAAGTCTTAAAGTGGTTGTAAAGCCTCAAGGTTTTTCACTTTAATGAATTTATGCATTAGCCACTTACAGACCAGAATATTTTCCCCCTTCAGAACTAGGCCATTTTTGCAATATGGCACTGCATCGCTTTGACAATTGCGCAGTCATGCAACGCCGTAACCAAACAAAATTGCAACAATTCTGGGGGGGAGAAAAAAAAAAAAAAAAAATATAAAAAGTTTTCTACATCATTTTTTTTTTTTTACTAATAATGGCAGCGATAGCAAGACTGCAACATTGCGGCAGACAGACTGGACACTTTTTGGGACCACTGACATTTCTACAGCAATCACTGATGAATTATTATATTTATATCTATCATAATATATTATATATTTAAAAAAAAAGCAGATTACTGTGTAAGTGTTACCGGCGTGGAAGGGGTTAACACTAGGGGGGGCAATCAAGGGGTTAAGCATGTTCCCTGGGAGATGTTTCTAACCGTATGGGATGCAGGGGGGGAAAATGGGACAGAGATCTGTCTCCTCCTCTAATCACTATGAACAGCAGATCTGTCACTTCACCCCGAGCGATTTTCTGCTTGAAGCTCCAAAAACGCTCAACAAGCCAAATCCCATTCATTTCAATAGCCCATGTTCACATCTGAGCACAAAATGCCTGTCGCAAAAAAAAAAAAAAATTTATTTTAAAACTGTTTTTTTTGTTAGGAGACTGGAGTAGGGCTGAAACTAATCAATTATGAAATTAATTGATCAGCCAGTAACAATGGGGTTAAAAAAGTAAAATGAGCCTTTTATAGTACAAAAAGAGCAAATAATTGCTACTGTAAATATTATTGTCTCAGTTCTACAGTAAAAACACCTTACAGTAGCAATCTGCTCTTTTTGTACGATAAGGGCTAATTTTAGTTTTAACCCCATTATGTTACTAAACGTCTTAGACCCGGTTCACATATATGCGTTCTGTAATACTGTACTGTAATACTGTTCATTTACATTGTTTCCTATGGGACATGTTCACATCTATGCTTTATTCAGCCGCTGCGTATTTGGAAAGGGTCAGGGACTTAAATGCAACAGTGCTTTTTTTGGTTCAATATACTTCAATTGAGAAGCTGAAGAAAAGCATGTAATGTGTTTTTGCAGCAATTTGCATTTTTTTTTTTTTTAATTTGCCCAACAATAAATTGGCCAAAAAAAAAAAAAAAAAATAAAAAGCTAATCACAGCAAAATCACATCCACAAAAATCAAAACGCACAGCAAAAAGCATTCCAGAAACACATTAAAAGCAAACTGCATAGGTGTAGACCGAGCATTTCACTGGCCACACAGATCAATTTTCAGACTAGAATATTCAGACAAAAAAAAAAAAAAAATCTTTGTACATTTGCTAAAAGAATGTCGTTCAAAAATTACATTTGTTTTAAAAACGAGTGAAATTTTCAAACGAAAATCAAACACTGTCAGAAAACTTCTTGGTCAAAGGAATTTTCAATTTCCAAATTTTTGCGTCACTGTGGTTGAAAATGAACATCGATTTGAGCCCACTAATGAAAATCGAACAAACATTCTTAAAATTACTTTTGAAGGAAGACATTGTGTTTTTTTTGTGTTTTTTTTTTTTTTTTTTTTTTTTTTTTTTTAGATAAAAAAAATTGCTGAGTCTGATGATACAGTAGATCTCTTCTGTCATTCTCAGAGTGGATTAGATATTTTGCTCCCTAAACCATACAGTTGGTTATTTATATTTACCACTGCATAGAGATATTTAGGAATAAATTGGCTTTTTTTAAAACTTTACATTTTAACTAAATTATACACCACACTAAGGTTATTAACCGATCAAAATAATAAATCGGCCAACTAATCGATTATGAAAATAGTTAGTTGCAGCCCTAGACTGGAGGTAGATTGGGCCCCAAAAGACTTAAATAGGAATGCCTGAAAATGTGCAACATGAGCCTTTTACTGTGCATTTTCTGCTCAATTAGCAGCTCCCCAGCCCTAATTTCCAACTCTCCTCCCTGTAGTGCTTTCTATTGCCTAAACAAAAATGCCCAAAGCTGTAAAACTCTTGTAACACACACTTCTAAAACCACTCAAAAACTCAAATAAAAAAACACCTTAAAGTCACTCTGCTCAGGTGTAAATGCAGCCTCAGACTTCATTGACAGGTGCATCTGTCCTGTAGGGGTGCGTATCTTCACTGGTCTCAATTCGATTACGATTATCTGGTCAACAATTAGATTCCGCGATACATCACAATTACCGACGAGCTCCCACTTCCGCTTGGCCGCCCTTCCACCCTGCAATCTTCTGGGACACATCAGTTTCCAAAAGATTGCCTGGCTATGCAGGACAGCGCAGTGAGACATGCGCACCCGACTGTGAAGCTGCAAGCTGTCACAGCCGGATGCCCACAGTAGTATTGCCAGCGCCGTGGACAGGCGGGTGAGAGAAGGGAGGGTTTGGGTGGCCACGTCACTGGATTGTGGGACAGGTTAGTGTCTTTATTAAAAGTCAGAAGATGCACTTTTTTTTGTAGCTGCTGACTTAACAAAAAATTGACTGGAACTCCGCTTTGAATTAAAAATAACCTCACTCCCTTAAAAAGTGCAGTAATCCGGTGCACTACAGGGTACAGAGATTCACACACATGGCTGCTTGGAGGTCAGAAGGGATAGAATCCACAGATGACAAACAGCCCTGTGAAGTTCCCTGTGCTGACCAGTGGCAGCTGGTGCTCAAAATATTTTTGGGGGGTGCAAACAAACTGAAAAATACTGAACCTCCACCATCAAACGCAGCCACCTGTGCCCGTCAAATGCAGCCACAACTAACCGACCCCCCCCCCCCCCCCACAATGCACGGGCCACCACTGGTGCTTACAGTTCCTTGGCATTCCTGTTTGCACCTTCCAGCACACTAGGAGTTAACAGTGGAATGTGCACAGGATAGCCAGGGACCAGTCAGCATGGAGCTTGAGGTGTAAGGTTACTGTTTTTAAAGTTACTCTCTTTTAATAAATGTGTTACAATGGATGATGTGCCCCCCGCTGTATGTGCTTTTCAAAAAAAAAAAAAAAACGATGTCACTTCATACTGAATTTCCCCGTAGTATGATACGATCCCGCTCATGTGACACCCGGCCCGTCCCTCTCACGTGCCTGAGTCCTGACGTCAGCGGGGAATTCAGTCCCACCTGCTGATTATAGTTATCGTATCAATAGAGGCGGGCGGGACTGAGAATTCCCCGCTGACATCAGGACCCGGGAGACTGAAGAGGAGAGCGGAGAGGGGCAGAACGGGCGTCACATGAGCGGGATTGTATCGTACTACTGGCAAATTCAGTATGAAGTGACAGTTTTTTTAAAAAGCACATACAGCGGGGGCACATCATCCATAGTAACACATTTATTAAAAGAAAGTAATTTTAAAAATACGCTCCGAGCCCTTTTCCCGGGAGGGGCGGGGCTAGTCGTCATGATGTCACCCGACATCGATTTTCTGGTCCTTATGCATCGATGCCGCATCGGGGACACCCGAATCGCGATGCATCGATTAATTTCAGCACCCCTACTGTCCTGCAGTAATCCGTTCCCGTACTGAATCAATCAGGTTTTACAACCCACAGACTTGTATGGATTTGAACAATCCACATGAAGCAAACAGGCCCCAACTGTAGCCACCACTTCACATCCTAAACACAGCAAAGTTTTGGCTTTCACAGAAAGAACATTATGCACATTCAGGTTTATTTAAAATGTATTTTATTTATTTTTTTTTTTTTTTAAAAAGGCCACCATTCACACAATTTAATTGCTAGTACATGCTATTAAAAGAGATGCCCACTCAATAGAACATGGTTTTCAATTATAGAAATGGCTGTAACTGCCCAACACAAGTTCATAGACAAGTAATGATAAATTTGTCATGCATTTTCAGGATTCCTTTATTAAGCACAGGTTACCCAAATGCACAGGGCAGTTCAGCTATGGCCAGTAAACTTAACAGGTGAGACAAGTCTCACCAGCATGAAAAGTACAATACCTTTACACAGTGCTTGCAGACAGTTCATTTTTGACCACTTTTGCTGATAATTGCCAAGCCAAACATATATCATTGCCAACCTTCCTGCTCCAAAGTTACATGCTTACATTTTGTGTGGGATGGGGAATCCTATTGTTTCGTTTTCTGAAAATGTGAAACCTAATGCTGTCAAATTGTATACATTGCAACATGTTAGGAAAGTTGATCTTAGAGAAAGGCTAGGTAAATCACAGGATCCAGGTAGCCAATAAATTAAAAAGTTACAGTAAAACTTCACATGCCCCAACCAAGCTCCTAAAAACTACCTATGGACTTCAAGATAAATAGAAACCAGAACTATGGGAGCTGCCACTATTAAGGCCTAGGCGATCCAAGCGGAGGTTCTCCTCTACCCTCCCTTCCTGCAGTTTTCTGGAGCCTATGGCATATCCCAGAAGACTGCTGGCCCATTCGACTTGCATCCAGCTGTGAAGCTGCAAGATTTCCCAGTCGGGAGCCCACAGTTGAAATGCTGGGAGAGGAGAGGGAGAGAAGCAATGGTTCGGGCGACCACACTGCTGGATCTTGAGACAGGTGAGTGTTTGTTTACTAAAAGTCAGCAGCTACTCCGATTAAACAATGAATAAAAAGCAGCTGTACATGCCAATACTAGACCCTGACTGCATGAATGCTGGGTCCTAAAATGCTCACAGTTCTTACTGGCCTCCGTAATACACAGAAGCATCAGCATAGATGTTCAGGTCAGTAAGCAACTTCATGCACTTCGGTGGGCACAGATCTGCTAGTAATCACTGGCCTGCATGTGTATGAGCGCACCAATGACAAGTCCACATATTATCCAATTCCTAAGTGTATACAAGTATCAAACCGATCCCCGAAACTAAGTTTACTACAAAAAAAAAAAAAAAAAAAAAATTGTATTTAAGACCAAATATTTTTCAGAAGGTTTGTCACTGTGCCTCACTGTATACAGTTTGCGGGCTGTTCATGAGGTCTATCAGATAAGCAGTCCAACAGCCAAATGAAGTAGCACACATGGCAGGTGGACAGAACTGCCGTTTTTTCTGAGAGGTAGTGGCTTAGCGCAGTCAGCCTTCAATAAGGAAATGCCGTTACTGGCTGGATTTATAGGTGAGTAACTTTACAATGGATTCACAAAATGCAATTTGCTAAAATGGCTTGTATACAGTGAGGCAAAACAGAATGGGATTAGGGATCACATACACTTAGACACCAGTATGCACACTTAGAAGTGAGGAGACACTGGACTCAATTCAGAAAGCCAATACACTAGGATGAGGGCTCGTACGTGCTTGTGCATTGTGGGACGATCAGCCATGACAGTCATTTGAAGGCTTGAAAGTTCGTTTGAGAGCCAACATAAGCACACCGGCAACCTTGAAGGCAAATTCATACTGCAAGGCAGAGCAGCTGCAGATTAAACAGAAGCTAAAATGGCAGCTTCCATAGCTGTAAAGGATAGGAGGGTGTAGTTCTGCTTTAACCTTTTTTCTGCCAGAGCAGTTTGTTTTCTGTGCACACGTTTTAGGCCTAAAAATTGATAAACCCCCAAAATATTATATTTTCTGAAAGCAGGCACCCTAGAGAATAGTGGTAGTATTAATTTATGTCATACGATATCGCAAAGGTCTGGGAAATGAGATATAGATATAGATATAAATAACACAGGTACCCAGGGGGAGATATGAAAACAATTCAGTCACTAGACCGTTTTACCAGACACCTACAAGTCAGCTTGTTAGATTTACACTCCCGGTGCCAAACCCCCTGCTGTTGTAAGGACCTGGCAGTGAAAGGGTAAAGCAGAACTAAACCCTCCTATCCTTTACAGCTAAGGAAGCTGCCATCTTAGCCTCTGATCAATTGCCATGGTGCCACACATGATCAATTATGACACAAGCCATTTGATGGGTTGACAGTTTGGTTGAGAGCACAAAGCAACCAACAGTTATAATTCCATGAAAAGCGCTAAAGCAATGGGTTTAGTTCCACTTTAAGTGAAAATGGGCCCCACAGATACTTATTTTCAAAAAAGCGAGTTCTTTTCAGCCAAGTGCAATAAAATTTTAAATTATGAATACAACAGCCAAGCCCAGTGTAACCAAAGCTATAGGCAGCAAACGTAACCATTTCATATTATTAATATGAATGATCAGATTCTTACATAAAGCCCAGGAGCCAGAAAACAGTATTTTTTACCCAATGGCAGATCCCACACAACTAAAAACCTTGTAAATAAAAAAGGCAGATTATCGGAAAACACACATGGTAGATGAAATGCAAAAGTGAAAATCTACAACAAATACTGAAAACGTTTATTTAAAAAAAAAAAAAGTTAAAACAGTTTAGAGTGGACAGGTCCTTCAAATAATCTGTCAACCAGATATGTTCTCCTCAAATCAAGTATGCAAGTTTTTTGCAATATAAGTACATTTTAAAAACAAGAATTCATACCCCATTTGGGTTCTCGGGAACTGAAAAGCATAATGTGACATTTAATACTTGGGATTAATTTATCCATACACTAACATAACATGTTCACATAAGGTACCTTTAACTTTTGGTACAGCCATGTTTGTTTAAAATTATGGGAGGTAAAAGACGCAATCAGGTTAAATCTTTCATTTTCTTCCGGCCATGATTTTGAGATATTGTAAAGCATTATGGGCAGCATCATTGTGAGCGTTGCCACAAGAAAGACCTGTTCCATGGCATACAGTGACTGGACTGGTGGAGAGCTCTGCAAGACACTGGAACTGTCCATTGACGCTAAGTTCCTCTGAAAAAAAAAAAAAAAAAAAAGAAGAAGTGAAACAAATGACAACATGTTACTCACTTGAAGATCAGGCTTTTTCTGGCACAAATGTAACATACATATATGGAATAAAATTGTAATTGTTTTTATGTCACACTGTTTTCACGCAGGGGTTTTTCAAATGCAATTGTTTTTGGAAAATATACTTGCACAGGCTCATGAAATGGCATCAAACTACACTACTTAAAAATCTTCAGGTGAGACTTTAAAAATGTTTCTGAGTTCACCTCAAGATTTACCCTGTGTTGAGCCCTACAAAATGAGGGGTGGTGTTGCCCTTAATGGCATTTGCAGCAAAAAAAAAAAAAAAAAAAAAAAAAACTCAAAAGTGGCTGAATTCTTGGAATTCAGCTTCAACTTCCCGAGGTCAGAATTACAGAACTTCTGTCAGCTTTCTTTCAGCTGCCCTAATCACCTCAAGGATTCCATCAGCAAGATGTCTACTCCAGAGAGTTACAAGCTCTGCCAATTTCAGTCTCAGACCTGCTGTTCTACACTACAAAATATAAAATGCAGACAAGATCTCTATGCAAATGTAATAGGCAGCCAGGTAAATCAATTTCAGCATGTTTTTAACCACTAGACGACCAGCCACCACAGTTATACTGCGCCTGGGCAAATCACCGTAGGCATACGTTGGCTGCTTTAAGACCACTAGGGGGCGCACGCCGCCTGTGGCATGACAGAGCCGATGCGCATGCCCAGTGGCCACGACGTTCGCTGGGCACCCGCGATCAGTCGAGAGACATAATGGAGATCTGTCAATGTAAACAGATCTGTTTTGTCAGGGGTGAGGAGACAACTGTTCATACCAAGTATGAACAGCAATACGTCGTCTCCTTCAGGCAGTCCCATCCCCCCAGTTAGAATTGCTGAGTAGGACACACATTTAACCCCTTAATCGCCCCCTAGTGTTAACCCCTTCCCTGCCAGTGGCTATTTTCAGCTGTGATCACTATAAATGTCAATGGTCCCAAGAAGTGTGTCAAAAGTGTCCGATCTGTCTGCCGCAATGTCAGTCGTCCCCCCCATATCACAGATTGCCGATTATTACTAGTAAAAAAATAAAAATAAAATAAATAGCCATAATTATATTCCCCATTTTGTAGACACTAACTTGCGCAAACCAATCAATATAAGTTTACTGAGATTTTCTTTAGCACAAATATCAGCCTAAACTGAGGAAGGAATTTGATTATATTTTTTTTTGGGGGGGGGGGGGGGGGGGGGAGATATAGCAAAAAAGTAAAATATTGTTATTCTGAAAATTGTCACCCTTTGTTTATAGCGCAAAAAATAAAAACCGCAGAGGTGATAAAATACCACCAAAAGAAAGCTCAATTTGTGGAAAAAAAAAAAAAATCTATTTTGTTTGGGTACAACATCGCACGACCACGCAATTGTCAGTTAAAGCGACGTAGTGCCACATCGCAAGAAATGATCTGGTCATTAAGGGGGAAAATCCTGCCGGGGCTGAAGTGGTTAAAGTGATTGTAAAGGCAGAAGGCTTTATCTTAATGCACTTTATGCAAAAAGCCTTCTGTGCGCAGCAGCGGCCACCCCCCCTAATTCTTACCGGAGATCCATTTAGATGCAGCAATGTTGCAGGAGTTTTGACTGGCCAGGACTCCTTCATTGGCTGAGACAGCCATTGGCACCCAAAGTCAGTCAATGAGGAGAGAAAGGGGGCGCATCTCCATGTCTGAATGTACACACGGAGCTGTGGCTCAGCTCAGGTTCCCCCATAGCAAACAGCTTGCTGTGGGGGCACTCAACAGGAGGGAGGGGCCAGAAGCACCAAAGGAGTGACCCAAGAAGAGGATTTGGGCTGCTCTGTGCAAAACCACTGCACAGAGTAGGTAAGTATACTTTTTTTTGTATAAAAAAAACAAAAAAAAAAAACAAACTTTACAATCACTTTGTCTTTAACTGGTGAAATTTTTGTTCTCCCCATCTGGGCATTAAAATAGAGGCATTACTCACTACAGCTGTCTGCCCACGCCTCGTACAGGCAGGATCAAACTGCGAGGATGCTCACCAGCACCCTTGCAGTTCATTGAGAACTACAAGCTGTGGGCCACAGAGGCCGATGGTAGAGATAGTTCATTCATTCACAGAACTCTGAATGAACAAGGGCGTGTGGGCGGAGCCTCACCCGGCCGTGCCGCTTTTAAATTGTGAGAGTGAGTTCCGGGAGAAGAACCCCCACCTGTCGTCACAGGGAGGAGAGGCAGGAGCTGGAACATGTTACACCCTAAATATGGGTGGAACATGTAACATTCCAAAAGGTGAACTTAAGAAGATGAGACATTCATACATAATATATCAAAACACTTACCAATATCCAAGTAGGATACACGAATGTCTTGCTCTTCTGCCACCTCTGTCAACATTGTCACATAATCTGTGTTGGGAATACTTAGCGGGCTTCTTTTCAGCAGGTTTATTTTCTCTCCAGATGAATTTTTCAGGTTGTCCCAGGTACAACCAGTGTTATTCACAATCCCCTTTTTCTGCAATGATCAAAAAAACAAACATTAAACCCCAGTCTTTTCTGCAAATTTCTTTAAATAAAGTATCCAACAAAGCAGTGCAAGACGAAACAGCAGTAACTTCTCCCCAAAAAAACAAAATAAACCCCCCCCCCCCCCCACGTATACAAGAAGTTTGTACAGGGCGTATAGAAAGAATCCAGAGTGCAAGCAAACAAAATTACCCAATTCCAGTAAGAGAAGTTGTCAAATGTGAAGAGGTCCAACCAGTACAAATAGTAAGCTCAGGGATAGGGATAATACCCCAAGTACTGGCTATGAGCCGCAGGGGCCGGATACCAGCCACAATACGTTCCAATTTTCATAGATTAAAAAGGGAGGGGGAAAGGAAAAAAAAAAAAAAAAAAGGGGGGGGGGGGGGGTGGTTTTGGAGAGAAGGTGGTATGCTGGCGTGCCAGTAGGAAGGCCAGAAAGATGTCAATCCTCAGAACAGTTTTTCCAGTAGGTCCTTACCCTCAGGAGTAGATGAACATGTTCCAGTAGAACCATGTTTTTGTATATTGCGCCTGTGATTAGCGCAGTGCCGACTTCCTGGCGTGCGCTGTGTGAACACACCGGAGCTTATCCTTACTGAGAGGATATACAAGACTTACTAACTAGGGAGGGAGCACAGCTTGCAGGACCTTTGCCAAAAGCCTGATCATTTGCTGACAGAAGATCCAGTCTGTAATGACGGACAAAATGTTAGGCAACTTGACCACGTAGCTGCCTTATAAATTTGATCTGTGGTGGCACCAGCTTTTTCTCCCCATGCAGTGGCTTGAGCCCTGGTAGAATGTGCTCGAATTCCCGAGATGCCATTTGGAAAAATGGAAATGAAGAGATTTCGGGCATCAAATCTACCACCTTATACTGTGAACTGTGATTGATACATATAGTGTAAAAAAGAAAATTACATAAAATAAATATGCCAGTGACGTGATATACGATGAATATCAAAATATAAAGTTTATAGTGACAAAGTGATTCAGCTTGTGTCCAATGTATGGGAAAAATACGTAGATAATCCCGATCTTAACAGGCTCTCAGAACTCACCTTAAGATTGGTGAATACAGGCATCGATGGATATCTTTTGGTTGGCACTGTATAATATAGCGGGATGGTGTTCTGGATTTGGCATCTGTTGATGGCTCAATTGTCTTCTCAATAAGTGTAGGAATATACCTATTAAAGAGATTTCCCACCTAGGCTCCGTCAGCCCGGTGGGATGGAAGAGGGGGAGGGTAGAGAAAGAAGCCTCCAATGGTGTAGTATATTGGATTTAGCGGTTTTATTAATGTCTCAAAAGTGGTCTCTTACATTTAAAAAAAACGTTAAAATCGCATTAGACAGAGCGGCGTCTGAGGCGCCTCCTTACGTGACTTCGTTTACGTCTGCTCTCTGCCACGCCCTACGCGTTATGTCACCGCTTGTGACGTAACGCGTAGGGCGTGGCGGAGAGCAGACGTAAACTGGAAGTCTAATGCGATTTTAAAAAGTTTTTTTTAAATGTAAGAGACCACTTTTGAGACATTAATAAAACCGCTACATCCAATATACTACACCATTGGAGGCTTCTTTCTCTTCCCTCCCCCTCTTCCATCCCACTGGCTGACGGAGCCTAGGTGGGAAATCTTTTTAATAGGTATATTTCTACACAGAGAAGACAATTCAGCCATCAACAGATGCCAAATCCAGAACACCATCACGCTATATTATACAGTGCCAACCAAAAGATATCCATCGATGCCTGTATTCACCATCTTAAGGTGAGAGTTCTGAGAGCCTGTTAAGATCGGGATTATCTACGTATTTTTCCCATACATTGGACACAAGCTTATTCACTTTGTCACTATGAATTTTATATTTTGATATTCATCGTATATCACGTCACTGGCATATTTATTTTGTGTAATGGTTTTCTTTTTTACACTATATCAATTACAGTTCACAGTATAAGGTGATAGATTTGATGTGCAAAATCTCTTCATTTCCATAACTATTAGAGTGTAATGTGAACACTTGATTTTGCTGCAGTTTGTATTAGACATCACATTAAGTTGAACACTATTTTTCATGTTAGACTATTTTGTTGTCACCATTCCATTATTTCACAATAGCGCAAAGGACATTTCCACTTTTCATTTGGGAAAATGCTTAGCTGGAGCTGGTCTAGATCTTGTAAGTGCCTTAAAAAAAAAAAAAAAAAAATCTTGTGATCAAGGGCTCAGAAGAGACTGGTCTCTCCAGAAAACTGCAAGGCCCTTGTCTGCACCACCTTGTAGGAATTCCAATACTGAAACCAAATTTTCTACAGTTCTATTTGTCGGACACCTGGAGTTGTAGACCTTCCAATATTTGGCATAAATATTTCTAGTTACTGTCTTTCTACTGGAAAGTAAAGTGGTTACTAAGGGTTCTGATAGACCTTTGTCCTTTAACAACTGCTCCTCAGATACCAGGCGGTGGAGGCTTAGTCTGGCCACATCCAGGTGATGTATTGGACCCTGCAGAAGTAAATCTTGTCGGAGAGGCAGCTGCCAAAAACGGTTTTTACTGCCATCTGCAGAATGGTGGTAAACAAAGATTTTTTGGCCAGAATGGAGTAATCAGGATTGACGCCTTTTCCTTTTGCATTTTCCTCAATACTAACAGAATTAGCTAGAATGGGGGAAAGGCGTAACCCAGATAAAAGTTCCAAGGATATGCCAAGGCATCTAGCCCACAAGAAATGTCTGAATGGAAAAGAAAAGCAGGAGCTGCACATTTTCTGACGCAAACAGTCCTCTTCCTCTTGTGGATGGCCCCAGGTTCCGGTGACCAATGCACTTCTGGATTCAAGCTCCATTCTGCCTCCTGAATCCATCTCCTGCTCAGAAAATCTGCCACTACGTTTAGTGTCCTTGAGGTGGACTGCAGAGGACAGCAAATGATTTTCTGACCACTTTAGGATCTTTGATGTCAGCTACTGAAGAGTTTTGCTTTTTGTGCCTCCTTGCTTGTTAAGGTAGGCTATGGTAGTGGCATTGTCTGATAGAATCTGGACATGGAACCCTTGAAAGGATTGGAGAGAAGGCATCCAATACTAAGGAGACTGCCCTTAGTTCCCTCCAATTTGAGGAATTTTGCCTTGGACCATTCTCCCTGTGCCAAGTCTTGATCCAAGTGGGCACCCCCATCCCCACACGCTGGCATCAGTCACCACTTTTTCTATTGGGAATGACCATAGTAGGACTTTTGACAGAATTGCTTGATTTCTCCACCACCAAAGCAATCGTTTGACTCTGGTGGGAATCTTTACCTTTGCGTCCAGAGATTCCGTCCGTTTCCATACCTTTAGGAGAAAACTAGTGAGGTCTGAAATGTAGCCTTGCCCATTGAATGACTGGCATAATCGAGGTTAAAGTTCCTAGGGCTGACATAACCCTTCTGACTGACATCTCCCGATTTGTCTGTAGCATAGCTATGATATTTTGGACTTTGATTTTTTTTCTGGAAGAAAAATTCTTTGCGCCACTGAGCTTAATTGGTACCCCAGAAATTGTACTTGCAGAGCCAGATTGAAGTTTGCCTTTTGATTATTTACAATCCAGCCCAAGGCTTCTAAATGACTGCGGGCCTTGCCCAGGTCTTTTACAATTTCTCCCTGGAAGGGGCAAAGAAGAGCAGGTTGTCAGGTACGGGATTACTGCGACCCCTTGAAAGGGGAGAGGTGCGAGGGCTTCTGCCATCACCTTTGTAAATATTCTCGGAGCAGCAGAAGAAAGGCTGAAGGGAAGGGCCCTGAACTGCAGGTGCAGCACCTCGTTCCCCATGTTTATGACCATCCTTAGGAATCTTTGAGACTGAGGGGCTATAGGGATGTGCAGATGGCATTGATCGACCTATGAGATGCCTATGAAACACTCCTTGGTCAAAAGGTTTCTGACTGAAGAGTCCATACAAAACCTCTCGTATAGGACTGATTTGGTTACTGGTTTTAAAGTTGAGGATTGAGCTAACACTTCAGTTTTATCATCACAAATATATGGGAATAGAATCCCTGATGACGTTCCCCCAATGGTACCCAAGTCACAACCCCTTGTTGCATCTGATCCTTTAACAGGTTCTTCATAGCTAGGGCCTTTGTTGCATCTCTTGATAGGTTTGTTAAAAAGTACCTTTCTGGAGGGCGATCTGAAAATTCTATTTTGTACCTTCGGGACAGCATGCTCAGAATATACTGGTTTTCCGTCATGCTTGCCAAATAGGGGAGGAAATTTAGAGGCCTTGATTCCACTTTAACAGGCGGTCATTGCGTTTTGCTGATTGACGCAGGAGGATGGAAAAGGACATTTCCTTTGCCTTTTCCCCTCTGCCCTGACCAATTTTTCTTTCTCTTGAGGATTGTTACTTTGTTCCTAAGCCCTTTAACAAAAAAAAAAAAAAAAAAGACCCACACGTTTAACTGGCTTTTTCTTCTTCTTGACAGGAAAGGACTTTATCTGCAGTTCTGTCAAGAACTGAATCCAAATCAGGGCCGAACAATAAGTCCCCCAAGAATGGGACCCCACAAAGCTTGTTTTTGGATGCCACATCTCCCAGACAGGTTTTTAACCACAGCGCCCTTCTAACAGAGTTAGTTAGGGCTGCGGCTTATGCTGACATCCTAATAGATTCTGCTGATGCGTCTGAAACATAAGCTACAGCTGCTGACAAAGTCATAAAGGAAGCAAGAATTTCTTGCTTGGGAGAATCCGCTATTATATGGGCTTTAAGCTGATTCACCCAATATTCCATATTTCCAGAGACACAAGTAGTTGCCATTGCTGGTTTGAGGTTGCCCATGATGGATTGTCAAGCCCACTTAAGCTGTTGATCCATATTTTTATCCATGGGGTCCTTTAAAATCCCCATGTCCTCAAATGCCAGATCAGTTGATCTAAACCTGAGAAAAGGCTGCATCGAGTTTGAGCTTTATTCCAAAGTGCCGCTGGGTCTTCATCGAATGGG
The DNA here is from genome assembly GCA_037952925.1 of Lithobates clamitans. NCBI lineage: Eukaryota > Metazoa > Chordata > Amphibia > Anura > Ranidae > Lithobates > Lithobates clamitans. Next base: position 9,611,869 of record JBBGZY010000014.1, read on the forward strand.
AACCTCCTTATGGGCCCTTGGGAAGAAAGGCTTTCTTTCTGGTTGAGCCCATTCTTTAATAGTCAGTGATTACTGCGTGGACCAGAAAAGTAGGATGTTTGGGCTCACCGAGTCCTGCATACATCATGTCATGCAAAGACAATTCTTTTTGCTCTTCCTCCAAGCCAAAGGTAGCATAAATTTCCCTTAGGCCGTCTACATGCTCTAAAGAAAATTTATATTTAGAAGGTGCATTTTCCACCTCATCCGACTCTTCCTTAAAATGTGAGGGGGAATGTCCTTCCCGGTTATGAGGACCTACTACAGCCTCCATTGCCGGGATTAACAGTAAGCTCAGAGGATTGTGAGGTTGACGGCTGACTTAAGGATGGATTTGCGAGCGAAGATCGAAATGATTAAAAAGGCATCCAGTGCTTTTGACTGATGCATGTGGAAGAAGGCTCTTCCTTAAGTAAAGAGTCAATGTATGCTTCACATGGTGTCTCTTCCCAGCCTTCAGGTAATTTTGCTTTGCATGAAGGGCATCTTTTAACCCCTGGGTCAGAGCTCCTTGCCAGCCGTGACAAGGGAAAAACAGAAAACAAAACCATCCTAGTGAGTCAGCCTGAACTCTTCCAATATGCTCCCCACAGGTGCACAGTGAGAAACCCAAAAACCTCCTGTGCCCAGAAAGGCCCTGCCACCAGGAGGAAACCAAACTCAAATCCCACTGAAGAGATAAAGGGAGAGGGAACCCAAAGTAAAATTGAGCAGAACACACATCTTCCTCTTACCAGAGTCTCGCTGGTGCCCGTGCCACTTGCTGCAGCCCCCAAATCCATCCTGGTACTGCAGAGTGTTGCATGTGGTTAAATAACAGAAATATAGGCACCAGCCCTGTTCCTCCCTTCTCCCCCTGTGCCTGCTGCTAGGATGGCGCACCACTTCCGGCAGATGCAGTCTGACTGCCCTCCCAAGATGGCAGCGGCATTCAGAAAAGCAGGATCTGAAACAAAATTTTTTAAAAAATGTCTGCCGCCACCTGGAAGCAGCAACACCCAGAGCAGTCCTGCTCTCCCCGAGCACCGACGACGGAGAAGGAGCCCATCCCACAGTTTCTGCCATCACCCTGTCGAAATGGAAGGAACTGGCTCTGAGGTATGGAAAGAAAAATGGTGGCGCAGGGAGCCTGGCCTCTTAGGACAGCACCTTGAGAGCTCCTGACTCCCCACTAGGCATTTCCTGTCAGAAGAAGCACAAAAACTGGTAACATGTGGGAAGGAGCCTCCTTTTAAAGTTTGGTGGAGGCGTTTCCTGTTGACAAGTGGGAGGAACCAGTTTCAAGTGCTGTCCTGAAAGACGTTTAGTGAAATAACCAATTTAGGTAAACATGAAAATATTGCACATCATGTAGTCCTTTATTTTGTAGATGACATTGTATACTTCTTTTCATATGTAAATGGTATTTTCAGCTATACTGAAAGCAGCATTTTAGTCAAAACTAAATCCACTGCAGTTCCCTGGAATGTGCATACTTGCATATTATAGCGTATTTACCCTCTAGCTTGCCCTTCTCCAATGAAGGTATGTCCCCATGGATGCTCCTACCAACATCTCTTCCCAGGTCTATTATAGGACCTTGGCAGAAATCTGTATTTTACAGATGCTGAGGATAGGCCAAGTGTGTATGCGGCACTGCCCAAGTGCTTAAAAAAAACAAAAAAAAAAAAACAAAGTCTTTCCACCAAAAATACTGGAACCGATTTTATTTTTAAACTTTAGTTACGCTTGAGTCAGAGCAGTGACTCATCCCTTATCAGAAAGATTAGCAATAGGTTTTCTTCAAACTAAAGCCTCTTTGCTGTGTTGTCTATAAGTTGTACTGAAAAAGATAATCTGCTGTAAACAGTGCATTTCCTAGCACAGTGATATTTGTCATACTACCATGACTCTTACAGAGCTGGATTTGCCATCGACAGATTATAAACCCAGACTTACTGCAAAACTATTTGATCTTATAAACAAGTGGGCAATGGGGCGTGGTTTGGCTATGCAGCAGTGAGGACGCGTCTCTCTCGTGCTCCGGCGCCGACACACTATTTTCAGCACTTATCCTGTTCCAATCGCTCCTTCTCGCCCTAAAAAGATGCGGAAGAGATCGGGGAAGACCTTGCCTAAAAAAGGATCTGCCGTGGGATCGATTAAAAGATTCCTGGCTACGGAACCAGACGATCCGGAGGATATGGACGGCCTAGGCCGCTCTCCAGGAGGCACAAGCTCCGGCACAGGCTCCGCCCACCGACGCAGGCCCGAACACAGACACCGCTCTCCAGTGTCCTCGGCCGGCTCAGAGGGAGAGGAAGGCTCCTCCAGGCGCTCGGGAGTAGAGGCACTGGTAAGCGACTTACCTACTAAAACGGAGCTTGCCTCCATGTTACTAGGCCTGGAACGTGCCATCAAGAAGGAGGTGTCTGCGGTCCGAGCTGACCTCTCACACGTCTTGGAAAGAGTAGAAGAGACAGAGCAGCGCCTTGATCGCCATACGGCGGCCATTAGACACCTGCAGTCCTCAACACGTGCACTCACTATAGCACATAGAATGGCATTATACAAAATCGAGGATCAGGAAAATCGCAATAGGAGGAATAATATCCGGATCCGAGGCCTACCGGAGGCTACTGGGGATGATGATCTCCTCCCATCCGTCCGGGGCATTTTCAACGGTCTATTGGGCCAGGCCGCAGACTATCCTTTAAAAATCGATAGAGCGCACAGAGCCCTTCGCCCCCGGAACCTCTCTTCAGATGTCCCCCGCGATGTCATCTGCAGGATCCACTACTATGAGGAAAAAGAGCTCATCATGAAAAAAGCCAGAGATACTGCACCATTGGATTTCGATGGGGCCACCCTATCGTTTTTCCCAGATCTTGCTAGGGAAACCCTGGAACGGCGTAGGGCCCTACGCCCCTTGACTGAGAAACTACGAGCAGCGTCGATCAAATACAGATGGGGGTTCCCGGCCGCACTGATTGCAAACAGAGATGGTAAAACCGCGATCCTGCGATTTCCAGAAGAGCTGGACAAATTCTGCATGGATGTCAACATCTCCCCGCCAGAACTCCCCGGATGGCAAGATCACATCCCCACTCTGCCTGTAACAGCGGAATCAGGTTGGCGAAAGGTTGAGCGCAAAAATCGCTCTCCCACCTCCGGAGGACCCACCGAACTGGGTTAAAACTGTGAGTTACATGGCCCTTGATCTTGTTTCTGCTGACAGAGCAAAAATACATCTCCCTCCTATCGGGTTTTACTCTGGTAACAACACAATTCTGAATGTTCACTGAATGTGCCGTTAGCCTCGACACATCTATGTTGGTCTATAACTTTGACTATTTGGTTCCCGGTTTTTGTTTTGTTTTTGGTTTTTTTTTTTTTTGTTTTAATTTTATAGACTTCCTTTTGATCGCAAGTGATAAGAGTATTGTAGTTCAGTTGCACCATAAGTGCCTTTCATATTTGTACTTAATAACTAGTGAGGTTTTGGTGTTGGCGCCGGAGCAACCAGACGACGCCCACACCAATTTTGGTGACCGTGCGCATATGCACGGAGTCCCACACTCCCCTGCACATGGGGCGCCATGCCGGCTGGGGGCCCTATTCCCTTGCTCATATCTGGGTGACGGAAGTGGGGGCGCCCTGTCGCTGGTTTGCCCCACCACGCACCGCAGTTTAATGCGTGCACATTTTGACCATCCCCCTAACTGGTCTAAATTCTATCCACTAATGGATATTGTTTGTTCTTTTTTTCTTCTCATCTCTGTGACCTTTCACTTCTCTCTCACCCCTTCCCACCCTACCCATCCCTTTCTCAAATTTTCTACCCCCTCCTCAGGTCCGGCTCTTCAGGATGTAGTGAACGTGTGCTCCCCCTGTCGATCTCCATGGCTAAGGTAAATCTTATCTCTTTTAATGTCCGAGGGCTATACGCCCCAGGGAAGAGGCACAACTTGTACAGGGAGCTGGGCCGCCTGCGGGGAGACATTGTTTTCTTGCAGGAGACCCACCTCACTCAATCTACACGGGTAAAACTCTCCTCACAGCAATACCCAACGTGGTACTACAGCTTATCAGATGTACATAAAGCTAAAGGTGTAGCCATTGGATTCCGAAGGGGGACCCCATTCACACTAGAATCTATGTTAAGTGATCCACTCGGCCGCTTTCTGTTCATTAGAGGCAACCTGGGTAGTATGATTTGTACACTTGCTACTATATACGCACCTAACCGAGATCAAGCTGGCTTTATTGCCTCTTCGCTTAATAAACTCAGGGATTTTGCACGCGGGTGTGTCCTCCTAGCTGGAGACTTCAACACCCCACTGGAACCTACCATAGACACGTCCAGAGGCAAGACTAATATACCGCATAAACGTTTGCGATTTATTCGTAAACGAATGCACGAGGCCCAGCTGATTGATATATGGAGAATTATGCATCCGCGTGCGAAAGACTATACCCATTTTTCACAAGTTCACCACACATACCCCAGAATAGATTTTTTCCTAATCGATCATCATCACCTCTCCCTCGTTACTAATACACATATCGAATCATCCCCTCTCTCAGACCATGTTCCTATCACACTGACCATTAAAATTCCCTCCATACCACACAGAACTACCAATTGGAAACTTAACGAACACCTTTTGGAAGAGGAAATAGATAGAAAACAAATAGGTGAGAGTTTATCCCTCTTCTTTACTGAAAATAAACGCCCCGAAAGCTCGTCAGGAATAATATGGGAAGCACACAAGGCCCACGTTAGAGGTAAACTCATTGAACTGGGGTCTAGAAAAAAGAAGGAACGAATATTCCACCAATCCAAGCTATTAGATGAGATTAGGGACCTTGAACAATCTCATAAGGCAAACCAATCGCTGGCGGTATTTCACAACTTAACCCTAAAAAGAGAAGAGTTAAAATCTCTCTTTCATAGTGAACAAAAACAACAAGCCCGTATTGTGGCTCAACGTTTTTATGAATGGGGCAATAAGCCTAGTAGACTACTGGCACGTTCACTCCAACAAAAGAAAACAGCCACCTTCATAACTAAAATTAAAAACACTACAGATGACCTGATTCACGACACACCATCAATAGCTAAAGAATTTCGAGAATTCTACCAACACTTATACCAAGTCCAACACTCAATAGCAGACAGGGATACTAAAACCAAACTCATAAAAGAATATCTGGCCCAAGCTAACCTTCCTAGACTATCACCCGAGGTACTAGACACTCTGGATGGGGAGCTCACCATAGCGGAGATGCGCATGGCATTAAAAACCATGGCAAACGGTAAATCACCGGGACCGGACGGTTTCACGGTGGCATACTACCGTACCTTCGCGGATACTCTACTCCCACATTTAACTTCCTACACTAATGCAGTTCCGGATGGTGAGATACTCAGGCCAGAAACTACCCACGCGCACATTACTATTATCCCCAAACCTGGCAAGGATCCTAGCATTTGCGGCAGTTACCGTCCCATTTCACTGCTCAATATTGACGTAAAAATATATGCCAAAGCTATAGCGAACAGACTCCTCCCCCTGATTCCGCAGTGGGTCTCTCCTGACCAGACTGGGTTCATCCCTGGAAGGGAAGCAAGGGATAATGCCCTTCGTACTATATCTTTAATATCAAACACCAGGGGGTCGTCCCAGTCCACCCTCCTGTTATCAACAGATGCTGAAAAAGCGTTTGATAGGGTGGATTGGGACTTCCTTATGGCTACTTTGACCCACCTAGGTATTAAGGCCCCCCTGCTGACGCAAATAAAGGCCTTGTATGGTTTCCCTACGGCTCAATTGAGAGTGAACGGTACCCTTAGTGCTCCTTTTACCCTGTATAATGGCATCCGCCAGGGCTGCCCCCTCTCACCTATTTTATTCGCCCTGTCACTTGAACCCTTTCTGTCCACTGTGAGGCATAACCCATCCATACACGGGATTACAGTAGGCCCAACTGAACACAAATATGCCGCATACGCGGACGACATCTTATTTTATGTGCAACAACCTCTGATATCGCTTCCTAACCTTCAGTCAGAACTTGAAAAATATGGTCGCATCTCCAACTTTAAAATTAATATGTCCAAATCTGAAATCCTTAACATATCCACCCCCTCACAGATCGCCTCCCAACTGAAAAGCTCCTTTCCCTTTAGCTGGCAGGCACACAAACTGAAATATTTGGGCATCTACTTAACCCCAAATCCTGACGCTCTCTTCCGCACAAACTTTCTGCCCCTACTCAACGCGATCAAAACTGACTTACAGAAATGGACTCAGATGGCACATTCTTGGTTGGGGAGGATAGGGGTCATCAAGATGAATATACTACCCAGGTTGCCATTTCTACTCCAAATGATCCCATATGGAATACCAATAGGTTTTTTCACAATACTAAAATCAATAATTGGCAAATACGTATGGAACAGAAAGCGTCCCAGGATTGCAAGGTCCTTACTATACAGACCCAAAAGAGAAGGAGGCTTAGCCTTACCAGATTTTAAGAAATATTTCTTAGCTACAATACTGACTAGAATCTCCGATTGGAAATTCCATAAAAAAACCAAGCTTTGGGTTGATCTAGAAACAGAACTAAGCGGATCCGACCTCTTTACACAACTATGGGTCCCACAGAAATTCAGAGATTTATCATCCAAGACTTCTCCACTTACTCATTCCACCCTTATGGCATGGGACTCTATTTGTAAAACAAACAACTGGCCATACAACTCACCCCTTATGCCACTAACCGGACACAACTATTTCCTACCAGGAAACCTCAGCCGCGGGGCCCACCTGTGGTCTCTGGGGACGCCGACCCACTTACACCAGGTCACTACTTCAAAGGGAGTTTTGCCCCTAAGCACAATCTTACAAAACTCAATGGCGACACCTATGGAACAGTGGAGATACAGACAACTTGCGGCCTTTATCCAATCTCTTCCTAAACCCATTAGATCTATCAACGATCTTACACCCGTTGAGTCAACTTTAGTCGAGTCACATCCGGTGGCAAAGCCGGTTTCCCACTTCTACCAAATAATGCAAACGGCAACCCATGCGGGAGATCCGGCTTTTCTACACAACTGGGAAACGGAACTTCAAAAAAATCTATCCCCAACACAAAAATCTAAGATTCTCATAATGTCACATATCACCTCTTCAGCCTCTAAAACTGCCGAAGTGAACTATAAGCTGCTAACCAGATGGCACTATACGCCAGTCCTTCTTCACAAATATTTTCCGGATGTCTCTCCTTTGTGTTGGCGGGGATGTGGGGAACGTGCAACACATGCTCACATATGGTGGTTTTGCCCACTAATACGACCGTTTTGGTTGTCTGTGCTCCATTGGATTAAGGTGATTCAAGGAGAAGAGGTTCCCAATGACCCGTTTGTGGTACTACTACACTGTACAGGCAGACCAGTAGGAGCATATAAAAAATCCATAACTCCGCACCTTCTTAATGCTGCCAAAGCATTGATTCCCAGACACTGGAAACAAAAAAACATACCCACATTACGCCAATGGCTAACGGAAGTCGATCGCACATATTATATGGAAGACCTCACACTTTCGCTCAGGAACAAATCTGATTATGTAACAAAAATATGGTCCTGCTGGTTTGCCTTTAAGTACACAACAGTCTTTTCGGAAATTATGTCAAAGCCTGAGTAACATGTTTTAGATGATGACTATTGTACACAAGAGTCAGGACCTGAGGAAACCCCACTCCCCCCTACCTTTTCCCTCTACCTCCCCCCACCTTCATCAATCTTTCTCTTTCTAATCTACCTATCTGCTTTCTCTGTTATCTATTCATGTTTAAGTATTTGATTTTTAATGGTACAACACCGTCATATGGCTGTGAGTTCACCGGGACATCACTGTCCGAGATATAACATAACAAGGAAGTCGACCTTAGCACTGAAAAATTTGAAAAATAGAGAAAGAACCCAATTACTCTGGGTACTGATATTAGACAAGGAAACCTGTCTCTCTATGCTAAGTAGGAACTAGCCCCTTTCTTGTCAGAGAGCATAGGACATAATAAATATGTGCACCTTTATATCCCACTTACCCCAAATAACAATCATATCCTTGTTATGTGATTTATACCACTTTTTGTACCATTTATGTGATTTATACCACTTTTTGTACCATTATCCTTTTTCAATTGTCTGTTATTTTGTAATATTGCTATTGTCTTTTTTCCTAAATAAAAAAAATTAATTAAAAAAAAAAAAAAATAAACAAGTGGGCAATATATTTTATAATGAAGACAGAACTGCGCAATAGCAAGACATTATTTGCTGCTTGGAAAAAAAAAAAAAAAAAAAAACAAGAAATTTAATGGTAAATAGATGTAAATTAGATTAGAGTGGATTATTTTGGGAGAAGGATATAGTTTAATGTCACTTTAAATATAAAACTTGGAGTGATTTGTATGAAATATAATGAAAGGGTGGAACTGCTGTTATGGCAGAACAGACAAAATATCCTGAACTAGCCGACATCCAAGTCTATAGAGAAGTAGCTCAGACACTGCCATGAACCACCCCAATCAAAGAGATGTGGAACTTCGTATCAATCTGTTGAAGCAGCTCTCCAGCAAAAGGTCAAGTCCAAAGAGCCGGCACTCTTATACTATTAGGACAGATTTGCTGGTCAATGTATAACTGTTGTCGCCTTTTGATTGTTTTCTTTTCACTGTATAGCTTACCATATAATGTCACACTTACCAAGGAGATATTGAGATTATCAGTGGGAATGCTTTGTAGTTTAGCCAATAACTTCTCTGCCGCTATCCTCTTTGCCACTTTCTTTGATGTACCTGATCCTGCAAAGAAAATAATGATTCAGAAGCATTTCATAGTGGCACGGCATGACAACTGCATCAATGGCATGCCTATTCAGTCAACAGTCCAGAGATCATCACATACTTAACTACAGTAGTGCCATCAGTTTACTAATCTGTAGTATAAAATGTATCTACAAATAATGAGTGCATGCCATACATATGAAAATACAAACATTAAACAGTCTTCCTAGCTTTATCCTGTACTGAAGTGGTTGTAAACCCCAACATATACCCAATGAAATGACAAGCCTCAGGTGACACACAGGGGTTGATTTACTAAATACAAAAAGACTTAACACTGCAAGTGCAGTTGCTCCAGAGCAGTGGTTCTCAACTCCAGTCCTCGGGACCCACCAACAGGCCAGATTTTAAGTATTACCTTGGGGAGTTGCAGACTAGAATACTGCAATCACTTAGCAGCAAGTGATATCACCTGTGATGTATTTCAGCTATCTTGCAAACCTGGCCTGTTGGTGGGTCCTGAGGACTGGAGTTGAGAACCACTGCTCCAGAGCTTAGTAAATGAGGGAAAGCTATTGAATTCCATCATCCAATCAAGTGTAAGCATAAATCTTTTCTTGCATGTGATAGGGTACTCTTTGCAAAGTTTCACCTCATTTACAGGTTTATTCTGGATCTGAGAGGTTTGCAACCACTTTAACTGTGCTGCCCCAAACTGCATAATGAAGGGATTATTAGATGCTTTTAGTGCAACTAAAAAGGTTTAATGCATTAGAAGACCTCAGCAACTTCTCTTTAGAACCTACTAGTCTTACTCCCATGCTGGGATGATTTTCCAGGTTATAGAAAATCTATGAAAGCTACAGAGAACATCTTGTCAAATAACTTCTCGTTAAAGTATAATGAAAGCAGGGCAAATCTGGTGCAGCTGTGCATAGTAGCAAATCAGCATTTTAAAGTGTCGCACTGCCCAAAAGAGGAAGCTCCCTCCGCCACATTTGGCACCTTTTTGGGGGGGGGGGGGGGGTTCCTGGTTTTGACAGGTAATGTCACCCGGAAGTTTGGCACACCTCCTCCTTCACAAAGCGCAGCGTGCTTTGCACTTACGCAGTAGAAAGCTAGCTGTGAAGTCGCGAGGCTTCACGTACGGTTTCCCTTACAATAAATGGAGGGGCAGCACCCGAGAGCCAACTGAAAAATCAGCTGGGGTGAAGACACTGCTGGATCTCTGGACAGGTAAACGTCCCAATATTAAAAATCAGCAGCCACAGTATTTGGAGCTGCTGACTTACATTTTTTTCTGAAGGAGCCTGGAGCTCCTCCAACTTCAGCTTGTTCAAATAAGCTTTGCCCAAAACAAAAAAAAAAACCCTGGAAGCAGATTGGTTTCTATGCACAGCTACACCAGATTTTGCACTCTCCAGTTTTAGTACATCGGCCCCAATTAGTCTTTCAGCACTTTCAAATAGAATTGAAGGCTGACCCAGTCCTGTGCATGGAGAATGGTTTTCATGATCAACATACTACTATAAAAGTGCTGCAGCTGGCTTCTTAACATGAATCTGGGATTTGGGGCCTGGAAGGGTCATGGATCATGTAAAAATTTGTGCAAGGACCACTAGGTAACCAAAGGTTTCAGATTAATGGTCTTGCATGACTAACATCACTTGCACTATAAGTCATGAAGGAGATTTTTGCATAGTATTAGGTACTGAATATCAAAAGTGTAAAAAGACTCACTTACAAACCTCACTGCATAATTTCACCTGTAAATCTGCAGTGACCTGGTGATGGATAAAACTTACCAAAATGTCAATATTTTACATGTATGGCTATACAAATGCTAATGGTACCACTCAAAAATACAGTACAGTTAATTTACCAGTTTCTACAAAAGTTTCCACCCTGCAGGACAAGGTGAACTCCCTCTTATGAGCCGGTCCTGCTTCCTCCGATATAAAATACTCAGGAAGTCTCCATCCTTTTTGTACAGCAAGCTCCTAAAGAAAGAATTAGATTTAAAAACATCATAAACACTCAGTATGCAAGGACTTTCACGACACAGGCAGATCAATTCACAGAACATTAAGGGCCTGCAAGCGGTACCAAACTGACCACTGGTGTATGCTGTGAGACAACACCAATAAGCCAAATCCAGCACATTGCAAGATTTTTTTTTTCACAGCCCTTGGTTAAAATGTCATTGGTGACATTTCAATAAAGAGTTGTATTCACTAGTGGCATTTCAAAGGTTCTTGATGCAACCGGTCACTCTGAAAAACAAATAACTGCTTGCAGTACTTTTCTGCACACAGCATAGGAATGCTGCGATGTGAACTGACACCATAGGAAGCAAGGCATTTCGTCCTGTCTATGCATTGGGGATGCATGCAATGGTGTGAACAGGCTCTGAAATTTCAACATTTTGGCAAAACATATGTAGAAGTGCAGATACGATAAGGTGCAGATATGTAACTAATTGTACTAGACAGCCATCCACAGCACCTTAGAACTTTTCTGAAGGTCTAAGCTTTGGCAAATACTCTCCCTCAATCCTCAAGGCAATAATGGAGCCTGAATGCCAATGCTTTAGGACTTGATATAGGGATATTAGTGTGCAGGTGTGCCCTGGAGGGCTTACCAGATAACCTGGCAGACCAGTACTGCTGTGATGTATTTTGCAAAGGTTTATGGTATGGTTAAGAAAAAAAAAAAAAAAAAAAAAAAAAATTACCTGAAGTGAGCCAATAGGATTTTCTTGAGTCTGATTAGCCGTTTGCTTGGATACATGTCGTGTAATGGGTTCTGTCATAGGCAAACTGTAAATGACAAACATGCAAATGTGTAAATCAAGAGGCTGTCTTTATAAAGAGAAAATTAAAAAAAAAAAAAAAAAAAAAATGCACTGGCCCTAAAGTTAGTAGACATTTTAACCTTTCTATTTTAGCAATCTTCCATCTTTCCACTCACTGATGACTGAACACATCCCTAGACAGGTCTTCACTCAAACCAAGTCACTTTTGAGGCCAGTGCAATCTGGTAAACATAGAAACCCAAGCCCACTTGAAGCTTGAATGAAGTGTCATTTCATTCTGCTATTCTCTCCTTGAAGCTGTCACCTTTGGAAATTCGTGTACCAAATTGCCACTCAGATCAGAATCAGACAGTGGTGAGAGCTAAGTGCAGCTTGAGAGACCCTGCAGAAGCTATGGGTTTTGCTTGCGATTCACCTGCTACACTGTTAACGTTGCCTTAACTTGAGCTTAGGTCATACAGGTGATTTTCAACAGGAAAAAGGTTGCATTTCTTCCCTGAATCATCGATGACAAATCTTTGGGGGGGGATCACATTCCTTGTCACATCAGCCTTGGGAGCACAACCAACTTCCAAAAGCACTGCATACAGAAATAAAATTGCTTCAAGCAATATTCTGCACTTTAGACAAAAAATACTCTTCAATACCCCAATGACCCGTCTTTCCAAAAGTGGGGGCATAAGATAAGACCAGAGAACTAGAACAATTGTCTTACAAGAGGTAAATACAGAATTGGTGTTTTGCTAGACAAACTTGTAACATAGGTTTAAACATTAGATCATATCTCACTTTAGAGTGGCATCTCCTCTCAATATGTTCAAAGCGGATTCTGCGGCTTTATGTTTTGCAATCTTCTTGCTAGGCCCATCCCCTAGAATATACAAAAGAATGAAAAATATTAAGTTCAAACATCAATAGTACGGTAAATGCATAGTCGATTGTGCTAAAGTGGCAGCACTATCGAAAGCCCTCTAATAGCACTGCTATTTTCTATCACATTTTTGTGATATCACAAAATGGAGGCTATTCAACCCGAAAAATTCAGAGCCTTCCAATAATACATTCATATTTGCAGCAGCCAATACCATTCTGTAAACCCATCATTGCATTTCCAATGCAAAGCATCGTGAGTTTCCCTTTGGCAGGGATGCCATCAGCAGTACAGCATTGCATAATGTCAGTGCCACTCTGAATCACCAAGGGTCAATTAATGCTGGAGGAAGGGGCAAGAGGACCTTGTAAATTATGTAATTTTTCTGAAGACTTTGAAAAGGGTCAGAGGAGGGGGGTGACCAAGCACATTTTATACCTGTATGTGATTTTGTGCACGTGGTGCAGGAGGCGCGCACCACTGTAGCGCCACTTTTGCTGTGGTTGGACACAGCGGGAGCCAATCAGGTCTGGTGGCTGCGAACCGCAGCTCGCTGTTCAGTGGAGAGATGGAGCAGCTAAGTTGAAACACTGATCTCTTTTCCTCCAGTAAATGAGTCACCCACACAGTAAGCACCTCCCAGGGACACACTTAACCCTTTGATTGCCCCATTGTGTTAACCTCTTCCCTGCCAGTGTCATTAGTACAGTGATAGTGCATTTTGTTAGCAGGTGATCAAGTACCACCAAAAGAAAGTACCACCAAAACTTTCTTTTGGTGGTACTTGATCACCTGCGGTTTGGTTTTTTGTACTAAAAACAAAAAATCATCAATTTTGAATATAAAAAACAGTATTTTTTGCTATAAAACATTCCCAATTAAAAAAAGTCGAATGTCTTAATTGTTTTTTAGGCCAATATGTATTCGCACGACCGCGCAATTGTCAGTTAAAGCAACGCAGTGCCGTATCGCAAAAAATTGCCTTGTCATAAGGGGGGGGGGGACCTTTCCGGAGCTGAAGTGGTTAATTTGGGCTCACTATGGTGTAAAAAACAACAAACAGTTAGGTACCTGGTGACTCTAAGAAGTCTTCCAGGGCAGCATTTGAGAGATAGGCTCCTCCTTCCTGCAACAGGAAACACATTAGTCCACCACAATACCTAGTATCATTGCTTAGGGTGGGAACTAGTGCTGCCCTGGAAGACTTAGAAAAAAAAAAAAAAAAAGAGTTACCAGATACCTAACTCTGTTTTCTCCAATCGTCTTCCAGGGCAGGGACGACAAAGTTTTGTCCCCAAATGGCCATCTGTATGGCAAGGTTTATCCATCTGGCCATCACGAGTCTCGATGCCCGCTTTGCCTTATTGACTCCTGCATAGAGGACAAATGATATGGCAGTTCTTTGCCAGCCCTTTGTTCGAGATAAGCTATGAGTATTACGTCTAGTTTGTTGTATGTGTCTTTTCTGGGTTTTCTGGACTGCAACCCTTTGTATATTTTGTCGTGCAGGGAAAGCCCAGCAGCTTTTTGCTCTTTGATACCCAGGTTCCACTATTGCAACCTGAAAGTTGCAGATTTTGACGCAATTTTGCTGCGATTTTGATGCAACTTGAAACCATGTCTATTCTTGAGGTCTATGGACCTCAAGTTGCATCAAAGTGGGACCAAAGTAGTGCAGGGACCACTTTGAAGTCACACAGGTATAAATGGTACGCATTGGAAGTCACGGGGTATGACTTGTCATGCAACTCTGCAGTCCCAAGTCGCATGAAAAGTCGCAGCAGATGAGACAGCCTTGGAAGATTATCTGTGTCTTCTGAGGGAAATAGGGTGCCCTCTGATGCAGAGTCATCCTCCTTGGAATCCCAGCATAAGCCGTCCTCTGAGTTTTGTTCGGAGTTATCCGAATCGACTAGATAGGGTACTGGCTTGGCTAGAGCTTGTTGGCATCTCCAGCTTCTCTACTGCTGAGCGTATTGGCCCAATAGTGCTCTTTTTGAAGGAGTTAAGCATGTCCTTAAGGAAGCCTTTTGACTCCTTAGCCACCAATTTATGCATTTTTGGCATAGTGGCTTTTTTCACTAAGGGAAAAACCAGTGACTGCAAGAGGTGCATGCCTTGCTCTGGTCTGCGCCTTTTTTCCTCTGGAGCCTTTTCCTGCAAGTAAGCACAAAGGGCCTGCGTGAGGTGGGCGGTGTACAATGCAATTGTACAGTTTGTAGGGAGGTAAAAGACAGAGGTGACTCCAGAGTGCTCTGGCTTACCTTGGAGCTGTCCTGACATGCAGGATCTGCAGGGCAGGGTGGAGAAGCGTCCGACCTGGCCAGCCACCGGGACCCTCTGTTTAGAGAGCCCTTTGCTTCCTGCTCCAGCCCCGCCCCCAGCTGACCCCGTCCGGGTTGGAGGACACACCTGCATCTGCCACATCTTCTCTGGTGTCCTCTTTCCTGGGTTTCCAATAGGGAGGGGGCACATTAAAGGCCTTTTCCCTGGAGGCTCCAGCCTCCTCCAAGATGGCTGCCGACCGGACGATCGGAAATGATGCGTCCGGCCTCTTGCTATACTTCCCGGGACCGCAAACAAGGGGATCTTGCAGAGATGTTTGTGGGATGCGAGCGGAATACGATCGGTGAGTAGGAGGGTCGGTGGCCAGGTCGCCTGCACAGCGAGAGAACCTCTAAAGCACCTGGAGTGCAGGGCTCAGCCAGATTGCCCTCCACCATCCAGGAGCTGTAGGAAAAAATGCCAGCGGCATGTAGTGCCGCTTAGGGGGGTGGGGGGGTATAGTTGCATACCCCTCTGTAGGGGCGAAACTTCAGGCAGAGCCTTGAGGCTCAGATTGCTGCCCCTGCTCGCCCTCCCAAGACCCCTGGGCTGAATGGGATGCTGGCCAGGGAGTCCCCTGCAGAAAGCACAGAGACTGGATAAAATAAACGTTTGCAGCTCCTGTGGGTCTGGAGGAAACACCACAACTGAGGCACACAGGTGAGACTAACAAATTTATAAAATGGTGGACTAATGTGTTTCCTGTTGCAGGAAGGAGAAGCCCATCTCTCAGATGCTGCCCTGGAAGACAATTGGAGAAAAAAAAAAAAAAAGTATCACTAAGAAGTAGTAGCCAATAAAGTGCAAGAATCGTTATATACTTGGAATATTCTCCCATCTCATACCAACTATCCCATCCGCGGCAGCTGAAACAGCACACCAAGGTCACTTGGGAGAGTTGCAATACAGAAATGCATGACTGAGCTATAGATATCTGTTGCTTCTGCTCAAAGACTTTGAAGATTTGGTTCTTCCATTTGCATTAAAGCAGCTTTCTCACCACTTGTAGCAAGCCTTTTTTGTAGTTAAAGCACATCTAGCCGCAAAAACAAAAAAAGGTATTACCAGTCCTTGCTATTGGTGGCTCATTATCTTTCTACTTTTTCAGCTAGTACAGAAACTACCTATTGAGCTTGTTAGAAATGCAATGCCCTTTGTCACTGCACAAAACGTTCTCTTTACTGCGTAAACTACTAGTATCACCAATCCACCATGTCATGTAGATAAACCAAAGCCCAGCCTGTGTGACAACAACGGATGTCCCCATAGCTACAATGTAGGAAAAAAAAAAAAAATAGGGACTGGTAAGCTAAAATACATTACACATTTGTTTTTGGGTTTAGATTTAGATACCCCAAAAGTGGTTGTCCAGTCTAAAGTTCAAAAATGAAGTCATTTTAATAATAGAACACTCACCTGCTCTGGGATGCAGCAATGTCGTCACCCAGCCAGTTTCTTCACCGGCTTCGGTCCCTGGCGCCGGCATGCCAACTGTGGGCAGCCAGCTGCGACTGCTTGTGGATTCACAGCTC
Source organism: Lithobates clamitans (assembly GCA_037952925.1). NCBI lineage: Eukaryota > Metazoa > Chordata > Amphibia > Anura > Ranidae > Lithobates > Lithobates clamitans. The sequence goes on from JBBGZY010000014.1 coordinate 9,628,289, forward strand.
ACTGCGCATTCACAAGCCGCACTGCGCCATTTGATTATTCCCACAGCTTTCCGGAACCTTTGCCATGTCCCAGAAGGTGGGGGGGGGGGGGTTGGGGGAATGGAGGGGAGGCCAGACCTCCAGTCAGATTGCCGTAGCGACCTGACCAGAAGCAGGGGAACGGGTATCCTAAAACCAGATACCCACTCCCCGCCCAAAAAATTAATGTCTCAAATATTGAGGAGGAGGTGGGGGGGGGGGGGGTGGAGTTGGATAGGGCAGAGGAAGAGCAGAACTTCCCCTTTTGGCCTTTTGGGTGAAGTTCTTTAATTTGTCCCCCCTTTTCAAGGCTAGAGCTGTTCAATCTTCAGTACCCCCTGACACTTCCCGAGTGTCAAGGCTTTCCGTGAGCCAGCAAAGAGCCACTGAAACACTGGAATAATGCTGTGTACAATGGAATAATTCCACTGCTGATTGTCAATGGCTCTGTGCATACACACACACACACACACACAGCCAAGCACAAAACATTGCTCTGCACTACTACAACTACAGAGAAAACACAACGGGGGGGGGGATTCATAAAGGGTGCTGCGCAAAACTTTTTGCTGAAAACGATCAGAGGCCAGCACTGAGATCGAAGTGTGCATAATGGGCACTACTTCCTCAGTGTACTCTCTCCACAGTCACTGCCCCCATTAAACGGACACAGGTGCATGGATTTTGTAATGTGGTGGCCAGAGCCTGATAACGGAGAGTCTAGTTCTCCCATCAGGTCCGCCTTCCTGTTTATTGATCATGCATAGCACTAGAGCTGCACAATTAATCGTTAAAAAAAAAAAATCGTGATCGATTCAGCCCCTCTAAAGATCTCTATTGCAGAGTTTGTCGATTCATATAACAAGTGGAGAGACTTAGGCCCCTTTCACACTGGGGCGGTAGGGGGCGTCGGCGGTAAAACAGCGCTATTTTTATCGCGGTATTCGGCCGCTAGCAGTGCGGTTTTAACTCCCTGCTGGCGGCCGAAAAAGGGTTAAAACAACTCGTACAGCGCGGCTATAGCCGCGCTGTCCCATTGATTTCAATGGGCAGGAGCGGTTTATGAGCAGTGAATACACCGCTCCTTCACCGCTCCAAAGATGCGGCTCGCAGGAGATTTTTTCTTCTCCTGCCAGCGCACCGCTTCAGTGTGCGCTGGCACACAGCCCTTTCACACTGAACAGCGGAGGCTGTTTAGGGGTGGTTTGCAGGCGGTATTTTTAGCGCAACAACGCCTGCAAACCGCCCCAGTGTGAAAGGGGCCTTATCTGCTCACTCAGCTGTCAAAAGAAAACATCTGGGCAGTCTGCCAAGTTTTTAAAATGAAACATTGTAACCAACTTTCTTCTTAAATCAAAGGGAAACTTGTGTGTAAAGAAAAAAAATCCAGGCAGTCTGCCAAGTTTTTAAACATGTAAATGCAGGAAGCTTAACCACTTAAAGCGGAAGTAAACCCATCAATAAAACAGTTTCATTTCCGGCACGTGCCTAAAATGTAACACTACCATTGGTTGTGCTCTCAACCAAACTGTCAAGCCATCCAATGGCTGGTGTCAGAACTGATCACATGTGCAGCATCATGGCAGTTGTAGATTAAACAGAGGCCAAGATGGCAGCTTCCTTGGCTGAAAAGGATAGGGGGGTTTACTTCCACTTTAAAGTCTAAATCTTTTTCTGACACTTGTTTAAAGGTAAAATCAATATTTTTTGCTAGAACACTACATACATACAATTTTAGCAGAGACCCTAGGGAATAAAATGTCAATTGCTGCAATATTTTATGTCACACTGACATAAGTTTCAAACACAATTTTTTGGGAAAATACACTTCAAGGAATTAAAAAGAAAAAAAATAAAAACCAGTAAAGTTAGCGCATTTTTGTTTTAAATGTGAAAGATATCCTCCAAAAAAAAAAAAAAAATTATATCGTGATTCTCATTTTAGCCAGAATCGTGCAGCTCTACATAGCACTGGGCAGATCCATAGCTGCCATGTAGTCCAGTAGCGGCTTTCCTACTGCCATCTCTTTTCAATCAAAATGAAGGCACATCTTTCTGGGGTCTGATGAGCGTCGGCATCAGGCCTAAAACTTTAAATGGGCAAGAAGCCCACTAGTCTCAGTCCCCCATCAGGATCAGCCCACCCGGTGACATTTCCCAAAAAGGGAATTGCAATATTTTGGTAATGACATCACCGCTATCCCTGGCTGTGAAGACTATTAAAAATTTTCCAGTTTGTGATTATGTGGCAAACAAAGCAAACCACACTGATCGACAAATAATAAAACTGCATTCACATATATGTCTTGATTACATTTAGGGAACAAGGATCACATACAAAGCATCCAGTAACCATCCAAGAACAGGCTACATTCACAATTGTTAACAGGCAAGTTTACTTCAATCAGAATACTTTCATATTTAGATATAAAATTATAAATATTCGTATTGCCGAGTAAGTCGGCTACTTAAAAAAAGGGAGAAAGTGCTGGAGTCTAGACAGTCTAACAGACAAGAACTGAAAACATGGGTCCTAATAGCCAAACAGAAAAAAAAAAAAAAAAAAAAAAAAAAAAGAAAAACCTTGTTGTAAAAACTATGCGCATTGGCAATTCTAACATTTTGTAACCTTTGAATACAAGCCACCCAACTCCATGCAACAAGAGATATGGTGAACCCAACACATGATTCATATCTTCCCAGTTTAAAAATGAAATCTCACCTTTTTTCTTAGGATTTACCGGTACTTTATCCGACATCGCAAGTCTTATCTGTCCCTGACCAAAACTTAATAGGAGTATGAGAGAATAGATATTGAGGGACAAGGTTACCACTCCCACTGCTGAATAAACTACAGCTGTTCTCAAGGATTCTCATTTAGGGACTTGGCCTATATTTACCAGCTGCTCAGAACTTGTCACATAACCAGACAGTTCAGTAACTGATACCATTAAAGCTTGGCAATGTATTTGTCTTGATATGAACACTGGTCCCATAAACTTGGTGCAGTATAAATGCCATCAAAACCAAATCTGAATTGCAGAGCTCTGGAAAGGCGTTTTGCTGGAAGTCCTGCTCCTAATAAATCATGACAAACTAAAAGGCAATATTTTTAGTTTTAGAGAGGGATTAGTACACCTGTCAGGTTGTATTGCTGTGTTTCCCCACTGGGGAGATTAACTCTGTCCATTTGTCATGTTTACTGGTATCATTGAAAGAAAAAGCCACATTTTGGGTTGAAACCAGAACAGTAAGAGGGGAAATCTTCCAAAAGGGAACACTAGTTCTGCCGACACCCCGGGATTCCCTCTCACTTCCCTCTGGTTTTTGGCTATGGGACAGGAAACTGAGGGAATTCCCCTCCAAGGAAAACCGATAGCAAAAAACTGACAGGGGTTATGACCCTCCCTCGTTTTAGCCAATACAAAAAAAAAAAAAAAAGTCATTTTGTTCTATTTCTAGGGGGAAAAAAAATTAAAGTTTACTTTTGATAATTCAAGTCAGGCACACGTGAAATAATAAGCCCCCGTTCACATTGGCACAGCTTGTCATGCGATTTGATGGGTCGCATCCTATTGCCGGCAATTGCACTGCTCAAATCGGTGAGATACTGACTTTGTGGTGCCGCATAGATATGAAAAGTTAGTACATGCACTACTTTTGGCAATTTCAGGTGCAAATTGCATAGACTTTTGTGCATGAAGCCACACAGATGTCTTCAAAATCACACTGACATGACGTCATGCAATTTCAGATGAAGTCACCACAATTGCAAAGCCGCAGTCAATGTGAGCTAAACTAGCATCTATATATTCTGATATAGCCTCCTTCATAACAATGGAGCACCTCCCTTCTCAAAGAGGTTGTAGAAGCTAAAGGTTTACCTTCATGCATTCTCTACATCAGTGGTCTTCAAACTGAGGCCCGGGGGCCATATGTGGCCCTTTGCTTTTATCCTGCACTTGGGGCACAATTCCACCCCCCCCCCCCCCCCCCCATGACCCTGACAATGTGGCCCACCAACACCAACCATGGGGCACAATTCCTCCTACAGACACAAACCATGGGGCACAATTCCTCCTACAGACACAAACCATGGGGCACAATTCCTCCTACAGACACATTATTTCCCTAGCGACATGGTACTTTTCCTATTCCAAATAACAGTTCAGCCCCCTAAAGTCAGGAAAGTAAACTGGCCCTTTGTTTAGAAAGTTTGGAGACCCCTGCTCTGTTAAAGTGGTTGTAAACCTCAGACATGAAATATGAACAAAGCATATCCCTCTGATTGCAGATGTAATCCTTTGCAGTCTTGTGCAGGGGAAAAAAAAAAAAAAAGTGAAAGTGAGGTGAACCTAAAAACATTCTAACATTAAAACAATATGGGTCATTTCCCAACACATGCTTTTCAGCTGACAGCCTCATACCTGAGCATGATATTTCACCAATAGTAACACGGAAAGTGAAACTAGGATTATGGGCTTGTCCTTCAGCTTTCTCCAAGGTGTAGACGGGGGGGTTGTTGGTCTTTGTTCCATATTCATGTAGCAGCTGAATTGGAGTCTTGCTGATGTTGGTTGTGGGCATTTCATTTAAGCTACAGAGAGAAAGAACAATCTTTTTGAAAAATAAATAAATGTTATAGTTATATTAGGCCGTTTATGGCACATAGCGCTTGTGTAGCAAACATTTTGATAGAGAACATCTACCTTTCATCATTTACCCCTTTTGACAAACCAGTAACTGGCAGGACAGAGTAGAAGCCATGTGCATGTATGTTGTAAAAAAATGCAATTGTACAGTGCCTTGAAAAAAGTATTTTATACCCCTTGAAAATTTTCCACATTGTCATATTACAACCAAAAACAAATGTATTTTATTGGGCTTTTGTGATAGACCAACTAAAAGTGGCACACAATTGTGAAGTGGAAGGAAAATGATAAATGGTTTTCAATTTTTTTTTACAAATATCTGAAAAGTGTGGCGTGCATTTGTATTCAGCCCCCGAGTCAATACTTTGTAGAACCTCCTTTCACTGCAATTACAGCTGCAAATCTTTACCAGCTTTGCACATCTAGAGAGTGACATTTTTGCCCATTCTTTGCAAAACAGCTCAAGCTCTGTCAGATTGGATGGAGAGTGTCTGAACAGAAATTTTCAAGTCTTGCCACAGATTCTCAATTGGATTTAGGTCTGGACATTGACTGGGCCATTCTAACACATGAATATGCTTTGATCGAAATCATTCCATTGTAGCTCTGGATGTATGTTTCGGGTCATTTTACTGCTGGAAGGTGAACCTCCACCCCAGTCTCAAGTCTTTTGCAGACTCTTAACCGGTTTTCCTCCAAGAGTGCCCTGTATTTGGCTCCAATCAGCTGTCCCTGCTAAAGAAAAGCATCCCCACAACATGATGCTGCCACCACCATGTTTCACAGTTGGGATGGTGTATTCAGGGTGATGTGCAGTGTCAGCTTTCCACCACACATAGCATTTTGCTTTTAGGCCAAAAAATTTGAGTTACACTTACCGGTAACATCTTTTCCAGTAGTCTTTCAGGACAGCCACAATGAGACCTTGGCTCTTCCTCTGGAAACACTGCACCAGCCCCCATAAATTTTTCACCTCCCCCTGGCAGCCTCAGTTTTTTCTAGAGCACCACCAGTCAGCTGGGGAGACACAAGAACACATTAACAACATCACATTACTATTGTGCCTGCGTTTTAGGTCTCAAGACCTGCCATGAAAATTAGGGTGGGTAAACATGGCTGTCCTGAAAGACTACTGGAAGAGAAGTTACCGGTAAGCTTAACTCTAATTTTCCCTCCCCGTCTTTCAGGGCAGCCACAATGAGAGGATAAGCAAGCACTTACCACTTCAGGGCGGGACAACTGCTTGCAGAACCTTTCGCCCAAAGGTCTGCTCATTTGCCGATACCAGGTCCACTCTAATGTTTCACAAACGTGGTATAACTGAACCATACTGCGGCCTTGCAAATCTGTTCTGGCGTTGCTCCAGCTCTTTCCACCTGGCGAAGTTGCCATAGCCCTAGTAGAGTGCTTTAATTCCTATGGGAGCCTCTTTACCTGCCAGTTTGTAGTCCTGGCTAATGGCTACCCTGAGCCACCTGGTGATGGTGCGTCTAGGTGCCTTTTGCCCCCTCTTTGCTCCAAACAAAATAGAGTCTGATTTTCTAAAAGACTGTCAGCTCTAGATACTGTAGGATGCATCTCCTTACGTCCAAAGTATGGAACCTAAATTCCCTATCACTTGAGGGATTAGGGCAAAAAGGTGAGCAAAATTACCTCCTGGCTTCTATGATATCTAGAAGCCACCTTCGGTAAAAAAGCTGGATCAGTCTTAACGACACGATCCGAAAAAATAACACAAAAGGGGGGTCTAACTGAAAGAGCCTCGATTTCACCTCTTAGCAGTGGTCACTGCCACTAAAAAAAGAGTTTTGTAAGTCAAGTCCTTTAAAGCACAAACTTCTAAAGGCTCAAAGGGAGGCTCCGTTAGGGCCTGTAAGACAAGGGAAAGGTCCCACTTAGGAAAGCAAGGACCAAGCACTGGCTTGTCTTGCTAAAGCCTTAAAAATCTGACCACCCAGGGGTTGGTGGCCAGGGATTTCTCCAAAAATGTTCCAAGCACTGAGACTTGGCTCTTTAGGGTACTGGTAGCTAGTCCCTTATCCGCTCCGCATTGCAAAAATTCCAGGACTGCTATAGGGCTCTGCACCTTAAAAGGAGTTCTCTAAACACCATTCTCTAAAGAGACCCCAAACCTTTTGGTAGATTCGGTGCGTCTCCTTACTATTAAGGAGGGTGGCTACTAGTTGGTCAGAGAAACCTCTGTTTAGTATTTCCTCTTCAGAAGCCAGGCTGCCAAGTTCCAGCGATGAACTTTGGGACAGAGCACTGGGCCCTGTGAGAGGAGATCCTTTCGAAATGGCAGGAGCCAGGGGGGTTCCACTGCCAACTGCTTGAGGATCGAAAACCAAGCCCTTTTGGGCCAGTGTGGAGCCACTAAGATTAGAGAGGTGTTTTCCAACTGAAACTTTAATACAGCTGGAAGTAGAACTGGAGGTGGAAAGGCGTAGCAAGTTTTGAATTGCCAGCTTTGAGTCAGCATGTACTCCTAGCGCGTTTTCCCATCTGTTTAGTGAGAAGCATGGGGTCTTTGCATTGCTGCATGAGGCAAAAAGGTCTACCTCTGGGAGGCCCCATCTTCTGACTAGAAGGTTGAAGACTTCCTGATTGAGGACCCAGTCGCCTTCTCTCAGTTGTTTCCAGCTGAGGAAGTCGGCTACTACGTTCTCTTCCCCCTTTAGAAACACTACTGAAAGGGAAAGTGCGTTGGCTTCTACTCAGCTCAGAATCTGTTGCAAGGCTCAACAGGGCTCCGCTCCTCGTGCCACCCAGTTTGTTTATATAAAGCAATGAGCGAGGAGTTGTTTGAACGCACCTGAATATGTTGGCCCAGGAGTTCTCCTCTGAAGGCTTCTAGTGCCAATCCAACTGCTTTTAGTTCTTTCCAGTTGGAAGATCTCTTGAGTTCCTCTTTTCCCCACGTCCCTTGTGCCGGCCGAGAACCCAAGTGTGCCCCCCAGCCTCTGCCGCTTGCATCTGTGGTAATCACTTTGGATGCAGGAATGATCCACAGGCACCCCTGTGACAGATTTATCTGCTTCCTCCACCAGAGGGATCTTTTGACCCGCGGGGGAATTGAAAGCAGGGAGTCCAATGATTCCTGGCTGTGGTCCCACACTTAGAACCAAGGCCTGCAGGGGACGGAAGTGTAGGCCTGCCCACTGAACCACCGGGATGGCAGATGTCAGTAGACCTAGGGTTGACATTGCTGTCCTTACTGATACTTGCTGGTTGTTTAGGAGGGAAGCTACCGCTCTGTCCACCTTTAGTATTTTTTCCAACTAGGAGAAAAACTTATTTGGGTTGAGTCCAGCAGATATCCTAGATAGGAGATTTTCTTAGTTGGAATTAAACTGGACTTTTCCAGATTCAGCAGCCATCCAAGTCCTATCAGGGTTTGTTTTGTCAGCTCCAGATCAGATTAGCTGCTGTGGAGAAATTGCGAAGATGAGCAGATCGCCCAAGTATGCGATAATTGATACTCACCTGAGCCGCTGAAAAGCCATGGCTTCTGCCATGACCTTTTTAAATACTCAGGGTGACGAGGATAGGCAGAATGGAAAGGCCTGAAACTGCAAATGGATGGCCTCCTGCTCCACCTTCACGGCTAGGCCCAGGAACTTTTGAAAAGTTTCCGCAATAGGCACGTGGAGGTAGGCGTTCTTGAGATCCAATGACACCATATAACAGTCCTTGGGTAGCAGCGCTCTGACTATCAGTTCCATCCAGAACCTTTTGTAGGCAATTGATTTGTTCAGGGGGTTTCAGGTTTAGAATTAATCTGTAACTTCCTGAGGGTTTGCTTACCACAAAGACGTGTGAATAGAAGCCCCTCCCTTCCTCCCCTTTTGGAACCCTTCAAACCACATTTTGTTGCTGTAGTTCCTTTAGTGCTCCCAGGAGAGCTTCTGCCTTTGCTGGACATCTGGGTAGAAGTGTCTCTAGGCTTTGATGTGGAGGGGGCTCTGTAAATTTTAAACGGTACCCCCTCCTTACTATCCCCAGGATAAATTGATTGGTGGAAATTGCTTACCATTGTGGAAGGAAGGCCCCCAGTCTTCCTCCCACTGTGATCACTGAGTCATTGGTACACTTTTCTGCGGACAAAACCCCTTCTTGGTTGGAGTCTTCCGTTTCACTGGGAACGCTTTTTTTCTTATCAGCTGTACGGTCTAATACAACTTCCAGACCTGGGCCAAATAGGAGGTCCCCCGTCAGTGGAATGCCACATAATTTAATTTAATCTTAGAGGCATTGTCGCCTGGCCATGTTTTGAGCCAGAGGGCCCTTCTGGCTGAGTTGGCTAGTGCAGCGGTCCTGGCAGACATGCAAACTGACTCAGCAGAAGCATCCGCTATATATGGTACTCTTCGCAAAATAGAAAGGATGACAAAATTGTCTCTTTTGCCGTACCTGCTTCAATATGGGCTTGAATTTGAGTAAGCTAATGTTCGAGATTACGAGCCACCACTGACTGCCATCTCTGGTTTCAAATTTCCCAAAGTTGATTCCCAGGTCTTTAGTATAGAATCAATATTTTTGTCCATCAGTGAGGGCCCCTAGATCCTCGAAGGCCAGATAAGTTTTTCTGGAAACCTGCGAGAATGCTGCGTCCAGTTTGGGGTTTTTGTTCCAGATTGATGCTGGGTCATCTGAAAACGGAAATCTTCTTTTAAAGGGATCTGGAAAAGAAGGGTTTACGCTCAGGATCCTGCCATTCCTTTTTGACCGTCTACACCAGGACCTCGTGGACTGGGAATACTTTTTCTGTTCTCCCGGGCCTTTATATATTTGGTCATGGAGAGATAAGGGTTTTTTGTCTACCTGGATACCCAGGGTGGTATAGACTGCCCCCAAAAGGTCCTCTACCTCATCAAGGGACAGTTTGTATCTTGAGGGTCTCCTGGACTCCCCATCCCAGTTCTCTCCCTCCGATTCAACCTAAGAACCAGAGGTAGCACTGTCTGGTTCCTCCCTAGCCTCCTCTCTGGAAGGCCCCGCAGTTTCCTCTGCTGAAGTGGCCCTGGGTTGGGAAGATGCAGAGCCCTGTGCAAGGGACGGTGTTTTACTCTGAGATGCAGGTGAGGGAGTAGCGGGAAGTTGTAATCCCTCAAACAGGGTTTGGAAGGACTGAAAAGTTGAATAACTCTTTAACTGATGCCGCTAACCCTGTCTCCTGCTCTTAAGCTCTCTCATTAACTAGTGCATCAATGCAACCCTTGCAGATCCTCTTCCAAGCCTCTCCTAGGGTAACCCTACAAGAGGCGCACTTTCTCAGAGCTATGCGTGGCTTTTTTCTCTTCGGTAGCTTTCTGAAATACATGTGAACACCAATCAGCATCCCAATAGACATCACACAGATACAACCATGGGAGTACCTAGTCCCTTCTAAAGATAAGGTACTGGGTCCCGTCCCCCCCGACCACCTAGAAGGGTTCCTTCCACCCCAACTACAGGAACCATTGTGGGGGAGGGAAATCCCAGGTAGAGAGGACCCTTCCCCAGGGATGGCTGGAGCTGGCATTGCTGAGTGCTATCTGAGCATCGGCTTCTGACATGCTGGTGGTGCTGCCTGTAGAGTCCTCTCACCACCTGTGCTATGAATCGACTCATCTCCAGCCTCAGCCCGGCCCCCTATCAGCCCCGCAACCCGGAAGTCGCGGGTCAAAGGAAAAACATCTGCCCCCGGAAATGACCTCACCCGCCGTCCGGCCCGCCTGGTTCCATTTTCGGCCTGTACACTGCACAGGGGGAACAGAGCTGCTTCCCTGCCAACAGCCCTGTGACAGAGAGGGCCCCCCAGACTTCCACCTGCGCTCGGCAAAGCGGGGGAGGCAAACGAAACTGCGGCCAGTGAGTACCATGCCGCTGCCCTGGAGAACCCCTGTCTGCTTCTAGGGACTTTTAAAATTGTATAGCCCTCAGACCTCTGACTGAACTTAGGCCTGGTTCCAGCATAGTGTCTCCCCACCAGGGGAAACACAAATAACTGAGGCTGGCAGGGGGAGGCAAAAATTTATGGGGGCTGGTGCAGTGTTTCCAGAGGAAGAGGAGGAGCCAAAGCCTCATTGTGGCTGTCCCGAAAGACTGGGAGGGAAAGTTCAATTTTGGTCTCATCTGACCAGAGCACCTTCTTCCACATGTTTGCTGTGTCCCCTACATAGCGTCTCAAACTGCAAACGGGACTTCTTAGGGCTTTCTTTCAACAATGGCTTTCTTCTCACCACGCTTTCATAAAGGCCAGATTTGGGGAGTGCACGACTAATAGTTGCCCTGTCAAGAGAGGACAATGGCCCAGTAGGAGAGTTTTTTGCATCAAAATGGTCTGTGTTGATGGGGGAATCAGGCAAATTTCTTTTTTGCAACCCATAATTGCGGGAAAGAAATTTGCTTTGTGTATGGCCGGCGTGAGTTTCACTGGGTCATTGATTTACAAATAGACTGTGCACTCTGCAAATGAACTTACTCCAGAGCTTAGTAAATGAAGGAAAGCTATGCCAATTTCCATCATCCAACCATGTGCATTAAAAAATGCTGTTTTTTATTTTCCTACATGTGATTAGGTATTCTTTGCAAAGCATCAAACATGTGTGGTTGAGCCATGTTTTTGCCACCCAACTGTGCCCCCTCCCATTAAGCTGCAATAGGCAGCAGACAGGGGGTTTACATGTCCTGGATGGGACGCTTCACATGGCCGACTTGCAGTGATCAGCGGGCGGCAAGCATTTGAAGAGGTGAGAGGTGAAGTTGTTAAATATCCATGTCTTTTCAGAATGTACTACTTTTGAGATAAATACTGCATGAATTATTTTAAAGTTAAAATTCATTAAGCATTTATCTTAAATCCCATTCACACCGGTGAAATTTGCCATACGATTTGACAGTTCCAAATTGCACCCCATTGTCAGCAATGGAATCGTTCAAATTGCCGGAATTCATGTTGCGACTTTGAAAAGATTCCTGCACTACTTTATGCCGATTTCACCATGACTTGCATAGACTTGTTAAACGAAGTTGCAATGAAATTGGAGTTGCAAATTGCACTGATCTGCGCATCAAACTTTGCGGATTGCAAGTGGTTTACTGGAGTTCTGGCTGACATAGTCTATGATCACCTCTTTGGCCTTGGAGGACAGGAGCAATGCCATGACATCACTTCTGGTCCAGGCTGGAAGCTATTATTTTTTATTAATTAAAAAAAAAAAAAATTGATTTTTTGCAAAAAAAATAAAATAAAGGAGAGATTTGGGGTGTTTTTGACCCCAGATCTCTCCATAAATAGGACCTGTAATCCTTATTTCTATTACAAGGGATGTTTACGGCAAAAAAATAAGGATTTAAACTTACAAGACATGGGGACTGAAGCCAGAACCAGTCTACATAGCCAGTGTTCCGTCAGATTTGGCAACGGAAGTGACGTTCTGTTACCAAAAGACGTAACGGCCATCTTGGTACACCCCGCTCTCGCCTGCAGTAAGCCTGCAGTCAGAAGTCGGCAAGTGGACATCTTTTTACACCCACTGAAATCTTGCATTTCACCAGTAAATTGAGCTTATATACTGAATTACAGTATTTAGAAATCTGTGACACTGTTTTGATGTTGAATTTGAAAAGCAGCGGCAAGCCTGCTGATCTCACAGGTTTACCAATCTGTCAGAACACAGCTGATGTTACAATCAAAACAGTCTGACAGATTTAAAAATACTGTATTTCAGTATATAAGCTCAGTTTACTGATAAAAATAAGTGTGAAATGCAAGACTTCAGTGGGTGTAAAAAGAAGTCCGCTTGCCGCCTTCTAACTGTAGGCTTAAAAGAAGTATGGGTGGTTTTTTTTTTAGATTTATACTTACCTAGGTGGATGCAGCATTGGTGCCTTTGCACTGAAAACCCGCACGACTGAACATCGATCACTTAGTTTTCACAGCTCAATGAACAGAGCTACAGACTGTCAGTCACAGCTCTGTGAGGATCCCCCTCCATGATGATTGTAGCACTGAGTTGTGGAGCGGCCGTCTCAGGCTCTCAGCGGCTCGTTGAGAGGATGAGCCGGGTGTCAGTCCATGCACCTGGCGGATGCAGACTTCCATTGTCAGAATGACGCGGTGCCTGGACTGATATCCGTGACGTCAGCAGAGAGCGAACTTCAGCCCGTTCTCTGCTGAAAACGGGTCCCCGGAGTGCAAAATGAATTGCATTCCTGTGATCCATAGGAGAAACCCAGCCAAACGAGCTCGGGCTGGACTTCTTTAATGCGACTGAGTGCGGGGTGTACCAAGATGGCCACGATGGAACATCACTTCTGTTACCAGATCTGACGGGTCGCCTAATCTGACGGAACATTACCGGACTTTCAGGGCTCAGCATGGGAGACACAACAACAAATGTAAACTTGTAAAACAAAAAGTGCCCGAAAAGGCCTGGTTTTCAAAGTGGTTATTGATAGAGAGAGAGATATATAGATTATATATATATATATATATATACACACATACATACACACACACACACACACACACACACACACACTGCATACAATGATCCACTCTGTACAAAGATAACAGAATACCCCGTGTGCACTGCATAGACAAAAGAATAGTCCAACCTGCAGCAACTTGTACATTAAGATTTAAATAACTCAATTGTACAATAATGTCAGACCCATTTGGACCTTTCATCAGGTACAAGCAAAATAATATTCAGTGCGATTGCCTAGAAAGCATCTATGAGACCAGCCTGAAAAATATGCTTCAGAAGGAACACTGATAAATACAGGCTGCATTCTTTTTGTACCTAAAGGAGGGTCTCAAAGGGTCTGAAAATCTTGTATATTCATTAGCAGTTACAAACTCATCTGTACAAGGTGCTGCTAAATGAAGGAAAAAAAAAAATTAAGTGTATATTTTTTATGCTGCTGCACAGGTTTGCATTCATTGTGGCCTAGTTCTCATGGGCTTCAGCTTACATAAGCGCAGTGTGTACAGCAAGTATTTGCTTTCATTAACCACACGCTGGCCAGCCGCCATCATTATACTGCGGCAGGTCGGCGCGATCCCGCGAGCCGTCGTAGCTGTACGTCGGCTCCTTTAAGTGGGATAGCAGGCATGCGCTGCACTCTGGTGGTGCTGATGCTCACGGCCGGCAGTCATGATTACCGCTGGCTACGCGTTAGCTAGGAACCACTGGCATCCAATTGGCTGCCCGCAGCCATCACCGTACCGGCATCCGATTGGCTGCCCGCAGCCATCACCGTACCGGCATCCGATTGGCTGCCCGCAGCCATCACCGTACCGGCATCCGATTGGCTGCCCGCAGCCATCACCGTACCGGCATCCGATTGGCTGCCCGCAGCCATCACCGTACCGGCATCCGATTGGCTGCCCGCAGCCATCACCGTACCGGCATCCGATTGGCTGCCCGCAGCCATCACCGTACCGGCATCCGATTGGCTGCCCGCAGCCATCACCGTACCGGCATCCGATTGGCTGCCCGGAGCCATCACCGTACCGGCATCCGATTGGCTGCCCGGAGCCATCACCGTACCGGCATCCGATTGGCTGCCCGGAGCCATCACCGTACCGGCATCCGATTGGCTGCTCGGAGCCATCACTGTACCATAATCTGATTGGCTGCTCGGTGCCCCTCCTCCCCCATCACCTCTGGTGTCCAGAGTGAGGCGGCCAGTAACTTATAAGTTGAGTGGAGAGGCACTACAACTCTCAGCATAGACACTACTCAGCGGACCCCCTCTATAGAACACACTTCCCCTCCACAGCTCGGTGTACGCCGGCAACCCAGGACTGCATAATGGCCGCCCACCTCCCGGCTCTCCCCAGCCTCACTTACCCCGGGGCGCCCCTAGCGGTGGCGGTCTTCTCAGAGCTCCTTTTAGGCGCGGCTGGAAACCTCTCCTTGGACATGGCGTCTGAGGGGGAGAGTACGGTCCGCTCTCCGAGGATTAGAGCCGCGCAGAAAAGGTTCTCTCCCGGACGGCGGCTCTCTACTGCGCTGCACACAAGCCCAAGGAGATGCCGGGCATAGCGGAAGGGGCGGGACCACACGCCTCCATGCTAGGCGGGCGCTGGGGGCGGGGCCACACGCCTTCATACTGGGCGGACGCTGGGGGCGAGTGCCACACACGCGCCTCGCTAAATAGGAGCAATGGGGCGGGGCCACACGCGCCTCTCTACTAGATGGCTGGCTGAGGGCGGGTCAACACACTTTTATACGAAACAGATGAATGGGGGCGGGGCCACACGAGCCTGTCTACTAGACGCTATTCTAAACAACCGAATGGGGGGGCGGGATCAAACACGCCCTTCTTCTAGAGGGCTGGAATAGGGCGGGGCCACATATACCTTTATGTTAGTCGAATGAATGGGAGTGGGCGGGGCCATCTTGAGAGACCCCGGGGAATAGCGGCACACAAGGTAGGTTGTAGCCTGGTGAGCCGATCAGAAGAAAAGCTGTACATATGAGAGAAGCGATGAGCAGGGAAGATCACGTTACAGACACTGAGAGGTGCCCGCTGTCAGTGCTGTATAAACTGTATCAGCCACATACAGAGCTGTGTTCTGATGGTGGGATGGGGATATCCCACCCCCTAGAGCTGCTCAACCATTCACAGGAAGCTTTGTACTTTATGAATGAATACAAGGCTTTCTCTGATTGGCTGAGGTGGAGATCGGGACGTCATTGACCTGCCTTTTTGCAACATCCAGTTGCAAGTTCACTAACATCAAAAAGTTCCCAGGTATGATAATCTGCACCATAAAGGTAGAAGACAAGACACCAGTTACCAAATGTCAGTGTAAAGCACCCAGTATACCATGTAGTCATCCTCACCCTTTGTTATGCAGCCTGTGGCTGTTGCAGTTCTTGTTCATTTTGTTTAACTATCCATCATTTTCATTTACAAATATGAGTTTTTGGCCTATTTGAAGTTGTCAGTAAAATAGGCTCCATCAGTACATTTGTCATGTTTTGTCATGAAAAAAATGTTCTGAGAAGTTGGTAGCCCTGTTAGTGGTGCACTGCTCAGCCATTGTGCCAAAGTCAGTAAAATAAAATCAACAGCCACAGAGCCTTTTCATCACATCACCCGCCTGAACTCTGTAAGGATATCTTCCCACTCTAGTATTTAGCTTGTTTAATGCTAAAATATGGAGAACCGGTAGAACATAAAAAAAGGGATGAACATCAGAACACAGAATATCACTATATCAGTCTGAATAAATGTACAGCAAAGTATAAGGCACATGTGTCAAACACAAGGCCCGCCAGGCCATTTCATGTGTTCCTCACACCAGGACTTTTTTATTTCAGCCAGAACACTGCACACTGTGGATAGCACACCCCTAAACCCTGCATTCTGTACGTAATGCACTCCTGAACTCTGTACATAGTGCCACCCCTGAATCCTGCGCTTAATACATAGCGCACCCCTGAACTCTGCACATGGCGCACCCCTGAACTCTGCACATGGCGCACCCCTGAACTTTGCACTCTGTACATAGCACCCCCCTGAACTCTGCACTCTCTACATAGTGCACCCCTGAACTCTGCACATGGCGCACCCCTGAATCCTGCGCTTAATACATAATGCACCCCTGAACTCTGCACATGGCGCACCCCTGAACTCTGCACATGGCGCACCCCTGAACTTTGCACTCTGTACATAGCACCCCCCTGAACTCTGCACTCTCTACATAGTGCACCCCTGAACTCTGCACTCTCTACATAGCGCACCCCTGAACTCTACACTCTCTACATAGCGCACCCCTGAACTCTGCACTCTCTACATAGCGCACCCCTGAACTCTGCACTCAGTACATAGCGCACCCCTGAACTCTGCACTCTCTACATAGGGCACCCCTGAACTCTGCACTCTTTACATAGCGCACCCCTGAACTCTGTACATAGTGCCACCCCAGAATCCTGCGCTTAATACATAGCGCACCCCTGAACTCTGCACATGGTGCACCCCTGAACTCTGCACATGGCGCACCCCTGAATCCTGCGCTTAATACATAATGCACCCCTGAACTCTGCACATGGCGCACCCCTGAACTCTGCACATGGCGCACCCCTGAACTTTGCACTCTGTACATAGCACCCCCCTGAACTCTGCACTCTCTACATAGTGCACCCCTGTACTCTGCACTCTCTACATAGCGCACCCCTGAACTCTGCACTCTCTACATAGCGCACCCCTGAACTCTACACTCTCTACATAGCGCACCCCTGAACTCTGCACTCTCTACATAGCGCACCCCTGAACTCTGTACTCAGTACATAGCGCACCCCTGAACTCTGCACTCTCTACATAGGGCACCCCTGAACTCTGCACCCTCTACATAGTGCACCCCTGAACTCTGCACTCTCTACATAGCGCACCCCTGAACTTTGCACTCTCTACATAGCGCACCCCTGAACTCTGCACTCTCTACATAGCGCACTCCTGAACTCTGCACTCTCTACATAGCGCACCCCTGAACTCTACACTTTCTACATAGCGCATCACTGAACTCTGCACTTTCTACATTGCGCATCCCTGAACTGTGCACTCCCTACATAGCGCACCCCTGAACTCTACACTTTCTACATTGCGCATCCCTGAATTCTGCACTCTCTACATAGTGCACCCCTGAACTCTGCACTCAGTACATAGCGCACCCCTGAACTCTGCACTCTCTACATAGCGCACCCCTGAACTTTGCACTCTCTACACAGGGCACGGGAGCTGCACTCTGTACATAGTGTATACCTGAACTTCGCACACACTCCTGGTATTTATTGCCTCTTTAAGAATTATTATTAATTCTGAATTTATTATTAATAATAATTATTATTATAACTCTGAAGTCCTGGGAGGAAAGACTGTCAAAGATGCAACAGAAGTTTGGACTTTGGAGCCTCAGAGAACTCACCCTCGAAGGTAAAACACTGGTACTCCGCAGCGAGATTCTCCCTGTGTTGCAGTACCTTGCCCAGGCCTGGCCCCCCCCCCCCCCCCGGGTTAACACCTGCAAGGCCATCATCAGGGCGGTGTTTCACTTCATCTGGAGCTCCAAAATGGACAGAGTAAAGCGGGCAGTTATGTTCAAGGAACCCCTCAAGGGCGGTAAGGACGTGCCCAACATCGCTACTCTACTGAGCGTGTGCTTTGCTTGTAACTGCATCCGCACGACATTGGTTGACAGAATTGTGGATTCTGGTGGTAACTCCATGTCCCGTTTTTTCCTCCTGCCTCTTTGGAGGACCCTTGGATGGGACAAATGGGACAGCTCCATCCCCTACAACTGGGACACCCCTTGGTACTACTTGGACACCTTCAAGTTTATTAAAGAGCTGGGGCTACATGGAGTGAAGCCCGACTTGTGGAAGCCAAAAACTATCCACAAGTTGATCAGAGCATCGGACATTGTTGAGACTGTTCCAGGCCTCCCTTCAGCCACTTGTAAAGTGGTCTGGAGGAATGTTTCTTCAAGGAGACTCACCAACAGGCACAAAGATCTGGCATGGATGGCAATCCAAGGGAGGTTGCCACTCAGGACATTCATGCATGCCAGAAACCTGTGCGAATACAGGCACTGCCCCTTTTGCATCATCCAGGAGGAAACTGCTCTTCATGTTTTCTGGGAGTGCCCCTTTGCACAGGAACTGTTGAGGACCTTGGAACCTGAATTGAAAGACTTTGTACCACAGACTGCT
The DNA here is from genome assembly GCA_037952925.1 of Lithobates clamitans. NCBI lineage: Eukaryota > Metazoa > Chordata > Amphibia > Anura > Ranidae > Lithobates > Lithobates clamitans. The sequence goes on from JBBGZY010000014.1 coordinate 9,646,668, forward strand.
ATCACACACTTTGGTGTGTTGAACAGACTCTTCTGTGGAACTCATTAACAGGAGGACATTGACGGTGCCTGGCGGATGCTGTGTTGCTTTAAGGACGCTTTGTAGTGCGCCAGAAAGCGCCTCATCCACCAGCGGGAGAGGATGTCCATCGAGGACTGTCGCAGACTGGTACATAGTCTGCTCAGAGACTATCACTTTATGGACTTCAAGGAGGAAGAGGAGGTCTGAAGATTTCCCCTTTCCCCTCCCTTTCCCCCGTGTATCCTTTGGCAGTTCAATAAAGCTTCAGGCCTGTGAACTCTTTTTCTCCCTCCCCTACCCCATCTCCTCCACCCCTCCCCATTACACCCGTTGCCCATTTGAATGCTACCTGACAGTATATGACTTTTTGTGACATGTTTTTGAAGTAATGCTTTCAGGGTAATGCGGCGTCATGCATGATGTGATGTTTCGGGGTATTATTACTCTGCACAACACATCAGGCATCATACCACAGGATGAATGTAATTTATTTGTATGCTTGAAAATGTATTGTCATGTAGTGTATTTATGCGCTGCGTCGCAGTACAGAGTGGAATGTACCCTTTTTGAAGTACCGTATATACTCGAGTATAAGTCGTTCCGAGTATAAGTCGAGGCCCTAATTTACCACAAAAAAATGGGAAAAACTTATTGACCCGAGTATAAGACGAGGGTGAGAAATGCACAGCTACTTTAAGTGGAAAAGAGGGTCAACAATGCCCATTTGCAGCATCACTGTGCCCATTTGCATGCCTCACTGTGCCCATTTGCAGCCATAGGTCCCCTGAACTTCAAACTTGGTAGTTAAGGGTTCCTAGATGCCTCCTAGCTGCAGCCAAAATTTGGGGTCTCTGAACCCAAAGGGTCCCGAAATGACATTGCTGCAGATAGACACAGTTGACCGAATTTGGGGCCCCGTATCTCGGGGCCACTTAGTGCTAAGAACCCCAAATTTGGTGTGCAAACCCAGAGGAACTAGCACCATAACATTTCCAAAGCTGGGGTTTCTAGCACCAAGTGGCCTCGAGATACAGGGCCCCAAAAATCAGTTCAGAAAATGTCAAGCACTTTTCTGCAGCAGAGAATGACATTTTCTGAACCAGTTTTGGGGCCCCGTATCTCAGGGCCACTTGGTGCTAGGAACCCCAGCTTTGGATATGTTATGGTACCAGTTCCACTGGGTTTGCACACCAAATGTGGTGTTCCTAGCACCAAGTGGCCCTGAGATATAGGGCCCCAAATTCGGTTCAGAAAATGTCAAGCACTTTTCTGCAGCAGAGAATGACATTTTCCGAACCGATTTTGTGGCCCCGTATCTCGGGGCCACTTCGTGCTAGGAACTTCAGCTTTGGATATGTTATGGTACCAGGTCCACTAAGTATGCATACCAAATTTGGGGTTTCTAGCACTAAGTGGCCCTGAGATACGGGGCCCCAAAGTCGGGTCGGAAAATGAAATTTTTTGCTGCAGAAAAGTGCTTGACTCGAGTATAAGTCGAGGGGGGCACTTTCAGCACAAAAAAATGTGCTGAAAAATTCGACTTATACTCGAGTATATACGGTATTTGTTTTTTTGTATATTTTCTTGCAAAATAAAGTATACATTTTCAATTAAAAAATGAATGGGTGGGATTCATACTATGGCAGAATGGGAATTCTTGTCCAGATGCATTTTCACAAGCACCCAACGCTTTGGTTCTAGAGATGGGTCTAATAAACTCTTAGGCCACACTCTACTCTTGGTGTTCCTGACTCTAAATGATTTGCTTCCCCATGGACATGGCTGTCACCTTACTAGGCATTGTTCAGTCTCCGGAAAATCATGGAGAGTGCATTACTAGGACACTTCCACCAGTGCCTCTCCCATGTGAACAGCAGATCACTGATCCTTCCCTATCTTTCCTAGCTTCCCTCTGGGGAATATCTGATTTCCAATAAAAAAGTTACACCCAGGTTGTCGGACCCAACCTGTTTCTCCAGGGGTCCTGACCATCTCTGCATTCTTGAGCTCTTTCTGACCTTGGTCATTCCTATTCCCCTTCTAAAGTAAATGCATTATCCCTAGACCTGATGCTCTTTTGTGGTATGTAAGTACCCACACAACTGTCATCAACTTTTAAACTTTTAGGAACAGCAGCAGCTCATCATTTCAGATTTTAAGTATCATGATCTCATATCATTAATTTAAGTTTCTGCAGGTACACTTTTTCTAACCAAACTACTTTGGATGCTGATCAAATGACTCTCTTCCCTCCTGAATAGGGATGAGCTTCGAGTTCGAGTCAAACTCATTTTCGACTTGAACATCGGCTGTTCGCCAGTTCGCCGAACAGCGAACAATTTGGGGTGTTTGCGGCAAATTCGAATGCCGCGGAACACCCTTTAAAAGTCTATGGGAGAAATCAAAAGTGCTAATTTTAAAGGCTTATTTGCATGGTATTGTCATAAAAAGTGTTTGGGGACCTGGGTCCTGCCCCAGGGGACATGGATCAATGCAAAAAAAAGTTTTAAAAACAGACGTTTTTTCGGGAGCAGTGATTTTAAGAAGGCACGAGAGTGCCTTCAAGAGTGCCTTCTACAGCAGACTGGCTGCATAGAGTAGGGGATATTTGCGAAATGGAGGACAGGCTGGCACAGGACAGGGGCCATATTGAAAGGTTCCATAGGACCTGGCAACCATGGTTTACCTTTAAATATTCACAGGATTTCAATGTCGCCATGTCACAGGATTCTGCTTGACGCCTTTAGGTCACCTTACCTAAAGGGGTCCTGCTCTAAAGCCCATCAGAGTTCGGTTGAGATCAAGAGACTTAAGTATATTTCTTCATTCCCCCCCCCCCCTCTTTCTTTTCCTTCTACCTCTCATTCTTTTTTTCCTTTTCTCCTCTTTTACTCTTTTTTCTTCCTTTTTCATCCTTGTTTTTTTTTTTCTCTCCTTTTTCTCTTATTTTTTACATTAAGATGAAAGTGATGTTTATAAAGGATGACAAAACAAGTTACCCATTGAAGATTGTTACAATATGTGCTGCTTAGTTTTTGAAGCGCTGTAATTATTTCTACCTAAACTATAGCACGGGATCTTATGTTTGTCTTATGACTAACGTCAGGAATGAAAATGCTCAGTTAACTTCTAACTTAGTTCTTGAGATTCTATTCCTTCAGTAAATATGCCCTGATAATAATTATCTATCAGTCGCTGTAATATCATCTACTGCTTTGATTGCTTATTTACAATTGTAACTTGATTGTTAAGCAATGTACTTTTATTGCTATGTATGTGTTTACTTTCATACTCAATAAAACGAAATGTAATAAAAAAAAAAAAAAGTTCATTGATAAAAACGGCATGGGAATTCCACAGGGGAACCCTGAACCAAATTTTTTTTTTTTAAATGACGTGGGGGGTCCCCCTAAATGCCCTTCAGGTCTGGTATGGATATTAAGGGGAACCCCGGCCAAAATTTTTTTTAAAAATGGCGTGGGGTCCCCCTTAAAATCTATACCAGACCCATCAGGTCTAGTATAGATTTTAAGGGGAACCCCGCGCCAACATTTTTTTTTAAAAATGGCGTGGGGTCCCCCCAAAAATCCATACCAGACCCTTATCAAGTACCCCCTTACCATTTCACACAGGGGGGAGGGCCGGGATCTGGGGGTCCCCTTGTTGATAACCCCCCCGCCCGCAGACCCCCACAACCACCAGGCAAGGGTTGTGGGGATGAGGCCTTTGTCCCCATCAACATGGGGACAAGGTGTTTTGGGGGGCTACCCCAAAGCACCCTCCCAATGTTGAGGGCATGTGGCCTGGTACGGTTCAGGAGGGGGGGGCGCTCTCTCGTCCCCCCTCTTTTCCTGCGGCCTGCCAGGTTGCGTGCTCGGATAAGGGTCTGGTATGGATGTTTGGGGGGACCCCACGCCGTTTTTTTCTTAAATTTTGGCGTGGGGTTCCCCTTAAAATCCATACCAGACCTGAAGGGCCTGGTAAGGAATTCAGGGGAACCCCCCACGTCATTTTTTTAAATTTTGGTTCGGGGTTCCCCTGTGGGGAATTCCTATGCTGTTTTTATCAATGAACTTTTATGTGTATTGTCGGACTGGCAGTTCATTAATAGCCGCGAGTAGTTTTAAATGACTTTTTTTCCTTTGAAATGTCATTTTGCTGTCAGACTGTTCTAAACACGGGAAACATGCGCCCCTTTACAGGCATGCTATAGACACCCCCCAGGTACGAAATTCAAAGGGATATTACACTTTTATTGTTTCACTTTAAGCATTATTAAAATCACTGCTCCCGAAAAAACGGCCGTTTTTAAAACTTTTTTTTGCATTGATCCTTGTCCCCTGGGGCAGGACCCAGGTCCCGAAACACTTTTTATAACAATAACTTGCATATAAGCCTTTAAAATTAGCACTTTTGATTATTCATGTTCGTGTCCCATAGACTTTAACGGTGTTCGCGTGTTCGAACTAATTTTTTGCCTGTTCGCAAGTTCTGGTGCGAACCGAACAGGGGGGTGTTCGGCTCATCCCTACTCCTGAACTTACAAAGGAGGAATCCTTTGTTATATCCTCTATAACCCATAGGACATAACTAGAACATTCTTCTATATTCTTTGCTACACAACAAGGGGCTACGAGTTCCTGCCGGTAAAGGGCTATTGCTACAAACTGACTGGGAGCCTGCCGGATTACAGTGATTTACCTGGAGCAAGCAAGTGTGTGCAGGAGGCAAGTGAAGGAGACTGTATATAGACTGTGTATAGGAGAATGTCCCTGAAGTTTTGCTGAAGTCAAGTGGGCATTCCATAACCTTCCATCCCTATCCAAGTTATTAACCTTCTAATAAATAACAAAAACAAAGTTAATGGTTGTTCTGTGACTTTGGGTGCTTGTGAAAATTTGGTGTGCCTGGCTGTGTAGGAGTGGGGGATCCATGTACAGTCCCTACGAGGATGTGCTACATATGCATGCAGTGTATAATGCCAGACCCCCACCCCCTGTCATCTGGAGCTGAGTAGAAAACTTTGATCTGTGCGTTTTAGAAGGATGCAGATAAACAAGTACAGCTTATGTAGGAGGATTTGCTTCATTTCTGTGTATCATCTGAAACCAGTCACTTCATTGGGTATATGTAAGGGTTTACAACCACTTTAAAGTGTCCCTTCACACAAAAATGCCCCTAATGTTATTGTAATCCCCCCACAAATGTAAAAAAAAAAAGATGACTGTCTCTACCATTTTCTATCTTCATTCGCAGCCCACCCCAACCCCAGCCTCTATTCTCACCTAGGCAAAAATAACATGTCCTCACTCCTGTCATGGGATCACATCTTATAGAGGGGGCCACATGGGATGGTCTGGGGGGGCCCCTTTAATTGTAAAAAAAGGCAAGTTGTGCTCGTAAATAATGTAAAAGTCTAAACTGTGATCAAAACAGTCCAAATAGCAAAGATGAATAAATGGATAAATTAAAACAATGTAAAAACTTGCAATATAGTGCTTGTGAGTAGACAATCCAAATGAATCCTCCACCATGTGACATCACCAACATTGAAGATAGGATGTGCCCTTACTGCAAAGAATGGACCCTTTATTATGGAAGGTCAGAAGCGCAATGGGAATTATCAGCTGTTATGTGTTCCTGGAACATGCAGTGCAGATGATAAACGTCTCTCCAGCCATCTGTCCCGCACTCTGTTAAGATCATCCGGGCACCCAGCAATACCCCAAAAAAAAAACCAAAGGGCTCCAGGTAGTGTAAAAACCCTTGGTAGGTTTTTATTAAGAACAAAGCACTCAGACAAATAGTGGCAAATAATGCTTCAATAAAAAGCTGCAGCACAATAATAAAAAGCTCGGGGTGACCGGTTTCATCACGATTGGACTTATTCCAGGGCATGAGGAACATTTCCTGTCATCGCAATATATGTCCAAACATAGCCAGCCAAGCCTCGTTTTCACCTGCAAGCTTGTGGTTCAGTAACCAAACCTCACTGTGAACAAAGGCAATTATAAGCTTCGCTCATTCCAGTTGAAACTAACCAAGCCTCATTATCAGTTAAAGGCTTGCAGTGCAATAAATGGTAACCAAACCTCACTCTGAATGTGAAGAGGCGACTTCAAGCCTCATACGTAACAGCGGAATCAAACTGTGAATAAACTCCTACCGCCGGACATGACGTCCTCGCAATGCAGGTGTCCCCATAAAGGGGATATATGAAAAAACTAAAAATTAACACTAAATAGAAGGCTAGAAAATATGCTAAAATACATAAACTAAAACTAACAAACAAGGCGTAGCTGATATTGTAGACATGATAAAACAGTTCATGAATAATTATCACAAAATTAATTGATGACTACAAATAAAAAAGCGGGTTAAGAATTATTTAAAAAACAATTAACATCCCAATCTACATTTAAACCATGTGGAATGTAACTCTTGAAAATAAAAATCCACTCAGTTTCCATTCTGGAGAGTTCCCTCACCTTGAGACTACCTCTCCAGTGAGAAATAAAATGATCTATCCCCACCACGTGGATCCCTTTTATGGACAAGATCATAGTGCCGCGAAACACTACGAATAGGTTAACCTTTCATAGTGTTGCTAATATCTTCATTTAACCTAACATTGAGATCCCTGGTGGTCTGGTCTACATATTGTAACCCACATGGGCATTGAAGAAGGTAAACCACATGCGTGGTAGTACATGGCTATTGCATTGACAAACGTGACATTTGCCACATTTGAAATAACATACTAAATTGTAAAAAAAAGAGGGTATAGAAGGGGGATCGAGGACACTCTGCACTATTCTATCCTTAATGGGAGAAGCACTCCTGTATACAACTTGAGGTCTTGATGGGAGCAGTGGTGCAAGAACATTGTCATTATGGAGAATATGCCAATGTTTTTGAATAATACGTTTAACAGTATAGTGCTGGGAAGAGTATGAAGGGATGAAAGGTATAGCAAAAATATTACAATTTGTTTCTTCCACTTTGCCCTCCAAAAGTGTTTGTCGATCTCAATTTTTAACCTCTTCCAAGGTGGTATTTAACCGGTTCTCGACTGGCTCACGCAGATATACTGTGGCAGAATGGCTCTCCTGGGCGAAATCTTGTATATATACGGCTTTGCCCAGGAGAGCCACCAGAGGGCGCGCGAGCGCCGCTGGAGGCACGCGCGTGTCCCCTGCACAGCGTCAGACCCGATGCGCGTGGCCAACGGTCGCGATCACAGATGCACGAGAGCCAGCACAGGTATTTGTATGTGTAAACACACAAATCCCTGTGCTGTCAGAGGAGAGAAGACAGATTGTGTGTTCTTACAAAGTAGGGACAGCGATCTGTCATCTCTCCTAGTAAGTCCCATCCCCACACATTTAGAACACTGTGATCGCCCCCAGTGTTAAACCCTTCCCTGCCAGTGACATTTATACAGTAATCAGTGCATATTTATAGCACTGATCACTCTATAAATGTCAATGGTCCCAAAAATGTGTCAAAAGTCCGATCTGTCCGTCGCAATGTCGAAATACCGCTAAAAATCACAGCAGATCACCGCCATTACTAGTAAAAAAATTTAAATAAGTAAAAATGCCATGAATCTTTCCTATAGTTTGTAGACGCTATAACTTTTGCGCAAACCAATCAATATACGCTTATTGAGATTTTTTTACCAAAAATATATAGAAGAATACATATTGGCCTAAACTGATGGAGAAATTAGTTTTTTTTTAATTTGGGGGATGTTTATTATAGCAAAAAGTAAAATATATTGTTTTTTTAAAAATTGTCACTCTTTTTTTGTTTATAGCGCAAAAAATAAAAACCGCAGAGGTGATCAAATGCCACCAAAAGAAAGCTCTATTTGTGGGAAAAAAAGGACGCAAATTTTGTTTTGGTACAGCATTGCATGACCGCACAATTGTCAGTTAAAGCGATGCAGTGCCAAATTGTAAAAAGTGCTCTGGTCAGGAAGGGGGTAAAATCTTCCGGGGGTGACGTGGTTAAGCTTGTTGAGTCACAGCCTTTTTCTACAAATCTGTGGACCAAATGCAAGCATTGTGAATTGAAATCTTCCATATTCATATAATCTCTCCTAATACGGAGAAATTGGCTTTTGGGGATCCCATCCAGCCAGGCTTTGTGATGGTAACTGTCCTAAGGAATATAGGCATTCCTATCAGTGGTCTTAAAAAATGTAGAGGTGACCAGCCTTTAATATCAAGGTCCAAAAAATGTATTTGGGATTGGCTAATTTCATTATTCAGGATGATTCCTCTTTCATTCCAATTAAGGGAATCTAGGAAGTGAATCACGGTCACTCTTCCACAGGAGGAGGATGTCATCTACATATCGGGCCCACAGGGCCAAATTAGGTCTCTGTTGGGCATAGATGACATCCTCCTCCCGTTTAGCCATGAACAGATTAGCTAAGCTGGGGACATATTTAGCCACCATCGCGAAACCTCTTTTCTGTAATAAAAATTAATTGTTTGTGCTATTTACAGATCTGATTAGCAGTTTCTCATTTAGTTATGAATGCATAGTTGCCAACATTGTCAAAAAAATTATAGGGACACTCTTTTGTCTGTAGGCAGAGTCTTAATATAATTAGGGGGTGGTGTATCGTTTGTAGGAATGACATAGCGCAGGGGGAAAATGCCGTGCACGAAGCGTGGAGCGGCAAAAATGGGCATGGTTTAAACTAAATATTGGACGTGGCTTACAGGGGTGTGGTTAGAGTCTAAGATGAAAGAGGGATGGAGGGAGAAGGAAGAGAGGGATGGAGGGAGAAAGAGAGGGAGAGAGAAAGAAAGATGCAGCTTACTACTTGCTATCAGAGATGCAGTGCTCACTTGTCACCAAGAAGCAGCTTGTTACTTGCCACCAGAGATGCAGCGCTCACTTGTCACCAGATGCAGACTGCTACTTGCCACCAGAGATGCAGCGTTCACTTGTCACCAGATGCAGCTTGCTACTTGCCACCAGAGATGCAGCGCTCACTTGTCACCAGAGATGCATTGCTCACTTGTCACCAGAGATGCAGCACACACTTGTTACCAGAGATGCAGAGCACACTCGTCACCAGAGATGCAGTGCTTACTTGTCACCAGGATGCAGCTTGTTACTTGTCACCAGAGATGCAGCACTCACTTGTCACCAGAGATGCAGAGCACACTTGTCACCAGATGCAGCTTGCTACTTGCCACCAGAGATGCAGTGCTCACTTGTCACTAAGATGCAGCTTGTTACTTGTCACCAGAGATGCAGCTTGTTACTTGTCACCAGAGATGCAGCGCTCACTTGTCACCAAGATGCAGCTTGTTACTTGTCACCAGAGGTGCAGCGCTCACTTGTCACCAAGATGCAGCTTGTTACCTGCCACCAGAGATGGAGTGCTCACTTGTCAACAAGATGCAGCTTGTTACTTGTCACCAGAGATGCAGTGCTCACTTTTCACCAAGATGCAGCTTGTTACTTGTCACCAGAGATTTTGCGCTCACTTGTCACCAAGATGCAGCTTGTTACTTGTCACCAGAGATGCAGCGCTCACTTGTCACCAAGATGCAGCTTGTTACTTGTCACCAGAGATGCAACGCTCATTTGTCACCCAGATGCAGCTTGTTACTTACCACCAGAGATGCAGCGCTCACTTGTCACCAAGATGTAGCTTGTTACTTGCCAGCAGAGATGCAGCACTCACTTGTCACCAAGATGTAGCTTGTTACTTGCCAGCAGAGATGCAGTGCTCACTTGTCACCAAGATGCAGCTAGTTACTTGTCGCCAGAGATGCAGCTTGTTACTTCCCACATAGAGATGCAGTGCTCACTTTTACCAAGATGCAGCTTGTTACTTGTCACCAGAGATGCAGCGCTCACTTGTCACCAGATGTAGTGCTCACTTGTCACCAGATGCAGCTTGCTACCAGATTCTGAGACCTCCATGCTGCTGTATCGCCAGAGCCGCAGCTGGAGGTCCAGGTTCAGCAATGGTGATATTGTCTACGCCGCCATTTTTGCAAAGAGCAGCTTTCGTGGAGGCCGAGGGGAACAAACAAGAGGCGGAGCTCGGGCAGCAATGAAAGCGGCTGCCAATAGAAATGGAGCTGCCGCCAACCCCCTGCCCTGCAGCCTGGCCCACAACCCGGGCTCCGCCTCTTGTTTCTTCCCCGCCTCGGCCTCAAGAAGAGCTGCTCTTCACAAAAATAGCAGCAAACCTGAATCTCTAGCGGCGGCTCTGGTGGTTCATCACGGAACACCGGGACGAAGCCAATTTCCCTTGAATTTTCCAGGGACACAGTAGGACCGGGATTTAGGTCTGAATACAGTGAAAATCCCATGACTGTTGGCAAGTATGTGAATGGCTCAGCATATAACCGATGAGCTGCATATCATCCTTGTGTCTCTGGGTGCTTACTTGTCATTTTTTATGGCTGGAGCTGCTAATCGTTATTTTGTTGCGGAGCAGCATATATGCGCCTCTGGAAGAATGGTCAAACATTCCCAAAGACACGCTCCTAAACCTTGTGGACAGCCTTCCCAGAGGAGTTGAAGCTGTTATAGCTGCAAAGGGTGGGCCAACTCAATATTGAACCCTACGACTAAGACTGGGATGCCAATAAAGTTCAGGTGTGTTTAAAGGCAGGCGGCCCAATACTTTTGGTAAAATGAGTGTATTCCAAGCTCTTTTATGTGGTTTTTCATAGTTGTACACTCTCCAGATCAGTGTATTTCTAGGACGGGGTAGAGCCTGGTGTTTCTTATCAGCTGCAGACAGGAAGTCTGTATAAATTAATGACAGGCTGACACTGCTGCTGTTCCTATGAAATCATTCAAGGAGCAGCTAGGGACAGATGAGCCGCTCTGTACACAGGCTGTCTGCATCCAGGGCCACTCAACTGTCCCTAATCGCAGGTCATCACTCCATGTGTGATTACTTGCAGACTAGCCTGTCATTGACTTGTACAGGATCAGTGGCCTCAGCTGAACATGAACCTCCTACAGTGAAAAAGGTAGGAGGGGATTGAAAAAATTAAAACGGGGGGGAGAAATTCCTTTTAAGGATTTGCTCCCACATGCAGTGACTGGGGTTTTTCTGCACTAGATAAATAAATACCAGTCACTGCTAGGCCACATAGAGTGTGCCTTGCTTGCACTGCAATGCAGCCTTGAGGTACTGTGTAGTGAGCTGGTACAACCTGTGTTGCAGACCGTCCCTGCTGCTGCCCCAGTCTCTGTGCACGCACCCGCCTCGAGTATTACCTCTTTAAGAGGTATGTCTGGTTCCCCTCCGTTTCCCCATAGATTTAGGGGCGATACAGCCACAAATTCTGGGAAAATCAGGACAACGGGTTTTTGCATCTCCCATAGAGGGTTTGCCTAGGCCAAGGCTCTCTCAGAAAGCAAAGTAGGTTTTGTGATATCTTTGCTTTTTGAGAGAGCCTTGGCCTAGGCAAACCCTCTATGGAAGATGCAAAAACCCGTTGTCCTGATTTTCCCAGAATTTGTGGCTTCCTTCAAGAGGAAGCTTCTGCTGCCAAGAGCCTCATGTCCATCAGAGTACGAGAACTGTTGCCGATTATGCCACTGAATTCCGTACTCTGGCAGCAGAGGTTGATTGGAACAATGAGGCCCTCGTTTGAGGCTGCCTTTTCTCATGGTCTCTCAGATACCATCAAAGATGAGATAGCAGCCAGAGATATACCTACTAAGCTGGAGAAGTTGATCACGTTTGCCATCTTCATTGATTCCAGACTCAGAGAAAGACTCTCTTTTAAGCAGCACTTGTGGAAGCCTCCTGTACATTTGTCTCTGAGCTTTGCAGTCCCACCCTTGCCTCTCTCACATCCCATGCCTCTTGGTATCGAGTCGGTCAGTGAAGTGGAACCCATGCAATTGGGTTTCACACGTCTCTCTGCGGATGAGATAACCCTTAGGAGGAGGAAGAGATTATGCCTTTATTGTGGCCAGGCAGGTCACTTTTTGAAGTCTTGTCCTACCTGTCCAGGGAATGCCCGTACCTTGAGGTCCTGTAGGGGACAGACCTTAGGTTAGCGTTGTTTCGTCCCCAGCTATCCAGAAGTATAAGGCCCTGGTTCCGGTTACCCTTTCTTGGTCAGAGTTGTCCGTCGAGATACAGGCTCTAATCGACTCTGGGGGTTCAAGCCTGTTCATTGATGCTGCCTTTGTATCTAAGCACTCGATTCCGCTGCAGCTTCGTGCCACTCCACTTGCCACTGAGGCTCTTGATGGGAGACCTCTACAGCCTGCCCATGTGACTCATGAGATTGCTCCGTTATCCATGGCTTTAGGGGCTCTTCACCATGAGATGACCCAATTCCAAGTCATTTCCTCACAAGTTATTGGTTATCCTTGGTTACAGCGGCACAACCCCTCTTTTGATTGGCTTCGTGCTGAAGTTCTTTCCTGGTCGCCACAATGCAGCAAGACATGTTTTCAGAATTTGGCTAAGGTCCTGTGTACCTCTTTACTTTCCTCCCTGCCGGAGGAGTACCGCAAGTTTAGCGATGTCTTTGACAAAGGTCAAGCAGGTAGTTTGCCTCCACACCGGTTGTATGATTGCGCAATTGACCTTCAACCTGGTGCCATACCCCCTCGTGGCCGGGTTTACCCTTTGTTGGTCTCGGAGGTCAAGGACATGGAGGAGAATGTTGCAGACGCACTTTCTTGAGGATTCATCCGCAAATCCTCGTCTCCTGCTGGTGCTGGTTTCTTCTTTGTGAAGAAGAAGAGTGGTGAACTGAGGCCTTGTATTGATTATAGGGGTCTCAATCATTTCACGATTAAAAAGGCTTATCCAATTCCGTTGAATACGTTGCTATTTGACCGCCTCAAGGGAGCAACGGTTTTCACAAAGCTTGATTTGAGAGGGGTATACAATCTTGTGAGGATCAAGGAGAGCGATGAATGGAAAACTGCGCTTAATACCAGAAGAGGCCATTATGAGTAGCTCGTAATGCCATTTGGCCTTTACAACGCTCCAGCAGTTTTCCAGGAATTTATCAACAATGTCTTTCGAGATTTGTTGCAGCTATGTGTGGTGGTTTATCTTGACAATATCCTCATATATTCCAAGTCCCTACAGAGCCACCACACAGATGTCTGTCGTGTGCTTCAGAGACTGAGAGAAAACAATCTGTATTGTAAATTGGAGAAGTGCGAGTTCCATCGTGAACAGGTTAAATTCCTGGGTTATGTAATTTCCACTGCTGGTTTTTCGATGGACCCAGAGAAACTTTCTGCAGTCCTACAGTGGCCCCGACCTGTGGGTTTACGCCCTCTGCAACGTTTTCTTGGCTTTGCCAATTATTATCGGAAGTTTATTCATAACTCCTCGTCTCTGATCAAGCCCCTGACTGATATGACCAGAAAGGACGGTAACCCACAGAATTGGTCTTCGGAATCCATTAAGGCCTTTGAGAGTCTCAAGGCTGCCTTTGTTTCGGTTCCTGTGTTGGCACATCCTGATCCTACGTTAACCTTTATCCTTGAGGTTGATGCTTCTGAGACTGGAGTTGGCGCCCTTCTGTCTCAACGTCTAACCTCTGAGAGCGCTATGCATCCTTGTGGCTACTTTTCTAAGAAATTGTCACCTGCGGGAATGCAATTACGAGACTGGGGACAGAGAGTTAGCGATCATTTTAGCCCTTAAAGAATGGAGGCATCTCCCCGAAGGTACCACTGTGCCGGTTCTCATTCTGACTGACCATAAGAATCTCACATTCTTGTCTGAGGCTAAATGCCTCTCTCCCAGTAGGGGCGATGGGCTCTTTTCTTGTCAAGTTTCAATGACATAGTCTCATTCTTAGCCGGTACTAACAATGTAAGGGCTGATGCTTTTTCGCAACAGTTTTCCACCACTTCCAAGATGGAATCGGTTTCTGTTCCTGTGATTCCTCCTGATTGTATTCTGGCTACGGTTCGCACCAGTCTCACTTCTCCTTTGGGTGACAAAATTCTTGCCACTCAGATCCATGCTCCTCCTGAGAAACCTTGTGATCGCTGCTTTGTCCCTGAGAATCTCTGTACTGCTGTTGCCCCAGACTTACGATTCTCCCAAAGCTGCTGGCCACCCAGGGAAGAATCAACTCTTTTGGGCCACTTCCCAACAATTCTGGTGGCCTAGTCTACGGGCTGATGTAGCCACCTTCCAGTAGGCCTCCTAAAACCCATACCTAATAGAGAGAGGCCTTCGACCCACCTGTCTATGGATTTCATTGTGGAATTATCCAACTCTCAGGGCAACACAGTTATCCTTATGGTGGTTGACTGGTTCTCGAAAATGTCTCAGACTCCGTGTTCCCTCACTGAAATTGGCACCTTGGTATATTGGGTCTTTCCGTATTCTCCGCAGGATTAACCCAGTGGCTTACTCTTTAGACCTTCCTTCGAATATACTATGTACATACTATGTATAATAGACAAACAAGATATTTGGGGGGCACGCCCTAAAAGATGCATTAAAGATGGTGCAGCCATTGTCTCAGTAAGTGGGCTTAAGCACCATATAGCAATATGGTGTGACCAAATCCACATATTTTTTGATAATGTTTTTTGAAAATGTCTAGGTGTTTTAAATAGCCTTGCAGGAGGTAAATGTCTTTTTTGCATGTGTGTGCTGTAATATTTTGTTCTTTTTTACTATGTATAATATGCGCATCTCAAATGTATTTAATACCTCCTTATTAAAACCTTTGGTCTGTAACCGCTTCACCACCGTGGTGCCACATCCTCACCCAGTACAGGTTGAGAACCATGGGGAGTATGAAGTACAGTCCATTGTTGACTCCCGTAGGTTTCGTGGGTGCATACAGTACCTGGTTCATTGGAAAGGGTCTGGTCCTGGGGAACGCTCTTGGGTCTCATCCTCGGACGTATATGCCCCTGTCCTCCTCCGTGCCATCCATCAACGTTTTCCCCTCAAACCTAGTGGTCTTCCGAGGGGGAGAGGGCGTTGAGGACGGGGTACTGTCAGGGCTGGGCTCAGTCCTTCCTTCTCAGAGCAGGCCGCTCAGCTATCGGTTAATTGCCAGCTCTAATATTTCCACAGTGACTCACCTGGTGATGATATCATGCTCATCAGTCCTGCTGGCTACTTAAGCTGCTCAGTTCAGATCCTCTCTGCCTTTGCCTTGGTCAAAATATCAAGAGACTCTCTCCTGTGTTCCTGTTAAGACTTGCTTGTCTGACGTCCCTTCTGGTTCCTGATTCTGCTTGCTGTTCCACTACGCTGATTCTCCAGTTTCCTGATTTCCCGGCCTGTTCTGAGGTACACTGATCCCTGGCTCCCTGACGTCCTGGCTTGTCTGACTATCCATTCTGGTTACCGAACTCTGACTATGCTTTAACAACGTTTGCTTTGTTTACCTTTTACCATTATTATTATTATTATTAAAAAGTGTGATTTTTACTGCACTTCTGTCTCAGTCTGATTCATGGTTCTTGACAAGATCAGGGGCATATTAGATCCTTAATGCCTCCCCTGCACTGTGCCTTAGCAGAGCAAGCAGAAACAGTGCTTGGTTTGCATACCTCCCAATTTTTTGCGATAGGAATGAGGGACACCTAATAGCAACAGTATGTAGGCATAGGACACATCCCCTGCCACACCCCTGTCATGGGAATTATACAAAAAAATGACGAGTTAAACCCACAAGTGCTTTTTTGTAACCACTACTTTTCCTTTATACTGGTTATTGAAATGTACCAATCCAGAAATGTAAAACCTAGATGAATGATTTAGCACTGGGAAATACTTTTTGAAAGATAAATAGTGCATTTTATATACAACTATATAGATCAGACCAAAATGAAGGACAAATGAAGAGGACAGAGGGACAGTTGGGCGCTATGGGTTTGCTGTTTTCCTGGTCACAGATTGACAGGTTTTGACAGCTGTGCACCGGAAGTGCTCAGAGCAGGAGTGTATGTACAGGGCTCGCCATTGCGACCTGGCTCCCTGCTCCAGGGGACCTGTGTAGTCCCCCTGTACACCTAGATAGGAGGGCAGTAGCATGTAGAGGAACTAATCCCTCAATGCAGAAAAGAAATGGAGGGCATCGATTCTTCCACATGCCCCTCCCGCAACCTCCCTATCCCTGTCCTGCTGCCACGGGTCCCTGTGTCCTTTCCTGGACCCCCTCACCCCCCTGCAGGGGATTTGTCAGTATGGAGAGCGGGGAAGGAGCCAGTAAAGGTGAAAGTGATGTCATCCTCCAGAACTTACTGGTCACTTCCTTGTTTTAATGAATACAGTCAATGATCTCTGTTTTTATTTTTTTATTAGTCATTTATAGCTGGGGCATTGTAAACTGTGTTTACTATGTCTCAGTTTATGAATGAATGGGAAGCTCTGTACAGAGTTATTCCTGGTTATTCATTCTGTGCAGCTGTCTCAAACGTGCAACATCAGGGGTCTGTTTAGACTACTGGTATTTCACCAAAGCCCCCCTAGAGGGTCCTAAAAAATATGTTAAAATAATAAAAAATAAAATTGTAAAAAAAAAAAAAAACACATCAGTGGCGGAACTACCAGGGTCACAAAGGTTGCACTTGCGACAGGGCTCTGGCGTTCCGCCACCGTGGGGGAACCAAAACGGCAGGAAGGTGGCCCGCTGCGCGACCATAATAAAGGGTCCCACAATGGGAGAAAAAGGGCCCCTGGGATCAGTGGGAAGGGCCCCGGTCGGGGGCCTAGTTACGCCCCTGGCTGCAGAGCAGATCATTTCTGGGTTTACTGTACAGAAGAGAGAATGGGCATGGGATCTCTGCTCCTGCTGTTCTCACTTGTAAAAGTTTTTCCTAGGAGGAGCAGGAGAAAGGGGGGTGGGGTGCTTTACAGCCACCCTGATCACTTCTACATCAAAGCTCAGAACATGCTTATGTATTATGTATAAAACAAGATGTAGGTATTATTACTATTACCACTCTCTGCAGTAGTGAAGGGAAACCACCATCCCATTATGCTGCAGAATATGAGATGTCTGGAAGTTTTAGATTTCTGTTATCATGCTTTTTTTTTTTTTTTTAATTGCCAACTTGAAATTTTCCTCCACTTACAATAGGAAGTGAGACGAGATCTCTCCAAAGGTGGGAACATCCTTTCTTAGTTGTCAGTGTTGGAAAAATTACTTGCATTGGAACATTCCATCTCGATTCTGTTCCAGTGACAATTTTGGATTTTCTTTCTTGTTCAGTCCCAGTGACAATGGGCATTAGGACAAATAGTGTGACTCTCCCTAGCAGCTATACAGACAAAAATAAAATTTCTGATTATTTCATACTCTATCCAATTTTTTACTTATTGAAGCCCTTAATGCTGTGTCCCAATAATGCTTTAAACAGAACTAAACTTATGCCGTGTATACACGACCGGACTTTTACACAGCAAAGGTCCGACGGAACAAATCCGGACAATTCGATAGTGGCTTCATTGGAACCTTTTCTGTCGAAAAATCTGACGGACTTTAGAAATAGAACATGTTTCAAATCTTTCCGACGGACTTGAATCCTATCGAAAAATCTGTTCGTCTGTATGCTAGTCTGACGGACCAAAAACGACGCTAGGGCAACTATTGGCTACTGGCTATGAACTTCCTTATTCTAGTCCGGTCATACGTCATCACGTTCAAATCAGTCGGACTTTGGTGTGATCGTGTGTAGGCAAGTCCGTTTAGTCTGAACTCCGATGAAAAGTCCGGTCGTATGTACATGGCATTAGCATACTTTCCTCCTCTCTAACAGTCTGAAGTCTACGAGGGGTCCCTCGCTGGTTCCAGCAACTTCTTCCTGGCTCCAATAAAAAAGGAGGGTATTGGGACTTTAAATTGAGGCATGTGTAGAATACTGGATAATTAGTAACAGTACCATATTTATTGATCATATGTACGTTCATGTCAAACACATCCTACCTGTACATACATGAGTAAAAATTATTTCATACATATACACACCCATGGCCGGTTGAAATCATCTATCTACATGAATATCAAAATGACACTTAAGCAGTATATAATGTGAGCCAATATTGCGCCATATAGTAAGATCATTGAAACAATTAGATCATATTGGTTTTTTTATATGTCTTCCACAGATACATTTTAGGCACTCGCCCCTGAGGAAGTGGAATAAATCCACGAAACGTGTTGAGCTTTTTATATACATATACCGTATATACTCGAGTATAAGTCGAATTTTTCAGCACATTTTTTTGTGCTGAAAGTGCCCCCCTCGACTTATACTTGAGTCAAGCACTTTTCTGCAGCAAAAAATTTCATTTTTCGAACCGACTTTGGGGCCCCGTATCTCAGGGCCAATTGGAGCTAGGAACCCCAAATTTGGTGTGCAAACCCAGTGGAACTAGTTTCACAACATATCCAAAGATGAAGTTCCTAGCACTAAGTGGCCCCGAGATACGGGGCCCCAAAATCGGTTCGGAAAATGTCATTCTCTGCTGAAGAAAAGTGCTTGACATTTTCTGAACCGATTTTGGGGCCCCATATCTCAGGGCCACTTGGTGCTAGGAACCCCAAATTTGGTGTGCAAACCCAGTGGAACTGGTACCATAACATATCCAAAGCTGGGGTTCCTAAAACCAAGTGGCCCTGAGATACGGGGCCCCAAAACCAGTTCGGAAAATGTCATTCTCTGCTGCAGAAAAGTGCTTGACATTTTCTGAACTGATTTTTGGGGCCCTGTATCTCGGGGCCACTTGGTGCTAGAAACCCCAGCTTTGAAAAATTTATGGTGCTAGTTCCACTGGGTTTGCACACCAAATTTGGGGTTCCTAGCACTAAGTGGCCCAGAGATACAGGGCCCCAAATTCGGTCAACTGTGTCCATCTGCAGCAATGTCATTTCAGGACCCTTTGGGTTCAGAGACCCCAAATTTTGGCTGCAGCTAGGGGGCATCTAGGGACCCTTAACTACCGAGTTTGAAGTTCAGGGGACCTATGGCTGCAAATGGGCACAGTGAGGCTGCAAATGGGCATTGTTGACCCTCTTTTCCACTTACAGTAGCTGTGCATTTCTCACCCTCGTCTTATACTCGGGTCAATAAGTTTTTCCCATTTTTTTGTAGTAAATTAGGGCCTCGACTTATACTCGGAACGACTTATACTCGAGTATATACGGTATGTTGTTTAATACATTTCATATCATGTCATTTTGTTTTTCAATGATCTTACTATATGGCGCAATACTGGCTCACATTATATTCTGCTTAAAGGAGTTGTAAAGTCTTATGGTTTTTCACCTTAATGCATTTCACCTATGCATTAAGGTGAAAAACCTTCTGTGCTGCAGCTGCCCCCCAAACCCCTCCCCCTTTTTCTTACCTGAACCCAGCGACGAGCACGAGCTCAGCAGCTCCAGCCACTGTCTTGGGTCATCATTGGATAGATCGATAGCAGCAGAAGCAATTTGCTACTGCTACTGTCAATCAAATCCAGTGACACGGGAGCAGGGGGAGGGGCCGAGTCCTGCTGTCTGTGTCAATGGACGCAGCAGCAGGACTCGGGAGCGCGCCCATACGGGTGCCCCCATGGAATGCGGCTCTCCGTGCGTGCACTTGATGAAGAGGAGGAGCCAGGAGTGCCGAAGGGACATCCCAGAAAAGGAGGATCGGGGCTGCTCTGTGCAAAGCCCTTGCACAGAGCAGATAAGTATAACATGTTTGTTATTTTAATTGAAAAAAAAAAAACCTTTACAATCACTGTGATATTCATGTAGATAGATGATTTCAACGGGCCATGGGTGTGTATATGTATGAAATAACTTTTACTCATGTATGTACAGGTAGGATGTGTTTGACATGTACATATGTTCAATAAATATGGTACTGTTACTAATTATCCAGTATTCTTCACGTGCCTCATTTAACCACTTGCCGATCAGCCACAGTACATATACTGCGGCAGGTCGGCTCTATTGCGCAAAACGACGTACCTGTACGTTGCTTCATGCAATAGATACTCCGGCCACCCACAATTGCTCCACAGAGAGGCAGAACAGGGGATATTCCTATGTAAACAAGGCGGATCCCCGTTTTGACAGGGGACAACATGGAGATCTTCTGTTCCTAGTGATCTGGAACAGCGATCTCTGTGGTTTCCCAGTGAGCCCATCCCCCACACAGTTAGAACACACCCAGGGAACACAGTTAACCCCTTGATCGCCCCCTAGTGTTAACCCCTTCCCTGCCAGTGTCATTTATACATTGATCAGTGCATTTTTTTAGCACTGTTCACTGTAATATTGTCACTGGTCCCCAAAAAGTGTCACTTGGGGTTAGATTTGTCCGCAGTCCCGCTAAAAATCAAAGATCGCCGCCATTACCAGTAAAAACATTAAAAAAATAAAAGTCCATAAATCTATCCCCTATTTTGCAGACGCGATAACTTTTGCGCAAACCAATCAATATATGCTTGTTGCAATTTTTTTTAGCAGAAAGTAAAAAATATTGTTTTTTTGTTTTTTTTGAAAGTTGTCATATTGTTTATGACAAAAAATTTTATGCGCAAAAAATAAAAACCGCAGAGGTGATCAATTGCCACCAGAAAAAGCTCTATTTGTGGGAAAAAAAGGGCATTTTGTTTGGGTACAGCGTTGCACGACCGCGCAATTATCAGTTAAAACGACACAGTGCCATATAGCAAAAAATGGCCTGGTCATTAAGGGGGTAAATCATTCCGGGGCTGAAGTGGTTAAAGTCCCAATACCCTCCTTTTTTATTGTAAGATATAGGGATGGAGGCACCTATTCAGGTGCTTCATTTAAAGTTCCAAACGCCCCCTTTTAGTTCACTTCTTCCTTCAGGGTGTCTTCGGGCATCTTCATTGGCCACCTCAGGATGATGTAACTCCTGCACATGCGTGGGAGTCATTCTTCCCACCATACAGAGACGGTGATGCAAACTAGGCTCTACATGCGCAGCTTAGTTTACATGCCACAGAAGACTGTGAGCAGGCAGATAGGTGTATTTTATTTGCAGAAGAGACAGTGCATGTCTCTTCTGCCATACATAACCTGCCTGTTAGTAAGTTTTTAAAATGCCTTCAGTTTGTGGGCAGGGCCACTTCCCCTGCATGTGGGGGTACGTTTTATCGCGCACATGCTCATCAATGTCTGGGACCAGGCGGAGACTGCGGTCATGCAAAAGTCTAACATTAAGGCAGTCCCCCAACTTCGAGATGAGCCATGTCACTGTGTGCAGTAATTAAAGTACAGAGTTCCTCTGAAAATGCTGTTGTCTAATGTAGGTTGCATCTAGGAGGGACACCGTTGAGCCCTCTCCAGCAGTCCAGTGTACCTCTCTTACTTCACTCCCATCGACAGAATGGGCTCCCGCCGTGCATTTGGCGTGGACCTCATGAGTGTACTTGTTAACATCTTCCTTCTTGTACCATGTGACCATGGTAAGGGCCCCTGTAATGCGGGTTCAGTCCCGGTTGCTATGGGAGACCAACCGCTGGGGTGTGAGCCAGAGCACAGACCCCCTCGCTACCAGGGGACCCATCACCTACACCAGGTACCATGCTTCACGACTGCTGCATTGTACCTTGCACTAGTTTTTGGTTACCTATAACAAATGCATTACTCCTCTTGTTGTAGCTGTTCTTCATACCTCATATGTGCTTTACTGACCCAAGTTCTTTTGATACCTCAGGAACCATCATGCACCCCTTTAAGTAACTCAGCCCAGGCTCATAACAGATGATGCAATTTTACTTGAAGGTATTTTAGCATAACAGTTCTATGCCTAGTTGGTTGCCCAGACATACCTCCAAAAGTATTAGACCATCGTTGGCGTACTCCCAGTCTTGACTGATCTCCTGATCCCCGGTGCCTCCAATTGGACTGCAAGGCACAGCAGTCCTCCTCCACAGGAATCACATGTCCTACTCAACACGGCCCGGAAAAAGTCCCAAACCCAGCCTTCCCCCATATCACTGGTGGGTAGGCTGGATCCAAAAAGCCCGGGGATGGTAGCCCACATATTAACTCTCCCCCCCCCCCCCCCCCAGCCTGGGCCATCCACTAACTACACTATTATTCCTGTAGGCAACCTGCCAACATGCTCTGCTTTAGGTGGGTGTTAACGCCTGGAGGCTGAAGCACCTTCCCGATGATGTGATGGCTGTGATTTTCTGTGATAGCAATTACATGATCAGGAGCTCATCCTGTTTCCTCCCGATTCTTATCAGAGACCAGGATGAGTTGATGGCAACTCTGCCCCAGATATAGTTCAACTGGCTACACATGTTACAAACTGATTATACAATATCTGTTCAGTCCTGTAGATGTACGAACAACTTTGTAGTGCAGGGGCCTAGAACTAACTAAATAATTCATTAAATTTATATCCCGTAGGAAGTAGAAGGTCACAATACACAGTAGTTATTTCAACATATAAGGAGAGGAGATAGGAGCTGATGCTACATAGCAGTTCATAAATCTAATGTGAATCAGATTGTAATGTGTGTTGCCATCTTTAGATTTACCATCACTTGTGTGGTGTGTGGCCCTACCTGTACAATCCATACATTTTTTATCCAATCAATTAGCTGCTCACATTACATTCTTCTTGGTAAATTAGAGATTTATCTGTAAAATACATTTTGCAAACAGATTATAATGTATGGCCAGCTTTACAAATGAATGTTAGATCAAATCTAAGAAAAACCTAACTGGTGGATTGCAAACCTTAGTTTTTCTTTTTCTTTCTTTTTTTTTTATTAAGTTGAGAACCTTCACAGCATGGAACATGTACAGTATGTTACAAGGAACTATAACAAAGGCACATATTACTTTACATGTTCAATTATTCATTGACCGGTAATAGGAGTCAATGAAGGTGCACAGAACACTGCAATCCGCTGTGCATATGCCACGCAAGACTGAGGATGAACTGGCACACTATGACTAATACAATGTGTGGGGATCTGAAGCTCATAGAAAGGCAGAGCGTGTAACTGCAGAGAGAGAATACTTTGCTATGTTTGCAGCTGCCACCAAGAACTTTGTTAAACAAGTGGGAGATGGAGGGAGGCTGATCCCTGTCCCCAGCCTCAGTGAAGCAGACAAATACCAACCACTCAGCCTAGTCATCAAGAAGAAGCGCTGTTTCCTATCCAGAAAGAGCAAGTATATCTCAACCCCATTTTCGCTGAAGGATATTCTTGATGGAGACAAAGAAATTTCGGCAGGTAAATCTCTATGTTTTAGATTCAAAGAACTGAAAATGTAACATGATCTTGTATACTGCAATATTATACAGTTCTGTATTTCTTAGCCTTCTACAGATTCCAGTTGTCCTTCTTGGGTATCTACATACAGGGGTTGATTTACTAAACGCGGTTCACTTTGCAAAGGAATTTTTCCCCAGAGCTTAGTGAAGGAGGTGAAGCTCTGTTGACTTGCACCATGAAATCAAGGGCAATGATTTTTTTTTTCTTTGCGTATGATTCAGTATTCTTTGCAAAGTGACATTTCACCAGGCTCTGCAGCAAATTCCCTTGAAAAGTCAGCAATCTGTTTGCCTTTAGTAAATCAACAGGGGCTGACTGGCAACCTTTGGCCCAGGGGGCAAGTACAATCCAGAGGCCCATGGTGCTGTGACTCAGCCAGCCTTCTGCTCTCTCTTCCCTGCTTCCTCCTGACCCCCATCTCAAGCTGAAGCTCCGCTCCAGGTACTCTCTGCTCACTAGACGGGTCAGGCTGAACAGCGCCTGCGGCACCGACTCCAGGTTCCCAAACTGGCTGGAAGGGGGTGGCTGGGGGCTGCAGGGAGGAGCCAGGGTGGCTTGGTCTGGGCTGGCTGGGGAAGGAGAGCCTCCGGTGGGGAACGTAGCTGGCCTCTGCTCATACACGGCGTACACCATCCATGTCAGGGGAGCGGCCTGTGCTCTGTCCTTGTCCTCATCCCTCAATCTGTAGGACTTTTTACTCCTCTTCACCAGGAAGCCTTTAGGCATGTCTGCGGCAGAAGTGGTGCGCATACCTCCCAACTTTTAAACTTCAGAATGAAGGACACTGGAGAGAGGAAATGACCTGTGGCACGCCAAGATGCATGCGGGGCCAAACTCTTAACAGCGGGAGAGGCTTAAGGGACGTGGTTAAACAAAACCCAAACTAAAACCTGTGCAACAACACCCCTCCTCCCCCAATTCCCTCTTCTAGCACAGATCCTTCTCCTCCGAGCGTAAATCCTTTTCTCTCTTCCCAGCACAAATCTTCCACCCTCTCATTCCCCTCCCAGCCCAACTCCTCATCCTGGCACAAATACCCCATGCCCAAATCCCCTCCCAGCACAAATCCTCTCCTCACTTCCAGCACAAAGCTACCTTATACCTCCATCCCAACACAAACCCTTCTTCCCCTTTTTCAAAACCCTCCAAGACAAATCCCCATCTACCAGCAAAACTTCTCTCCCCACATCTAGCATAGATCCTCTCCCCCAAGTACTCCCTTTCAGCACAACCACCCCCCAACCACCCCCCATCCAGGGTCAAGTCCTCTCCTCAGTTCTATCACAAATCCTCCAACCCAAATCCCTCCTCCCAGTACAAACCCTTAAAAAAACACAAAACATCAAGTATCATCCACCCCTTTGTTACATAATCCAGCAAATCTGGACTAAGGGACAGTTCACACCAGAACGGGAAACGGGAAACCTGCGTACCATGTTCATTTCCTGCACCACATTCAAAACTGCAGTTGGTGTCAATGTTAACATATTGACACCCCAAACGCCGGCGAAAACGCAGTGCGTTTGCCTGCACCAGATCACATGGTACAGTAATACCATGCAATCTGGTTGCTGTGCATTTTTTTAAAGTAATGCATGCACTACTTTTGGTGCGGTCTGGCATGATTTCAGCCCATTCCAATGAATGGGCTGAAATCGCACTGCACCCAAGTCACATGTGAATCGCACAGGAACGTACAGTGCAAGTCTAAGATATAGTGTATTTACTACAGACCTCAGATCAGTATGGCTTAGGCATGCCTCCTCCCCGCTTCCTCCTCCTGTTTATGTACCGGAAAACATTACAGCCGAGGAGGTGGAGAAGGGGGTGAGTTCAGTGCGCTCCACTCTGCATTGTATATGTATCAGAGGCAGTTGGTGGGGAGAGATGCTGGCTGCCATAAAGAGATGTGCTTGCAGTGTGCGGGACCCCTGACACCTCGCACAAGGCACGGGCAGGTTTTACTGGTGCCTGCACTAGTGTGCCCTGCTGGGCAAGTCATTGGAGGCAAGTGCCGTAACTTGTTTGGACACTCTGGGACTCAGCTTTGATTCGCACTAGTGGGGCCTTTTTACAGGTCATCAGAGGGGCCCAGGGGACAATTTTACCCCTGCCCAACGGCCCAGTCCGCCCCTTAATTCCCAATTTATTACATGCATTTACATAGCAGCGACGATTTACACACTGTACATTAACATCAGTCCCTGCCCACAAGGAGCTTACAGCCTAAGGTCCCTTATCTCCCATGCATACACACACTAGGGCCAAGTAACCTACCAACATGTCTTTGAAGTGGTTCACAAGCACGGAGAGAACATCCAAACTTCATGCAGAAAGCGTCCTGGCCAAAATTCAAAACAAGAACCAATATACTGCAAAAGAGAAGGGCTAACCACTAAGTCACTGTGGCTGGAGCGGCACTTGGTGAAGCCACACTCATTTGCATATTCATGCACTAGGTCAGTGACCGGTGCTCCTTCTTTTCTCTAATGATGCTTCTATACCCCTGAATGGTGCATAGGCGCCTACTCCCTTGCAACCGGCGGGGAGATCTTTAACTTAGCCTAGAGGGGCACTGCATGTTATACCTGGATTGCCAAGTCACTGTGCAGTAATATTTGTGCACAAGTCTAAGTTTTGAGATGTGATGACTTTTAATAGGAAGCAGGATAATTACCTTAGGTTCAAAAATTATACGTATAGCTTTGGTCAGTCAAAACGCTTTAAAAGAAAGTATTGTTTGTTTGGCCATACTTCATATGTGGGTCACTGGGGGGGGGCACTTACTTTTGCACTCTTGTGACACAGAATCAACAGTGGGATAAAGCCCGCTGTCAGCTGACATCACAGAGCCACTCCAGTCTCTGGAGTTTCAGGATCCACCCAGATTGTTGACCGACTGTGCCACTGAAAGCCTGAGCCAGCCACTCCCTGAGAGCAGAGAACTATCAGTTACCGGATCTCTGCTCACTGAAGACCGAGAACGGAGACCGAGAAGTGATCAGCGGTCATGTGGTCACTTAGTTCTCTGATTTATAATGATGACACTGTGCACACAGTGCTACGGCAACAGTAATGCATATTTTTAGGCTGCAAGGAATAAGGTCTGAAACAGGAACATCTGAGCTACTACCTCCTGTGTAATGCCAGGTGAGCCTCAAGAACACAGCACTCAGCCTGTAAAGTCTATGCAAACCTCCATATGCAATCCATGCAAAAAAGGGAGAAAGGCTGGTGCCATGGAAGTCAGCTAAAACATTTTTTTTATTATTGCAGGTGAATAACAGTCAAAATATCCAACGTGTTTCAGCCATCAGGCCTTAATCATGAATAAGCCATGATTAAGGCCTGATGGCCGAAATGTGTTGTCTTTTTTAAATGTTGTTCACCTGCAATAATAAAACAATGTTTTAGATGACTTCCATGGAACCAGCCTCTCTCCCTTTGTTGCAAGCAACAAGGTCTACGTCCGTGCTGCTACATATATGTTTATGAATAGCAGGAAGGCTGACCTAAAAAGAAAAACCAATACAGCTGCTAAATCTAAGAATTGATAAGCTGCAAAATCATCAGATTGTTGGTCTTCCTGTAAAATCTTGTGAGACACAGAGCACCTTGAACTGCAATTGTGTATGTGAGGGGCAGCGTGGGGGTGGGATCCTGAATATTAATAATAATAATAATAATAATAATAACAATAACATAAGACTAATTGTGAAGTTGTCCTACCTTAGGACTTATTTTTGGATGGTGGCTTCCAACTACTGCATTAAAAAATGATGTTTATATCAGGCATTACCAAATAGCAAACCACGGTCCAGGTGGGGGAGGCTGTGGGGAGTGATGTGAAGGGGGGCACATAAGGATACTGCTTTGGGGAGTGATGCAGAGGACACTACTGGGAGGGGGGGTTATTGATGCGAAGGGAGGTTCAGAACACTACTGTAAACAGGATTGGGGTGGGGGGGTGATGTGAAGGGGGGCTGAGAACGCTGTTGTGAAGGGAAACTGTGATGTGAAGTGAAGGGCTGTGATGTTAAGCTCCATTTTCAGTTGTGCGACCAAAGTCACATGGCAAGTCGCACCCCATGTTTTCCAACGAGTACCGTTCATATCTATGCGACTTAAAGTCGCAGCCTTAAAGTAGTTCATGCACTACTTTGGTCTGACTTTCATTTGACTTGGGAGCCATAGACTTCAATGTTAATCCTCAAAAGTCACATGAAAGTCGCACCTGAATGTTTTACATGCGACAGTTGTGCAACAGTTACCATTATCAGTAGTCAAAGCCAAAAAAGCATCAAAGTCGTAACCTTTCAAAGTTGCGTCAAAATTGCATCAAAGTTGCACTCCAAAGTTGCACGACTTTGGAGTTGTACAAGTGTGAATGGATCATAAAAGGGATGCACTGATGTAAGAATGATGCTACAAGAGGAGGGGAACTGTGATGTGAAGGATCTGAGTCATCGCACAAAATTGCAACTTTGCTGTAAGAAAAGTCTTCTGACAAGACCTTCGTGAATTTTAATTCAATACCCCTGCTTTATAGCCTTACCTTCCTACCATAAATTCTGGTGTACTAAAAGTATTATTAGATCTTCATTTAGATGTGTGGTTGAGGGGCAGTAAAAAAGCGTGGTTGAGATGTGCTTTTGCTGTCCCCCTACCTCACCCCTTCTTAAGCTGCAAGAGGCAGGGAACAGGGATGTTTACATGCTGTAGTCGCATTTGAACCCTTGGCAATATCTACCCAACATGTAGTGATTGGTAGGTGGCAAGCCCGCCGAACGCGACACAGTCAGGCAAACAGATAACCTCCATAAATGTCCCTCAACTATGTGCAATGCACGTGTTTGTCTGCAAAAATGGGTTTAAAACAGGCAATGTGGTGCGTCCTCACTGCCAGTCAATTGTCTCGGAAGCGCGATCCAAACACGGATCATGCTTCAGAGCAAAGGTAGGTTTCCAGAATTGTTTTTTTCCTTGCATTTAGTTTCCAATTTAGTCCAATTAAACCTGACTGGGTGTGCGGGAATAAATACAGGTTAACAATGACTGTATATTCTGTACTTCACAGGTGTAAGTTCTTACCAGCTGCTGAACTATGAAGATAAATCAGACGTGTCTTTGGACAGAAGACATGGAAATCAGATCATGAATGATGTTGGAATAAATATCTATGGATCTGATTCTCTTGCTGTTAAAGCTTCTTTTGGTGTTGTAACCAAGCATGAAGTTGAAGTCCCAACATTACTTAAAGAACTTATATCCAGGTATTGTATTATGTGACTGCCCGGAAATATACTATATACCAAGCATTTCATACACAGCACAGTCTACAGCTGGGAAAGTACTGTATATACCGGAGCAAATTAAAATTATTATTATTATACGAGATTTATATAGTGCCAACAGTTTACGCAGCGCTTTACAATGTATAAGGGGGACAACACAATTACAGTACAGTTCAATACAAAAGGTACAGGAGGGCCCTGCTCGTAGAGCTTACATTCTAAAAGGAGGGGGTGGTGGTACAAAAGGTAATAGCTGCAAAGAATGATTTGATGGGGGTGGCTCAGGGACAGTTATGTGGGTGTGGGATAGGCTTCCCTGAATAAATGAGTTTTCAGGGATCTCCTAAAGGTGGACAGGGTAGGGGCTGATCGGATATACTGGGGTAGGGAATTCCAGAGGATGGGAGAGGCTCTGGAGAAGTCCTGAAGGCGAGCATGGGAGGAGGTAACAAGGGAGCTAGAGAACAGGAGGTCCTGGGAGGAGCGGAGGGGGCGATATCTGCAGATGAGGTTGGTGATGTAGATGGGAGCGATGTTGTGAATGGCCTTGTATGTTATGGTTAGCATTTTGAATTTTACACGGTGGGGTAGGGGAAGCCAGTGAAGGGATTGGCAGAGAGGAGCAGCAGTCACGGATCGATTAGTGAGGTGTATTAGTCTAGCAGCAGCATTCATAATAGACTGAAGGGGGGAAAGCCTGCTTAAGGGTAGGCCATTAAGGAGAGAACTGTTCCCCATAGATAATGCTTGATTTAGAGCCGGTTCACATCTGTGCCATGAGTTTTAGGTGCAATGCTTTTTATATACGTTTTTGTTGCGTTACCATTGAACTCTACATAACCTGCATTTTTTTTAGAAAGTACATCAAAATGCAGCAAGCATTTTTTTAAGCCCTGCACCTAGAGCGCAGCACATACAGGACTGAACAAGGCCTTACTGCTGTAGGCTGACATCGGACTGGTACCTATATGAAAAAGTTCTATTTTTCCACCAGACCCAGTATATTTAGTAGAGTTTAAAAAATGGATGCATTTATACAATGTATGCATTTATACTTATACACTATATCGCCAAAAGTATTGGGACACCCGTCCAAATCATTGGAGTCAGGTGTCCCAATCACCTCCATGGCCACAGGTGTGTAAAATCAAGCACCTAGGCGTGCAGACTGCTTCTACAAACATTTATGAAAGAATGGGTCACTATCAGAAGCTCAGTGAATGCAAACGTGGTACAGTGATAGGTTGCCACCTGTGCAATAAGTCCATCCCTGA
Organism: Lithobates clamitans; assembly: GCA_037952925.1. Lineage (NCBI taxonomy): Eukaryota > Metazoa > Chordata > Amphibia > Anura > Ranidae > Lithobates > Lithobates clamitans. The sequence goes on from JBBGZY010000014.1 coordinate 9,676,532, forward strand.
AAGTTCCTTGCTACTAAATATTCCACGGTCAACTGTTAGCGGTATTATAACAAAGTGGAAGCAACTGGGAACAACAGCAACTCAGCCACAAAGTGGTAGGCCACGTAAATTGATAGAGCGGGGTCAGCGCATGCTGAAGCTCACAGTGCGCAGAAGTCGCCAACAGTCTGCAGAGTTAATAGCTACAGACCTCCAAAGTTCACGTGGCTTTCAGATTAGCACAACAACAGTGCGTAGAGAGCCTCGTGGAATGGGTTTGCATGGTCGAGCAGCTGCATCAAAGCCTTACATCACCAAGTGCAATGCAAAGCGTCGAATACAGTGGTGTAAGGCATGCCGCCACTGGACTCTAGAGCAGTGGAGACGTGTTCTCTGGAGTGATGAATCATGCTTCTCTGTCTAGCAATCCTATGGACATGTCTGGGTTTGGCGGTTGCCACGAGAACGGTACTTGCCTGAATGCATTGTGCCAAGTGTTTGGTGGAGGGGGGTTATGGTGTGGGGTTGTTTTTCAGGGGTTGGGCTTGTCCCCTTGGTTCCAGTGAAGGGAACTCTTAAGGCGTCAGCATATCAAGACAAGTTCATGATCCCAACTTTGTGGTAAAAGTTTGGGGATGGCCCCTTCCTGTTCCAACATAACTGCGCACCAGTGCACAAAGGAAGGTCCCTAAAGACATGGATGAGTGAGTTTGGAGTGGAGGAACTTGGCTGGCCTGCACAGAGTCCTGACCTCAACCTGATAGAACACCTTTGGGATGAAATAGAGCGGAGACTGCGAGCCAGGCCTTCTTGTCCACATCAGTGCCTGACCTCACAAATGCGCTTCTGGAAGAATGGTCAGACATTCCCATAGACACACTCCTAAACCTTGTGGACAGCCTTCCCAGAAGAGTTGAAGCTGTTATAGCTGCAAAGGGTGGGCCAACTCAATATTGAACCCTACAGGCTAAGACTGGGATGCCGTTAAAGTTCATGAGCGTGTAAAGGCGAGTGTCCCAATACTTTTGGAAATATAGGGTACGTTACCTGACTTGGGTTCCAGAACACTCCCAGGAAACCCTGTGGGGCACTTGCACGGCAGCCCTATTTGCTTGAATGGGTCGCTTTCAGCAGACACTACACCCACCAAAAGTGACAGGGGTGAAATTCCTGCCCTGGCCACTGCCTCTGCAGCTAAAAGAGGTCATATTTTTTATTTTTTTTGGTAGGGGGGGGGGCATTAAAAGTGTGGCTAAACTGCAGGGCTTTTCCATCCCCCCCCCCCCAACCACTTGTGTAAATGAGCCCGTAGTGCCTTTTATGTAGTAATCTCATTTCTGATGATTCCTACACTGACACTTTACTGAGTACAAAAACTGATGCTTTTTTAGTTTATTTAATACATGTTACATGTTTTGTAACACCGTGCTATGCTATGTTTTATACAGGCATTGTATTTTGACTGTCATGCCCAATTTAACATTTAATCACTTTATAGTGGCAAGTGAATGCAATCATATAAAATGATGACAGATATTGCTCTGTTTGTATTATTAGCACTTGGTTTAACTTCATAGACGGGAGTGTTACTCTGTACTCCAGTGACATCTGCTGGGAAAACCAAAGTATTGCTTTACAAGGATCTACTGTTACAATACAAAGTTACAATTCTTTACTACTCCTCATTTACTAAGACCTTTAGGTCTAACTCCAATCAAAAAAAAAGGAAATTAGGGAGAAATAGGGAGAATTCCCTCTTTCTGCCCATGTAGCAAATGTTGGAATAAGATGTGATGGAATTTTTTTCCACAGGTGAGATGGACAAGAATAAAAACATGTCATAGTGACAGAAGTTTTAACGTCTTCCCACTCGAATCAAAACTAGAAAAGAAAAAATATAACTGGATATGGACTTTAATAGTTGCTCCTATTGGCCTGTCCCTACACATGTACTTAGTGAACTTACTAAACAGTCAACTTCTCATTGTACTGAGCCACATCTAACTGACCACAGACTGCAGCATATACAGTGCCTTGAAAAAGTATTCATACCCCTTGACCATGTTACAACCAAAAACGTAAATTTATTTTTTTGGGATATTATGTGATAGACCAACACAAAGTGGCACATAATTGTGAAGTGGAAGGAAAATGATAAATGGTTTTCAAATTTTTTTACAAATAAATATGTGAAAAGTGTGGCATTTGTATTCAGCCCCCCTGAGTCAATACTGTGTAGAACCACCGTTTGCAATTACAGCTGAAAGTCTTTTTGGGTATGCCTCTACCAGCTTTGCACAGCTAGAGAGTGACATTTTTTGCCCATTCTTCTTTGCAAAATAGCTCAATCTCTGTCAGATTGGATGGAGAGCGTCTGTGAACAGCAATTTTCAAGTCTTGCCACAGATTCTCAATTGGATTTAGGTCTGGACTTTGACTGGGCCATTCTAATGCCCTGTACACACGGTCGGATTTTCCGATGGAAAATGTCCGATCGGAGCGTGTTGTCGGAAATTCCGACCGTGTGTGGGCTCCATCGGACATTTTCCATCGGATTTTCCGACACACAAAGTTGGACAGCAGGAGATAAAATTTTCCGACAACAAAATCCGATCGCGTCAATTCCGACCGTGTGTGGCCTGTTCTGACGCACAAAGTGCCACGCATGCTCAGAAGAAATTCCGAGACGGGACAGCTCGTTCTGGTAAACTTAGCGTTCGCAATGGATACAGCACTTTCGTCACGCTGCAATGTTAAAAATGGTTTAATACAGCGCACTCTCTTCTTCTTTATAATGTGACAAGAATTAAGTAGTTTTGCTGCTCATATTCACACACACTTCTCACAAACTTTTATTTGTGTTTTTTTAGTGGGATTCCCTGAATATATTGTTATTAGTTGTCACATCTGAAAGTTTTATATTATTTTTTTTTTTTGTATTTTCAGCCTTTTTTTTTCTTTAATGTTTGGATTTTTCCAAGGCTGATCTTTGTTCAATGTTATTTTTATTTTTACTCCAGAATATTTTTGTCTGTGTTTTGTGTGTCAAGTTACCCCAACACCATTGATATCTTGTATTATTTAATCTCCAGGAGATTGTTTGGTGTTGGTGTTCTTTGTTCATTTCACATTGTATAATTGAAATGTACCTGAATCCTCACAAACAAACTGTCATTTTTGAAGTAAAACACATAGGAGAGTATAATTTAAAACAAAAATCCTTTATTAGGGGGTCAGAACCAAACAAAGAGGAAGGCAACACTGGATCAACAAGAGAAATTAGCAAAACCTGGGACCCCCACGGCAGACATCAATTCTTCAACATCAAAATTGGTGGCCTGAGGAGTCCATATGTAAGGGAGGGCAGTCTGGTCCAGAATTCGCAGAGATCCGGATAGCAGCAGATGACATGTGTGTCCCCAGGCTGTGGTACCACAAGAGGCTGCATCTTTTGGCCGACCAGACTGAACCCAGGGCAATCACTGTCTGGTCTTCCTTCCACGCTTCCTTCCGGGCTGTGGCTGTGCAGTTGGAGATGTGGCAGGAGGAGGAGTAGGACCTGGAGGAGGAGGAGGACTGGGAGGACCTAGAGGAGGACTGGGGGGACCTGGAGGAGAGGGAGGAGGAGGAGGAGGACCTGCAGGAGGAGGAGGAGGACCATCCCAAAGGTGTGTCTGAGGTGTCATTTGGCCCCTCATACCTTTCTCAAGAGCCTCCAATATGAGGGCCTCACACATGACTTGTTGGCCCTTCTCCATCCTCTGCATTTTATATGCAATAAAGGCAGCAATGTTCTCCTCCATGGTGTGGGGTGCTCCCAGGACCTCTGTAGCCCTCCAAAAGAATCCTATAGCAGCCTCCTCTAGGGCACTCCTCCTCCTGCCACTTTCTCTTTCCAGGGGGGGTGGAGGGACCTGCAGATCAGCCAGCCGGCTCGGCCCGGCCACCTCCTGGCTGAGACTTCCCTGTGTATGAAAAAGGGACATGGTTGTAATGTTTTGCATCATCAATCCCAATCCTAAATTAGTACTCCCAACTAACATCTAGTTAACATCATTGATTGGACAAGCAGAAATATTTAGAGGAATGCTATACCTGGCTCAATCTGGGCTCCTCCACATGTGGCCTGGAAGGCCCAGGTTGGGCGTCAGAAGCCTCAGCCGGGGGGGAAGGAAGCGTGGAAGGAAGACTGGAGAGGGATGGCCTGGGTTCAGTCTGGCCTGCCAGAAAGTGCAGCCTGTCGTAGTACAACATCCTGGGGACATAGATGTCATCTGCTGCTCCGGATCTCTGTGAATCCAGGACTTTCTTGCGCTCCCTTAGATATGTGCTCCTCAGGCAACCAATTAATATCTTTAAATAGGTGATGTCTGCCGTGGGGATCACCTGCTTCACAATTTCACACAATTGCACCAGTGCTGCCTTCCTCTTTGCTTGGTTCTTGAAATGGGGGTGTTTAATCTCCCACAGACAGGGCAGCTCCCTTAGCATCTCTAGGAATACTGACATGAAGTTATTATCTTTGAGTAGCATATCCATGTTCACTGCAAGACACAACACAAGACAAAGCCTAATGTCAGACAAAACTCTCCTAATCTTGTTACAATATAGGCCTCAATGTAGAAGCAGTATAGGCACAAGTTTGTCTCTTACCTTCGTTCTTACGATCGGCGCGTCCAATGCTCCTTCCTCCGCTCACAGATCGTACGTAATACGCACGCGTGTTACGCTTTATACACACTGCGCATGCGTGTAACTCCGCCCGCCCCTGACGTTCTTTATAGTCTATTCCCCGCCCCTTTTCGTTCGGCGCAGTGGGTGAAGAGCATGATGGCGGAGTTAGAGCAGGTGTGTGCTAATTATAGCAACGAGGAGGAGGAGGAGGAAAGCCCGGATCCGGACACGTCCCAATCCAGATGGAGACATTTTAAGGCCACAAATATGTCCTTTGGGGAGATGTTGGAGATGGTCGACATCATGAGGAAGTCCGACTATGATGGGAAGTATGGGCCTTACCCCAACCCCAACATCAGAAAGGCCAAGATCATGGCGAAAGTGATCAAAAGCCTTCACAGGAATTTCGGGGTACGAAGATCGAAAGATCAGCTCAGGAAACGGTGGTCGGACCTGAAGTTAAGAGAGCCAGAGCAGTACCGAAAGATCCGGAGAGCGCTGCAAAAAAGTAAGTAGTTGTGCTGTGTTCCTATTCTTTCTGTCTTTATTACGTTCGTGCTGCTCCATGTGCTTTTATTAATTGTAACGTTTAAAAGGGCAACTTTAATGTTCATGGGCCCATTTTTTTGGGCCTACTTGGATGCCAAATATTTGTTTGTGTAGATGGGTTTGTTACTAGAATGAAATGCCAACTAGATTGTGTGTAAGGAGAGGACACTGAGCAGCTGTTTTCACATCTGGACACTAGAGCACTAGTGTGGGACCCCAGAACACCATTTTTATTAGGGGGCCACACAGGTGCTCCAGTGTATACTATAGGGGGGGCTACATCTGTGAAGCTTGTACTAAACAGGTAAAGTATTGCAGCTTGACAAAGGCCAATAAAAAAAAGACATCTTTGAACTCGGCTAAAATAGACAATTGTACCCCACTTCCAAGCAATGTTTCATATTTATAGTTCTGCCATCAAATATCTGTGTGCTAATTATACCATTTTTGTTTTACATAGGGGAGAAAAGACTCGGAGGACAGCCCTCATCCGAGGAGACCACAGACCCCCCACCTCTGGAAGAAGGTGAAATACCCCAAACCCAAGCTGAGCAGGAGGAAGAAGAAGATGTGGTGGAGATTGGCACCACAACAGGTGAGTGTCTGCAACCACAGACTCAGGTAAAAGAGATGGATGGTGGCAGATTTTTGAGACCTTTTTTTTTTTTTCTTTCTCTCTTTTTAGGTGATCGTGATGTGAGGGATAGAGAACGCTTTACTTCTGAAAGTGCCCAGATCCTGATCGGGGAGATCATGGGGTGTAATGCCGAACTGCAAAACATCCAGCAAAAAATCAATGATGTTATTAAAAAAAATAATAACATCATTGATGTTTTGGGGCGAATTTAAAACCCCACAAAATCACTTTTTGGATTGTGGTCCAATCTTTTAAATTTTTTCGCAATGTTTTGAAAAGCCAAATTTGGAGGATGCACACAGTGTGCCAACATGTGCTATCTGCCATCACGGGAGATCAATGGAAGCGTTTTGGGGGTGCAACCCCTTCCTCAATTATAAAGTCGCGTTGAGGAAGGGCTTGCTCCCCCAAAACACGTCCCTTGATCCCCCCTGATGGCAGATAGCACATGTTGACATTCGTAAATTGGTGTGCATCTTCCAAATTTGGCTTTTCCAGGGGTGATTTCCCCCCATCTGAAAGCTATATCAAACCCAGTTCCTAACTACTGATGTCTGATATAGCCTTCAGGTTTTACCTAATGTGAACTTTGTAAGTTCAAGTTTTTTGGCTTTCTTGTTGGTTTTACACAGGCCTGTTTTATCTGAAATGGACATTTCGAATTTTGCTAATGCTACTGCAAAAATTGTTATACAACAAACATGTTGGTTTGTTTTAAAAACCTTTGGTAAATGCACATGTGATTGTGCAGGTATAAAAAAGTGGCTTACTCAAGAATGTGTGGATTATTGTCTCAACACTACAACACTTTTGGGGTGATGTAATAGCTGTTTATGCAAAAATGGGGGTTATTTCCTAAGGGAAAATCCTCTTTGCACTACAAGTGCAGTTTCAGTGCAGTTGCAAGTGCACTTGTAGTGAAATGTGTTTTTGCATTTAGGAAATACCAGCCAACAGTGCTTTGTATAAGGTTACCCAATCACGACATTTTCTGCACTCAACTGAACAACTGTTGAACTTGATCATTCATTTCTTGTAATTTATTATTTATAGTGACACTTTTCACTGGGTGTTAAAGAAATTTCTTTTCATGATAAAATTAATATTTTTCATGACACTATTATTATTATTATTATTATTTTTATGCATAAGTAGAGGGTCGTAGGCATTATACTGCTCTGACCCATTATTTTACACAATTTATATTAGCGCCGCTATCTCTATCTGTACACGTGTGAGAGGTATAGTTTTGGGATTTTGATCAGTCTATGTATTTATTTAAGTGGCAGCTTTTTTCACTGTACACTGTGGATGTACACATATTTTGTATTCATTTACACATCTTTTATGCAGCTTTGCACTTTTCTTTGGCGCAGTGGAGTAAGAGAGATTCAGGGGCGGTTTATTTGTATCTCTTGCTACAAACCATTGTCTATTTATTTACCACCTGCAGCCTTAGATGCCATTAATTGTAAACAAGTTAAAACTTGGTGGGATGTTTTCATGTTTGAGGTGGTTTTATTCATTGACCACTGATGATATATCATTTTATTCTCCTTTTTTTAGACTCGTCTGCAGTCATCCATAATTTTTATTAATAGGATCAGATTGTGTTTCAGTCATTGTTTGTCCTATGCAGCTGTATGATAGTATCATGACTAATTTATATAGCTTGTATTTTAAACCAGACAAATTCATTATCTCCTGTTGAAATGTTCATTTTAATTTATCAATATTCATTTTTATTGGTTACTTTTCCACATTAGCACTGTAACTAGTGGTGGATTATAAGTTAGGATATGTCATATGTCATATATGGTAATGCTGGACGCAGCATTCTAACTACACACCGTAAAAATGTTTGGGATCTACTAATGCATTCAGTCTTTTCACCTGTGCTTCACGGTCAGGGGGACATGAAGTGTGAGCATGTGCAGAGCAGGAGGTCACATGACTGATGGTGATCACATGACTGATGGTGATCACATGACTGATGGTGATCACATGACTGATCATAGATAGTATATAAGGATTGATGAACCATCCGTGTAGCCAATCCCATTTGAAAAAGTCTATTCGACGAAACATGTCTTGGGCATGGTTACATGGCATTCCATCGCACTGACATTAGATGCCGCTGTCTGAGGAGGACTACACCGATCGGATGGCTGGGCCTTAGAAGGTTGGGTGAGAGATACACCAGTTTACACTTCAGGTCCGCTGTGACCGCGGTGCACTGTTGGATCACTGATCTTGTTGCTTGCTGTGCTTGCTGTGGATTTCTTTTTAAAGGCCTTTATGTTTCAGTTTAAAAGTGAGTGTAACCATTGAAGTGTGTTTGAAGTGATTTTAATAAATCTGTCAAAATGGTATGACGCTATGTGGAGCACTTTATTCATTTTTTCACATATGGAGCTGGCTTGATTGGAGTCACGGTTCATCACATGCAACCCAGGTGTGGTTCAATTGCTGTTTTGCCAAACACGAGAGTGGGAGGCTATACAATCTGGTGAGTGCGCTCTTCAGAGGGAGTGGTGTCACTATCACGGTGGTGTGGTGGAAGAGTAGAAGAAGATTTTTCACAAGAAGATTGAAAAACAACTGTTGAACTTGATCATTCATTTCTTGTAATTTATTATTTATAGTGACACTTTTCACTGGGTGTTAAAGAAATTTCTTTTCATGATAAAATTAATAAGAGAGATTCAGGGGCGGTTTATTTGTATCTCTTGCTACAAAACAAACACAAGCAGTAAATGTCCACAAAGAATTTCTTTTTTTTTTATTATAAAAAGGCTTCACATATTGTCTGGCATATTGAAAGCCCCCCTACCCGCAAAGAACTCCAGGTAGCGTAACCGGACATCACGGGCACTCAGGGAGGGCAAGCCAGGACGGCCACTTTCAAGCGCCGTCAGTGTGGTTTGATGTAGGATTCCGGCCTCAAGTCAACTGAGCCAGCATAGTTGGCCGAATGTTTCCGGAAAAAGTTATGGAGAACACAGCACGCAAGTATTATATGGTTCAGTTTATACTCCGCCATATGGATAGGTGACAGAAATAGGCGGAACCGGCTGGCCAGGATTCCAAATGTGTTCTCCACCACTCTTCGGGCTCTGGCCAGCCGGTAATTAAAAACCCTCTGTTCCGGGGTGAGGGTCCTCATTGGGAATGGCCGCATCAGGTGATCCCCCAGCGCAAATGCTTCATCAGCAACGAACACAAATGGGAGTCCTTCCACATTGTCCTCTGGAGCTGGCAAGTCCAAGCTGCCATTCTGGAGACGCCTGTAGAACTCCGTCTGGGCGATGACTCCACCATCGGACATCCGGCCATTCTTCCCCACGTCCACATACAAGAAGTCGTAATTAGCCGACACCACCGCCAACATCACTATATTATTAAACCCCTTGTAATTATAATAGTACGACCCCGAGTTGGGTGGTGGGACGATGTGGACGTGTTTCCCATCAATTGCCCCTCCGCAGTTAGGAAAGTCCCACCGCTCGGCAAAGTGGGAGGCCACAGTCTGCCATTCCTGTGGCATGGAAGGAAACTGTTGAGGAAAAAACAATAAACATTACTATTTTTACTCTGAAACATGGCAAGCAGATTAGACACAAACATTATGAGGCAACCTCCAGATAGCATTTATTAAGGGGAATTTAACAACGCCAAAGTATAAGGTACACCTATCGTATTCCCCCTCCCCCCCTCTCATGGGCCATTTCTAACATTATAGGGGGTGTGTGGAAATCTTGGACAGGTAACCCTCTTCACTTCATTGAGAGATGAATGCCTAAATAAGGGATATTACTTGGAACAGCCCCTCCTTAGTTACACTATTGGCAGACCACTGGACAGGTAAGAAGTGTCTGAATACAAAGATATAAATACACACTGTACTCATTTGAGGACATTTGGACATTCTGCTATTACCTATCAAGATAATAATAGGATACAAAAACTTTAAACAGTACCATTGGAAAGTATACAGGCAGGCCCTTGCACTACATGCTTTGGGTAATTCATCCATAAATTTGACCAGTAAAGAGATGGGTATAGTGTGTATGGGTTTGGCAAAGTCAGCAGATAGATGATTGAGGATAGATAGAGAATTGGGATCAGCTGACTTAGCAGTTGGAGGGAGGGAGGGTTACTAGAAATTATTTGGGGACACCACAAAAAAAAGCCTCTGGCACTCGGCCTGAATTTAAAGCTAAAATAACATTTCCAAACATTTTAGGGGGTGTTTGGGGTAAAGCACTACTATGTAGCTGATAAAATACATTGTTAAGTGACTACATGAGGTGAATATAGGGCAGGAGACACCATGCTGGGGAGGTTATTGAAGGGCAAATATGTATGAAGGACATAAAATAATAATTACATAAAAATCCAGCATGCATGAGGACAAAGGGGACATTCACAGCATATTCCAATCATGGTAATTAGGGAATGAGGAAAGAAATACAATATATTAGCAAACATTCAATACAATAAAATGTGATATTAAAGGATAAAAATCTTAACTTCATATATTCCTTCTGCAGGACCTGGATGATGGCAGAACAGGTCTCTGGGATAATGATCCCCAGAGCCTGGGGGGAGATGCCTGTCGAGAACTTCAAGTCCTGCAGACTTCTCCCTGTGGCCAAATACCGCAAGGTAGCGACCAACCTCTGCTCCGGAGTGATGGCTTGCCTCATGCAGGTATCCTGCCTGCTGATATAGGGGGTCAGCGAAACCAACAAACGGTGAAACACGGGGTCCATCATCCGGAGAAAGTTCCTGAAATCATCAGGATTATTCTCACGGATCTCACGGAGCAAAGGCATATGAGAGAACTGGTCACGCTGAAGCAACCAATTCTTGGTCCATGAACTCCTCCCCACCCTGTTCATGGACTGGACTTGTGTCAAGGTCAGGACCCCAACACCAAGCCCCCACACAGCACGAACTCTACAAGGAGTACGCATACGAAACATGGCTAGAAAACGGTCGGCTGCTCAGAACGAAGTAACAGAATGCACTGAAGAACAGCAAGGCCTGTGAAGAGCGACTTGAAAAACAGTAACAAACGAACAAGAATACAATGACTACCTAAAGTCACGCAGAACTTGCTGCACGCACTGAAGAGCAGATACAAACCCACAAGCACAAACTGAACGTCAGAAAACGATCTGAAAGCCACGAGTCTGAAAAAGCGCGAATCGTCTCTCACCAAACTTTTACTAACACGAGATTAGCAAAAGGAGCCCAAAGGGTGCCGCACTTGGTTCTGAACCGGCCTTTTCTAGTCTCGTCGTACGTGGTGTACGTGACCGCGTGGTTGTCGATCGGAAATTCCGACAACTTTGTGCGACCGTGTTTAGGCAAAACAAGTTTGAGCCAACATCCGTCGGAAAAAATCCTAGGATTTTGTTGTCGGAATGTCCGAACAAAGTCCGACTGTGTGTACGCCCTATTACACATGAATATGCTTTAACCACTTGCCGACCAGCCGCCGTCATTATATTGCAGACATGAACCTATGGCTAAAGCCACAGGGCCTGGGGAGACTTCTGCATCCATCACCTTAAAGTTACATAGTAGTTGAGGTTGAAAAATGACACAAGTCCATCAAGTCCAACCTATGTGTGTGATTATATGTCAGTATTACATTGTATATCCCTGTATGTTGCGGTCATTCAGGTGCTTATCTAATAGTTTTTTGAAACTATCAATGCTCCCCGCTGAGACCACCGCCTGTGGAAGGGAATTCCACATCCTTGCCGCTCTTACAGTAAAGAACCCTCTACGCAGTTTAAGGTTAAACCTCTTTTCTTCTAATTTTAACGAGTGGCCACGAATCTTGTTAAACTCCCTTCCGCAAAAAAGTTTTATCCCTTTTGTGGGGTCACCAGTACGGTATTTGTAAATTGAAATCATATCCCCTCTCAATCGTCTCTTCTCCAGAGAGAATAAGTTCAGTGCTTGCAACCTTTCCTCATAACTAATATCCTCCAGACCCTTTATTAGCTTTGTTGCCCTTCTTTGTACTCGCTCCATTTCCAGTACATCCTTCCCAGAACTGGACAGCATACTCTAGGTGCGGCCGGACCAGAGTCTTGTAGAGCGGGAGAATTATCGCTTTATCTCTGGAGTTAATACCTTTTATCAAAACAAGATTCATTTGTAGAACCCTAAATAAGATGACTTTAGTACCTTGCAAGATGGCCTGTTGAAGCCTGTGAAAATTGTACTCCAAGTGGCTTGCAATAAGGTAATACTTTGCTTGCAATCATCACACCAATGTGTTTTTTCATGCTGTTTGCTTTTTTCAGAAACACATGACATTTTTTTAACATGGGTTCCTATGGAACATGTTCAAATTAATGCATTTTTGTCCTTCTGTATTTTTAGAATGGTCAGGGACTTTTTTAAAGGCAAAACTCAATAGACTTCAATAGAGAAGCTGCAGAAAAGCATGTAGCACAATTTTGCAGCGATTTACGTTTTGCATTTTTAAATCTGCCCAACAGCAAATCCCCCCCCCCAAAAAAAAGAAAAAGCATAAACGTAAAAAGTAAAATCGCTGTAAAAACTGCAGAAAGCACAGGCCAATTTTCAGCTTTCAGCGCTGACACACTTTGAATGACAATTACGCGGTCATGCTACACTGTAACCATTTAATCACTGCTGGGTTTTTTATTTACTACAAAATAAAAAAAGGTTTTCTTAGTTTCTGTCAGTAAATTTTGTTAATCAGTAATTTTTTTCCTTCACTGATGTGCTCTGATGAGGCGACACTGATGGGCACTAATAGGCTGCACTGATCGGCACTGATGAGGTAGCACTTATTGGCACTGATGAGGTGGCACTTATGGGCACTGATTAGGTGGCACTGATGAGGAGGTACTAATATGCTGCACTTATGGGCACTGATGGGTGGCACTGATATGTGGCACTGCTGAACACTGATAGGCGGCACTGGTGGGCACTGATAGGTGGTACTGATTAGCACTGATAGGCGGATAGTGGGCACTGATGGGTGGCACTGATGGGCATTGATAGGCAGCAATGATGGGCATTAATGGGCAGCAATGATACACATTGATGGCCAACACTGATAGATGGCACTGATAGACACCACAGACTGGCATCACTAATGGGCACTGATTGGTGGCACTGATTGCTGGCACTGGTGGGCACTGATTGCTGGCACTGGTGGCACTGTAGCGTAATCAGGGCACTGATGATCAGTGCCCTTATTACATGTCTGGATGTCCCCTGTGACGAGATGCCGCTGATCGGCTCTCCTCGCCACACACTCTGTCAGTGTGAGGCGATGAGAGACGATTACCGGCATTTTCATGTTTACATGTGACCGGCTGTGATTGAACAGTCGATCAAATGGTTAAAGAGCCGGGGCTGGGGCTTATTGAAGAGATCGGGGTCGCACCGTGTCCTAGCAACACAGCGCGGCCGCGCTGCGCACCCGTTCTGGAACCACATCATATGACATCATCCCAGAACGAGAGCCGCACCACCCCTCCGTCATTTGATGTCAGAAGAAAGTTGTAACTTGTTGAGTCTAATGGAGGCACATCATTGGAGCAACGAGGAGGAAAGCATGATCTGTCCATGATAGTCCGGGGTGGCTAAAAAGCTTTATCTGACCAAACTTAATTGTGAGGTCACACTCTGTGAGGTGAGCGCATTTCTTATGGGGGAGCACTGAGGTGAATAGATACAAAGCACGGATTTTTGATAATTTGTGAAGACTCAACAAGTTACAACTTTCTTCTGACATTTTCATTAATTAAATATTTAAATGCCCTCAAGCAGGGGATTTATATTATTACAAGAAGAAATACATAATGAATATATCATATTATTGTATATTCACATGTTATTATGTTGGCACTCATATTCACACAGGAGAATTGATACACTAATGCTGCGCACACACGAGCGGACTTTATGGCAGACTTGGTCCGGGGGACCGGACTCCGTAGAACAATTCCATTGTGTGTGGGCCCCAGCGGACTTTTTTTTCCCAAAAGTTCGACAGACCTAGACATGAAACATGTTTCAAATTTTTCCGACGGACTCGAGTCCGGTCGAAAAATCCGCTCATCTGTATGCTAGTCAGACGGACTAAAACCGACCCAAGGGCAGCTATTGGCTACTGGCTATCAACTTCCTTATTTTAGTCCAGTCGTACGTCATCACGTACGAATCCGTCAGACTTTGGTGTGATCGTGTGTAGGCAAGTCCGTTCATTTGTAAGTCCGGCGCACCTACGCTACAAAGTCTGTCGGAAAGATCGTCGGACCAAGTCTGCCGTAAAGTCTGTTTGTGTGTACGCGGCATGAGTGGTTGGATACATTTATTATCACTAGCGCAGCATGATCTGTTTTGAGTTTATTTGCACATTTATATTGGGAGTGTGTTACTTGCTGCTTGCATATATTACTCAGATTGTATTTTAGTTGCTCCCAAGACTACCTATTTTATATACAACCAAAAACATAAATGTATTTTATTGCAATTTTATGTGATAGACCAACACAAAGTGGCACATAATTGTGAAGTGAAAGAAAAATGATAAATGGTTTTCAAAATTTTTTTTTCAAAAGTTGTGGAGAAGTTTAAAGCAGGGTTAGGTTATAAAAGAATATCCTAAGTTTTAAACAGAGCACTGTTCAATCCATCATCCGAAAATGGAAAGAGTATGGCACAACTACAAACCTACCAAGACATGGCCGTCCACCTAAACTGAAAGTCCAGGCAAGGAGAGCATTAATCACTCCACAAATCCGGCCTTTATAGAAGAGTGGAAAGAAGAAAGCCATTGTTCAAAGAAAGCAATAAGAAGTCCTGTTTGGAGTTGGCGAGAAGCCATGTGGGTACACAGCAAACATGTGAAAGAAGGTGTTCTGGTCAGATGAGACCAAAATTGAACTTTTTGGCCTAAAAGCGAAACGATATGTGTGGTAGAAAACTAACACTGCACATCACCCTGAACACACCATCCCCACCGTGAAACATGGTGGTGGCAGCATCATGTGGGGATGCTTTTCTTCAGCAGGGACAGGGAAGCTGGTCAGAGTTGATGGGAAGATGGATGGAGCCAAATACAGGGCAATCTTAAAAAAAATCTGTTAGAGCCTGCAAAAGACTTAAGACTGGGAGCGGAGGTTCACCTTCCAGCAGGACAACGACCCTAAACATACATCCAGAGATGCAATGGAATGGTTTATATCAAAGCATATTCATGTGTTAGAATGGCCCAGTCAAAGTCCAGACCTAAATCCAATTGAGAATCTGTGGCAAGACTTGAAAATTGCTGTTCACAGACGCTCTCCATCCAATCTGACAGAGCTTGAGCTATTTTGCAAAGGAGAATGGGCAAAAATGTCATTTTCTAGCTGTGCAAAGCTGGTAGAGACATAGTCAAAAAGACTTGCAGCTGTATTTGCAGCGAAAGGTGGTTCTACAAAGTACTGACTGTACTGGATGCCACGTTGTTCACATATTTATTTGTAAAAAAAATTGAAAATCATTTATTTTCCTTCCACTTTACAATTATGTGCCACTTTGCGTTGGTCTTTCACATAAAATCCCAATAATATACATTTACGTTTTTGGTTGTAACATGACAAAATGTGGAAAATTTCAAGAGGTATGAATACTTTTTCAAGGCACTGTAGTTATCAAATCACTTGTCATCGAGAAGCCACCTCTAATATGAATAATCAAAGCTCTGCCCTAACCAAGATGGCCACCTCCACACAGAGGCACAGTGTGGGACAAGGCATGGTAAGTTAGCAATGGGGAAAGATCAGCTGCAAGGAGACCACGGGCAATACTGGTGACAAGACGTTTGCTCTTTGCTTGCCTTTTTTTTGGCAGAGCTTCCACAGTTCAAAAATGTGATTAATGATTTTAGTGAAATTATATACTTTTTCTAATAGTTTTCTGTTTACCTTTATAGAACTATTGACTTAGAACATTGTTTAGTTCGTCAAGCAAGAGAGAATGGAAAGGAGGTTTTATGTGTTGTCATGGAAAGCATCCGCACAACGCGTCAGTGTTCTCTGACTGTCCATGCTGGCATGCGGGGGGAAGCTATGAGAGTAAGTTTAAGAGCCTTCTGAGAATAAAAAAATTTACATTGATAGAATACCCAGTTTAATTACATATTCGTTTTCACCACAAAAGATAAAACTTCCATCAGTTTGGATGTAATATGCTGTGATGCATCTTTGAAGTTTGGAGGATTTTTGGGAAAATGCTTTCAGGTGACTAGCTTGGGACTTCTTTATATTTTTCATTTATGCCCCATACACTAGGTGATTCTCTGGACAAAAGGTCTGCAATGGCCAAATTTAGTATCTTTATCACCTGATGTGCAGTCACCTTTAATCCTCAACTGTGAAAAGTCTTAGCTTTTTGAGTCAGAATACTAAAATTGAGAGTACCTCAGCAGTATAGGCGTACAAATGTCAAATTACTCAAGCTTTGGAGACAGAAGTAGTAAGTCAAGTCAGCACTGATGGAGTTGGATGAATGCCAGTATTTTGGAGTCACCACCTTACTTCTGCTAACTTCAGCACCAAGAGTCATATAAGGGAGTCTCTAGTATACCATAGTAATGACTAGAGTTGAGCGAACAGTTCGAGCAGAGCAAAAGTTCGACCCGAACATCACCTGTTTGCCTGTTTGGTGAACACCTGAATTTTGTGGGGCCCATCGAGCACCCCACAATGCACTGCACGCTGCACAGTGCATTCTAAGCCCTGATTGGGCAGGCCGGGAAGCCAGCCGCGGTGCGGCGTCCGTGGCGTCCTTAGCAACTGATGCGTCATCAGCTGTCAACGGGCTTCCCCGCTGACAGCTGAATGAAAAAAAAAATATTGCGGACAATAGAATTTTTTTTTTTAAAAAGGGAGTGGGGGTCCCCCTTAATCAATACCAGGCACTTAGCTCTGCTATGGTTTTAAGGGGAACCTCCACGCCAAAATTTTTCAAAAAATGGCGTGGGGTCACAAAAGGCCTGGTATGGATGGGGGGGACCCCCACGCATTTTTTTTAAATTTTCTATTGCTGGCAATGATATCTTTGTTTTTTTCTTTATGGATGTCAGTTTTGCTGCAGCAGGTTCTATACACAGTACAGATGTGCCACTTTGCAGGCAAACTAAGGGGACCCCCAGGCACTATATTTAAAGGAGTTTTTCATTGTTATTGTTCCACTTTAAGCATTATTAAAATTACTGCTCCTGCAAAAACGATCTTTTTTAAAACATTTTTTTTTATATACATGTCCCTCAGGGCAGTATCCGGGCCACCATACCCTTTTATGGCCAATAACTTGCATATAAGCCTTCAAAATGGGCACTTTTGATTTTTCAAGTTCGAGTCCCATAGACTTTAATAGGGTTTGGAGTTCGGGTCCAAACTTTTGCGATGTTCGAGAGTTCTGGGCGAACCGAATCGTGGGTGTGCTTGGCCCAACTCTAGTAAAGACTATTTAAGTGAGAACTTTGGGGTAGATTTACTAAAACTGGTGCACTCAGAATCTGGTGCAGCTGTCCATGGTAGCCAATCAGCCTGTAACTTCAGCTTGTTCACTTAAGCTTTGGCAATAAAACCTGGGAGTTGATTGATTTCTTTGCAGAGCTGCACCAGATTTTGCACTCTGCAGTTTTAGTAAATTACCCCGAATGTGCCATCTCAACTTCCTAAAGTGAATCTCCAATGTGTTTTTTTTATTGGATCTTGTTTTGTTTCTTGACAAATAAACAGAATTTGTCAATAGAATAAATATTTAACTGAGCTTTCCCATATCAGTAGTTCTTACCATCAATATGTCAGTGCAGGAGACCATTCAGCCAAAGTGCAAACACCTCAATGTCAACTTTGATTTGGCACTTACTGACCGCAGTAGTGCACCCCAGAAACCTGGGTCATTCAGTAATACAATCAGACTTTGTGTTTGCTGGCTTGGCTCTCCTTGCCCTACCTCTCACAACTTACCACTGGCCTATCACTGTGATGAGTAGCTTCATTGGACACTAGTAAGCTTAAGAGCTGTAGGGGATCAGACCAGACCCACTGACCCCAGAACCTAATTTCTGGAGCTGATTTCTGTTTGCATTACAGAGGAAACTCATTTTTGGGTTCCTGGTACATACACTTTGGGGTGAGCGGCACTTTTCAATATTTTTGTTTGAGGCCAGAATTTCTTTTCTAGGAGTTATGATAAGATTGGGTTTAGAGTCAAGTGTTAGGGGTTAAGGCAGGGGTGTCAAACTCAATTTCATTGTGGGCCACATCAGCATTATGGTTGCCCTCAAAGGGTCGATTGTATCGGTAAGACTATATACAGTATCTCACAAAAGTGAGTACACCCCTCACATTTTTGTAAATATTTTATTTTATCTTTTCATGTGACAACACTAAAGAAATGATATTTTGCTACAATGTAAAGTAGTGAGTGTACAGCTTGTATAACAGTGTAAATTTGCTGTCCGCTCAAAATAACTCAACACACAGCCATAAATGTCTAATCCGCTATAAACAAAAGTGAGTACACCCCTAAGTGAAGATGTCCAAATTGGGCCCAAAGTGTCAATATTTTGTGTGGCCACCATTATTTTCCAAACACAAGAAAAAAGACCTCTCCTGCGCTCAGGTGTCCATGAACTGGATAAGTGGTGCAGCCACCTATAGAAGTAATGCCTAGCGTCTTGCAGCCCTCATTTGAACAATGGGTATTCAAGCTAAAAAACACAAAAAAGAAAGAGGGCGCACCAACCTAGTGCATTACCACTGATAAACTTTAATGCAGCATAAAAACAGTAAAAATTATACTCACAAACGAGCTAGTATAAATAGCTTTCAAAAGGGCGCAAAAGCGCTGTTTCTGTGGATCGACACCCCAGGACCTGTTGCCGAGAGGATAAGACCAGCGCAAATGGCTGATGGCTTACGCGTTTCGGGGGAGCACCCCTTTCTTCAGAGCCTAAGCGGGGTGCTCCCCCGAAACGCGTAAGCCATCAGCCATTTGCGCTGGTCTTATCCTCTCGGCAACAGGTCCTGGGGTGTCGATCCACAGAAACAGCGCTTTTGCGCCCTTTTGAAAGCTATTTATACTAGCTCGTTTGTGAGTATAATTTTTACTGTTTTTATGCTGCATTAAAGTTTATCAGTGGTAATGCACTAGGTTGGTGCGCCCTCTTTCTTTTTTGTTTTTTTGTGTTTTTTGTGTTTTTTGCACCATTATTTTCCAGCACTGCCTTAACTCTCTTGGGCATGGAGTTCACCAGAGCTTCACAGGCTGCCACTGGAGTCCTCTTCCACTCCTCCATGACAACATCACAGAGCTGGTGGATGTTAGAGACCTTGCGCTTCTACACCTTCTGTTTAAGGATGCCCTACAGATGCTCAATAGGATTTAGGTCTGGAGACATGCTTGGCCAGTCCATCACCTTTACCCTCAGCTTCTTTTGCAAGGCAGTGGTCATCTTGAATGTGTGTTTGGGGTCGTTATCATGTTGGAATACTGCCCTGTAGACCAGTCTCCGAAGGGAGGGGATCATGCTCTGCTTCAGTATGTCACAGTACATGTTGGCATTCATGGTTCCCTCAATCAACTATAGCTCCCCAGTGCCGGCAGCACTCGTGCAGCCCCAGACCATGACACTCCCACCACCATGCTTGACTGTAGTCAAGACACACTTGTCTTTGTACTCCTCACCTGGTTGCCGCCACACACGCTTGACACCATCTGATCCAAAAAAGTTTATCTTGATCTCATCAGGTCACAGGACATGGTTCCAGTAATCTATGTCCTTAGTCTGCTGGTCTTCAGCAAACTGCGGGCTTTCTTGTGCATCATCTTTAGAAGAGACTTCCTTCTGGGACTACAGCCATGCAAACCAATTTGATGCAGTGTGTGGCGTATGGTCTGAGCACTGACAGGCTGACCCGCCACCCCTTCAACCTCTGCAGCAATGCTGGCAGCACTCATACATTTATTTCTCAAAGACAACCTATGGATATGATGCTGAGCACGTGCACTCAATTTCTTTGGTTGACCATAGTGAGGCCTGTTCTGAGTGGAACCTGTCTTATTTAACTGTACACTCTTGGCCACCAAGCTGCAGCTCAGTTTCAGGGTCTTGGCAATCCTCTTATAGCCTAGATCATCTTTATGTAGATTTACAATTCTTTTTTTTCAGATCCTCAGAGAGTTCTTTACCATGAGGTAGTTGAACTTCCAGTGACCAGTATGAGAGAGTGAGAGCGATAACACCAAATTTAACACACCTGCTCCCCATTCACATCTGAGACCTTGTAACACTATTGAGTCACATGACACCGGGAGGGGAAATGGCTAATTGGGCCCAATTTGGACATTTTCACTTAGGGGTGTACTCAATTTTGTTGCCAGTGGTTTAGACATTAATGGCTGTGTGTTGAGTTATTTGAGGAGACAGCAAATTTACACTGTTATACAAGCTGTACACTCACTACTTTACATTGTAGCAAAGTGTCATTTCTTCAGTGATGTCACATGAAAAGATGGAATAAAATATTTACAAAAATGTGAGGGGTGCATCCAAGGCGCCATAAACGCCTTAGATGCATTTACAATGCGTTTACAGCGCACTTGTGGTGCATTTCAATAGCATTGAATGGAGGCAAAGCGTCAAAACCTGCCCAACTCTTTGCCTCACCACAATGCTAATGCTGCAGTGTGAACACCTCCATCCGCTCCCTATTTTAACAATCTTGAGTGGCATTGATAGGCGTTCAGGAAGCTTTAAAAGAAAGGCGACTCAACAACCTATTTTAAATGCCTGTGTGAAAGAGCCCTAAGATCGCCTTATTATAACGGCATTTATGTTTTCAGATGTAATATATCCTATCATCTAAAATAACTTTATTCTTTATTTTTCATTTTCAGTTTCATTTAATTGATGACAAAAACCATAAAGGACGTGACAAAGCTATTGTATTTCCAGCCCATACAACCATAGCGTTTAGTATTTTTGATCTTTACATTCATCTGGATGGCCATTTTGGTAAGCTCTATAACCATCATTATAACCTATATGTATGAATTAAAACTAAGATCGTTTTGTGCCACGTGATGATTTTATATATACAAAAGAAAATGGTCTGTTTTTGCCAGTGACCCACCTCCACCCCCTAATTAAATGCAACAAAGAAGAATTACGCCTGTGGGACTTTAGATTAGGTGAGCACAGAAAGGTCAATGGGAGTATACAAAGTAAACATGGTTTGTAAATTTATTAAAATTGTATAACATTCATCGTATATGAAATGCATGATGATTTTACACAGCAGTCAGCTTGTTTGAAGATTGTTCTTAAGTGAGTAGAGGTCCCAAAGCATGGATTCACTGTGTATTTTCCTCTGCAACATAATAATCTGACAGATGTTTATGTTCTAACCTTTCTCAATTTGGGCTAAAACTAAAAAAAATTAAAAAGTGTTGGATAAAATTACATTTATTAAGAATATAGCAAAAAAGTGCAGCGCTATAAATTGTAATTAGTGTTAATTGATACAAATATAAGTGTACCACAACTAAAAGTGCAAAAGTGCAAATGATGTCCATGATTATAAACCATAAATCGTATAAAATAAATACAGTTTACATCAACAGTTAGAAAAAACAAAAGCCCAAAAGCCGAAACTGCGCTAGAAATAATATGTGAATATCAAAAAAAACAATATTGAAATAAAGCTGCCAGCACCTAGAAGTCTAGTATCAAAACTCCAAACCATAAGTAAAAACACAAAAGATGCAGCGCTAAAATAACATGTGAAACCAAAAAAACTTAAATAGAAAGCAGGATGAGACCAAAGAAAACTAAAGAAGAGTCTCATTAGGATACCAGCATAGATCAATGGTAAATAATCATGTGAAAAATAATCATGTGAACTATATTGTGAACAATGTTGAACAAGCAAACCATATGTAAAAAAATGCTCTACAAGTGAGGTGTATAAAGAAAAAAAGTCCCATTAAAATTCCAGAACATGAATCAGCAAGGAAATGACACCCATCCTTCAAAATGCAGGAAAGGAAGATTTTAAGGAATATTCCCCGTGTTACTTCACACCCAAGGTGAGTAAAGTAGTCTGCTTACTAGATGGCGATGACTGTTATTACAGCATTCTCGCCCAGCGCAAGGAAATCGGTCTCACAAAACCCAAAGACACAGTACCGGAAAAGAAACTATGAGCAGGTAATTCTCGGAAACATAAAGCGAGAAACTTCAATAGTGCAGTATGTATATAAAAGATAATTTATTAAAAACCAAAAAGGAATCGCACTTACAATATTGCAGTTAATCATAAGCGATAAGGTGTAGCATGAAAACAGATCGTGGTGTCTCCATCATCTGCACTTCACTTCCTATGTCTGTTTGTTAGCCCATCCAAAAACGCAATGATGTCACCGTTACAGGCTCCCTCTACGCGTTTCGTCACTATAGGATGTCGTCTGGGGATTACATCAACAGTTGATTGAGCAAATGTCCGATGCATTAAAAATGCACAAAATACAAATGTCCATATATAATGGATAAGTGACTTGAATTCATAAGAGAAAATCCTGGTGCACTGTGAAGTGAATCATTCATGTATAGTGGGACTTGAGAAATAAACTTGACCACGTGAGACCACCACCACAGAGAGACAGGAGGCTTACCGGAAAGCTAATGACCGCCCTTACTGAGGGCGGTCATACAAGGCTTGTTGGATCTGAGATCCGTTTGAAGAAATATCCTGGTAACTGAAGCCTGGAGAGATGTCCCGATGTTCTGGGCTTTCACCACTGGATGGTTTTCCACAGGCTCTGAGCAGTATTCCAATCCGATCCCGCGGCAAAAAGTGCAAGTGAATGAATATATAAAAAATAAAATAAAAAACTCCAATAGCGCAATAATGCTACAAAAATGCTTTATTGGAGGGGAATGCAATGCTGCATGTAACGAGAAGACCCACAACCGAGTCACTCGATTAATCAGATAAAAGTTGGAATTCCAACCAAAATAAAATCACATCAATGTGTGAGAGCGATCCCGCATGCGCAGAGCGTGTGTGCGTAGCGTCCCGACTATCGTTTTGTCATACGTGACGTCATCATATAGAATATAAAAATATTATTTGATGCCAGGACTACATCAGATAAGAAATCTCTAAACTAAAGCATCAAAAGCTACGAGGATGTCTATCCTTCTGCAAATTGGGGGCCTCTATTTGTAATACTAATCCAGGAACCGTATATATATTGACCCTAGATTACACTATTCTGGGTGCATCCGTAACCCTAATAAGCTTCAAGAACTTGGAATGTACCTGTAACCCAATAAACTTAAATGATTTTGGGAACAGCAGATGATATGGCTATTGTAATTCAAATCTAAAGTGTAATAATTTCAGTTAAAAAACGGAACTGTAGCATGTATAAAATAAGAATGTTATCCTGTACCAGAACAACATGATTGTGATATGAAATTCATTCATTCTTGCTTTCCAGAACTATGTGTATCATCTGCATCAAGAGGTGGATTTGAGAAGGTACGCACAAGATCTTTCTCATTAAATGCCCTGAGGAACCGTTTATATCGAACCGGCATCTTATTTACCGGTAAGTCAAATATGTGCTGCCAAAATAGCATTCCAAATGTAACCTATATGACTGCTCACTGGTAATATTTTACAAAGACAGAGAAAAAAAAGTTTATCTGGGGCAGTTACATGACATTGCATGATTTATCCAAAGTGTCTAAATTGAGATTGACTTTCAAATGTATTTGAATTGCCAATTTTTCAAGCAAAGGTTAATAAAAAAAATTAGACCCTGTGCTTTAAAAAAAAGTACAACCTGCTGCATTTTGTTTCATCCAGAAAGCATCAAAATGTGTGTGAATGCACCAGAATGCACATTGCCCTAGTGAAAGTAACGATTTTGTCAAAATAACAAAAGAGAAAAAAAAATCACTGGAATGCATCAAAACACATCAAAAACATGTGTAAAAGCATATGCATCAATGCATCCAGAATGCTGAAATTGTAGTGTGAACAAGCCAGTGGTCAGCAACCTTTTTCCACTTAAAGGCCGGATTCAATGTATGTGAATGCATGGAGGACCGCATTCACCTGCTAGTAAATGAAGATAATAATAATCCTAACACAAGAATAATAACAGTACAGGTTTACCTCACTTTAAGGTACTCCATTATACAAACCCAGTTCACCCTGAGGGAGCATGTGGCTGGGGATTCAGATTTTACTGCCCCAACCCCCAGCCCTGCCAGCCAGCATGGTTTGGAGATGGGGTTCCTGTCCCTAGGGAAAATGGGGTTCCTGCCCTTAAGGGAGATGGGGTCCCCGTTAATAGGGGGGATTGGGGCTCCGTCCCCTAGTGAGAGGGGGTCACTGGTCCCAGGGGAGAAGGGTCCCTGTCCCCAGGTGAAAAGGGTTCCCTGTCCCCAGGGGAGATGGGGTCCCTGTCCCCAGGTAAGAAGGGGTCCCTGTCCCCAGGTGTGATGAGGTCCCTGTCTCCAGCTGAGAAGGGGCCCCGGCCCCCAGGGGAGATGGGGTCCCTGTCCCCAGGTAAGAAGGGGTCCCTGTCCCCAGGTGTGATGGGGTCCCTGTCTCCAGGTGAGAAGGGGTCCCTGCCCCCAGGGGTGATGGGGTCCCTGTCCCTAGCTGAGAAGGGGTCTCTGTCCCTAGGGGAGAATGGGTCTCTGTCCCCAGGGGTGATGAGGTACCTGGCCCCAGGTGAGAAAGGGTTTCCCCTATTGCAGTGTCCTCTGTACCCCCATAGCAGTGTTCTCTGTCCCTGTTTAAATCACTCTAAGTGTCCTCTGCCCCCCTCCCCCCATAGCAAGTTTCCCCGTGCCCCCCAAAGCAGTGTCCTCTGTCCCGTGCACCCCCCGACTGTAGTGTCCTCTGCCCCCCTGCACCCCGCACATACACACACACAAATACAAACTGTGTAGGTAGAACTCTCCTACCTTACACAGGTGTACAGTAGAGCAGAGATCGGCATCACAGGGCTGGATGGGGGCAGGAACTGCTGAAGTTAACTTTTCACATTAACAGGCTGGTGATTGGTTGCTAGGAGCACCTGGCAACCAATCACCTGCTATTTAATGTAAAAAGTTAACTCCAGCGGTTCCCGCCCTCATCCAGCCCTGTGATACTGGCCGCTCGCAGCGGTGAAAATGTCCGCTGGCCCGGTGGCTGTTAAGTAATCACGGGCATTAAGGGGCTGGACGTTTAGCGTTGGCGGGCCTGAAGCGGCCCAAGGGCCATGGGTTGCCGACCCCTGCCATAAGACCTGGTTCACACCTATGCAGTTTGCATTTGTTACGTTTCTGCAGTGCTTTTTGCTTTTTTACTCAATTGTTTTTCAGTTTTTTTCCATCCATTTTGCGCTTTAATGCTTTTTTTCGCCAATTTGTTGTCGGGCAGATTAAAAAAGTGCAAAATGCGCCAAAAACAAGTTAACCACTTCAGCCCCGGACCATTCGGCTGCCCAAAGACCAGAGTGCTTTTTGCAATTCGTCACTGCGTCGCTTTAAAATTGATGTCCTTTTTTTCCTACAAATAGAGCTTTCTTTTGGTGGTATTTGATTGCCTCTGCGTTTTTTTTTTTTTTTTGCGCTATAAACAAAAAAGGAGAGACAATTTTGAAAAAAAAAAAGCAGTATTTTTTACTTTTTCCTATAATAAATATCCCCCAAAAATATATAAAAAAACACATTTTTTCCTCAGTTTAGACTGATATGTATTCTTCTACATATTTTTTGGTTAATAAAATCCCAATAAGTGTATATTAATTGGTTTGCGCAAAATTTATAGCATCTACAAAATAGGGGATAGATTTATGGCATTTTTATTTTAAATTTTTTGTTATTAGTAATGGCAGCGATCTGCGATTTTTATCAGGACTGCGACATTATGGCGGACACATTGGACATTTTTGACACATTTTTGGGACCATTGTCATTTATACAGCGATCAGTGTGATTAAAAATGCATTGATTACTGTGTAAGTGACACTGGCAGTGAAGGGGTTAACCACTAGGGGGCAGTGAAGGGGTTAAGTGTGTCCTAGGGAGTGATTCTAACTGTGAGGGGGCTGGGCTTGAACACACAGGACAGTGATCACTTCTCTCGATCACAGAGAGCAGTAGATCACTGTCCTGTCACTAGGCAGAATGGGGAATGCTTTGTTTACATAAACATCCCCCCGTTCTTCCTCTCTGTGACATGATTGTGGGCACCCGGCGGACATCGAGTCCGCGGGACCCGCAGTCACAGAGACCCCCGTGGCGCACTCGCGACACCGCTTCTTAAAGGGGACATAACTGTACGCCCTTTTGCCTGCCAGTGCCATTCTGCCGACGTACATCGGCGTCCGCTGGTCGGCAAGTGGTTAGAAATGCACTACATGCTTTTCTGCAGCTTCTCCATTGAAGTTTATTGAACCAAAAATGCACCATTTTATGTTTAAAAAAAAAAGTCCCTGACCCTTTCCAAAAACACAGCAGCTGAAAAAAGCATAGATGTGAACGTGTCCCATAGGAAACCTTGTTAAATGGACTGTAGTGCGTTTCTGCAAAAGGCAAAAAGCACCAAAAATGCATAGGTGTGAACCATGCCTTAGTTTAAGGTCTGGAGCAGTGACCTAAAAGTAATGGCACCAGCAGGTTAGCATAACAGTCAGAAAATTCGCTTTTTTAAAAGGAGGTCTCATGATAAATTAGTCTAACTCTATCCCATACCCTAGCTTATATGTTATTCTGACTAGTAACCCTATCCCAACAGTACACAAAAAATTGATAATTTACAAAATAGTGAACTGTTGGCATTAAACCAGCAGTAGCTGTTCTTTTCAATTTCTCATTTATAGGTTTACATCAGGATTCAACAGAATGACAAGGTGTTAATCTTTGGCATTCAGAATTGGTACATATAGCTTTAAACCCTTCAGCCCCGGAAGATTTGGCTGCTGAATGACCGGGCCATTTTTGCGATTCGGCACTGCTTCGCTTTAACTGACAATTGCACAGTCGTGCGACGCTGCACCCAAACAAAATTGACGTCCTTTTTTTCCCGCAAATAGAGCTTTCTTTTGGTGGTATTTGATCGCCTCTGCAGTTTTTATTTTTTGCGCTATAAACAAAAAAAGAGCGACAATTTTGAAGAAAACAAAGAAGAAAGTAAAGAAAGTAAAACAACCCATTCCATTTAAAACAGAAATGAAAGGCAAAACATTTATGTATAGAAATGAAAAAAGCATAGCTAGAGAACTGACCACAGTGTGCTCCCATGTCTAGCGTGGTGAGTTTTTAATAGGAAAGCAGAGGGACTGGCAAAAACACCAGGGATTTCACACAAAGGAAACAATACAAAGAGAACAGGATGCGTTTTATACAAATACATGGTACAGCAGGCACATATCAGGAATATGAAATGCTGGGTTTATATATTCTGTAAACTTGTGAATAATTATGGATTGTACACATTACTATAAATTATGGAAAGTCACATTAGTAGCCATTCTGGTTGTCATACTTCCTCAGGTTGGAAGTCTGATAAGCAGCAGAAAGAACAATAGTAAAGTGATGATAGGGATCAGTGTTGGGTGTGCTTTGGAAAAAGAAGGGTTTTCCAGAACTGTCTCAATGCAGCACCTGATAAAGGTTTTACTAATAGGGAGGGAATACACAAAGGGGTCAGAAATAGTAATTCACCTTTCTTTTTAATGTAGCAGCAAGTGAAAGAAAACCCAAATTTTGTGTTGTCCCCAGAAAAATAATAGCGGTGAACCTTCCATTAGAGACACTAGTTCTTGTGACCTGAGGGTCCCCAAGGAATTCCTTTAGTTTGCAGGGTTTTCCATTACTATGGGACAGGAAGTGAAGGGAAATCTCCGCAATGGGACACAGATGGGAAAAAAGGGGTTAAAACCCTTCCCTGTTCTATCCAAAATGAAAAAAAAAAAAAAGTTTTGCCTATAGTTCTACTTTAATATGCCGGAATCCATTGATGCCCACATTTACATTATAGTATAAGCTTTTGGTTTTCAGTATCAGTATATTTTAGAGGACAGTAAAATGTATATTTATATGACATTGGGCACTCATTTTTAATATAATAGTAAGATATTTATTGTATGTTGAACAGGAAAAAGGACAATGGACATCATGGTTAACTCAGACTCGTACTATGATGACATATTTTCTGACTACTATGACAAGGCTGCCAGCATGACTGACATCTCTACCACCTACATGAGAGAAGGTGCTCATACTCGTGTCAACCTGCTGAATAATAACATCCCCAAGGGACCCTGTGCCTTGTGCGGAATGGGCAACTCCAAAAGAGAGACAGTTTACGGCTGCTTTGAGTGTTCTTTTAATGGGCAAAAGTACGTCAGGCTCCATGCAGTTCCTTGCTTTGATCTCTGGCATAAAAGGCTCAAGTGAAAGATGCGTGTGACCCAATGGTGCTTCTTGGTTATAACTCAGGTATAACGGTGCCACAGCCCTCATCTCATATATGCAAAGTGGACTCTGACCTAAAGGACTGGTTTAAAGGTAACTTGTTTGTCTCAGAACAAATGAATGAATAGTAACTCACCAGGCCAATAACCAGTGTCAAATGAATTCAAATGTCAAATCATGTAAAAATACATAGAAGGCCTGATTCACACAGGCTTTAGCTTATTTAAGAGCAGTGTGAACATCAAGCTTTGACAAAGCATTTGCAGAGCTTTCACCAAGCTTTGTTGAAGCTTTTAAAGCACCTTTCAACTCCAGTCTGTATATGTTGAACAGAAATCCTAATGGGGCCTTGCTGAGCTGAATCGCCAACTGGAGGTTGTTCTGAAGGTTCTCCTGGACCCAGAGGGATGACGGAGTGAGTGGAATCTTCTGTTTCCCTTACCTCACTCCTCTTCCCTCCTCCCCCCCCTTTTTTTTCCCAGCTCCCTCTTTTTTTCCCACTTTTCTCCTCTTTCTTTTCCTTTTCTTCCCCTTGTGCTACCTTCTTTGTTCCTTCATACTGACGGTGTAAAAAGCCACCTGGGGTACAGAGATTTCCTAGTGCGTAGTTTTTCAGGACATTTTCATATCTATATATATATATATAGATGTATATGTATATATATATATATATATTTATATATATATATATATATATATATATATATATATATATATATATATATATATATATATATAATATGTATATATATAGATATATATATATATTTCTATAGATAGATAGATAGATAGATAGATAGATAGATAGATAGATAGATATTTCACATGCTTGACATTGATTTCCATGTGGGACATGGGATAGCTCTGTGTTTGGGCTGGCTTGTGATCTGCGTGCTGAGCCCCTTTACGTATATGTTATTATTTTTGGCACATATGGTTTCTGTATTTACCGTGTGCTTCTTAAAAATAAAGTATCGAAAAAAAAATAAAAAGAAGAAATCCTAATGGGAGCGTTGATTGTCACTTTAAACAAGCTGCTAGCAGGCTTTAGCAGGTTTTTAACAAGCCCTAAGGCTGGGTTCACACTAGTCCAGCGCGAATTGCAGCTTCACCTTCCCTGCAAAGATAAAAATGATTCATTCAGCGGTTCCTCTCCGTTGTAGCTGCGGATCAGCTGACCTGGGAGAGGGGGGGGGATGTAGTGAGGAGGGGGAGAGCATTCGTGTTCAGAAGGGAACACATCTGTGAATTAGATGCATTCCCATTGAAGATAATGTGCCTGCAATTTGCACCGCACTGCCTAGAAAGTGCACACAAATTTTGTGCCATGCGGAGTGTGGATGCAGCACACACATGTGAACCATACCCATTAAAAACAACATGTTTTCAAATGTTCTGCGAATTGGATGCAATGTGACCCGCATCCAATTCGCAATAGTGTGAACCCAGCCTAAACAAGTGCTAAAGCTTGCTAGCAACTTGTTTAAAGTGGCAATCAACACTCCCATTAGGATCTGTGATCAACATTTACAAACTGAAGTTGAATGGTATTTTAAAACTACATGTACACTAGCTTAACATTACTGTGGCCGCGAGAAAATGCAAAATGCTGCAAAAACACAAAACGCGTTTTAGCGCCGATTTGTGTTTTCCCTCGGCTGGCACTCAAAGCGTTCCTACCCTGAACACGATTCTTCCACACTCGGGAGAGGGAGGTTTAACCTCACCTAAACTGAGGCAGCTCCTAAACTCTGCTAAAAGCCTATTTGTACATGGACACTTAGGCTTTTAAAGAGTTGAGTTTAGGAGCTTTGGCAAAAAAATGCAATTTTAGGAGCTGCTAGTGTACATGAAGCCTAAAAGCTTCAACAAACCTTGCTGAAAGCTCTGCAAATGCTATGCCAAAGCTTTGTGTTCACACGCTGAAGGGTATGTGAAGTAGGCCTTAGGTGCCATGCACACTGGGCTTAAAAAAATGCCAGTTCCCTTGGCAGAAAAAAAAAACACTCATATAGAATGTTTTTTTGTACAAAGTTTAGACGAGTTTAGGAGAGTTTTGCGTTTTTTTTCTGCCAGAAAGCTCCAATCAGAAACACAAACCAGAAGATTTTTTGTTCTCGCCTCTAAATGTTAAGCCTGTAATCATCTTAATGTGCATGGACACATAGGGGTTGATTTACTAAAGGCCAATAGACCGTGCACCTTGGAAAGTGCAATTGCATTCTGCAAGTGCAGTTGCTCCAGAGCTTAGTAAATCTTCACTCTGCAAAGAATACCCAAGCACATGCAAGGAAAATAAAAAAAACAGCATTTTTGCTTGCACATGATTGGTTGATGAAAGTCAGCAGAGCTTCTGCTCATTTACTAAACTCTGGAGCAACTGCTTTTGCCGTGTGCAACTGCACTTTCCAAAGGGCACAGTCTTTTTGTCTTTAGTAAATCAACCCCATAGGATAGCACTCAGCTGCTTCTACAGGCAAAAATCAAAAGCAGTGATTTTTAAGCCAGTGTGCATGGAGCCATAAGGAGAACTCCTGCGAGGATATGAATAAATGCCAGTAAACTTACATAAGATCCATTTGTGGGCCCTGCAAAAATGGCAGTGCTGAAGGTTACCAATAATTTCCCAGCAGGGGAATGCAAATTTAAAATTCTAACAATTTGTAGATTGTGAAGCAGGAACAAAAGGTTTATAGGTTTGTTACCTAAAGTTGGTGGCTAGGTCTTTCCCTTCATTCTCCCTATGATAAGATAGATGAAGCTATAAAGAAAGATTATGATTGGTGGCTATAGACAACACACACTTGAGTCAGGTCTATGCAAAGCATTTTTAGTGCAATGTATGTAATAGCTGGTTTCTGTCCACAGTACATACATAGAAGCTAAATCTCATCACCATCAGGCTTCTCTCTCTTGTACAGATCAAAACATTTGCATATTTAAAGCTGAACTCCTCTGTATTCAAATCATTAATTCTCTATTAAATGTACTTTTTTTTAAACTGAAACAAGAGTAATGCAGTGTACACACGGGGGGGGACTTTTCGGCATCAAAGGTCCGACGGTGTTTCCGACGGAGTTACGATGGACTTTCTAATGAACGGACTTGCCTACACACGATCACACCAAAGTCCGACGGATTCGTACGTGATGACGTACGACCGGACTAAAATAAGGAAGTTGATAGCCAGTAGCCAATAGCTGCCCTAGCGTTGGTTTTTGTCCGTTGGACTAGCATACAGACGAGCGGATTTTTCGACCGCACTCGAGTCCGTCGGAAAGATTTGAAACATGTTCCAAATCTAAAATCCGTCTGATTTTCAACCGAAAAAGTCCGCTGCAGGTCCAATGAAGCCCACATACGGTCGGATTGTCCGACGGATTCGTCCCGTCGGACAAGTCTGGTCGAAAAGTCCGCCCGTGTGTACACGGCATTAGTATCTGAATTTGAGTCGGTATCAGCCTCTTGCAATCCCCTATACAGCAGATGTTAGAGAGTGCTTATGAGAAGCAGCACAAGAAACCAATCAGGTGTGCTGCAATGCAGGGAGCATACTGATAAGAAGAGAGGATTGTGAGATGAGCTCATTAATCTGTTGTATACCATTTCACTTGTCCCTTGGGGACTGCTTGGATTCACCTGCTCATCTGCATCGCCATAACCCTGTGAACACTCCAACCCACCTGACACTCTGCGTTCAGACATCATTGCAACAGTAATAATTTGAGTAATAAGACAATACTCAATGCGTTTATATTCATTGTTCTGTTTATATTCTGTTAACGTTTACTGGAATACTTCAGATAAGATATTGTTGTACAAAGAGGTAATGATTACACTGAGCCATGGATAACCTCAAGCTCAGTAGAATGATTTCCCCCGTAAAACAGTTAGAACAGTTGGCAACAACAGGATACTATATCTATATATATTTATATATATATATATATATATATATATATATATATATACACAATGAAATATCACTTGGACATAACCTCAAAGGATAAGCAAAGTTAAGCATCTATTCTGACAATACTTCGAGAGAGAAACCCAGGCCGGCCTGTTCAACCTCTTATTATCCTAATGAGAGATGAAGCTAAACAAGGATGGTAATAGGGCCCTTTAAGCAGAATGGACAGAATGCCCCAATTGCAGATCTGATGGTCTTCACCGTCCGTCAGAGCTCATTAACTATACTGTACTAGGCTTAAAAGAGAAGTATGGGATTTGTGTTTATTTAGGAATCATACTTACCTAGGTGGATGCTACATCGGTCTGAGGCTGCATCGGTCCCCCGCAGGCTCTAACACTAAGAACCGAGCGATCAAACCCCGATGATCACTCAGTTTTCAGAGCTCCCTTAGCAGAGAACTGGTGACTGTCAGTCAACGGTTCTCTGCTCTGCCCACCCCGCACTCACTGGAGCACTGGGCTGTGGAGGGGGGCAGGAGCGGCTGGCTCAGGCTCTAAGCGGTTTGCTGAGAGGCTGAGCCGGGTGCCAGTCCAGGCATGTGGACAGATGCCGACCATATGGTTGCGAACTTTCCCGAGCCTGGACTGGCTCTGCAACGTCAACCGACAGCAGGCTTCAGCGCGCTGTTTGTTTAAAAAGGGTCACAGGAGTGCAGAACAAATTGCACTCCTGTGATCCACTGGAGAAATACAGCCAAATAAGCTTTGGGTGTACTTCTACTTTAAGTATAGAGAGCTCACAGACCACTGAAAACAAGAATCTTGTCTTTTAAGGCAACTGTTCAGCCAGCTTTATTGTGTAAATGAGGCTATGGGGAGAACTTATGCTGGCCATACAGATAGGAGTTTTCAGGCTTTTCCAACCATTTGTTCAATTGCATAAATGATCATATAGATGAAGGGGTTCTACCAATAACAGTCACAGTTATGTAGCAGTCTCCCCGACTTCCAAGGGCCTGATGGTGACCCCCAGAGCCAGGGAGAACTGGCATTCCTCCTCAGGGTGCTGGTTACTAGGCATAGTGGGTGTAGTGCAAGGTGAAAAGATTTGGCGCCAGTTACTTGTTGTCAGTTACTTGTCGTACAAATGAACAAAGAGTTTTTTTTGATCACCTCTGCGGTTTTTATTTTTTGTGCTATAAACAACAAAAGAGCGACAATTTTGAGAAAAAACCCAAAATATCCCAAATTTAAAAAAAATAAAAACAAATTTCTTCATCAGTTTAGGCGAATATGTATTCTTCTACATATTTCTGGTAAAAAAAAATCGCAATAAGCGTATATTGATTGGTTTGCACAAAAGTTATAGCGTCTACAAAATAGGGGATAGATTTATGGCATTTTTATTATTTTTATTTTTTACTAATAATGACGGCGATATGCGATTTTTAGCGGGACTGCGACATTGCGGTGGACAGAGCAGACACTTTTTTGTAACCATTTACATTTATACAGCGATCAGTGCTATAAAAATGCACTGATTACTGTGTAAACGTCAATTTTTTACTAGTAATGACGGCGATATGCGATTTTTAGCGGGACTGCGACATTGCGGTGGACAGAGCGGACACTTTTTTGTAACCATTTACATTTATACAACGATCAGTGCTATAAAAATGCACTGATTACTGTGTAAACGTCAATGGCAGGGAAGGGGTTAACACTAGGGAGCGATCAAGGGGTTAAATGTGTTCCCTCATATGTGTTTCTAATTGTGGGGGGATTTGACTGACTGGAGGAGGAGACAGAAGGCTTTTACTAATT
Organism: Lithobates clamitans; assembly: GCA_037952925.1. Classification (NCBI taxonomy): domain Eukaryota; kingdom Metazoa; phylum Chordata; class Amphibia; order Anura; family Ranidae; genus Lithobates; species Lithobates clamitans. Next base: position 9,710,662 of record JBBGZY010000014.1, read on the forward strand.
ACTAGGTTCAGCAGAACCCTCTCAGAATGAGGATTTGTGTGTTATACAAATCCCCGTTCTGGCTCTCGTGCCTGCGATCACGGGTGGCCGGTGGAGATTGTGGTCACCGGCCAAGCGCATCGGGTCCCCCACCGTGCAGCCTGCTATGACTCTTAAAGGAGCTGACGTACCAGTATGTCGATTCACAGGAACGAGCCGACCTGCCGGCAGCTGGTCAGCAAGTGGTTAACAGGAACGGTGGGGAGAGAGGGTTTAGGGCACAGGACACCCTGCATGCAATAGCAATTAGGGCAAACTCCGCAGAAAAAAATAGAACTAGGCAGACAGCAATAGAGAATGAGGGCCTTTAAGCTGAATGCAGCAATCTGTATCTTGTAGCAACCGTTGTCTCTTATGGCAACAAATTCTCTCACAGTATTCTATAGTAGATCTGTTTAACTCACAGTAACCCACTGTAGATCTTCCAGCTTAACTCACAGTATCCCACTGTAGATCCTTAAGCGCAGCTCGCCGTCTTTCACTAGACTTCTTGGACTCTCAGCTACACGCTGAATTCCCGAGCGTCACCCACAGCTAACAGCTATGTTTTATCTTTAAGCTTTACTTACAGCTACCTGCCGAACTCCTTCAAGCTTTACTCACAGCTACTTGCTGCCTTCCTGGATAAGTCTCCACTAAAGCTTTCCCACTACTTCACTGTCCCCGGCTAGTAAAGGGTCTGCTCTGGTACTCCTTCAGAACTTCATCCCTTCCAAACTTGCTTCCGGTAACAGGAGTGGTCGTCCCTTTGTGGCAACTGCTTCTCCTTTACCTCTGACAATGAACAGGCTCCCTTCAGGCCGAGCCTCTAACAGATGCGGTTCCACCCCAGGCTTCGGGCTTAACCTTGACTACTCCTCCTTTGCAGAACCCTGAACTGCTGGATAGGCCTTAAGTGGACCTAGCAGCCAGCATGCCTCCTGGATAGGCCTCTGGCCTAGCAACCAGGAGCTTCTCAACACACACCCACCCAGGCCGCAGCCTCGGGCAATAAGAACCCCAATCATCTGACTCCTTCCAAATAAATAGCCTATCCCAGCATACACAGTGCTTAAAAAAACTCCTGCTGATTAGCTGAGACAACCTAGTTACCCATTACCTGAATTTATGTTAATTCATCATTCTAATGCCAAAAGCAACAGTGCCACCTATTGACAGAAGAGAGAGACTACCCCAAACCTCAGACTTAGGACAGGAATCAGTGGATCAACCTTCCAATTAACCAGGCTAGTTACCACCTAGCACAACTTGTTTTTTTTAGCAGCCCTGTTTAGGACCAGGCTGCTACAGTTATTTTACAGCTTCAGTAGAAAATGAGGATGGTAGGTCTCACTGAAAGCTCTGGTAGAAATTGTTTGAAATTACCTGAAAACTGCTACCAGCATTAGTGTTGGGCTGGACCCTGACCCATTGCCTCCAAACCATAAAAATCAAGTCTGGATGCAGATGCCTATATTACTCTGGTTTTAGAGGATTAAAAGATTCCTATGTATGTCAAAGTTTCACTGTTTACTGTCGTGTTGCTTGTAAGAAGACAAGAAGGAAGTATTCTGTTAAACCAAGGAACTTTTGAATTGATTCCATTCCATTATATATTCAGTAGAAAATGCTGATAGTAGGTCTCACTGAAAGCTCTGGTTGAAAGTGGTTGAAATTACCTGAAAACTACTACCAGCTATAGTGTTCGGGTGGACCATTGCCCCAAATCGTAAAAATCAAGTATCTGTGCAAGTGCTTATATTATGCTGGTTTTAGTGGATGATAGGATCCTTATGTATGTCAAACGTTTCACAGTTTACCATCATGTTTCTTGTACGAAGACAAGGAGGAAGTATTCTGTTAAACCAAGGAACTTTTCCTGGAATTGGTTCCATTCCACTCCAGAGCCAGAATCCATCCACAGTAGGGACAGACATATAAGATTTGCATTGTAATGTCTTTCTGGCCAAAGGCTGATGTGAATGGGATGATATACTCTATAAAACTCTACAGAATATGCTGGCATTATATACAAATAAAAAAAAAAAACTCAATATCAAGTTTTGCAATTTTCCAGATATTTCCTATTTTAGTTGTGTACTTTTTTGCTGAGTTTTTCGTTCACTGCTGTTTAAATGTGCAAGGTAGATTTAGGAGTCATTCTTAAAAGTTTGTATATGCACATTTATGTTTTGTGTGCTCATCTAAGAAGAACTTTCTAGGACCTGACGGTGGTGGACTCATCTAGGATTTTAAGGGCGCTAACTTCTCACAAAAGCAATAATCTGTTTTTATTAACTTTAAGCCATTATTCCAAATAATGAAACTAAATGCCATTAATGAAATTTTTTTTTTGTGCTCACTAATCTTGAATCCAAGTGGAATCGGAATCACATAGGACCTCATCCCCATCTGTATTGCCTGTCATTAAAACAGACTCTTTTGGTCCTATTCGTTTGTGTGTATTTTTGTGCTGTATTAATTTTGTATTTCAATTAAACATGCTTTGAATATTACCTGCAGCTTTTCTTTTAGGACAGTTATAATTTATGACAATATAACACTTTGGGGCATTCAGTCACAACAATGAAAGATGATTGTCTGCAAATTTACATACTGCATGTGGTTGTACCTGGCTTGCTGCCACCTCGGCTACAACCCCTATTCCTCTACCCTCCAAGAAGTGTTCTTCCTTTACTCCAGTACATGAGATTGTCTGAGCTGAAGTGAAGGCCAAAAATCAAGAGTCATATTCTCATCACACATTTCATTGATGCTCACATAATAGAAAAATAAGTATAAATTCCCACACTATTTCTTAAAATTAGATTTTCTTTTAAGACCAAGTTAATTATTGGCTATACATTTTTATATCTGCTGCAACATGCACATACACATTGAGGCTGGGTTCATATACATGAGAATTGGTTGCGGTTTTCACCGCATCCAATTCGCATTACATGTCAGTGTGACCGGCTCACATGTCTGGGCCGGCCGCGGTGCAGTTTTGAAAAGAGTCCTGTGCATTTTTGAGTCTGGAACAGGTGCGAATTCAGGCAAAAATTCAGAATTGAATCACACCTGAACCGGTGAACAGAAACGCACAGGACCCCAAGCTGGAAACCGCGGCCGCACATATGTGAATCCGGCCTTAAAGCTTCAACAAACCTTGCTGATAGCTCTGCAAATGCTTTGCCAAAGCTCACTGTTCACACTGCTCGTAAACAAGCTGAAGCCCATGTGAAACAGGCTTTAATGAGAACTCCAGTGAAGATATAAATAAAACTGTGGCTGCACATATGTGAACCTGGTCGGACACCTTTTGATATCCTGGAATGGAAAATATGTGTTGATCCTGCACACAATACAGTGGGAAGGATTTACTAAAACTGGAGAGTGCAAAATATGGCACAGCTCTGCATAGAAACCAATCAGCTTCCAGGTTTTATTTATTGTCAAAGCTTAAAGTGGTTGTAAAGGCACAAGGTTTTTTTACCTTCATGTATTCTATGCATGAAGGCAAAAAACCTTCTGTGTGCAGCAGCCCCCCAATGCTTACCTGAGCCCCACCTTGATCCAGCGACGTCCACGACAGCCTTGCATCTCCCAGAACTTGCACGCCTGATTGGTTTTTAGCCATTGACCCCCGCTGCTGTCAATCACAGCCATTGAGCCAATCAGGAGATGGAGGGGGCGGAGTTGCGCCGTGGCTCCGTGTGTGAATGGACACACAGAGCAGCTGATCGGGAGTGTGCCTGCTCGGGTGCCCCCATCGCAAACTGCTTGCTGTTGGGGCACCCAGCAGGAGGAAGGAGCCAGGAGTGCCGGCGAGGGACTTGAGAAGAGGAGGATCTGGGCTGCTCTGTGCAAAAGTAAGTATACCATCACTTTAACTAAAGAAGCTGAAGTTAAAAGCCAATTGGCTACCATGCACAGCTGCACCAGATTCTAAGTGCTCCAGTTATAGTAGATCTCCCCCAGTGTGTACCCAACTTCCTCTAGCAGGCTTACCGGTCAAGGCTGATATTTGGTTGTTGGTAAGGGTCACTGCTGCCCCTGTTCTTAAATAAAGCCCTTACTTCTTGTTCAGGGTGAGTGGAAATTAAGGGGTTTGTCATCTTTATGTGGCTTGGAATACCACGGCTAGAGGAAGTGAACTTAACATAGAATTGACACATCAGACTAGTAAATTATTAATCACTTTAAAGAAAACAGTTCATGTTGTTGCTGTGTACGTCCTAGACTCCCGATGTGAATATGCTTTTTTTTCAGTTTTCCTGGTACTTTGCTAACAAAAAATGCATCTTCTACAGTAATTATATTACTTAAAATGTCTTGTTTTCTGTAGTTGCAGCACTTAGAAAAAGACAAAACTCAGGGGCATAAGTTTGTATTGCATAGGTGTACTAAATAAGCTTTTTTTAATTATATATATATATATATATATATATATATATATATTGTCCACGTATAACCGTTAAATGCAGTAGAGAAAAATCAGCTCCTCTGCCCCATCAGACAGGGCTATGCTGTGTGGCAGAGCTGTGTAAATCTCTACACTGGATAGACAGAAACAAAAATCTACTGGAAAGTAAAACAGCTCCCATATTTGTATTTCATCTGCGTATTGCGCGGTTTGGCTGGGATTCAGCCAAATTGGGGTCACCATTCCTGGATATGCAGCCTGGCTGGGGTAAATCACAAAAGGTTCAGGAGAATCATACATTTTTGACAGCTAAAACATTGACATATACTGTATGTATTTAATGTGTTAAGCTGAAGCATTACATTTGCATCATTATTTTCCTTTTAAAAAAACAATGCAATGGAAATGAATAAATTTGGGCTTGTTTAGTAACAGTGCAAAGAGTAGTGATGATACACAAAGTCTGGTGACCCATGATGATAAACCAGGTTTCACAATTTTACAGTATAGAAAAATGAAAGATTACTGTTAACTGGATATTACTTTGAATACTGATTTTTGCTTTATTAAATAAATCTGACCACATTTTCTTGTAATGCAAACAAATTTTACTAAATGTATTCAGTATTTTACAATGTAATTAGAGAAGACCTCCACCCAAAACTGTTAAGGCAAACCAGTCAAAAACACAATTTTACCCTGACAGTCCTGATCTGTATACTTTTCTGAAAAAAGTATTAAAATCAGTAGGTGCGCATAACAGCCAAGCAACTAGCATTTTCTGAAGGTGAGTAGCAATGGTAGCCCCAAAGCTTCTCTGGAATCAGATACACTTTAAAGTAGAATTCCAGGTTCCCTGCCCCTTTAAATAGTTTGTTTGAGCCAAGCTAGCCGAAAAAAAATATTTTCATTAAGAAATGATGCATCCGCTATGTGTACTACAATCTATTGTAGCATTGGCTACATAAGCAAGTGGTGCAGTGTAACGGCGACTTCTCATCTCCTGCTGGAATTTAAAAGTTAGCTTGAGTGCTTCTTAACCATTCAGGAGAAGCCTTGTATTTTTAGCGATGAATAAAAGGCTTCCTCTGATTGGCCAGGGTGGGTAGGCGGGCAGATGACATCCCGATTTTCATCTTTCCATCAACCAGAGGAAACTTTATATTCATTGCTAAAAATACAAGGTCTCCTGAATGGTGGGGAAGCATTCAGACCAACTCTTTTATGCCAGCAGGAGATGTAAAGTTGCTCGTACTACTGCTAGAACACAGCGCTGCTCACTGTACGTAGCTAACAGTAGATTATAACACATGCAGCAGCTACATTAATCTGTGAGGTATGATCAAAAGGAACTATTCACAGTGACATTAAAGGCCATAAAAAAAACAAACATGCTGTACTTACCTGCTCTGTGCAGTGGTTTTGCACAGAGAAGCCCTGATCCTCCTCTCCACAGGTCCTTTGCCAGCACTCCTGGCACCTCCCTCCTGTCGAGTGCTCCCAGAGCAAGCAGCTTGCAATGGGGGCACCCAAGCAGGTGTGCTCCCGAGCTGCTGCTCTGCATGTCCATTCAGAGACTAAGCCGCAGCTTGGCTCCGTCCCTCTTCTCTTTGTCTCACTGGCTGTGATTGACAGCAGTGGGAGCCAATGGCTCCTGCTGCTATCTCAGCCAATGAGGAGAGTCCCTGGAGAGCTGATGATCTTGTGCACATTACTATATCGTGGCTACTACACAGAAAGTTTTTTACCTTCATGCATTCTAACCTGCAGCCTTTAGAACTACTTTAAAGTGACCGGAAACCTGGACTTCTACTTTAACCGCTTGCCGACCAGCCACCGTCATTATACTGCGGCAGGTCAGCAGGAACCCGCAAGCCATCGTAGCTATACGCCGGCTCGCGGGATCGCTGCGGGGGTGCCGATGCTCGTGGACGATGGTCGTGATGACCGACGGCCACAGGCGATCGCGTGCACGAGAGGCAGATTAGGGACGTGTGTGTGTAAACACACAAATCCCTGTTCTGTCAGTCCCCTCCCCTACAGTTGAGAACACGGGTAACCCCTTGATCGCCCCCTAGTGTTAACCCCTTCCCTGCCAGTGACATTTTTACAGTAATCAGTGCATTTTTATAGCAATGATCACTGTATAAATGCCAATGGTCCCAAAAGTGTCCATAATGTCGCAGTCCCGATAAAAATCACAGATCGCTGCCATTACTAGTAAAAAATAATAATAATAAAAATGCTATAAATCTATCCCCTATTTTGTAGACGCTGTAGCTTTTGCGCAAACCAAGCAATATACGCTTATTGCGATTTTTTTACCAAAAATATGTAGAAGAATACATATCGGCCTAAACTGAGAAAAAATTAGCTTTTTTAAAAAAAAAAAAAAAAAATGGGGATATTTATTATAGCAAAAAGTAAAAAATTTTTTTTTTTTCAAAATTGGCTATCTTTTTTTGGTTATAGCGCAAAAAATAAAAACCGCAGAGGCAATCAAATACCACCAAAAGAAAGCTTTATTTGTGGGAAAAAAAAGGACGTCAATTTTGTTTGGGTGCAGCGTCACGCCGACCGTGCAATTGTCAGGCTCGGTCATTCAGCAGCCAAATCTTCCAGGGCTGAAGTGGTTAAAGTGTACCTTTGCTTTGTTCATGCAAGGCAGCCAGGTTTACTTTATTCTCCCTCCCCAGCAGCCCATACTTCCCTTTCCTTTGCCAATCTATTTGGCTGCCAGAAGCAGTAGGCGGCACCCTGCTCCCTGTGTACAATAGGAGTCGTTCAAGTCATAACTTACACTGGGCTATAGACTTTTTAAACCCAACAGTGATGATGCTTGGTGATTGAGCTGTCAGAACGAATGAGCTAAATGCTTCTACATACCCAGGAGTTTTCTAACTGGAATTTACAGTGGGCATCACAGATAATCTCATTCACACTATATTTTATTACACTTTGCACCATTTTAATAACTTGTCATGGCTGCCAATATACACATCACCTATAATAAACATGGCAATACATACTGTACAATGCACATTTCAAAAGCACACCCGGGCTCATTCATGAAAATGAGCCACAAATGTGAATAAGTCCTTAACTAAGGATGATGAGCCAATTCATTTAAAACATTTTTTTACACTCCAAGAGACCTGCATGAACTCGTAATTTGTGGCAATGAATTCATAACCAACTATCCATAGTAAAAAAAACTATACTATAATTCATCATGCCTAAAAACATTGTATTCCTTTGATGATATGACGCCATCATTGTTTTGATCATTTTTCTTAAATATGTCAGTTAAAATCCGGCCATGTTCGGTAGGGGATCGTTGTTTTCCATCTCTCTTAAATTCTTCTGTTAAGTAATGACTTATCTGCATGAAAAAAAGATGAAATTATTTTATAGCCAAACTGTTGTTTCAAACCAAACATATAGCTATTACCAAAAACTGGAACACTTATAAAGCTTTAAAGACTATGTTCACCTTTGGAATATTTTACACCCTTATTTAGGGTGTAACATTTTTCAGCATCCCTCCTAAACCTTCCTTCCCTGTGACAATGGGCGGGGGGGGGCGGGGGGGGGCTTGCAGTTCCCAATCATCTGCAAAGCATTCCCCTTCCTGTATCTTCAAGTTTAAAAAGGTGGCGGAAAGGTTTGTGACATCATTGACTTAATATGGGTACGTGGCCACATTACGTCAATGGCATTGACCCAATATGGGTATATAGCCATATATGGGCCTAAAATGGGTACATGCAAGGACATTGTAAAAAAAATATTTAAAAAGCATCTAAAAATATAGTGGCTAAAGGAGTTTTTAACTTTTATCTCAGGCTTGGTAGCATTCCACAGAATAATGGCCTGGATTACATACAGTATGTAACACTGAGTACTGTTACTGAGATGCAGAACTCTATTTGCCCACAAGATGGCAGTGTCCACTACTTTGCCTAACTGTAATTTAACACAAGTGCACAGAATTGAAGCCTTGAAGGAGGAACTTGAACACAGTGGGGCCGCGGTTACAACTACAAGGCCCACAAGCACCAGAAAGGAGGAGGGACATAACAAAATCAAAAGCCCAGGATGGAGCTGGGCAGTTGGAGAGAGACGTGCCAATTGGGAAGGTGTGTATTTAGCTGTGCTGTGTGGTGTTGATGGGGCTGTACCAGAACCGGGGGAGGGGGGGTGCGGGGGACTGCTGAGCTGAGCGCTGAACCATGGAGGTAACCCAAGAAGAGACATCCATCACCCAGAATCGCCAATCAAGCTGCACTCATCTTGACTGCCGTTGCTGCATCGCTGCTCAAGGAGGCCCCCCACCAAACAGGCAACTTACAGTCGCACATGGACTGCTGCAGAAGTATCTGGTGACAGGTTCCCTGACCTGCACAACAACCATACTCAACAGTATTACCTGATTTTAACTCCAGCTCAGGAAAGGACACTTCCCTTCTTAGAAGCTAAACACACTTTGTCACTTTTACCTGAGGGCAGCCACTATCAACGCCAGTGACAGAATGCCAAACCTGCCATTATCCGAGACTGCTGACTTTGATTACTCTTTGTAAACTCTCACTTGTGAATAAGCATGTAGTGCTATTTCCTCCCAATCCCTCCCTCCACTTTGCTCTTCCGATAGCATTGAACGTTTTTATCTTTAGCTAGCCACCTTCATCCCGGAAACATCTCATTGCTTTTGCACACCAACAATAAAGGGCCCCAACTGTGGTGGCAGAGGCTGACTTCAAACAACTGTTCAGACCTGGTTACATACCTGGGGGCAGAACTGGTTTGCTGGTAGTGTACTAAACTCACAGGCCTAAGCCTAGCCCTCTTGTCTGAGAGCCCTCAATTGACCTAGCCTTTCTTACCTATTGTTCGTCTTCCACAGTCACTTGGGGTGTAATCTCTCAGTCAGAGAGCTATTGTTTATGCTTTTAGTACTGCAGTACAAAGAGTCTAGTCTTAGGCTGCATTCACACTTGAGCGTTGTCAGGGCTGGGCTCAGCCCTTTCTTCTCTGAGCTGGCCGCTCAGCTGTCGGCTAATTGCCAGATCCCATCTCTCTCCATAGTTACCCAGCTGTTGTTGATTCTGCTTGTCAGTCCTGCCTACTTAAAGTCCTTCAGCTCACTTGAACTCTGCCTTCGCCTTTGTCAACATCACAGAGACTTTCTCCTGCGTTCCTGTTGAAGACTTGCTCAGCTGACGTTCCTTCTGATCCTGCTTGCTGTACTACTACGTTTATCTCTGCCTCTCTGACATTTGCTTGGCTGACTACTCGATCCGGTTATTGAACTTTGGCTTGTTTTGACTACGCTTACTCTGTTTACCTTATTATTATTATTATTAAACAAGTGTAATTTAACTTTACTTCTGTCTCGGTCTGATTCATGGTTCCTGATAAGCGTATCGTCTTTCCAGCATTTTTATGTGTAATTTTGGAGCATTTTTATACAGCACTTTTGAGCTTTGGCAATTTTTTAGTAACCAATAGAGAAAACTATCTGTTGCATATTTGCTGCTAGGTTTTTCAGCTTTTTTTTAGCTTTTCCATGAGCTTTTATTTCTTTTTTATTAATATCATTTGTTCATTTAGTATTATTTTTTGTTAGGGTAATAAATGTTAAAGTGATTGTAAAGTCTCGTTTTTTTTCCTATAAAAATAACAAACATGTTATACTTACCTGATCCTGGCTCCTCCCTCCTGTTCGGTGACCACCACAGCAAGCAGCTTGCTATGGGGGGCACCCGAGCTTAGTCAAAGCTCTGTGTTCCCATTCAAACATGGAGCCCCGATCAGGGCCCGTTCCCTTTCTTCCCTGATTGGCTAGCTGACTTTGACAGCAGCGAGAGCCAATGGCGCCGCTGCTGTGTCTTAGCCAATCAGGAAGGAGAATCTCGGATGGCTGGGACACTCGTGGACATTCCTGGACAGAGAGGGATCTCAGGTAAGTGTGAGGGGGGCTGCTGCACACAGAATGCTTTTTATCTTAATGCATAGAATGCATTAAGATAAAAAACCTTGTGCCTTTACAACCCCTTTAAGGTTAGGTTAGGGTTAGGATTAAGGATTGGGGTTAGGGGGTTAATATTTTATTGTCTTATTATTATTTATTATATATTTTTGCTAGGGTTAGGGTATTAATACTACTAATAATAATAACAATAATAATCAATTATTAAATACATGTAGAATACACAAATAAAAATAATCATAAATAAATGAATACTATGTAATAATAAATAAATACATAATTAACCCCTAACCCTTAAAAAAAAAAATAAACACCCCAACAAAAAATAAATAAAATATTATTAGTATTATTATTAATAATAATAAATTATTTTTAACAATAATAATAATTTATTTTTTGTTAGGGTTTGGCTGTTTAATATTTATATTAATATTGTATTTAAGTGTTGGTTGTGCCCCCCCCCCCAAAAAAAATAGTAAGCACCAGCCTGCATATAAGGAAACTGCCAATAATCTTTAGTGATTGGATGTTGTGCATATCCCTGTTAGGGACCCCTTCCAGTAAAACTACAATCCTTGGCAACAGAGCTGACCATATGTATGTATAATCTATACAACTGAGAGCCACGCTTGACTGGCAGTTGGGGGGGGGGGGGGGAGAGGTCTACACTGGAGAGCTATAACACCCTGTACATAAATTAATGGATATGCTATCCTCCCGTCACCTATTCTTCATGAAGCACAATGGTTTCAGCTGCTGTGGAACTACAATTCTGCAAATTCCCATTTATCTCAGGACTTGTAGCTCCAAGAAAAATGAAAAGCCCCTCTGCATTCTTAAAAACCACTATAAACCTCAAGCGTAGCCCATCCTGCATTTTTCTAGGCTCTCAAAATATTTGCTATGTGATTAAAAACCAAATCAGTTGAATAATCATATAGCATAGAAGTAACACTAATATAGCTGCCATATTTGCATTTCTCAACAAGGATTAATTTGTTATCGACCCTGTAATTGTCAGTACAAAGGCAACCATTAGCCAAACAGTTTAATAATTTACCGTTTAGTCTAAGGATACTAATGACGGCTACTTAAACATTATATGTAGGTCTGCTTCTACAGAATACCCTAATAAGATCAATGTAGCTAATTGAATATTACAATTACATGGCCATTTACAAGGAACCTTAATGAGCAAGATAAGTAATGTGTTTAAAAACAAAAATAATTCTGAGCTGGGGAAGATTTTAACACATAAAAGCAGCCTACACCAAAATCTGTGATACTAAATATGTACATAAATAAATGAAATAGTGTGGCGCTAAATTAATACAACATGATAGAAATTATACTGTACTTAATGTGCATAAAACTCTCATATAAATTAATGATAAAAAGTGCAAAAATTATAAATAAATGCAAATTTACATTTCATAAAAAATACACCAACATAATTAAATTAATATTCAAATTCTATAAACAAATAATTAGGTCCCAATTCACGAATTAAAAAAAAAATGGCTAATTTATGTGCAACATCCAAAAAAATATAAGGTGTATAGTCCCATATCCAAGTGCAAGTGAATGGCGCTCTTATCCAATAAATATAAGCAATCCAAGAAATAGATTGTTGTTACATCCAATGCTAATCATCACACTGATATCATCGGTGATATAAGATAAGGTTGTCTCCTTACCAGATAGTGTGGACCATAATAAATGGTCAACAGTGCATTTAAAAATAACCAGGATGTCTTCCTGTCAGTCATCATCCCCTGGCTGTGAGCTCTCCCAGCAATGTAATGTAAAGCAAGAAAACGACATCTCATAGTGCAACATGTATCTTTACTAATAGAAGTGATCTTACATATTTTCCACAGTAAAAACGCATTAAAAGATGCACAGAACGGTTTCCCGAGCAGGCAATCTCCAAACACCAGTTTTTCGGCTGTCAGAGATCATAAAGGCGTCACGTGTAGGCCCTGCCCGATGCACGTTTTGTCAAAGAATGGACTGAAAGGGCTTAATGATTTGAGCCCGTCTGCATGGGCATGTGGCCGCCCCCCTTTCCGCATGTGTAGTTTTAAATGAAAAAAAAAAAAGAGATAAAAACGGGATCATGTGACGCTGCAGTACTGCAGGACGGTCACATGACCGCCGGGAATGTTCTAGAGCAGGGATCACCAAACTACGGCCCTCTAGCTGTTGTGGAACTACACATCCCATAAGGCATTGTAAAACTCTGAAATCCATAGACATGACTAAGCATGATGGAAATTGTAATTCCTGAACAACTGGATGGCCGTAGTTTGAAGACCCCTGTTCTAGAGGGTCACATGACCCATTAGAACATTCCAGAAAGGGGCTCATTATATAAAACTGGCCCCATGGGAATTTCCTCACCAGTTGGTCAGAGTCAGCAACAAGCTCAGAGGGGCTGTGTCACTAAAACTGCTGCTGACTTGACCATAAAGACTCTTATGAGGCGTGGGCTGGAGCAGGCCCGGGAACAGCGGTGGAGAGGAATGGCTGCAGCGGTGCCTAGAGATGGAAGGAATGGGAGAAGGCCAGCGAGGGCAAGTACAAGAAGAGGACAGATGGGAGGCGTTAGAGGTACCCAGCAGCTGTCCAAGCAGAGGCAGGCCAGTGACACGCAGCTCTCAAATCCACAGGCAGAACCAGCACAGCCCGCCGACTCGGCCGCATACCTCTCTGGGGGAAGAAGAAGCCAGTATGGTGCCGCCGGAAGAGACGGCTACTTCTGAGGTAAATAGTAGAACCAGCCTTGGGGAAAAAATGAGGAGGAGAACATTATCCCCATCGCCACCCAGGAGCAGAGGGAGGTGGACGACTAGAGCAGCATCCACTAGGATGGCTGAGGAGGAGGCAACTTCAGCAGGAATAATTATTCAACATATTCCGCCCAGTGCTAGTAGGCAAGAAATTTCAAGAAAAAAGTCAAAGTGAACAAGAAATACCTATTGTGTCCACCGGAGGCTTTAGTGAGCAACACCTGACTAACTCAACACATAATCTCTCATTCCCTAAGGGTTCATCATTAAATGATGAGATTGATGAATGTCTATCATCTGTCTCTTATTGCACTTTTGAGGATGCCATCTATCATATTAGGAAATTTGGTAAAGCTGCATTACTTGCTAAAGCAGATATTAAATAAGCATTTAGACTACTGCCAATTAACCCGGTTTCATATAATTCATTAAGTATGTTTTTTGAGAATCAATTTTATAACGACATGTGTCTCCCTATGGGGTGTTCAGTCTCGTGCGTACTTCGAGAAATTTGCTTACCGTATTTATCAGTGTATAACACGCACTTTTTCCCCCTTAAAATCAAGGGAAAATCGTGGGTGCGTGTTATACGCCGATCCCCGCTGTCTGTGAGGGGAAGAGGAGCGATCGCCGTCGATATACACATAGCCGAAGTGTACTGCCAAAGCTGCCTGGAAGATGCCATTATTAAAAAAACTTGGAAGGTGGGATTCTCACCGATTTCAATTGTATGTCAGACCTGATCTCTCTTTTTAATTTTATAGGTGGTAGAAGATGCATTTGGATCTTGGGTCACTTATTTTTTGGGCTGAGAGCCAGGAAGCAGTGCTATACACCCAATCTATCGTTGGCTTATGAGGAATTTCGAGTTCTATGGAAAGGAATTTGTGGCCTTCAATGGTTTAATTTATGCTTTTATCTCTCCAAGTTATTGGAAACGTGGCCGGTTCCGGATGTGCTAATCGTTCACCTTGGGGGTAATGACGTGGGTAAACTGAAATAGCTGGATCTTCTGTTCTCAATGAAGTGTTACCTTCATCGATTTAAATTAGCTTCCTCAAATACCGCAATCATTTTTTCCGAAATAGTTTCAAGGCTGTTATGGCTGCAGGATGTCCAATTTAAAAACTTGGAGAAAATTAGGCGTCGGGTAAATAAATGTATGGAAACATTTATGCCACTTATTGGAGGTTTTTCCTATAGACATAGGGATCTGGAGGGAGGTTTTGCGGGTTTGTATAGGGCAGATGGAGTTCACCTATCTGACAAAGGTTTAGATATTTTTAACGTTGGTTTACAAAATAGCATTGAATTGGTTGCGGTTGTGGGGTAGACGGGCCTTGTTAATACAAGCCCGGCGTTTGGGGGACTTGTGTTTATAAGATATTCTGTATTGCTCGAGTCCTGTAAGACTGAGCTGTTTTTTGTATTTATTATTTGCAAGTTGAGAATTTTTATGAATTCATAAAAATGATTAAAATGATGTTAATGTATTTATTATTACACCAAGAAACGTGCCACGGCCAATTATATGGCAAACAAAGTTGTTGAGTGTCTTTAATTTACCAAGTGTCATTGTTGAAGTATTCGGGGGGGGGGGGGGAGGTTAGGCCTACATTCCCATGACCTCTTCAGGGGAATTGGCTCTCTTTCTCACCCAAAGTCTCTCTGAGGCTCTGAGTACCGGATCCCATATGACAGCTTACAAGGACTTACCAGTCTTGGGAAAACTTTATATCAGTTTTCCCATTTGTAACCTGAACCCCTCAACCTGCATGGGTGAGAACCCCTGAGTACTCCAAAGCTGTATTTAAATCATCCCCCCTAGAGGGATCACAGCTCAAAGTTTGTGTTTGCTAATTAATAGAGGACCTATAAATAAATCTATGTGTTAAACCATGTTTAATTTTAGGCCAAACACGGCACTTTTCAGCGTTCAATAAAACTTTATTGTTTTAAGTAAATCATATACTGCACTTGCAACAATAAAGTTTTATTAAACACTAACAAGTGCTGTATGCAGCCTACATTTGTACTTAAGTTGGTCTAGCACCCACGGATGCTTGCTGTGGCCCCAAATGACCTGGAGTGGGGATTTTCTCAAAAGTGAAAAACCCAAGTGAATGGACTTTATAAAATGGATAAATAAATAGTAAGAGATCGCTGTGGTATGGGGAGCCTGGGATCACCAACTAAAATGTTAAATGAAAACAGCTTGCTTGGCATAGAAAAACTAAGCAAAACTGTTTAAACTTTTGATACACACAAATAAGCTTTCGATTCACTACCATCACAAGCTTGTCCCACCAAAGAGTTTTTAAAGTTCCTGCCTACTCAGGAGTCCAGAAATGTCCCAGAAGCTCAGCAAACGTGTCTCAGTCATCAGCCAGTCCTGCTCCACTCTACCTTACAGACACCTACTGACTGCTACCTGTTCCTTTTTAGGCCTCTCCCACAGGTGGGTTAACCGTTAGGGCTAGAGTCTCCGCAGTCAGGGTTGGAGACTCTTTCTCACCCAAAGTCTCTGAGGCTTCGAATACCGGATCTCATATGAGGTCTTACAAAGACTTACCTGTCTTGAGAAAACTGTGGGGAGATTTACTAAAACTGGAGAGTGCAAAATCTGGTGCAGCTCTGCATAGTAACCCATCAGCTTCTAACTTCAGCTTATTCAATTAATCTTTGACAAAAAAACATAAAAAAAAAAAAAAAAATAGAAGCTGATTGGTTTCTATGCAGCGCTGAACCCCTGTAAGTCAGTTTTCCCCTTTCTAACCTAAACCCCTCCAAAACTGTATTTATATCATCCCCTTAGAGGGACCACAGCTCAAAAAGTAGGGATACATCTTCTGTTCAGGACCCATCCCCGTTGTCATATACAGTGCTGAAGTACTTATCTTTCCTGAAGGAAATGTCATTCCTCTGGCTAAAAGTGTAAGCATTTGGTGAATGTGTGTGAACACTGCTCTAGATCTAAGTCTCCCAGCTCCGTCTCCACTAACATACTAACCAAGTGCTGGCCCGTCCATTACGGATTCCAATGAGCAAAAAAAAATCTGGTTGGCCGCATGCCAAGTAAAATCACTTTTATTTCAGCAAGTCCAAAAAACAATTCCACAAACAAAAATAGAGAGTAACAGCATCACCAGCTAACATGTTTCACGCTTACTTAGCACTTAGTCAAAGCTCTTATGACTAAGCGCTAAGTGAGCGCGAAACGCGTTAGCTGGTGATGCTGTTCCCCACTATTTGTGATTTTGGAAGTGTTTTTATGGATTTCCTGAAATAAAGGTGGTTTTACTGGACGTGCGACCAACAAGATTTCTTTTTGCCCATTGTAAGTATTTGGTCTTATTATTTCTGCTGAAAAAGATGATCAGCCAACCTGAACTTGGATTCTTCCCTTTGATAGAGATCACATGACCTAGGCTTTTAGCAGCATTTTCTCCATGAAAGCCAAGTACTTCAGACATTCTGTTACTCTTTATTTATCCATTCTAACAAAAAACTGTTAAAGCTATAAGCCAATATTTTAATTAAATGCACATGTTGTGAAAACGATGACACAGACGTCAAATCCCACTTTTGGCGCCATATAGCAGTGGCTTAACACAATTAAATGCTTCCATCGGTGCATTCGTGAGAATAATACCAAGAGACTGGGGCAGATGGAGGCTATAACGAGAGTAAAAAACATTGCCTCTACCTTTGTATCATGCCACAAAACATTTACCTCATGTCAACTGACATCACTCTAAATGTCAAAAGAAGCGTGAACACTTCTAAACTTTTGGAATTAGGCCACCAAGACATGTGCACTGCCGAAAAAATTTGTTTATTTTCGTTTCATACGTTTTTCGGATCATTCATTATGATCGAAATTCGTTATTTTGAATAAATTCATAAAAATCTGAAATTCTAAAATAAGAATGAAAATCCAACAAGAAGAAAGAATGAAAATCTGAAAATTCAAAATAATAACTAACTATTAAATTATTGGTATTGGAATTTCCTTTCAAATTTGTCTTTTAGTGAACGTAACAAATACGAATTTATCCGAAGTTAGGCATTACCCGAAAAAACGAATGCTGCATCTAAACAAATGGAACGTAACTAATTAATAATACAAAATAATAATTTAAAGAAATTATTATTATTATTTATTGTTATTAATTTGTTACATTCCATTCGTTTAGATGCGGCATTCGTTATTTTTGGATAATTCGTAACTTCGGATAAATTTGTATTCGTTACGTTCACTAACAGCCAAATTTGAAAGGAAATTCCAATACCTATAATTTTAAGTTAGTTATTATTTTGGATTTTAGAATTTTCGGGTTTTAGATATTAGGGATTTTCGGATTTTTGTTCTTTTGAATTTTCGTATTTCAGATTTTCGGATTTTCAAATTTGCACATTTTCGTAAAAATTAGTTAAATGGGTTTTCGTTAATTTGAATATTTCCAAATTAACTAATTTGTCCATTTTCGTCAAAAAACAAATTCGAAGCGAAACAAATTGCACATGTCTAAACATTATCACAATGTAAGGATAACTGTAATGCCGAGCAAGAAACAGTGATAATGTTCCACTATACCAACACCCCTAATATTGGCTGTCATCTCAGCACACACCTCGCAAAGTACTGTATTTATCGGCGTATAACACGCACCCCAATTTTAAGAGGGAATGTTAAGGAAAAAATGTTTTCACAGCCCCTATACAGTACACAGCCCCCCTCCCCCTGCACAGTACACAGCCCCCTCCCCCTGCACAGTACACAGCCCCCCTCCCCCTGCACAGTACACAGCCCTCTCCCCCTGCACAGTACACAGCCTCCCATCCAGAACACAGCCCTCCATCCAGAACACAGCCCCCCTCCCCAGTACACAGCCCAACACCCAGTACACAGCTCCCCCATCCAGTATACAGCCCCCCTCCCCAGTACACAGTCCCCCATCCAGTATACAGCCCCCATCCAGTATACAGCCTCCATCCAGTACACAGCCCCCATCTATTATACGGCCCCTCTCCCCAGTATACAGCCCCCCCATCCAGTATACAGCCCCCCCATCCAGTATACAGCCCCCCTCCCCAGTACACCCCCCCATCCAGTATACAGCCCCCTCCCTGCACTCCCAGGAGACCCCCAGGGACAGCACTGCCAGCATACTCCACAGTTAATAAAAAAATCACTGCTAGCCCCCCTTCAACACCACTCCTCCTGTGTCACTCCTATTGTAAAATGAAGCTTCCATATATCTCAATAGCTCAGTTTTTTCCACTGACCTGGTCACATGACTGCTCTCCTCTGACGTTACATAGATGGTCATGTGACCGCTCCCCTCCTCCAATCTAAAACTACACTCGGAGGAGGAGCGGGAGGAGGAGAGCAGCCAGAAAAAACAGAGCTATTGAGATATTTACAAGCTTTGTTTTCAATGACACTGACATAGGAGGAGCAGTGTAGGAGAAGGGGCTGGCAAGTGATTTTTTTCTCAACTTTAGACTATGCGGGCAGCACTGTCCCAGGGCCAGGAGAGGTGGGGCAGCCGACCTCACCCCCCCAATGGGTGGCTCCTGGGGCAGACCGCCCGATCCCCGCCCCCTGTGGGTAAAACATGATATCAGCATATAACATGCAGGCACTGTTTACCCTCTGTTTTCAGGGGAAAAAAGTGTGTGTTATACGCCGATAAATACGGTAATCACTTCCCTCAATACAAACTACCTCTCCCTAACTAATTACCACTTCCCACTAGATCACCTACACTCTGACACCCAGACCTGACATATACAGTATATACAACATTTTCAGTACAAAATTTTAACAGAAAATAATTCTATTACCTCCTCTTTGGAAAGTTGCTTATCATTGTTTGTATCAATCTGTTGGAATGCCTCAGTGCTGCGCGGCCCTTTGGTGACTGCATACAGCTCAATTTCAAAGATCAGAGTTGCATTAGGTGGGATTTTGTCTATTAAAGGAACAATACAAAATTAAGCATATTAGGAATCTTTTTAAAGATGTATGAAAGAAGACACCAATTCATGTATTAGCTTTATCACAGTTTAGTCCACATTTGTATATACACAAAGTTATATGAATATATAAATGCAATACATATAAAAAGGTAAAGCGAATCCCAAAACAAAGTCCGTTGATATCTGTATTAAAAAAACTTGACTCTTTAGGCCCCACTGCAAATGTGCTACCTGGTGCTACCATCCAAAGAAAAGCTATCTATCCGACTTTTGCCCATAGACTTTAATGGCCTCCAAGTCGGATCCTCATCTATATTGATGTGATTTGGGAAGATTACCCAGGCATTCCCTGCAGTGTAGCCCCTCCCTCTCTTCAAAGTCGCATCAAAGTAGTACTTTTGTCGCCAGAAAATCGCCAGCTGGCAAATGTGCGACTTTCAGTTCGGAGTAGTGTGAATGAAGCCTAAAGCGTAACTAAAGATTGTAATTTCTTCAACGGTCTGGCATCCCTCACCAGCATCTTCTATCCAGCTTCTTCTGGTTGCCGAGCTGCAAATTTCTGCATTGGTCAGCATAGAATGACGTCACTCCTGTGCATGTGCAGGATTGCAGTCTTCCTGGCGCACAGGCACCATGTCAGAATGTAAACTAAGCTGCACAAACGCAGCTCAGTGCATATTCTAAGAGAGACTGCAAGCATGCAGGTAGGTTTATTTTATTGCTGAAGAGACATTGGGGGAGATTTACTAAAACTCGTGCACACAGAATCTGGTGCAGCTGTGCATAGTGGCCAATCAGATTTTAGATTTTCTTGTCAAAGCTTTATTGAACAAGCTGAAGTTTGAAGCAGATTGGTTACTACTCACAGCTGCACCAGATTCTGTGTGTGCCAGTTTTAGTAACTCTCCCCCATTGCTCTTGTGCAATAAAGAGCCTGCCTGCTTGAATTTTTTTTTTTTTTTTTGACAGTTTAACACCCTTTAATTATCAGATTGGCAGGATTACCTAATAATAGCTTAAAGCATATGATCTGAATGACAACACGGAGTCTTTCCAGCTTGAAATAGAAAAAAACAAAACAAATTGTACAGGCACTTGCCCACGTGTATGCCACACAATCCATTAAAATAAAAAAACACCCATAATACAGGGAAATGTTCCCGCTCAAGGCTGGGAAGTTGAAATTAAAGGCACACGTTGGGCCTTCCCTTACGCATGACATGTCAGGGTTATAGTCCTCTACAAGAGACACATGAAAGGTCTGTGTACAATGGAATGATCTGTATTGGAGCCATTGTTCCCAGCAGCAGAGTCTGCTGTGTCCGCTCCCATGGTCTCTGTACCCTCAATAGAGCCTCTACGTCTAATCCTTGGGAATCTCAAACATGCACAGGCTCTTGTATTTCTGCAGGAGCTCGTTCTTGGTCTGCACTTGCGCTCGCAGGCTCTGGAGGTGCTGCTGTTGCTGTTCGGGAGTCATGTCGATCCCTGGCATGTTATTGATCTGCTTCCTCATGGATTGGAACTTGTTCTTGAGTTCGTTCAGCTCGAGGAAGGTCAAGCAGTTCTCAAATAATCCACCCAAAGGCAACAGCTCCATTCATAAATGGACCTCTGAAGATATAGCTTTATCTTGTGGATCTGACCTGGGCTATTGTGAGTTTGCTTTGGATGTACCTAGTGGCAATTGTTTTGACACATTTGCGTTGGGGGCTGAAGATTCAAGTTTTATAATATACAGTATATATCAATGTACTTTGTGTTGGGTTTTCACTTCACCTTTTTTAGATATGTTTTTTTACATATTTATATAACATTGTATACATGTACATTTTCACAGATTTTTATTTTATGTTATGATTGTATATGGAGGTATGGGTTTAGGTTATAGATTCATATTTTTTTTTTTAAGCGCTTCCTTATGCATTTTTGGTTCATGTGAAATTGGCCAAATCTCCTCCCCAGTGAGGACAGGAAAGAAGCGTCAGCGACTGTATTAAGTCTATAGAGGCATCACATAAAGGGAGGCTAAAAGAAGACAGTAATGTAGCACACTCCCGTAGCCCCTTTTTGTGTAGCACAAATGTAGTGAAACAACTTGTGACTTCTCTGTGGCCACTGAACCCAGTACCACCTCTTCAGGCACTGCCAACCCACCTTGCTGCAGCTGTCTCCTTCACCAACCCTCCTGGCTGTCTCTCAGGAGATCACTAGGGAAAGGCTGAAGACTTAAGCACACCGCTTTCGTCAAGGGAGACTAACTATATGTGGTAGTCTCCCCCCTTTGTTAGTCCCCACAGTGTTGCTCTACTCACTCTGTCCTCTCTTGCTCCTGTGCCTCCAGGAAAGACTTCCTCCCGTGTGTTATGGCAGGATCCGTCCAGCATTCAAGCCCTTGCCCAAGGCAGGACACCCCCCCAGACTAGGGGCATCACTGAGGGCCACCAACAGCCTCCTCAACACTGTATCTCCATCTTCCACCCAACTGCACCTGCTGGTATGGCTCATGTCTATTTATGAAGTGGTCTCGGCCCCCTGACAGCCTACCTCTGGGGATTGGCCAAGGCTTCATAAATATTCAAGGTAGCTTCTATCTACCTCCACCCTCTAGATTTAAATGATTCTCCAACCTTCTAGATCAGGGGGAGGCACCAGAGAGCTGCCTGGATGAGTCACCCAGCCCTGAACCTTAGTAAACCCCTGACCCAGATTCAAGAAACTCATTTTACCATAAGCCAGTAACCTGTACTAACTCCCAGCACAAACTAGAGGGTGCTACAGTAACTTCATAAATAGGAGAAAGAAGATATGTGTAGAGTCATACAACTGCAGAATAGCCTACATTTCTATTTACCCTTTGAATGGGAGAGATTGCCCAGCGGTTACATTAACCAGAAAGCACAGAGCCACTTCTAAAATCGAAACATTAGTACTACTGCTGCTTTATTCAACCTAAAGGAGTAATCTGACATGTGGTATTACAGAAGATGCGTAGGTGATGTTTGACACACCTAACACATTGTACTAACAATATAAAACCTAAAAATATATTTTATTGGTGTATTAAACATTGAGTCAGAATCTCACAAACACAAGCATGTCGTGTTCACAAAGAGGAAGATAAGAGATGCAACATTAACAAGGTGCAGTGAATGACAAACAATATTTTAGAATGAGAGAAGATAAAACCAACACAGCACAGACATTACAGTACTCAGGCATTGACAGACACTTACATTGACATGCTTTTCTTTTATAGGGTTAGCCAGCCATCGTTCCCAGCATGCAGTACAACTTTTGATAATAGGATAGGAATGTCTACAGTAGAGGAAGAACAGGCTTATTGTCATGCATGTCCTAAACAGCCTACAAAAAAACCGTATACTAAAAGCCATAACAAACTAAAACATATATTTAATAATAGCATCTATATTTTAGCTAGGTGACATGCAAGATTCACGTTGTGAGCTGACTACATTTTGCCACTAGAAAACGGAGGGAAAAAGTCCCTGCACCTTTTCTGAAAACGCAACCTGCACGGAAATGCAAGTGCAGTGTTGTTCCCAGTGCGAGGAAACCATGCTGCGTTTTCCAGTGCATGAGGGGTACCATAAGGATTAAGGATATCCCCACACATCTCCTGAGTAGAAAAGCGTTTTTCTGTGCGGGTGGTTGCGGCTCAGGGAAGAGGTGCGGACCTGCATCAGCAACCGCCCGCACAAGTGTGAATCTACCCTGGTCCTTTCACACTGGCTTTCAATCAGGTCCTCCTGTCAGTTTTTCAGGCAGATCTGATCAAAGCTCCATGTAAGCCTGTGGGCAGGCGGATGCAAACGGACATGTGAGTCCAACCAGTTCTAGACAAAAAAAGAAATAAACAAATGGAAGAGGACTGCATCCATCTCCATTTTTGTAGCCCTAAATGTGATAGATCCGAGGTAGCCTGATATAAACAGACAAGTCTGTTTTCATCCAGTCACAGAGCCAACACAGGTCTGCATAAGTCCAAATGCAAAATGCTGAAAAATATGAATGGGTACAGATTGCACAAAAGTGGCGTCTGTCCCTTTTAACCCTGATCCTCTCCGATTTTCAGATTTGTTAACAGATCCTTTGCTGAATGGACCAGAGTACAGCTGTGTGAAAGGACCCTAACAAGAAACCTGAGGATTGTTTGAAAATGATAAGCCCATCACTCTCCAAAAGAGACGTTAAAGAATAACTCCACTTCTGCTGGGGAAGAAAGGGAAAAAAAAAAAAACATTCCACTGTGGGTTGTTAACAAACTTTGTTACAGATTCCTGCCTGTTTCTGTTTTAAAGAAAAATCTGTATGTTCCACCAAGTTTTTGGATGCTGATTCTGAATGGGAGTAATTCATTTTAATCAGCTGGTGGTGATGAGAAAAGTTGTAGGGAGTACCTCACCAAAAACGACAGGATGCCCAAAACCTGACTTCTAAGTGCAGAGTTCTTCACACAAGCAGGCAATGACATTTCTGGGAGCGTTCTGTACACCAGCTGTGTATGGAACACCTCCAGGAGCCATAGTGTATTGACTTTATAGAAAATTACAGCGATTGCAGTTTGAAAAGGAAAGGTAATTTTTAATGACATTAAATTATAATATGGCTTGTGTAGCAATTGTATATGCTATGTCAATTTTTTTTACTTGCTTAAGGCTGGTTCACAAATGTGCGAATTGCAGCTTTGGTTTCCCTGCAAAGATAAAAATGATTCATTCAGCGGTTCCTCTCCATTGTAGCTGCAGATCAGCTGACCAGGGAGTGGGGGGGAGGTGTAGGAGGAGGGGGAGAGAATTTGTGTTCAGAACGGAACACATTTGCAAATCAGATGCGTCCCATTGAAGATAATGTGCCTGCAATTCGCACCGCACTGCCCAGAAAATGCAAAGTTTTTCGTGAAATGCAGAGTGTGGATGCAATGCACATATGTGAACCAGATCCATTGAAAAGAACATATTTTCAAATGTTCTGTGAATTCGATGCGGTGTTATCCACATCCAATTCACATATGTGTGAACCCAGCCCTATTCTTTTCCACAAAAGTGGAGTTACTCTTTAAAATCACAGTTACAAATTTACATGTATCATAGTTCCAGTTGTTTGGAATTTATGATTAAAAGTGATCATGCAGGACAAGATAGAGATGGGTGTAGGATGACCTTGTACATGGACAGGGCCAATCAGGCGGACAATTCTAATTAGAAAATGTTTGGGATTTTGTAATGTTTTCACTCTTACACAGAGTTTCTGCAACTCTTATGCCCCGTACACATGATCGGATTTTCTGACTGGAAATGTTCGATGAGAGCTTGTTGTTGGAAAGTCCGACCGTGTGTATGCTCCATCAAACATTTGCTGTCGGAATTTCCGCCAACAAATGTTTGAGAGCAGGTTCTCAAATTTTCCGCCAACAAAACTTGTTGTCGGAAAGTCCGATCGTGTGTACACAAGTCTGTCTCACAAAAGTTCACGCATTCTCTGAATCAAGCAGAAGGAGCCACACTGGCTATTGAACTTCCTTTTTATTGTCTCGTCGTACATGTTGTACGTCACCGTGTTCTCGCGTTCAGAATTTTGGGCCAACATTTGTGTGACCGTGTGTATGCAAGACAAGTTTGAGCCAACGTCCTTCAGAAAAAAATCCACTGTTTTGTTGTTGGAAAATCCGACCGTGTGTACGCGGCTTTAGGTTTAAATGTTGGCTGTATCTCCATTTAAGAAAATGGATCATTTCCTATCCCTGTTCACCCTCCATCTGAAGTGGAGCACAATTTCTCCAACGGGAGCATAAACTATAATAAAATCCTGACAGGGGTCCTACACTTTCCTAACTGGGAAGATGTGTTTTTCAGATTTCCTCGTGTCTTGTTCGATCAGCAGATAATCTTATGCCCTGTACACACGGTCAGACTTTCCGACGGAAAATGTGCGATTGGAGCTTGTTGTAGAAAATTCCGACCGTGTGTAGGCTCCATCGGACTTTTTCCATCGGAATTTCCGACACACAAAGTACACAAAGATAGCTGGATCTAAAATCCGTTTGTGTAAATTCCGATCGTGTGTAGACAATTCCAACACACAAAGTGCCACGCATGCTCAGAATCAAGCAGAAGAGCAGCACTGGCTATTGAACTTAATTTTTCTCGGCTCGTCGTATGTGTTGTATGTCACCGTGTTCTTGACAATCTGAATTTCCAACCAACTTTGTGCGACCGTGTGTATGCAAGACAAGCTTGAGCCAACATCCGTCGGAAAAAATCCGACGGATTTTGTTGTCGGAATGTTTGATCGTGTGTACGAGGCATAAAACCAATCAAAAAGACAGGAAGTGAGGAGAATCTCCCAAATAGGAACATAGACTGGTTTAAAAAAAAAGTTGATAGAGCTTCTTACCATTTCCCACTCTAGCCAAAACAAAACCATAAAAGCTGGGCTGTACACTACAATGGTAAATTAAAGGTGACGTATGGCCAAAGCGCAGCAACAAACTCTGGCTCTCTGCATCTCCCATTATTTTAAAGGTGCCCACAAACCATAGATACCAGTCACTCAGTCCAACTCTGCAGTTATCTTATGTCTATGGTTGCCTTCCAGACACTTTTGGCTGAATGCCTGTGGGTGAAATAATGATCAAACGTATTGGGATATCTTGTCTGATTCTCCACAATAGTGAATGGAGTGTACAGTTGGGGCCCAAGTAACGTACTTGGCCTAAAGCCAAATACACAGCAGCAGAGGGAGGTACAGGAAGTACAGAAAGACAGGAAGTACAGAAAGAACCCTTGTAGGAAGTCATAGGTAACTGGCAGGAGCTGTAATACACTAGCCATCAACCATGACTGTCATAATTGTAAGTAGACAGTCTAACATTTATTTAAAAAAAAAAAAAATTACTATTTTGAGTAAGGTGTTTACATTTATCTTCAGTTTACTAAAAATTTTAAACAAAAAAAAAAGACTTGATTACCAAAGCTTTGCATTCCGTAGGCTAGAGAAGGAGGAATGACCACTTTCCTTTTTTCTCCAGGGCACATGTCCATCAATGCAATATCGAGGCCCTTAATTACTTGTCCAACTCCAAGAACAAACCATTTGGGGTGACCATCTTTTTCAGAGCGACTATAGACAAGAGACCGGTTATTAGTAAGTCAGTATATATTTGCTACACATGAAAAGAAGAAATATTAAAGCATGCCTGCATTTTACAAAACGTGCTACAAATATGGAATGATAATATAGGAGAAAACCTATTGGTATTTACATAAAGGAGATGCCTGTAAACCGCTTAGACACCATATTCATTTGTGACAATCGTCTACTGTCTACTTCAGCATTTCTCAGCCTTAAAATAATTTCAAAGATTTAGGGAACACCTGCTGAAAAAGATTACATCTACAGGTCATGGTATATATGCATGATCAACAGGTTGTAGAACAAAATAAATTAATAAAGAAAATAGCCTAAGCAGAGTATCTGACACCCACGGCAGATTATTTTTCAACACTCCTGTAAGCTATGTGGCAATAATTAAATTAAACATGTAGTGTCCCCTTAAAGCCGAAATCCAGCTTTCTGCCACTGTAGCATTGTGGGGTTGATTTACTAAAACCGGGGAGTGCAAAATCTGGTGAAGCTGTGCATGGTAGCCAATCAGCTTGCAGGGTTTTTTTTTGTCAAAGCTTCATTCAATAAGGTGAAGTTAGAAGCTGATTGACTACCATGCACAGCTGCATCAGATTTTGCACTCTCCAGTTTTAGTAAATCAACCCCTGCGTGTTTGGACTAAGCTGGTTCAAACAAACTAACTTCACTAACAGATGCGCCCACTGTGAGCGCTGTATAAACTGTATGTAGCATGAGCTACACAAGGCATACAATGTTGTGTTCCGGCAGCAGGGTTGAAACTAAAGGGCAGTACACACGATCGGATTTTCCGATGGGAAATGTTCGATGACAGGCTGTTGGAGGAAAATCCGACCGTGTGTACGCTCCATCTGACAATTGTTGTCGGACTTTCCGCCAAACAAATGTTGGCTAGCAGGTTTTCAAATTTTCCGCCAACAAACGTGTGTTGGCGGATTTTCCGAGTGTGTGTACACAAGTCCGTCGGACAAAAGTCCAAAGTACAAACACGCATGCTCGGAAACAAGGATGAGCCAGAAGCGGTCGGTCTTGTAAACTAGCGTTCGTAATGGAGAATTAACATTCGTGACACGGCAAATTATGAAATCTTGAAATGCAACGCATTTTCTCTTCTTCTTTAATGGGATAAAAATGAAGCTGCTTTGCTGGTGATTCTGATGGAGTTATTGCAAATGAATTTTCAAAGGCTTTTTTTTCTAGTGCTATCAAGAAAAATATTATTATGCTTATTTTTTTGGTGCAAGTTACCACAACACCATTATCTCGTAGTTTTAAGATCAAAGATACAACTATGTTGGTGTCCCTTGTTAATTTTACATTGTATTTTTTAAAATGTAACTGCCTACTCCCAAACTGTCATTTGAAGTAAAACACATAGCCAAGTATTATTCTACACAATTTTTTTATTGTGCATTAAAAAAAGAAAACAAATAAAATAAGACATGCTATCTGCCAATAGAACTTAACCAAAAAGTGCATTCTTTGCACCCAAAAATATAGAAAATATACCAAATCAAATCATTATTCAACCAAAAAAATAATGTCAAAGCAATAACTCCAAGGCCAATAATAAATAACACGTTATCTCCTCCGATTCCGCAACATGTCTGGTTGACGAATGGCCATTCAGAAATGAACTGAAAAGCACGAAATGAAAAACGCGAACTGAAAAGCGCTAAATGAAAAGCGCGAAAAGAAAAGTGCAAAACAATACTCAAACTTCTACTAACACGAAATTAGCAGAAGGAGCCCAAAGGGTGGTGCTAAAGAGCTGTAAAACCACGTAGTACGTCACTGTAGTCGTAATTGTTGGCCAACAATTGTGTGACCGTGTGTATGCAAGACAAGTTTGAGACAACGCCCTTCGGACAAAATTCCACGGTTTTGTTGTCGGAAAGTCTGATCGTGTGTACGAGGCATTACTCTCCCACTCAATGGGCAAAATTGAATCAGACTGAGCACTGCTCAGCCATTCACAAGCAGCCTTGTATTTTCTGAATGATTACAAAGTTTCCTCTGA
Organism: Lithobates clamitans; assembly: GCA_037952925.1. Lineage (NCBI taxonomy): Eukaryota > Metazoa > Chordata > Amphibia > Anura > Ranidae > Lithobates > Lithobates clamitans. The sequence continues at coordinate 9,739,062 of JBBGZY010000014.1, forward strand.
TTGGTGGAGAGGCGGGTGAATTATGTCACAATTTCCACCTCAAAAGCTGTAGTCATTCGGAAAATACAAAGTTTCCTGTCGATGGCTCAGTAGTGCTCAGCCCAACTCAATTTTGTCCCGAGAACAGAACTGGAAGTTCCCATACCATTGTTGGAACATAATACTGTATACTGTATGTAGCTGATAGCACATATAATAGTGAAGGTTGTAGTTCATTTGGACCAGCTTGGTCCAAACAGACTATTTTAAAGCGAGAGAAAGCTGGAGTTAGGCTTTGAAGTAGTTGTTAGTAGAAAAGCTGTCCCTTACATTGGTGGTTAATGCTAGGTGGAAAATCATTCTGCCAAAGCCTAAAGAAAGTCTGAAGGAACCCCTAGTTGAAAAAGCCTAGTCTAGTCGCAAAGAAAGAAGCCCTCTGAGTTGAGGTTTTATCTTAAGCTGGCCACAAATTGACCAATATTTAGCTGGTTCAGCATCAACCAGCTGAATTTCAATCCATGTATGGGCAACCAGGTTGTACACAAGCCAATCGATTTGTGTGCGTCCAGCCTGTTGGGTTTTTCCTGAATGATTAGTGCCGCCAGCTATAGCCAGCAACGCTCCCCGCTAGCAGAAAATAGAAGAAGTAACTATAGGAGAGAAAATTGCATAATGTATGGTCTGCCTTAGGGTTAATTGTCAACTTTCTCTTGTCACTCACTACGTTGCAGCCAAAAATATATAGAAAAAGGCAGGTGGAGTTGGTGGGCAACAGAGATAGAAAGAGCTGAATCATCTGTCAGGACCATGAAAGTGCTTATGAAGCTGGGGTCTGCACCATTTCAGGGATAGGGCAGGAGGACTAGATTATAGACAAAGGCAAAAAAAAAAAAGAATTTTACAATGCATACAAGTGCAGGTACGGGTCTCTCCGAAAGGACTATATGTTTTTAACCCTTGTGTCTTCGGATGTGCCTGTGGTAAAGCTGCCACTGGTTTATCATTGTTCTGTTGGCAATTTGCACAGTAAAGTGCCGATCATTCATTCTGCAATCTAGCCTGGACCGTTGTTATTTATAAAGAGGGGAAGTTACTCTTGAACATGAATCTGTATGCAGAGGGACAGGAACTTGTGCTGGCTAGAGAGGGAGAGCACAATAGTGGGGATTGTATGCTGGTTAGACCAAACTGGGACAAAGACTAAGGCTAGGTTCATACTGAAATCAGATGCGGGTCACAGCAGAGGTCTGGTGTGTCCCTGTTCTCCGCTTTTCAGGGACGAATCAGACCCAAATTTTTGTCTGAATTCAGACCTGAAACAGACCATAAGACGCACAGGAACCTTGTGCAATCCGCTCCGCAGCCGCCCCGAGATGTGTGAACCGGCTCCATTGAGAGTCGGTCTCAATCTCCTGTCATGTGAATTGGATGCGGGGAAACCGCATCCCATTCGCATAAATAAGTGTGAACCCAGCCTAAAAAAGAAATGGTTATATATAATTTCTTTATATATATTATTATTATTATTATTATACGAGATTTATATAGCGCCAACAGTTTACTCAGCGCTTTACAATGTATAAGGGGGACAACACAATTACAGTACAGTTCAATACAAAAGGTACAGGAGGGCCCTGCTCGTAGAGCTTACATTCTAAAGGGAGGGGGTGGTGGTACAAAAGGTAATAGCTGCAAAGAATGATTTGATGGGGGTGGCTCAGGGACAGTTATGTGGGTGTGGGATAGGCTTCCCTGAATAAATGAGTTTTCAAGCATCTCCTAAAGGTGGACAGGGTAGGGGCTGATCGGACATACTGGGGCAGGGAATTCCAGAGGATGGGAGAGGCTCTGGAGAAGTCCTGAAAGCGAGCATGGGAGGAGGTAACAAGGGAGCTAGAGAGCAGGAGGTCCTGGGAGGAGCGGAGGGGGCGATTTGGGCGATATCTGCAGATGAGGTTGGTGATGGAGATGGGGGCGATGTTGTGAATGGCCTTGTATGTTATGGTTAGCATTTTGAATTTTACACGGTGGGGTAGGGGAAGCCAGTGAAGGGATTGGCAGAGAGGAGCAGCAGTCACGGATCGATTAGTGAGGTGTATTAGTCTAGCAGCAGCATTCATAATAGACTGAAGGGGGGATAGCCTGCTTAAGGGTAGGCCATTAAGGAGAGAGTTGCAATAGTCGAGGCGGGAAATAATCAAGGAGTGAATAAGTTGTTTTGTAGTGTCATTAGTCAGGAATACATATTGTATGTGTGTATATCTGTTACATACCTGGCCTCACATGTTGCACACTAAGATCAGAGGAAGATAGGACTTGTAGACACCAGAACAAAATGCATTGGTGTCCATTGTGTTGTCTTCCATGGATTTGTGCTTTGAATTTCAGCAGCAAAACTGCACCCCCCAAGATATGTAAGCTTTCTTCTGCCCTGGAAGAAGTCCTTTTTGTGATGGAACCGGTTAGGTTAGGAACTGTTTCCTGCTATCGCATTTGTTTGCACAGGATATCTTAAGGCGGCCACCTATATTGTACACAACACTGGTTTTACCTGAACTAATGTAAGTGCAATACTTTATATTAAACAAACCTTACCAAACCTTACACCTTTTACACTTATCTGGCATCTCTTTCATTGCATTATCAATCTGATCGTGGGGTGGGTGGAGCTTGGTTTGAATATCCTGCTTGTGCCCTGTTTGATCTGAGGACACATCTCCAGCTGATGACCCCTGCAAAGATCGTGACATCAAGCATGTTTGACCCTTCATAATAAAGGGTCCAGGCTCTCTGGTAAGAGTCTATATTGCCTGTGATGAGGGTGTGCGCACGAGGTGGAGGTTTTTTTGGATTCAACTACTTATCACAGATTTGGGTTTTCTACAGTTGGATATTAATAACCCAATATGAGATTTTTGTTTAGAGCGTCATTTTTACTACATGTTGTTTATTGTGATTATATCTCACTTTTGTAGCACCGCTGGACAATTTACATTGTAATGGTGATGGTTGACATGATTTATGTTTTTATACATGCGCAGTATTCTTCCTTTATATAATTTAAGATATATAACCTAATTAATTCCCCATAGTACATAAGTGGTACTGGGTGTGGTCAAATTTCACTAACAGTGGAAGGGTCATAAAAGGGCCTTAATTACCAGGATTGCATTATGTGCAGAGTTGGGGGGAGGGGGTGGCTGTTACACACAGAGTGCAGAGTTTAGGGGTACGCTTCATACATAGTGCAGAGTTCAGGGGTGTGCTACATACATAGTGCAGAGTTCAGGGGTGTGCTACATACATAGTACAGAGTTCAGGGGTGTGCTGCACACAGAGTGCAAAGTTCAGCCTTCTTCCACAGCTGCTTACCTCTGCATCCCCTATCCACATCTCACATGCACCCCTCTTTGGCTCTGACCTCTGTGTGCAACCCCCTTTCCACTACCCCCATCTTCTCAATCCCTCCCTCCTTACAAGCTGTCACTTGTAAACACAGAAGCTTGACTTCTGTGTTTCCAAGTGATAGTGGTGAGCAGAGAGCAGAGGGACTGGGCCAGAGGTGGTGGAACTGAGTTCCACCAAGTTCTAGCTGAGAAAAGCCCCGTGTGTATGTGTATATATATATATATATATATATATATATATACACACACACATTGGGTAAAATAAGTATTTAACACGTCACCCTTTTTCAAGGATTAATATATTTCTAGAGGTGCTATTGACATGGAATTTACACATTGGTTTCAAAGAAAGAAAATAAAGCTGCTAGTATGGCTCAGCCAATCACCTGACTTGAATCCAATAGAAAATCTTTGGAAAGAACTAAAGATCAGAGTTCATAGAAGAGGCCCGCAGATCCTTCAAGACTTGAAGACTGTTTGTGTGGAAGAATGGGCCAAAATCACACCTGAGCAATGCACGTGACTAGTTTCTCCATACAGGAGACGTCTTGAAGCTGTCATTACCAACAAAGGATTTTGTACCAAGTATTAAATAGATTTCAGTTGGTGTGTTCAATACTTTTTCCGTGTGGCATTTCATTTTATTACACATAACTTCATTTCTAAACTTATTTGTTTTGGTTTCTTTGTATGTATGGATTGCATGAGTTGTTACCAGCGTGGTGAAAATTTCATGTCAATAGCACCTTTGGAAATATATTTACCTAGAACAGGGGTATGCAATTAGCGGACCTCCAGCTGTTGCAAAACTACAAGTCCCATCATGCCTCTGCCTCTGGTCGTCATGCTTTTGGCTGTCAGAGTCTTGCTATGCCTCATGGGACTTGTAGTTCTGCAACAGCTGGAGGTCCGCTAATTGCATATTTCTGACCTAGAAGAATGGTGACATGTTCGATACTTATTTTACCCGCTGTGTGTGTGTATATATATATATATATATGCACACACACACACACACATACAGTGGGGACGGAAAGTAGTCGGAGATGGGAGAAAGTTGTAGACAGTCAACCATCACTGCAGCCCTCCACCAGTCAGGGCTTTATGGCAGAGTGGCCCGACAGAAGCCTCTCCTCAGTGCAAGACACATGAAAGCCCGCATGGAGTTTGCTAAAAAACACCTGAAGGATGCCAAGATGGTGAGAAATAAGATTCTCTGGTCTGATGAGACCTAGATTGAACTTTTTAATTGTAAGTGGTATGTGTGGAGAAAAACAGGCACTGCTCATCACCTGTCCAATAAAGTCCCAACAGTGAAGCATGGTGGTGACAGCACCATGCTGTGGGGGTGTTTTTTAGCTGCAGGGACAGGACGACTGGTTGCAATTGAGGAAAAGATGATAGCGGCCAAGTACAGGGATATCCTGGACGAAAACCTTCTCCAGAGTGCTCAGGACCTCAGACTGGGCCGAAGGTTTACCCTCCAACAAGAGAATGACCCTAAGCACACAGCTAAAATAACTAAGGAGTGGCTTCACAACAACTCTGTGACTGTTCTTGAATGGCCCAGCCAGAGCCCTGACTTAAACCCAACTGAGCATTTCTGGAGAGACCTAAAAATGGCTGTCCACCAGGGCTGTTGCTAGGTCTACAAAAGATCTGGGGCTGGAGCCCATAGCAGCGTAATAAAGAAAGTCATACGCTTGGGCCGGCATACACATGTATATGTGTGTATATGTCCCCAGAGAGCCGCCCACTTACATCAGGGTCCCCAGAGAGCACCCATTACATCAGAGTCCCCAGAGAGCCTCCTTCTTACATCAGAGTCCCCAGAGAGCCTCCCCCTTGCATCAGGGTCCCAGAGAGCCCCCCACTTACATCAGGGTTCCCAGAGAGCCCCCCTTACATTAGAGTCCCCAGAAAGCCTCCCCCTTAAATCAGGGTCCCCAGAGAGCCTCCCCCTTAAAATCAGGGTCCCCAGAGAGCCCCCCACTTACATCAGGGACCCCAGAGAACCTCCCCTCCCCTTGGGGACCCCTGCAGAGACTCGGGGCTATGGGCCCCAGATTCGGGGCTATAGCCCCAAAAGCCACCCCCTAGCGACGCCACTGCTGTCCACCAACGTTTACCATCCAACCTGACAGAACTGGAGAGGATCTGCAAGGAGGAATGGCAGAGGATCCCCAAATCCAGGTGTGAAAAACTTGCTGCATCTTTCCCAAAAAGACTCATGGCTGTATTAGATCAAAAGGGTGCTTCTACTAAATACTGAGCAAAGGGTCTGAATACTTAGGATCATGTGATATTACAGTTTTTCCTTTTTTAATAAATCTGCAAAAATGTCAACAATTCTGTGTTTTTCTGTCAATACGGGGTGCTGTGTGTACATTAATGAGGAAAAAAATGAACTGAAGAAAAATTTAAGGGGGTCCGAATACTTTCAGTCCCCACTAAAATATATATATATATATATATATATATATATATATATATATATATATATATATATATTTGAAATATATTATTTATTCTTAGACTTAGCTGTGACATCACCAATGGACAAACACTCACCAAACCTGCAGCTGTATTTTAAAGGAAGATACACATACGTATACATCTTGGACATGTTACAACCAGAATACATAAGTATGAACCTGAAAAGCGTTCAAGAAAAAAGTAACAGCACATTCCTCTATCTTAAAAAAAAAAGCATTACTACTTTGTCACTTACCTGCAGTAGAATTTGGACATGTCTTTAGCTAAATAGCCATCATAATGTGCATTAACCAGATCTCCTCTTTTACTCTTCTGTGTACAGACACTTGGGACGTGTACGACTTCCATTTTGACTTTTTCTTCTTCAATCTCTGTTTTTTCACAGCGAATTAGGAGGCTAAAAGCCTGCAAAAGGAAAATATATCTAAGAGAGAAAGGCATTGTTGTCATTTTGAATTGTTTCTGCCAGAAAACAAAAAGCGCCCAAAGCCCTGATCTTTTCACTTCTGGTGCTATACACGTGGCACTCAGCAAAAGAAACACTCCAGATAGTTTTGTCTTCAAAGAGAGAGAGCTGTGTCAGCTGGGATCTTGGTATTTGTATGATGCTGTATGATTGGCTATCTGGGAAATGGAACTCAGCCTCCTCTTTGGCAAACTCTTTTTTTTTTCGCTTCCTATGTGAAAACATTGAAGACACAAGTTCCAAACTTGCAGAGAACTGCTGCTGGGTCAGATTACTAACCTAGGGCATCTGTAATTCATCCTAGGTGGAATGCACCGTCATTTAACCCCATTTGCTTCCAGATTGGCCGCAATATCTTGCTTCAGCTGCTTACAAGGCTATGCAATTGTGATGCAACAGATGCTGTTATATATTTATTAGAGCTGCATGATTCTGGATAAAATGAGAATCCCAATTGTTGCTTAGAGCCCTTTCACACTGGGGCGTTGGGGGCGTTGGTGGTAAAGCGCGGCGCTTAATCGTCATTTTAGCTGCCCTTTTCGGCCGCTAATGGGGCACTTTTTACCCCTGCTAGCAGCCGAAAAAGGGTTAAAAGGCCCGCAAAGCGCCGCACATTGATTTCAATGGGCAGGGGCGCTTTAGGAGTGGTGTATACACCGACTTTTTTTGACGTACTGCCAGCGCACCGCTCCAGTGTGAAAGCCCTTGGCCTTTCACATTGGAGTGACGGGAGAGGCGCTTTGCAGGCGCTATTTTTAGCACTATAGCGCGTGTAAAGTGCCTCAGTGTGAAAGGGGTCTAATGCCGCGTGCACACGATCTGATTTTCCGATGGGAAATGTTGGATGTGAGCTTGTTGGCGGTAAGTCCGACCGTGTGTATGCTCCGTCGGACATTTGTTGTCGGACTTTCCGCCAACAAATGTTGGCTAGCATGTCTTCAAATTTTCCGCCAACAAATGTGTGTTGTTGTTTTCCTATTGTGTGTACACAAGTCCGTCGGACAAAAGTCCAAAGTACAAACACGCATGCTCGGAAGAAGAAGCGGTCGGTCTTGCAAACTAGCATTTGTAATGGAGAATTCACATTTGTGACGTGGCAAATTATGAAATCTCCAAATGCAGCGCACAATTCTCTTCTGTTGGTGTCTCTTGTTAATTCTACATTGTATTTTTTATATGTACCTGCCTACTCCCAAACTGTCATTTGAAGTAAAACACATAGCCAAGTATTAGTCTCCACAACTTTTTTTTTTATTGTGCATTAAAAAAAGAAAAAAAAATTTGACATGCTATCTGCCAATAGAACTTAACCAAAAAGTGCATTCTATGCATCCAAAAATATAGAAAATATACCAAATCAAATCATTATTCAACCAAAAAAATAATGTCAAAGCAATAACCCCAAGGCCAATAATAAATAACACGTTTTCTCCTCCAATTCCGCAACATGTCTGGTTGACGAACGGCCGTTCAGAAATAAACTGAAAAGCACAAAATGAACAGTGCTAAATGAAAAACGCGAAAAGAAAAGCGCGAATCAACACTTACCAAAATTCTACTAACACAAAATTAGCAGAAGGAGCCCAAAGGGTGGCGCTAAAGCGCTGCAAAAACACGTAGTACGTCTAGTAAGTCACTACGTTCGTAATTGTTGGCCAACATTTGTGTGACCGTGTGTATGCAAGAAAAGTTGGAGCCAACACCCTTCGAACAAAATTCCACGGTTTTGTTATCGGAAAGTCCGAACGTGTGTACAAGGCATTAGACTAAAGATCATGATTCTCTCACAATTCTCTGCATAACATCATCTTTCACATTATCCCAAAAAATTGGGCTAACTGTTTTTTTTTTTTTAAATCCATAAAGAATTTTATTAAAGATTTAACACCTTACATTGCCATACATATCAACACATTACATAACCCATTTTACACAGATCCGTCTGATGAGTCAGCCATTTATACAGATAAACCGAAACAGTTGTAATAGAGTCTTTATGTCACTGAGACCCGGACCACCAGTTGTTGAACAGACTTGCCCTCACGCAGTGGCATCGCCTGTTCTCACTATGAAGCTGACCCCCTTACCTGGCAAGTGTTACTAAACCCACAACAGTAAAATCTGTCTGTATATGCAGCATATCATGCTTGTTATGCTCACTGTGGAACTTAGGGGTTAATCCTCTGCATTGTGTAAAAAGGCTGTTTGATCCTGTCTGCACAGATCCTTCCCTCCTGCACTGTCTATCTAGGGAAGGACAGCTAACACAGGCAGAGTAGCCGACCTGCACATGCTCAGTTGTGTCTTTTATGCTGGAGAGAACATTTACTTGTTCTCAGAGCTAGCCAGGTCAAATGATATTGGCATCACACATATGTGCGTGTATAAAGGCTGAAGTGGAAATCTCCTCCTTCCTGAACTCTCAGCACTGGAGAAACTGTGCAGTTTATCACTGACGGTGGTATACAGATCAGCCAAAAAGGTATATAGTGGCAATATTTTAATGTAAAAAGAAGATTTATAAGCTGTGGCACTGGGGGGGGGGGGGGGCAGATTAACTATTTTCAGATTACTGGGTTTAGTAACACTTTAGGTCTGAGTAGTCGATCCATAATCAGATTCACTCGGGCAAGCCCAGGGACAGCCAGCCAAGGAGCCCACAGTCTCTCATATTTAAGTGTAAAACCCCTGTGTTGGTATATAAATTTCTCCATTCTCAACATATTGCCTACATCCTTAACCCATTTCCCCACCGTAGGGGGTCTTCAGACTTCCAGTGCACCATAATTAATTTTCTTGCCTGGAATAAGACTAGTTATGGCCTCTCTAGTGTATCTTTCCCAGTCATATTCCTCCAGTATACCAAGCAAGCAAGGTTTTGGGTGTATGGGTAAGGACACTTGAAATACAGAATTAACCTTACTCACTACCCCTACCCAATAAGAGTGGAATTTTGGACACCTCCACAAAAGGTGGATTAAGTCTCCATTGTCACATTTACATTGTGAGCACCTAGAATCCGTTTGCAGCCCCATCACTTGTGTGGGGTATAGTACACCCTTAGCAATATATATAATTGTTTATCTCGCGCCTCTTGGCTCTTACTTGGCCGGCCGCGAGGTATGATGTGTATGCACGCCCCGCCCCCTTCAGCAAGACTCCCAGCGGCAGTGCAGCTCTTTCCCTCTGCAGCTTGTTACCTCTATTAGCTCCCGATCCCTGCCTGCCTCAAGGTATGTGGGGTGTTTACCACACTGATGGGCACATTTTCTTATAAGGGGCACATTGATGGGCACATTTTCTTATAAGGGGCACACTGATGGGCACATTTTCTTATAAGGGGCACACTGATGGGCACATTTTCTTATAAGGGGCACACTGATGGGCACATTTTCTTATAAGGAGCACACTGATGGGCACATTTTCTCTTAAGGGGCACACTGATGGGCACATTTAATGTAAGGTTCACTCTGATGGGCACAACGAAATGTGCCCATCAGAGTGCCCCTTAACATATAATGTGCCTATCAATGTGCCCCTTAACATAAAATATGCCCATCAGTGTGCCCCTTAACATAAAATAAGGGGCGTTCTGATAGGCACATTTTATGTTAAGGTTCATTCTGATGAGCACATTTTATGTTAAGGTTCATTCTGATGAGCACATTTTATGTTAAGGGGCACTCTGATGGGCATATTTATTGTTAAGAGGCACACTGATGGGCACTATTTTTGTTAAGGAGCACGCTGATGGGCACATTTAACCCCTTGCCGACCAGCCACCGTCATTTTACTGCAGCAGGTCAGCACAATCCCACGAACCGTCATAGCTATACGTCGGCTCGTGGGAACGGGATAGCAGGCGCGCGCACACGCCTGCTGCACAGAGGGGGTGCCGATGCTCGTGGCTGATGGTTGCACGAGAGGCAGAACAGGGAAGTGTGTGTGTAAACACACAAATCCCTGCTCTGTTCTGAGAGGAGTGACAGATTGTGTGTTCCTTTTAGCAAGGAACCACGATCCGTCACTTCCTCTAGTCAGTCCCCTCCCCCTTCAGATAGAAAAACGTAGCAAGGAACAAAATGCCAATGGTCCAAAAAATGTGTCAGAAGTGTCTGATGTGTCCACCATAATGTCGCAGTCCTGATAAAAATCTCAGATCGCCGCCATTACTAGTAAAAAAAAAAAAAAAAAAAAAAAAAGCTATAAATCTATCCCCTATTTTGTAGACGCTATAACTTTGCACAAACCAATCAATATACGCTTATTGCGATTTTTTTTACCAAAAATATGTAGAAGAATACATGTCGGCCTAAACGGGGGATATTTATTATAGCAAAAAGTACAAAATATTGCGTTTTTTTCAAAATTGATGCTCTTTTTTTGTTTATAGCGCAAAAAATAAAAACCGCAGAGGCAATCAAATACCACCAAGAGAAAGCTCTATTTGTGAGAAAAAAAAAAAGTCAATTTTTTTTGAGTGCATAGTCGCACAACTGCACAATTGTCAGTTAAAGCGATGCAGTGTCGAATCGCAAAATGTGCTCTGGTCAGGAAGGGGGTAAAATCTTCCGGGGCTGAAGCGGTTAATTCACTACCGCTGCTCTATAGTGTGTACTTGTCTCAGGAGCACTAAGTGTCATTTCTGTCTTCTGCTTCCCTCCTCTGCTATCTTCATGAGTCAGTTCTGATAAGTACAAAAATACAGCATTTTGCCCATGGGACTTTAAATGAGGTATGACACAGCCGATAAAAAGTGATAGAAATGTATTGCATATAGTACAAATAGGTTATCTAAAAGTAAGTTTCATGTGACCAAAGTGGCCCAACTATACATGTACAATCCATAGTAGTATACAACATTTTACAAAAAATCCATAATGGGTGTAGCATAGCATCGTATGTATACTGACGCGTTTCGTATGTTCTCACTTCCTCAGGGATTGATGTATGAACACGTATCTGGAAGGTAGAGTGATTGAAATGTATAACATGGTAATAACTATAAATAAAGTACACAATGTGGGGAAAGATCCATACTTGCAAAATTGCTAGACATGTGCAATTCGTTTTGTAACTAATCGAAATTCGCCCAAATTTTGCATCTTTCGGACATTCGGATGAATCCGAATGTTCGAATAAAAAAATGGCAAATTTCAACTAATACGAAATTATAGCGAATGATTCTGATTCTGTAATTTGTTAAAGATCTAATGAAACAAAAGGTCAACTCAAAGTAAATCTTACAGTCCAATCAGCTGATTCATTTTGTGCTGGAGGTTGGATTACTGGCAAAGTGCATTCCTGAGAACTGAGTGAGAAGGGTGTTGTATTGTATTTGAGCAGAGGAGAAGAGATATTGTTATTGTGTGTGTTACTAGATTCAATAAACAAATGACTTTCCAAACTACGAATCGTTATCACGAATATATATACACACATAAATATCGAATTTCAACTAATACGAAAGAAATTATAGCGGATATAACAAATGAATTCGACATGATTCGAGATTCAGTATAACGAATATCGACGCTCTACAGAAATAATAATAATTATCCGAAATCGAATTAATGTAACATAACGAATATAACAGAACGAAACTATGAATTTTATGAATGACAACGAAAAGAAAATAAATGAAATTTTCCGTTGTGCTCAAGTCTAAAAATTGCCAAACATTGCACTCCCCCACCAATGACAGCCAAGAAGGACGTCTAGCCGGGACCTGTGGGCAAAGATCCAGGGGGGACAAGCAGCGAACGTAGGACAGAGTGAAAAATAGGACCAATGGGACAATCCAAACACGGCCTCCATGGTGGTAACTGAAGGAAAAAATGTGTAAATGTGTGGTGAGGTATATGATAAAAGTAAAAAAATAATAAAAATGACCTAATGTATCCAAAAATGGACATAGTAGTGTGTGCAAAACATGACCCATATAACTGTTAGACAGTGGTGATAGAAGATGAATAATAATATTGAATAAAGAAACCATGTGGAAACTAAAATGGGAGTAAAGCTCAGTAGAGCTATACCAATGTCCATGATAGATCAATAGTGCAAGGTCAATATTTGCAGTATATAGACAAAAAGAAGTACCTACCAAAATCAGTCATGATGACCCATTTGTACTATATGCAATACATTTCTATCATTTTTTAATTGGCTGTGTCATACCTCATTCAAAGTCCCATGGGCAAAATGCTGTATTTTTGTATAGTCAGTATCTCACAAAAGTGAGTACACCCCTCACATACACCCCTCAAATATTTTATTATATCTTTTCATGTGACAACACTGAAGAAATGGCACTTTGCTACATTGTAAAGTAGTGAGTGTACAGCTTGTATAACAGTGTAAATTTGCTGTCCCCTCAAAATAACTCAACACACAGCCATTAATGTCTAAACCGCTGGCAACAAAAGTGAGTACACCCCTAAGTGAAAATGTCCACATTGGGCCCAAAGTGTCAATATTTTGTGTGGCCACCATTATTTTCCAGCACTGCCTTAACCCTCTTGGGCGTGGAGTTCACCAGAGCTTCACAGGTTGCCACTGGAGTCCTCTTCCACTCCTATATATCAGGGATGGAGGTGTGTCACAGGGTACATCCAGCCTTATTTTGTTGTTTTTTTGCCACTTCTGATTTCATGACACCAAGAGAAAAAAAGGTGACAGGGGAGGAAGCTCCAGCGCACAGACTGTGATTGACAGCCTAGGTTCTGTACATGTGTGCTGTGGGAGGGATAGGGGGGTGTGTGCTTCTTCCCTCCATTCAGTGCCCACTGAGCTCTGTAGAGGGTAACCAGCTCTCCGCCCCTTGCTTTTTGAAAGCTTAGACAAGCTGTATACATTCTGCACTTTGAATGGCTGTAGATGAGAGAGGGCAGCAGATAAACAGGTAGAATTGATATAAAAGGATTTCTTTCATCTCTGTGTATCACCCGAGGCCGGTCACTTCACTGGGTATATGGGAGGGTTTACATCCACTTTAAGTTAAATTAATGCCCGGTACACACGATCCGATTATCAAACGAATGATCGTCTCTTTTTTTTTTTGCATGCTAATCTCACGTCAAATCTGATGAGTAAGGATGAGCCAGGAAGTCAGAACAGCGCAGCGCTAATCACAGGTAGGGAGACATTTCCTGATCTCTGCAGCCGCACATCGGGAATGTCTCACTGATTGTGATTAGCGCTGCGCCGTGCCGACTTCCTGGCGGGCTCGGCACGTTCAGCATGCGAACACGCCAGAGCTCATCCTTACTGATGAGTTTACTAAAGTAACGAAAATTCCCGTACGACAGCATAAAAATTCGGAAGTGATGTCATGTGTTGTAATGCATTTTCGAACGATAGGTGTACTGATTAAATTAAAATCGTATGATCTGGCATTGTACGGAAAAAGTTTCCCTGCATGTCCGATAGAATAATATCGGATGAACTGTCCTGATCGGCTCTCGAAAACTCTGTACTAATGTTCCGATTATCGTACGATCGATTCGAATGCAGCATTTTTCGTACGATTTTCGGATCGTGTGTACGGGGCTTAAGGCTGCTAGCGATCTTGTATTGGTCAGTTTCAGGCTCGCCCTTTTCTGTGTTTCTGATCACCCCTTGTTATCTGTCTCCAAGCAGGAATTTTCTTCTCAGCTGTCACTAGGTAGATCTGTCAGTAGCCCTAGACTTTTGGAGGGAAAACCTGGCATAGAACATCTTTATTTGCTAAGAATGTGTTTGTGGCTGTGACTGTAGGACTATCCCTGACATTGTATACACAGTATATAGACTGTACAGTAGAGGAAGACTCTCCTCACACCTCTGACCAGGAAGTGAATGAGGCGCCATGAGGGCAGAGCGGAGGGGCGGGGCTGTGCAGTGACAGGAGGAGGAAGCGGCTACGTCCGGGCTGTGTATGGGGGCTCAGGGCTCCGAGTCCGGGCTACACGCCGGACAATCTGCCGGCACCATGAGCAACCAACCGGTCCCTCCGCACAGATCACACCCGGCCGTCTAGTCCGTCCTCCGCCTCCCATCAGCCCGAGGATGAGCACACCGACCCCGGACTGAGCCCAGCTATGGAAGGAGTTCTCTACAAATGGACCAATTACATCACAGGTCTGACACTGGAGGGAGGTCAGATGTGGTGTATACGTGTGTGTGATGATCGGATGTGATGTATACATGTATGTGATGTATACGTGTGTGTGATGATCGGATGTGATGTATACATGTATGTGATGTATACGTGTGTGTGATGATCGGATGTGATGTATACATGTATGTGATGTATACGTGTGTGTGATGATCGGATGTGATGTATACATGTATGTGATGTATACGTGTGTGTGATGATCGGATGTGATGTATACATGTGTGTGATGATCAAATGTAATGTATACATGTGTGTGATGATCAAATGTAATGTATACATGTGTGTGATGATCAAATGTAATGTATACATGTGTGTGATGATCAAATGTAATGTATACATGTGTGTGATGATCAAATGTAATGTATACATGTGTGTGATGATCAAATGTGATGTATACGTGTGTGTGATGATTGTATGTGATGTAAACATGTGTGTGATGATCAAATGTGGTGTATACATGTATGTGATGTATACGTGTGTGTGATGATCAAATGTGGTGTATACATGTATGTGATGTATACGTGTGTGTGATGATCAGATGTGATGTATACATGTATGTGATGTATACGTGTGTGTGATGATCAGATGTGATGTATACATGTGTGTGTGATGATCGGATGTGATGTATACATGTGTGTGTTTGTGTGTGTGTAATGATCAGATGTGATGTATACATGTGTGTGATGATCGGATGTGATGTATACATGTATGTGATGTATACGTGTGTGTGATGATCAGATGTGATGTATACATGTGTGTGTGATGATCGGATGTGATGTATACATGTGTGTGTTTGTGTGTGTGTAATGATCAGATGTGATGTATACATGTGTGTGATGATCGGATGTGATGTATACATGTGTGTAATGATCAGATGTGATGTATACATGTGTGTGTTTGTGTGTGTGTGATGATCAGATGTGATTTATACGTGTGTGCGATGATCGGATGTGGTGTATACATGTGTGTAATGATCAGATGTGATGTATACATGTGTGTGATGATCGGATGTGATGTATACGTGTGTGTGATGATCGGATGTGATGTATACGTGTGTGTGATGATCGGATGTGGTGTATACATGTGTGTGATGATCGGATGTGATGTATACATGTTTGTAATGATCAGATGTGATGTATACATGTTTGTAATGATCAGATGTGGTGTAATAATACATGCAGAATTTTTATTTTTTTTATTTTTTAATCGTCCATTGTTAGATTTACAAAAATATTACAATCAGATTGTATAGTGTATGGTCAGCCTTAGTTGTGACCGATGTCCAGCAATCTCAGTTGCAGATCTGTTGATTTTTGGACAGTAAACCATGGAGGAGACCTTCTCTGTTCTGATTGGGCAGACAGATGACCAGCACTTTATGTGGATTGGTCATGTCAAAACAAAATCACACTTGTAATTCCTTGAGATCACATGACAGCGGACTCTGTCCATTCCTCTCCTATTAACATGACTAGAAATGATGGGCATAGCGGGGTGCCCACGTCTTGTGTACACCGCACTTTGTCTTCAGAGGGGAGTCAGGACAATTTACTGTTACTAGGCTACATTTACATCGAGGATTTGGGCCGGTGTGAATTGTAGCGGCAGGAACCTTGTGATCCTTTAGGTGCTCCGTTCACTATAATGACAGGATGCCGGTGGCTGCAGCTGTTCGTGGCTCTCTGGGCAGCCCACAATTACCTGCGGTGACCACTTCTGGGTACACACACAGGGTGCGATCAGCAGCGATCACTGCAGGTAAGTAATTGTGGACTGCCCAGAGAGCCACAAATAGCTGCAGCCACCGGCATCTTATCATTATAGGGAACGGGGCACCTAGAGGATCACAAGGTTCCTGCCGCTACAATTCACACCGGTGTAAATGTGGCCTTACTGAAATATTATATCCTGATGACAATCTTCATATTATGATTTATTTTTGTTTTCTTTATTTCATTCACTTTGATTCATCTATTTGTCTCACATTTACATACCAGACAAGATGTCTAACAATAGTCTCATTTGTAGATTATATCTATATATAGATACATCTGTTGCTGTAGCCATTCATAGTGCCAAGGCAGTGTGTTAGTCCCATCCCCCGTCTCTCTCTTTATCAGGACATCTCTTGGTCGGTCTATAGATGTGCAGACAAATTATAAATATAAGTTGTGTCGGTCACATCTAAACCTATGACATGACCTGATTATCAGAATGCTGGAAATTATTAGTAAGAGGTCTCTTTATATTATTATTATTATAATACAGGATTTATATAGCGCAGCGCTTTTATAAAACCTTAAATGGAGGAATGTCACAAGGGTTCTCCCGGGCTGCACACATATTCCCTGTATTTCTTTAATACTAAAATTTCCTATGAGCAACACCACCATCTACTGGCAAAATGTGTTATATTTTCTAATTTTTCTGAAAACACCAGTCAGCGCACATCGTGTGAACAGATCTTATATTAGAACGTTGGTGCAAGTGCTTCGTTATTTTGTCACATGTGATCTGACATTTCTAGAACCTGTCACATGCCACTCCTAGCACAGGATGTGGTGCAGCTGGTCCAGTGTAGAATGTAAAGGTGCCGCACTCCTGATTGTGTTTGTTGGTAGTAGGAAGTGGTCTCAGCCTCGGTTCCTCCTAAGCAATGCCCTATGCCACGTTTTGCCCCGCACATGGGGCTTACTATACAGGTCACCTCTATGACGAAGCCCTGGGGGCTGAGCCAAACACACAAGTGTGGCATGGCCGAGGCCGAGGACGCTTCCTTCTACCAGCATACACTGAGCTGTCGGGAGTTCCCTCACATTGTACAGATACTTTGCATTTTGGATAAGCACTTTAGACGCCAGCTCTTAGTAGTAGCGCACCAGAAGGATTATATCCAGCACTAAAGCCTCGTATACACGATCAGATTTTCAGACGACCGTTTGTCCGTTTTTTGTGGCATGCTAGTCTCATGTCGAAAGTGAAGAGGTTACTCACCATACGAAAATTTTCATATGACAGAATAGAACTTCAGAAGTGACATAATGGGGGTTATTTGCGAAAGGCAAATCCACTTTGCACTGCAAGTGCACTTGAAAGTTCACTTGGAAGTGCAGTTGCTTTTAATCTGAGGGGTAGATCTGAAATGAGGGGAAGCTCTGCTGATTTTATCATCCAATCATGTGCAAGCTAAAATGCTGTTTTTTATTTTCCTTGCATGTCCCCCTCGGATCTACAGCGACTGCACTTCCAAGTGCACTTGTAGTGCAAAGTGGATTTTCCTTTAGTAAATAACCTCCAGTGTGTTGAATAGTTTTGTATGTATTCTTTCGTTTCTGAGCATGCGTAGTCTTGCTCTTACGATTCTTTTCAGACGAAAACTGTACTGATGAAATGGAAATCGGACGTTGAGTTCACATCCGACAAAAACGTTATATACTGCACATCAATCAGCAGCTCTCCTCTCTGCTCCTCCATGCTCACCTTAGTGCTGAGCTGTGGAGGGGCGGCTCGCTCAGAGGCTGAGACGGGCATCAGTCCTGGCACCCGGCGGATCCAGACTTTATTGTCGTGATGATGACGCGGTGCCTGGACTGATTCCAGGGACGTCAGCAGAGAGCCGACTTCAGACCACTCTCTGCTGAAAACGGATCACAGGAGTGCAAAATGAATTTCTCCTTTAACCACTTCAATACCGGGCACTTTCCCCCTCTTCCTGCCCAGACCAATTTTCAGATTTCAGCGCTGTCACACTTTGAATGATAATTGCGCGGTCATGTAACACTGCACTCAAATGAAATTTTTATCATTTTTTGCACACAAATAGAGCTTTTTTTTTTTATGGTATTTAGTCACCGCTGGGGTTTTTATTTTTTACGCTACAAATAAAAAAAGAACGAAATTTTTCAAAAAAAATGCATTTTTCTTCGTTTCTGTTATAAAATTTTGTAAATAAGTAATTTCTCTTGATAAATTTTGACCAAAAATGATGCTGCTACAGTTCTTTGGTAAAAATAACCCAAATCAGTGTTTATTTGGTTTTGACAGTGATGGGGGACAGACAGATTTTTTTATTGGGACAATAAATGTGTTTAGGGACAGGGGTATCAGTGGTGCTTGGTGTACTTTTGTGGGGTGATCTGTAACAAGCTCTCTGTGTAATATTATCATCACATAGAGAGCTGTCACAGATCTGCAGATCCCCCCCCCCCCTCACTGAGCTTGGCGGGGAGACCTGTCACAGAGACACGCATCTCTGTTTACATTGTGACGGCTGTGATTGGACACAGCCATCAGGTGATCGGGAGGGCCAATCATAGCGCCCATATCCCGATCTCTGCTCATCTGGATCCTGTGATCAGAATGAGCACTCGTTCTGAGAGACGTTCCTGAACGTCCACTCGGAATGAGGAAAGGACCACTTGGCGGTTTATGTGCAGTGGTCGGGTGGGAAGTCATTAAATTGGATCTGAACTGTATCTAAGCATCAAAAACACTATTTAATTCATTTTTAATTTTCAAAGCAAACTTCCCCATCCATGCCTCCATGCTTTATTTAGTTGAGAAACCACTTTGAAAAACATCCCCCTAGCATTTTTGGCTGTGGCCATCTTGAGTAACGGCAAATGATTCATGTAGCATTTACTTCCTGAAATCCATCTGCCCTTAGCTTAAGCATGCATGCAGTAGAGTGTGCTTAGCTAAGAAAACCCCTCCTGAAGACTACTGGGATGTATGACATAATTTGCCTAGGCAAGAAACCAGGGAATTACATACATGACTTTTACCTATAGATAAGCCTATAATAAGACTTATAGGTACTGTAAATATCTCCTAAACATGCACCGCTTAGAAGTTATTTACTGTACATACAGCCGGTGACATCACTGGCTCATGCACTCCGATGGAACGGCCACCCGGGCCATTCCTTTAGAGTCCTGTGCCGTAAACGGCAGCTCATGCGCGGAGGTGATGTTATGGCGGGACCGTCAACGGAGTCCGTGAACCTGGAAGAAAGACGGGTGAAGATGGAAGCCGTGTCAGCTCACCGCTGGAAGGGCTTCGTTCTCAGGTAAGTTTCACTTAATGTGCTAGTATGCGATGCATACTAACACATTATAGCTTTACCTTGCAGGTTAAAAAAAAAAAATAGTCAGCGTTTTACTACCGCTTTAAAAAAACGAAATATGATCTACTTTCCTACCTATTTACTAATGCTCTCAGCATGAGGATTATATATAATCAATGTTGATTGGGAGAGTGAAGTTCCACTTTAAGGCCCTTTTCACAGCAGCGGACCGATTAGGTCTGCCTGTCTGTTTTATTGGTGGACCCGATCGGGCCACCCATTGTCCTCTATTGGGCAGCGGATGTCAGCGGGCGTCTGATCCGACAAAATCCGCTGAAAACATATGTATGGCGATATGTTCGCCATCCGTCCAGTGGATCGGGTGACAATCGGATGGAAACGGACATACAGTCTGTTTCCATCCGACCGCTCCATAGAGGAGAGCGGGCTGTGTCCTTGTCTGCTCTGCATAGTGGAGGGGACACAGACCTTTCATCCTCCTGCTCAGTGGGAATTAGCGGAGAGATCCCCCTGCTGAACAGGCGGAGTCCGCTCCGATGAGTCCGCTCCGATGAATCCACTCCTTGTGAAAGGGCCCTAAGGCCTCATGCATACTGAGTGTTTATGGGCAGTGTTTGAGACTCCAGGGTTTAGGTGTGGGTGTAGCCTGTAAAAATCTAAGAGAGGCTGACATCTGCTACGGCTGGACGGTTCACTGAGTAGTACTTATGTTTAGGGCAGTATGCACCCAGGGGCGAATGCACACAGACAATAGAGCTCTTTCATGCAGGTGTTGAAAATAGGCAGTTCGGTTGTGTTTTTATCACTTCCTGAACGCCTATCAATGCCACTCAAAATGATTACAATAGGGAGCGGATGGAGGTATTCACACAGCGTTAGCGTTGTGGCGATGCAAAAAAAAAGGCTGCCTGCAGTTTGGTTGGCGTTGACGCTTTGCAACTGCCGTAATTTACTTCTATTGAAATGCACCACAACTGCGCCTTAAACACACTGTAAATGCGCCTATCGTGTTTACAGTGCGTTTTATACTGTGGTTGCAAATCGTCAAAAGTGATTATTTCCCGTTTTAGTCTTGTAAAAAAAAAACAAAAAAAAACACACAGGGCGTTTTAAGAAGCGTTGTTTGATGCAACAAGAGCGCCTGTACAACACATCCTAAATGCTCATTAAAGCTATAGGTGCATTAATGCGCTTTTAGGCTGCTTTTAAAAGCGCTTAGACCCCTTTCACACTGCGAGCGCTGGCCGTTAGCGCTAAGACACCTCTCATTTTAGCGTTGCTTTAGCGCTGTTTAACCACTTCAGTACCCGCGTATATTCAAATGACGGCCGCAGATGGGATCTCCCTTCCTGGGCGGCCGTCATATGACGTCCTGGGCTTCCCAGCCGTCTAGGGGGCGCGCGCGCGCCCGCCGCATTGCTCGGGATCCGGTGCGTGTGCCCGGCGGCCACGATGTCCGCCGGGCACCTGCGATTGCCCGTTAATCGAGCAGGACCGTGGATCTGTGTGTAAACACACAGATCCACGTCCTGTCAGGTGAGAGGAGACCGATCTGTGTTCCCAGTACAGAGAAACACCGATCAGTCTCCTCCCCTTGTGAGTCTCCGCCCCCTACAGTTAGAATCACACCCCTAGGAAACACATTTAACCCCTCGTCTCCCCATAGTGGTTAACCCCTTTCCTGCCTGTCACATTTATACAGTAATCAATGCAATTGTGTCAAAAGTGTCCGATGTGTCCACCATAATGTCGCAGACACGAAAAAAAATCGCAGATCGCTGCTATTACTAGTAAAAAAATAAATAAATAAAACATTTTTAAAAATGCCATAAATCTATCCCGTATTTTGTAGACGCTATAACTTTTGCGCAAACCAATCAATATACGCTTATTGCGATTTTTTTTCTTTTTTACCAAAAATATGTAGAAGAATACATATCGGCCTAAACTGAGGAAAAAATTTGTTTTTTTTTTAAAAAAAATTGAGATATTTATTATAGCAAAAAGTAATATTTTGTTTTTTTTCAAAATTGTCGCTCTTTTGTTTAAAGCGCAAAAAATAAAAACCGCAGAGGTGATCAAATACCACCAAAATAAAGCTCTATTTGTGGGGAAAAAAAGACATCAATTTTGTTAGGGTACAGGGTCATACGACTGCGCAATTGACGTTTAAAGTGCGACAGCGCTAAAAACTAAAAATTGGTCTGGGAAGGAAGGGGGTGAAAATGCCCTGTATTGAACCGGTTAAGCGGTGCTTTTCAGCCGCTAGCGGGGTACTTTTAACCCCAAAAAAGCGGTTAAAAACTCCAGTTTTGCGGCGCATTCCAAATGCTTTTCAGGCGCTTTGAAAGCGCTGCCCATTCTTTCCGGTGGGCAGGGTGTTTTGGGAACGCGAAACACAGCGCTCCCAACCAGCCCCAAAGATGCTGCTTGCAGGACTTTTCGGAACGTCCCGCAAGCGCACCGCCCGAGTGTGAAAAGTCACATGGAAATTAATGGGAGATGGCTTTCAGGCGCTTAGCAGGGGCTTTTTCCAGCGCTAAAGCGCCTTAAAACCACCCCAGTGTGAAAGGGGTCTTACAGTAGCAGCCAGCCTCTCATAGACCCTCACAGGCTTGCCACCAGCTGAGCTGGATGGTGTTCCTGTACCTTCACCCACATAAACCCTGGAGTCTCATGAACGCTCAGTGTGCATGAGGCCTATTTCTATCAGGAATTGTTGTGGTAATCTATATAGGCAGCAATGCTATACATAAATACGTGTGCACACTGTGAGACAGAACCAAATGAATTTCTATTGTAAATTGTGTGTTTGTGTATGATATAATGCAGTATTGTTATGAATACATAATCCTTTATTAGAGTTGATGAAGGGTAGTATGTGTTCATATTGGTGCTCTGAGGTATTTCCTGGTTG
This sequence comes from Lithobates clamitans, assembly GCA_037952925.1. Taxonomy (NCBI): domain Eukaryota; kingdom Metazoa; phylum Chordata; class Amphibia; order Anura; family Ranidae; genus Lithobates; species Lithobates clamitans. The sequence continues at coordinate 9,761,571 of JBBGZY010000014.1, forward strand.
GGTGTCTGATAACACATCTGCCTTCATTGCTTTTTATAGATGGTGAGGAAGCAGCGCAGTCTAGTCAGTCAGGACATGTCCTTCTAGTGTTTGGCACAACATGGGCAGTAAAAAGTAGGCCTCATTCACACTGACATTGACAGACCTGCAATTTATGCCTTTACAGGACATTTCTAAACTCATATAAAGGCATATAATTCTTTTTGATGATAAAATTCACACTGTAAGATTCCCTGTGGTTTTTTTGTCAGTTATGCTGCATTTAGAGAAGATTGAATTCTGTGCAACCAGGGGCACATTAGAAACTCAGAATTCATCTAAACCAGGGGTTGTAAACTTATGAGCTAAAGGGGGCTAACACATGGCCCTGACATCACCATAAGGGCCAAACGTAATGCTCACTATATATAATACTTGAGAGGGATGTCCGAAACTGACGACCCTTATAGAGGAAATGAGGGTCAGAGAGTGTGGGCACACCACATTGTTGGATGGGGATATGCTGCAGAATATGAAACTGGGAACATGTTACATGAGGCTAGTAGAGATCAATGTAATCAATGTTCCCACTACAGACTGCTGAGATCCATCACATGTCAAAGGGCCACAGGTTGGGTACCAGGGGTCTAAACGCAGGAAAACACATGTAAATGTAGTTACATCTACACACAGGAGAACCTGATCTGGAAAGCATAAAGATTGTTTATACAGTGAGGGAAAAAAAGTGTTTGACCCCCCCCCCCCCCAGCTGATTTTGTACGTTTGCCCACTGACAAAGAAATGATCAGTCTATAATTTTATTGGTAGGTTTATTTTAACAGTGAGAGACAGAATAACAACAAAAATATCCAGAAAACCTATTTTAAAAAAGTTATAAATTGATTTGCATTTTAATGAGTGAAATAAGTATTTGATCCCCTATCTATTATCAAGATTTCTTATTCACAGGCGTTTTCTAAACAAAAAAAAAAAGACTGAACAAAGGAAAAAAATGTCATAGTTTGTTATAAAATTTTTCAAACAGGTAATTTTTTTTCTCCTTCACTGATGTGCGCTGATGAGGCCGCACTGATCAAGAGGCACTGATGAGGCTGCACTGATGAGGCTGCACTGATGAGGCTGCACTGATGAGGCTGCACTGATGAGGCTGCACTGATAGGTGATAATGAGGCACTAATTGGCAGCAGTTTGGCAATGTTGGGACTGATGTCCCTTTTAACAGAAGCCGGTTATTGGCTTTCCTCTTTTCTTCTCATGTCAGCGTGAGGGAAAAAAACAAAAATCATAACCAGCTTCTGTTTAGTCATTAGCTGCTAGCTGATCATGTGGTAAAGGGCCGCTGTTTTTGGCCCTTTACCCCATCTGTGATCAGCCGAGTCTGAAGGACTCTGCGATCACAGAGCATGCCGTCCGAGCACGTCTTTTGGCTATAGCATGGGTGGGAAGGGGTTAAAGGGCTCTAAATGATGAGTCAGAGTTCCTGTTCATGTGATACTCTCACAGCAGTCATATGATCGTGACCTCCTCCTACCAGCTCCCAATCATAAACGGTGATCGGGAGCTGTCAGTGACAGCTCAGTCTGTGTGCTGGGAGCGTGACAGCAGTGAACCATGTGAGACACATGGGCATTAAGGCCCAGTCACCCTGCTGTCGCAGTTGTGAAGGGGGTTGTGAAGAGGTTAAACTACCTAAAGCAGTTCAGCCATGGTTCTCCCGCGCCCCTTAAGCTAGCCAGAGGTTTGTACACATGTCGCCATGCTTTGCTTGGTGGCAGAGGAAAAATACTGCGGCAACCAAAACAAAAAATATGTGCCCATTGCCTATAATCAATATAGTATGAATCTATACATTAGCAGACAATAAAACAGCATTACAAAAATATAAAAGTGGCAAAAAAAGAACTGCGCTATTTGGAATAAGTGCCAGAGCTGCAACTCGAAGTGATATACAACACAAAACAAAATAATGGAACAAAAAAGAGCTGTGCTAGTGGTGAGTAAATGATAAATGAAGACCAGAATAAATTCAATATAAATACACCTACTTAAAGTACAATGTGCATGTGTAGATGTATGACAAACATCTACACATTGCACTCTAAGTTGGTGTATTTATGTATTGAATTTATTCTGGTCTTCACAAATATTAAAGTGCATCGGCTTTCCAATTTTTTTTTTTAATTTATCTTTTTTTTTTTTTTTTTTAACTTTTTTTATTTTCTTGACAAACACAAAACAATACAGACGTACAGCAGCTCAGCCAACATCTGGCTGTCAGCAGGGAGGGGACCTGCGCAGGAGTCACAAAGTATTGTCACCATATCAAGGAATAGTAAAATATCTATGACTACCATATGTATAACAACAGCAATAGGTTGTCATGGCTCTTGCTCCATAGGAGGATTAACTATGGGCTGGTGCACCTAGAACATCTCCTAAACCTGGGTTGGTCTATTAGGATGTTATGGAGGGCCGTCATATCAGGGAGATCACTTAATTTGTTGCAGCAGTGGAGGGTTCCGCTAACCAATTAATCCAGACTCCTTCATGCTTTTTCAGGCACCCTCTGTGTGAATAGGTGTCCCTATGAAGGGGTATTACATTGTTAACAAGTGATTTCCATGAGCCTATAGAGGGAGGAGTCTTTCGCTTCCAGCATAGGACAATGGATTTTCTGGCATAGAACAACAGGAGACCCAACAGGGTTCTCTCTGCTACTCTGGGCACCAAGTCCTCCACCAGCCCCAGCAGGCATATTTTTGGGGAAGGAGTAATAGAGATACTTAGCAGCTCGCTCACCTCTGATAGAGTTTGTGACCAGAAACCTGCAATTACCGGGCAGGACCAAAAGATATGGATATAGTCCCCAGGAGCATGATCACATCGCCAGCACTCCGGGGAGAGAGAGGACCTCATCTTGTGTACCTGAGCGGGAGTAAGATATGCCCTATGGACGATCTTGTATTGAATGAGGCGGTCTCTTAAGGAAACCAGTATTTTAAATGGGAAGTCCCACACATCCTCCCAATCCTCGGAGTCCAACTCTGGAACATCCCAGCCCCATTGCTGATGGAGTCTGGACAGTTCAGGAGAAGAGACCCGAAGGAGATGTGCATATAGCACTGAGGTGGGTTTTTCGGTACAATCAAATCGCAATATCCGCTTTAGGTCGGATTGTATCTTCTGCCCCTCGCCTGGTGGGAACTGAGTTCTGAAAGCAAGGGACAACTGTAGATATCTAAATTTGTGTGAGAGCAGGGCGTTTTTTTATTTATCTTTATTTGCAAATTGATTGTGCTTTTAAATTTGTAATGCTGTTTTATTGTCTGCTCATGTGTAGAATGAATGAATGAATGAGTGACTGCAGTTTGGAGACCACTGGTCTATACCGTCCTCTGCCTGCAGATCAGTCGGCTTAAGAGTATTGTTGAGTCCATTTATTTTTCTGCCATTTAACTCAGCCCTGATGAAGGGGGATTGTGTGACCCCAGAAATACGTTGGCTGTCCTTTGCCCTGCTTGTTGTGACCCGTTGAACAATAAAGACTTTGAACTCCTAAAGATTGTTCATATGGGGCTCTCTGCAACCTATTACATCATTGAAAGCAATGGAAGGCTAAATGCAGCTGCTTGCATGTAATCGCTCATGGAGTGATTACCTGTGATGATTGATCCTGGACCCAGACTCTCGGTGTCCAGGGCCAGGCATTGCCAGTAATTGCAAGTGTTAATGGGGCCTAAACAGAAATTTGCTTTTCACATGATTGGATAGTTGAAGTAAATATTTAAACATTTTTTTTTTTGTGAAGATTCCTTTAGTGAATAGTCCTCATTCTGTCAAGGTATTGGTAAGTTGTCCTACCGATTCAGGGAACGTATGATTGTATGTGTAAGAATTCTGTTTTTTATTTTTAAATGAATGCCGATTTTGTCCTTTTTTATATAGAATTCTAGAGTCCAATAAAAACCTTTTTGTTTTTCGGTCCAGTATGGGAAAGGGTCAGAACCTCCATAGAGTTTCTTCATTGCATCGGAGTCTCCAGCAAGGAGAACAATAAGCAGAGGAGTAGTGACATCACCAAATCTCACTCCAAACCTTTTAAAACTAGAAATTGGAGGCAGCAGTGCCATAGATCCTACACTGCAGATATACAGCTATGAAGCAGCAGGTACAGGAGAGCCTAGGCACACTCGCATACCAAGATGTGCATTGCTTTTTTTCAGGAGGAATTCCAGACAAAATGTACATTTATCAGGGTACTGCTTGGGCACAATTCACATTCATGGATGGGCACAATTCACATTCATGGATGCTCTCTCTAATATAGCAAATCTTTTTTGAGTTCTGTTTGCCTGTAAATGGAGGCCCAGGCATGGCTGTTGTCCTGGAAATTTTAAGCTTCTCCTCCCTTGTAAGCAAATAATTTCTTCGCGCTTGAAAGCACAAATACAGCTCTCTTCTATAATGCCGGGAAAGCATGCTTGTATATCTCCAAGTAACACAGACACAGATGCTGGTATCATGTTGAGCTTAGCAGAATCCTGCCATAGAGTGCTTTACTGCTTTTATTTATACTGTAAACATGAATAAACAAAGGAAGGTGGTGGCTTTAGAATCAGACACTATTCTTTCAAAAGAACCAATCACAGACATGTATATATTCAAATAGAATTACAGTAGTGACGTGTGCAGATGCGGCAAGCATCCTGTGAGACAAAGAGTGTCTCACAATTTGAACACTACTTACATGGCTCTGAACACGATTGTGTGCACACTTCCACTGCTACCAATGACGCGAGCCGTACTCTATCATGGCTCAGTGGGCCATGATTTTGTATGGTTATGCTATGGTTCCCATGTACGCAGATCTGCCTGCTTGGTGTGTTAATGGAGTCGCCATGAGGTGGCCAGTCCCTTGGCGAGGCATAAACGATCATCCCTATAAGAGCAAACAGATCTGCCATGTCCAAGGGAAGGTTTCTGCAGCCAATGGTCTTCCACCAACGTCTGTATATGCGAACACGCTCGCATGAGTGTATTACAGCAAAACTGACACTGGGGGACATATGACAACATATATTAATAAAAATCTCCACAACACTGTGAGCCCTGTCCTTTTTTGCAGTGCTTTTTTGTCTTAACCACAGACAAGTCTGCATTGTGTTCTTGAGTAATCTCCTAATCTGAAAAATCACCAATTTCCTTGTCTGTGAAATGCTTTGCATCAGCAGTTTTCAGAATCATTTTCAAGCATGCATTTGACCTTTTACATACTACAGCTCTGACTTTTTTCATTCACATGTGTCTTATAACACCCCTTAGAACCATGTCCTATTAGTGATCACATGGCTTGCAGAAACATGGCAATGATGAGAATGTTAAGGGCCTATTCACATCAGCACAGCCCCAACACAAAGACAATGTAAGTGGTTCTAAAGCTAAAACATTTTTGCCTTAAAGGAGTTGTAAAGGCAGAAGGTTTTTTTTATCTTAATGCATTCTATGTAGCAGCCTCCCCAGCACCCCTTAACACTTACCTGAGCCCCATCTCTGTCCAGCGATGTCCACAAGTCCCTCGGCCATCCGGGACTCTGTCTCTTGATTGGCTGAGGCACAGCAGCAGTGCCATTGGCTCCTGCGGCTGTCAATCAAAGTCAGTTAGCCAATCGGGAGAGAGAGGGGGTGGCGCCGAGCGTCAGCTGAGTGTCTGAATGGACAGACGGAGTTGCAGCTCGGCTCGGGTGCCCCTATAGCAAGCTGTTTGCTGTGGGGGTACTCGACAGGAGGGAGGGGCCAGGAGAGCTGAAGAGGAGGATCTGGGCTGCTCTGTGCCAAACCATTACACAGAGCAGGTAAGTATAACATGTTTGTTATTTAAAAAAAAAATAAAACCTTACAATAACTTTAAAGCATTCCCTGCATTCAAGTGATTATAAAGCTTTACTTTTTGTTTTAATAAAATAACAAACATGCCATACTTTCCTGCTCCTCTGTAATGGTTTTGCACAGAGCAGCTTAGATCCTCTTCTTCTAGGATCCCCGCTGGCACTCCTGGCCCCTCCTCTTCGGCGAGTGCCTCCAGAGAAAGCTGCTTCCTATGAAAGAACTTGTGCGGTCTTGCTTCCAAGCCGCCCAGTCTGTATCTATAGACACAGACTGGGCGGCTCGGTCCTGCCCCCCGCTCCCTCATTACTGACTGTGATTGACAGCACCTTGAGCCAATGGCTTCTGCTCCTGTTTCTGAGCCAGTGAGGAGGGAGAGAGCCTCTACTCTCGTGCACATTGCTGGATTGAGATCGGGCTCAGTAGAGGTGCACCGAATGGAAATTTTGGTACCGAAAACAAAAATGCAGGATGCACTTGGCCAAAAAAAACCTGCAAAAAGCTGGCATTATGATAATAATAATAATAATAAATATTTTTTTTACAAGGGTGAACTTATCCTTTATCGAAAACTGAATATTAAAGTGGGGTTCCACCCAAAAAAAAAAAAATACATGAAAAATCCTAAAAAAAAATACAAAAAAAATTTGGATATATATATTTTTTTTACTTACCTCTAAATGCCTGTTGCTAGGTGGTCCCTCGTAGTCTGCCTCTTCCAGTGCCTGGGCTGGTGACATCACTTCCCCCTCGGCACAGGAAGGGCTCAGCTCTGCTCCCTCCCGTCAATCACAGGTCCCAGGTGACTGAGCGGCCAATCACGGCGCGCGGTGCCGCTCGCGCATGCGCAGTGGGTGCCAGGCTGTGAAGCCACAGCCCGGCGCCCACAGTTGCAATGCCGGCGCCGCTGAACGGAGGGGGAGACGAGCGGGGTTTTATACCCTTCGCATCGCTGGACCCTGGGACAGGTAAGTGTCCAATTAAAAGTCAGCAGCTGCAGTATTTGTAGCTGCTGACTTTTAATTTTTTTTTTTTTTTTTTTTAAATGGACCTCGGGTGGAACTCCTCTTTAAATATCACTTTAGGCTTGTTTTGTTATCTCTCAGCAAGTAAAAATATCTATAATTCCATTTTATTAGAGCATTTGTAGAAAGACAAACTTTCAATTTCTGGAGCATTTTGCAGATTGAGTTTGTCTCAGTAAGTCTAAACTGCATTGCCCTGGATAGGAGGAATATTGGAAAATAAATCTGTGGCACATATATACATAACATTGTCGGGTGCCTGTCAGACAATAAAAGGCTCTGTGTCGCTTCTCAGGGTTGGGAACCAAGATAATCTGTTCTATGTTAATATCATAATTGGATTTGCTGTGCTGTTTGCAGAGAAGTATGTTTCCATTATTAGATTTTATCTCTCAGAGGTGGTTTATTAACTTGCAATGTTATCGTGTCTTTATTTCATAATTAGTTCTTGTACAGCTTGTATGTTTACATTCTGAAAACTGCAGCTTGTTGCTCCTGTTATGCTTAGGCAGCAGGGACATATAGAGCAATTAAAAATAATAATCTAGTATATACAACTGCTAGACAAGCCATTTTGTAATTGAATGGTATTAAAAATGTACAGAACTTCCCTAGAAATTTCACTGATTTCCCCAGAAGTCCGCACTGAGAGAGAAGTCAGATTTTAGGCATCCGCTGCAACAAAAACAACTTGGACTAATAGCTCATTAAATTGTACCTGTACTGCAATCCAACGTTGTAATCTACCTCTGTGAATCACAAATGGCAGCTGCACATAATGTCCACGTTGTGTTTTTTCCAAAAAGATATTTATTTTTAAGAATAACATGCAAAACCCTTGAACATAGCACATACAAGAAAAAAATAAAGAGACAAGGACAAATTGTACATGAAGGTCATTTAAACTATACATACAGCCCTTAAGAGAGAACGGACTAATATTAGGTCATATAGTAGAAAAAATAGTTCCAAACCGTTGATTAATTATTGAACTGGACTATAAAAATTAGTTCTTATTAGTTCTATAAGAATTAGTTCTAGTTTTTACATTTTTTTTTTTTTAAGTAGGCAAAGCTTAGTATTCCTTGTTAGGGTGAGTGCAATAGAGTTCGCTCGGTAGGGGGGAAGTAATACCAGAAATGGAGAGGGAATTGTGAAATGTTTGATCCACATGAGATCTGGAGAAGTCATATGTGGTGTATGCAAAGTAGTCTTTGGAGTATAGCTTAGTGAGAGGGAGTAAGCAAATAGGTATATAGGGGGGGGGGAGGTGGGAGAGAGGAGTGTTGGGGGGGGGGGGGCGGCATCTCTTCCCTCCCTTCTCAATGGCCAATGGTATGAAAGGAACTCCTTTAGAAGTTCACGCGGGTTTTGGAGGCGAACGGCCCTTAGAGGGGTAGGGTATACTGCTCATAAGTCTAGGTATTGTGGAAAGTGGACTGGTTAAAAGGTCTGATTATATAATAGGGTCATAATTTGTGGGTACAGAGATCAATTGTTTAGGCGAGAAAACTCTGGAGTTGACTGGAAATGTGTCCAGCACGCCCATTTGGTTCCAAATTTTTTTAGGAGTATCACGTGCATTGTGAATTAGCTCCTCCATTTCAGCCACTCTGTTAATTCTGTTAAACCATTCCTTCATTGAGGGGGCATGGGGAGAACCCCAATGGAGGGGAATACATTGTTTTGCTGCAATAATCAAGTGCATCACTTGAGATTTGTGATAGGTTTTGTGTAGTAGGGGTGAGTGATGTAGAAGGAACAGGGCTGGGGATAGCTGCAAATCGTAAGATGTGACATGCGAAGTAATACGTTGTACTTCTTTCCAAAAAGTTTGTAGGAGAGGACAGGACCACCATATATGCAATAGTGTACCAATGTCTTTTTGGCATCTCCAACATGTTTCTGGTATTGTGTGTTTAAATTTGTGTAAAAGAGCTGGGGTGCAATACCATCTGGATTGAATTTTGTATCCATTTTCCTGCGTGGAGACATTTATTGATCCTTTATGGATATTTAGGAACATTTGTTCCCAATCTTCCACTGTCTGAGTCAGGGAGAGGTCCCTTTCCCACGTCTTGCAGGCTTTGCTATCATTGGGACTTAACGCGGGGGTTCACACAAAAATTGAACCTCCGCTTTTCGGAACCCCCCCCCCCTCCGGTGTCACATTTGGCACCTTTCATGGGGGAGGGGGGTGCAGATACCTGTTTAAGACTTCTTCCTGTCCCCCCGCGCTGTCTGCTGGGACACGCACGGGTCCCAGGAGATAGCAGGGACCAGTTAGGACGCGCATGCGCAGTAGGGAATCGGGAAGTCAAGTCGCAACGCTTCACTTTCTGATTCCCTCACAGAGAATGGCGGTGGCGAGGGATGGTTGGGCCTCGGGTGCCGACTCCGCTGGATTTGGGGACAGGTGATTGTTCTTATTTTAAAAGTTAGCAGCTGCAGTATTTGTAGCTGCTGATTTTTAAAAAAAAATTTTTTTGTGGGACTCCCTCTTTAAGTCTGTAAAAAAGGAGAGAATGCATGATGGATATAAGGTAGCATTGGGGTTGTTTTTGCGTGCAGAGTGTTTCAAAGGGTGTGAATTGTCTCGAACACATGGCTGTTTTGCCTAGAGTCTTAGGTAATGTGTAAGTAAAAGGTAAGTCCAAGGGGGAATGGGTGGTCTGTTCATTTGGGTGGAAAGGTGAGAGGCAGGCAAAAACTGCCCCTGATCGTAAAATTGCGCCCAATGATCTGAGAGAAATTGGTGAGACATGCCTGGGGGGGAAATCTGGATTCATTTTTACGAATATTGACTTGACCACAGTCCCTTGTTGTGTGATGGGCAGCGTTACTGGCCAGTCAGCATGCAGAGAAGGTAGTGGGTCAAGTGTTGACTTCAACTACCTAGTTGACATTTACATGGTATAGTGCTGTCTTATGTGCTCCTGGGGTTTCTCTGTTAGAACACAGAGTGTAAAGGCACCTTGGGGTGCTTGATTTTGCTTCATTGCGTCACATTTTGAACTTGGGGCCCAGCACAGGTTTTCTTTCAAATGTAAATATACATTATTATAATGTACTAACATATGCACTAAAAAACTATATATACATACATACATACATATACACACACACCCATCTGCCATAGCATTAGGATCGCTGACAGGTAAAGCAGGGCTCGACGAACCCCGGGCGCCAGGTCGCATTTGCGACTAGAATTAGCGACCTGGCGCCTGGGACGGCACAGCAGGGGGTATCCTGTTTCTGTGCGGACTCCGACCCCCCCCCCCGTTCGATCGCGTCAGGCCGGCCGGTAATTGAGGCCCCGGCTTTGCGGCCTTCTTCGGTAGTTCTGGAGTCCTTCTGAAATCTGGCGCCATCTTGTGGTGGCCGTTGGTATTGCAACCAGCAATGCTAATGCAAAATACCTGCCTGTTTTCACTGCCCATCTCCTTCCCAAAGTGAAGAAGAGAAGGAAGTGAATGTGGGGATAGCCTTTTTTTTTTTTTGTAATTTTATCTTTATATATTTATATTTATATAAAAACTGTTTATTTATTTTTTTCCTAATTAAAATTAATTTATTTATCTCCCTGCTTGGCCCCTTTCACGCGGGCTGTCTGATCAGGTTCGCCTGTCTGTTTTTCAGGCGGACCTGATCGGACCCTTAGAGCCCTTTCACACCGAGCCGCGGGGGGCGTCGGCGGTAAAGCGGCGCTATTTTTAGCGCTGCTTTACCGTCGTTTTAGTGACGCTATTCGGGCCTCTAGCGGGGCGGTCTTTTTCTGTGTAAATTTAAGATTAGTTATTTTTTATATTGAAAATAAAGCTTTGTCGGTTGTTTAAAAAAAACCTGGCTCCTAACTTTTTTAGCTGGCTCCTAGATTCCAAGCAAATTTGTCAAGCCCTGAGGTAAAGTGAATCTTATTGATTATCTAGTTACAATGACATCTACAGTAAAACTTGGTGAGATATATTAGGCAGCAAACAAAACATGTTGTCCATTGAAGTCGATGTGTTGAAAGCAGAAGAACTGAGCAGTTTATAGTTTATGAAGCAGTGTAGTGGCAGACCGGTCAGGGTGTCCATGCTGACCCAAGTCCACAGCCAAAAGCACCTACAATGGGCACGTGAGAATCAGAACTGGACTATGGAGCGATGGTAGAAGGTGGCCTGGTCTGATGAATCACATTTTTTACATCATGTGGATGGCTAGGTGCATGTGTGTCACTTACCTGGGGAAGAGATGTGTCACTTACCTGAGAAAGAGATGGGAACAGATGCATTATGGCAAGAAGGCAAGCTGGCGGAGGCAGTGTGATGCTTTGGGCCTGTAATGTAATAATAAAAAACACACACAAACACTGTGTATATACTTAGGTAGGTATGGAGACCTGTGCCTGCTTGTGGCCAACTTCACCATAACCCATTTAACTACTTGCCGACCAGCCGCGGCAGTTGTAATGCGGCAGGTTGTCACGGCTGCGCGAATCGCCGTCATTGTATGTCCGCTGCTTTAAGAATCTATAGGGCGCGTGCACGACGCCGTAGCTGATGCACGTTGCCAACGGCCGCGATGTCATCCGGCCATCCGCGATCGCTTCTCAGAAACTCAGAATGGGGATCTGTCAATGTAAACAGACAGATCCCCATTATGACAGGGGAGTAGAGAGAGATCTGCTGTTCCTAGTGATCCGGAACAATGATCTCTGTCCACTCCCCCCACAGTTAGAACCCCCTCCCTAGGGAACACTTAACCCCTTCCTCTGCTGCAGGAGCTTAGACATATCCTAAACACATTTTTGAAAAATAGATTTTGACTGCTGATCCAAACATTATTGACTTACTAGTCTGTTTTCAAGCTGATCCTGCAAACTTCATGGACATATTTGATGTCATGGAAGTCAGATGGTGTCTAAAAACGCACACAATGTTGATCAGCAGTCAACAGCCATTTTTCAAAAATGGGGTGCGTAGTACGTGTCTAAATTTCTTGCGTGAAGAAATGAACGTATCATAATGAAACCAAGCACACATACAACGGGCACTTTGCTGAATTTCCCTATTAATAATTATGTGGATTGTTCCGCCCTTCATTGAAAAGGCTAAGAATTTTCAGTCCACCCTTGCTTATGGCTCCTGCTGTAGAGCATACAGTAAGCTGCCACATCTGTGGGACAGTCGAAATATCTCTGAGCAATGGGGCCACCTATCTTATACTGTAAGAAGCAGTGATGCAGTGTGGCCCAACCACCTGCGTCGTAGCTACCAAGAATGCTGTGTGAACCTTTGCCACACAGCATTCATTGTTGCTAGGATGCAGGTGGCCTTTTCCGCACAACATCCTTTGTTGCTAGGGTGCAGTCTGTCCCTGAGGCACAATCCTATGTTGCTAGGGTGCAGGCAGCCCTGTGCACAGTCATTGATTGTTATGGTGCAGGTGGCCCCTTGTGTCCTGTCAGCATCCTAGCAACCAACCTTCGGTAACATTCTGCTGATGATGACTTAGCCATTTCCCTGACAATACTGATCTACATACAGTACAGTGTCAGTGAATCACGGTATTAGAGACTCTGTCTAGGGTTGCACCGATACTAGTATCGGTGCCGATACAGAGTATTTGCACAAGTATTATTACTCGTGCAAATGCACTGATACCTGAAACCCAGGCTCGGTTCTTTGAGCTGTCATTGGGGATGAACAAATGTTCCTCTGTTTAACTCGTTATTAACCCTTAATTTACTCTAATCAGCCTTAATTAACTCCCTATTCTCCTCCATTTAATTATTTTCCTGCTTTTTTTGTTTGTTTTTGTTTTGTTCACGTCTATTTTATAAACGATAAACAATTTAAACATTTTTTTTTTTGTTTGCTTTGTTAGTGAATCACCACTGTAAAATCACCACTGAGAGGACTGACGTGTTACCCCATCTGTCTTCCGGGTTCGTGAGCTCCAGCTATGTGATTGGACAGAGCCGCGACGACGTCACTCCCGAACATACGCGCGGGAGCCGCCGTTTCCAGCGCGGGCTCTGAAGTGTTCGGTCAGAATCGGCGACCCGTCTGATTAGGTAACGGAAGTGACGTTCTGTCACCTGTGCATGCATTCCACCGCTACCAGGTTTGCTCATCTGACAGAACACCTGCAGTCAGAAGAAGCGTCAGCGGAAATATCTTACTACACCCAGCTACTTCTTGATTTTCAGAGTAATTTTAGCAATAAAGTGAGTGTATATAAATAAATATAGTATGTTGACATCTGTGATGCTGTTTTGGATGTTACATTTTGAAAGACACCAGCAGGAGTAAGGTGGCAGAGGCCATGTTGGTACACCCTGCACTGCTCAGTGCTAAACCTTTTTGGCTTTCAAAATTAAACAGCGTCATAGATGTCACTATACTACATTTATTTATTTATTTACGCTCACTTTATTGCTAAAATTACTTTGCAATTCAAGACGTAGCTGGGTGCACGAAGATGTTCACTGCCGCCTTCTGACTGCAGGTGTTCTGTCAGATGAGCAAACCTGGTAGTTGCGGAACGCATGCGCAGCTGAAGGAACGTCACTTCCGTTACCTAATCTGGCGGGTCGCTGATTCTGATGGAACACCAGCGCTGTAAGCCAGACCTTCAGAGCGCATGCGCCGATGGGACCATCGACTGCATGCCCTCTGAATATCTCCTAAACTGTTTAGGAGATATTCACTGTATTTACAGGTAAGCCTTGTTATAGTCTTACCTGTAGGTACAAGTGGTAGTACAGAGTTTACTACCACTTTAAGCAGTCAACTAGCCTGGGTGGATTTGATTTAAATCACTAGTAAAAAGTCTTTATTTATATCAACTCGATTAAATCATAATTTTTAAAGAGCAACTGTCATCTCTGTCCCGCAGCGGCTCCTCCTCTGACCCGCTGTTGACTCACCGACAGTCCTATTCACTTTAATGGGACAGCAGGTGAGTGAATGCCTGCTAACAGGTGCTGCCATAATGGATCTGAGATGACAGGTGCTCTTTAAATGTGAGGACTTCTTTTTGCTGGTTGTTAGAATCTTTAATATTTGAATATTGAACAAAATGAAGGTTTCCTGTTTAGAATAATAGGCTGTCAAGTTAAAACGGCGATATTGGAACTTTGTTTTATCTCATGGTTACTGTGATATTGTGTGAATGCATCAACGCAGTGCATGTTACCTCAGCTTGCAGAGCTTGGATTCATTGAATGAGTTTACCAAAAATGTAAATATTGTAGAATATACAGTCTCATCCTACATAACTAAGCTCTATTTCATGCTGAATAAACCAAACTATTAATGTATCTTAAATAGAAAACTATCTTTTAGCTAGATTTTTACTCCAAAAGCAATTAAAAAAAAAAAAAAAAATCATTGATTTTTATCCACCCTGCAACTGGCATTTTTAGAAAGAGTTCAGTAATGACAGTTCCACCAATCTCTCATGACAGATTTACATTTATCGTACTACTCTACTTACAGTGGTATATAGTAAATACAGATTTAACTATTACTGTCCCTAACAGTAATGTAGATGCAGATTTGTCATAATCCCTTTACAGAGTTGTAAATAAAGAGTTACCATTTAACTTTTTTTTTTTCTTTACAGTGGTATATCATGCATTATTATTTGGTTTTAGTCTTTTGGAAAAAAAAAGTGCATGTTCTGGAAATCCTCATGAAACTGTTGATTGTTTTCAGGTTGGCAGCCTCGCTGGTTTGTTTTAGACAATGGTATTCTTTCATACTATGATTCCCAAGATGATGTCTGTAAAGGCAGCAAAGGAAGTATTAAAATGGCTGTCTGTGAAATTAAAGGTAAGAAATTAATGATTATTCTTCAACATGCTGTAGAATACAGCAACAAAAAGCATCAATTCATAGTAATCGGCCACTTGTACTGTAGATGGGAAGTGGCTAAAAAGGCTGTGGGTGATCAGCCCGGAAATTGTGCAAAGGAAAAAAATTGTACTTTTATAAAAAAAAAAAACACATAGTGTTTGTTTATGATAAACAGTAGTTTAGCTAAATAAATCATTTAGGTTTTATACATTTTAATGTGCTTTCCCATGTGATAAAATGCAACACGAGAAAGCATGAATATTAACGTCCAACTCTGGGATGAAAAAAAAAAAGTGCCTTAGAGCAGGGGTCTCCAACCCCCGGGCCACAAACCGGTACTGGTCCGCGGCCTGTTCATAGCCGGGTCGCACAGCAGGGGGTGAATGGCGACCGCGGTCTAGACGGGACTAGCATGTTTCATGGTCGTCACTCACCACCTGCTGTGTGGCCGTGCCACTTAGCCTGTGTGTCCTCTCCTGGGTCACCCGCCCTGCTGAGGATGTCATTCAATCAGCAGTGCAGGGGACTGGAAGAGCTGTAAATCTGGACAGAGAGCGGGAGTCTTTTCATATTAATAGTCTTGTCTGTTCCCATCGCACTCATTCCTGGATCGCAAGGCTCATCTGTAGTGGGTGCTGTAGTGACTGAATTAGCTTTGGACTACATTTGAAGATCTGTGGTGTGCTGGCGAATATGTGCATTGTTCATATTAACAAGCGTCCAGATCTGCAGATTCTCCCGCCCCCTGGCCCTGCTGATAGGATGACATTGTTGGCGGGGCGAGAGACACGGAAGAGGACGCACATGCCGATAACGGCCTCTGCACTGCCAAAGCTAGGACTGTGCAACTGGAAGGCGGGGAATGAAAGGGGGCAGTGATGATACAGAGGAAAGTGGGGGGGCAATGACTGCAGGGGGCACTGTGTAGGGGGGACTGTGAGTGCTAAGGGCACTGTAATATAATGGGGACTACACTGTAAAGGGGTACGTTAATTATTGCAGTCCCCTTTATATCACAGTGCCCTTTCACAGTGCAGTCCCCTTTATATCACAGTGCCCTTTTACAGTGCAGTCCCCTTTATATCACAGTGCCCTTTTACAGTGCTGTCCCCTTTATAGCCTCTTTACAGTGAAATCCCCTTTACATCCCAATGCTCCTTTACAGTGCAGCCAGGGACTGCATTGTAAAGGGGGACTGTGGACACTGATATAAAGGGAGGACTGTGCTGTGAAGGGGGCTGAGGACCAACGTGAAAGCCCAACGGTCCCTGGAAAAATTATCTACAACATACCCAATCCCTGGTGCCAAACAGGTTTGGGATTGTAGGGGCAAAACTGTGTGTGGGGGGGGGGGGGGGGGGGGAGGCAGTTACACAGATAGAGGATATTACTAATTAATTCTTTACCCCTAGACTTTACAAACATTTAGCCACTGCAGTGTGATTGCTGGATTTGGCTTTAATTTCCTCTAAGCCAAGAGAGTTGCTTGACTGGTTTGGCTCGGTATTTGTTATACTTTCTTATGGGAAAGGGTATTGTGATAGGTATTTCTGTTTGCTAGAAAACCTTTTTCCCTTGTGTTGGTTGCTCCCTATACCACCTGATTTATAGTTTTCTGCAGTTGGCCACAAAAGCAATAACAGGATTGTGGCTTTGGCTGGCTGTACATGTGCAGATCTCTCATTAAATAAATCACAATCTTTCCCCTGACCTGTACATTTTTTCTCATGATTTTTGCCTATGGACTGAAAGAACCATTGTTGCCTAATTCTCAGGACTAACAGGAACGATTCATAATCGTATGCAAGTAAAATGTTGACATTTTAAAAAATATCTGCGTTCCTATTGAATGAAATGCTTTATCGTATTTTTCCAACTTGTCTTTGCAGTTCACTCAACAGACAACTCCAGGATGGAGCTCATCATCCCTGGAGAACAACACTTCTATGTCAAGGCTGTAAATGCTGCAGAAAGGCAGAGGTGGTTAGTAGCGTTGGGGAGCTCTAAGGCCTGCCTGGCTGATAACAGGACCAGGAAAGAGAAAGGTAAGTAGTGCAGGTTCATAGACTACAGTAACCCTCCATGCTGTCTTTTAGTGGGTAGTGTTCTGCTAAGCACATCAAGCCTCCTTACACTTAATGTTAGTTTATTAACCAGAGTACCTTTAAGGCTGCCAAGGAAAGCAGAGCTTCCTTTCTAAGGACTCTTACACAGCCGTAATTTACAGCATATGGCTATCCAGAGTATAATACCGATGTAGTTTTCATTAGGAATGGGCTTGGACGTGTTTGGGATCCCACCTGCCCGATCCCACCAGGAAGCTGACACTGCACACGGCTAATCACAGGCAGTGACACATTTCCCAGTCCACAGCTGCACAAATCAGGAACTGTCTCACTGCCTGTGATTAGCCATGTGCAGTGTCAGCTTCCTGGCAGGATCGGACAGGTGGGATCCCGAACACGCCCGAGCCCATCTCTAGTTGTCAACGCTGTCCACCCCTGAGCCGATTCTACAATCCCGTTTCGGTCCGGGTGCTGGTATCTTAACTAAGGGAAATTAAGGCTAGGTTCGCACATGTCCAGTCCGAATTTCCCCTCCATTTTCTCTGTGAATTTTCTAAGCAGCTGTTCAGCTGCAATTTTAAATGCAGTTCAAATGTAAAATTTTTAACATTAGCTGGTTGTTAAGGAGTAGGCTGGGAAGCCGGCCACTGTGTTCTTAACAACAGATGACTAATCAGCTGTGAGCAGGGTTCCCCGTTGACAGCTGAATTTAAAAAAACTAAATATTGCGGCAATCCAATCCATACCAGGCCCTTTTGGGTCTAATACGGATTTCAAGGGGAAATCTGCGCCAAAATAAATTGAATACAACGGCATGGGTCCCCCCCAAATTCTATACCAAACCCTTATCCGAGCATGCAGCCTGGCAGGCCAAGAAAGGGGGGGGAACGAGCGAATGCCCCCCGACCGCTTAGCACCCTGTTCCCATAATGATGGAATAATTGGTGGCATTGCCCCCCTGTGACGTCACTGACCGGTGCATACTGAGTCGGTGATGTCGCAAGGGGGCTGTGCCACTAGGCGATGTGGCCCCGCCCCTAAGCTTTTCAATAACTGTCACATGGCGGAGCAAGCAGGCGGCGGTAGCCGCCTTCGCAGGTGGAGCTTTTGTTTTGTTTTTTTTTTTGCAGTGCTGCGGATCTACATCAGGGGACATTATTTAAAAAAAAAAAAAAGGAATTGTCATAAACTGTCTTTGTCTCTATTTCTTTTTGACACTTTTTTTGGTAAATGGGTAGGGGAAACAATGTACCCCATGCTTGTTCACATGGAAGGGGTGAGATCTGGATGCCCCCTTGTTAAAGGGGGCGTCCAGATTCTGATGAGCCCCCTGCATGCAAACCCCCACATCCACCGCCCAGGGTTGTGGGAAAGAGGCCCTGCAACAAACCGAATTGTCCTTTCTAACAGTTCATGTTAAAAACAGGGGTTTAGTTTACACACATTTTCAAATACATGAGTAAGCTGCAGAGGCCACGACAAGGCACCCCAGTGTACACTGCAGTCCTAACGCTATACATTTTGTGAGCGTCCATAGTAGGAGCACATATATAGTAATGGATAGATTGAGGGCAGGTATGCCTGGAGGGAGCCGACTGGACCCCCAGAAAATAGCACAATGGCAGCGAAGGTGCCCAGTGTGCTCCCTCGCCAAAGAGCCAACGATATAAACGGCAACTGCCCCAATCCCCAAAAACAGCAATTGCCTCTAATATACCCTGAGAACATTCGTTTTTTTTTTCCCATTTGCACAGAACATCCCATATTGATGGACAAACAGCTAAGTGAATTGAGTTTTTCATAAAGGAATCTGAAGGTTTCACCCATTGTTTCATTTACAGCTAAATAAATTAGTTTTATTTACATTTGCAGAAATCAGTGAAACCAATGAATCTCTGAAAACCAAAATGTCAGAGCTGCGGCTGTATTGTGACCTGCTCATGCAGCAGGTACACACCATCCAGGAGTTTGTTAGTCAAGATGAGAATCGCCCATCGCCCAGTGCTGAGGTATGAGCTGTACTGTCTGTTGTGTACTTCAAATCAGATTATCTGGCATAGATCCTGCAAATCTAGCTATACCTGGGTATATATCTATTATTATCTTCTTTTTTTTTTTAAGTCAGTATTTATTGGCTGCTTTGCAGATTGCAGTGTAGCACCCTACATATGTATCTTGGAAAGGGAATGTAAGTCATAATTCTTGATATAGTGGAGCACAACTATAGCAAACAGCATTGGGATGCCCAATAATAGGCACATTTCCTACCAAGAATCAAAATGAAGGAAAGACCGGCACTTTTTAAAATATCAGACCACTGACTACTGAAGTAGCCCATAAAATTTATCAATTCCCCCATCAACACATTCAGTGTTAATGGAGGAATCCCTCCCACAGCGCTATTGTGTTCTGCCAGCTGGCAGGACACAATGATTAATGCTAGCGGCTGTAGCCACCGGCAGTAATCGCATGTAAAAAATCCAACAGGCTGGTTCTACCCAAGTTGTTTGATGGATCAACTTGGGTACAATCAGCCTGCCCATACTCTGATTAAGTTTTGGCCGGTCTTCGCTGAGCTGGCCGAATTTTGATCCATGTATGGCTGGCTTTAGTCAAAGCATACTAAATCAACATTTCAATGACATGTGGGTCCCTTTATTAATGTTTGTTTTTAGATTGGCTGTCCAGTGACCTGCCAAGTAGTGAAGGAAAGGTAAGGATGATGGCACTGGGACTTGTATCCTCAAAAACAATTCGGCATTGATCGTTTCAATATGCATATTCTGATCTCGGTAATGGAAGCAGCAGGAAGAGTAAGAAGCTGCTGAAGTGCAGAGTTCTCATTACCTGAGAGTCATAAAGCTTAAAGCTCCATTCACATTTGCGTATCTTCAGAGTCGCACGATTTCCAGTGCAGTTTTGGAACGTGACTGATTTGAATGGGTGCCATTAAAAAGAATGGGGTGCATCTTGTCATGCGATTTTGATGTCCAAAGTCACATGACAAATTGCACAATTGTGAATGGAGTCTAAAGTATTTGGCAGGTTATTCAGCTGACTAGCTGTTCCAAAAGTGAAATGCACATTTCTATGTTTATTTTATTTTGTCCAGCATTGGCATTTGTATCTAGTGCCATTGTGTAACTGCCTACTTGTGTGTGTTCTTATTTCATATAGAACATGAATGAAGCATCTTCATTGCTCAGCGCAACCTGCAACACCTTTATCACCACGCTTGAAGAATGTGTCAAGATTGCAAATGCCAAATTCAAACCAGAAATGTACCAGCTTCCTCCTCACGAGTCCTTGGTGTCTGCTGTGTCTCCTTCTCCTATACAAATGGTAAAGCAGAAATACCAGGCCATAGCAGTATCATGCAATGATGGCAGAAACTGCTGGGTGGGCTTTATGTGTTGATCATTACTTTTATACGTATTTTCATAAAACTGATAATGCTTTTTATTCTCAAAACGGTGACCTAAATAAAGTCAGGGCATGGCCTAGGACTATTCTTGGCTAGCTTTGCATATGTAACATATGAGAAGGGTACAGTTTTATTAAATTTCCCTCTATGTGTCTGACCCTGGAGTTGTAAATGTGTCACTTGACATTTTACTAGGCTTAAATTGGCTGGCAAGGACCATTACACATTACTTTGTGCAACTTCATATTTAGAAATGGTAGATTTCTGAATTGTACCTTGCTGTTTTATAGATGAAGAGATCCATGAGTCACCCAGGCACCTACACTTCAGATAGGTGAGTATAAACACATGTGTACTACTACATATGGATTAAGTTACCAAGTATAGTTAACATTTAGACTTCCTTCAGACCTATGTGTTGCAGTATGTGTTGCAGTAATATGCAATGTACTACAACAGTAACACTGTGAGCAATACATTGCAGTGCCATTTTATTTAGAATGGCACCCCAATGCATAAATCCAGTAGGTGCCAACAGACTCGCACTGCAGCATACCACAACGCATCTGTCCTGCAGTGTCGTGCGCTACATAAAAAAAGGTGCAGGTCTGTAGATTTGTTTCCTAATGCGATACATTGTTAGTCATTCTTGATTTAATAGCTGCCTTAATGTAACACACGCTAACTTGTATGCAGTAGCATCACATTAGAATGACATAGTGTGAAGGAGATCTTAAAGAGGAAGTAAACCCCGATGTGTTTACTTCCTCTTTGTTTCCCTGCAAAGGTAAAGCATAATGGGCTACTATGCATCGCATAGTAGCCCATTATGTGTCACTTACCTGACACAGGAGCCTGCGATGTCACCGCTGTCCCCTCTGCTATGGAGCGTCCATCTTCTTTCCGGGTATCGTGGCTCCGGCGCTGTGATTGGCCGGAGCCGCGATGACGTCACTCCCGCGCATGTGCACGGGAGCCGCCACTAACGGCATATCGCTTTTAGCAGCGGCATGCTCAGTGCGCCTGCGCGCCGCTGTCTACAGCATGCGCCGTAGACAGCGGTGCCTGTCTGTTTGCAAATATCTCCTAAACCGTGTAGGTTTAGGAGATATTTCTTGGACCTACAGGTAAGCCTTAATTTAGGCTTACTTGTAGGTCAAAGTGGTCTGTAAAAGGTTTACAACCACTTTAATCCTTTTTTTTATTTGCCCTGCTATCCATTCGATGTGTGGGCTATAAGGATTTAGTAGGGAACTTCCCAAAATGGCAGGCAGTATGTGCATTTAGTATGTTGTTCAGAAACCTAAAGGTTATTACAACTGAGCAAATCTTGACAAACAGTTTTTAAAAACTGAACTCCAGCTTGGACCAATGTAAGTACAGTGTCTTGAAAAAGTATTAATACGCCTTGAAATTTTCCATTTTGTCATGTTACAGCCAAAAATGTGAATGTATTTTTTGGGGATTTTATGTGATAGACCAACGCAAAGTGGCACATAATTGTGAAGTGGAAGGAAAATGATAAATTGTTTTAAACTTTTTTTTTTTACAAATAAATATGTGAAAAAGTGCAGGGTACATTTGTATTTAGCCCCCCTGCGTCAATACTTTGTAGAACCACCTTTCGCTGCAACTACAGCTGCAAGTCTTTTTGGGTATGTCTCTACCAGCTCATTTACACTTGCTTTGGCTTCAATGCACATTAAAGCGCCTACCGCTTCAACATGCTTTTATGATGTGTTTTTGAAGATTTGGTGATGCTTCATGATGCTCTTTTGAAGCTTGACAGATGCTTTGTGTGTGTGTGTGTATCTCATACCTGCAATTTCTCCAAAACAAAGCAAAGCTAAAGCTGAATTAAAGCCTCTCAAAAGCAGCAGTTGCTTAAAGCATGCTTTTTCATTGAGTTTTATGGAGGCTTTGAATCACCACCAAAGCAACATGGGCTATAATTTTTTAAGCGAAGCCAAAGCAAAGCAAACACAAGGTGTAAACAGGACTGTAAGCTAACCATTTTATTTAGTGACAGGAGCATTGACTGGCATTCAGAGAGCTTTAACAAAGCCTGTTTGAAGCCTTGTTTTGAAGCAAGTGTAAACTAGCCCTTAGAGGGGGACATTTGTGCGCATTCTTCTTTGCAAAATAGCTCAAGCTCTGTCAGACTGGATGGAGAGCGTCTGTGAACAGCAATTTTCAAGCCTTGCCACAGATTCTCATTTGGATTTATGTCTGGGCCATTCTAACACATGAATATGCTTTGATCTAAACCATTCCATTGTAGCTCTGGCTGTATGTTTAGGGTAATTGTCCTGCTGGAAGGTGAACCTTTGCCCCAGTCTCAAGTCTTTTGCAGACTCTAACAGGTTTTCCTCTAAGATTGCCCAGTATTTGGCTCCATCCATCTTCCCATCAACTCTGACCAGCTTCCCTGTCCCTGCTGAAGAAAAGCATCCCCACAACATGATGCTGCCACCACCATGTTTCATGTTTTCATAAAGGCCAGATTTGTGGAGTGTATGACTAATAGTTGTCCTGTGAACAGATTCTCCCACCTGAGCTGTGGATCTCTGCAGCTCCTCCAGAGTTACCATGGGCCTCTTGGCTGCTTCTCTGATTAATGCTCTCCTTGCCTGGCCTGTCAGGTTAGGTGGACGGCCATTTCTTGGTAGGTTTGCAGTTGTGCCATACCCTTTTTCCATTTTCAGATGATGGATTGAACAGTGCTCTGTGAGATGTTCAAAGCTTGGGATATTTTTTATGGCCTAACCCTGCTTTAAACTTCTCTACAACTATATCCCTGACCTGTCGGGTTTTTTCCTTGGCCTTCATGATGCTGTTTGTTCACTAAGGTTCTCTAACAAACCTCTGAGGACTTCACAGAACAGCTGTATTTATACTGAGATTAAATTACACACAGGGGGACTCTATTAATTATTTATAAATCAGGTGACTTCTGAAAGCAATTGGTTCCACTAGATTTTAGTTAGGGGTATCGGAGTAAAGGGGGCTGAATACAAATGCACGCCACACTTTTCACATATTTTTCTGTAAAAAAACATTGAAAACCATTTATCATTTTCTTTCCACTTCACAATTATGTGCCACTTTGTGTTGGTCTATCACATAAAATCCCAATAAAATACATTTACGTTTTTTGTTGTAACATGACAAAATGTGGAAAATTTCAAGGGGTGTGAATACTTTTTCAAGACACTGTATGTCTCTGTGGAAGCTGTAAATTATCGTAGCAGCCTCAGCTACTACAATGATATCCATGGTCTTGCAGGTGCTGTGCCGAGCAGATACCCTTCAGCATAGTAACCTCAGGGGGTTGCTCGCTCTGAATGGTCGCCATTTAGAGAATGCCGTGATTTTTTTCTCAATGAAGGCAAAGTGTTTTCTGATTGGATGAGGTGGCGTTTGCATGTGCGAATGAGGAAAGCCGCTCAGCACAGCTCCTAGAAGAGCTCAGGCTGCTAAAGTGATTTACAGCTTCCATAGAGTCTAATCGGGTATTACAAATGCATACTTAACCTGACCATGGATAGGTTGTAATTTGGCTGATTCAGCATGGACCGGCTAAATTTTGATCTATCTATGGCCATTCTCATTCCACAGAAGTCAGTCTACTGATCAACTTTTCTTGAAGTGTGTTGGAACAGTTTCCTTCCATTAGCACTGCAGCCAGTTGGCTGCGGCGCTGATCATTGTATCGTGACAGTGGAGGAGTTACTGCTGTCTGGATACAAACACAGTAGAGAGGATTAATCCATCCATCTTGCTTGTGTGGATGGTGGAATCTGTTCAGTTTTTTTTTTTTTTTTGATCGGCCGGCTGACTGATCGGATGACATGGATCTATGTATGGCCAGCCTGACATTGTACCAAGCTTGGGTCAAAGCAGATATGGCAAATACATAACCATACATAACCCCTGGAGTTTAGCTTTAAAGCAGTTTGTAGTTCAATAAGTTGGAAACTTTTATTGTTAACAGAATCATTATACAGTATGAGCAGCGTTTATCGAAAGGTAACTTAATTATTGTATTTTGTAGGAATACCTATTCCTTGAAGGAGCATATATCAATTCATCGGGCATCTCACAGAAGGCGAAGTGCTTACTCTGATACAGAAGCAGCCAGTGATGGTCCTGTAGAAGATTCTGATAGTAAGCTCTCTGATATCTCTCTCTCATCTCTCTCTCTCTCTCTCTCTCTCTCTCTCTATCTCTCTCTATCTCTCTCTATCTCTCTCTCTCTATCTCTCTCTATCTCTCTCTGTCTCTCTCTGTCTCTCTCTATCTCTCTCTATCTCTCTCTATCTCTCTCTATCTCTCTCTCTCTATCTCTCTCTCAAATCTATCATAAACCTGTGCATTCCAAGCTGAGTATATGATGAAAAATGCATAAGCAGCAGTTATCTCCATAAGAGATTCATGTTGAAATGATCTGAAGATTAAGGGCACTTTCACAGTTATACGCTTTTCCTGTGTCTTTTCCTTGCAAGAAAAATGTTTCCCTTTAAATCCCACGGGACAATCGGTGGTGTGGTGTGTCAATCTGACAAACCGCATCTCTGACCTATGAGGTAGGCTCTTTACCATGTGATCAGCTGTGTCCAATCACAGCTGATTACATTGTAACCAGGAAGTGCCGTTTATAAGCTTTTCCTCTATTTGTGCTGACAAGTTGTGGGTAGAGGATAGCTCTGCTCTCCTGACAGGGGGGGGGGTCTGCGCTGATGATCACGACCCACAAAGGATGCTCGCTAGAGCCCACCAGGGATACCCACCCATGACCACCAGGGATGCCAATCAGTGCCCATTAAAATGCCTGTCAGTGCCTCCTCATCAGTGCTGCTCATAAGTGCCACCTATGAGTGGCCACCAGTGCGGCCTTTCAGTGCAGCCTGTGGGTGCCCATCAGTGCTGCATATCAGTGCCTCATCAGTGCCACCTCATTAGTGCCGCCTTATCAGTGCCCATCAGTGTAGCCTCATCAGTGAAGGGAAAAA
This sequence comes from Lithobates clamitans, assembly GCA_037952925.1. Classification (NCBI taxonomy): domain Eukaryota; kingdom Metazoa; phylum Chordata; class Amphibia; order Anura; family Ranidae; genus Lithobates; species Lithobates clamitans. Next base: position 9,786,828 of record JBBGZY010000014.1, read on the forward strand.
AAGGTACTTATTTACAACATTTTAGAACAAAAAAACAAAGAAAAACTTTTTTTTATCTTTAGTCTTTTTTATTTGTTTAGCAAGAAATAAAAAACCCAGTGGTGATCAAATATCACCAAATGAAAGCTCTATTTGTGAGAACAAAATGATAAAAATTTTTGTTTGGGTATAATGAGTAATTGTCATTTAAAATGTGACAGCGCTGAAAGCTGAAAATTGGCATGGGCAGGAAAGGGGGAAAGTGCCCAGTATTGAAGTGGTTAAAGCAGCTCTGGCTGTATTACCTATCTCTAGTGCTATCCTCCACAGACTCGCTGATTCAGCAATTCAGCACCACTCCTCCTCCTGGGTTGAATGACACCCAGTATCATTCAGTTCATGCCCTGTGGGTACAGGGCATCACTGGCATGCCCCTCACCCTCGACTTGCAGGAGAATTCTGCAGAGGGCGGCGTTCTGTCATTGCGTTGCATTGCCCTTTGCAACGTCTAAGATCCACCCACTGTCAGATCAAAAGGAGGACCTGTAATGTCACCCAATCAGTCTATGCTTTTCCTATATTATTATTAAATCAATAGTGTATTATTATTAAATTAGTATTTAATAATAATACACTATCCTCGTCTCAAAATAACAACCTAATCGTTCTTTTCGTTCCTACCAAGACCTTCTGCTCTCTAGCTCCCTCGTCACCTCCTCCCATGCTCGCCTCCAGGACTTTTCCAGAGCCTCTCCCATCCTATGGAACTCCCTACCCCAATCTATCCAACTATCTCCTACTCTGTTTGCTTTTAGACGATCCCTGAAAACCCATCTCTTCAGAGAAGCCTGTCCTGCCCACACCTAACAAGTTTTAGTTAGTTTAGTTTTATTTTCTCCATCAGATCATCCCCCACAGTTATTACCGTTTGTATCACTTGACCCTCCCTCGTAGATTGTAAGCTCCAATGAGCAGGGCCCTCTGATTCCTCCTGTATGGAATTGTATTGTAACCGTGCTGTCTGCCCTCGTGTTGTAATGCGCTACGCAAACTGTTGGTGCTATATAAATCCTGTATAATAATAATAAGTCTGAGGTCACCTGTAAGAAATGTATGTAGGCACTTCCTGAGCCCCAAGTTGGGCTGCATTAACTGCATGTTGAATGTTTTGATGATTCAAATGTACCTGTTTCCTAGGGTTCGTTCACTACTCCAGAGTTGGAATCAATGGGGATTTGCCTCCTGCAAGTAGTCTGCCAGATAACAGGATTAGATCAAAGCAGCCTTCTGAAACAGAGGATTCCTCTGCATCTTTCTCTTCCTGAGCCCAAGATGACATTTTAGGTAATCATAGACTTTGTAAACATCTTGCTATGCAAAGGCTGCCCGCATCAGACTCTTGTGATATAGAAACTTTCATTGGACCTTTTTAGATGGATTTCTCTGCACTTTATATAACAATGTCTGAGTAAACTTTGAAGTGAGTTTTATCTTTGTACAGTTTATTTTCAAAAGTATTTTCCTACTAACCTTTGCAGTCTGAATATGTATTCTCAATCAGTCAGCTGCACTACACACCAAACACAGAATATGCATTTTTTTTTTTTTTAAATACATTTGCAAAAGGTTAGCAGTTTAAAGCGAACCTGTCAGCTGCCTCTGTTATCTTTAATACCTCTGTTATACACCTTGATCCCGGAATACCGTCTCTTACTTGGGTCTTGATGTCTCCAATATCTGGGCTTAGTGCCGGCCTCAGAAGCTAAGCTCCACCTACCTACTATCCCATGACCTTGGGAGCATTCTCTTACTGGATATTGATTATAGTGTTATGCTTTGCTGCAGGGTTGGGGTGTAGCCCAGATTTTTTTTTATATAACTGTTTATTTAAAGAAACATTTTAAAATTTTACAAAGAAGAATAAAAGAATGAACAAAGAAAAAAATCCAGAAAGGTATACCATGAGTACCAGAAATCGCTGCAACATAAAATTGTCCAGATGACAAAACCTAGAGTAGTGAGTACGCTGCTTCTCATGTAATGAAAACAGCAACTGGGATGACCCACTCTGAAGCCACAGTTTGGATCCCAAAGCGGGCCAGCCCATACAAGAACATGCAATACTAGGGCAACAAAAAACCCTGTAATGCATGATATCAATACAATGCAGTACAGTGTTGGGATAAGGTAATCCAGCACCCAGGGCAAAGAAGCCAAACTGCGCCCCCCTCCTTCATTATATGCAAGCTTAGGGGATGCTACACCCAGCAGTCATCCACTTGTCAAAATGCCTTTATGATTCAGAATGAGCTCACTGGTACAGTAAACTGCTGCGCCCAGGGCAGCTGGCCCTCCTGCCCACTCCTTGTCCCAGCCCTGATGCAGTAACATGGTACATAAGAGAGGCAAAGAGGATAGACAAAGGAGATGGGTACCAAACCCCAAGGAGAGAGGAAAAAGAAACCACTCTGTGTGCCATAGCCCAAGATGATTAAGGCACATTAAGGGCTAAGTAGTCATCCCAAGCAGTAAATTTAGCTAGGGTATTGCGCAATCTAGCCTTAATGTATGCCATGGATCTTACTTCTCTAACCCATTGTAGAAAGGCAGAAAACATTGGGGGGAATATCTGTTTCCATCGAGCAGTAATTAAACATCTAGCCACTGTGAAAATATGTGTCGTCAATTTTTTAAGGTTTTTCTCTAGCTCCCACAGAGTAAGGCCCGAAAGATGCGTCAGCGGGTCTAGGTGGACAGGTCTGTTAACTATCTTAGAAAGGAGTGAGTTAACCTCCTCCCAAAAAGGTATCATTTTTGGACACATCCAGAAAATGTGAAACAGATCCGACCGCAAGTTCATATCTCCGACATCTGTTGGAAACGGAAGGAAAAATAGTATGTGAGAAACTCAGGGTTTAGCCTAGATTTTAAGCCCCTAGTAAGAGTTCATTCAGAAGAGAAGCACAGTGGGAAATAAAGGTAATTGGTACCTTGGAGTGGTTGCTCTTAAGCCTGTTACACACTATTAGCTACACACTAAGTGTTAAACGAAAGAAAACCCCGTCAGCTCCAGTCGCAAACGCTGTACTAACCATGCAAGGTTAGTTCAGTAATCTCCCCCACTGAGCTGTTGTGTTCTGACAGAACACTGTGATCAGCGCTCATTGGCCCATTGGCTGAAAGCGCTGATCGGGAGTCGGTCAGATTCTGGTTTTCCAGCATGCACGTCCGACACAAGCCGACCAAACTGCTGGCTTCTATCGAACAGACCTATATACACACGGGCCAAATGTTGGCCGTTGTCTCCCAACATTCGGCCCATGTATACCCGGTTTTACACTGGGCACATTACTGTTAAAAGTTTAAAAGGGCAGGTTCTCTTTAAAGTAAAAGTCCACTTTCTGGAACATATTACACGTTCCACCTGTTTTTGAATAGAACATGTAACATGTTCCCGATCCTGCAGCCACTCCCTGCACTCCCTGTGACAGCAGGCCAGGGATCTTCTCCACGTACCTGCTGTCACTATTTGAAAAGAGTGTGGCTGTGCGGGGCTCCGTCCACACGGCCGCATCATTGAGTCACAGATCCCTGTGAATCCATGAACTACAAGTACCGACAGCCTTTATTGCTGTGGACTTGTCGTTCTCAATGAACTACCAGGGTGCTGCTGAGCGCTTGAGTAGTTGATTGAGTCTTCCTGTCTGTGTGAAAGTTCCTGCCCGTACGATGTATGGGCAGAAAGCTTGCACTGACAGTCTGTAGGAGTCCCCCATAGCACCCGTGATCGAGTGATTGCGAGTGCAATGCTTTCTAGGCTCCTACAAAAGAAATAGTAAATGCATATTTTTTTACTTGCAAAAAATTAGCATTTATTTATATGTTTTTAAGAGTGAACTTATCCTTTAAAGAATTCCACCCAGCACTGAATTTTCAGTATTTGGTGGAAATAAATACAGTGAACAAATGCAGCTATATTATACTTACATTGGCCAACTCTATGTAAAGCACTTTCCTCTGCCAGCACTGAACTCATGTTGAGTCTTCAGCCACTATCCTCCATGGCCTCACTGCTCCTTTCCCCCTGACTCCTACATGGGTTCAGAGTGCACAGTGAACCCAATGTAGCAAGTACTGAAACTGAAAGGATAAAAGAGGATCGATATACCCCCCTTCCCCTTTCCAAAAAAAGATAAATAAAAAGGGAATGCACACAGGAATTGACATTTATACACCAGAGATGGCCAAATAATAGCTGTCCTATGGGAAGGCTGGACAGGCTGAACATTGGAAAAGTATCGCCCAAAACTATGCCACCTTGCCATTTCTTCTGTTATTGTTCCCTCTTGACATTTTACATGTATGTCAATTAATTTTATTACAACATCTATTCATAAACCCAAAACCTTTATTTGTAGTTACAAGTATATTTGGGAAGGGTTAGAACCTCTGCTGGAGTTTTTATGCTGTCCATTGCAGCGGTCGCCCTTGTTTTCTGTCCCAGAAATAGATCTCACCAGAACTGGAAATAAGAGGAACTCCTCAACATGCCCCCCGCGGTCATAAAAGCACTTTAGAGGAGTGGTGAAAATTGAAACCTAAAGATATGACTTGCCGTTTGTGTACCCTATGGAGGTTCTAACCCTTTCCCCCAGCTACACTCCAAGGACTGGGCAGCGTGCGAAGAATAGCATTGGAGAACATATAAAAGAAATGGCTTGTAGAAGTTAAAGCAAACTCAGTGCTTTTTCTCATTTCACTTTTTAAAGTTTTGGATAATTCTTCTTTAAGTTATTTGTGTAGTATGTTAGTTTTTTTCTGAACTGGGAAACCAAATCAAACTTCCAGGTTAAAATGAAGATTGCAGATCTGCACTGTTTTCACTTTTAGATGCAAGTGTCTGGAGGGGGGTGTAGGTAGAAAACATATAAAATGTTTAGCTTTATCTTTCTATTGTGTGTTTTTTTTTTTTTTTTTTTTAATTTTAATTGTATAAATGCACTGGATCGTTCATTTAGACCAAATGATCAGAAAACAAACCAACAGAGTCCACGCTCTCCGAATCCTGCCACATCTAACTGTTTTGTCATAATTACCCTGCATCGCTACTTGTGGTTTCCTGTACGTTCACCTTTCAGATTTGTGTATAAAGTTTTCATCTAGGCAGATCTATGCATTTGTACATCTGTTTATTCTTACAGTGCCTTGTAAGGGTATTCTGACCTTTTACCCTGTTCTTTCATCTTACTGAATAAGAAGCCGTACACTGTAATTTTTGTTCTGTAATAATTTCCTTGTACTTAAAGTGGAACTTCAGTCATTTTTTATCTTTCCATCTATTAAATCTTCTGCTCTTGTTGTTTTAACGTTGGGTAGTAAAACATTTTTTTTCTGCCAGTAAATACTTTATACAGTTTCTTGTCTGGGGAAAAAAAGCCTAGGCTTATGACATCATGCACAGCTCTCTCTCTCACTCTCGGGAGAGTTTGCCGGGAAGAGAGGGGGGGTGAGTCATAAGAGGGCCAATGAGAGCTGATGGGCTGCAGAGCTGGAGGTGTGCCTCTGTGTGTCTGTGTAAATCCAGGAAGCGAACAGGCAGCAGCTTCAGCTGCCCACAGTTAAAATGATTGCAGCCAGACTCAGTGGAGGGAGATTTCTGCAGCATATTTGGCAAGTACAGAATCACAGTATATATAAAATAATATGCAAAGTGGTTGGAGGGAAGCTTCAGAATGGCAAAGATGTTTTTATTACAAGCTCAATATTTTTTAAGACTATTATAGAAAAAAAAAAAAAAAACTTAAAACAGCGATTTGTAGAATGTGTTAGTAATTTACCCCCCTGCAATGTACAGAGGCCTGTACAGGGAAAGTAACATACTGGTATATCGCTGCCTGTTTCCAGGTTTAGAGCACATATGGAGACTGTCAGCGGGTCCCGGACATTTTTTTTTTTCTTTCTTCATTATAAGCCCCAAAATATCACACGGAGCAAAATTTAAATTTCAGTGTAAAATCTGATATTCTGTAAAATACAGGCAGAATTGGTCAAGGTTGTAAGCTTAAAGGGGTTGTAAAGGCAGGAGGTTTTTATCCTAGTGCAGTCTATGCATTAAGATAAAAAGCCTTCTGTGTGCAGCAGCTCCCCTCAGCTTACCTGAGCCCCATCTCTGTCCAGTAATATCCATGAGTGTCCCGGCCGTCTGAGACTCTCCCTCCTGATTGCCAAAGACACAGCAGTGACGCCATTGGCTCACACTGCTGTCAGTCAGTCAGCCATTCGGGAGAAAGGGGACAGGGCCTGGCTGGGGCTCCGTGTCTGAATGGACACAGGGAGCTTTGACATGGCTTGGGTGCCCCCATAGCAAGCGGCTTGCTGTGGGGGCACTGGACAGGAGGGAGGGGCCAGGAGCACAGAAGAGGGACCCGAGAAGAGGAGGATCTGGGCTGCTCTGTGCAAATCCACTGCACAGGGCAGGTAAATATAGACATGTTTGTTATTTTTATAAAAAAAAAAAACAGACTTTACAATCACTTTAAAGCCCAACTCCAGGAATACTTTAAATAGTTTGACTTTAAATAGTTTGGGAAACCTTGGCCCAGAAAAACTTTTTCCTTTTTCCCCATTTCCTTTTTAAACTGTATTTAGCATCAGCTACATACAGTATACAGCCCTCTGTTTTGGCAACGATACTGGGACTTCCCATCCCGTTCCTGGAACAAAATTGAATCTGGCTGAGTGCTGCTCAGTCATTCATAGGGAGCCTTGCATTTTTATGAATGAATACAAGGCTTTCTCTGACTGGCTGAAGTGGAAAGGCAGAGGATTGTCACAATCTCCTTCTTGGCAAATGAGAGGAAGCCTTGTATTCATTCATAAAAATACAAGTCTTCCTGTTAAAGGCTGAGCAGCCTGATTTTGATTTTGTACAGGGAATGGGATGGGAAGGCCCCATATCGCTACATTTAACTTATACAGCTGCTGCATTGATTGGCAAAGTAGATGGTTCATTTGGGCCAGATTGGCTCAAGCAGACTATTTAAAGCCCTAGTATCCCTGGCTTTGAACAAAGTGCACTCCCTCTCTTTTTTTTTGGTAAGTGTGTAAAAGCCTAATCATGAACCATAGATTCCTACTTGGTCCTAGATGCTCACATGCAGTTTTTTTGGCATAGTGCATATGACTACTCAGAGCTAACCATCAGGGCTGCCAATAAGGTGGTACCACTGCCAATGGGCCTGGACCCCATCAGTTCAACAGGGGGGCCTGGCAGCTGACAAGCAGAGAGAAGGGGAACCTGGACAGGCGGGGTGGCATTTACTGGAACTGATCCCCTGTAGCTCCCCCTCTGCAGCAGCTGAAAGCCGCATGGAGGAACTACAGGGGTTCAGTTCTAGTACATGACGCCCCTCCTGTACTTGAATTTTCCAGGCTTAGGAGTAATAGATTAAAAGAAGTACAGCCAAAGCTCGTTTGGCTGTACATCTCCTGTGGATCGCAGTAGTGCAGTGCGTTCTGCACTCCTGTAAACCGTTTTCAGCAGACAGCAGGCTGAAATCCACTGTCTGCTGATGTCACAGAGCTGGTCCAGGCTCGAGCAACATCGTGACAAGGAAGTAGGGATCCGCTCACATACCCGGACCTGCACACAGCTCAGCCTCTCAGTGAGCTGCTGAGAGCCTGAGCCGGACGCTCCCATCCCCTCCACAGCCAGCCAAAGAGTGTGGGGGTCGCAGATCGGAGCAGAGAGCTGCTGTCTGCTCAGGGAGCTGTAAGAAATGAGCGATCGGCGGTGTTAGATCGCATGGTTCTCAGTCTTAGAGGCGCCGGGGGACAGATGCAGCCTCTACCTAGATAAGTATGATTATTAAATAAAAAGAAAACCCATACTTCTATTTTAACATTACCTTCATATTGACTATTGTCAGTTTGAATAATCATTTGTCAAACTTTAATGGCTAAGATTTGCTGGACCTGTAGGGCCTGTTTATACCAGTCTGTTGAGGTAAATGTAATGCACATTGCATTAAAGCAGCCTGTTCCTTTTAATTGGCAGCCATTCATTTGAATAGGCTGCCTAATGCACCACAACGGACCAAAAGTTGTACCTGTAGCATTTTTTGGTATCACAGTACAACGCAATGCAGCATGCATGATGGTAAACTGCAGTGCAGGTGCATTAGGGTGCCATTCAGAGAGAACTTGTGTTGCTGCAACGCAATGACATGAACAGTCCCTTTTAACATTCTTATTTTTCTGGACTGAGAAGGCATGACCAGTGGGAAACTGAGCGATCCAGTGCATTGCTTTCTCTGAAAAGGGTTTACACATTTTTATACATTGTTATTTTGCATCAAAATGACAAATTTTCGCTTATTTTACTTGCAAATCCATAATACAGGTGTTTCAAATTTTTGTGTAAAATGAAATGACAATATGTCTGCTAAAGATATTTTATCAATTTGCTTCCACTAATACACATTTTTGTAAGCAATGGAATCATTTAAAATTACTGTACATACTTTGAAAAGTTTATAGGAAAATATTTTTTTTTTCTATTTCCATGTGACTGCCATAAAGTGCCTTGTGCAAAACTTTTTAGTTTATCGCTTATTTTAAGTAAAGTGGTTATCAATGGGGAAGTAGACCCATGTTTGAGACCTCAGCGTAGCAATATAATCCGTTCTGTGGGATACAATACATGTATGGGAGCTGTTTTGCCTGTGGAGGGGTTTGTATTTCTGTTAACACAGCCCTGCTATACAGCACAGCTCTATCTGCCAGGGCAGATTACCTAATGTTTCTCTGCTGTTAGGTAACACATACAGGTCCTGGCCCTACAACAACCTGCGACTGGACAGTGAAAAGAAGCAGACTGAAGAGTACATCTCCCTGGCACTCTGCCCTCCCTTATTAGTGTGTCACCTGTTAGCACAAGAGCACTGCAGCACAGTGCATTGGCTCATTGTGCTGTTTCTCCCTCTCCCAATCTGAGCTTTGCTAGACAGCGACTGCAAGAGCTTGATGCCAAGTCAGGTTCAGGCTTCACACTACTTGCATTGAAAACATAAATTTAATTATGTATTAATGAATACAGGGCTGCATTTGGGTCTTTTATGCCTGACTTGAGTATAGCATAGTATAGTGTTACTATAAAGTGTAATAAAATGTCAACAGAAATTAGAGCCCTGTCGCACAGAGTGAATCAACATCTGCAAAAATTTCCTTTAGCTGTATGTACAGTATGTATAGATTAAGGGCTTTTTCACATGGGGCGGACTCCGTCAGCTTGACGAGGGATCTGTCTGAGCAGGCGAATGACAGGTCTGTGTCTGCTCTGCATAAGTAGACACATCCCTCTTTCCACGAAGGGCGGTCGAAAGTAAACGGACCGCCTGTCCCTTTACATCCGACTGTCATCCGATCCATCAGACGCATGGGGAATGGATCCCCCATCCTTCTGTTTGTTGCAGATCGGGTGTCAACGGACACATTTTGTTTACATCTGCCGCTCCATAGAAGGCAATGGATTGGGTCAGCCTAAAAACTGAGAGGCGAGACCCGATCGGTCCTCCCTTGTGAAAGGGGCCTTAAGGATCTATTTAATCTCCTGTGTATGTAGCAGTGCAAACCATTTTGGAATCTGGTAATGGGCACCAACACTACACCCATGAGCTCCGCCAGTCATAATCATATGGGGATCTCGCCTCCCAGATTTTCCACACACAGCAGGGCCTTTACCACTCCACCAACAAAATATCTGTTTTGTTTGGAATTTCGTTTGTGGGAATGGCCTGAAAGAGTGTAACTGTATAAAGACTTGGATTTACCAAAGAGATAAATGTTACCTAGAAGTGTGAAAATTCTAGCCACAGTAGAACAGCCTATGCACTGCCAGAATGCTGCATAGCGGGACCCGTGCTCTTTGAGGGGAAGCAGTGATCTCTTTAGGCTTCAATTTAAAGAGACTTACTTTTAGGATTCTAAAAGCTGCAGACCGGTATGAACTGCAGGTACCCACCCAGGGGTATCTACATTCCAGCAATAGATTTTACCATCATCCTTGCTCCAGTGCTGGCCTTTTGATTGGGCAAAACAATCAATACTGCTTCATGGTGTTGAACTTTACCCTCTTACATACACATTCCTATTCGCCAGTGGGGCAACATATTATAGTGATGAACTAATGAGAATGGGTGTGTGGGCCAACACTAACTGAAAGCAGAGGATACTAAAAGCTGCTGCAGGTATACCCCAGAGGTGCCTGAATTTCAAATATGTCGGCAGCTTTCAGTATTTTTAAAGTAACAATCTCTAGAAAAAAAAATATCACTTTTATTTTTTGCACTATTCAAATCCTGATAAGACATAGTACATGAAGTCTAAGAAATGGGGGAAGCTGTGCTAAAAAATGAAGTCCGTAACGGTTGACATCAGGGAAAACAAAATGTCCATTGGGAACATGCAAAGAAATAATAACACCACAGTGTGCATATACAAGCAGTGTGCCCAACCACCGTAGCTGTTGATTGAGCTTACCATCCGAACACCATGATCATCAGCAAGCTCAGAGGCCTTGGCTGGGCTATAGCCATCTGCCTTTTAAGCTTGCCGTTTGGTAAGCTCAATCAACAGCTACGGTGGTTGGGCACACTGCTTGTATATGCACACTGTGGTGTTATTATTTCTTTGCATGTTCCCAATGGACATTTTGTTTTCCCTGATGTCAACCGTTATGGACTTCATTTTTTAGCGCAGCTTCCCCCATTTCTTAGACTTTTTGGTGTTATCGCATTGTATGCTTCTGCTTTTTGCCACTGTTTTGCTAGCGCAGTATTTCCACATTCCTATAGTACATGAAGTATTTTGTCCCATCCTATCAGATGCCCTATTATGTTAGCTGCAGTAGCGGATAGAGCATCCACCTTCAGCACATGGCCACCAACACAATAGCTATCATTGAGATGGTTTCTTTTCTAGTGAGCCCCTGTCTCTGAATTGCAAGTGTCGGGAGCCTGAGACTGGTGTCTGCTATCAAAACAGCAGTCCCTTGCTAGCTGCGTTGTCGGACAACTGAAGGTCAAGAGGGATGGGACTGTGCTCTGCAGAGGGAGGTGAGGCATGCCTTGAGCAAGTCCTGGGAGCCAGAGACAGATGCTCGCTAGGAAAACAGCTTTCTCCTTGCTAACTGTGGTGTTGGAAGGCTGTGTACTAAGGGGGGCACCCTTTCCGTCATTGCAGCTAGCGTTACAGGGCACTCAGGAAGATGGTATACATGTACTTTGTCTCATCAGGAACTATATAATGTAAAAAATAATTAAAGTAATTCTACTTTAAGTAGAATTACTTTACTTGAAAACGTTCTAATTTCTTATGCATATCTTAGCAGCTGTTTTTGTAACAGGAGTTCACTGTTCGCTCCATAGTGTTAGTTCTGCAAGCCAGACGAGTAAAAATGAAATTGTGTTGCTTAATAAGCGCTGTATATCACAGTAAAAGAAGATGAAACAACCTGTGCCAGAGCTCCAAAAGGAAAGTATTGTGAATCCATTTCTGAATGGCACCCTGTAAACCTTGCACATTTTCTGTATTTACAGTATATTTATGGCAGTCACATACACTTGCCACATACAAATGCCAATGAAGTAATGATATATGTTTAGTTTCCTTGTGCTTTTCTATTGATTGCCAATGAGGATGCCAAAAAGTAAACCTATTGTATTTGAAAAAATAAAAATGAAACTAAAAATACCATGATTGTTTTGAAATTGTACTGTTTTGTAAGTCTGTTTAAACTGAGCCATCATAAATTTTTTTTTTTACTGTATACTATACAGTTTGCATAATAAAGCGAAACTATGTCAACGTGTTTGTGCTTCTGTTTTTATCTATCGTCTAGTGATTTGATCTACATTTGCATGGATCTTAAAATGAGAAGTTCAGCAGACGTTTTGAACTCCTGCTAAGCACACCACAATTTCTGGGAAAGAGCTTACTGAGTCAAACTGATTGTCTTGATTCAGTTAATCGTGCAGGTCAAATAGAGCTGGCAGGACAAGGGTATTGTTTTATCCTCTGAAACCAGCACCCGTGTGAATGAAACCTTAAAAGATTTGTATAGACATAGTTAATCTGGTTGCAAAAAAAGAAACAAGTCCATTTCAACCAACAGAAACAAAAAAAACACAAATTGAAAACCTTCCATATAAACTATCCTATACCCACAGTTGAACCAGAGGAAGGGAAAAAAAATACAATAGAGCGTGATCCAATTTGCAACCAGCAGGGGGCCTAAGTTTACCCCCAAACCTCCCTCTCCCTTTCTAGCTCATGTTTTAACATTCATTTTAGTTTTACCTCTGTTTATGCTACTTTCACACTGGGACGGGGGCGTTAAACTAATTTTAGCGGCACTTTACCGCTGTTATAGCGGCGCTTTTCACTCCTGCTAGCAGCCGAATAAAGGGTTAACAGCGCCCGCAAAGCGCCGCTGCGCTTTGCAAGTGCTTCGGCAGAGGTGCCCATTGATTTCAATCACTGGGGAGGTGGGTTCTGTGGCCTGTAGAGTGTGAATCAGCAGATTGTTAATGTGGTTGGAGCTGTGTGCAGTCAGCCTTATGCCGATATGCTATAAAGATTCAGTTGACTGTATGAACACAGCCACAGGTCCTAACTTGGCAGGTGTCTGGATGCAGGTGTATGGCCCCAAATACAGAAAGTGTGTATTCATGCCCACTCACCCACATCTGCACACCTGACAAATTAGGACCTGTGATTGTTTGTACAGCCGCTGCATCCTCATAGAGTAACAGGCAGCTCCCAGCTGCAAGTACAAACAAACAGCTCCCAGCTGCAAGTACAAACAACTTTTTTTGAGGACTTGGGGGAAATATCAGGGATCTAAACAGACCACTGATGTCCCACTTTAAAAACCGTGAAAGAGACTGAAGGCATAGATTCCTCAGTCCCTTTCTCTGCAGGCTCAGCTGCGCTGCACAGTGAATGAACAAAAAGTGCTCTGTGCACACGCTTTCTGTTCATTCACAGCGCTCTCGGTTTTCATTCAGGAAAGTAAAGGCAGCAAGGGGTGCTGGGTGCAGATACTGGAACCCATGCAGTACAGACAGCGGGAGGGAGAAGCTGGCTGTGCTGCATGGGGGATTGGCAAAGGGCTCGGGTTTAGCCTGGATTGGCGGGACACCAGGTTTTCAATGAAATCCCAGAACAGTCCGGCTCATTCTGGAACAATTGGGAAGTAGGGGTAGAAGAAAGATTAGCAGTGTTATGCGGGTTAGGGGATAATGGATGGCTGGAATTTGAGCAGGGCAGAGAGACTAATCTTTCTGTTCAGGCTGTGAGGCTGGTTAGAGAAGCAGGATGCAGAGCTGGGTTCACAGAGGCAGAAGGCAGGCAATGTTATGTGAATCTTGGGAGACAGCCTAGCAATGTCTCTCAGGCTGTGGACACCCACATTATGCCCCTGGGCTAACAGTACAGCATCTTTTCTGGAGAGCACAGTACTGTGCACAATAAAGCAGGGCTGTCTGCTGTGTGTAATCCTGCCCAGCATGCAGGAGTTCAGCTCCTACCTGTTTCCTATATGAAATCACCCTGTGGTGTGCTGTGTTGGTAGTGGCGGTGGTGGCTAGCAAAGCAGACCGGGTCCCCCTACCTCTCTTGATAGTAACCTTTTTGCCCCTCCTGCCCAACCTCCCCCATCTGAACACTGTAAGTCCCCTGTAAGTTGACTGCAAAGAAGAGGAAGGGGGGAGCTCAGGCATGCTCTGACGAAAGGAATCTTCACTGGCTGCAGTGTGTAAAAACACACATTGCTTCTGAATTGAGCCTGGCCAGCACAGATACTTGAATGGATCGCCCTGCAGCGCTGCCGGAGGGAGGGAGAGGAAAAGAACCGGCAGCGCTGCAGGGAGAGCCACAAGAGGAGCAAAAAAGCAGTACATCCATCCCTCCTGCCTGGCAGGTGCCCGGGCCCCACTTTTGCACTGATGGGGCTGGGCCTGGTAGAGGAGGGCTAGCTGTACTGCCTTATCTGTGGCCCTGGGATACCCAGAAGGCACCATGACCAGACCTGAAGTTAAGCGGTAAACTAACTATATAGTTGCTTCATACATTGTATTGTAAATATGGGGTTGTGTGTAATTTGTAAATATCATATAAGCCAGGGGATTTATACTGTACCTTGTGTTGTAAATACTGTCTGGTGTGTAATTTGTATATATAATGTAACCCTGTCAATAAATGTGTATTGCGGATGGAACTACCTCTTTTGGTGGAAGAACTCTTAGCTCTAGCTGTGTACAGTATATGTAAATATGCCTACAGTGGTTGAGGTGTATGCATATATACACATAACCTAGTCAACACCTCTTTCTGGTAGCAAAAAAAACATTTCCCAAGAGCCCTTTTCTTGCACACATTGTGGAACAGGTTCTGGGGAGTCAAGGCAGAAGCACTTTTTGCTGGCAAAGAAATCGGTGTATGCATGCAGAGTTGGACAGTGAGGAACAAAGATAGGCAGCGTTCTGCAGTCCCAGCAAGGAGGGCTGACAATGCGGGTTGGTATCGCAGAGAAGCAGAGGCACTGTGTTGTCAACTCACACAGGCAGTTAGGGCTCTTTTACACTTGCTTTGGCTTCAACAAGACTTCGGACAGGCTTTGTCAAAGCTCCTGTCACTAAAAAAAATGGTTAGCTTACAGTCCTGTTTACACCTGCTTTGCTTTGCTTTAGCTTCACTTCAAAAATTTTACTCCATGTAGCTTCAGTGCTTCAAAGTGTCTTCAAAGCTTCCATAGAAGTCTATGGCAAAGCTCGCTTGAAGCCTCATCGAAGCTCCACCAAAGCCTCATCGAAGCACCAAGCAAAAGCAGGTGTAAACAGGACTGTAAGCCATTTTATTTAGTGACAGGAGCTTTGACTGGCGTTCAAAGAGCTTTAACAAAGCGTGTCTGAAGCCATGTTTTGAAGCAAGTGTAAATTTGCCCTTAGAGTCGCTCTTTTTTTCATTCATACTCTATGGCAGTGTTTGTCAACTCCAGTCCTCAAGGCACCCCAACAGGTCATATTTTCAGGCTTGCCGTTATTTTGCATGGGTGATTTGATCAGTTTCACTGCCTTAGTAATTACCACAGCTGTTTCATCTGAGGGAAATCCTGAAAACATGACCTGTTGTTGCGCCTTGAGGACTGGAGTTGAGAAACACTGCTCTATGGAACACAGGAGTATTCAGGTATTGGGGTTATGCTGTTGTCTTCCAGAGATTAGAAACTGGCAAACATAGCTGTAAGACAGCCCAGGATAACCCCTCCAACTCCCAGCATGCCTCAGGTTTTTGCTAGTGTCCCAGGAAAATGGATGACCTTCATCTGAGAGAAGCAACTACTTTTTTTTCTACTAGCCAGATTCTTCGGTTGCTGCAGGGTCACTAGGGCTCATTTTACAGCTTTCCAGAGTGGCTCATCCTTCAGGCTGTGATGCCCCCATCTGGTGGAATCCTGCCCCTGAAGACTCCTGAGGGAGTACACCCTCCTGAAGGGTGACATTTGTCTGGCTGGCTCCCTGCTTGGGAAAGTATCCTCTATCTAGATCACCAATGGGGAGTAACAGGGATTTTCCCTACTCTTTGCATAGCCTGCAGCCTTTGGGGTTGCGCTGTATGCTGTGACATTTTGTTTTTTACTTTGTCATTTGCACTTCTTGAGGGCTATGACACTCCTTTTTGGTGCTGTGACATTTTTTCACAGAAACCTTGCAAGGGCTGCAACACACTAAAGCGGGTACCCCACCCTCTGCAAGTGCCACAATGCATGCTCTTGTGCACTCTCGCTTCCATTTGCATCTCTGCCTGAAATTCAGCCAGGATATCTACGTATTGCTGCTGCCTTAAGCTGGATACACCCTATACAATTGTCTTTAGATTCTTTCCTTTAGATTTACCAAAACCATATAATATCAGGTCAAACCTAAACACTCTCAATTTGTATGCAATCAGGCACTACATTTGTTGAAGGTAAATCTAAAGGAAATCAAACAACAAAAGTTGTATAGTGTGTATCCAGCTTTATAGTGACCGGGTCACAGATGGCATAATCCTTCCTGCTCTTATTGTGAGTAACCCTTGTGAAAAAAAAAAATTTACTGTTCCCAAGCATTTTGCCCGGCATTATCCTATTAAGGAGGTGTGCCTTAAAAAGTGGGCCATACCCCTAGTGCAGGGATATGCAATTAGCGGACCTCCAGCTGTTGCAGAACTACAACTCCCATGAGGCCTAGCAAGATTCGGACAGCCACAAGCATGACACACAGCGGCAAAGGCATGATGGGACTTGTAGTTTTGCAACAGCTGTGGGGCCGCTAATTGCATATCCCTGCCCTAGTGGATCTGGCCATTTCACATCTTAACAAGACTTTGACTCTCCCCCTAGTGAACATCCTGGAGGTAAAATGCAAGACACCCTTTCCAAGATCTTATTCTCTCACTGGCCCTGCACTACAGCTTGCCATTATGACCTAATCTGTCTGCCAGGATCGGGATAATCGCTACATGGAGTAGCAAATCCTGCCCTGCCCTGTACAGAGCCCTCAGCTAAGACAGGGGAAGGTGAAGACTGGACAGGAAGAAATTCTCCAGAGGGCAAGAAGAAAATTCCATTTTGAAGATGGACGCAATCAGTGTGTGGGTCCAGTTGTTGAAGATGAGGAAGGCTCACAGACTTGCAAACCAGCAAAGAAAACCCCCCACCCTGGAAATAGGTGGGACTAAACCTTTACACTGAGGAGAACTTCTCCTCAGGTATCGGCCCATGTGAGGCCAGGAACGCTTGGCACCACCTGCAGGTGCCTTGAAGGACTTGAAACTCTTGCATGAGGAGCATAGAACTGTGAGTTGTTTTGGCCCATTGAAGATGTCTGGTCAACAGACCAACACTTAAAGGAGAAGGCCATACTAGAACTAAAATCCCTGCATCTACAGACACCCACAATCTAACACTATCCTATCTAGCCCTGTAAACAGTACATACCTTTTATGAAGGCGATCCGACCCGATCTCCAGCAGTGGAAGCTCTGCAGAGGACACAGCCGACAACGGCTGTGAAATGAATGGAATGTGATGTCACCCACAGTTACTATGGGGCTTCCATTGTCAGACGTGTCCTCTGCACACGCCTCCACAGAAAAGCCGCGGCTGACAGCTAAGTGTGGTATCGGGTCAGATCGCCTGCAGAAAAGGTATATATACAGAATTTTTTTCTTTTCAGGGCTAGATAGGTTAGTATTAGATCATGGGTGTCTATAGAGGCAGGGATTTTCGTTTTAGCATGGACTTCCACTTTAATCCAAAGGACTCGCTGAAGCACCTCCACTGACTAGGATAGCATGGAGAGCAGCGGGGCTGTATCCGAGGATGCATCATACATTTACTTAAAGAAGAACTCCAGATTTTCCTCCCCAAAACAACAAATGCATTGTGCATGTAAATGAATCACAACTCCAGTGTCAGATTGTGTGTAACTTACCTACTTTAGCTGAATAAAGCAGGTTTCTGTGTCTGTGATGTCGCTCTTTCTCCTGGCTGAATTTCAAAGTTCTCTGACTTCCTGTTTCCTTCCTTTTCCAGTCCTGATAATACATATCCCATGATCCTTTGAGCCTCTGTAGTTTCAGGGTGGGCACTTGTACCGGTTCTGGGAGTTGATGTTGGGGGGGGGTCCTAGGGTTACTGTGGGTGTTTCTGGGCTTTCATATGGGTGGGGAAAGGAGAGTATTGGAATTCTGCTCTCACCAATCACACTCCATTCCTCTCTGCAGTGAACAGAGTGCTGTAGAGTAGGACGTGTAACCTTACAAACCAGCTCTTAAGAAATGTGCTATTAAAGCTATAAAGGGCACACAAATATTAGACTGATCACATGATCATGTTTTTTTTCTGCTTGGATCTCATTCTTTTTAACAAAGAAACAGCAAATTGTCTTTGTTGCATGATTTGCAATGTGTATATAGTGTTTGCATACACAGCACACACACATAACTCTATTTAGTCACACACAAATCTTTGGCTGTTGTAAAGTGCATGTGTAGTCACCAAACACACTAAAATTATTGTGAGCAGAAACACGCACTCCTACATAAAGAGTGAATGGGGCCCTAGATGCCGGGATCACTACTATACTAGAATCATTGCAGTCTTAGGGCTTGTTTAAATGAATGGTGTAAAAATGCAGTGCAACCACAAGGTTTTACTGCCACCCAACTGCTCCCCTTTAGTTGAAGGGGCAGGGACTGGGGGTGAACACATATCACGACTGCCATACTCTGCTTCATGGGCTGTGGTGGGAACTATACCACCTGTTTTGCTTGGTAAGCACTACTGCCTGCCAGACACAACCAATTCTAGTCAATGGAGCTATGCTATGGAGCAATTGTGCACAATGTACGTGTTTGCAGTGCAGTATTGCAGCATTTAGAGGGTTAAAATAGGTGATGAAGAGGTTATACAACTACTTCTCACCACCTGTCAAATGCTCTCTGAAGAGTGATCTGAATGCAGATCACTCTTCAGTCTGCAAAGCAGGTATAAATGTGTCATTCCTGTCTTGCAGCATGCCAAAGAATAACGGCTTACTTCAAGAGTCAAGAAGACTACAGAGTAAGGGCTATGGGAGGTTATTATGAAGGCATTTCCTTCATATGTAAATGAATCACTTCACAGAGAGCAGGGCTCTGGGAGGACGGGATCTGATGGATGGGACTCTCCCTGTTTACACTGGTCGGCATACTTGATTGTAAAGTCTCCTTTTTTTCTTTTTTTAAAATAATAAACATGTTATCTTTACCTTCTCTGTGCAGTTGGTTTTGCACAGAGCAGCCTGGATCCTCCTCTTCTCAGGTCCCTCTTCGTTGCTCCTGGCTCCTTCCTCCAAGCAGCTTGCTATGGGGACACCCAAGCTGAGTCACAGCTCCGTGTGTCTCAGCCAATCAGGAGGAGAGTCTCGGACGGCTAAGACATTCGTGGACATCGCTGGAAAAGGATGGGGCTCAGGTAAGTAATTAGGGGGTGCTGGGGAGGCTGCTACACACTGAAGTTTTTTTATCCTAATGCATAGAATGCATTAAGATAAAAAAAAAATCTGCATTTACAACTCCTTTAACTGCAGAGGGGTGTGTTTTAGGCTAGAAATGCAGCAGGAAGTGGCTATGGAAGAGAATCAGTCTACATCAGACTATACAGACTGTCACATGGTACAAAGCCACAACTAAACCCAGAATATCAGAGGATCTGCAGACAACAGAGCAACATGGTACAGAGGTATGATCTATGCTTCAACTGATCATTACATTCAGTTCTAGTGAAAAGAAAGTTGGAGTTCAGCTTTAAGGACAAAAAGATCCACCAGTTCCAAATAGACAGTAAACCACCTGTCCTACCCACTTTGTAAGCATCTGACACACCAGGTCCCTTTCCGAACACAGGGTAAAGTGCTGTGAAGTGCTTTTTTTTTACCATTTTGTTCCCACAAATAGAGCTTTCTTTTGGTGGTATTTGACTGCTGGCATTTTTTATTTTTGCGCAACAAATAAAAAAAGACCGAAAATTTTGAAAAAAAAAATAGTTTTTCTTTGTTTCTGCTATAAAATTTTGTAAATAAATATGTTTTCTCCTTCACTGACAGGCACTGATGAGACTGCACTAATGGGCACTGATGAGTTGGACCAGTTAGTTGGCACTGATGAGGTGGTACTGATGGGTACTGATGATGGGCACTGATAGGTGGCACTAATGGGCACTGATAAGCGGCACTGATGGGCACTGATAGGTGGCACTAGTATGCAGCACTAATGGGCATTGATAGGCGGCACTGATGGGCACTGATAGGCAGCACTGATGGGTACTGATAGGCGGCACTGATGGGTACTTATGGGTGGCACTGATAGGTGGCACGGGTGGGCACTGATTGGCACTGATAGGTGGGCACTGATGGGCATGGAAGGGCACTGATAGGTGACACTGATGGACACTGATGGGTGGCACTGATGGACATCACTGATGAGGAGACATCTGGCAGGCACTGACTGACTGACAAGATGTGTGGGCACTGATTGGCATTATTTGGGCACTTACTGGCATCCCTGGCGGTCTAGGGTTGCATCCCTAGTCTTCCATCTGTTGTGGGCATCCCTGGTGGTCCAGGGTGGGCATTCGCGGGGGGGGCTGCGCTAATAAACAATCAGCGCAGATCCCCCTGTCGGGAGAGTCGCCAATCGTCTCTCCTCTACTCGCGTCTATCAGACGTGAGTGACGAAAAGCCGATCAGTGGCTCTTCCTGTTTACATCATGATCAGCCGTGATTGGACACAGCTGATCATGTGGTACAGACCCTCCGTCAGAGGCTCTTTACCGAGATCGGTGTAGCGGTGTGTCAGACTGACACACCACCCCACGGGTGTGCAGCGTCTGTTATCCTGCTGGACGTCATATGATGCCCAGTCAGGATAACTGAACCACCGCCCGGCCGTCATTCTGCTATAGGCTTGGGCGGGAAGTGGTTAAAGGAAGGAGATTCTTCCTTCGGTATCATGGTTGTCTTATTCAACCCAGAAATGGGGGGATCCACTACTAGAGGAAAGATCCAGAATTTCAGAAGGGTTCCCTCAAAGGGCTAAACATATGAAAAGCTGCTTTGGAACCATGAAAGGTTGCTTAGGACTTTCCCATACATTGTAAACCAATTTTTCAAATACGCGGGAAAAGGAAAAAGCGTAACTGCCTAATTGTCTTATGCACACCAAAGGAAACGGCGACTTCGCTGGCAGCCCCCGAGGTTACATAAAGTGCCTTCAAAAAGTATTCACACCCCTTGAAATTTTCCACATTTTTTTTATGTTACAACCAAAACTATAAATGTATTTTAGTGGGATTTTATATGATAGACCAACACAAAGTGGTACATAATTGTGAAGTGGAAGGAAAATGATAAATGGTTTTACATTTTTTAAATAAATGTTTAAAATAAATAAACATCTGAAAAGTGTGGCGTTCATTTGTATTCAGCCTCCCCGAGTGAATACTTCGTAGAATCACCTTTTGCTGCAATTACAACTACAAGTCTTTTTGGGTATGTCTCTACCAGCTTTGCACATCTAGAGAGTGACATTTTTGCCCATTCTTTGCAAAATAGCTCAAGCTTTGCAGATTGGATGGAGAGCGTTTGTGAACAGCAATTTTCAAGTCTTGCCACAGATTCTCAATTGGATTTAGGTCTGGACTTTGACTGGGCCATTCTATCACATGAATATGCTTTGATCTAAACCATTTCATTGTAGCTTTGGCTGTATATTTAGGGGCATTGTCCTGCTGGAAGGCGAACCTCCGCCTCAGTCTCAAGTCTTTTGCAGACTAACAGGTTTTCTTCTAAGATTGCCCTGTATTTGGCTCCATCCATCTTCCCATCAACTTTGACCAGCTTCCCTGTCCCTGCTGAAGAAAAGCATCCCCACAACATGATGCTGCCACCACCATGCTTCATGGTGGGGATGGTGTGTTCAGGGTGATGTGCAGTGTTAGTTTTTCGCCACACATAGCGTTTTGCTTTTAGGCCAAAAGGTTCACTTTGTTCTCATCTGACCAGAGCACCTTCTTCCACATGTTTGCTGTGTCCCCCACATGGCTTCTCGTAAACTGCAAACGGGACTTCTTATGGCTTTATTTCAACAATGGCTTTCTTCTTGCCACTCTAACATAAAGGCCAGATTTGTGAAGTGCATGACTAATAGTTGTCCTGTGGACAGATTCTCCCACCTGAGCTGTGGATCTCTGCAGCTCCTCCAGAGTTACCATGGGCACCTTGGCTGCTTCTCTGTTTAATGTTCTCCTTGCCCAGCCTGTCAGTTTAGGTGGACGGCCATGTCTTGGTATGTTTGTAGTTGTAACAGTAGAAATCTCTCCTGCGCTCAGGTGTCCAGGAACTAAATATGTGGTGCGACCACCTAAATGAGGTAATGCCTGATGTCTTGCAGCCCTCCTTTGAACAATGGGTATTCAAGCTAAAAAGAAACAAAAAAGAAGGAGGGCACACCGACCTAGTGCATTACCACTGGTAAACTTTATTACAGCATTGGCAATTCGTACCGGTCTGACCCTCTTGACAATAGGTCCTGGTGTGTTGATCCGCAGAACAGCGCATTTGCCCCCCTGCAAAGCCATTTTTGATAGCTCGTTTGTGAGCATATTTTTTGCTGTTTTTATGCTGTAATAAAGTTTACCAGTGGTAATGCACTAGGTCGGTGCGCCCTCCTTCTTTTTTGTTTCTTTTTAGGTTTGCAGTTGTGCCATACGTTTTCCATTTTTGGATGATGGATTGAACAGTGCTCCATGAGATGTTCAAGACTTGGGGTATTTTTTTATAACCTAACAATGCTTTAAAGGTCTCCACAACTTTATCCCTGACCTCTTTGGTGTGTTCCTTGACCTTAATGATGCTGTTTGTTAACTAAGGTTCTCTAACAAACCTCTGAGGGCTTCACAGAACAGCTGCATTTATACTGAGATTAAATTACACACAGAGGGACTCTATTTACTAATTAGGTGACTTCTGAAGTCAGTTGGTTCCACTAGATTTTAGTTAGGGGTATCAGAGTAAAGGGGGCTGAATACAAATGCACGCCACACTTTTATAGATATTTATTTGTAAAAAATGTTAAAAAACATTTATCATTTTCCTTCTAATTCCCAATTATGTGCCACATTGTGTTGGTCTATCACAAAAAATCCCAATAAAATACATTTGCGTTTTTGGTTGTAACATGACAAAATGTTACGGGTTCATGCCTGGGGTCTGCTGCATTCCTGTACACTGGTTCAGGTGTGATTCAGGTTCAAGTTTTAGCCTGAATTTCCACTTGAACCGGACCTGCAGACGCACCGGACCCTTTTTCAATCCGGATCGTGGCCGCCCGGATTTGTGTGAACCGGCTTTCAATAGTCGGTCACACTTGCCTGTCATGCGAATTGGATGTGGAGAAACCTGCATCTAATTTGCATATGTGTGAACCTGGCCTAAGAGAAACTAGCATCACACATCCCTGATTTGACTCTCAGTAAAGAGCAAAGTATCAGGATCCAAAAAGACAAATTTAGGTGCCGCTCAGCTAGAGAGGTAAAGTCCACCTAGACCGCTGTGAGAGCAGGCAGGGACAGGGAGCTCATCCTCATTTTATTGTTCTCCTCCCCAGCTGTTTAAGCTCACTTCCTGTTCACCTCCCATCACTCTGCTCAGACTCCAAAAGTGAAGAAATGCATCATCTGACTGCCAAATGATTATTCTTTGAATGAGTAGACTTCAAACAGTAGTAAGAAGAGCCAGCAGAACTGTAGTCCTTGAAGTGTCGTTTATTGGTACATCAGAGTGACAATAAAACAATAAAGCTACGACTAAGGCTATTGCCGAAACGCGTCAGATTTATTGTCACTCTGATGTACCAATAAACAACACTTCAAGGATTACAGTTCTGCCGGCTCTTCTTACTACTGTTGCATTGGAGTGTGTTGGGACACATTGAGCCTTGGCACCTGTGAGTGGACCTGGTGTATGGATTGAGTTGTCCCTGCAGAGAACGCTGTTACGTTTCTTCCTTTCCATGCTAGACTTCAAACAGGTACATTTGCATCTGCGTAACTTTCATATTTGAGGAGAAAGGGGAATGCTGTAGGTGCTGGCCTGTTACAGTGGACAGCAATGGAAATTGCATTCTTGCTGATTAATTTTATCTATTTTGCCAAGCGGCCTGGTCAGGAGACATCTGGGAAGGTTTATATATTTGGGAACCAATTTACTGACAATAAAGCAGCTGGATTGGGTGAATGTCTCTGGGTGTACTTTTGAACCAATTCTTTTTTACCTCTGTGAAACTGTGCTGTTACCCATGTTCCTGCTTTAACCACCAGTTAAACTCTTCAGACTAAAACTGTCAGATCTTTTTCAAAATTATGGATGAGGAGGGATATTTGTGTTATTGATGAAGTGCTGCAGTGCCTCACTGCTGTAACCCTTTTTCCCCAATAAGGCCAATGTATAAAGGTGGCAACTAATTATATGTTGTTACTGGTAAAATACAGCAGCTAGTGCACCTTTGAGTATACCACTTGGGAGTAAACCAAAAAACTGCAATGTTTCAAGCACTTCTGAAATTGGAGGGGCCACATGTATCAAGTTGTATATGGCTGGTACAAGTCCATCATTTTATTGTAGCAGTGTTTTTATTATAATTGTATAGGTGGACTGCGAAAATTGACAATGAGTGAGGTGAAATTATCTCTAACACAGCCCTGGATAGCAGTAAAAAACCCAACAGGTGTCCTAAAAAAAAAATCCGGTCTAGACATACAATTTAAACCTTCCTACTACCACAATAGGACACCTCCAGTAGCCTGACCTATTCACGTTCATAGAATTAACAAAAAGAACAAGCATCACAGAGTTTATTGGTGCAGATAACACGCTTTATTGCAATCAATGAACTATCTCCAAGAGGTTCAATAAATAGATAATTCTACAGTCACAATAAATACTACATGAAAGAGCAACAACAAATTATTGAGCGTTACAGGTTTTATCAACAGCTTGCTTGACTGTGGTTCTCTCCTTTTTTGCCCTGTTGTCATAACATGTAATGCTATCTACTCACACACAATCACTGCACCCATGAACCTCTAGGAGAATTGCCACTGATTCTGCACGCGAGTCTCTGAACTTGCTTCGATGAGGGTATGGCCGGATGATGTTACTTTTTGGAGCAAGTTGAGGGAGTCGACATGTCAGAAAAAGGGCAGTGAAACAAGTTGTGAACAAAGTGTTGGCCGCTAACACTTTGCTCAGCTTAGAAATAGTCTCTGTTAAACAGTAAACAGTCGTCGTTTGTCAATAATGGAAATATTGCAGTGCTGCCTACAGGAGGGTAGTTGCAGACAGCACCTTATATTTACCATTATTTCAAATATGTAATGTTTGTTAGCATAGTTCGTGAGTAGCATCCTCTATCGGGTGTAAGTCTTCAACAGGGAGTTTCTCAACCTGCTGAGGTATACTTAAGTCATCAACATGGTGTTGAGGCACATAGTTTAATGGTAGACAAGGTATTCGCTTCCTAGGAAACTTTCTCCTGCCCACCGTTCGTTCCGTTGCATTTCCTTTAAAACGTCACAAAATATATGGTACAGAACTCCATAACCGGTCAACTCGGCTATATACAGTATGTACATGTCAAAAAAAGGTTTTAAACTCTTAAGTTAAATAAGAGCAAAATTCAGTGTAAATCTGTGGACTTTGAATTATAAAGGTAGGTACAAAAATAATTCTCTATTTACAAATCAGTTCCAGTCCTTGTGAATCACCTGTAAGAATACAGGTGAATGTAAACGATCAATAACTTAGGGTGTTCGAACATTGATATTCACAGACGCAGAATCCGATCCGAAATCATTTGATAGCTTCAGTGTGTAACGCCCCCCGTCTCTCTTTTGAACATCCGTGATGGTTAGGGTGGTCAAGTCTTCAGAGGTTTCGATGTGAACTCGGCCCTTCTGTTCTTCGGTAGGAACAGATCGCCCAGAATGAGACCATGCAACATCTGGGGTGGGTTCTCCAGCAAAGGCACAGGCTACCGCGAGAACCTTTCCTGCATCAATGCTGACATCAGATGGAAGAGCTTCAATTTTAGGTGAACTCCCTTTAAATGGAAAGTAAAGAATAAACAGTTAAACCCATATAAAAAAAAAAAAACCCTGCAAGACAAAGGCATAATGAGCTAGTATGCATTGCATACTAGCTCATTATGAAATACTTACCTTAGATCGAAGCAGTTGCAGCGGTCCCTGTACACCGCTGTGACCGGCGACATGTCTCCCGGCGTTATTTCCGGGTTCGCGGGCTCTGGCGCTGTGATTGGCCGGAGCTGCGATGACATCACTGGTCATGGCACAAGCCCTTTAGAAACAGCACAATCAAACCAATTCTCAGTGAACATGCATCGATCACGTTGGCGCAATCGTATATGGTAAATATCTCCTAAACCATGCAGGTTTAGGAGATATTTACAGTACCTACAGGTAAGCCTTATTATAGGCTTACCTGTAGGCACAAGTGGTGTAATAGGGTTTACATCCACTTTAATAGCAGTTTTTAGGAAATGAAGCCCAAATGTATATATTACCTTTTTTTATAAAGTGGAACTGAATTCAAAAAGTGAATATTTGCTATATTATATAAATAATTTAGAAATGTTAATTGTGCCTTAGCAGTACCCTCTTTTCTGAAATTATTACTAAAAATTGCAGCACATTTCCTGGTGGGTAAAGGTGCCTATGTAGTAGTGTCTACAGCAGCCTTTCTCAACCTTTTTCAATATGGAGGAACCCTTGAAATTACTTTCTGGTCTCAGGGAACCCCTGTTAAAACTTACCATATCTTCAACTCATGATACATCGGTGTGATGGTCAATTGGAAGAATGCTTCTTACACTCGTGGTCATTAGGAAGAATGCCCCCCCTTCCCCCCTGACATATAGCTAAAAAGATCAATGGTGTTAGTAGTTACCTATCTGAGAGACACAAATTGATCAAGGATTTCCTAAGGTTCCATGGAGGAACCCTCGGGTTCCATGGAATCCTGGTTGAGAAACCCTGGTCTACAGCCTCATAGCTATACATCTGCAGTGTGACATTAGGCCACCACTGCCTTAGGAGATTTGGTGATGTCACTACTATACTGATCACTGTTGTTCTTGCTGGAGGTTCTGATTTGAAAAAGGAAAAAGCGATATCAAGGTGGCTGCCTCCACATAAGGATGCAGTGCAGAACAAGGCATGGTAAATCAGTAGTGGGGAAAAGATCAGCTGTAGATCACAGGGAATACCAGTGATGAGTCCTTCGCTCTTTTTGCTTTGTTTAGGCCAGTTCCCACTACCATCAGAATAAAACACAGCAGAGCACTTTTCTTTTTAACTTTATTGAAATGTCACAGTGTAACATTTCATTAATTTCTATGCAGTGCTGACAAAAATGGAGCTGCATTTGAAGCCTGTGGTTTTCTCTGCACAATCCTGCAGAGAGCACTCTGCTGGTTACATGACTGACAGGTCATGAGACTGGGCTTCTTTTCCTCCCAAGACTTCTTTTTTATTTACTATTTATTGAAATGAATGGAGTTTTGGAGTCCTGAAAAAAAACAGAACATAATGCATATCTGTAAAGCACATCACAGTGATTTATAAATGTGTCTATTTTTTTTCATAAGCAGTAGTATGTTTGGAGTAAGACCATACTGCTGCTTTATAAAAGGAACCCTCTGTTTAGGCTGCTGAAGGAGGGAAAGTCTGTATGACATTTTTTAATGCTTTACAAGCATACCAAAGTAGCAATTTAAAAGGCATATTAAGGTACTGGTAATAAGTTCTACAATATACAAATATTTGAGTTGCAAATACTGAATTACAGTAATACCTTGGATTACAAACATAATTAGGTCCAGAAGAATGCTTGTAATCCAAAGCACTTGTAAAATTAAAAGGAGGTTTCCCCATAGGAAATAATGGAAACTCAGATAATCCATTCCACAGCCACTGCTTGTCTATGCAGTACCGCATGTGGCCAGAGGTGCGGGGGCACCGGAGACACTCGAAAACACTGGAAGCTTCTCTGAGAGTCCAGTTTTTACACATCAGATCTTTTAGATCACAGCCCTATTGACCCCTAGACTGCAAAGCTGAGGGTCCCATTAACTTTGGTGAGTGGGGTCACAAGAGGGGAGTGTGGCACTTGAATAATCCTATCCTGAACCACAAAGCACTAGAATTTGCATTTGGAGCACTTAGCACTTTATTCATTATATATGTATGGAACTTGTCAATATTGTCACGGTCAAAAATTTACAAGCACATTATCACGTTGATGTTTTATATTCTGCTAGCGCTGTTAATTTATGTATTCAATAAAAGAGACGCACGAAGACCATTTGAAAACACTCAGAGACACTCAGAGACGCTCGCAGACACCTGGAGACGCTCAGAGAAATGCAGTGTTTCCGAGTGTCTCCGAGCATCTTATCTATACTCCGTTCCCGAGTGTCTCCGAGCATCTCTGAGCATCTCCAAGTGTCTCTGAGTGTTTCCGAGTGTCTCCGGTGACCCTTTAAGTTCTTTAAATCAGATATCAGTATGACATGAGAGAGTGGTGTGTATGCTTTGCTAGTTGAATATAGTATCTATTGCATTAAGAAGTCTGTATGACACTTTTAATGCTTTACAAGCATACCAAAGTAGCAATTTATAAGGCATATTTAGGTAATGGTAATGATAAGTTCTACAACATACACAACGTTTGAGCTGCGAATACTGAATTATATGATTTCTAAAAGTACGAATGAACAGAGCTGTGACTTTAAAGATTTTCTGAGAAGCTCTCACATATGTGCTGTATAGTGGTAAATCAAACTTAATATTGATTATGATAACATATCTCTTCTTTTTTAGCTGCTGACTTTTAATTTTCATACATATGACTGAAGCTCCTCTAAGAATTTCCAATAAGGAAGAGAAACATTATTTTCCCTACACCATCATCAGCCAAATTTAACAGTGGGGAGAACAGTTGCAGCCATTCTGCAGTGACATTAAGGAAAGATAGGTCATTTATTGTCCATTTTTCTTTTTTGCAGCCTAAAAGAGGGCAAAAGACAATCCAGGCTGTGTGCTTACCTCTGAATCCTGCAGATAACATTCTGCTGGAGGAACTTTCCATATGTCTTATGCTGGAGGATTCCATCATGCTGCTGGAGTGCATTTCCATAAAGGACGCTTCTTTCACTGAGGACATACTGGCAAATTTTGATTCAGAAATACTACCACTGCTGCTACTGCTGAAGGAGGCTTCTTGTCTGGAGGCAGACGTTTGCATGGATTGAAGAGACAAGCTTTCAAGCAGACTAGCTTCACCAGCAGTTTTCAGCATAACTTGCTTGGGAGGCTCTTCAACAAGACCTTTGGTTAAGAATACAAACGCTATGTCAATGCAAGCATATTATGGGTCAGTTATCCTGTATCACTGGCATAGACAGTCTGCAACATTAACCTCTTCATTACTGGGCACTTTCACCCCCTTCCTGCCCAGGCCAATTTTCAGCTTTCAGCGTTGTTGCACTTTGAATGACAATTGCGCGGTCATGCAACATTGTACCCAAACAAAATTTGTATCATTTTTTTGAGACAAATAGAGCTTTCCTTTGGTGGTATTTAATAACCACTGGTTTTTTTTATTTTTTGCTAAAAAAATGAAAAAAGAACAAAAAAAATTTTTTTTCTTAGTTTCTGTTATAAAATTTTGTAAATAAGTAATTTTTCTCCTTCACTGATGTCCACTCATGAGGAGGCACTGAAGGGCACCGATGGGGCGGCGCTAATATGCAGCACTGATGGACACTGATAGGCGCCACTATTATGCAGCACTGATGAGCACTGATAGGCGGCATTGATAGGTGGCACTTATGGGCACTGACATGCTGCACAGATAGGCGGCACTGATGAGCAGGTACTGATGTGCACTGAAAGGCAGCACTGACTAGCATCACTGATGGGCACTGATTGGCATCACTGATGGGCACTGATTGGCTTTACTGCCGGGCACTGACTGGTATCACTGCTGGGCACTGTTGGGGTTGAAATGATAATCAGGGCACGAGGAAATGTCACTGATCTTCCTTGTTTACATGTGATTGGACACAGCTGATCGCATGGGTAAAGAGCCTCGTCAATGGCTCTTTACCGAGATTGGTGATGCATCGTGGACCAGAGACAGAGTGCATTGCCGTGCTGCGTGCCCCCATGGGCGCGCAATCACGACGAGAGTGGGACATCATATGACATCATCCCAGAATGAGAGAGCCACCTTGCACCCACCATTTTACTATATGGCAGACAGGAGGTGGTAAAAAATGACATTTACAAAAAAAAAAAAACATTCTCCCATGGATGTAGGATATATTTTTCAAAGTAATGTTTGTCTTTTAATGGATCAGTCCATCCAAAACTCATATTCTGGATTTGGGTAGATGCCAACCAAATGAATTACCATTCAGCTTCTTTTCTCAGGGACTCAGCTTTCAAGATTTTAAACTTGGGTTTCCAGACTGGGTACCTTCTATAGCTATTAAGAGGGGTTCTCATTTTCCCTCTTGGATTTTCCAGTAGACTCTATGAGAAACACTAGGAGATTCATGTAATCGCTCTCCATCTATAATTAAATTATCAGATTGAACTCCTATCTGATGATTCGTGGATAGTTTCAGCACTAATATAATTTAGTAGAACCAAAGCTGGAAGCACTGGAGCAGAGTAACCACAAGCAACAAATATATGCTTGTCTAAATTCTCACTGATCACTAGTGTAATGGGTTACTCTATTACTAGTTACCAAAGCAAGGTGGAAATTTTACATTGACCACCAAAGTATGGGGGTGTTTTTTTAACGAACTAGTGTGTGGGGCACATCTTCAATGACAACAAATGTAAAAGGGAACTAGACTGCCTGCTCTAAAGTGTGAGTGCAAACCCTAGGCAATCTTCTGACTGCTGCATTCTGTTGGCTTTGCTGACCAGTACATACTCGTGCCTGCTGTACTCTGAAGCTGTGCTATACTTTACGTACTCCTGACCATTGGCCTTTTTGTCCTCTGTTAAAAGGATTGTAAAGTCTCATTTTTTTTTTGTAAATAACAAGCATGTTATACTTACCTCCTCTGTGCCGTTGGTTTTGCACAGAGCAGCCCCCGATCCTCCTCTTCTTGGGTCTCTTTTTGCTGCTCCTGGCCCCTCCCTCCTATTGAGTGCCCCCTCGGCCAGCAGGTTTCTATGGGGGCACCCGAGCCGAGTTAGAGCTCAGTGTATCCATTCAGACACGGAGCCCCAACTCAGCCCCGCCCCCTCTTTTCCCTGATTGGCTGACTGACTTTGACTGATAGCCGCGGGAGCCAATGGTGCTGCTGCTGTGTCTCAGCCAATCAGGAGGAGTGTCCCGGACAGCTTAGACACTCGTGGTCATCACTGGAGAGAAAAGGGGCTAAGGTAGGTAATTGGGTGGGGGGGTTACTACACACAAAAAGGTTTTTATCTTAATGCATACAATGCATTAAGATAAAATACCTTCTGCCTTTACACCACCTTTGTGTTGTATAGAGGAGGAGGGATTTGGTAAAAGTGGTTCTATCTGGGTGTCAAGTACAGTATATTAAATACGCCACTGTGGGAACCAAAAACTGTGTTGTAAGAGACTAAATAGTAAATTAAACTGTATTTAATTAAATTCTACAATTATAGCAACCCTAAGGCAAGATCATGAACCATGAGAAATGATTTGGACAGCCATGTACTAAATAACTAACCTTTGAGTGAGTTATCTGGCCCTGAACAAATAACAGAAAAATAGAATTTTTCTGTTGTTTGTATGGCATCATTGATAGAGAGCTTAATATTCAATTAAGTTTGCACTAAAATAATTTAAGTTAACTGGGAAAAGTTAATGCATAAAGTATATTTTCAGTTTCCAAAGGTTCTACGATACTTACGGAAAACATTTAAAGAGACGGTAGCAGAACACTGTCCATGGTAGTTCTTGGCTTTTATTGTATATTTGCCACTGTCCTTCTCGGTTGTATTTCGAATTTCTAGAGAGTAAATATTTTTAGTTTGAGACACTCTGATGTGTGATGAGACTGAAATCTACAAAGAGAGAAACAAATAAAATACAATTTATTTTTTCAGTTAAGTAAAGAGAAAACAACCGATTGAAGGAAAACTGATAAAGCTTACTTACCAGAATATTGTCTTTAAACCATTCAACTTCAGGAGATGGATTGCCAGTGATTTCGCATGTAAACACGACATTTTGACCTTCATTGGCATTTTGAGACTTTGGTTGGTAAACAAATGATGGTGCATTGGAAGCATCCTTGCTTAATGTCAAGTCAAACAGGCATTTTATTGTTCCTTGGTCTGTTCTTCCCTCACAGGTCAGGATCCCATGATCTTTGCTGCTGACCTTTTTGATGGTTAAAGTTTGATCATTACCAGATACTCCATATCTGTAGTCTTCAGAGTTTTTTAATTCATATCCATTGAGCACCCATTTTACTTGAGATGCTCCCAACAAACTAGCCTTCAAAGTGACTTTCTGGCCTTCACTAAAACTGACACTACTTTCTAAAGACTTAATCTCTGTATGAAGAGTTTTGGTTCCTTCAGTGACCAAGTCAGTCTTACTAACCTCCTCTTGAACTACAGATTTTGACACCTGGAGAGATTTTGTAGATTCTCTTGCAATAGTAACTTGGGAGAAAACATTTTTGAATGTTTGACCAACAAACTGCAGGCTGGTTTTGGAGACTCCTCCTTCTCCAATTATCTCACATATGTATTCACCCTGGTCAGCTTCAGAGATACTGTAAATAGTGAGTTCATAGGTTCCATCAGAAGAGTAATGGAAGCTGAAATGTCCATCTTCCCTCAGCTTCTTACCATCCTTGTACCATGACACTTCTCTTCCATTGAGTAATGTACTCTGAACCACACATGCCAGCTTAGCCTTGTCACCACTAGCTACAGCCTTCAGGTTCTGAGCTATTTTGGGAGGTGAAACAGCTGGTAACTGTATCTTATCTGCTGGTGATTTAGTTGCTGATTTGGTTTTTGGTGTTGTTGGCTCTGGAGACTTTACTCTTTTTGGTGATTTTATTGAATCATGTAATTTTTTGTGTGGTTCTGGAGATTTTACTCGGGGTGGTGAGGTAACACTTTTCTCAGCTGCTTTTGATCGTTTAATTGTCAGTGTGAAGTGTGCTTCTTGCTTTCCTTCAGAGTTTTCCACGATTACTGTATAGTTGCCCTCATCAGACAACTTGACAGAAGTGATTTCAAAGGTAGAGCTGTACTTTGTTGATGTGATGTGGTGACGTGTAGAGGACACTATAGCCTTTCCAGCAAGCTGCCATGTAACTGTTGGAGTTGGTTCACCATCAAAGTCACATGAAAACCTGACACTCTCACCTTCAGATACTGTCACAGACTGTGGTTTAGTGAGTATTTTGGCAGGCTCTGAACTCTTAAATTTCCTGTGTACAACTCTTTCTTCCAGTGCTTTTGCTTCAGATGCAGAGACTCTTTTTTCTTCAGATGCATAAGCCTCGTAAGATTCCGAAGATTCTCTTAATGAAGTTACTTGTGATTTAACTTCTCTTCTTGAAGAACTTGCCTCAAATTCAGATGTTTTCTTAAATGAAGCAAATGCATAATCTTCTGATTTAAGCAACTCTGGGAAAGCAGACTTAGGCACAATATCGTCTTTCCTTTTTGGTGTATAGGTGGAAAAATCATCTCCTGAAACATCTAGGGTGGCATAGTCAGAGGCCTCACCTTTGTAGTTTGTACATATGGCACGGTATGTTCCACAGTCTTCAGAATGGCAGTCAATGATTTCCAGAGTCAAAACACCACTCACATTACTAATATGATATTTGTTGCTTTCCTGAATTTCCACACTATTATGATACCATTTAATATCACCTGTAGGCTTTGATTGCACATTGAGAATAAATCTTGTGCTCTGCCCAATTGGTACACGATGAGAACGCATTCTCAAAGTTATACGGGGAGCATGGTCCAATGAGAAGGGCTGTTGAGTTAAAACTTCATACTTTCTTTCTGAAGACTTTTGTGTTTTGATAGCAGCTTTCATTGATTCATACCTGGACATAATATCAAATCTTGCAGTTCTTTCAAAACGTGAAAGTGATCTATCACTTGAAACAGGGCTGGGAGATCGAGGCCTTGTTCTCTCAGGTGTGGGAGATCTTCTCTCTGGCTCAGCTGGTTTAGAACGAGGTCTTATTAGTTCAGATACAGGACGCATAAGCTCAATATAAGTTGGAGAGAGTGATCTTCTCCTTCCAAGCAATCTTGTAACTTCAGGAGATGCTTGACGTATTTGTCTGCTGACTCTCCTGGAAACTTCTTCTTGAGCTTCTTCAACATCAGTTATTTGTGTTATTTCTCTTTCTCTTCTTGATAGCAATCTGCTTTTCTCTTCTTTCTCCATATATTCAAGGTCTCTTGTATACTGGGAAAGCCTCTGGGTTGTGCTGTATGGACGAAGTAATTCTTCATCCTCTCTTTCTTCAATAATTCTTTGTTTTTGTTTGGGTGGCTTGTATATAGCTCTCTCATAACGCTCTCTAAGATCTGCATAGCTTGTTGTGACCTCCTCTTTAGTTGGGATATGGTAAGTGGAATACCTGGATTCTGCTTCAGTTCTCTTCTCTCTGCTAACATGAGTTTCCGGTGTGGTATAACGAAGGGTTGACAGCTCAAATCTTGGAGGACTACGACTTGGGGGAGAGGCAGAAAAGCCAAGTACCAACTCTTCTTCTAGTCGTAATCTTTCCTCTTCAACTCTTTTCATAGCCAAATAGTCATCAACTGAGAGAAGTAACTCATCATCAGATACATCTCCAAGAGAGCGTCGGCGTGGCCGATAATAAAGTTCATAATCTGGTGATGGTGTGCGACGACGAGCAGGTCTTACAGTTTCCAGGTCATCCTGTGACACTTTTGGTATACGCCATTTAGGTTTGTATTGATCAGAGATACGTGGCAGTGGCATTACATAGAATTGCTCCCACCTTGAGAGACGAATACGTTTTGGACGTTTTTGAACTATGCGCTCAAGAGGTTCTGGCATTTCAAACTGGTCCCTCAATCTCTTGTACCATTTCATATCAGACATTGGTACAAACTTTTTAATAGACTGATCTTCTTCAAGTGCAGTTGCACCATGTACACGTGGTTGTGGAATCTCATATGGCATGCGGATTACTTTTACTTCTTTCTTCTTTTCCTCTTTTGTAATCTCATATTCTCCTTTTACAGTTTTGGTGCTCACTGCTGGCCTGTACAAAATTGCAGCCTCCCTCAGGGCTTGCTGTGCAACTGGTGTCAGTGGGACAGAATCAGTTCCTGCAAGGATTTCTGCCATTCTCAGGGTTTTGTCAATCTGCCTCTGTACATGTACTTTACGATCTTCTTCAGATTTGTACTCATGCTTGACATATCGCATGCGCTCAACCTTTAGGTATGCTTGGCAGCTTGTTGATCCTGCACTATTGGTAGCAGTTATTCTGTAGTAACCTGAGTCTTCTGGCAAAGTGTCTCTAATGAAGAGAGCATAATAATCAAGACCCTCATGAATAATTTCAATGTTGGGGCCTAGTGCCAAAGCCTGACCATCTTTCTCCCATTTCAGTGTTGGTTTTGGAGTTCCTGACACTCTAATTTCAAAGCGGACAGACTGACCTTCCTGGCATTCAGCATTTGCAAGCAAACGCTTAAACATTGGTCGTAAGGTATTTTCTGCTGCTGCTGGGTGAGGAATAACTGTGAGCTTAGCTTTGCAACTGTCATCACCATATCTGTTCTTTGCCACAACAGTATACTCTGCATCATCATCTGTTGTCAGTTTGTGAATGATAAGCTGGTACAAACCTTTGTCGGATTCAAAAGTGTATTTCTTTTCATCTTCACCAGGTTTGATTTTTTGACCTGACTTGAGCCATGTCACCTGTGGATCAGGATGGACTGTAATTGTGACACCAAATCTGATATCTTCACCAATATAAGCTGTGCGGTTGAACAAAGGCAAGGTAAACTCTGGTGGTCTTTCCAAAAGTCTCATGGCATCCACTCTACGTTTTACCTTCTTCACTGTCCTGCATCTGTAATATTCAGATTGTTCTCTGACACCTATTACAAACAATTCACCATAAGAACTGTCCTCACCGTAGTCATTGACTACTTTGCATCTGTAGGTGCCATCATCTGATTTTCTGATGTCTTTGACATAGATTGTTGCAAGACCTTCATTGTTGTATGTGATTTCATACTTGTCACTATTTTCTAATTGACGGATGCCAAAGTACCAAGTAACTTGTGTAGACTGATCATAATTTTCAATCTTGCAAGAAAATTTGGCATATTCTCCTTCTTCTCCAACAGCATGTGTAATCTGTCCAGAAATTGGTCCTATTTCAATTGATGCGACCTTGACCTTAGCAACTGTCGTTCCCCTCTGGGATCTTATGGCACCACCGCAAGAGATGCGAGCTACAGAGACTACAAAGTTCCATTCCTTCTTAATCAAACTTTGATAGTAACGCCTGTGTCTTAATGTCTTAATCACTTTTGTGCTTTGCTTCTCTGTCTTCTGTTTAAGCCATGAGTGCTCAAGGGCTTCTGTGGCAGTCATGCGACTCTTTCTTTCTTTTACCAGAAGTCTGTCAATGAAATCCAAAGCCTCCAAGCTAACATCTTTGAAAGCTTCATCCTCAAAGTTGTATTCCGCATTGGTGATGTTCTCAATTATCTGCTGGTTTGTTTCAGCTGCAAATGGATTAAGACCACTCAGAAGTATATACACAAGAGTACCAAGAGACCACATGTCAGTTGCTGTACTGACCAAATCATGTTGGTGAACTTCAGGTGCGTAATATTCAGGGGCAGTAAACTGAATTCTGAAACTGTCTCCAGGAATTAACTGCCGGGCTTGACCAAATTCAGTAATTTTAATTCTTGAGCTGCGTCTTGTTGTGTATATGATGTTTTCTGGTCTTATATCAAAGTGTCCAATGCTGTTTGAATGAAGGAATTCAAGAGCTTCACTTATTTGACGTACATAAGAAATTATCTCTCTTTCACAGAGGTCAAAGCCTGCTGCACCAATTCTTTCAAAAATGTCAACACCAGAGATAAATTCAAATATCATTACCAGTTCCTCAAGGCTTTCAAATGATTCATACAGGTACAAAATATTTGTGTGCCGAGCAACATTGAGAACAGAAATTTCTTTCTTCACTGAAACTTGGTCAGTACCTTTAACCTTTACAAACTTGGCAAGGAATGTTTTCTTGGAAGAATTGTGAATGCAACGGTGAACAATTCCAAACTGCCCATGTCCAAGCTCTTCAGCAATGGAAAATCTTTCATGAAGCACTTTTGTGGAAGAGTGTTCTGCTTTTGTTTTAGAAATTTCAATTTCAGACACTTCATCATCATAGTTCAACATTCTTGATTTATCTTCTTTAGTTAACACTGGATCTGTTGTTTCAGATGGTTTACTTTGTCCAAACTTATTTTCAGCTATTATTCTGAATTGATATCTTGTTTTTCCAAATAAGTTAACAACAGTGTATCTGGTTTCACGAGATTGGCCAACACGTATCCATCTTTCTGCTGTTGTTGCACATTTTTCAATTATGTAGTTTATGATCTTACTGCCGCCATCAGTAGCTGGGGTATTCCAAGTGAGGTTAACAGAATCTCTTGAAACATCACTGACTTTGAGACCTCTTGGTGGATCAGGGACATCTGCAACATCCAGTTCTACTGTCTTTTGGTCAATGCCAAATCTGTTCTTTGCACAGACTACATAGAAGCCTGCGTCTTTCCTGTCAACTCCATTAGAGAACACAAGTGATGTGAATGAACGTGTTACGATGACTTGATACTGTCCATTGTTGTCAATAAGATCCTGTCCTTTCTGCCATGTAATTACTGGGTCTGGTTTACCAGAGAATGGAATTTTAATACTGACAACTTCACCTCTGAGGGCATGCACAGCACCCATTCCTTCCAGATTTTTAGGCAGATGGATTTTAGCTGGAACTAAAGGAAATAACAAGAACAACAACAACAATGGTTAGTTTGGCTGAAGGAATGCATTTATTTCTATAAGTTTTCATTTTAAATTGGCATGCTATGCTTACCTTCCACATCCAAGGAAGCTGTAGCAGAAATAGACCCTCCTTGGTTAGTGGCTCTGACTTGGTAGACTGTGGAATCATCCGCAAATACATTTGTAATGACAAGCTGATAGTATCCTCCTTTGAATTCTTGCAGTTTAATCTTCTCTCCATCTGGGAGGATCTCTTTACCTTGCTTGAACCATTTCACAACTGGCTTGGGATGACCAACAATCTTGCACACAAAGGTAGCAGTGCTTTTGTACTTCACATTAAGGTTTCTCAGTTCTTCCTTAAACTGAGGAGCACGAACAGGTACATCAGATTTAGGTACAATAGGATCAGAGGTCTCACTCCATTCACTTTCTCCTCCAAGGTTTTCACATTTGACGTGGAACTCATATTCAAGATCTTCAATAAGACCCATGACAGAATAAACTGTCTCACGAATTTCCTCTGTTGTTACAGAGATCCATTTGTTCTGCTTCTTCTCACGTTTCTCAAGGTAGTAATTTGTGATCTTGGCTCCGCCATCACTGGCTGGTGGCCTCCATGACACCACACAGGAATCTTTTGTGACAGCTGTAACCACTGGTTTCGCTGGTTGTCCTGGTTTTTCTGTAAAAAAAAAAAGTAATCATTTAGTGTCAATGTTAATTTTTTTCCTGGCAATTAACTGAACATAGTAACTTTCATTTGGCGGTACTTACCAAATGGACTCTTGATTACAACAATAGATGGAATTTCCAATGGGTCACTGACACCATACAAGTTCTGTGCTGATACTCGGAAGTAATAGCCAGCATTTTCATTAAGATTAACAATTCTACAGGTGGTACCAGAAATAGCAGAAGACACTAGGTGCCAGTCTTCACCTTCCTTAGCTTCCCTGCGTTCAACAACATAGTTAGTCACCATTGATCCACCATCATCTTCTGGTGGTTTCCAGCTGATTACGACAGAATTCTTCAGCAAAGCATCAACAACAACTGGACCTGTGGGCTTGTCTGGTTTATCTGTAGACATGAAAATAATACAGTTGTGAGTAATATACCAGGCATAAATAAGTAGCTTTTCACAAGCAAACATTCACAAATAACTTTTTATAAGCAGATATTTACCTTGTATTTCTACATTTAGTACAGTGTCAACAGTTCCAAATGTGTTGCCCAGCTGTACCTTGTATTTGCCAGCATGGCTCTTGTGTTGCACATTCCTAATAACAAGGTGTGTATAATGTTCTGTATTCTCAATGGTGATATTTTCAGCAGATTTCAAAGGCTTCTTCCCATAATACCAAGTAATGGCGGGTACTGGACGTCCAATGTAAGCTACATGGAGGCGAAGAGTTGTACCTACACCAGCATAGTATTTCTCCTTCAGAGGGAATCCAGGATGGAACTGAGGAACAGCTTCCAAAAGCAGTTTACCACTGGTTTCAATCTCTCCAGCATCATTGACGGCCACACAAGTGTACAAGCCTTCATCTTCTTGTTCTTCTGTTAACACTGTAAGTGAGTGGTTACGTCCATCTGAAGACATTTTATATTTGCGGCTTTGCACCAGCTCTTTGCCAAAGCGGAACCATTTGATGTCAGGTAGTGGTCTTCCAACAATCTGGCAAGTTAGTTTGGCACTTTCACCCAGTTTGGTAGTGACCTCCTTTATTTCTTGTCTTAGACCTGGAGCTTCTCCAGCTGTGTAAAAATAATTGCAAAATATTTAAGCATACAGAACCTATTAAACTACAAACTATGATGAAAACTTTTTTTTTAAAATATTTGAAGTCAAACTCACAGGTAAGCTTAGTCTTCACTGTCATTGCTGTTCTGCGAGGTCTGCTGATACCAGTTTCATTTTCGGCAAAAACTCTAAATTCATATTCAGCAGCTTCCAATAAGCCACCCATAGTAAACTGCCGGTCTTTGATACGTTCTTTATTACATTTCTTCCAAGCACTGTCTCCAGACTGGCGATATTCAACCCAGTATCCAAGTATCTCTTTTCCCCCATCACACTCTGGTTTTTCCCATTGTATTGTTATACTGTCCTTTGATAC
This sequence comes from Lithobates clamitans, assembly GCA_037952925.1. Taxonomy (NCBI): domain Eukaryota; kingdom Metazoa; phylum Chordata; class Amphibia; order Anura; family Ranidae; genus Lithobates; species Lithobates clamitans. The sequence continues at coordinate 9,826,713 of JBBGZY010000014.1, forward strand.
AGATGTTACTTCAATTTCACCTGGTTGGCTTGGTTTATCTGTGGAAAATTAGAAACTTTTAGCATTGTGGCAATGGCTTACATTGCTTTGTTTAATTTTTTTTACCAAGATGTCATTCTGCTTACCAAATGGATCCTTGCAAACCACTGAGTCAGAGGATGGACTTGGCTCACTCAAACCAATGTCATTTTGTGCAATAATACGGAACTGATATTCAGCATCAGGTACAAGTCCAGTGATGGTGTACATAGTTGTAGTAATATGGGTCTTATTATGTCTAACCCATTTATCTGTAGTTGTCTCTTTGCGGTCAATATAGTATCCTGTAACACGAGAACCACCATCATCTTTGGGACGAGACCAAGACAAGCTGACTGAGCTCTTTGTGGCATCAATAATTTCTGGTGCATTGCTTGGGGGCTCTGGTACATCTGCAATTCAAATGGTGCATAATTATAATATGTTCATACATTAATCAGTACACATTTCACAGAGTTTTTTATTACTGCATAGGAATCTGCTACTAAGAAAACTTCAGAGAACCTCAGAAAAGACATTTCCTTCCCTTTGCCTGTTTGCAAAGAGGTGGCTGGTTTTTCACATTGTTTGAAACACTATGCACAGGCCTCATCCTTCTTGTGATATTCCTGCAATATATTACTTTTGGATTTGAATTTAACCACTTGCCGACAGGCTACCACATATTTACCGCGGCAGAACGACTGTATTGCACGAAATCACGTACCTGTATGTCATTTCGTACAATGGCCACTGGGTGGCACGCTCCACCAGAGGCGCGATTGCGCGCTGATTGGACACAGGGGATGCCAACCAGCGGGTCCGGTGGACCTGATGTCCGATGGCCACACGCGATTATTTCCCAGAGAGGCAAAACTGTGAAATCTGCATATGTAAACAAGGCCGATGATGGAGATCTTGTGTTCCTGCTGATGGAGATCTTGTGTTCCTGCTAACCAGGAACACCGATCTCTGTCTTCATCCAATCAGACCATCCCCCACACAGTTAGTAAGCACCAGCACACTTAACCCTTTCATCGCCCCTGATGTTAACATCTTCCCTGCCAGTGTCATTGGTACAGTAACAGTGCATATTTTTAGCACTGATCACTGTAATAATGTCACTGGCTCCAAAAAAAGTGTCAAAAGTGTCAGGGGTCTGATTTGTCTGCCGCAATGTCTCAGTCCCAAAAAAGTCACATATTGCCGCCATTATTAGTAAAAAAAAAAAAAAAAAAATGCCATAAAAATATCACATAGTTTGTGGACGCGGTAACTTTTGTGCAAACCAATCAATATATGGTTATTGGGAATTGTTTTTAGCAAAAATATGTAGCTGAATACATATTGGCCTAAATTGATGAAGAAATTCGATTTTTTACATTTTTTTATTGGATATGTTTTATAGCAGAAAGTAAAAATTATTGTTTTTTTTTTTTCAAAATTGTCGGTCTTTTTTGTTTATAGCGCAAAAAATAAAAAAGCAGAGGTGATCAAATACCACCAAAAGAAAGCTCTATTTGTGGGGAAAAAAAGTATGTTAATTTTATTTGGGTATAGCGACGCATGACCGCGCAATTGTCAGTTAAAGTAATACAGTACCGTATCGCAAAAAATGGCCTGGTCATTAAGGGGGTAAAACCTTCCGGGGCTGAAGTGGTTAAAGGAAACTGTATTTTGAAGAAATCTGCATTAACGTTGCTGTTAAGGTATAATGATGTTAACATTAATACTTACTCAAAGGTGTTTTCGGTACAGCAGGTTCCTCTGATTTTAGTGAACGACTAATGCCAAACTGGTTTTCACACGAAACTCGGAAATGATATTCAACATTTTCCTTAAGTCCCTTGACCACCAATGATGTTCCTTTTACTCTTGAATCAATTGTATACCAAGCTGCTTTTGGCACTTCTCGTCTTTCAACAATGTACCCAAAGATATCAGAGCCACCGTCATCAGCAGGAGCTCTCCAGCTCACTCTTACAGAGCGTGCCTGTATGTCGTCATATTCCAGAGGACCTAATGGTGGGTCTGGGCTTCCAATAACTTTAACTTTAATATAAACCACCTTTTTGCCACATTTGTTTTCAAGCATTAGGTCATAAGATCCAGAGTCCTCTTTGACAGCATCCTTAATGACGAGTTCAGTGTGTGTATCAGAAGTAGCAATCATAGCTCTCTTGCTTACATCCTGACCCTCCTTGGTCCATTTGCAAACTGGGATAGGCTTGCCTTTTATTGGTATTGTTATTCTAATTGCACTGCCTTGTCTTACAACCAGACCTTCCTGGTACTTCTCATCCAGTTCATAGTCAGGATATGCTAGAAATGGAAATACATTTTAATGCACATTTTTCACTGGCTTATTAAGCAAATTATTAAAAATGATCATGCAGTTTAAACTTAAACTTTAAACTTACCAAGCATTTCAGTAATTTTTACAGTTCCTGGGACATCAGCTGGTTCCCCAGGTCCTCCAGCATTGCATGCAAGTACATGGAACCTGTATTCTGCTCCTTGTGGAAGGTGCGTAAGTGTGTATTCACATATCTTGGTTGGAGTAGTATTACATTTGGTCCATTCGTATTGGTCAACCTTTTGCATTTCAATCAAGTAGCCAGTGACCTTAGATCCTCCTTCTTCTTCTGGTGGACTCCATGCAAGAGAAACAGATGTTCTTGTAGTGTCAGTAACTCTTGGATTCTGAGGCTTGGCAGGTGGAGCTGTAAAACATGAGTAAAAGTTACCAAATCATACAAAGTATTCATAGGGTTGTTATGATATAAAATTAACATTGTTTGAATTAGGCTGTTTGCGATATTGATCTTTTCAACATAATGTGCGTGAAAAGATATGCTGCATATTTACATTTCCATTTTATTTACCTATTGGATCCATTGCAACTGCAGATTTAGATGGACGACTTGGCTTTCCAACTCCTCTTGCATTTATAGCTGTAACACGATGTTCATATTCCAAGCCTTCAATAAGTCCAGTAGATCTGTAGCGTGTCATTGTCACTGGTACTTTATTTGCACGCACCCAACGATCAGCTCTGACCTCTTTGCGTTCAATAATGTAACCAACAATCTGTGATCCTCCATCTTCATCTGGTGGATTCCAAGTAATAGTCATACCATCACGGGACACATCAAACACTTGTGGAGTCTCAGATGGTCCAGGAATACCTGAAAAAAGCAGACATAGTTATACAAGACATAACAAGCCTAATTTACAAATGAATAATGACAAATATATACTATTCCATTTGTAACTTAAGGGTATGTTAGAAATTAGAACTGTTTCTGTTACTTACTTATTCTGCTCTTGCACTCTACAACTTCTGACTGCAAGAAGGAACCAATGCCAAAGCGGTTGGTAGCTGCCACTCTGAATACGTATTCTGTGCCTTCAGTGAGTCTAGTAAATTTAAACATTGTTCTTGTAACAGACTCAGAAACAGGTAACCATCCTGGACGGTGAGCATCACGTTGTTCCACAACATAGCCACTGATTGTAGCACCACCATCCATCAGTGGTGGTTCCCAAGAAATAGAAACAGAAGTGGCATCAGTTTCATCAATGACAATTGGTCCAACGGGAGGCCCAGGTTTGTCTGTAGTGACAAAAACAATAATTATATTTATCACTGTGATCAACTGAAAACAATCAAAAGGAACAAGATAACATTTCCTGATATATACTCACCAAGAATGATAACTTTAATTGTCTCTGTAACTGTACCAGATGTGTTCTTAAGTTCAAGTGTATAATCTCCTGTGTCATTAATTGTCGTCTCTCTAATTGTTAGTTTAGCTACCTTATTTACAGTTTCAATCTTAACGCGGTCAACCTCTTTTATCTTGGAACCTTCAAAGAACCATGCAACTGCTGGAGGTGGACGTCCATGTATAGGTATGGCAAGCTCAATTGGTCTGCCAGATGGTACATGCAGAGTCTTCTGAGGTATTCCAGCAAGATCAATGGATGGCAGCACTATAAGAAGACAAAAAAAAAGTAACTCATTTTACGCAATTAAATGCAGTCATATGATGTAAAATGTGATTTCTTTCTACTGTACCTTTCTGATCTTGTACAGTCACTGCAGTTACTATCTCCCGCGGTTCAGATACACCCTTCTGGTTTTGTGCTCTCACTCTGAACAAATATTGTTCACCATCATTAAGTGATGTTATAGTATAATCAAGAACTGTTGGTTTCAGTGTTGCCACCTTCATCCATTTCTCTGTCCCAGCTCTGCAAGCTTCAATTACATAACCTGTTAGTCTGCTACCTCCATCATGGAGAGGCTTCTCCCATTTAAGAGCCACTGTGGATTTAGTAATGTCAACTACTTCAAGTTTCTGTGGCACCATTGGAACTTCAGACACTAAAACTGCATCAGATGTTTCACATGGTTCACCAATTCCATAAATGTTCTCTGGCAAAACTCTGAAGTAGTACATCAGGCCTTCTTGAAGTCCAGTGATTCTGTAAATGGTCTTATTACATTTTGTAGTAACAGTCTTGAAGGCTCTCATAGCAGCTTCACGCCTTTCAATGATATAGTTGTTTACTGGGGCTCCACCATCCAAGGCAGGCACATCCCAAGTAATTGTGACAGAATCTCTTGAAACTTCTTTGACTTTCACTGCACCACATGGGCCAGGTGAATCTATGAAGTGAGTAAGCACAAGTTTAAATTTTCTAGAACTGTAAGACACATGACACAGCTAGTTAGAAGAAACATATTCTTTGCTAGGATTTGAAATAATTAGAATTTGTATCTTACCATAAACTTTGACAACAACTGTTGCAGATTTTTTGCCAGACTGGTTAACTGCCTCAATAACATATTTTCCAGCATCATATCGGTTTACTTTCTCAACCACAAGTAGAGTATAGCTGTCTGTAATATCAATCATGGCTCGGCTTGCTAGGTCAACACCTTCCTTTCTCCATGTGATAACGGGAGATGGTCTTCCAGAAACAGATACCATGAGGCGCAGTGAGCCACCTGCCCTGACTGTAACAATCTTCTTAAGGTCATCAGCAAGTTCCAGGTCAGGAGTTTCTAACAAAAAATAAGGCAACAATTAATGAAGGTCACCACACTACAATGGTCACAAAGTTGATCATTTATAAATTTATACATACCTATTCTTTCAACTGGTTCAATTTCAGCAGATGATTCACTAAAGTCACTTGTGCCATTTGCATTGGAAGCAGCAACTCTGAACTTGTATTTATGGCTTGTCTTTAGGCCTGTAAGTGTGAATTCTGGATTTCTAAGTAGGGCAGTTGTATGTGGTCTATACCACTGCTCAGTGCCTTCTTCTTGTACCTCAAGAACATAGCCTAAAATATCAGCACCTCCATCATACAAAGGCTTAGACCATGCCAAGCTGATGCTGGTTTTTGTGGTGTCCACGAGTCTTGGAACAGATGGGGCTGCTGGAACATCTGGAAAAAAGTGAAATCCAATGATAAATTTACCTAAGTAAAAATGCCTTTATAACTATCAATGAACTGGTCTATAGAGGGCTGGTCTCGAACAGAGATATTTGCCTAAATGAAAAAACTTTTTGAGTTTTAGTTTTTTCTTATCTGTATTTTTGGATAGAAATTAACATTTCTGGCAGGTTTTTATTATTATTTCCTGAGGAGATTTTGCCTCACTTTCCCCCCTGTTATCTGTGCAAAAAAATGGGGCAAACTGTCATCAATTGGACGGGAAGAAACAGATAACAATAAGAAAAACTAACCAGTGTCAAGCAGGCATCCATCATGTTTGTTAAGGTGACATTTCAAATTCAAATTCTATATGTGTGTGTACAGTATGTGTATTAAAGGAAACCTGTACTGAGGATAATGCTAGTTGCCTTAATGCCATGTTCATTTAATAACATCCAAACTGCTCTGAGATAAGCATGCTGATTGTGTTTTCAGACTTCACTCTGACTTTGCATGCTAGCATTTTCAAAAGGAGGTCAGCAATGACAGCCATTATATTTCTCTCTATACAGGTTTTTTTTTTTTTTACATTTTCTGGAATCACTAGCAAGTGTTTTTATTTTCCAGTCTTGTGATACAAATATTTTTGTAAAGAATGTATGCATGAATATACAAATGAATTAAATCTTACATGAAGGTTCTTTGCACAGGATGTATGGAGAGGAATCGCTAGGTTCGCTGTTTCCAGCAGCATTTACTGCACTGACACGGAATTGGTATTCACTTCCTTCGAGTAAGTTAGTAACTTTCAGACGTGTGTCATAAATAGTATAGTCTTTGTTGACTCTTGTCCATCTCACACTCTTTTTCTCTCGCTTATCAACGATGTATGTGCTGATTTCACTGCCACCATCTGATTCTGGTTTGAGCCACTGAATTATTATGTGGTCCTTTCCAACACCAACAGCCTCTGGTGCACCAGGTGGTGATGGGATAGCTGTTTAAAAAAAAAAAAAGAATATTAAAAAATTTGTAAATTCTAGTGTGGAAAAAAAGCCATGTATGTATTTTTTTACAGTGTGCTTGTTTCTACTTACTGAATGAATTTCTTGCAATAATGGGTTCAGACTCCAGCGGGACACCTGGTCCATATTTGTTTACTGCCCTCACACGGAATATATACTCGTTGTTCTTAATCAGTCTTGTCACACTGCATGAAAGTGTCTGGCATTCAGGTTCCACGATTACCCAGTTGAGACGGCTAGTCTCACGTCTTTCCACAATGTAGTGGGTGATCTCTGCACCGCCATCTTCTTGTGGTGGATTCCAAGCAAGTGTGCATTTTTCGTCTGTTACTCTACTGATAGTAATTTTTTCTGCACATGCACCTGGAGAGTCTAAACAGAAGAATATAAACAAATGTCAAAAAATTTTTTTTTATTATGGTGACTCAGATACATACTACATTAGGCATTCTGTAAGCATACTTACCAAGTACTTTGACAAGAACAGAAACTGATTTTGTTCCACTTGCATTCTTAACTGTCAAAGTATATTTGCCAGTATCACTTCTGTCACAGAACTTAACAATTGCTAGAGCACGTTTGCTTGTGTATTGTAGGTTGATCTTCTCACAGAGCTCAAGTTCCTTTTCTCCCTTTGACCAGAAGACCTTTGGTTCAGGTTTGCCGCCAATAGATGCATCAAGTACAAGATCAGAGCCAGCTCTTACGGTAACAATATCTCCCTGAAGTTTGCTGTCAAGTTCAGCTTTGGGTGGTGCTAAAAGTAACATTTAAAATGATTGTTAATAGAATAGGGATATGCACTTAGACCATTGACAATGTTATATAATATAATATGTATACTTACAGTATTCATCTTTGCAGGTTACAGCACCTGTAGACTGTGATGGGGCACTTATTACACCAGAGGCATTCTTAGCAAGTGCACGGAATTCATAAACCTCTCCTTCACTTAAAGCTGTGACAGTGAAGTTGTTTTCTGAAATTGTGGTGTAGTTGCACTTAAGCCAGCGACCATCTCCAGTTTCATTGAAAGGCTTGCGTTCTACAATATAGCCAACAACTTTGCTGCCGCCATCATAAAGTGGAGCAGTCCAGCTCAGTGAAACCGAAGATCTTGTAACATCTGTCACTTCTGGTTTTCCAGGTGGATCTGTAAATTAAATTTTAAAAATGGTGTGAAGAATGTTGGCAACATGGAATAATATGTAAAACAGTAACCCACTGATATTTATCCTTCTTTATATTTTAAGAAGAACACCAAAGTAATTAACTCAAAACCCGATATCCTAAAAGAGTAGTTGTTTAAACCCAAAATAAAGCCTATTGGTAATAAAAGCAAATGCATGATATGTTTTCTGTCCAGATCGATGTTCCACAAATTCAGCTTTATTCAATTAAAAACTAGGCCCTAAATAAATCTGCAATCTGACTAGTGTAAACTTACCAACAGGATTTTGTGCCATAACAGGTCTTGAAGCTTCACTGGCTTTGCTAATACCAGCAGCATTCAGGGCATAGACTCTGAACTGGTACTCCAGACCTTCAACCAATGATGTGACTTTGTAGTTACAGTCATAGCATGGGATTTTGTTATCTTTTACCCACAGGATGGTATTGCGCTCTTTCTTTTCAATCCAGTACCCTGTAACTTTGCTTCCGCCATCATGGTATGGTTCTTCCCATTTAATGCCCATGGCATTGGCAGACACAGAGTATACTTCTGGTCTTGTTGGTGGACTTGGTGGTACTAATAAATGAAAAAAGAGTGATGTGTCATTTATGATTACTCTGATATTCAAATAAACACAAAAACTAAGACAATGCTACAGGTAAGTAGATTAAAAAAATTCTTACCAAAAGGATGTTCAGCGACAATAGGAGTGGATTCAAGAGGCTTGCTGACACCAAATCTGTTTTCTGCACTGACACGGAAGGTGTATTCCATGTATTTTGTGAGATGGGTAACTTTAATCTGTGTGCGTTTTACACTGGAGTTAACAAGTTGCCATGCTGTTGTACCGGATTCCCGCTTTTCAACAATGTAATTTGTGATTTCAGTTCCGCCATCATCTTCAGGTTCAGCCCAGGTCAGTACACATGACTCAGCAGATACAGACGATACCTCAATAGGACCTGTGACAGCACCTGGTCTACCAATTACGACTACTGTGACAGTGAATGTTTTAACACCAGCTGTATTTTCAAGTGTCAAGTAGTATTTACCAGAGTCACCTCTCATGCTGTCTTTAACAGTCAAAGTAGTTCTGTCCTTTGTTGTCTTGATGGTTACTCTGTCTGTTTCCTTGAGTCTCATTTCTTCAAGTTTCCATGTTACCCTTGGTACTGGACGTCCACTAATTGGAATATCAATTGTGAAATTGCTTCCTGCTTTGCAGGTTATCAGCTGTCTGGTGATGCCACTAAGATCAGCTGTAGGCTCAATCTGAGGCTCCTTGATAATAACAGATGAGAAGGCTTCCCTAGACTGACTGTAACCAGCATCATTCTTTGCACAAACACGGAACTCGTATTCAGTATTTTCTGTGAGGTTATCGATGGTCAGTGTTAAATGTTTTGTTTGCCCTGCTTCAATCCAGTGGTCAGATCCCTTCTGTTTCATTTCAATCAGGTAGGAAGATATACGACTTCCACCATCATGTTCAGGTTTTAGCCAAGCCAGAGTTACTGAAGATTTGCTTGTATCTACAATGTCTAATCTCTTTGGTGGTGCTGGTTCTTCAGTGGCTACAATAGGCTCTGGTGTTTCATAAGGCTCACCAACACCATATTCATTTTCTGCAGAAACACGGAAATAGTATGGCTGACCTTCCAAAAGATCTGAAACCTTAATAATCTGTCTAGAGCATTTCTCACTAACTACTTGCCAGCTGCGTCGGCTAGCTTCTCTTCTTTCCACTACATAATGGTGGATACGTGCACCTCCATCATTGAGTGGAGCATCCCACAATAATGTAATAGATCCTCTTGTGACATCTTTGAATGTAATAGGGCCTGGTGGACCAGGAGAATCCAGCACTTTAACAGTAAATGTAATAGACTTGCTTCCACTGTTATTTTCCACAGTGAAAGTGTATTTTCCTGCATCATATCTGTTACAGTCCTCCACAGTCAAGGTGCTAAATGAGTCTGTAGTATGAATATCAGCTCTCACACTAAGGTCAGAGTCTGGTTTTGTCCAAATTGCAGTTGGTGTAGGTCTTCCTTTAAAAGCAATGAAGAGGCGGATGCTTGCACCAGCCCTAACAATATGGGTCTGCTTGAAGTTGGCATCAATATCAATTTCTGGGGATGTCAATCTATCTGAAGTTAGTACTGTAGCAGGCACTTCACAGCTGTCTCCTTTTCTTACTCCATTAACTGCAGAGACTCTGAATTTGTAATTTTCACCTGCCTCAAGGTCAACAACTGTGTATTTTGTGGCAACCACAGCCTCAGCATTGACTTTATGCCATTCACCAAGATCAGCCTTGCACATTTCAATGATGTATCCAATGATCTCCATGCCACCATCATATGCAGGTTTGGTCCATTCCAAGCTTACTGATGTCTTTGTGGTATCACTTACTTTAACAATGCTGGGTGCGCTAGGTGGATTCACAGGCTCTTTGCATTTAATTAACCTAGACACTCCGCTTGGCTCACTAACTCCTGCATTATTTTCAGCTATTGCACGGAATTCATATTCATTTCCTTCAACCAGGCCGGTTACTCTGTATCTGGTCTCAGTGATGGGCTTCTTACTGGACACTTTAACCCAGCGCAGACTCTTTTTCTCTCTCCTTTCTAAGATATAATGCTTGATTTCATTGCCACCATCAGATTTTGGTCTTGCCCATGTTACAGTTATGCTGTCACCAGTGACATGAGTAGCATCTGGCACTCCAGGTGCATCAGGAACAGCTGTTGAAAAAGCAAGCAAGTGATGAATTATAATGGTCATGTATAATGATTCATCTAGAAATAAAATATTAGTCTACTTACTGTATTGTATTTGTGCAATAACTGGATCTGAGTCAAGAGGTTTGCCAACACCAAACTTATTTGCTGCAGAAATGCGAAATTGATATTCATTTCCTTTGATCAATTTTGTAACAGTGTATGAGCAGGCTTCACACTGGTCAGTAACTTGAGCCCAGGACAATCTGCTTGTCTCACGTTTTTCAATAACATAATGAGTTATTACAGCACAGCCATCATTGGCAGGTGGATCCCACCATAAGGTCAACTTTTCACCACTGATGTTGCTGAATCTTATAGGTCCATCTATAGGTCCAGGTGTGTCTGTGTAAAAAGACATTCAGAAATATAATTAAAAGTTTTGAATTTCTTTGATTGTTTGATTTTAAATGTGTGTGAAAGCTGGTAACAGGCATCCTTGTATATGGTATATTACATGTTCATTTATTGTTATGGATTTTGATCTTACCTTGCACCCTTATTGTCATGTCTTGTTTCTTGGTTCCTGATGAATTCTTGGCCTCTACAGAGTATACACCGCGATGATCACGTGTTGCATCTCTGACAAAGATTGTGCTGTATCCAATTGCAGTGTTTATTTCAACTCCAAGTTTCTTTTCAATCTCTTTTCCATCTTTAAACCAAACAACCTGAGGCACTGGACGTCCTTTAATCAAAGCTTTAGCTCGGATACTTTCTCCAGCCTTAACAGTAAGTCCTTCAAAATGCTCAGGACCAAACTCAATACTTGGAGCAACTGTGGAAAAAGCAAAATTATGAAATTACAGTACTTAGAAAATTGCTTTGAAAAACAAATCAAATATCATGGTAGACAACTGATCAGCTGAAAAAAAAAATAAGTACTTGACTTTTCTATAATTTACCTTGCTTTTTAAAACATATCTTAGATTGATTCGTTTAGAAGAAGAAATATAAAATTCTATTTATTATGCTAGATATGTATTACTTGCTTTTTTTGAGAGTCTTAAAAGAACTGGTGATAAAAATGGTAAAATGCTTACTGCTTTCATCTCTAGTCATAATGTATCCAGAGGACTGTGAAGGTGGGCTGACTGTACCGACAGCATTTCTGGCGATGATTCTAAATTCAAACCGATCTCCTGGACTTAGTCCAGTCACTGTGTACTGGCATTCAGAAACATCTGTAAAGTTGCATCTAAGCCAGCGATCATTGCCCTGGCGCTTCTCAATACTGTAGGCCACAATCTTGCTGCCTCCATCACGCAGTGGTGGAGTCCATTTGAGAGTAACTGTTTCTCTAGTGACATCAATATAGTCAGGTGTTCCAGGTGGATCTAAAAACACAAAAAGGCAATTAGTTTTGCAAAGTCATATTTTCCATCTATTCAAATATTAATCAAATGGTCAGCATTACTTACCAACAGGAGACACGGCCAAAGTGAATTTGCTTGGCTCACTTACTGGGCTAAGGCCCGCAGTATTTTCTGCCAATACACGGAACTGGTAATCCAGACCTTCAATCAGTCCAGTAATCCTGTATTCCCTGTTAGATACAGGTGTAGTATTAACCCGTTGCCAGAGTATGCTGTTTCTTTCTTTCTTTTCAACATGGAAGCCAGCAATTTCAGAGCCGCCATCATATACTGGAGCATCCCAGGTGATAGACATTCCATCGCTTGTAATGTTGTAAACAACTGGCTTTCCTGGGGGTCCTGGTGGTCTAAATTGATGTTTGGCAATAACATCAGGAGAGTTTAGTGGCGGGCTCACACCATATCTGTTTTCAGCACGCACTCTAAACTGGTACTCTGTTCCTTTAACAAGATTTGGAATCTTGAAAGTTGTCCTGGCAACACTGGAGCAAACCATTTTCCAGTTGGTCTGAGAAGTTTCACGCTTCTCAATGCTGTATGATGTAATTTCTGCTCCTCCATCATCATCTGGGACATCCCATGATATAATTACACTGTCAGCTCTTATCTCATCAAATCTTATAGGTCCCTTTGGTTTAGAAGGAGGACCAAGTGCTATTACTGTGATTACATATGACTTACGAGCAACCCCATTATCAAGGATTAAAGTGTACTTGCCACCATTTTCTTTCTTGACATTCTTGATGCTAAGACTAAGTTTAGCTTCAGTTTTCTTAAACCTGACTTGTTCACTTTCCTTAAGAGGAATATTGTCCTTCAACCAAGATATAGCTGGTCTAGGTTTACCCTTGTATGGTAGCTCAATATGTACATTGTGTCCAATGCGTACAGTGATTTGTCCTCCAAGTATTTCAGATATGTCAGCTTCAGGTGTAATAATGTAATCTTTAACTGTTATAGGCCCAATAGTAACACCATCACTGAGGCCTTTCTCATTCTTAGCTGAAACTCTGAATTCCATAACTGAAAGCTCCTTCAGTTTAGTGACCTCAAACTCACATGCTTTGCTGATTCCTGCATGTGACCATTCTTTCTCGTCCTTCAGTTTGCTTTCCATTACATATTCACTGATAAGGCTGCCACCGTCATAATCTGGTTTGCTCCAAGCAAGAGTAACAGATGTTTTAGTGGAATCTCTCATTGTTAGATCTCTTATTGGTCCTGGAATTTCAGATGCTTTTACTGGCTCTGTTGTTTCAGACGGTTCTCCTATACCATTCTCATTTTCTGCAAGAACTCTGAAGAAGTAGGCTGTTTTCTCTGACAAATTAGTCATCTTGAATGATGTATGAGAACATTTTGTTGTGACCGCTGCCCAGGCTCTCTTAGTGGCATCTCTCTTTTCTATTATATAATTAGTGACTTCAGCTCCACCATTTATGAGTGGTGGTTCCCATACCAGTGTAACTGTGCCACGTGCAACGTTCTTTATTTGTAGCTTTTGACACTCTGCTGGGGTGTCAAGCACCTTTACTGTAACAAATGTAGATTTAGGTTGTCCAACACCATTTTCTATTGTCAGAACATACTTGCCAGTGTCATGACGGTTAACTTGAGGTATATCAACTAATGTTGAAGATTCTGTGTTCTGAATATTGTATCTTGGGTCATTACTAATGTTTTTCTCCCCCTTTCTCCATGTCACTATTGGAGTAGGTCTTCCTTTAAAGGGAATCATTAACTGAACATCTTCACCAGCCTTTGCCACAATGGAAGTTCTCAATGCAACGTCAAGATCAATCTCAGGCTCCTCTGTAAGCACAAGCAAAGAAAACATTAGGATAATAAAACAAACATAATTGCATTACCAAAATCCACAACACTGAAGCGTTGCATACCAAGTATGTCCTTTGCCTGGGTAGGTTCAGTCATCTCAATAGGCTCTCCTTTGCCTGCAGCATTTACAGCAGATACTCTAAAATAGTAGTCAACACCAGGTTTAAGAAGAGAAACAACATATTCAGTAGTTCTGACTTCTCCTTTAGCACTAACGACAGTCCATTCTTCACTCTCTCCTTCCCTAACTTCCACAACATAGCTTGTGGTTGGGCTACCACCGTCATATACAGGCTTAGTCCAGCTAAGAGTGATTGATGATTTGGTACTATCCACAATCTTGAGTTTTGTTGCTTGTCCTGGTTTGTCTTAAGAAAAAAAAACAGTTTTACTTAGTAGTTAAGTATTTAGTAATAAATACAAAAAAGTTAATCAAAGATACTATTGATGAATAATATAAATAATATTAATAATATTGCCTTACCAATAGGATCAACTGCTTTGTAGAAATCAGATGCGTCTGAGAATGGACCTTGGCCAGCTGCATTAATAGCACAGACACGGAACTGATATTCGCTGGCTTCTGTAAGTCCTGAGACTTTCTGTCTGGTGTCACGGATGGATTCCTTAATTACTTTGAACCATCTTAAGCTCTTCTTGTCGCGTTTTTCAAGGTAATATCCATTTATGTCACTTCCACCATCAACAGTAGGCCTGCTCCAGGTTACAGTCATAGTACTCTTGGTAATTGTGGCAACCTCAGGAATACTTGGAGGACCAGGTGTAACTAAAACATGAAACAGAATTATAAGTATCAACTCATATAATCATACGAAACTCACATTACATAAATCCTAATTTGTTTTACATACCAAATGCATTTCTTGCTATTATAGGTTCTGACTCCAGAGGATCACCAACTCCATATTTGTTCACACCTCTAACACGGAAGATGTATTCATTTCCTTTAATTAGTTTGGTGACAGTTATCAAACATACTTCATGCTTTTCTGAGACTAATGACCACACTACTCTGCTTGTTTCACGCTTTTCTACAATGTAATGAGTTACTTTAGCTCCCCCGTCATCAGCAGGTGGCTCCCATGAGAAAGAAACCTTTTCAGCTGTCACTGTCTTGAACTGTATAAGTCCAGTAGGTGGGCCAGGTTTGTCTATATAGACAGAACAAAATCAGAAAGATCAAAAAAAATAATTCAAGGGCACAGAAAACACTGAGAAAATGTTATAGAGAAAAAAAACTTACCAAGCATTTGCACTCGGATACTAGCTGAAGCAGAACCCATGGCATTCTTTAGTTTAAGCTCATAAAGTCCAGTGTTGACACGAGAAGCATCCTTAATGAGGACCGATGAAAAGTCACTGGTGTTTTCAATAGATATTTGAGCACTGGTTTGTATTTCTTTTCCATTCTTGAACCATTCAATAGTAGGCAATGGCTTGCCAGAAATACCAAGTTTCAGTTTTACAGCGACTCCGGCCTTAAATTTCACAACATCTGTGTACTCTGGTGGTATGTCTATTTGAGGTGCACCTTCAAAACAATAATATATATAGTATAATACCAGTGCAGTATATTGATCTGTATATCTATATATCAGTGGTGATTTTATATATATATGCAACATCTGAGAAATTCAGTTATAGCATCTGTATACCAAAATTTTAGAACATTAAATTTCCTTACCGTATGTATCAACACAAATTATGGGTCCTGCAACATCTGATGGGTTACTTATTGAACCAACTGCATTCTTGGCAAAGACACGGAATTCATACTGATTGCCCTGAGTCAATCCAGATACACTAAACTGTGTCTCAATAACATTGGTGAAGCTGGCCTTGGTCCAACGACCATTTGGCAAATCACGTTTTTCCACAATGTATCCAGTGATTTTGCTGCCACCATCGTATGCTGGTTTCTGCCATGCCAGGTTCACAGAAACTTTTGTAATATCAGTTACACGGACATTTCTAGGAGCCTCTGTAAAGGAAAGACAAGAGTTAAAAATCATATTTATTCTATAACATAAAGTAGGTAGCATGTTGTTATCATTGTTTAAATGTTATGCTGTTATCATTTAAGATATATCTGGCCA
The DNA here is from genome assembly GCA_037952925.1 of Lithobates clamitans. NCBI lineage: Eukaryota > Metazoa > Chordata > Amphibia > Anura > Ranidae > Lithobates > Lithobates clamitans. The sequence continues at coordinate 9,842,499 of JBBGZY010000014.1, forward strand.
TTTAAGATATATCTGGATGCCACTGCAGTTAGAGATTCTTGTTGCTTGCTCTGTTAGAGCATATGTGATACAGTGGGCAATCTGTAAGTTAAAGTAACATAGCACTTCAAATCAACTTTTACAGAATATTGCCATACAAAAAAAAAAACATATGCTAATAACTCACCACATGCATCAATTGCTAGTACAGGTTCTGATGGATGGCTGGCTTTTCCAATTCCAGCAGCATTTACGGCATATACTCTAAATTCATAGATAAGTCCAGCACTGATATTGGTGACCTTGAAGTGACTTGTGCGAATTATTGTCTTATTAGCTTTCTGCCACAAGATGCTGTTCCTGTCTTTCATTTCCAAGTGATACCCAATAACAGTATTGCCTCCATTAGAGACTGGCTCATGCCAACCCACAGTAATGCTCTCTCTGGTAACATTGCTGACCCATGGAGTAGATGGTGGCCCAGGTATGGCTGAAAAAGAAAACATAGTGTAAGTAGTGTATAAGGTAAAACAAAAATTTTAATTTAGATACTATTATTTAGGTATCTATATAAACTTACTGTAAGGCAGCTTGACAGTTACACTCTCAGAATCAATATGGTCACTGATGCCAAAACGATTTTCAGCTTTGATACGGAATTGGTATTCTTCTCCTTTGGTCAGTTTCATGACCTTAGTGACATTTCTGGCCACTGTAGAGGAAACTTCAGACCAAGCAGCAGTGCTTGTTTCTCTCTTCAGGACAATGTAGTTAGTAACCTGGCTTCCACCATCATAACCTGGAGGCTCCCACTGCAGTGTTACACTGTCTTCAGTGACATCACTAATGACCGCAGGACCTACTGGTGGGCCTGGTCTGTCTAATACAACAATCTTGAGTGTGGCCTTAGTGGTTCCACTGGAGTTGGATGCTGTTAATTCAAATGACCCAGCATCAGCAGCAACACTTTCTTTAAGGTTAACAATGATGCTTTCAGCTGTTGTTTCAGTATTGAACCGTAAAGTGGATTTCACAAGAACACCATCCCTGGATAGTGTCACTTTAGGAAGAGGTCTACCAGAAACTGGAATGTCAACTTTAAGATTAGAACCTGCTCTGACATATACAGTGTTACTTGGATATCCTCTCATGTCTATTTCAGGCGATTCTGAAAAATAAAAGCATGATACTTATAATTAGACACATTTTAGTGACACATAAAATATGAATTATACCATGTACAGCTAAAGTATCTATATTATGTAGAGAGATTAGGCATGATACATATTAACAAATGCTGTATTTTGGTTTGTGGCAAAGTTTTATCTGTTTGGATTGTAGCAGAATATAGTTACCTTGTGGCAACTTAAGCCCCATACACACTATTCGATTTTCTGCAGATTTTTGTCTTCAGATTTACCAAAAACATGTAGTGCAAGGGCCTACCTGATTGCATTCAAATTGACTACAAAACTACAAAAATCTGCAGAAAATCTAATAGTGTGTATGGGGCTTTAGTCTAAGTAAATAAATCATGTAAAAGACTTGTTTTAGATAAGTGTATATTGAAGCTCTTATTCAATTGGTGGAATGTTAATTAGCACAATAATGTTGCAGACAAAAGACTCTTTGATAAAATTTGTAATACAAACATTTATATTCTACAATTCACTAAGTGTTAATAGAAAAGATGATGTTTGATAGTCCCTGACTCAAGGCCTGTACACAAAGTCAGAAAATCTGAAGATAAATTTCATCTGATGAACGATCTGCCGATTTTCTGATCGTTAGTATGCTGCTTTTGACAGCCGATTACGGATTTTCGGCAGACAAAAACTGGATGTACAGGCTTGAAAATTTTTGTCTGATGTGACCAGAAGGTCCGATTTTCTTTTCAATAGTACAGGTTTCTAACAAAAAAAATCTGAAGAGCAAGAATAGGCATGTTTAGAAATGAAAGAACACATACAGAACAATTCAACACATTACGTCCCTTTTGACGTTGAATTCTGCCGTCAGAAAATTTTCTGATAGCGAGTACCCTCTTCACTTTCGATTTGAGACTAGCATCAAACAAAAAACTGATGAAAATTCGTCCAAATAATCTGACCATGTGTACTAGGCTTTAGGTTTGTTGAGAGGGGGGAATTTTTTTTATGCAGTTATGTATATTTTTATTATGTATACTGGGAAATCAAGACTATGAATAAACAGAAACAAATTATGAAACAGATGCCACTGTAATACATACTCACCAAGCTTTTCCTTAACAGTTACAGGTAGAAGAAGCTCTTTAGGATCACTGAGACCAGCCTGATTCTCTGCAAAAACTCTGAAGAAGTAGTCAACATTTTCTTTGAGGCCACGAATATCATGGTGAGTTGTCTTGATTACGGCACATTTGACCCATTTTTGTTGTCCTTTCTCTAGAGCTTCAACCAGATAACCCAGTATTTTGCTTCCTCCATCATGTTCTGGTTTTGACCAAGCCAGTGACACACTGTCCTTTGTAACATTGGTTACTCCAAGTTTTTCTGGTGGACTGGGTCTCTCTGTTGAGCAAACACATAAAGGATGTTAGCATAGTATTTAACTAGTTTCCCTACCAAACATTGCTTTCAAATTACAGTAATCTAGTTTTAATCACAAAGGTAATACTAACCTGTTATCTTTATGCCTTCCTTGGTTTCTGCAGATGCTCCAACACCGAATTCATTTTCTCCAGAGATTCTGAAATAGTAGACTCCACCTTCTTGTAGACCAATGACTTTGTATGTAAGACGATGACAGTTATTTGTCACAGAGACCCATGCCTTTTTGCTTGCTTCACGTTTTTCAATGTGGTAATTTTTAACTGGTGCACCACCATCATTCTCAGGGACATCCCAGGACATGACAGCAGATTCCTTGGTCACTTCTTTTATAACAATATTTGAAGGAGGTCCAGGAGAATCAAGAACTTTCACAACCAGTGTAAGTGTTGCAGTGTTAAGAACGTTCTGCAGTGTAAGTGTGTACTTGCCAGAATCATTCCTTGTGGCCTTTTCAATGGAAAGTGAGGTTCTTGTATCTGTGGTATCAATTGTAGCTCTTGCACGTAGATCAGAGTCTGGTTTGCTCCACATAACATTGGGAACAGGTTTACCTCTGTAAGGCACTGTCATGGTGAATGATCCACCTGCTTTGACAATCAATGTTTTACGCATTTCAGTGTCAATGTCAAAGGCAGGTTCTTCTTCTCTGTCTTTCACTATCTGTGGCTCTGTGCTCTCACTTGGTTCACTTGGACCTACTTTGTTGACAGATCTAACTCTAAATGAGTATTCTGCTCCAGAAGTCAGTGCAATTACTGCATATTCAGTACCTCTCACATTTGTTATAGCTGTTGTCCATTCAGTGTCATCAGATTTTTTGTATTCAACAGTGTATCCTGTAACTGGGGAGCCTCCATCAAACAATGGTTTTACCCAGCTGATTGTCACACTTGACCTTGTTGAGTCTACAATTTTAGGCTTAGATGGTGGTGATGGCAGGAAAACTGGATCTTCTGCACGAATTAAAGGTGAGCATTCACTTGGGGCACTGAGACCAGCAGCATTTTCTGCATAGACACGATATTCATATTCACATCCTTCCCGCAAACCAGAAGATTTAACTCTTAGGTCATACACAGGTTTTTTGTTCACACGCATCCACCTTAAGCTGTTTTTCTCACGTCTCTCAATTACATACCCTGCTATTTCGCTACCACCATCACTTTCAGGTCTTGCCCAACAAAGTGTCATAGCGTCTTTTGTTACACTTGTAATCTCCAGTGATTTTGGTGCATTTGGAACAGTATATGGATCTAATGCCTTAATGGCTTCACTTTCCAGGGGTTCTCCCACTCCATACTTGTTAACGGCCATCACTCTGAAGACATATTCATTACCCTTGAGAAGTTTTGTTACCTTGCAGGAAGTGGTTCTAAGTTCAGATTCACAGACTGTCCAGGCAATGCGGCTGGTCTCACGTTTTTCAACAACATAGTAGTCAATCTCTGCACCACCATTTTCTTGAGGAGGTCCCCAGGAAAGTGAGCACTTCTCGGCTGTTGCTCCAGCAATTTGTAGTGGACCTGCAGAAGGCCCTGGTCTATCAAGTACTTTGCAGTTTACTGCTAAGGATCTTGTTCCTGCAACATTTTGTAGTGTTAAGACATACTGGCCTGAATCTCTTCTTATGCAGTCTTTAACTACAAGTACAGTACTATTGTCTGTTGAGGTAATCTCTACTCTTGCTCTTTCTTCAATTTCTTTGCCATCCTTTGTCCAAGAAACTACAGGATGAGGTCTTCCTGCAATATCAGCATTAATTTTAAGAATTTCCCCTGCCTTGACAACAACAACATCTCTGAACTTAACATCCATCATAATTCTTGGGGCATCTACATCATCTTTAACTGTAATAGGTCCTGTGGATTCAGAAGGTTCACTAAAAAGCCCTGCAGCATTCTTTGCAATAACACGGAATTCATATCTCTGGTCTTCTGTTAGTGCAGTTACATCAAAGAACGTGTCCTGGATGTTTGTAAAGTTGCATTTTAGCCAACGTCCATCGGGTAATTCCTTTCTTTCAATAATGTATCCTGTAATCTTTGCTCCACCATCATACTCTGGCTTCTTCCATGCTAGGGAAACAGATGTTCTTGTGATATTAGTAACTTCTGGCTGACCTGGGGGATCGCATGGATCTCTTGCTGGAACTGGTTCACACGATTTGCTACACTTTCCAATTCCAGCAATGTTTTCAGCATAGACACGGTATTCATATAACAGACCTTCTTCAAGACCTGTTACTTTCAGTTGTGTGTCAGATATAAGACTCTTGTTAACCTTAGCCCATAGAATGCTGCTTCTTTCTTTTTTCTCCAGATGATATCCATTCACTTGACTACCACCGTCATTTACAGGGGGTTGCCATGTAACAATCATAAAAGCCTTTGTTGAATGAGCAACACGAGGTGTTCCTGGAGGTCCTGGTGGTTTGAATGGATACTGAGCAACAATTGATGAGCTGTCAGCATAATGGCTCTTTCCATATCTGTTTTCTGCGCAAACACGGAATTGGTATTCTGAGCCAGTTGTCAAGCGTCCAACTTTAATGGATGTTCTTGCCACTGTTGCTGATACTAGTTCCCATACTGTAGTAGTTGTGTCTCTCTTCTCAACAATGTAGTTGTTTATATGACAACCACCATCATATTCTGGGGCACTCCAAGAAAATGAGATGCTGTCTGCACTGACATCGTCAATCTGTATGGGTCCTGGTGGTCCAGGTTTATCAAGCACAATCACACCAAGAGAAGCTGTTGCAGAACCTGCACTGTTTGAAGCAGTTAATTCATATTGTCCAACATCATCTTTAGTTGCTTCTTTGATAGAGAGGAGTGTAGACGTCTTTGTAACTTGGACATTTACTCTAGTTGTTTGTTTTAAAGCTTGCCCATCTTTCTTCCATGTTATATTAGGCACTGGTCTTCCTCGGACTGGTACCTCAATCTTAAGATCACCCCCAGCTTTTACACTAAAAGTATTGAATAGCAGCTCAATTGTTGGTTGGATTTCAATATCCTTGGCTATTACTGGTACACCCAGTTGTCTTGGATCGCTCCTTCCTTTCTCATTTACAGCAATCACTCTGAATGTATACTCCTCACCACTTGACAAGCCTGTAATTGTTGTCTCTAGTGTTTTTACCTGAGTGCAAGTGCTCCATTTTTCACTTCCCTTGGTCTGCATTTCTACAACATAGGCAGTAATTTTGCTACCTCCATCACTCTCTGGTTTCTCCCATGAAAGAGTTGCACTGTTACGAGTTACATCTACAAGAGTTACCCTACCAGGGGGATAGGGAGTTTCAGATACTTTAATTGGGTCTGTCGTACTTGCAGGCAGACCAATACCATGCTCATTGGCAGCCAAAACACGGAAATAGTATATGCCTCCTTCCTGGAGTTGGTCAATCTTAAATGTATTCTTGGTGCAGTTACTTGTTACTGTTGCATAAGCTTTTCTGGTAGCTTCACGTTTATCAACAATGTAGTTTGTGATCTTAGACCCTCCATCAATAAGTGGTGGTTCCCAAGACAAAGTCACTGAATCCTTTTTGATTTCTTTGACAGTCAGATTTATGGGGGCACTTGGTGAGTCAAGTACTCTAACATTAACAAATGCAGATTTTGAGCCACTGTTGTTTTCTAGTGTTAAGTTGTATCTTCCACTATCAAATCTGTTGACATTGTCAATAACCAACATTGTGTATGAGCTGGTAACTTCAATCTGTGCTCGCTCTGTAAGTTTGTCATCTGCTTTTTCCCATTTTACTTCAGGTTCAGGTCTCCCTTTGATTGTGACAAATAATCTTAGGCTTCCACCAGCCCGGACAGTAACAGTCTTTCTCAAGTCAGCATCAAGTTCAATTTCTGGAGGCTCTAATTTGTCAGCAGCGACAATTGTTCCTGGAACAGAAGCTGGTTCTCCCACTCCCTCTGAGTTGATGGCACAAATACGGAAGGAGTATTCTGTATTTTCCTTTAGTTTTGTTACTGTAAACTGTTTGCCTTGCAGTCCTGTTGGAGGAGTGGCAGTAGTCCATTCATCGGCTGCTGCTTCTTTGAATTCTACAACATAACCTGAAACTGGTGCACCACCATCATAAACAGGCTTGCTCCAAGCAAGAGATACAGATGATCTAGAGGTGTCAGTTACTTTTGGATTTCCTGGAGGTCCTGGAGGATAAATGGCATCACATGCTCGATAGAAAATAGATGGTTCACTTGGTTCTCCAACGCCAGCAGCATTTTCAGCTGAGACTTTAAATTCATAGAAATGTCCATCTGTTAAGCCTGTTACTCTAAGTCTTAAGTCAGTTAATCGTTTCTTGTTGCACTTTGTCCATCTAACACCATCTTTGTCACGCTTTTCAAGAATATACCCTTCTATCTCTGCACCACCATTGTCTTGTGGACGACCCCATGTTACTACCATAGAATCTTTAGTGATTGCAGAAACTTCTGGTGTTGTAGGTGCACTTGGAGGCTTATATGGATTACGAGCCAGAACTGGTTCAGATTCGAGGGGCTCTCCAATTCCATACTTGTTCACTGCGACAACACGGAAAATATATTCATTGCCTGCTAGAAGTTTTGTAACTTTGTGGCTCAAAGCCTGGACTTCAGAAGCAACCTGGGTCCAAGAAAGTCTACTTGTCTCTCTCTTTTCAATGTTGTAATGTGAAATATTTGCACCACCATCCTGTGAAGGTGGGCTCCATGCCAAATAACATTTTTCTGATGTTACACCTGTGACCTTTAGTGGACCTTCTGGAGGACCAGGGCGATCAAGAACTTTAACAGTAATAGGAATAGACTTTGTTCCACCTACATTACTGAGGTTAAGAACATATTGTCCACCATCCACACGAATACAATCTTTAACACTTAATGTTGTCCTTTGAAGTGAAGATTTTATTTCTGAACGTGCAGTTGTTACCTCAAGCCCTTTCCCATCTTTGGACCAGGTGACATCTGGAATTGGTTTGCCATGAATATCAGCTTCAAGAATGAAAGTGTCTCCAGCATTCACAACAATCACATCCTTGTATTTTGGATCAAGAGATGCTCTTGGTGCATCTATTTCATCTCGGGCAGTAATAGGTCCAGTACTTTCTGATGGCTCACTAAAGTTACCAGCAGCATTTCTTGCTATAACTCTAAATTCATATCTATCATCCTCTGTAAGCGCAGTAGCAGTGAACTCTGTTTCCAGTACATTTGTGAAGCTAGCTTTCATCCAGCGGCCATCAGGTAATTCTTTCTTTTCTACTATGTAACCTGTTATTTTGCTGCCACCATCATATTCTGGCTTTGTCCAGTGAAGTGTGACATAACTTCTTGTAATCACAATAGCTTCTGGACGGCCTGGTGGATCACATGGATCACGAGCAACATAACACTCAGACACTTTGCTAGGTTTGCCAATGCCAACAATGTTCTCAGCAAATACTCTGAATTCATACTCTAGGCCTTCTTCAAGTCCATTTGTTTTCAATTTTGTGTCTTGAAGGAGAGTCTTATTCAATTTTGCCCAGAGAATACTATTTTTCTCCTTGCGTTCCACATGGTATCCAAGAACTTTGCTTCCTCCATCATTTACAGGTTCATTCCACTGCACAATCATATGATCCTTAGAAGCTGATGTGACAAATGGAGTTCCTGGTGGTCCTGGTTCTTTGTAAGGATATTGTACAACAACTGCAGTAGAATCTAAAGGTGAACTCTTACCATATCTATTTTCAGCATAGATCCTAAATTGATATTCAGAACCTGTTGTGAGTTTTGTCACCTTAATAGTTGTTCTTGCGACTGTAGCTGACACAGTTTGCCATGTAGTGGTGGTTGTATCACGTTTCTCTACAATGTAGTTGCTTATCTGACAACCACCTGTATATTCTGGAGTATCCCATGAAAATATCACATAGTTAGAGCTGATCTCATCAAATCGAACAGGTCCTTTGGGTGGGCCAGGTTTGTCAAGAACAATAATGCTAAAATTTTCAGTTGCTGTACCAGCACTATTTGTTGCTGTCACTGTATATTTGCCAAAGTCATCTTTGTTGCTTTCTTTGATGTGCAATACTGTTGATACAGCAGTGTCTTCAACATTAACTCTAGTCGTCTGTTTTAGCGTTTGCCCGTCTTTAGCCCAAGTAATAGTGGGTTTTGGTCTACCTATTACTGGGATGTCAATCTTTAGATCTTCTCCAGCTTGTACATTATAAGAATTGAACATTAATTTAAAGCTTGGTTCAATGGTTAAGTCTTTAGCTATTACGGGAATGCCTAGAACCCTTGGATCACTCTTTCCTTTTTCATTGTAAGCAAGAACTCTGAAACAATATTCCTGACCAGAACTTAATCCAGAAACAACAGCACTACATGTCTTGGTTTCAGCTGCAATGCTCCATTTCTCTACCCCCTTTGGCTGAGATTCCACTAGATATCCTATAATTCTGCTACCACCATCATGCTCAGGCTTCTCCCAGATAAGTGACACACTTCTTTGGGTAACATCAGTAAGGGTAATTTTTCCAGGTGGCAAAGGTGCTTCAGAGGCCTTTACTGCATCAACTGTTTCAACAGGTAGGCCAATACCATATTCATTTTCAGCCATAACTCTAAAGTAATAAACTGCTCCTTCTATAAGGTTTTCAACTTTGTATGTTGTTTTATTGCATTTGGCTGTAACATTTGCATAAGCTTTTCTGGTTGATTCTCGCTTGTCAATAACATAGTTCTTTATTTTGGCACCACCATCAATGAGTGGAGGCTCCCATGTTAGTATAACTGAATCTTTCTTTATGTCTTTTACAAGCAGGGTTATTGGTGCACCTGGGGTATCAAGGACCTTAACTGTCACAAAAGCAGATTTGGAGCCACTGCTGTTCTCCAGTTTAAGAATATATTTTCCGGCATCATTCCTATCACAGCTGTCAATTGAAAGCTGAGTATAGTTGAAACCTCTTTCAATTTGTGCCTTCTCACTTAGTTCACCATCTTCTTTTGACCAGCTTATTTCTGGAGCAGGTCTTCCACTAAATGGAATTTGAATTCTAACATTTCCACCAGCTCTTACAAGTATTCCCTTCCTGAGTTCAGAATCAAGGTCTATTTCAGGAGCTTCAAGCTTGTCCTCTGGTTTTACAGTTCCTTGTACTGATGCAGCCTCACCTACACCGGCCTTATTTATAGCACAAATGCGAATCTGGTATGGCTGATGTTCCATAAGCTTTGTAATCTCATACTTTGTAACTTGTAAACCTGTTTGTGGGGTGACCATAGACCATTCTTCTTCATCTCCTTTGCATATTTCCACAATAAAGCCTTGGATTTCACTTCCACCATCATAAATGGGTTTACCCCAAACAACAGAAATAGAATTCTTAGATGTATCCACTACATGTGGATTTGAAGGTGGTCCGGGTTTAAATATAGGGTCACATGCTTTAAAGTATGCTGTAGGCTGGCTTGGCTCACCAACTCCAGCAGCATTTTCAGCAGATACTCTGAATTCATATTCATGATCTTCTGTTAGTCCTGTGACTCTGAATCTTAGGTCTGTATTCCTACGTTTGTTGCACTTGGTCCATCTAATGCCTGCTCTGTCACGCTTTTCTACAATGTAGCCTATGATTTCGCTGCCACCATCATTATCAGGTCGGCTCCAACAAACGGTCATAGAGTCCTTTACAATATTGGTTACTTCAAGTGACTTAGGTGAACCAGGAGGCACAAATGGATTCTTCATTAAAACTGGTATAGACTCTAGAGGCTCGCCAACACCATATTTATTTACAGCCATTATACGGAAGATGTATTCATTGCCTTCTAGGAGTTTTGTTACTTTAAGAGATGTTGTTACTACATCAGATGCAACAACAGTCCAAGCAAGGCGGCTTGTTTCCCGCTTTTCAATGGCATAGTGGGAAATATCACTACCACCATCATGTTGAGGAGGACCCCATGCCAGAGAGCATTTGTCAGATGTGACCCCAGTAACATGAACTGGCCCTTCTGGTGGTCCAGGGCGATCAAGTACTTTTACTTGAATAGGAATTGATTTTGTTCCTGCAACATTTGATGCTTGTAAAATGTATTGTCCACCATCAACTCTAATAGCATCTTTCACAACAATAAGTGCTTTGAAATCAGTGTTCTTAACTTCGCACCTAGCTGAATCTTCAACTTCTTTGTCTCCTTTGAACCACTGAATTGTTGGAATAGGTTTACCGTGGACATCAGCATCTAATTTAAATGTGTCACCAGCATTAACAACAATTGTGTCTTTGTATTTTGGATCCATTGAAATTCTTGGGGGTTCTACTTCATCCTTGGCAGTTATTGGCCCTGTGCTATCAGAAGGCTTGCTAATAGATCCGGCAGCATTTCTTGCAATGACTCTGAAATCATATCTCTCATCTTCCGTAAGTCCAGTTACTGTAAATTGTGTTTCAATAACATTTGTAAAGCTAGCTTTCATCCAGCGTCCTTCAGGAAGATCACGCTTTTCAACAATGTAGCCTGTTATCATACTGCCACCATCATACTCTGGTTTCTTCCAGCTTAATGTAATTGCATTTCTTGTTACAATTATGGCCTCTGGGCAACCTGGTGGATCACATGGATCTCGGGCACAGTAGCACTCTGAAACTTTGCTTGATTTACCAATGCCAACAATGTTTTCAGCATATACCCTAAATTCATACTCAATGCCTTCCTCAAGATTGGAAGTCTTGAAGTATGTGTCAGAAATAATAGTTTTATTCACCTTTGTCCACATAATACTGTTCCTCTCCTTACGCTCAAGATGGTAGCCAACGACTCTGCTTCCACCATCATTAATAGGTTCATGCCATTGAACAGCTATGCTGTCTTTTGTTATTGCTGCAGCTGATGGTGTACCTGGAGGCCCAGGCTCCTTATATGGATATTGAGCTACAATAGCTTCAGAATCCAGTCCAAAGCTTCTTCCATAGCGGTTTTCAGCAAAGATCTTGAATTGGTATTCTGTGCCTGTTTTAAGTTTTGATACTTTAAGTGTTGTTCTAGCAATAGTGGCTGAAACAGTCTCCCAAACTGTAGTAGTTGTATCTCTCTTTTCAACAATGTAATTTGTAATTTGGCATCCGCCAGTGTATACTGGAGGATTCCATGATAAGGTAATACTATCAGCACTTACTTCATCGAATTTCACTGGACCACTTGGTGGATCAGGCTTGTCCAGTGTTATAACTTCAATGGATGCTACCTTCTGTCCAACAACATTGGATACTGTAATGGCATACATGCCTGCATCATCTTTGTTTGTTTCTTTAATATTCAATACAGTCAGGTGTGCTGTATCAGTAACATTAACTCTAGTTGTCTGTTTGAGAGCCTGACCATCTTTTGTCCAACCAATTGTTGGTTTGGGTCTTCCAGCAATAGGCACTTCGACCTTCAAGTCTTGTCCTACTTGAACACTGTAATTACTAAATGCTGGTCGTACATCTGGCTCTATCACCAGATCTTTGGCAACCACTGGAACTGCAAGAGATCTAGGGTCACTCTTTCCTTTCTCATTCACTGCAACAACTCTAAACAGATATTCACTTCCTTGCGTTAAGTTTGTTACCAATGCCTCAAGTGATTTGACACGAGCACAGTCTGACCATTTTTCACTTCCTTTAGCTTGCATTTCTACAATGTACTGAATGATTTTGCTTCCGCCATCATGTTCAGGTTTTTCCCATGACAGTGACACACTATTCCTGGTCACATCAAGCACAGTTATTTTTCCTGGAGGCTGTGGAACCTCTGAAACCTTCACAGGCTCAGAAATTTCTGCCGGAACACCAATTCCATATTCATTCTCGGCTGTTACTCTGAAGTAATAGCTGCAACCTTCTTGAAGTTGGTCTATTTTCCATGATGTCTTGTGGCAGTTTGTAGCAACAGCAGCATATGCCTTTCTTGTTGTTTCTCTTTTTTCAATTATGTAATTCTTTATTTTAGCACCACCATCCAATGCTGGTGGTTCCCATGTGAGTGATACAGAGTCCTTGGTGATTTCTTTTATCTTAAGGTTCACTGGGGCACTTGGTGTGTCCATAACTCTGACACTGATAAAGGCAGATTTGGTGCCGCTGCTGTTTTCTAGTATTAGGGTGTACTTTCCAGAATCATATCTGTTAACATTATCAAGGACAAGTGTGGTGAAACTGCTGGTAACATCAATCTGGGCTGTTTCTCTGATTTCTCCATCAACTTTGGCCCACTTAACCTCTGGTGCTGGACGGCCTCTGATAGGAATAAATAGTCTTAGTGAACCACCTGCTCTCACATTAACAACCTTTCTAAGTTCTAGATCCAGATCAAGGTCTGGAGTCTCTAATTTCTCTTCAACAATAATTGAAGCAGGAACATCGGCATGTTCTCCAACACCAGCCTTATTTACTGCACATATACGGAACTTATATTCATGTTTTTCCAAAAGTTTGTCAACTTCAAGACGTGTCTCCTTAATGCCAGTTGCAGGAGTGCACATAGACCATTCATCTGTGCTGACATCACATTTCTCTACAATGTAGCTCTGGATTTCACATCCACCATCATATATTGGCTTGCCCCATGAAAGGAAAACAGATGATCTTGTAACATCCACTGCTTTGGGGTTGTTTGGAGGTCCAGGTTTGTAAATAGGATCAGAAGCCTTGTAGTAAATGGAAGGTTGACTTGGCTCACTGAGACCAGCAGCATTTTCAGCAGAAACTCTAAATTCATAAAGATGTGATTCAACTAGACCAGTTACTCTAAAGCGTAATTCACTAACAAGTCGCTTATTGCACCTCACCCAACGTATACCTTCTTTATCTCGTTTTTCAACAACATATCCAACAATTTCACTTCCACCATCAAATGCTGGCCTTTCCCAAACAACTATCATAGAGTCTTTGGTAATTGCTGTAACTTCTGGAGCTTTTGGAGCCTGTGGAACAACAAATGGATTCTTTGCTAGAACTGGTTCAGATTCAAGTGGTTCACCAACACCATATTTGTTTACAGCTAAGACACGGAAAATGTATTCATTTCCTTCTAAAAGTTTGGTTACTTTGCAGCTAAGTGTTTGAACATTTGAATCAACAACTGTCCATACTAAGCGACTAGTTTCTCTTCTTTCTACAATATAGTGGTCAATATCACTGCCACCATCTTGCTGTGGAGGTTTCCATGCTAATGAGCATTTCTCAGCTGCAACACCAGAGATAGTGATTGGTCCTTCAGGAGGTCCTGGTCTGTCAAGAACTTTAACATTAACAGGTACAGACTTTTCACCTGCAACATTCTTTAGTAGCAGAATATACTGACCACTGTCCACTCTAATTGCATCTTTTACACTTAAAGATGTGAAGAAGTCAGTGCCCTTAATTTCAAGACGAGCTGTGTTTACAAGTTCTTCGCCTGCTTTGAACCACTGAACAGATGGTATTGGCTTGCCATGGACATCTGCTTCAATCTTAAATATTTCACCAGCATTTATTGTTATAAGTTCCTTGTACTTTGGATCCATGCTCACACGGGGTGGCTCTACCTCATCTCTTGCTGTAATTGGCCCAGTGCTTTCAGAAGGTTCACTAAAAATTCCAGCAGCATTTCTTGCAATTACACGGAATTCATATCTTTGATCTTCAACTAGTCCAGTAACTGAAAACTGAGTTTCAATAACATTTGTGAAGCTGGCCTTCATCCACCGCCCCTCAGGTAATTCTTTTTTCTCAACAATGTAACCTGTGATCTTGCTTCCACCATCATATTCTGGCTTTGTCCACTGAATTGTGACTAAATTTCTTGTGACTACTATAGCTTCTGGGCGTCCAGGAGGATCACATGGGTCTCGGGCCACATAGCATTCTGATACTTTGCTTGGCTTTCCAATTCCAACAATGTTCTCAGCATAAACTCTAAATTCATATTCAATACCTTCCTCAACATTTGTTGTCTTAATTTTGGTGTCTAGGAGGATTGTTTTGTTCATTTTTACCCACAGAATACTGTTTCTTTCTTTGCTTTCCACATGGTATCCAAGGATCTTGCTGCCACCATCATTTACTGGTTCATTCCATTGTACCACCATGCTGTCCTTAGTAACTGCAGTTACAAATGGTGTTCCAGGTGGTCCAGGTAATTTGTATGGATATTGAGCTACTACTGCTTCAGATACCAAGTATCCACTCTTTCCATATCTGTTCTCAGCAGCTACTCTGAACTGATATTCACTTCCTGTTTTGAGTCTTGCTGCCTTTATAGTAGTTCTTGCAACAGTAGCAGACACAATTTGCCAAACTGTTGTTGATGTGTCACGTTTTTCTACAATGTAATTATTGATTGAACTTCCACCATCATATTTGGGAGGCTCCCAAGATATGCTGATGCTGTCAGCTGTTACTTCATCAATTTTAACTGGACCTGTTGGGGGTTCTGGCTTGTCAAGTACAATTATGCTGAGCTGTTCTGTGGCCTCTCCTGCAGTATTAGCAAGCTTGACTGTATACTGGCCAACATCTTCTTTAGATGCCTCTTTAATTGTAAGCAAGGATATGCTTTCTGTATTTTCTGCATTAACCCGAGTTGTCTGTTTTAGTGGTAGACTACCTTTGTGCCATGTAACTGTTGGCTTAGGACGTGCAACAAATGGAACTTCAACTTTAAGGTCTTCTCCTGCTAAAACACTGAATGTATTAAACAGAAGCTTAATTGCTGGTGCAATCACAAGGTCTTTAGCAACTACTGGTACTCCAAGCTGTCGCGGATCACTAATTCCTTTTTCATTTTGAGCTGATACACGGAACATGTATTCTTCCCCTTGTGTCAATCCAGTTACCTTGGCTTCTGTTGTTTTCACAGTTGCACATGTTGCCCACTTCTCACTGCCCTTGCTTTGCATCTCTACAATGTAGCCCACAATTCTGCTTCCACCGTCATGTTCTGGTTTTTCCCAAGACAGAGAAACACTATTTCTTGTTACATCATCCACAGTAATCTTTCCTGGTGGAAGTGGTCTTTCGGATACTTTTACTGATTCTGAGGTTTCAACAGGTAACCCAATTCCATATTCATTTTCTGCAAGGACTCTAAAGTAGTAGTTACAACCTTCTTGTAAATTATCAATTTTCCAGCTGGTCTTATGACAGTTAGCTGCCACTGTTGAATATGCCTTTCTTGTTGACTCACGTTTCTCTACAATGTAGTTCTTAATCTTAGATCCTCCATCAACAAGTGGAGTCTCCCATGTCAATGTAACAGATGACTTAGTGATTTCCTTTATTTTCAAATCTTGTGGTGCTCCTGGTGTATCAAGCACTCTGACATTCACAAAAGCTGACTTACTTCCAGAGCTGTTTTCTACTGTTAGCATATACTTTCCGCTGTCAAACCTGTTTACATTTTCCACAACTAATAGAGTATAGGAGCTAGTTGATTCAATGGTTGCTCTTTCTATGGGCTCACCATTTTCTCTTGACCACCTAACTTCTGGAGCAGGTCTTCCTTTAATTGGTACAAACAATCGTAAAGTGCAGCAAGCTCTAATGCTAATGACTTTGCGTAGTTCAGCATCCAATTCAATCTCAGGTGGAAGCATTCTTTCTTCAGCCTTTGGTGATCCTGGAACAAGGGCAGGCTCACCAGCTCCTTCTGCATTTACAGCATATATCTGGATTTTATATTCTTGGTTCTCCTTAAGTTTTGTGATAGTAAAGGAAGTAGCTTTAAGTCCAGCTGGTGGTGTAACAACTTTCCATTCATCTTCTTCAGGTAAAGATATTTCCACGTTGTAGCCAGTTATTTCTGAACCCCCATCATAGACTGGTTTGTTCCAAGCAATTGTAATGGATGATTTGCTTGTATCTAGAACTCTTGGGTTTCCAGGAGGTCCAGGCTTGAACACTGTGTCACATGCCTTGTAGAATGGACTGCATGGGCTTGGTTTACTCATTCCAGCTGCATTTTCAGCCATTGCTCTAAATTCATACTCATGGCCTTCTGTGAGCCCTGACACTTTGTATCTTAAATCAGTGAGGATTCTCTTATTGCACTTAACCCAACGGAGTCCTGCCTTGTCACGGCGTTCAACCACGTAGTTTGTAATTGGACTGCCTCCATCAGAGTCTGGATGTCCCCAGCAAACAATCATAGAGTCTTTTGTGATTGTTGTTACTTCTGGTGTTTTGGGTGGATCAGGTGGTATGTATGGATTAACTGCAAGAGTGGGTTCTGACTCCAAAACTTCTCCAACTCCATATTTGTTGACAGCCATAACACGGAAAATATATTCATTTCCTTTCAGCAGTTTTGTAACCTTGAATTTCGTTACTTGGATATCTGTTGCCACATTTGTCCAAGCCAATCTGCTGGTTTCACGTTTTTCTACAACGTAGTGATCTATCTTGGCACCTCCATCATCCAATGGTGGCAACCATGACAGCACACATTTTTCAGAAGTAACTTCAGATACAGCCAATGGACCTTCACAAGGACCTGGTCTATCAAGAACTTTAACATTAAATACATGTTTAGCAAGTCCTCCAGGGTTAGAAGCGGTAAGTGTGTATGCACCTCCATCTTTTCTTGCAGAGTCCTTGTTTATCAAAGCAGTGGAGAAATCTGCTATTTTTATTTCTAATTTAGCTGTGTCCTCAAGGTCCTTTCCTTCTTTTGTCCATGACAGTGTTGGAATGGGACATCCAGAAACATCAGCATCAAGTCTGAATATCTCGCCAGCCTTAAGAATGATGACATCTTTGAACTTGGCATCAACCATTATTCTTGGCTCTTCTATATCATCTCTGCATGTTATTGCATCAGATGGTTCAGATGGTTGACTGACTGCACCAGCTGCATTTCTTGCATTTATTCTAAACTCATATTCTGCATTTTCAGTTAGCCCACTAACAGTAAACTCAGTTTCTAGAATGTTACTAAAGTTAGCCTTTAGCCACCGGCCATTAGGAAGATCTCTTTTCTCAACTGTATATCCAGTGATCTTAAAGCCTCCATTATATTCTGGTTTTGTCCACTGTAGAGTCACTGAATGTCTAGTGATATTCAGGGCAACTGGTTTACCTGGTGGATCAATTGGATCCAAGGCAAATGTTGGCTCAGAGGGCTTGCTTGGTTTACTCTTGCCAGCCATGTTTTCAGCTATTATACGGAATTCATAGGCAATACCATCTGTTAGACCTGAAGATTTATATATATTTCCTACAAATAGAGTCTTGCTGATTGTCTGCCACAGAATGCTGTTTCTCTCTTTTCTTTCAATATGGTAGCCTAAGATTGGACTTCCACCATCAGTAACAGGTTCATGCCAGCTGATGGTCATTGAATCCTTTGTAACAGCAATAACTTGAGGTGTGCCTGGGGGACCAGGGACCTTAAATGGATAAGCAGCAACAACAGACTCTGAGTTGAGAGCTGGGCCAGTTCCATATCTGTTTTGAGCCTTAACACGGAATTGATATTCCAATCCTGTTGTTAATTTTGTTGCTTTATATGTTGTGCGTATTACAGTAGAGGCCAGTTCAGTCCAAGATGTGCTGTTGGTTTCTCGTATTTCCACAATGTAGTTGCTTATTGGAACACCACCATCATTCTCAGGGGGATCCCAGGACAAAGTAATAAAGTCAGATGAAATTTCATCAAATTTGATTGGTCCTGTTGGAATTCCAGGAATATCATGTACCTGGACAGAAATGATATCACTTACTTCTCCAACAATGTTTTTAGCTGCCAAAGTGTATTTTCCAGCATCGGTTCTTATGCATTCATTGATATTTAAGATAGTGGCAGTTGCTGTTCTTTCCACATTAACTCTCTGAGTTTCTCTAAGAAGCTGATCACCCTTTTTCCATGTTACAGTCGGTTTCGG
Source organism: Lithobates clamitans (assembly GCA_037952925.1). Classification (NCBI taxonomy): domain Eukaryota; kingdom Metazoa; phylum Chordata; class Amphibia; order Anura; family Ranidae; genus Lithobates; species Lithobates clamitans. The sequence goes on from JBBGZY010000014.1 coordinate 9,860,981, forward strand.
TCTCCCAAGAACTGGGATTTCAACTTTGATGTTATCACCAGCTTTGGCAAGGACAGTCTTTTGATAAATGCCACGTAAGTCGAATTCTGGAAGCATCTGCTGTTCTCTGACAACTACTGGTCTGCTTTCCCGTGGATCACTTCTTCCTGCACTGTTGACAGCCATCACTTGAAACACATATTCTTCATTCTCATTTAGGTTTTTCACTACATAGTCCAGTGATTTTACTGTTGCAATATGTGTCCATTGATCAGAACCTTTCCTCTGTGCTTCAATTACATAACCTGTAATCTTGCTCCCACCGTCATGTTCTGATTTTGGCCATGCAAGGCTTACACTGTTCTTGGTAATGTCCATGATGTTTAGGCTTTCAGGAGGAGAAGGTGCTTCAGATGCTCTTATTGGTTCAGCGGTTTCAGCAGGTTCACCAATGCCAAACTCATTCTCTGCCTGTACTCGGAAGTAGTATTCACATCCTTCTGCCAAATTTGGAACTCTTAGAGAGCACTTCTGGCAGTTGGTTGTTATTGTTGAATAAGCTTTTCTTGTAGATTCCCGTTTTTCAACTATATAATTTGTAATACGTGATCCACCATCTATGAGTGGCATATCCCACTGCAAGGTGATGCTGTCTTTTGTAATATCTCTTGCTTTAAGGTTTGATGGAGGTCCTGGTGAATCCAAAACTTTGACATTGACAAAGCCAGATTTCTTTCCAGCTGCATTTTCAAGAGTCATGGTGTATTTTCCAGCATCATATCTGTTGCACTCTGTAATGATTAACAGAGAAAATGACTCTGTGTTCTCAATGTTGGCTCTTATCTTCAGTGGGACATCACCTTTCATCCATGTGACTTCAGGTGTGGGTCTTCCCTTAATCGGTACAAAAATACGAATGCTTAGTCCAGCTCTAACAACAAGAGTTCTTCTTAGCTCAGCATCAAGCTCAAAATCTGGAGTTTCTTCGCGGTCCTTAATTTCAACATCATCAATTTGTGCTGGTTCACCAGTCCCTACAGCATTAATTGCACGGATTCTGAATTTATATTTTGCCCCAGGCTGGAGGTTTGCCACTACAAATTCAGTGATTCTAAGTGCTGTCCCTGTTGTATCTTTCACCCATTCTTCTTCACCGTCCTTTTGATGTTCTACAACATAGCCAATTATGTCAAGACCACCATCATAATGAGGTTTGCCCCAGTGCAATGTGGCAGTAGATTTTGTTGTGTCGGTGACTTTTGGATTAGATGGTGGACCTGGTGGATCTATAATAAGAAACAGAAACCACAACATTAATAATCTGAAAACATAAATCTCAATATTTTAGTCACTAAAAATATTCACTTTCTTCATAAATTTTATGTGCACTCCAAAAAGCATAACTACTTGTATCCTTGTATATAGTAGCTATATGTTTGTTATTAAAACTTTTACAGTTGTTTTATTTTGACAAACAAGATGTCTTTATCCTGGAGAGGGCCTTTTAAGAATAAGTTCATCTTTTGGAACATATGACATATTCCACCTGTATTTAGGGTGGAACATGTATCATGTTCCAACAGCTGCAGCCTCTTCTCCTCACCTCCTTAGGGCGCCTACAGTGCTCTGTGAATAGGAAACTACAAGTACCAACATCATTTGCAGCTGTTGGCTTGTTGTTTCAATGAACTACCATGCCACTGTTGAGCACTTTGGTAGTTCATTCTCTCTTCCTGTCAGTGTGTATCTGCCTGCCCATATGAGGTACGAGCAGCCAAATACACAGACAAGTCTGCAGGAGTCCTGCATGTCACCCGTGATCTGCTGGTCCCAGGTGCAATGGTTTACAAGCTACATGTAAAAAAAAAAAAAATCACATTTTTAACTACAAACAGATGTGCAATAATTATGTTTTTTTTTTTCATGCACTGAACCCCAGGCAGATGAAAAATGTCAATTTATGTGGCTATTTGTTCAGTAACAATCATAAATTATATGTTTTTTAAGACACTAGGGTAAGTACCTGAATTTGACATGATAAGCTTCTAGCAACACCTATAAATTATAAATCAGACTAAGAGACTAATGCCCCGTACACACGGTTGGACATTGATCCGACATTCCGACAACAAAATCCTAGGATTTCTTCCGACGGATGTTGGCTCAAACTTGTCTTGCATACACACGGTCACACAAAGTTGTCGGAAAATCCGATCATTCTGAACGCGGTGGCGTAAAACACGTACGTCGGGACTATAAACAGGGCAGTAGCCAATAGCTGTCATCTCTTTATTTATTCTGAGCATGCATGGCACTTTGTGTGTCGGATTTGTGTACACACAATCGGAATTTCCGTCAACGGATTTTGTTGTCGGAAAATGTTATAGCCTGCTCTCAAACTTTGTGTGTCGGAAAATCCGATGGAAAATGTGTGATGGAGCTCACACATGGTCGGAATTTCCGACAACAAGGTCCTATCACACATTTTCCGTCTGAAAATCCGACCGTGTGTACAGGGCATAAGAGAGATAAAAGCAGAACAATGAGCGAATCAATTGGGCCATGTGCTTTAAAGGAGGAGAAGGAAGAGTGACAGACAGTTATAATATGGGAAAGGCACATATAAGAGAGATGTAAAGGCTGCACTGTGTCAAACATTATGTAATGTAACGTAACATACACAGTCAAACATTTTGTAACGTAACGCTGTGTATATTTGTGCTTGCATTGCTGTACTGTGGAATATGTTCTGTATCCTATAGCCAGAGCTCATATTTTAATTGCAACATGAAATTGGAATATTTCAAAACAAAGAATTTTATATGTATTTCTTTTTTTGACTTTGCTACATTGCTGCTAAAAAAAACCTTGGGTGAACCTTCCCATATTGAGTGACAGACAGTTGAGCTAATTGGTCTGCCTTTTCTCGTTCATTTTCCAGACATGGTTGTATTGTTGAAATGCAGTAGGGAAAATTAGGTTTTCAAACTGTCTTTGTAAATGTAAAGAATAAGTGGACATGAATACAAATCCCTTGATGGGTAAAACAGCTCTCTCATGTGAGATTGCTTTGTATTTACTGTAGCTGTTTGCCTGCAGTTCAGCTTTAACTTGAAAAGAATGTGCAACTTAATTTTTTACTGTTGATACATGTACTTTTGTTATTGCCTTGCAAATAATGTATTACAGCAATTTATTTTTGACACATGTACAAAATAATGTGAAAAATACTTCTAAAAATCTTGAAATTACTCACATGCAATATCTTTGGTTAAGACTGGTAGAGAAGAATCACTTGGTGGTCCTACTCCAGCTTTATTTTCTGCGCTTACTCGGAATTCATACTCATTGCCTTCTGTGAGTCCAGTCACTTTAAGTCTAAGGTCAGAAACTGGTTTCTTTGATGCTCTCACCCATCTCAGTCCCTTCTTCTCTTTTCTCTCAACAATGTAACCTGTGATTTCACTACCACCATCATCAACTGGACGTTTCCAAGCTATGGTTATTGTATCCTTAGTTACATTTGTTGCTTCTGGTTTGCCAGGAGGACCAGGAGGACCTAAGTGAGGAAATAAATGCATAAATAAGCATGGCTATTCTGGTAAGGATACATTTTATGTTAATTGTTCCATTTTATTACTTACCAAATCTGTCCACCATCTTCACTGGCTCAGATTGTACAGGTTCACCCACACCATATTGATTAACAGCAGACACACGGAAGATGTATTCATTGCCTTGGATCAGTTTGCTGACAACATGTCTACATGACTGAATATTTTCAGCCACCAAAGTCCAAAGCAAGCGACTGGTTTCTCTCTTTTCAAGAGTGTAAGAGGTTATTGGTGAACCTCCATCTTCAGCAGGAGGAGTCCAGTTGAGCGTAGCTTTTTCTGCAGATACGTTGCTGGTTTCAATTGGTCCTGGAGGGCCAGGGACATCTAAAACTTTGACATGCACATGCTCTTCTTTTGTGCCAAAAGGATTGCTGGCTGTTATTGTATACTCCCCAGAATCTTTACGGGATGCATATTTCACAGATAGGGTGGATGATGTTGGACCTGTTTCTATCTGCACAATATCAGATGGCTTAAAGTCCTTTCCTGCTTTGGACCACACAGAGGTTGGAGGTGGTTTGCCAAGAATTCTTGTTGCAGTCATGACAATTGTATCTCCTGCTTTAACTGTTAAACCTTCTTTAACAGCTGGATCAATAACAATTGTGGGTGCCTCTGTGAAGAGAATTGAAAATCAAAGGTCAGGAAATATTTTAGGTGATTCAGCTATATATATCAGAAAACATTAATAAAAAGGCTGCTTGACACATACCATACTCCTCCTTGCAAACAACAGTTCCAGTTGTCTCTGATGGAGGACTAATGGCACCTGCAGTGTTTTTAGCTCTTATTCTGAATTCATACTTTCCACCTTCTATTAGATCATTAACAGTATATGCACATTCCTGAACATTGACATGGTTGGCCTTCATCCAGCTCTTTGCTGGTAAATCACGTTTCTCAACAACGTATCCAGTCAGTTTGTGTCCACCATCATATTTTGGTTCTGTCCAGATAAGCGTTGCTGAACTCCTAGTGACACTGATCACCTCAGGTTTACCAGGAGGATCTAAAAGGAATCAAGAAATCAGTATCATGTACTTAAACACATTACTGCATTCATTTAACAAGGACTTTTGCACTTACCAATTGGATCAAGAGCCACAACTGACTCAGATGGCAGACTTGGTTTCCCAACTCCAGCAAGATTGATAGCCATAACTCTAAATTCATATTCTAGGCCTTCAGTTAAACCTGCAACTCTGTAGTCCCTCATTCTTAGTGGAGTGGTACTGGCTCTTTTCCAGAGCAGGCTGTTTCTTTCTTTGAATTCAATGTAATAGCCTAAACAACAATGTAATATCAAAGTTACAACCTACATTGCAAAATGTTTTAGCTTGATAGCATATACATTTGCAATGCACAACATGCAGGTAAAAACATCAGTTAATTTTTTTTTACTGTTGATGCAATGGTCATTCTAAAGCTACAATACACCCTTAGCTTAGCAATGCCCTCATTCAGTCTTTAGGGAACCTAAACCATAGGCACAGCTGTATATGGTCTCTGGTGGAGCCATATACTATCTTGCAGTTTATAGCTGGAATATGTTAACATGTTAAAAAAAATATATATATATATTAACGTGAACAATTTAACCTGCAGCTACATACGATATATGAACACTCTTTTGACATTGCTTCCAATTGCAAGGTATCTGTTTTTAGTTAAAAAAACATACCTGTGATTGGTGACCCACCAGTCTTCCTTGGGTCGACCCACGTGAGGTTTGCAGAATCGTGCCTTATTGTCACAATCTTTGGTGGCGGAGGAGCATCTGGTACATCTAGAAGACATAGTTAATGTAATTAGTCAACTTAAATTCTACATACAGGTGTGTATATTTTTAAACCACCCCCTTGCTGATGATGGCTTACCAAATGGATGCCTTGCCACAATTGAATCTGATTTAAGGCCTTCACCAACCCCATACTTATTTTCAGCACTGACTTTGAAGATGTATTCAGTTCCTTCATGGAGTCTGGTAACTCTGAATGATGTCTTCTGTACAGCAGAAGCACAGGTTACCCACTTATTTGTCACAGAGTCTCTCTTTTCCAGGATATAGTTTGTAATTTCCGAACCACCATCATCTTTTGGAGGAGCCCAGATCAGTGTGATAGCATCTGCAGTCACTTCATCAAACTTAACTGGACCTGTTGGAATTCCAGGTTTTCCAACTACTTTCACAAAGAGGGTAGATTCTTTGGTGCCAGCTGGATTCTTCAAAGTGATTGTGTATTTTGAGGCATCATCTTTCTGGCACTCACGAACTGTCAAGGTAGTGTTCACAGCAGTATACTCAACAGTTACTCTACCACTTTCAGTCAAAACCTTGTCTTCACCTTTCCTCCATGTAACTGTAGGTGCAGGCTTACCACTGACTGGGATTTTGAGTCGGAAAGTGCTTCCCTCCTTGGCAATGTAGCATAAATCTGGCAGATCCTTTAAGTCTAGATTTGGTGCAACTGAGGAAAAAACACTGGTGTTACTAAAGGAATGCAACAATAACACTGATTTGATTACTAAATAGTTATTGACATGCTTCAGATTGGGTAAGATACACATACCAATATCATCCCTGGCTACAATTGAAATTTCATTTGGAGAACTGAAACCAGCATCATTTTGGGCGACCACTCTAAAGGTGTACTCCTTTCCTTCAGTCAGATCTTTCATTGTGTACTGAAGATTTTTTGATCTCATTACATCTTTCCACTTGTCCTCGGAGATCAAATTCTCTACAACGTATCCAGTGATACGACTTCCTCCATCACTTAATGGTTTCTTCCATGCAATGGTGCATGATGATTTTGATACAGCCAGTGCTTTCAGATCTATAACTGGTCCAGGTTTTTCTAAAAGAACCAGACAAAAAAGCTTATTACTTAATATTGCCAGAAATAAGGAATCCATGCCCAATATGTAAAAATCTCAATGCCATATCATCTCTGCTGCAGCATTGTTTAATAACATATATATATATACAAATAATTACTTACCAGAAGCTTTCACAGCATCATGAGTTTCACATGGCTCACCAATGCCATATTCATTTTCTGCCAACACTCTGAAGAAGTAGGCCTTGCCTTCTTCAAGGTTAGTGATCCTAAATGATGTTTTAGCACAATCCGTTGATACTGTAGACCAAGCCTTTCTGTCTGCATCACGTTTTTCTACAATATAATTCTTGATTGGACTACCACCATCAATAACTGGGGGATCCCATGAAATCATGGCTGAGTCCTTGGAGGTGTCCTTAATGATGAGGTTTACTGGTGGCCCAGGAGTATCTATAATGCATGAACACATTTTTTTAAATATATGTATGCAGAAAAATTTTAAATGTTTGGAATGTGATAATCACATTAAAACTTTAACTAATCTATAAAAATTACCAACCCCAACTGCACCTCCTTTAGCTGCAGAGGTTGTGCACATGCTGTGACCATGACAGGAAGTATACCCCCATATGGATTGGGCTGTGCTGCAACCATGGTTGTGGCACGATGATACTGCATTTAGTGGGTTAAAACAGGCATTAAGTATAAATGGTGAACCACTGGGAGAAGTATAATTCTCAGTAAAGCGTTGCCAACATCCCAATATTTGTTAAGAAGAGACCCTAAACAAGGGCATAAGTACCCCCCGGGGGTACTCATGTCCTTGTTTAGGGTCTCTTTTTAACAAAACAGGCATCAAGGAGGTGACATATTACCTTATAACCACCTGTCAAATGTTTTTGAAAAGCGATGGGCTACTTTTTAGAGGTGCAGCAGTCTGTGCTGCTATCGCGAAGTCCTAAAAAAGCAGTCCTGATCGTAAAGAATCAGGGGTCAAGATTAAAACGAATGTAAGTACATACTGTATATATACACTCGTGCGCATATAAACATACACAAGCATATATACATGTGCGCCCACAAACAATCTTTTTGAAATCTGCAGTACTATACCTGGACTCGCTGCTGGGTACTGCATTGCCGGCAATTGCCCTGTAGGGGGAGGTGGAGAGCCCAGGACTCTGGAAGACACCTCCCCCTTCCTCTGCTCTGCACATAACTATGCTGATCGAGCTCCCGATGTACTGATGTTTTTGCAGAAGAGCGGGAGCTCAGTCAGATCCGAATGCCTTTCTGTACCAGGATGCCCCAGCACCCCTAACGATCTCTGATGGCACCCCGGTTGAAAAAAGCTGGGTAAGACTAATGGAAATCCAGAAAAACATTTTAAATGTGGACAAAGCAGGCACTTGGATGTGCTCTTTGTCCCCAATGTTGTTGTCTAAGAAGCACTTTTATCTTACTTTGTGCCACACTGTTTGAACCTCCTAAGTCTAAAACATTAATTTAACAGTAAATATCATTTACTTACCAAGCACTTTGACCACAATAGTATAGGACTTCACACCACTGCTGTTCTCTAGTGTCAAGATATATTTGCCAGCATCATACTTGTTGACATTTTCACAACGCAGGAAAGTGTCATGACTTGTAGTCTTGATATCAAGTCCCTGCCTCTCTTTAATGTTTGCATTCAGTTTAGACCATGATATCTTTGGATCTGGGCGCCCTCTAACAGGTACATAGATCCTCATTGTAACACCAGCACGGAGGACAAGAGCTTTTCTCAGTTCAGCATCAAGCTCTCCTTCAGGTGCAACTGTTTGATAAAAGAAAAAAGAATTACATTACATTCATGCAAACAGTAACAAAATAAAGTGAATCGTAATAATAAATGTACTTACTTAAAATGTCTTTAGCAGTATGTTTGTCTGGAATTTCACTGGGATCACTGTAACCAATTTTATTCACTGCTGAGACACGGAACTGATATTCAGTGCTTTCCATCAGGCCAGTAACAGTGTAGTGGGTGTCCTGCAGGTTTTTGGGCAAGTTGCATCGCACCCAGTTATCTGTGTCTGCTCGTTTAACTTCAACCAGGTAACCAATTATGGGGCTGCCACCATCATAAGCAGGTTTACTCCAGGACAGGCTTATACTGCTACGGGTTGTGTCAACAACCTTTGGGAAAGCAGGTGGTCCAGGTGGATCTAGAAAAAACATACATACATTTAATAGACTGTTAAAAAAAAAGTCAAAACAAAATCATAATTTGGATTTTATCCACTGGAGGTCACAACTTACACTGAGGATCAATAGCAATTACTGCCTTTGATGAGTTGCTAGGCTTGCCTGGTCCAGCTTTGTTCAAGGCAGTCACCCTGTACTCATATTCAGTACCTTCTTGAAGTCCTGTTGCTTTTACTGTTCTATCCATTACAGGTTTTCTGGTTACCTTGGTCCAATTGAAAGACTTTGTGTCACGTTTTTCAAGCATATATCCAGTTATTGGAGAGCCACCATCTTCAGCTGGTGCTTTCCAGCTTACAGTCATGTGATCCTTTGTAATGTTACTTATTACTGGTGGATCACACTGTCCAGGTACATCTGTGAAGAAGAATAAAACATTTTTAAAATAAAATGAGAGAGACAAAAAAGGAACTTTAACTACTTAAACTTCAAATGAAAATGTGAAGTTTGAGCTTCTCTGCTCTTGAAAGCCTCAGTATACATTTAACATATATCTTAAAAACCTCAGTATACATTTAACACATGTCTTACCATATGGGTTCTTAGCAATCACAGACTCAGTTAGGATAGGATCTCCAACACCATATTTGTTTTCAGCAGAAATACGGAACTGATACTCATGTCCTTCAATCAACTTCTCCACGCTGCAACTGGTGGTTTGCACATTAGCAGTCACTTGTGCCCAGTTAGGACGACTTGTTTCACGCTTGTCAATTACATAGTTTGTAATATCAGAACCTCCATCTTCAAGTGGCGGCTCCCAGCTAAGCATGGCCCGATCAGTATACATATGGTTTATCTTAACAGAAGCAGGAGGTCCAGGTTTATCTAAAGAAAGATTAACATACAGAGGTATTGACATTTTGTAGACATCATTTATGGAGTTTTAGTAAATTAACTGACATCTAAGGTAATTTTTTTTTTTTTACATAAACCAACTACGCTCATCCAAGGGTCTTTAAAAATTTCTACAGTCCACTTTTATCCTTGTCTGACACCCTGAAGTATGTTCATGCTCGGTGCCACTGTGCATATCTTAGTGTATCTTAGTATATCTTAGTGACAAGGATGAAAGTGGAAAGTAAAAAGTGCACACATGCAGAAAAGTGTTAATGCATACAGACAAACCTATTCAGGCAGTGCTTCAGCTGACTCAGGCTCAACTGCATTCAGACTCTGCAGCCTGTGCTAATGACGCCAGAAGAGCTAAATCAGAGCCTGTCATTACAATCGCTCTCCCTTTTACAAGCAATTGCACTATCATTAGTACACCTCACCCTCCCTTCATGGCTGATTGACAGGGAATGCAGTGCTGTCACAGAGGGGTTCCTTCTGTAGCAGCGTCACTGCCTATATTCACAGCAGGTCAACCACACAGGGATAATGTTGTGTATTATTGAGGACGATGACCCCCACCCAAATTGTGCAGTGCCCAAGTTGGCATGCCCTGGCTGGCATACACAGAATAGATCTCTGAGCTGCAGCCATGAACAATGTGTGCAGTGAGTGAGTGCACAGTGGACGCCATTTGCCTTGGGGCTTGTGTGCAATTGACATACTGCAAACATTACCAATACACAAACAAATATATTCTGTGATCAAATTACAGTTGTAAGGTAGTTAGTGATTAAAATTCATGTTTTTACAATTTAGTGTAATGGTTACAACTAGTAACATGAACATACCTAGGACTTTGAGCTTGATAGTTGCAGATTTGGAGCCACTGGCATTTTCTGCCACAATACTATATTCTCCTGTTTCCTTGCGGTTAACACTGAACAGTTCCAGAAGGAAAAGATTCCTCTTGGATGATATTTTAATACCTTCAGCAGGTTTTACAACTTCCCCGTCCTTTTTCCAGGTGACTGTTGGCATTGGCTTACCAAATACTTGAGCATCAAGACATACATTTGCTCCTGCTTTGACAGTGATCAGGGATTTCATCTGTATACTGAGGTCGATCTTGGGTGGAACTGAAAATAAAACAAAGAGTCAAAATCAGAATACTCTAAACTATTTTTATTTCTGGGCTTAATTTGAGCCGTTTTGAAATACTTGATTATGAAGGTTTTATGTTGTGTTAGCTTATGATAGTTTATTCATGTCTTAGCTAGAGAATATTATAAAGATGATGTAAATGATTTGCTTATCTAATGCAATATACTTTGCTCCAGTAAAAAGCCACATTTGTTTGCTTTCTCTTAGATAAATGAAATTGGAGTAATACCATTTTCTGCCTGAATGACAACTGGATCTGATGGTTCAGATGGCCTGCTGATGTTGATGGCAGTTTTGGCAGTTACTCTGAACTGGTATTTCTCATTCTCCTCCAAGTCGGTAACAGTAAATTCTTCTGTTGGGACTTGAGAAGCAGCAGTGTTGCACTTCACCCACTTTTCACCAGGAAGTTTGCATGCTTCCACAATGTAGCCAACAATTTTACTTCCACCATCGTGCTTTGGTCTTGTCCATACAAGGGACACAGTGCTCCTTGTGATATCAATAACTTCGGGTTTTCCAGGTGGATCTGTAAATTAACATTATTTTTAAGATATTTCAAATAAAATGGGCAGTTTGGTAGGGATAACATTGCCTGCAATACATATTATACATACCCACTGGTGCTCTTGCAGTGACATACTCAGTAGGTTTGCTTGGTTTGCTTGATCCAGCTCTGTTTAGTGCAGAAATTCTGAAAGTATACTCCAAGCCTTCAATCATGCCAATGCATGGATATTCTGTTGAGCGCACTGCAGTGTCATTGGCCTTGACCCACAAAAGGCTATTTCTTTCCTTACGTTCAATAGCATAACCTGTAATGGGGCTTCCTCCATCATTATCAGGTCTATCCCATGCAACAAATATGCAGTCTTTATTAACCTTGGTAACACGGGCATTCTTTGGTTCACTGGGAACATCTGAAATAACAAAATAATACTTTACATTTAATTTAAAGTGCACCTGTCTCACATTAATTTACATTTTAATATAATTAAACATGAAAGGATGCTCTGGACCTTTGTGAAGCATGTAAAGATTAGACAACATACTGAGGACAATGAAGATTGTCACAAAAGTTCAATAACTGCGAACTTTCATTATTATGCTATGTTAATGTCTATATATATTATAATGCATAGCATATAAATTTGGTTTTAATTTGGGTTAAAGTGATTGTAAATGAATTGAAAAAAAAAGGTTTATACTTGGAATTGCACAGAGCGGCTCCAAACCTACTCTTCTCAGGTCCCAGCCGGCGCTTCTGGCTCCTCCTTCCCAGGCAAGTGAGTGCCCCATAGAAAGCCGCTTCCTACAGAGGTACTCGCATAGGCTCACTTCCGATCCTCGCTGTCTGCATCAATTGATAAAGACAGCGGTGCTCGGCCCCACCCACGCTCCTCATCACTAGCTTTGATTGACAGCAGCAGGAGCCATTGGTCCTTCAGCAAAGCCAGTGAGACCAGGAAGTGAGGGGAGAGAAGAGCTGCAGATGGGAACAGTGCTGGATTGAATGAGGGTTCAAGTAAGTAAAAGGAGGGGTGGGGGGATACATTGCAATGAATGCATTAATGTAGTAAAAGTTGGTTTGTGTACATACCGAATGGAAATTTAGCAAGAACCTGATCAGATGTAATTGGTTCTGATACTCCAAAGCGGTTCTCAGCACGGACCCTGAAGACGTATTCTTGTCCTGGGATAAGTTTTCCGACACGGCAACCAGTTTTGGTGACTGATGTAACAGCTGTGATCCAGTCTCCCCTGCTTACATCACACTTTTCAACTACGTAGTTGGTAATGTTACTACCACCATCTTCAAGAGGCAAATGCCATGAGAGTGTGCAGGCATCAGAATCTATCTCAGAAATCTCAAAAGGTCGTTCTGGAGGACCTGGAATATCTGTAGCAAACCAACAACATATTAGTGATCTTTTTTGTATCTGATTCCAGTGAAAAATATTAGGCCTAAATAAACTCATACATACCCATAACAACTACACGGATCCTATGAGTGGCAACACCAGAGCTGTTTTCTGCAGATAGTGAGTAATATCCACTGTCTTTCCTTGTCACATCTTTTATTATAAGCACAGTGGAATTCTGTCCTTTGTGTACAGCCAAACGACTTGATGGATTAACATCAACATCCGCTTTCATCCATTTAGATACAGGTGCTGGTTTTCCGTAAACATGGGCTTCAATTCTTAATTTCTGTCCTGCTTTGATGCTTATCTGATCAGGCATTAGGATCTTAGGTGGCACTATAAATAAATAAATACATACATAGATTAAGCAATGATTAATTATTCAGCCTAAAATTTTTACTATAAAGGTTAAGTTCACCTTTTGCAAGTAAAAAATTTGCATTTATCATTTTTTTTCTTAGGAGCCTATAAAGCATTGTACCCATGATCAACAGATCCCCAGTGCAATGTCAGGCTTTTGCAGATTGTCTGTATAGCTGTCTGCTGTACCTCTGATACAGGCAGGCAAATATTGAAGTCCAGGAATATCAATGAACTATGAGAGTGCTCATCAGGATCCCTGCACACCCATGCTGTTTTTTAATTGTGACAGCGGTTGTGGGGAGAAGGTCCCCTGTCTGCCGTCACAGGGAAGGGGGAGGGAAATTGGGGGGTGAGGTGGTGTATGTTGAACATGTTACATGCAAATACAGGTATAACATTTGACAAAAGTGAACTTATCCTTTACAGATGCATTCAGATGGTAGAATTAAAATGGTAAATCTTGTGGAACATATTACTTACAAAGCTGTTCTTTAATCTCAAAGATTCCTTCAGTTTCTCTTGGCAAGCTCACACCAACAGAGTTTCTGGCTGCCACCCTGAACTTGTATTTTGTGCCTTCTTTAAGTCCAACAACCACAATATTTAAATCTTTTACAACAGAATATTGGGTCCAGTTGTTCTCAGGTTGTCCTTCAACTTGGTAGCTAATAATGTAGCCATCAATCTTGGCACCGCCGTCACGCAGGGGTGGAAGCCAAGCCAGTGTGGCACTGTTCTTTGTGATCTCTGTAACATCAAGCTTCTTAGGTGGATCTGGCTCACCTGTTGAATTAAACAGGTAAAATGTTAAGGCAAACAACAAAACAGGAATGCATTAATAATATAAATGATTCCCTTGGGTTCCTAGACAATATTAATATTATCAACTTAAACAGTAGCAGTGAAGAGTTTGAATTAGTTTGTCAGAACCTGGAATGACATTTTGATCCCATCCTTTGGCCCTAATGCTAATGTGTTCCTCTATGTAAACCCTTGTACTCGAAACCTGTTCAACTCCACAGTGGACCTTTCACTAAGACCCCCTTCTGTAAGACAGGTCCTCTAATCATGACTGGTGACCAAACAATAAGCCAATAGGCGAGCATAATTTGGAGGGGGGCATGTTTTGGGTTAAAAATGGTTAGATACAAATGTGGGCTGTTAAGGGGTCCAAAGAAAATCCCTACAAGTTCACTTAAATGGTTATATCGTACAAAAGTGATTTACTTTTTTGTGGCACTAGGTAATCCCAATATCCTGCTGGCTTTTTGTATCTTTTGAGATCCTTTGGTAACTCAAACTACAAGTTCTTCCGATCATTCTGAAATTTCCGATCAAATTATAAACTTGGAGTCGCAGTTCTCCAGTTCTCACACCTGTGGTTGAATTTATATATATATATATATATATATATATATATATATGTATATTTTTATATATATATATATATATATATATATATATATATATATATATATATATATATATATAAATATATGTAGCTCTACATATAAATAATTATATAGATATATAGATATATATATATAGAGAGAGAGAGATCTATATATAGATCTATATATAGATATATATATAGATATATATATGTATATATATCTATATATATAGATCTATATATCTCTCTACATATATAAATAATGTATTATATCATACATCTAACAAGGTAGAAAGGACCTTATGTAATGTTACTGTGACAAATGTGCAGGCTTATTATGTCAAGTGCAGAGATATTACTGCCAGAGTCGCTGAGTAATAAATTGTTATGTGATTTAACACACCAAAATCAGTGAAAAATGGAAAGTTGAATTAAAATATAGATAACATTTGTAGTACTTACTTATTGGATCTGTTGCGAGTACACCTTTAGGAGAGTCTCTTGGAACACCAGAGCCATATTCATTGACAGCTGTGACTCTGAAGAAGTATTCAGTTCCAGGTACAAGATTGGCAACCTTAAAACTAGTCTTCTTCCAGTCTGCCACCACTGTTGCCCATGTCTTTCGGTCAACTTCACGCTTTTCTAAGATGTAGTGTGTAACAGGACTACCGCCATCATTTTCTGGAGGTACCCATGAGAGCTGACATGACATCTTTGTGACATCTGAGACTGTAAAGTCAGCCACAGGTCCAGGAGTGTCTGTAGACCAAAACAAAAACACCCATTACAGCAATGCACCAAAACAAGTATATGTATTTATCGTTTTAATTGATTTACTTACCAAGTACCCTGACATTGACGAACACTGCTTTTTCTCCAGCAGCATTGACAAGTGACAAAGAATATTTGCCTGAGTCATCACGTGTAGAGTTTTGGATTACTAAGAAAGCCATGGTATCAAGAAGGTCAACTTGTCCTTTCCTGACAACATTATCAATTCCCATTCTCCTCCATGTAACTTTAGGTGATGGTCTTCCTCTCACCATTGCAAACAGTCTGATAGGACAACCTGCTCTAACAGTGACCAATTTTCTCATACTGGCATCCAGTTCAATTTCAGGAGATTCTGCAAAAAGGACAATGCTTACAATTAATATCATCATTCTACAATAAACATTATATATTTGCAATTGTTTTGTGAAAACAATATATACCAAGTATTTCTTTAGGTGACACAGGCTCTTTGAGTTCAGCAGGCCTTCCAATGCCAATTTGGTTCTGTGCAGAAACTCTAAACTCATATTGTTGCTTTTCATCAAGGGTGGTGGCAGTAAACTGTGTGTGGATCAACTGAGCAGCAACATTCAGTCTCTTCCATCCAGCCTCTGGATCCTTGTCCTTAACTTCAGTTTTAGGCCTCATTTCTACAACATATCCAATGATTGGAGCACCACCATCAAAGACAGGTTTTCCCCATCCCAGAGTAATGGAGGTCTTGGTACTATCAGCCACTTTTAGATTTGTTGGAGGGCCTGGAGGTTCTGAAAAAAAAAACAACAGTGATAAGCACCTTAAAATTAGCTTTTAAACAAAAAAGCAGTGAATAAAACAATCTTTAAATCAAAACTACAAAATACCTATTGGGTCTTTTGCAACTACAGGTCTTGATGGACCACTTGGATCTCCCAGACCGATTTCATTTTCTGCTTTTACACGGAATTGGTATTCATGTCCTGGGATAAGGTTTGTGACTTTCAGACGTCTTTCTGGGATGGAACTCTTAGTTACAGCAACCCATCTCAGTGATCTCTTTTCTTTCTTTTCTAGAATATATCCAGTGATAGACTTGCCACCATCATATTCTGGTGGGTTCCAGACGACTGTCATTTCTTCTTTACTTACTTTGGTGACCTCTGGAGGCTCGGGAGGTCCAGGCCTATTGTATTTTGTTTTAGCAACAATTGGTTTGGTTTCTGTGGGTGGACCAGTACCCAATTTATTTTCAGCACGTACTCTAAATATATATTCATTTCCTTCTATCAGACGAGTGACGTGTGCATGAGTGAGAATCACGGAAGCAGAGTATGTAGACCAAACCATTCGCTTGCTCTCACATTTCTCCAAAATATAATTTTGTATTTCACATCCTCCATCATCTTCTGGTGGATCCCAGCTTAGTGTACATCTGTCAATTGATACATCAGAAACTTTCAGATTTCTTACTTCGCCTGGCACATCAAGAACATTTACAGAAGCATGTGCTGTAAAGCTTCCAGCAGGGTTTGTGGCTGTGACAACAAACTTGCCACTGTCAGATCGCCTAGATTTCTCAAGGATAAATTTGGTGTAATCTAATCCAGTTTCAACTTTCAGCCTAGGTGATTTTGTAATATCTGTAGTATCTTTGTCTTTTGCCCAAGCAATTTCTGGTTGTGGTTTTCCTCTTACTCCAGCTTCAATTCTAATTGTTTCTCCTGCTTTCACAACTAGGACTCCAGTTAATTTCAAATCTAGTGCAGGTTTCAGTAATTCCTCCTTCACTAAAACTTCAGCTGTCTTTACCCAGTTGCTTTCCCCGCCTTCATTTTTGGTCTGAACTCTAAATTGATACAATTGATTTTCACTGCATCTATCTATAAAGTAAGAAGTCTCTTTGATACTTCCTTTATGTACTCTTTCCCATTCATCAGAATCTTTCAGTTTTCTTTCAACATGATATGATAGATTGGGACTGCCACCATCATAATCTGGCCGTCTCCATTTCAGGAAAACAAATGTCTTGCCTACTTCAGCAATGTGAAGGTTCTCAGGTTCACCAGGTTTTTCAACTGGATTGATGGCCAGAATAGGTGTCTTAGTTTCAGTAACTGGACCAGGACCAACCTTGTTTTCTGCGCAGACTCTGAAGAAATATTCATGATTTTCAATAAGAGATGCTTTTATCAACCTCTTTGTAAGATCAGAAGAGATGACATACCATCCTCTTTGACTTGGTTCACGGTATTCTACAATATAGTTTGTTATCTCGGAACCACCATTATCTTGTGGGTTTTCCCAGGCAACCATGCAAGAATCTTTGGTAACATAGCTTATCTTAAGGTTCTGACAAGGTCCAGGTCTATCAAGTACATTGACAATAACCACACCCTGGGCTTGGCCACTGCTGTTTTTTGCTACAATTGTATATTTGCCATGATCTGTCCTTGTTGCTGATTTTATCTGCAAGCCAACTGGAGGGAAATCCTGAGATATTTCAGTCCTATTGTCTTTAGTAACCACTTTACCATCCTTAGACCATGTAATATCTGGGTCAGGTCTGCCCTTGACACGAGCAGTAATGTTGATTGTTTGGCCAACTCTTACAGTCAGTAAGTCACGACAGGTCAAGTCAAGATCAACTTCAGGTGGGTGAAGGATGTCCTTGGCAATAACAGATTCTGGAAGTTCTCTAGGTTCACCTTCACCTACTACATTTGCTGCTTTTATACGGAATCTATATTCATTCCCTTCAATCAGACCTGGAACCCTGAAAGCACATTGTTTGATTAAGTCATCTGTGTTAATTCTGCTCCACTGGGCTGATCCTGATTTTTGACACTCCACAACATATCCTAAAATGGGGCTGCCTCCATCTCTAGTTGGTTTTGTCCATACCAAGTCAGCAGTTTCCCTGCTCTTGTCTTTAAGTTTGGGATTTATAGGTGGACCTGGTGGAGTTATAGGACGAGAAGCTTTTATTGGATCGGATATTGGAGATGGTTTACTTAGTCCAGCAATATTTTCAGCAAAAACTCTAAATTCATAGGTGTTGCCTTCATATAGACCAGTGGCACGGAACCTAAGATCAAGCACTGGAGTCTTGTTTACTCTGATCCATTTACCAGACAACTCCCTTCTTTCAACAATATAGCCACTAATTGGACTGCCACCGTCAGATTTAGGAATGGTCCATGAGACTGTTGCAGCATTTTCAGTGATGTCAAAAACCACAGGCTTTCCTGGTGGAGATGGTGGGTCAAACATATGTTTGGCAACAGTTGGTTTTGACTCTAGAGGTTTACCAATACCCATCTTATTTTCAGCACTGACACGGAAAGTATATTCATAACCCTTCTGGAGTCGTGGAACCTTTGCTTTAGTTTGAGTGCTTCCAGAGCTAACTATTCCCCATGTTTCTTTCTTGCCTTCACATTTTTCCACAATGTAGTTCATTACTGCACTTCCACCATCATCCTTTGGTGGCCTCCAGGAGATAACCATGTATTCAGGTGTAACCTCCA
The DNA here is from genome assembly GCA_037952925.1 of Lithobates clamitans. Taxonomy (NCBI): domain Eukaryota; kingdom Metazoa; phylum Chordata; class Amphibia; order Anura; family Ranidae; genus Lithobates; species Lithobates clamitans. The sequence goes on from JBBGZY010000014.1 coordinate 9,879,632, forward strand.
GGATATTTAATGGACCTGTTGGTGGCCCAGGGACATCCAAAACGGTTAGATGCAGAGCTACTGTCTTGCTTCCAGCAACATTCGATACTGTCAGCAGGTATTCTCCTGTATCCTTTCGTGTACAGTCCTTAATGGTCAGCACAGTTGAAAAACTGTCAGTGTCAATTTTGTAGTTGCCTTCAGATTTGATTTCTGTACTGTCTGTCACCCATTTTGCAGTTGGAAAGGGGATTCCTCTAATAATGGCAGGAAGTCTTACAGTTGTACCAGCTTTGACTACAAGACCTTCAATTAACTTAACATCAACTTCAATGGTTGGAGCAGCTGAAATTAAAGATATAAAATTAAATTGTGTTCAACATTGCAAAGTAAATGTTTATATTTTTATAATATTAATAATGATGATAATTACCCAGTTTTTCTTGACACTCTATTGGTACAGTTGTGTCTGGCCGGCCCAATCCTGCAATATTTTGAGCTCTTACACGGAATTTGTATATCTTTCCATGGGTCAGACCAGTGACCACACATTCTGGTATAGAGACAGTCTTGAAGTTGGTCCAGTCCTCTGCCCCATCTTCCTGATAGTCAACTACAAATCCAGTGATCTCAGAACCACCATCACGGTCTGGATAATTCCAAGCAAGAGATACCTCGGTCTTGTCTACATCTACATGATGAAGGTTCTTTGGTGGTCCCGGTGGATCTGAATAATAGATAAAAATGTTGTAATATTGCCAAAAACACTATATTTCTAGTGAAATATTTTCATTTTCAACAAGACAGATTCAAAACAATGCTTACAAATTGGATCAATGGCCTTTATTGGTTTTGGTGTTTCAATGTAAGAGCTTCGTCCATATTGGTTTTCTGCAGCAACTCGGAATAAATACTGTGTGCCTTCCATTAGATGTCTGGCCATAATACTGTGTTTCTTAGATGTAGTTGAAATTGGCACCCAACGAGGATTGGCAACATCACGCTTTTCAACAATATAATTGGTAATAACAGAGCCACCATTGTCCTCAGGTTCTTTCCAGGTAAGATAGCAAGAATCTCTCCTAATTTCACTTACTAGTAGATTCCTTGGTGGACCAGGTTTATCTGAAATATAAAACGAAAACTTGGTTAATGCTCATCATTTATTACTTTTCTTATTTCAACTAATAAGACAGAACATTACTGTATCTTACCAAGTACAATAACTTTTACTTCAACCGTCTTAGAGCCTGCTTCATTTTCTACTGTGAGAGAATAAACTCCTGCATCTTCCTTGACACAGTTGCGGACTTCAAGCTTACTTCCAACAGGTGTGACCACAATATCAGCCTTTGAAGGTACCTCTTTGTCTGCCTTCTTCCAGGTGACTTTTGGGAAAGGCATTCCTTTGATTACAGCACTGAGTGCAATAGTGTTTCCAGCTTTAACATGTTGTTCTCGTGCCATATTAGCATCAATTATCAACTCAGGAGGTTCTGAAATTAACATGTATGTGTCAGTATTTATTAAGCACTATTGAAAATTTAGCAGCTAGGTGTTTTACTGAAATTAAGATCTCACCAAGTCTGTCTTTAACTTGCACTGGGTCTCGGACATAGGCAGGTTCAGATTCTCCAGCAGAATTCACTGCTTTGATTCTAAATTTGTATGTGTCACCTTCTGTAAGTCCCACTACTTTATGTTTTGTATCAGGACAGCCATCAGGGGCATGGTTAGATTTCTTCCATTCTTCCTCACCAACCTTTTGGTATTCAACAAGGTAACCAATTATCTTGCCTCCACCATCATGTCTTGGAGGGTGCCAGGACAAATCAACTGAATTTTTGGTCTTGTCAATGGCTTCTGGGTTGACTGGAGGGCTTGGTTTCACTAAAAAGTAAAATTAAAAATTTGATAACATTTTAAATGATTCATTTTAAAGTTTCATTTTTCATGAAATTGTGTAGCAGATATAAAACATTGTAAATTACATACTGTAGGTATCTTGTAAATTGAAAAAAAGTATTTTTAACCACTTGCAGACCACCCACTGTACCTATACTGAGGCGTGGCGGCCACTCTGTGCCAGATCATGTACCTAGTATGTGATCTGAGACCCACTGATCGTTTGGGAGACAGGCAGATCGCCGTTCTGTGAGAGGGGAATGTACTGATCCTGTGTTTCTGCTAAGCAGGGACATGGATCTTTACCTTCCCCCAGTCAAAGCACCCCCCAACAGTTAGCAAGCACTCCCTAGGATGACATTTAACACCTTGATTGCCCCTGATGTTAACCCCTTCCCTGCCGGTGTCATATTTTTTAGCACTTATACTTGTATTAGTGTAACTGGTCCCCAAAAAGTGTCAAAATTGTCAGTTAGGTGTCCGATTTGTCTGCCACAATATCGCAGTCCCGCTAGAGGTCGCTGATTGCCACCATTACTAGTAAAAAAAAAATTAAAGAAAAATATCCCATAGTTTTAGATGCTATAACATTTGCGCAAACCAATCAATATACGCCTATTGGGATTTTATTTTACCAAAAATATGTAGCAGAATATATTGGCCTAAACTAATGAAGAAATTTAATTTTTTACATTTTTTATTGGGTATGTTTTATAGCAGAAAGTAAAATATATACATATATTTTTTTAATTATCTGTCTTTTTTTGTTTATAACGCAAACAATAAAAGCTGCAGAGGTGATTAAATACCACCAAAAGAAAGCTCTATTTTTGGGAAAAAAAGGCCAATTTTTTTTTTGACCGCACAATTGTCAGTTCAAGTAACGCAGTGCCGTATTGCAAAAAATGGCCTGGTCATGAAGGGGGGTAAACCTTCTGGAGCTGAAGTGGTGAAAAACTGAAAAATGTGACATAATTTCCAAAGAAAATTTTTGAAATACAAATTATAATTTGGTTAGCTGAAATAATAAAATTATTCTCATACCTATTGGATCATTGGCAAACACTGGTTTGGATGGTGGACTTGGATCACCGACACCTACTTCATTCTCTGCTGATACTCTAAATTCATATTCACATCCCTCCAGAAGGTCTGTTACCCTGAATTGTGTGTCTGGATAAATAGGCTCTCTTGACACTTTTGTCCACCTATTGGCCATAGTTTCCTTCTTTTCTACAATATAGGCAAATATAGGTTTTCCACCATCACGGGGTCGGTTCCATAAGACTAAAGCAGACTCTTTTGTAACTTCTTTGACAAGTGGTTGCTCAGGTGCCTCTGGAACTCCTACACAGAATAAAAAAGAATTTAACTAAAATGGCATTATATCACTACATAAATGTGCATTTTAACAGTGTAAATGATAACATACTGAAGCGATCTTTGGCCTTCATTTCATCTGACAGTAGGGGATCACTGATACCATACAAATTTTCTGCACAGATGCGAATGATGTATTCCCTTCCTTCAATCAATTTGGGAACCTTGCAGGTAGTTTTGTTGGTTGCCGATGTTACAGGCATCCAGAGATCCCTGTTTGTGTCTCTTTTCTCAATGATATAGTTGGTTATTGCACTACCACCATCATCAAGAGGAGGCTTCCATGAAACAACCATATGGTCTTTATGAACCTCATCAAAAATGACAGGACCAACTGGTGGTTGTGGACGATCTATTCAAAGCAAAGAGTAGAAACAATAAAGCATTTAACATTTGGTGGAACAATAACTTCCTTTTAAACATGCTTCATAATTCTTTAATGTCAATTACATATTATTGAATGTGTTATCCTTACCAGCAACAATCACTTCACACCGTCCCTTTCTTGCTCCAGTGCTATTTTCAACAATCACCCAGTATTTGCCTGAATCTCCCCTTACAGATTTAAGTATTCCCAAGCAGAGTGTATTTGGAGTGGTCTTGATTTTTGTGCGGTCATCTTCCTTAACTGTTATTTCATCTTTGAACCAAGAAACTTTAGGAGCTGGTTTGCCTGAGTACCGACCAGTCATTGCAAATGCCTCTCCAACTCTTACAATCAGTTTATCTCTGAAATCAAGCTCAATTGCTGGTGGAGCTGGTAACAAAAGAAAAAGAAATGTTTATTATCTAAAAAATCCAGAGCAATTTTAAAAATAAAGTGAGCTGAAAGGGACCCAGAGGACATCATACCTAGTTCATCTTTGCAAGTAATTGGCTTAGTGCAGAAGGACGGTTTGCCTTGTCCAACAATGTTGACAGCGCTGACACGGTATTCATATGTGTCACCTTCCTTCAGTCCATCGTGGACATATTTCCTATCTAGCAGCTTTTCTTTTGTGGCTCTATAGAACTTGTCCTTGCCAATAAGGCGGCACTCCAGTATATACATTGTGATATCAGATCCACCATTGTATTTGGGTGGATTCCAGCTTAGGCTTATTGAATCTTTTGTAACTGCAGTTACTTGAAGATCTTCAGGACGCTCAGGTACAGCTTTATGCAAAAGGAAACACCATGTTACATTTTAAGATAACAGCAGAAATTAAAAAAATAAATAAATATATATATATATGGCTTTTCTAACTTACACATTGGTTCTTTTATAACAATTTCTCGTGGAGTCTCAACAAATGGACCCATGCCAATACTATTTTCTGGTGCAATACGGAAGAAGTAAGCTACTCCTTCTATAAGTCCTTGCACTACTGCATTTTGCCTTGTTACAGTGTATGTCACTGGAGTCCATCCTCTACGATCTGCTTCCCGTTTCTCAATTATATAATTAGTTATTGCTGAGCCTCCATCATCCTCAGGAGAGAACCATGTCAGCTTACAAGAGTCATTTGTTAGATTTTCAGTCTGGAATGGCTGGCTAACTGGTCCAGGAACATCTGCAAATGATGAAAGAAGTTCAATGATATACTGTATTTCACTTCACTTAATTGAAATTTATATCATATAAATAAAGGCAGAAAATGTTTAGGTGTGATATTATAAACAAGAGAGAAGTTCCCCCAAAAGATGGGGTTTTTAGGCAGCACAATGATAAAGAAAATCAAATTCAGTATCAAAAATATGACAAATTTATTAAAGTATACCATAAAAGTTAAAACAGTGAGCTCCAGTGGGGGGCATTTAAGATAAAATTACATTGCATATTAATAGGCTGAACATATATTGGCAGACATATATTCACAACAACATTCAGTAGCATGAATATTTGAACCTCTATCCTCCTGTCCCCCCCAGGAGAAGGACACTGGGCACCCCTACCGCCACCGCGGTTCAGGCCGGGGTAGTGAAAGCAGCGACGTGGCTTGCGAGAGGTCACACTCTTAGGTACCACCCACCAGACTAGCAAGAACAACCAGGGAGCACAGAGGGTTACACCTCAAGGGGTACTAAAGGACACGTGTTTAGGCACTGTGTTGCCCCATATATGAGACTGGTGCCTGTTAACCAAACCCGGGATTGGTCATAGGATATAGCGGACTCGGTGGATTGGTATCCCACACTGAGTCCACCAGTTTGGTATAAATTGAAAAAGTGCCTGCTGTTCACCAGGAAGGAAAAGAGACTGTGAGGTCTGATATTATAATGCTATTTACTATAGATAATGCGCTAATTGTAACACAAACATAGCTTTTTTTAAACTACTGCTTACCTAATACATCAACAATGATGGTCTTTTTTCTTTCACCACCAGCATTCTTAGCAACCAGAGTATACATGCCTTGGTGACTCCTCAGGCATTTCTTAATGACCAAAGACGAACTGATAGCTGTTGTTTCAATATTAGCCTCTGGGGGCAAAGCTCTGTCATCTCTGTTCCACAAGATTTCTGGAGCTGGCTTTCCAGAAACATAAGCTATGATTCGGATTACTCCACCAGCATGGACAACAATTCTGTCTTTAACACTGGCATCCAACTGAATGTCAGGTAGAACTGTAAACATTAAAGAGAAGCAGTTTACGTGTAACTTCACTAGGAAGCTGATATTACATATTGATTATAGATTTAATATATATAGTATTTAAAAATATATAACTATCGAAAAAATATTGACCATGTCACATATAGGTACTGTAGGTCTAAAAATTAGGTACCTGTTCTGTCTTTGGCTTCAATAACATCCGTGACATCACCTGGTTCCCCAACACCAGCAGCATTAACAGCTCTTACTCTGAATCTATACAAGCTTCCTTCTTTCAGCCCAGGTACAACAAACTTGGTTCCTCTGATTTCTTTATCTTTTGCCTTTAAAAATGTAAATGTCATTTAATTGATATAATGATATGAGTGATCGCTAAAGAACACAAAACAAAAAATATTCTAATGCAGCCACACAGGACTATACATTTTTTCATAGTTATAGTTTAAAGTGGTTTTAAAGTCACAAGTCTTTTTACCTTAATGCATTACCTACATTAAGGTAAAAATAGCCTTTCACTACTTCACCCATCCATAATACTTACCTGAGTCCTGTATCAATACAGCCCTGTGCCTATCTGCAGCAACGCTGCTCTCTGGCTTCCTGGTCTCCCAGGGCATATTGGTAGCAATGAAAACTAGTGGCTCCTGTTGCTGTCAATAAAATCCAGTAAGGAGGGAACAAGGGGTGGGGCAAAGACACAAAGTGTGTGTCTATGTACACAAACAGCCCAGTTTAGGTGCAAGCCCACACAACTGGCCACACAGCAAGCGGCTTGCTATAGAGGCAGACACAAGAGAGAAAGAGCAGAGAGCACCAGTGGGGGACCCCAGAAGAGGAGGGGGCCCTCTGTGCAATACCAGTGCACCGAACAGCTAAATATAAACCTTGTTTCTTATTTTAGGTAGGTCTTTAGAACCACTTTGTTACATGCTTTTTTAATACTGTCTTCTACCAACCTTTTCCCACTCCTCCTTTCCTTCTTCCTTGTACTCCACAAAATATCCTGTAATTGGAGACCCACCATCTTTAGAGGGTGGAACCCATTCTAGATCAGCAGTAGACTTTGTCCAATCAGTAACTTTTGGAATTGGTGGTCCGGGTGGAGCTATAAAAAAGATATATGTAAACATGTATGAATATGAATATTGAATATTGAATATTGAATATATATATATTGCAAATAAAAAACAATAGTTAGATATCTGCTAAGGCTGAGTGCACTCACATATTGGGTCTCTTGCAGTTACAGGATCAGATGGCAGACTTGGAGGGCCAACTCCAGCTCTATTTATAGCCAGCACACGATACTGATAATCACTTCCTTCAATGAGTCCTGTGACTTTGTAAGAAACACCCAGTGTCATAATCTTGATTGGATCACGGTTTACTCTCTTCCATCTCTTTCCTGTAGTCTCTTTAAGTTCCAGCCAGTAGCCTGTCACAGGTGAGCCACCATCATATTCAGGCTCTTCCCAGTTGACAGTCATAGAATCTCGTGTAACACTGCTGACTGATGGCTTTTCACATTGTCCTGGAACAGCTATAAATACAAAGAATAAGTATGTTATGGAAATATCATTATCACATGTAGATATTTAAGGGTTAATGGCATTTTTGTCAGATTCAGGATTGCTGCATTTAAATGCTAAGGGAGTTCCTATTCCCATTGAAAACTTACTGTAGCTGGACAGTAAGTCTGGCTTTGGAGGAAACAAAGCTGGGTAAAAGAAGAAGACACCAGCAACTGCCTGTGCTCTATATGTGCATGTGCAATTGATCATTGACTGAAAAATGCATTCTGGCCATTAGAATTCCAAACTCCCTATATTTAAATGAATTATTGTTTCATTGAGTGGGTAGATGAATATTACTTTGTGGGATACTTGAAGCAGGATATAGATAGATTTGGTTTGACTGCATGGCACATAGTTACATACTTGGTGAGACTGAATAAAGACACAGGCCCATCCAGTTCAACCTATTGTATACAGGTGTGTGTGTGTGTGTTTATATGTGTACATGTCACTACAGATTCCCAATAGTTACATAGTTGGTAAGCACATACTATTTATAACTGTGTAACTGGCATCTTTAATATTTTTTATTTAGTAAAAAAAAAATCTCTTTTTACATTTTTGTAAACACGTAATTTATTTGAAGACCACTGTAGTCCATAAGACAAATATTTCTCTATCTATGATCGGTATTGTTTGCATTAAAATACATTTGTGCGTAGCATGCCCAAATAATAATAAACTTACAATACAGGTTTCTTGCGGTTTCAGGCTCACTGTCAAGTGGAAGACCAACACCATACTTGTTCTGTGCCATAATGCGAAACACATATTCATGACCCTCAACAAGTTTTGGTATTGTGTAGATGCATTCTTTAGCTTCTATAGTTACAGGGGACCACATTTTCCGATTTGCTTCTCTCTTTTCAATAACATAATTTGTAATCTTAGAGCCTCCATCATCTTTTGGTGGAAGCCAAGCCAATGTCATGTTTTCTGCTGTTATTGCTTCAAATTTAATTGGTCCCTCTGGTGGTCCAGGACGTCCTGTTAGAAGCAGGAAAAAACATTTTGAAATTAACTTATTAAAACCGAAGAACTGGATTTAGTAAAAAAGTTAAATGAGCATATTTATCAACTTGTTTTAAGAAAAAAAAAAATATTTTGTTTATGATATAATGTTGAAAACATATTTCTGGTTGGTTGCTGAAGTATATGGAACATAAATTTTGAACTAGCATTAAATAAATAGCCAACTATTAACATTTGTGCCAAAAACAAATACAAATAAAAACAATAAACGTCTGTATTTACCAAGTACATTCAATCGCATTTCCTTGGAATCAGCACCCAGATTGTTCTCAGCTGTCAGAGTGTATAAGGCTGTATCTTTTCTACGAGACTGATGAATTACCAATGTGCAGTCATTTTCACCAACAACTTTATTAACATGCTGGTCATACTGCACTGGTAGTTTGTCATCTGGCTTGTTTGGAGGTGCTTTGTACCATTTCAATGTGGGGAATGGGCAACCCTTAATCTTGGCCAGAATGTTGATATCTGTTCCTTCTTCAACTTCCAAAAATTCTTTAAGCTCAATTGAAGGAGGACCTATGGAAAGAAAATGGAACAATAGCAATAAATATATAATAATTGTATAATAATTTGCATATTAACATAGCAAAATATATTTTTTTCTACATACATGTCTGGTCTTTCACAGCTACTGGGCCAGCAGTTGAAGATGGTTTGCTATTTCCGGCCTCATTCACCGCTCTAACACGGAACTCGTATTCTCCACCCTCCTTCAGGTCTTCAACAATGAATTTTGTTTCTTCCACATCCCGTTTGTTACATTGCTTCCAGGTTTCTTTGCCTTCTCCACTTGGATCCCAAACTAAGCGTTCAATGATATAATGAGTTACAGGTGCCCCACCATCATTCTTTGGTGGCCTCCAGGTTAGTGCCACAGAATTCTTTGTCACAAGGCCAACCTTTAAATGAGTTGGTGGTTCAGGTGGATCTATAAAAACATAAACTACTGTCAAGTTTAATAAAAAAACAAAGCACTGTCAAGTTTAAACAATGCCAGTATTGCAAAAATTTTAGAGACACAAAACATTGAACTCAATGAGCAAAGTTGTAAATTTACCATCCTGCATAGCTTTTATTTATACTTACGGATAGGATCTCTTGCTCTTGTTCTCTGGATGGTTGAAATTGGAGGTCCAGTGCCAAATCTATTTTCTGCTGTTACCCTGAAGAAATATTCCTGTCCATCAATGAGGTCAGGTACAGTAAATGAAGTGCCTGCACAGTCAGTTGTAACCTTGCCCCATGATTTTCCTTCCACTGTCTTCTTTTCAATGATGTAGTTCCTAATTCTGTCTCCACCATCATTATCTGGGGTTTTCCATGTGAGTTTAGCAGTAGATCTAGTGATATCGCCAACTTTTAGATCCTTTGGAGGCCCAGGAGCATCTGTAGTGTAAAGTATTTATCAAATATACCATATCCCTAAGGGAAGATGACAAGAACTGCACATTTACTCAATCTATATAATCTTACCCAGAACATTGACCCTGACATTGACAGTTTTCTGGCCAGCTTTGTTCTTGGCAGTGATGCTGTATTTTCCAGAGTGTCCCCTTTTACACTCAGGAATTATAATAACTGAAGTAGTGTCAGTTGCTTCAACCTAAAAAAAATCAGAATAATTTATTCTTTCTTAATATTTTAATATGTATATTATATACCCGTATATAACATATGAAAACACTAGAGACAATAAGTATTAAATAAAAATATTAACTACATACTTGTGAATCAACTGGAATATTGTGGACTTGATCCTGTGTGGGAAAGAGGATATAAACTGAGTTCAGGCATGTATATGCAATAAACAGTGAACACTTATTTGTATGCTGATGGTATGATAATCTGTTGCAGTAGTAATTTGACTGATATTTTTTAGTGTGGTGATTGGAAAGTTGAATCTCATAATGACTTATTTTCTCTCTCAAACTCCAGTGGTGAGTAGACATGTGCATTCATTTTTGTCCAAATGCATTTTCATCCGAATTTCAGGTATTTTCGTTATCGTTTTAACAAACGATAACAAAAGTGCAGAATCCGAAAAACCAAAGATCCGACATAAACAAATGCTTTATTTTTGTTTTCGTTGCTACAACAGTTCGATATAGATAGGAGATTCGACATGGTGATGACAATAACAATCTGTGTCCATCAAACCTGTGGTCGAATGTGCCTAAACTTAACTCTATTAGTCCAAGATTATTCTACATAGAGAGAAAAGATTTGACATAGAGAGAAAAGATTCGACGTAGGGGAGAAAAGATTCGACGTAGGGGAGAAAAGATAAATAAAAATAATGATGATGATGAATGTTATTGGCCAATTGTAACCAAAGAGGAGGAGCAGTAAAATAGCTAGGACTAAGTACACACGTACTTCGGCTTATGGTGTCTGTTGAAAGTTCTAAGAAGATTAGACGGAGCAGGTAAAATATACGGCGTTGTACAGTTTAGCTGCTCCGTCGAATCTTCTTTGAACATTCAACAGACACCATAAGCCTTCAATGACAGATTCGACCATAATTTGGATTTTCAAACGAATGCAATTTTTAACGAAAAACGAAATAAATAAAAACAAATTTCGGGAGTAACTAAATAAATGTATTTTTCAGACGAAAACGAAATTCCGAAACGAAATATTTCAGTGTGCACATGTCTAGTGGTGAGATGTCTACACCAAAATTCCTTTATGGCAAATTTGGTAGTGTTTTGCTCAGATTAATTATCCATACTGTAGAATAAACAAATTATCAAGGAGAGGGCAGAGTGGGGTTTTCATTCTGGAATTTTTGCTTAGTTAAAACATGAACTATTGAGGGAAAGCCTCACTGTTGTTGTCTTGTCAAAAACAAAGCAGATTAATTAATTTTCTAGAGCCAACCCAAAACTGAACTATCACTTTGGAATGTAGCCTTGTAGCCTTCAAATCTGTTACTTTGTTACTTTTTTTAAAATTCTCCTTCAAAAACTACAACTTATATACGTATAAGTAGTATCATTGATAATATTTTTTTTTTTCAATGAAAATCCTTTACTATGTTTATGATAATGGTGACTATATCCAAAACATAGGTCTATTTATAAATGTTTTCACACAAGATTCACACAGTGTTCACATAAGATTCACACATTTTTCTAATTGGATTCAATTGTAAAAATGTTAAACCTTGATGAAAGTTGTGTGTATCTTATGGGAAAACATATTTTAATGGACCTTAGAGCATCTGTCTAAAGATTCACCACAAACATCTACATGAGATGAACTTTATGAATATTGTTTTCACTCTGTATATCTCTGAATTAATTTTTTTTTATCATTAAAACCACTTGCTTACTGGGCACTTAAACCCCACTCCTGTCCAGACCAATGTTCAGCTTTTAGCATTGTCACTCTTTGAATGACAATTGCGCGGTCATACAACACTGTACCCAAATGAAATTTTTATCATTTTTTTCCCATAAATGGAGCTTTCTTTTGGTGGTATTTGATCACCTCTGCAGTTTTTTATTTTTGTTAAAAAAATTTAAAAAGACCGAATTTTTAAAATTTTTTTTATATATCTTTATATTTTGTTATAAAATTTTGAAAACAGGTAATTTTTCTCCTTCATTGATGTACGCTGATAAGGCGGCACTGATGGGCACTGATAGGTGGCAGTGATGGGCACTGATGGATGGCAGTGCTGGGCACTGATGGGTGGCAATAATGGGCACTGATTGGTTACACTGATAGGTAGCACTGCTAGGTGGCACTGATTGGCACCACTGGTGGGCATTGATAGGTGGCATTTGTGGGCATTGACAGGTGGCACTCATGGGCATTGATTATTGGCACTGGTGGGCACTGGCAGGTGGCAATGCCCGGTGGCACTGGCAGGGGATACTGGTGGGCACACATGAGGCAGAATTGCCTCCTTCCTCTTCGGGACTGATGTCCCTTTCACATAAGCTGGTGATCGGCTTTTTTTTCTCCTCACGCTGAAAAAAAATGATTATGTGATTATGTGATCATTGGCTGACAGCTTATCACATGGTACGGGGCCAGGATCCGCCCCTTACTTGAAACTGTGATCACCCGAGTCTCAGTGATTTGGTGATCACAGCGCGTGCTGCACACGCCCTGCAGGGCACATGCACAGGGGAAATTCAGATGCGCACTGTGGCCGTCATTTGGCTATAGCACAGAAGCCAAGTGGTTAACAAAAATATACTATAGTCTCAATTTATGTTTTTCAATAGAATGTACTGAACTGCCAATGTGTTATAATGTATTTGTTACATGTAGAAGAAGGAATTAAGGTGGAAGAAGGTGGAATACCACCGTAAAACTGGGTATGAGGAAACAGTGGCATGTTAGCAAAGAAATAAGGTCATTTATAAGAAAATCCATTTCTGGGGCTCATTGTGCCTCATTTTACCTTTATTTCTTTCTGTGCCACTCCGTCAAACTCCCAGGATGTTTTGGGTACAGGGCGGCCTCTGATGATGGCAGAAATTTTGATTTGGCTACCAGCACGACAGTTCAGATAGTCTTGTGCCTTCAGATCAATTGAGATATCCGGCTCCTCTGTAGAGGGGTAAATAAAACACATGTTTAAAACTTACATTTTTAAACTTTATACTTCTGCAGTCAAATTGGTATAATACCTAGGTTATATTTGGTACATGTTACCATTCATGTAGCATAACTAAAAATAAAAAATTTTAAAAATTGTTGCTTACCAGTTTACTCACTTTAGAATCCTGCTTGGCTTTCCCCTTTTATGTTATGTTAAGGAAGGGGCTGGGGAATTATGTTTACCATAACTAACTATGTCTGTTTTAAGCTGGCAAATATTATTAGTTGTTAACTAGATGTCTGTCCTAACAATAGGGTAAAGATCTCAAAGCTGGGGTGATACATTGTATATTCATGCATAAAAATAAACTGTCCCCTCACCAGTGTAAAACAGTTCAGATGACTAAAATATTACTAAAACTAATATTGGATTTTAGTCAAAAGACTATGAGGTTTTAGTCATAAATCGAAATTTGACGTAAAAATTAACGCTGCACTACCACATAAGAATAAGTAGGGGGCATCTACTAAGCTGCTGAAAGAAAAAGACGTTTCTTATTTTTTTTTCTTAATATTTAATGTTGGATATATTCAGGTAATATGCGCAATGGCATTACAGCCAATAGAATTCACAACTTTTTTTTTTTTTTATATATATTTTAAAGTTGTACTTCTTTTTGTCAAAAAGTAATATTTTTGTTTATGAAACTTGGATTTATTTATAAAGATGTTATATATCACAATGGCTAAATCTATGCCTGTAGTGCATGTTCAAACCTCAATACAATAAATAATAATATGTTATTAGATTTTTACTCCAGGAGTATATAATGAGTTTGGCAATTCTAGAGAAATGTTTAAATAATCCATTACAATTTAACTAAACCCATTAGATTTTAGTCGACTAAAATGTACTGGAGATTTTAGTCAACTAAAACAATTCAGATGACTAAAATACGACTAAAACTAAAATGGCATTTTAATCAAAAGACTATGGCTAAAACTAAATTGAAATTTGATATCAAAATTAACACGATCTTACACCTGTCCCTAATTGCACGTTGAAAGCTATTCTGAACAATTTCAAGGTGCCTATAGACTCTCATGTAAAAACCTTCTCCAAAGAAACAACTAAAAAGGTAAGACTTTTTTTTAATCATTATTTTTAGGTATGCTTTGTAAAGGGGAACACACGGCAAAGGTATAGTGAGGGTTTCTCAACTTTGAGTCTAAAAGAGGAAATACACTTTAGGTTGAAAATATGAAACAAAATAGGGTTCAGTTACTATATTTGTTGTACCTTGTATTTCCTTCACAGGTATTTCTCCAGTTGCCAGGCTGGGCTCAGATTCACCAGCAGCATTAACTGCCTTAACTCTGAATCTGTATTTCTTGAGTTCTTGAAGGTTGGGGACCACACATTCACAAGTGGGAAAGAGCTTGTCAGGTTCATTGACCTTCTTCCATTCCAAGCTGCCCTCTTCCTGCATTTCAACCAAGTAGCCCTTTATTGGGCTGCCACCATCTTTTTCTGGTTTCTTCCAGGCAAGAGACACACTGTTCTTGGTTTTGTCTTTCACATCTGGACAAGAGGGAGCACCTGGAGCAACTATAACCAAAAACACAAAATATATATATTTTTTACAAATGTGTTTTGTATTTTTGGAAATACTTGTAATGTTTTATAACCATTTTTAATACAGTATACTTGAAAAGTATTTCAAATCAACCTTATTATTAAAACTGTTCAGTTTTCCTCTGCAGGCTAGTGTCTGTTCTGGGCAGGCTTTGGAGGGTGGTGCCTTGTGTTTTTACAATGCAAGGCACTGTTTTCCACTATATTTGTAAATTTATAGAAATGCCCCAACTCAAAATTTCATTCATTTCTATGCACCACAGCTTAGCAGTTTTGAATTGTATTTAAATGGATTTCTAATAAAAGAATAATTATTTTATTTGGGATTCCACCCAGTAGTATAAATGTCTCCTGTTTCTCATTTTTATTTACTGGAGCCTGAACAGAAAAATATAGTGGTTTCCGAAGCAAGTTTACCAGATTTTATAAGGATTGCAGCATAAGTCTTAAACTGCTGATTTTTCCCATGAAAACCATGGGCCCACTGGAATTTTGATCACTCTGTATTACTACATAGAAGAGATCTAAAAAAAAACAGGATTTGAGTTTTTTTTAATCTCTTAAAAGTGCATAATCTTAACTGTTATAGTCTCTGCTACTTTTATATTTGAATTCTGAAAGTAAACTGTGTAAAAGTCATACTGCGTTGGTAATGCTGTTAACTTAATTAATTAAATTAACACTTTTTTAAAGCAATTATTCAACAGTAATTATGTGGAAATGTTATGTAATGGTCTAAAAACAAGTTTACAAATGTATGTGTTAATGTGTTACAGACTTTCAACTCATACTTACAGATTGGATCAGCAGCCAGAGCAGGATCTGATGGCTCACTTGGGGGGCCCACTCCAGCAGCATTGATAGCCATGACCCTGAATTGGTATTCCACACCTTCAATCAAGCGCAGAACATTGAATTCTAGACCTTTCACAGCAGGTTTAGTGACTGGCGCTCTGTTTACACGTCCCCAATATACTCCTCCAACTTCTCTCTTCTCCAGCCAATAGCCAGTGATTGGAGAGCCGCCATTGTCCAGAGGAGGTTCCCAGGATACCAACATAGAGGATCTGGTGTGGTCAGAAACCTTAGGTTTCTTTGGAGCTCCAGGAAGGCCAAATGGATCCTTTATTACCACCTTGTCAGACAGGCAGTCATCACTGATACCGTATTTGTTAACTGCTCTAACACGGAATTGATATTCTCCATCAGTTGTGAGCTTCCAGATCTGAAATAAATCATTTGCACATTTATTTGCTTACCTCAGTGTTGTAAACATTATATTTATTTGTATATATATATATATATATATATATATATATATATACATATATATATTTATATACAGTATCTCACAAAAGTGAGTACACCCCTCACATTTTTGTAAATGTTTTATTATATATTTTCATGTGACAACACAGAAGAAATTACACTTTGCTACAATGTAAAGTAGTGTACAGCTTGTATAACTGTAAATTTGCTGTTCCCACAAAATAACTCAACACACAGCTAATAATGTCTAAACCACTGGCAACAAAAGTGAGTTTACCCCTAAGTGAAAATGTCCAAATTGGGCCCAAAGTCTCAATATTTTGTGTGGCCACCATTATTTTCCAGCACTGCCTTAACCTTCTTGGGTATGGAGTTCACCAGAGCTTCACAGGTTGCCACTGGAGTCCTCTTCCACTCCTCCATGACGACCTCACAGAGCTGGTGGATGTTGGAGACCTTGCGCTCCTCCACCTTCCATTTGAGGATTCCCCACAGATGCTCAATAGGGTTTAGGTCTGGAGACGTGCTTGGCCAGTCTTCTTTAGCAAGGCAGTGGTTGTCTTGGAGGTGTGTTTGGGGACATTACCATGTTGGAATACTGACCTGATCTGAGCACTGGCAGGCTGACCCCCCACCCCTTCAACCTCTGCAGCAATGCTAGCAGCACTTATATATCTATTTCCCAAAGACAACCTCTGGATATGACGCTAAGCATGTGCACTCAACTTCTTTGGTCAACCATGGCGAGGCCTGTTCTGAGTGGAACCTGTCCTGTTAAACCCCTGTATAGTCTTGGCCACCGTGCTGCAGCTTGGTTTCAGATTCTTGACAAAAACTTCTTATAGTCTAGGCCATCTTTATGTAGAGCAACAATTCTTTTTTCCTATTCTGAGAGAGTTCTCTGCCATGAGGTGCCATGTTGAACTTCCAGTGACCAGTATGAGAGATTGAGAGCGATAACACTAAATTTAACACACTTTCTCCCCATTCACACCTGAGAACTTGTAACGCTAATGAGTCACATTAAAGCGGGGAGGGAAAATGGCTAATTGGGCCCAATTTGGAAATTTTTACTTAGGGGTGTACTCACTTTTGTTGCCAGCATTTTAGACATGAATGGCTCTGAGTTATTTTGAGGGGACAGCAAATTTACACTATATATATATAGTTTATTTTTAGCAATTTCCGAAATGTACAAACTATTTGGTGTGACTGCCCTTTGCTTCAAACCAGCATCAATTCTTACACTTGCACACTTTGTACACTTGCACAAAGTCAGGGATTTTGAAGGATTAGAGTCAGGTATATGATTAACCAATTATACCATGCGGATGCTAATTATCATCAATTTAATATGTAGGTTGAAAAACAGTCATGAACTGAAACAAAAACAGCTGTGTAGGAGGCTTAAAAGTGGGTGAAAACAAAACCATATTCTAAATTACTACCTGATTATTTGATTACCACTTGTATTAATTATAAGAAATAATTGTTCATTCATTGTATTATTTTACCATAAACCCCAATAACGATGACTCTTATATACTGTATTTCTCTGAACTTATGATATAATGTTTTGTACCATTATTTTGTACCTAATAAAAAGTCTGTAAACAAAAAAAAGTGGATGAGGAACAGCCAAACTCTGCTACTAAGGTAAGGTCGTGAAAGACAGTTTCATGTCACAGGCCATACATCATGGCAAGAGTGAGCACAACAACAAGACACAAGGTGGTTATACTGCATCAACAAGGTCTCTCTCAGGCAAAGATTTCTAAGCAGACTGGAGTTTCAAGATGTGCTGTTTAAGCTCTTTTTAAGAAGCACAAAGAAATGAGCAATGCTGAGGATTTTAGATGCAGTGGTCGACAGCCAATGTCATTAAGAACTATCTTCAGCATAAAGAAGAACAAGGAGTCCAGGAACTGATGGTTTGACCCACACAGAGCCCTGATTTGAACATCATTGAGTTTTTTAGGGATTACATGAAGAGACAGAAGGATTTGAGGCAGCCTACAACCGCAGAAGATCTGTGGCTAGTTCTCCAAGATGTTTGGACCAACCTACCTGCCGAGTTCCTTCAAAAACTCTGAGCAAGGGTACCTAAAAGAATTGATGTGGTTTTGACAACAAAGAGTGGTCACACCAAATATTGATTTGATTTAGATTTCACTTATGTTCATTTACTTTCCATTTTATTTATTGGTAAAATAACCTAGTAACACTTCCTCCATTTAAAGATAGTAGATTAACATTAGACAGAAAAAAAACATGGAAACAACTAATTGGTATATACAAGCTGCAGCTGGCAATATAGTTATTATCAAAGATATTGAAATAATCAATAAAAGAAATTAAAATGAGGTCTGCTTATTACTACAGATATACCAAAAGGATAAACATGACCAATCTGTTGCCATAAATTATTAACTTACGCCATATCTTCTATCAACTACAATGTTCGAAACCTCTTCCCATTCTGACTTCTTCTTGCTTGCATCTCGCTTATCAATTATATAGTTGGTAATTTCACTTCCGCCATTATCCAATGGTGCATCCCAGATCAAGTAGCAGGATTCGGCTTTGATGTCAGTCACTTGCAGGTTTCTTGGTGGTGAAGGACGGTCTAGTTAAATAAAGCAATTAAAAAAAAATTATAAGAGAAAAACAAATTTTATTTTGTTTATAGAAACTGAAATAATATATTTACCAAAGACCTCCACATTGACAGAACGATTTGCAGTTCCAAGGCGATTTGAAGCTGTAATTATGTAGGTCCCTCTATCACTTCTCTGGGCATTGGGAATGCTAACTTCTGATTTAGCTTCACTTCTTGAAAGTTCTTGTTTTGCAATCTTCATGGATGGTGGTACTTTCTCAATAACTACCTCATTTTTGGACCATTCAATCTTTGGCATCGGTAGACCAGTGATTTCCGCTGGAATGTTGACAGGTTCTCCTGCCTTAACTTTAATGGTGTCACCTCTGACAGCCAAACGGAGAGTAACTGTAGGGGGAACTGTGAAGGAAAGATTATACTGAATGACTAGTTGCCAAACAATTGAATTACCTTTAAGATTATTTTATTATAGCAATATATAAATCAATTTGCAAAGAACGTGAATATGTAACTTGCACATTTTTTTCATAATATTATGTAACAAAAATAATTATTTATCCAATCGCCAACAATTCATACAATTCATGAATTTTCATTGATTAGATTTATGACCTTTGTGATTATCCACAGATCAGACAGAGCAGCAAAGATAATAAAGATAATAACAAACTCCTATTTGGCTATCACTAACTACAACTCAAATTGTAGAATATACCTTCATCATCTTGAATAACCACATTGAGAGGCAGAGAAGGTTCACTTTCACCAATTTCGTTAACAGCTTTGGCACGGAATTCATACATGTGCAATTCTGCAAGGTTCTCTACTAAGAAGGAAGTCTCTGGAACCAGCCTTTTATTGCATCTTTCGTATTCTGTGGCATCATGTCGACGTTTCTCAATAATATAGCCTATAATAGGACTGCCACCATCATTACGAGGAGGTTTCCAGTCCAGTGTGATTGACGACTTTGTTCTTTCAGTGTAGGTGAATCTTTCTGGTGAACCAGGAGGACCTACGATAAAAAAAATGAATGTGAGGCACCGTTCAAATACAAAACTGAGTCAATCTAACTTTCAGATAGTTGCTAATGGTAAATATACGAATGTTGTACTAAAAAAAAAAAAAAATCCTTTTCTATTTTACCTTGGGGATCAACAGCAAGAATTGGCCCCAATTCAACAGGTGGACCACAGCCAAACTTGTTTTTACAAATGACACGGAACATATACTCTTGTCCTTCTAGAAGGCCTGTAATGTCACACTTAGATCTTTCTGTATCAATTGGCTGTCTCCAAATGTGCATTTTAGCATCCCTCCTTTCAATTATGAATCCTGTGATGTCACTGCCACCATCATCAATAGGATCAGACCAGTTAAGTAAAGCCATCTTTCTGTTAACCACTACAGGTTTTAGCTCAGTTACTGGCCCAGGCACATCTGGAAAACAAGAACATTATAAGCAATGTATCATTGTATTAGCTTTTCATTTCAAGCAAAATTTAGATGCTTCAATGTATTAGAGTTGTGTTCTTATAAACTACATTTCTTACCAAATATTTCAACTCTTGTTGCAGCAGATTTGGTACCACTTTCATTGCTAGCAGTGATAATGTATCTTCCATGGTCTTTTCTTTCTGCATTTGCAATTGTAAGTACAGACGAGTTGCCCTCATTAATTATTTCAGCTTTCTCTTTGTTCAGTTCTCCATCTTCTACTGTCCATTCAATTTTAGGTGCAGGGCGTCCAAAGACAGTGGCAGGAATATTTAGAGTCTGGCCAGCCAGAATATGGATACCATCTCTTACTGAAAGGTCCAATTCAACAACCGGAGGTTCTAAAGTTGAATAAAAAAAGTTGTGGTTGAATATCCCCTGAGCATGGAATACAGAAAAAATTGCAAAACCACCATCATATATAATTTTCAAGAAATAATAAAAACATACCTTGTGGTTCTGACACTGTAATGGGTTCAGTTACACCTGGAGGCCCTTCTCCAGCTGAATTTACAGCGCTTACACGGAGTTTGTAATCTGCTCCCTCTCTAATACCTTTAACAGTGTATTTGCGAAGTTTAATTGGCCTGTCTGTGCAGCGTGACCATTCCTTGCTGCCCATAAGCTCTTTGTCAACAAAGTAGCCAGTAATCTCTCCACCACCATTATAAAGAGGAGGATCCCATTCTAACTCAATAGCAGATGAACTTGTGTCAATAACTCTTGGAATTGGAGGTCCTGGCAGCACTATTATATAAAAAAAAAAGAAAATATAAGGGGGTAAAGTAGTACTTACAGCCAAAAAAATATTTTTGATTTTGTGCAGTTACTCACGTATTGGATCTTGTGCAGTCTTTGGATCAGATGGTACACTGAACTTTCCAACACCACCTGCATTTTCTGCACACACTCTAAATATGTATGTAAGGCCCTCCAGAAGGCCATCAGCTCGGGTTTCAAGAGCATTAATCAGGCTTCTGTTAACTCGAGCCCAGTGGGTGCTGTTAATTTCACGTTTCTCAATCCAGTAACCCAAAATTGGACTTCCATTGTCTTTGGGCTCCTTCCATTTGACCAACATACTGTTGGCTGTAACATCATCAATTTCAGGCTTTTCTGGTGCATCTGGAGGAGCTGTGGATAAATAGAAGCATTTAGCTAATTTCTGTTTTCTTGGCAAAAGCATTTTTCAATTTTTTTTATAAATGTTATATAAAAATTCCTACTGCAGGCAGAAAACACTTACTAAATGGATCTTTAGCAAGGAGTGGCTGAGAGACACATGGAGGTCCGGGGCCAAATTTATTTTCAGCTGTTACACGGAAAATGTATTCCTTGTCTTCAATTAGTTTAGTGACTGGATATTTGCAGTGTCTCAATGTGGATGTCACAATCACCCAGCCAATTTCAGCCCTGGAATTATCCTTCTTCTCTAAGATATAGTTCATGATTTCACTACCACCATCATCCAGTGGAGGCTCCCAATTGCATACAACAGAGTTTTTCCTCACGTCTTCAAATGCAAAGTTCACAGGAGGTCCAGGTACATCTGAAAATCATTAAAAGCAAGATAAAAACTGTTAGCAAAATTACCATAATAAGACACACCGTACTGTAAAATCAGCAAGGAGAAGCATTATTATTAACAATATATTAATGCTGCTTGTAACAGTCATACTTCACGAAAATAAAGGTTTGCATACCTAGCACATTTACTTCACATGAAGCCTTGGCAACACCATGGTCATTTTCAACCTTTATAGTGAATGTGCCATAATCCCCACGAATTGAGTCTCTGGCAGACAGCTCAGACTCTCCTTGTCTGCTGTTGTCAACACACAACCGCTCCGGCAGGCTGAGGTGGAATGGCTCATCTACAACTGCTTCCTTTTTCCTCCTAGGTAATATTTTTTCCACTCTCTTCTTTATTTCCTCTGGTCTTATTACCTCATCATTTCTAAGCCATGTAATTGTTGGATATGGTGAACCAGTAATATGTGCATTCAAAACAATTTCATCTCCTTGTCTGACGGAAAGTCCAGACTGCAAACTGCCTGAAAGGAAGACTTTTGGAGGATCTGATAGAAAAATAATAAAACATAAATATACATATGTTAGTGCTCATGTGGCCTTCTGTATGTTTAAAACTTTAACATGTTTTCAGAACTTTTTTGTCGTACCCATGGGATCTACAGCTTTAATTCCTAGGGTTGCACGAGAAGGCTCACTAACACCAGCTATATTTTCTGCACATACACGGTACTGGTATTCTTTTCCTTCTTCCAAACCTTTAACAGTGTAAGATAGCACAGGTACAAGAGAGTCATTACATCGTTCCCACTTTTCACCACCTTTAGGTAGCTTCTCAATTATATATCCCATGATCTTGCAGCCTCCATCATACTGAGGAGGTTTCCAGGTGATGGTTATGGTCTTTGAAGTTGGATTATGAGTGTCAACATCCACAGGTGGATCTGGCCGCTCTGTAGAATAATGCAGACAATGAATATATTGTGTAAAACTCCTGTGTATTTTACTTTTCTGCAGCTAATCAAAACATGACTTACGCTTAGCATCTTCTGCAATGATGGGGTTTCTGAGTTCAAGATATTCTCCTCCACCAATCTTATTTACGGCTTTGACTCTGAAGTAGTACTCTCCATTAGGTATCAGATCTTTAACATTCCATGTTAGTTTGTTCTCTCCAGACATCACTGGTGTGTATGTTCTTCTTCCAGCTTCTCTGCGTTCAAGCACATAGTGCAGTATAGGAGTTCCACCATCATATTCTGGAGGCTCCCAAGATACTTTACATGAATTCTTGGTAACATCAACTGCCTTGATCTCTTTACATTGACCAGGTAGTCCTTTAAAATGCAAGACATAACCTAATTATTGTGGTTTTTTTTTTAAACGTTGATTAATTCTATTGTTTATAAATCAGCAACCATTACCTATAACTTTAACATTGATTGATCCTGTGGTTGAGCCTATCTTGTTCTCCAGTGTAATAGTATAGACTCCAGCATCTCCATGAACAACATTAGAAACATCTAAAGTGGCAGAGGTATAGTCACTCTTAGCAGAAACTCTGTCAGCTATTTTGATTTCTTTTCCATCCTTATGCCAGTTGATAGTCGGTGCAGGCACAGATCTGAACGGCACTGGAATAGTAAGTTTCTCTCCTTCTACCACAACTATATCTTGAGTTTTCAGATCAATGGTTGGGTTACCTGTCAGTAAATCAGAGAAATGATTCAGAAGAAAAGAACTATATTGTTTTTCAACATCAAAAATGAAGTAGAAGAGAAAATAAACTTACAGTCTGGGTCTTTAGCGAAGACATTTTCTGAAATTTCAGATGGATCACTAGCACCAATAGCATTAACAGCTCTGACGCGGAGGATATACTCTTTATCAGGGATTATACCTTCTTCAGCTTTGTACTTTAGGTCCTTAATTGGTCGAGAATTGATTCTCATCCATTTTTCAGTGCCAGCTGGGCATGCCTCAACATGGTATCCAATGATAGGACTGCCACCATTCTTTTCTGGAGGCTTCCAAGCAATGGAGATGTGGTTTCTACTGGCATCAGTAACATGTAGCTCAAGAGGTGGTGATGGGGGACCTTAAAAACAGCAAAAAATATTTATATATATAATAATTTTGAATGTTTACTCTGAGGAATTTGACATATCCCGCTGTATCATTACGTACTTGTTGGGTCTTCAATGGCCAATATGTCTGTAGGTTCACTTGGGTGACCAACTCCGGCTTCATTCTCTGCACGAACTTGGAACTGAACTTCTGTGCCCTCAATAACATCTGTTACTTTATAATGGCACTCTGGTCCAGTAGTTCTGCCAGCTTTTACCCAACGTGTAGCCAGCTTCTCCTTCTTTTCAATAACATATCTGAATGTAAAATGAGATGATGATTAAGCTTTGCAGTACACTTTAGTGGAACAAAAATTCAAATTAGTGTAATTTCCTGATAACTAACCTTTGAATAGGTCTTCCACCGTCATTCTTTGGGGCTTCCCATTTCAGTTCCACATGTCTCTTTGTTACATCTACCACTGTAAGTGCATATGGTGGTCCAGGAGTAGCTAGAAAGCAGGAATGATTATTAAGATGTTGAGGTGTTTCATACACAACAATGCAAGTAAAAAAACTTTTATGAAAGTTAAAATAATAAATGATTTCTGCATTTGTTCCAAATGCAATAAATGCATTATGTTATGTAAATACGACAAAACATGAGGTAACTTACTAAATGTATCTTTGGCCAGTACAGAGTCCTCCAGCTCACAATAATCACTTTGTCCAACTGCATTTTCAGCTGCAACACGGAATACATAAAGGGAGCCTTCAGACAGAGGGGTCACTGAGCATTTCGTTTCTTTCACAGTGGTGTCTACTGTCTGCCAGCCTTTGCGCCTAACATCTCTCTTCTCAACAATGTAGTTGGTGATTGGAGAGCCACCATCTCTTTCAGGTGGAGTCCATTTAAGATCTGCTGTATTCTTTGTTATGTTAATAACCTCAAGGAAACGAGGTGGAGAAGGTGGATCTAAAATAAAAATAGTAAAACACAAATTATTAATGAAACACTGAATATTTTCAAAATAAAATGTAAAACAAATTGTAATTTAGAGGGTAACAAAGGAAAACGTACTCAGTCTCTCTTTGCACAGTACTGGATCACTTGGCTCACTAGGTTCACTTTCTCCAGCCTTGTTTACAGCTCTTACTCTAAACGAATACTCCTGCTTCTCCATGAGGCCTTTCAAAAAGTGTTCTGTGGTAGGGACACCCTCTGCCACTCTGACCCACTCATCGGTGCCTGTCTTCAGCAGTTCAATAACATAGGACTCAATTTTGGCACCACCATCATGCTCTGGTTTCAGCCAGTTCAAGAAGGCAGATGTCTTGGCAACATCTTTAACTGTTGGTTTTCCTGGTGCCCAAGGTGGATCTAGAACAAAAGAAAATAAAAAGTAAATAGATATACCATAGACTAACTGTAATAGGTTAAGTCAAGAGCATTTTTGTTAATGTGTACACTTAAAATAAACATACCAATTGGATCTTTTATTAAGATTGGCTCAGTTTCTCTACTTGGTTTTCCAGGACCAGCAAGATTTTCAGCCAGAACACGGAACTGATACTTCTTTTTGTTGGTAAGGCCTTTGACTCTGTTACGGAGTAGAATTTAAAGTTCATAAAATTGTTAAACAGAGATTTCTAAATAATAATCTGCAATTATTTAAACTATTCTGTTTTGGATAAAGTGATTGTGTTTGGCTTGCCAAAGAATGTGTACCTGTATGTAGGATCTTTCACTGGAGACTTGTTACATCTAATCCATTTTGCTGTTTCTGGATCAAGTCTTTCAACCCAGTATCCAGTAATGGGACTTCCACCATCTTCATCTGGCTCATTCCAGGTCAATGTAACTGCATCTTTACAAATGTCAGAAGATGCAAGGCGAGTTGGTGGGCCAGGTGGATCTGCAAAAAAAAATCAGTACAACTATTGTGAGATTCTCACTGGTACTAAAAGCTTAGTAACTGGACAATATAATATAAAATATTAATATTTTTTTACCAAATGAATATTTAGCCACCATGGAGAGAGACTGAACTGGCTCTCCAATGCCATACATGTTTTCAGCACTGACTCTGAATATGTATTCCTTAAGAGGTGTCAATTTTGTAGCCTTATATCGAGTTTCTTTAATGGTTGAAGACAGTTTGTTCCAGATTTCGCTTCCTACAGCTTTCTGTTCAAGGATGTAGTTTGTGATCTTGGATCCACCATCGTCCCTTGGAGGATTCCATGTCAACACACAAGATTCATTGGTTATCTCAGAAATATCAAAAGCAGCGGGTGGTCCAGGTTTATCTATGTACATAAAAGAAAAATTATTATACAGTATGCTGCAACTCACAAAACACACATAGACTGTCACAGATTCTTGATTATGAATTCAAAGAAGAATTGTAATGGTTTAAAGGGAGCATACCTAGAATATTAACTTCAACAACTGCTGAAGCACGGCCAGAGCTGTTTACGGCTTCAATAATGTAAGTTCCAGAGTCGCTTCGTGTACTCTCAGTAATGGTAACTGTAGAATGTCCAGGCTTGGATTCAATGTTTATCCTCTTGTCAACTCTTAAAAGAGAATCTGCTTTGTTCCATGTTATTCTTGGCTCTGGCTTTCCATTAATTATTGCAGGTAATTCAATTTTGGTTCCAGCCTTCACTGTTAAACCAGCAAGCAGTTTAACATCCAGGAAAATTTCTGGGGCCTCTGTATGAGAAAATGGACAGTGGTGTTAAAAAGAGAAATATATACATATAAAATATTTATTTTTTAAAACATAACACAATATAGCATCAGATAATCATTGTGAAAATATTTCATACCTTTGGGATCTGTAGCTAGTATGTCATCTGTTGGCTTGCTTGGTTTACTGGCACCAAGTCTGTTAAGTGCCTTTACACGGTAGGCATACCACTGCCCTTCCGTAAGATTGTCAACTTGCAACCTATAAAGAGGTGGGCATTGTAACATATTAGAATCGCCAGTATACACAGATTGCGTACAAATGTTCTCACTGATACTTGTGGCCACTCATTCTTACTTTGTTTCTATCACAGAATCACCACAAATTTCCCATTTGTCTGTGCCACGCTGGCATTTCTCCACAATGTATCCCTTAATACGTGAACCACCGTCATATTTTGGTGGTTCCCAACTAAGGAAGATTCCTTTTCCTGATGGGTCTCTCCATTTAACATTTTCAGGTGGGTCAGGAACAGCTATATCAAGAAGTGTCAAACAGAGTAGGTTTTAGTAAACAGAGAATTATAATATCTAGGTACTTTAGGCATGTTTACTCATTGTGCCATCACATTACAATTGAATTTAAAAGTTATAAAACAAGCATAAGCAAATTAAATAAACAAGCAAACATTTGTCTAGGACCCGGATTTTACTTTGCTGTCTCTAGTATATAAATATATAGTGTATATATGTAATTTTTTATGCTTTAGAGCAACAAATGAACTTTCACCTACTTGCTGGTGCAGACATGTTTACTGGCTCATCAATGTATGCAGGTTCTCCTGGTCCACACTTGTTACATGCAGACACTCTAAACAGATATTCTTTGCCTTGGATAAGGTCAGAAACGGTGAATTCTTGATCGATTACATTATCCATAACCTATAACATAATGTAATATAATATAATTTAGTAATATAGCAATATAGTGCTGTTATCCATAAAATCATATTATTAGTACTACAAATACAGCAATATTTGAAGATATTACTTTACAGTGGGGACGGAAGGTATTCAGACCCCCTTAAATTTTTCACTCTTTGTTATATTGCAGCAATTTGCTAAAATCATTTAAGTTCATTTTTTTCCTCATTAATGTACACACAGCACCTCATATTGACAGAAAAACACAGAATTGTTGACATTTTGCAGATTTATTAAAAAAGAAAAACTGAAATATCGCATGGTCCTAAGTATTCAGACCCTTTGCTGTGACACTCATATATTTAACTCAGGTGCTGTCCATTTCTTCTGATCATCCTTGAGATGGTTCTACACCTTCATTTGAGTCCAGCTGTGTTTGATTATACTGATTGGACTTGATTAGGAAAGCCACACACCTGTCTATATGAGACCTTACAGCTCAAAGTGCATGTCAGAACAAATTAGAATCATGAGGTCAAAGGAACTGCCTGAAGAGCTCAGAGACAGAATTGTGGCAAGGCACAGATCTGGCCAAGGTTACAAAAGTGGCCTCCATAATCCCTAAATGGAAGACGTTTGGGACGACCAGAACCCTTCCTAGAGCTGACCGTCAGGCCAAACTGAGCTATCGGGGGAGAAGAGCCTTGGTGAGAGAGGTAAAGAAGAACCCAAAGATCACTGTAGCTGAGCTCCAGAGATGCAGTCGGGTGATGGGAGAAAGTTGTAGAAAGTCAACCATCACTGCAGCCCTCCACCAGTTGGGGGTTTATGGCAGAGTGGCACGACGGAAGCCTCTCCTCAGTGCAAGACACATGAAAGCCTGTATGGAGTTTGCTAAAAAACACCTGAAGGACTCCAAGATGGTGAGAAATAAGATTCTCTGGTCTGATGGGACCAATATAGAACTTTTTGGCCTTAATTCTAAGCGGTATGTGTGGAGAAAACCAGGCACTGCTCATCACCTGTCCAATACAGTCCCAACAGTGAAGCATGGTGGTGGCAGCATCATGCTGTGGGGGTATCTTTCAGCTGCAGGGACAGGACGACTGGTTGCAATGAGGGAAAGATGAATGCGGCCAAGTACAGGGATATCCTGGATGAAAACTTTCTCCAGAGTGCTCAGGACCTCAGACTGGGCCAAAGGTTTACCTTCCAACAAGACAATGACCCTAAGCACACAGCTAAAATAACAAACGAGTGGCTTCACAACAACTCCGTGACTGTTCTTGAATGGCCCAGCCAGAGCCCTGACTTAAACCCAATTGAGCATCTCTGGAGAGACATAAAAATGGCTGTCCACCAACGTTTACCATCCAACCTGACAGAACTAGAGAGGATCTGCAAGGAGGAATGGCAGAGTATCCCCAAATCCAGGTGTGAAAACTTGTTGCATCTTTCCCAAAAAGACTCATGGCTGTATTAGATCAAAAGGGTGCTTCTACTAAATACTGAGCAAAGGGTCTGAATACTTAGGACCATGTGATATTTCAGTTTTTCTTTTTTAATAAGTCTGCAAAAATGTCAACAATTCTGTGTTTTTCTGTCAATATGGGGTGCTGTGTGTGCATTAATGAGGAAAAAAATGAACTTAAATGATTTTAGCAAATGGCTGCAGTATAACAAAGAGTGAAAAATTTAAGGGGGTCTGAATACTTTCTGTCCCCACTGTACAGTATGTTATTTTGGGTCTGTGTCAATTAACTACCCACACAAGCGTATGTGAATAAAAAAGAAGCTTGCAGTAGGTCAAATGTAGGTCGGAAGGAGGTCAACTGTAGGTCAAATGCACCTTTCATTTGTGAAGGATTTTAGAATTATCACAAACTAATGTCAAAAACAAGCTGCGTTTACCCATTTACACAAGCCTAATACCTGTTGACACAGGTCCTTTTATCTGTTTAAAAGTCAACAATATTTGGACAATGGGAATGTTTTAATTAGAAAGTTCTATACACTATAAATATGCAATAAAAATCCACATTAATACAGAAGTCAATACATACCCTAGCCCATGTTTTGCGGTTGACTTCTCGTTTCTCAATAAGGTACCCAGTAAGAGGGCTGCCACCATCATTCTCAGGAGCTTCCCAGGAAAGGTTGACAGAGCTTCTTGTAAGATCCCCGACCTTGAGTTCTCTAGGAGCACTTGGACGAGCTAAAATAAAGTTTCTGTAAGTTAGTTTATTTTAAATATACCAAAAAGTAGAATTTCCTAAAAATAACACTAGCTCTTACCAATAACATTCACATCAATTTCTCCAGATACTGATGCTACAGCGTTTGTCAGCTCTAATGTGTAGATTCCTTTGTCAGGGCGTTCACTTGGGGAAATGACAAGCTCTGCAAAGGCAGCAGTGGTCTCTATCTTTACACGGTCATTGTTTTCCAAGATTGCTTCGTTCACTGACCATACTGCTGTTGGAGTAGGATAGCCTGTGATTGGAACACGTATTTTGAGGGGTTCGGGGACAATTACTTCCAGACCCTTTTTGAAGGCACTTAAGTCCAGAGTGGGTGGTGCTGGAAAAAAATAAAATAAATGGAACAATTTTACAAATTGCACAACTCAAATTCAACTTCTCCTTTAATGGACATAAGCACTAAAACTTACTGTGAGGATCATCTGCTGTAAGAGGTCCCAAGCTTTCTGTAGGATCTGATATGCCAGCTGCATTTTCTGCGGATACTCTATAGTAATAGTTTGCTCCAGCCTTAAGACCAGTTACCTAAATATTTAAGATATACCATAATAAAGTTAATAATTTGTGCAAATAAAAAAAACCTGAAAAATATAATCTAAATTATCCAGTTAGATTTATATGTAATAATTCAGCTGATAGATTGGAACAAGCTACAGAATCAACAGAATTAAAAGTTCTCTATAAGTCTTGGAATATTCTCTAAAAAGAGCTCGGTGTATTTGGAATTAATACAAATGCTCCAAGATCATAGGTCTGGTGATGATAATGATTCTGGTTTTAGTGTAATTTGCTTACTTTTTGTAAAACTTTGAGTACTACTGAAACAGAGAAATTAGGAATGTACCTTGTATGTAAGATCAGGAGCAAGTCTCATGTTGCAGCGTATCCATTTGTCAGTGCCTTCTTCACATCGTTCAATAATGTAGCCTAATACTGGGCTTCCACCATCCTCAAGAGGAGGTTCCCATGTAAGCTGAACAGAAGACTTGGTTTGATTTGAATGAGTCAAGTTGATTGGAGGGCTTGGTTTTTCTGAAAATACACATGGGGAGATTTAATAATGATATTACCACACATATTTGGCCCCTAGTGGCCTGCACCTAATTCAGGAAAGCCATGCAACAGTTTCACAAAGCTTTCCGACACATGCGCCAAATTCAGGTAATTCTTGCTACCACCACTTTTAGAATCTGACAATATGGCTGTGGCCGATTCTTAAAGAAAATGGTGGTAAATAACACCAACTCTATGTTGGCATACAGAGAGATGCTAGTGCACAAAATGGGGCATTTTGTGCTTGGAAGCTGTCATGAACATTCTCACATAGGGTTTACTGGTTGCTATGATGCTGGCAGCATACCAGCAACAGCCTAGCAACAGATGACTCATCCCTGGCCCCATTCAACTGTCAGGAGATTCCCCAGCTTACAGCTGAAAGTGAACAAAGGGGCGTTGATGCTAGTGACATGATTGTCCAATGACCATATGTGGACAGTCACATCACCAGTAGCGTTGTACATAATAAGGGGCTGAACATGCACTGAAGACTCCATGCAAGAGATTCCTGACATGAACCTGTCACCTGTACTGCAAATTGTACAGAGGAGAAACAGAATTCTAAAGATTGTCTATGATAGTTGGATAGCACTGATAGCACATAAGTACGTTATTACGAAGCAAATGCTATAAAGGGGATAGGGCAGGTGACACAATCTGCTTAGTTCTTTTAGTAATGAAGATTTTATTGTATTTTAGAAGTATCATGTTTGAGGCCCCATTTAAACTAGCATGCCATCCTACTGTTTGTCTGTGACTATGGCAACACAGCTAAGATAAATTGTGAAACAGTTAGGGGTGATACCTGTAGCTGCTATTTCACATCTAAGAACATCACAATTACACTAACCTTTTTGCAACATGCATATTCAAAAGGGGTGGAATTTAGTAAACAGATTGTGGGTTTAGCTGATTTGAATGAATGGAGTTTAACTGGCATTAACAGAAGGACTTAATATTACCCCTTTAAAATACTCTAAAACTAGCAGCTAATAAAACAAGCCAATGACCATCTTCCCCAACAGCCTCCCTGGCAGCACACCACCTTCTCCAATACTACAAATTCTCTTTACACTTTAAACTGCAATACATGATCATAGATATATACATACCAATTGGATCCCTGATCTTAACAGCAGGTGTAGCAGCACTGGGTTTGCCAATTCCAGCTTGGTTTTCAGCTCTGACTCTAAAAATGTATTCTTTGTTCTCCACAACATCATTGAGAGTGGCTCCCAGTTCATCAGGCTTGGTGATCATGGCTGTATCCCATTTAATAGAAGCTCTGTCACGCAGCTCAATAATGTAAGCTGTTATTTCAGTTCCGCCATCATACTCTGGTGGCTCCCAAGTCAGTGATGCACCAAAGCGATTGACATTGCAAACGGCCACATTGAGAGGAGGTCCAGGAACATCTGTAATATAGATAACAATCAATATTCCATTTGCAGATCAAAAAACCCTTATAAAATGAACCAGACATGGTGTAGATTTTTCACTGTACTTACCAAACTTGCTTCTTGCTTCAACGGGTTTGTCTGTTTCCACAGGTTCACCAGCACCAACTCTGTTTTTGGCACTGACACGGAACAAATATTCTACACCTCCCTTCTGGAGTCCAGTGACAGTGTATTCACAGCTGTCTGCATGGTCAGTAACAAGGACCCAAGTCTTACGCTTGACGTCTCTCCTTTCAACAATATAGCCAGTAATTTTGCTGCCACCATCTGACTCTGGTTCTTCCCAAGCCAGACTGACTTCCCCATCATATGTATCAACCACTTCTAGATTTCTGACAGGTCCAGGGACATCTGAAATAAATGTAAAAAAACACTTAAGCCATACTGGCAGCAAAAAAAAATGTGGCTTCTTAAATTTTTGCTAAGGTACTGGCAGGTACAACATACCAATAACATCTAGGTTAATGTGTGCCTCTGCCTTGCCATGTTTGTTTTGCAGGATGATTGTGTAATGACCCTTGTCTGCTTTCTTTGTTTCAGGAATCCTGAAGCTTGTTGCATTTGCTGTAGTATCCACATTTACATCAGACAAACTTTCACCTTCTCTACGCCATTCACCTTCTGCTTTTGGATAGGCATCATATGGCACAGACATTGTAAGTGGCTTTCCTGCATCGATTACAATGTTCTGATCTGCTGTCTTTATCTTTGGTACAGCTGTTAATAATCAAGGGTGCATATATTAATGCAATGACTGATTTCACATCATTGGAATAACAATATTAGAATTAACAATAATATGCTTAATTAAACTGGAAAAGTGAAAAAGAATAAAAACGTTGCATAAAATATATACACGCATAACACCAGATTTATGTGAGTATGACAATGTTACACTTGTATTTTGAGCTTGTTTGCATGCATAGATATAAATATAATGTACCTGCTAGTTCAAGTTTTGCTCTAGCATCTTTATCCTTAGCCACAAATCTGTATTCACCCTGATCACGGGGTCTGATTTCACAAACTTGTAGCCTATGGACCTTTCCTTCACTCATCATTTGATGTTTGTCTCCCTGGACAATGATCATGTTATTTCTGAGCCATTTCACCTCTACTCTGTCCTTATTTAGCTCAACCTCAAAGATAACATCAGATCCTGGAGCTTCAAAAATGTCAAGAGGTGGTCTGATAATCTCAATCGGGATTTCTGGAAGTAAGGGGAAAGAATAAAATACATGTAGAAAAATCCCATTAGACTGAAATTGCACCAGCACAAAAACAAACTGTTTCCCTTACCTTCAACAAAAAGTCTTGCTCTTGATTTTCTCTCGTCTACTCCACAAGAATATTCACATTCATCCTCTGGTCTGCAGTCTTTAATAATAAGTCTGTGGAGACTTCCATCTTTTTCAAATAGATACCTTAAAAAAGACATAGGATGAGTTAGGAAAATGAGATTATAACTATGAAGAAGGTCATATAAAAAAAGAATATGATTTAAAATTTTAAGTTAAGTTTCCTCACTTTTTATTCTCTCTAAGTTCCCGGCCATTTCGGTACCATTTCACAGCGGCTTTCTCTTTTGAGAGCTGGCAAGTGAAGACAGCATCCTCAAACTCAATAACAGTTTGGTCTTGGAGATGTTGAACAAAATCTGCTGGAGCTTCTGTGATCAAGAGCTCAGCTACTGCCCTGTCTTGTCCAGCAATGACTGTGTACTCTCCTTCATCCACAAATCCACAGTCCTTTATGATAAGAGAATGCTTGTACTTGTCCACCTTATACAATATTCTTCTGTCCAGAACAACTTCCTGGCCATTCTTCATCCACATGACTGTTGCATTTGGACGGTTAACTTTGCAGCAGAATGTGACTGATTTCTTCTCCATTGTTTCAATATCTTCAATAGGTTCCACAATTCTCAAGTCCTCCTCTGAAATAGAAAATATTTTGTATAGTTTAGCCCTGTGCCATTTAACCCTGAGGGGTGACTTGTTACAATTCTACAATAGTAGTAGTTACTTACCTACTACTGTTAGGGAGGCAGCAGACTTGACATGTTCACCTCTGTGGTTTGCCAATGAAATTGAGTAATTGGCTTGGTCATCTGACTGAGCATCCCTGATTCTAAGAGTATAGACCAGATCTTTGTGTACCATAATATATTTTGGACTATCAAATATTGCTTCATCATTTTTGAACCACTTGGCTTTGGCCCCTTCTGTATTAACTTCACAGTTAAAGACAAGTTCTTGTCCTTCTTTAACTTGTTGGTCCTTTAGAGGAGTAATGATCCTGAGTCTCTCTGTAATGTAAAATTATGCATTATAAAACAACATACATTAACTACATAATTTTCATTTGTACTTCTTACATATGCAACTCTATATTTCCCTGCTGTATCGCTAAGCCATATATTAATTCATAAAAAGTGTTTAGTAGAAAATTAGCAACAGTTATAAATTATAACTATTGGAGATTTTGCAAAAAGTAAAGCTTTTATTATTAAAATAATAATGTTTTTATATATATGAAATCCTTTTTTATAAAAGCTAAGGAGCAAAAACTCTCCCACAAAACATAGTTATAAACAGTAGGATGCATACATAAATATTTGACATTAAAGGCAATTAATAGAGCAATATAAAAAAAGCTTAAACCATATCAAAAAACATTACAAATAATCTGATACCAGTTGTATTTCAGTTTTGGCATCACATACCTGCAAGGGGTAATCACAAAGCATTGTGCCTATAAGAATAGAATCATTGGGTATCCCTACATTGGAATTTAAAGTGTAACTAAAGGCAAAACTTTTTGTTTCGTTTTGAAGAGAATGAAGAACCTCTGTCAAGTTTTTATTGATTTCTGTGTCCCCGTTAGGAAGATTCACCATTTATGTTATCATTACTGTTATCATTGAAAATGAAAGTGAAAAGAATCCCAAGTTTTGGGTTTCCTAAGAAAAGAAATAGAGGGGGAAATCTTCAAATAGGGACTATAATTCTGTTGACGCTAGTGAGAATGAGGGGAAAAATCCTGACAGGGGTTATAACTTTCCCTTACTATTCAAATTGAAAAAAGCTTTCCCATTAGTTTTACGTTAAGGTATGTTCAGTACTTATACTGCACAACTTCATGTGCACCTTCTATGTGGACCTCCTCACATTGTAAAGCACTAGTGTACACCTATTGCCAATTTTTACCCATTGCCAAATTTCACATATAATTGTTAATAATTTTTCAAGTCACTGACAAACCAAAATTAACATACTGGCTTTATATTAGCTTACCAATTACTGTCAATTCTGCCGGTGCCCTGGATTGTCCAATCATGGCAGCATAAACTCCTTCATCTTCTTTAGGAACTGCATCCTTAACAACCAACATTCGCTTTTTGCCATCAGATGTGATGTCATATTTATCTCCAGCTTCCAGAATTGTGTCATTCTTAACCCACTGTACTTCAAAAGCTTCTTTAGAAACAGAGCAGACAAACTCTGCCTTTTCACCCTCAAGTACTTCAAGATTCTGTGGTCTGGAAATAAACTCTGCAGCAAGTTCTAAAAAGGAAACAACTTTGCATTAGATGACATTACTAAACAACTGGTATTGGGCATTATCTTGCACAGTGCCATGATTTCTCTTACCTTTAATTCCAAGTTTGCCTGTTGTACGGGAGTTTGGCAGTCTACAGTTGTATTCACTGGCATCTTCCAAACGGATATTGTTGATTATCAAGATCCTCTTCCTGCCCTCAGCAATGTGTTCATATCTTCCACCATCTGGCAGCTCATAGTCTCCTTTAAACCAGGACACATCAGCACTAGCCTTGGAGACTTCGCAGACCAGTTTGACAGATTCAGATTCACATGCTTCGATATTGGGTAGATTTTTGGTGAAAATAGCTTCTTCCTCTGAAATATAATCAAATGCATGCAAACATAGTTAATATGTGACATGCATTACATTAGATGCTTATTATAGGTAAAACAATTAATTTTTGTAGACATTACATATTACTACCAGTGGCATACACAGAGAATCGAGTAGTAAAGTATAAAATGTAATGGTTTTGGGGCCTGCAAGGCATTTTAATAAGGGAGCTCTCTGTGTTGTTTATCGTTGACCTTACCAATGACTGTAAGCAATCCTGAGGTCTTGGCCATTTTCGATTCACAGGTATATTCTGCTTCATCATCAAACACACATTTGTTCACTACTAAGGTGCGTGTGACTCCTTTAGAGATAATATCGTATTTCTTGCCCTTTCGAATTTCAATTCCGTCTTTGAACCAGTGGACCTGGCATTTGAAAAAAGTAATCCAAATAAAAAAAGTGGATGCTGTTTTACTATTGCATGCTCATTTACATCAACAGCAGTAAATACATTTTAACCATCCTGGGTGAATGATAAATAATGACACAATGGAGTCTTAGAATTCCAAAACATGACCCTATGGCTTCACTTATCACCTGACAATGCTAGTTTCTGAGGCATGCAGTGACTGTATGACTAAAATATAGTTGTGTCCTCGAAGTTACTTAATTATGTTGTTTTTTTTAGTATAACATGTCATTAGCTCATTAACCACTTAACCTCCGGAAGGTTTACCCCCCTTTATGACCAGGACATTTTTTGCGATACGGCACTGCGTTACATAACATGCAATAAATAGATTACAGTGCTTGCAACAATACAAGGACCTGCCTTCATGACGCCTTGTGGGGGCAAAAGGCATTGACGTAATTTCTGGTGCCGAGTCCAGGCGACGTCACTTCCGGTTGGATGTGGCATTCCTGAATTGTATCCCTGTATCTGTTTACATTCTCACTGAAATTTGGAGTTTTGTAAGTAGGAATTTTTTGTTTGCGCAATAAACACAGAACATACAGAACTTCACTAATAGTTCCCTTTCCTTTTTTCTGGTGAATATTTCAACTTTAGCCATGCTGGGAGAGATCTCCTGTGGACCTATTTAAATAATCCTCAGCCAGATTTCGGCTTGCTTGACCCTTAGACTGAAAAGCTAGCGGTCCATTATATATGGTGAGTGGGGACACTGAAGGAGAGTGTGTCACATCACAGAGTGGAAGTTTGAAGCACTTTGCACTTTTTAGTGGATTAGAGCACAAGAGCACTTTTATTGGGACGTTTTTGCAATAATACAATACAATCTCATATGTTGTTGTTTACTTATTAATTTTGCACTGTTTCAAGCGTTGTGTCCTTATACAGTATTTGAAGTTTTTTTTAGAGCACTAGAGTACTTTAATAAGATAATTTTGGGATATATAATAACACAATTGTGATACGTTTTCGGATGGTTATTTTCTTTATTTGTACTGTTGCAAGTACTGTAATATTTATATTATCAAGTAAATAGCACTTTGTGTACAGCAGCTGCAAGTTTTATTTACATCAACAATTTATTCTTTTTCACCTTAGCGCGAGTATATACTGTTTTCACTGTGTTACTTTAACTGACAATTGCATGGTCATGCAACGCTGTACCCAAATAAATGTATGTGCTTTTTTATTTTTTGTGCTTTAACAAAAAAACCTGACAATTTTGAAAAAAAAACAAAACAAAATAATATTTTTTACTTTCTGCTATAAAATAAATTTAAAAAAATCTAATTTCTTCATAAATTTAGGCCAATATGTATACATCTACATACTTTTGGTAAAAAAATCCCAATAAGCTATATTGATTGGTTTGTGCAAAAGTTTACGGCGATCAGTGTCTTATAGCAGGACTGTGATATTGCGACAGACATACTGACACTAACTGACAATTTTGACACTTTTTGGGATCAGTGACACTAATACAGTGATCAGTGCTAAAAATATGCACTGTCACTGTACTAACGACACTGGCTGGGAAGGGGCTAAATTCAGGGGCGATCAAAGGGTTAACTGTGTACTTAACCAGTGTTTTACTACCCTGAGTGATGATCGACGGGTGCCGGAGTAATGACAGCAGAAGCAAGCTGCTGGCGGCGCACATGCGCGCCCCCTACCCGGAGGTGTGTATATAAATATATATATATATTTATACATGATCCGGTGCACAGGTGCCACCCTGTTACTGCTATAAGGTGGACCTGAAGCGGTTAAAATGTCTGCGGTATTTTTTAATAATGGTGCTTAGACGGTAAAATTATGGTAAACAGTTATAATTATGCTACCTCAGAAGGACTTGCAGTAACACTTACCTTGGCACTTTCGCGCGAAATTTCACACTCAAACCGGGCAGTTTCTTTCTCCTTAACTTCAAGGTCAGTAAGAGGTTTGCTAAATTCCACAAATGGAGCTGAAAATTGAAACAAAAAGGCAAAACGTACTTTACTGATTGACTTTAACATTGTACTGTTGATTTTTTTACGGTTTCT
Source organism: Lithobates clamitans (assembly GCA_037952925.1). Taxonomy (NCBI): domain Eukaryota; kingdom Metazoa; phylum Chordata; class Amphibia; order Anura; family Ranidae; genus Lithobates; species Lithobates clamitans. The sequence goes on from JBBGZY010000014.1 coordinate 9,918,072, forward strand.
GCTAAAACTTTATTTAACTTCTATATGAATCTAAACAAAAAAACAAGTTGGAACTTACGTTCCACGTTCAAGAATGCAGATGTCGTGAAACCCTTGGCATCGCATTTATATGTTTTTGCATCATCAAGTGTGCAGCCATGGATGATAAGCTTTCTAACTCTTCCCTCAGCGATGATGTCATATTTTTTGGTTTTGTGGATTTCTTGTCCATTTTTAAACCACTTAACCTCAGCAGTCTCTCTGGACACCTCACACTCAAGTACTGCAGTAGCTTCTTCCTCTACTGTTTGGTCCTCAAGAGGTTTAGTAAATTCAACTGGAGGTTCTGAATGATTAAAAAATCCCATTAGAAAACATTCTGCTGCAAAGTCTCTTAAAAAAAATAAAATCAAATGAAAAGTGTACCTTTCACAGTTAGGTTGGCTTGTGTCTTAAAATCTTTTGCAGTGAGTGTGACTTCTCCAGCATCTGTTAATTGCACATCCCTCAGAGTAATTGTGTGAACCCTTCCTTCAGCACGTGTCACAATCTATGAAAGAGAAAAAAAAAGGTGTTTTCCGCATGTGTCATGCACTTGTGATGTAAAAACAACCTACATTTGCAATATTTAAAATGGTATTTTTAATGCATATATAAAAATAACATTAAAATCAAACACATTTATTCTAAACTACTGTAGGCTATGCCTTTCTATTTTATGATAATTAAAGTGGTTATAAACCCATTTAGATCAATGCTATTTCAGCAGTCCAATACACCACTGTGACCGGCGACATGTCTCCTGGAGTTATTTCCGGGTTCATGGGCTCTGGCGCTGTGATTGGCAAAAGCGCGGTGACGTCACTCCCTCGTATGCATGCGGGAGCCACCGGTCACGACACAGGCCCTTTAGAAATGGCACGCTCGAGCCGTTTCTAAAGTGTGTATGCACCGATGACGTTGGCGCAAGCGTGTATGGTGAATATATCCTAAATGGTGCAAGTTTAGGAGATATTCACAGTACCTACAGGTAAGCCTTATTATAGGCTTACCTGTAGGTAAAAGTGGTAGTACAGGGTTTACAACCACTTTAAGCACTGTAATTTATACAACTAAATTTGATAAAGATTTTGGATAGCTACTCTCCTAAAGTAAGTATACATACTTTACTTTCTGCACTTGTGTTATGTATATAATGTTGTTGAACTTAATGTTTCTGAAGTAAATGTATAATCTTACACATGCTTTCTCTGTCTCATGTTCTCTAAATCATATACAAACATGAACAGCTTTTGAAATACATGAAGGTAAAGTGGTGTTGTTGCCCATGACAACCAGATGCTTTGTCTAACTTAGAGCAGGTTCATGAATCTATGTACAGTATGTATTAATTTTATTTTCCATTATGTTATTCATGTTCCTAATACATTTCAGCAACAATAATAACCCTTTTCTCAATTTATCTACAAATGTATTAGCTTTACAATTTTCATGATATGAGAGCTGAATGAGTGGATACCATTTGTATTACATAATATGGCATTCTACAGTGAGAAGGCCTCCAATGTGTTTTATGCAATAAACACAAAAAACATACATAGCGTTCTATTCATATTTAACACAATTAAACTTGATAAAACAAAACATTTTAACTACAATGCATTAGCATGCCTTAATTATTAAAAAGAGAATTATAACTGTAACAATTCAATCATTTATTTAAAACATAAATAAAACAAACGCATTTAACAATGTCAATAAATATTCATAATTGTTTAATAAAATGATTAGCATGATTGTGAACATTTGATTCAATAGATAATGTGACATTGCTAAAAGAGGCTGTCAACCTCTGGTATCTTGAAATGTAAAAGAAGCACTTGAAGCTGGGATATAAATAGCAGGCAAAGAGGACCTAGAGTGAAAATCTGCCTGCAAAGTTATGCTTTCAATTGCCCGAAATGGAATTTTAAGCCTGCTAATCCCCATATATGCACAATACTTTACTACAGTTATCAAGTGAATGAAAAACGAATCAAGAGAGGCATGCACCTCATCAAGAGAACATTATTAACAGTTCTGTCCTGATGTAGCATTATAACAGTTATAAAGCAAAAAATAATGTTTACATTTTGGCCCTGAAAATGCTTTTGTTTCAGTGCAAAACTTGTTTTCAAGGTTTGTGTAAAGAAAAAAAAAATGTGAAAAATGATTTAGAATCTATGCATTCATATGCATAAAATATACTCAGTGTTCTGCTATATGGTTTGCATGTGTCTCTCACATTTTATTCACTAAAAAGCCAAATGTTATATTTTGAAAGTTCAAAAAGTCTTACCTTATCGCTGGATTCCAGTTTTTGGCCTTTGAGGAACCACTCCACAGGTATCCCTTCATAGGAGAGCTCACACTCAAAGGTAGCTGATTCCCCAGCTGTCACTGTCACATCCTTCAAGGGCCTTAGAAGGCCAATAAGACGGGCTTTTCCAAAAGAAGAAGACATTTTTCATTAAAGTCCTTGCTCCTAGAGAAGCTAATGCCCCTCACTCTCTAAAATCCATTGTGGCTTTCCTCCAGGATGCAGAGAAGTGCACTGAAACTATTTAAGGGCTACCACTGGACTCTGGCCTCCTGGGATCACAAATAGGTGGAGCCTTAATTTGCATATGGTGTCTCCTTACACTGAACAGAGTCAGCAGTACACCCACCCATTAGCCATATGCCTCTTGCTACATATAGCATATCTCTTCTAAAATAGTAAAGGGCCTATTGGACAGAGACAGCTGCAATCTGGTTACCCTAGCCGCTGCTGTCAATCAATCTCATTTTCCAAAATTGACAACATAATGCTCTCTCTATCAGCAGTTAACATGCCAACACAGCAAGTCTTTCTTTGTAACAATCTTCTTTCGTAACAACTTACTACAGAAACATCCAGGCTATCCATGATGACTCAACACTTTGTGAATATAGTTTATTCATTTAGCTAACTATTTTTTAAAACTATACCTAGATTTACAGATAGATATACAGGAAGGTATTTTTTTTAATTTTAAAGCAAATTCAAAACATAAATAAAATCAGACACATTACTCAGAAACAGTGCCCCTTTTTGAATATTTGCTAAAAGTTTAAAATGTGTTATCTATGGACATATGCAAGCAATAATCAGGAGGTCAATGCATAACAAAAGAAAGAAATTAAAGCTGTAGTAACGCATAGCAATTAAATGATTTCAGTTTACTTGAGAAGCCTAAAAAAGTCATTACCTTTCACTTTGAGATGTGCACTGGACTTTGCATTGGCTGCTTGGAAATCCACACCACCAGCTTGGTCCATTCGCACATTGTAAAGGATAAGCAAGTGTCTTTTGCCTTCTTCCTTGATTTCACAGTCCTAAAATAAATCAATATTTTGAGTTTAACACCTGCAACATTGAACAGCCCAAAAAGCAAAAATTGCCTAGTAGCCTAGTTTTTACTCTCACTATTTGTTTTTGTCTTATTTATATTAAACCTATAGAAATATAGATAACCCAGGAATATAGATAATCTAAAACAGGCGCTCCTACTCAGATAAATTCATCTTGTTAAAAAAAAACTTAATAAGCAAACCTCCTTGAAGTTCACAGGCTATATGTAAAACTCTGCTTAAATGGTTAGTTTGAAAAACTGTAAAGGTGACCTAACACCAGATTCCCTTCACACCCACACCCCCAGTCCCTGCTGTACAGTGATCATCAACTGTAAAAGCTCCTGCAGCTGCTCCACTGGTCTTTTCTCTGTCCAGCCCTGCCAGGGTGGACTAGATAGATTCTGATTGGTCAGCACCATCACATGGACTGCGCTAACCATACAGAATCCATCTGGCCTGTCCCAGCCATGCTAGATGGAGAAGAGAGATAGCAGCAGAGATAATCCCTGGACTAGTAGAGTGGCTGCAGAAAACCAGACAGCTGAGGATCACAGTAGGTAAGTGCAGCGGGGACTGGAAAAGTGGGGAGGGGGTCTGTTGTTACGTCACCTTTACAATTTTTCTGTAAAGGATAACTATCCCTTTAAAGTGAACTTGATTGCCAATTCAGGGCAATGCAATATGTTCACTGATTGAAAGCACCCTTGTACTTATCTAACACTTGCTTTCTCACAATATCTGTTTTCTATGCAGCACATGCATAGGTTAAAACCTAGAGCCATCCAGTGTTTTAATAGAGAGGTGGGGGAGCAAAATGAAGGCAAAAACAAAAATGCTAGGGTTCCATCTAGCACACTTTTTTTGCCCTGAATTGTTAAAGTGCAGGTTTGCTTTATGAAAACACAAACCATTAAGGAAAGATTGTGTGCAGTAGATATATTTGGTTTATCCAGTAATTATTATAGTGATTTTTGGAAATATTTTAGTCCTCTGTGTTTCCATTTTTTTGATACCTCCATGTCAATGCAGTATAAATCACTCATAGGAGCGTTGAGTGTGACAGTAATTTCATAAACTGAAAGAATGGAAAATGGAAGAAAAAGGGTTGGGCAAAGATATAGAGAGGAGAGACATAGCTACTATCGGTGTGCGGGGCTTGACCCCACCTTTCCAAATACACAAAAACCTTGATAATAAGAAAGTGCAGTGGTTTTCTTTATTATATGCCTTCTCTGTAGCATATGTTTACCAGAAGCCCAGATGCTATTTAAATTAAGTTATGTTATGACATCACACATTGCTTTCAGTATAAATGGAGCTATGCTTACTGGAGAAGGATGCAATGCTTCTCCTTTGAGTTTCCAATTAGCATGGATATCGTCCTCAGATATCTCAGTTTCAAAGCGAGCAGTTTCTGTTTCTATAACCTCCACACTGTACAGAGGACGGACAACCTTGATGTCACGATCTAAGAGATAATGTAAGCAAGTTAAAGTTGAGCCTTAGCCTCCACCATCATAATACAACTTTAAAAAACACCTCATGGATCATAAGTCTTACCTTCAATGTTCAGTCTGGCAATAGTTTTATCTGTTCCACAATCACAAGCATATTCTCCAATGTCTTTCTTTGAAGCTTTCTTTATTGTGAGAATGTGTTTCTTTCCATCGGCCTTAATGACTACATTCTTGGATGGAATTATCTCCTGTCCATCCTTGAACCATTTCACTGGTGCTTTGGCCTTGCTGACCTCACAAAGCAGGACCACTTCGTCTTTCTCTACAGCAGTGTAATCTGACAGTTTGGTTGTAAAGTATGGATCTCCCTCTGTGACAAATACATATAATACAAATCAATAAAAAATATATCCCTACACAATCCAGTGAAGTTTCTGATTTATGCACTTATATAGTTAGTCACAACTCACCAAGCACAGTAAGCTTAGCCTCACTGGTCTTTCCCATGGCCTCAACTTTGATTAGTGAAGTGTCATCCAGAGTGACATCCTTGAACTTAATGGTATGGAATTTGCCCTCGTCATGTATTGAAACCAGCTTGCTGGGATGTAGACGCTGGTCATTCTTAAACCAGCTAACTTGTATGTTGTCATGAGATAACTCAATTGTAAATTCAGCTGTTTCTTGCTCTTTAACTGTCACATCTTTAAGTGGTGTCACAAATTCAAGACGAATACCTACGAAAGTGTACACAAATTATTGGTTAAGTCCACCTCCACAGAATTGATTTAAAAAAATGAAAATAACAGGTAATAATTTAACCAAATGTTCAATACATATCATCAATGTTTGCCAAAGCAATATTGATAAAAACTATTTATGCTATTTTTTAGACAACAAAGTTATCTAAAATAAGATTTAAGATTTATTTCAATAATTTAGAAATTAATCATTTAATTAGTTATGAATTTATTTTGGTGGTGTGACAATTTGGAGATTGTTTAGCTCATTGGTAGTGAGTAAGTTTACTCCATGGCAGAAATACATTTTGGGGCTTTTTGCTGCCCACTTTTATTTAAAAGAAAGCAAAAATTCACACATGGATATCTTCTCACACAGTGGGTTCTCACCATCAATCCGAAACATAACAAAGGATTCAGCCTCCTGGCTCTTTATCAGCCCTGTGGCTCAGGCCTCATGACTCAGTCCATCTGACTGTCAAACACACAGTTCCAGTGCTCGTTCTCTAAATGCTGTACCTCTGTCAGCCTGACTTCTTATCCTTCAGCCCCCAGCTGCTACATCCTTCACAGGCTCGATCCTATGTCTGTCCTGACCTGGACAGTACGATGCAGGTGTGCACCTCTCACTGCTCCTTTCACACACTGACCCCCTTGGGAGGGTGGGTCCTTGAGCGCTAATACTGACTCTAATATGAACCCAGCACATACTTGCACCATTAGTGTGCCTGTGTCCTGCAAAACCTGGCCTAGACTGCCATTTTAGACCATGGCTGCGGCTCACCCTGCCACAGTGTGTATTTTATAAAACAGAAACAAACCTTCAATTATGAGTTTGCCACTGGTTCTCTTGTCCTCTGCTTCAAACATGTATTTAGCTTCATCTTCAAAGGCAACTGACTTGAGGACCAGAGCGTGTCTTGTGCCTTCAGCAATGAGTTCATATTTGTCATCTCCCGTGAGTTCCTGGGAGCCTTTAAGCCAACGTAAAGTCTTAGGCAATCTTGAAGTCTCACATTCAAATCTTGCTTCATCCTTTTCGTACACCTTGACATCACTAAGTGGAGTGATGAAGATGAGTGGAAGTTCTGCAAGACAAGGCATAAGTAAGCATTTATTATTTTTTATTGTTACTTATTAATTGTTATCTACAGGATAAAAATATGTTATCTATATTTTTTTTCTGTATAGGAATCAGCAGAATGCATCCTTAATAAACAGTTGCTTGGATTACAGAGCAAACTGCATGGACAGGTTAGGTAAATCAGTAACATTACTGTACTATATACATATACTGTATATTCTACATAGAAACAATGGGGTTGATTTAGTAAAAGTAAATAGGCTGTTCACTTTGCAAGAGAGTTTTTGCTTAACTTTTTAAATGTGGTGAAAATTTACTTTGCAACAAATAGTCAATTACGTGCAAGGAAAATAAAACAAACTGTATTTTTTTCTTTTTACATGATTGGATGATAGATGTCCACAGGGTGTCACCTCATTCACTGTTAAGAGCTCACAAGTTAAGCCATTGCAAAGTGATAAGTCTATTTACCTTGAGAAATTCATCCCCACTGTGTTTCTTCAAAAATTATGGAGGCTGCCGCGTTTGACCTATTCTTCGAAAATTACTAGTTACCTGGCTGACATGCCTTCATTACTACAGAACGGAGTATTAATGTAGGAGTTGTCAGGTGAAATCTTAGAACCCAGTGGGGGTGGGGGCCGGACACTATTAACATCTAGAAGTATTGCATAGTAGTGGTACTAAATACTCTGCAACGTTTCACTGGTCACTAAAAGTTATGTATGAGTCTTCTTCCTTCACAGTGTATTGTTGCAGTCAGATTTTACACCCTTGACAAGATTACTTTAACATGGGTGTTCCCTAAAGCACTACACCTATAGGTAAGGTTACATACAATAAACTGATCTTTTTCACATACACATCTAAAAAAAATCCTTAAAAAATGATAGGTTCCCTTTAATCAGCTCCTGTGTAGTATTCAAGTGCATGTGTGTGCCTGAGACTGTGGTAAGAGCAGGGCTTTTTTTCAGGGGGAACTTGGTGGAACTCAGTTCCACTACCTCTGGCTCAGACCCTTGGGGGGGGCCTGCTGACCACAATCACTTGTAAACACAGAAGTGCAGTTTCTGTGTTTACAAGTGGCAGCTCTGCACTCTGTGTGCAACCCCCCTGAACTCTGCACTCTGTATGTAATGCAATCTTGGTATTTAATGCCCCTTTAGGACCCTCCTACTGTTCATGAAATTTGACTGATCACACCCACTATTTGATGTGATTTGGAGGGTGTGTGTGGGTGGAGGGGTTTTGGGGGGTCGTGGTTGAGTTCCAGCACCTATTGTTTGAGGAAAAAAAGCCCTGGGTAAAAACATTACATTTTAAGCTCCTAGACTGTGTAAATGTGAATGGTTAAATATTATAAAAGGCTGCAAGTTTATCCCATGTGCCTATGCCAAGAATAGAGTAGAATAAATAGTTACATGCATTATGAAAAAGCATTATCTGGATATAGTTAAACCAAGTTTTATAACTGTAAAGAGGGCCTCTGGTTCCTGTAGTAATAAAATAACATCATACCTTTCACTTTGAGATTGGCAGCATTTTTGGCATTGGCAGCTTGGAAGGAAATCTCCCCAGTCATGTCCATTTTGCAGTTATACAAAATAAGGACGTGTTTCTTTCCATCTTCTATGATTTCACAATCCTTTGATTCCAAAAAGCAAAATGAATTAATAAACTATATAAAAGATATAGTTAGATAATGAAATTAGCACATATAAGGAAGCGCCTTCTGAAAACTAAAGAAAAGTTACTTTTTTACTGTAACAATGAAAATCAAAATAGCATTTCATATATAAGCAAACAAAAGCAAACAGTTTATGGGTTCCTAACACTATTTCACAGACATAACTTACCGGAGATGGAGATAATACTTCTCCCTTAAGTTTCCATTGGGCATGAACGTCAGGTTCTGAGATTTCTACTTCAAAACGAGCTGTTTCACCTTCAAACACTTCCACTCCATACAAGGGGCGCTCTACTTTAATAATGCGTGCTAAAACCACAAAAACAACGGGGGACATTTATCAAAACTAGAGCAGCTATACATGGAAACCAATCAGTTTCTGTCTTCAATTTGTTCACTTAAAGTGGTTGTAAAGTCAGAAGGTTTTTTTTTTATCTTAATGCATTAAGATAAAAAAACCTTCTGTGTGGAGCAGCCCCCCTCAGCCCCCTAAAACTTACCTGAGCCCATCTTGATCCAGCGAAGTTGCACGAGAGACTCGGCTGGCCAGGACTCTTCCTCTTGATTGGCTGAAACAGCAGCAGAGCGCCATTGGCTCCTGCTGCTGACAATCAAAGTCAGTGAACCAATGAAGAGAGAGAGGGGGCAGGGCTGGGCCACGGCTCCATTTCTGAATGGACACATGGAGCTGTGGCTCGGCTCGGGTGTCCCCATTGCAAGCTGCTTGCTGTGGGGGCACTCGGCAGGGGGGAGGGGCCAGAATCGCCAAAGAGGGACCCGAGAAGAGGAGGATCTGTACTGCTCTGTGCAAAACCAGTGCACAGGGCAGGTAAGTATAACATGTTTGTAATTTTAAAATGAAAAAAACAAAACAAAAAAAAAACGAGACTTTAGTATCACTTTAAGCTTTGAAAATCAAGATAGAAGCTGATTGGTTGCCCCAAACAGCTGCTTCAGTTTTGATCAATTTCCCTTAATGTGTTATAATACAAGCAAACAAGGATTTTATGGCCTTTAATTGAATAACTTCCTTAGCTGATTGCCTACCTTCAATGTTCACGCTTGCTTTAGTTTTGTCAGTTCCACAGTCACATTCATAATCCCCTTTGTCCTTTTCTTCAACTTTCTTGATCTTCAGGATTCTGCGTTTGCCGTCAGTCTTAATAGTCACAGTCTTTGAGGCCTTAATTTCTTCACCTTTTCTCAACCATTTTACTGGTACATCTTTGCTAAGCTCACACTCAAGAGTGATGTCATCTTTTTCCACTGCAGTGTAGTCTTGCAGTTTTACAATGAAGTAAGGATCAGCCTCTGCAAAAAGATCACCCATAATAATTAATAAGGTGTATACCACATCAAATGGGGAGAGGTAACATACCACCAAGCATGTAGCCCATTCCTGACTTTTAGACAAATGACAAAGTAACATATAAAAAACATGTAAAAAAAACATGCACTGTTAAATTAGACATTAGACATAGAAACATAGATAGCATTCAATAAAGTACAAACATAGATAACACAAAAACACAACTGCCATAATATATACAGTACATAATAAAAGATACTTACAATCACCACAACAGAGTAAACAAAGTAGACAAAATCAGAACGACAAAAAAAAAAAAAACTAGGTACATTTAAAAGTAAAACATACAAACATGTAAAATACATATAAAAAAAGACAAAGACCACACAAAAATATAAAAAAAGCCTAAAAAACTATACAGATATAAAACAAAAAAATGACCTACAAACACTTACATAGATATAGCTCTAGCAGAACAAAGCTATGACTTTTCAAAGCTTATTTGAAATTTACAGAAAGAGAAAATGGACAAGGACATAACATACTTTCAGACACTGTTTTTGAATAACTAAGTGAAAGGATTTAGTAATTATGTTGTTTGTCAGTAGTGCTCAGCTATACTGTAATTTGTGAGTAATGCTCGGTTAGTAGAAAAAAGTATCAAATAGCAAACTGGAAAAATGAAAATATATTTCTTAATAAGAAGTGTCAGTTATAGTTAAAATTGTTAGCATAACTAGTCCTTAAAAGCTAAGTTAGAGTTTACTTTTCTCAGAGCAGTTTAAGCCTAGATTCCCATATGTGCGAAGTGGAAACCAGCGTGATAACAGCACCAGTTCCCGCATCGCATCTCTCCCGCAGGCAGTTCACACCACCCTCTGCAAACCACTCCGGGTGTCAATACATTGTTACTGGTACCCCCAGATTGGTTCACAGATTGCAGGGCGAACGGTTAACTTGCACATGAATGAGATTGCATGGGTGAGAACACTCTTGCGATCCGATTCTAGTGTGGGGAAAAAAGTCCCTGCACTATTTTCGTGCAAATCCAATGCCAGTTCAGCCATACAACTTTATGGCTGAACTCACACTGCACAGACATCACATGTGATCGGCACCTACGGTGTCTGAGATCGCACATATGTGAACCTGGGCTAAAGGATAAGTTTACCTTTTGTAACATGTTACACTGGGCTTTTTTTCAGCAGGAGGGCGGGGGAACGCAGTTCCGGCACCTCTTGGACTGACTGTATGTAATGGCAAGGGGTGATGGGGTGTGCTGCAGGGTATTAATGATCACTACTGGGGATCTATTTTTGCAAGGGGGGTCTATTGTTGCTGGGGTGGTCTATTGTTGCTGGAGGGGGACCTATTGTTGCTGGGGGGGTCAGTTGTTGTTGGGGGGGGTCAGTTGTTGCTGAAAAAGATCTACTGTTGGGGGAGGGGTCTATTGTTGATGGCAGCCAGACAGACTATTAATGTTGGCTGTGCGAAGATCTGTTGATGCTGCTGGGAGTCTTGTGTTGCTGGCGGGGAAATTTTGTTGTGATTGGTCCATTGTTGTTAGGGGGATCTATTGTTGCTGGCTGCAGTGGATCTATTTTACTGCTTTTCTTGATATCATAACCAAATTCCATGCAAATTACTTAGCACCTCAAAATGATACTTGGTTCTATATTGTCTAAAAGGGACAGTACTGGGAGGTGGGTAGGGGCAGAGAAAAGAGGTAACTCGGAAAGGGGGAATTCCTGCACCTATTGTCTGAGAAAAAAAGCCCTGGTTACACCCATATTCAAGGTGTAACATGTTACAAATCCACTGGCCCCCTCACCTCCTCGACTCCCTGATGTCATGGGCGGCGGGGGACCTTCTCCCCCTGCTCTGTGTCAGAATCTGCAGAAAACGCCCGCCCGGCTGCGTCACTCATTCACACAGTTCTGTGATTTGAAAATCACAAGATCTGGCAGCCTTTGCGGATGTTGGCTTGTAGTTCTCAATTAACTACCACAGCGCTGTTAAGCACCATGGTAGTTCATTGATGCTTCTTGTTAATGTACAGCCAAATGGCTTACACACAGAGCCTGCAAGAGCCCTGCAGAGCACCTGCAATGCTTTCCATTCTCCCAATTAAAAAAATAAATAAATGCACATTTTTTACCTGCAAAAAGATGTGCATTTATTTTATGTTTTTAAAAGGTGAACTTATCCTTTAATATTTCCATTGAGGATAATGCCTAAGTCAGGGGTCCTGACCTCCTGGTGACCTCACAATCTCCACTTCCTGTTTCTCTTCCTCTGCACCAAAATCTTAACACTGTGCCTCAATTTCCTCTTGATTTGCTATGACTACACTCACTGCCCCACCAAGGTTGTAGAAACCCATTGACAGGTCTTATTGATCTGCCCTGGTTTACAACTTCTGTCTCTCCATAAAACATCTCCACACAGGTCAGGTGCCGCTGCACGTGTGGGCAGTTGTGTCTCTCTGTTTTCTGAACACATTATGCTGACATGCCTTGTTCGGGGAGGCCAGAGAGCGGGCATGGATTTGCCACATCAATCAGCCCACATTACTGCCCCCTCAGACATCCCTCCCTGGCAGCCTCTCCTCCCTCTTGCTGACTGGCCTCTATTCCCCCTCCACATGGAACAGACACCCCCCCAGATATCCCTCACAGGTACCTCAAATGAAAAGGAAAGTCCCCCGAGAGGCACTGCAACTTTGATAAAAGTTTATACCAAGTAGTGAGAGGGCAAATACATTTGTAGAGCCCAGTGATTCATATTAGGTTGCTCAGGGCAGACAAGGCTACCCTCCAATGGGTACACCAGCAGGTTACCAGGAAAAAAAAACGTGCAGACATGGAAGAAGCACCAGACCAAAACATAAAAGAGTCCGCTTTTAATTTATTTTTAAAATTAAACTGGGCTATTTTATCTTTTAGTCTGGCACTTTGATTGTATGCACATTTTTTTCAGACATCCCTCCCTGGCTGCTTCACCACTGGGTGACACACATCCCTCCCTGGCTGCCTTAACCACCTCTAAATAATAGTCCTCCCCAGCCACCTCACCTCCAGCAATCAGTGGGTGCAGAGAGAACCCAGTAAGAGAAAACTCTGCTGCACATACTGAACACTCTCATATTTCTTCATTCTTTTCCTGCATATACAGCTCCCTATCATACCCTGTGCACTTCTCTTCTGTACATACTGCCTGCTGTCATACCCTCCACAATTCTCCCCTGCACATACTGCCTGTTCTCAAATTGTCTTCACTCCTCTCCTGCACAAACTGCCTCCTGTCATCCCCTCAGAAACACCTTTCATGGAAATACTGCCAGCTTTGTTTTTTCAATATTTCCAACACTTTTGCTAGTACTAATAAAAACATACACCTTGGAAACATGTTTAGCCAAATTGTTTTTGATTAGATTCAGAATGGATATAATTTTTCAATAATATTTGGGAAAACTGATAGACACACTGAGTGCATGTTAGAAATGTAATAGGAATCAATAAGCAAGCAGCATCTGCATTAGCATTGCACTAAAATATCATACTAAGGCAATAGAGTAAATCAAGACCAGAAGATAAAGAATTAGGCTGAAAGCCTAGCTGTAGTCCCACATATATTATATAGCCTATTCAGGAGACTGAAGAAAAGAAGCGCTAAAGGTTTAAGCAATCTACATTAAAAGCATTTTCATCTTCATCATGATGTTTGCAGTAGCTGGTCACAGTTTCATTAAATCTGCTCCGATACTTAAGCTAAGAGTGGTTAACTGAGCACTGGTGTAACAGCATATGCTGTACCAAGCATTACAGAAGAGGAAAGAAAGCCGAAAGAAAACTTTTGTGCTTAACCAACAAAGGATAGGAAGAAGTAATATTCAGTGGTTTTCGGCAATCTGATTTGGTGGCAGAGGGATGAATATTTTGTGCCAAAAGTATTGTAACTGTATAGTTGTATACAATTATCAGTAACATTTGTGTGACTGCCATATAACATATATCATACCTAATACTTTTAAGTTTGCTGATGTATGTAGACCTTTGACTTCAGCCTTAATCTGGGAGATGTCATCAAGAGTCACTTCTCTTATTTCCAGCTTATGAGTCTTGCCTTCTTCAGAGATAAGAACAGTCCTACTTGTGTGAAGCTTCTTATCATTTCTGTACCAGGTAACGGGCATTTTCTCATGGGAAAGCTCAAAATCAAAGTGAGCTGTTTCTCCCTCTTTAACGGTTTGATCTTTAAGTGGTGAAATAAATTTAAGTCTGATGCCTGCAACAAAAGTATCACTAGTTAACACACTGTTCACTTTTTCTGCCAGGTAAAAATCCACTGCACTCTTGAAGCACCCCAAAATTACTATAGTGAGATGGAGAATTTAAATTTTTCCTATTATAGAAACCCTAATCAGGGTCAAAACAATTATTATATAATTGATTTTAGGGGATTCATAAAATATAATTTTCCATAATTTTCTCGTCTCTACTGTCAGTTCTGACTTGCCTTCAACTGTGAGCTTGGCTGTTGTCTTTTTGCCTTCAACCTCTGCAGTGTATTCCCCTTCATCATCAAAAGCAGAGTCATTAATGACCAAGATGTGCTTCTTTCCATCAGAAATAATGTCAAATTTGTCACCGGCCTTGATAATATCTGGGCCTTTTGACCATATGACATTTGCTTCTCGGGTAAGAGCACATTCAAATCTAGCCTGGCGCTTCTCTGGAACAGTAACATCTTTCAGAGGAACAGCAAAGTCGAGCTCAATTTCTGGAGACAAAATGTGGTTTATAGATGTTAAACAAAGGTAGAACATGTAGTGTATACAGACAACAATTTCACTAGGACAAGCATACCTTTTACAGTAAGAACAGCAGAGGTAACTGCATTCAAAGCCTGGAATAGAACTTCTCCAGCCTGTTCAACTTTGACTTTATGGAGGGTGAGGAAACGCTTTGCTTCTTCAGCCCTGATTTCACATGTCTAGGAAACAAAGACATTGATAATACATCTGAATATGAGGACACATTAAAATGATATTTATAACAAATTCTGCTTTCTAAGTTAAACCATATATCTTTTTGCTGTTGAACATTACATTTGGAAAATAAATACCGGTCTATCTTATGTTTAGGATTTTATATATTGTGTATATATAAATCCATTTTTTACTTTTTTAACAGAACAGAGAATCATTAACACAGTCCATTTTTTTTTCTGTCTTTTTCCCATTGGGGAGATTTTTCTTCACTTTCTGTCAACAGCAGGAATTAAATCAAGCTTATTCCCTCTTAGACAACAGTCACTAGAATTGGTTTACCCATTGAAATATGTCCTCTCAATTCTATTGGCACGTGGCCAATGGTAACTAGGACCAATAGTGAGGGTGAATCTCCCTATCAGAGACATAAACAGAAAAAAAACTTACAGAGGTTCTAACCCTTTCAGATTTAATCTAAAACAATAAAATATGTCTTGGGTTTATTTTATTTACAGTATATAGGCACTAACAATTTATGCAGCACTTACATACTGTACATTCACATCAGTCTTTGCTCTCAGGTAGCTTATAATCTATAGTCCCTTTCTCAAATAAACACACATGTAGGGCCAACTTAGGCAGGAACCAATAACCCTATCAACACATCTTTAAAGTGTGGGAATAGACTAGAATACCCAGTTGAAACCAACAGAAGCACAGAAAGTACATACAAACTTAATACAGATAGTGTCCTATCTGGGATTTGAGTACAGCAAGGCAGACGTCCTAACCACTAAGCCAATATGCTGCTTTACATATATTTTAAGTTAAGTAAGTGTGCTGGAGACCAGTACTGTCTCTAAAATGAGTCGATGATCATTATTTATGCAGCCTAGCTAAACCAAAGCAAACAAAACTGATTTATGATAAACTATTATTCATTTAGCACATATCTGCTTATTATACTGTTACATGTTGAAATATAGGCCTCTTTGTGGTATCTTACAGGTGATGGCCGCAGAGTTTCTCCTTTCAATTTCCATTCTCCAGGAACATCTGCCTCAGATATCTCACAGTCAAAGGAAGCAGATTCCTTTTCATAAATCACAACATCTTCAATTGGCTTGAGAAGGTCAACTTCACGCTCTTAGGTAAAGAAAAGAAAGTTCACTGACAGCACTACAGGCTACTGTTCCACAACAATTAAACAAGCTTTCTTGAATTTATTTAAAAAGAAAAATGTTTACTTACCCCCCAGTGTGAGTTTAGCTGTGACACGTTTTCCTTCAACCTCTACGGAATATTCTCCAACATCGTCTGGACCAGTATTTTTGATAATCAGATATATTTTATTCCCCTCTTTCTTCAGCTCAGTTTTGTCAGTTGGTTCTAGTGGAATCTCCTCTTCTCCCTTGAACCATTTGATATTTGGTGTGTCCTTAACAATATCTGCCACAAAAGTTGCTGTATTTTTGGGTTTAACATGTTGGTCACGGATAGGCTTGACCAACCAGTCACGAATTACCTCTGCCAGGAAAAAAGTACAATTAAATGATTTCGTATTGTTGTTTTAAATACATAAGTTTATTACCAGCAATATGTGTTGTAAAAGCAAAAGCTTCTCTTTTTAATTTGAACTCAGTGCTGACCTAATGAGAAAAAATGTTGTTGTACACCGATGCCATCAATCCTGGTTTTTTATTTATTTTTATTTTGTTGTAGGTTTAAAAGGCTTAGGCATTTATTAAGCAATTGTATTTTCTAGGCCACTAGGTAAATATTTGAAATATGAATATTTTTAAATGTTTTTGACTTACCAACAACTTTGACATTTGAGGAGCATTTGATGTTAGCACTTTCTACGGTACAAGTGTATACTCCAGCATCTACATCATCTGCATCCACGATAGTTAGAGTACGGTTTAACCCGATAATATTTGTTTGGTATCTGCCAGGTGAAGTCTCACTGAGCTTCTTGCCATCCTTTGTCCAGACTACGTCTCTGTCTTTATTAAGTTCACAGCTCAGATACATAGGCTGTGTTTTCACAACAGTGACTTCCTCTTCCAGAGTCTTTATAAATTTAACAGGCAATTCTGTATGAAAAAGGAAATTCTTAGTTACATGTAAATGTGATACTATATATATTACATAAACATGGCTTGAGAAAAGTACAAAAACAGGCTTTTTTATGAAGGTTTAACACTGTGGCACCAGCACAATATTATTTTAAAAAAATATTAATTCCAAGTACAAAATAAACAAAAATTCTTCACAGATATTATTTCCCTTTTTAATAAAATGTAATACCTTCAACAATAAGTTTGGCTGTAGATGTCTTCTCCTTGTTGCCAAGTTTTGCTACACAGGTATATTCTCCAGTGTCCGAAAGCTGCACATCAATAATATGAAGTTTCCTGTCTTTGCCATCAGAAATGAACTTATGTTTGGGGCTTTCTCTCAGGTTGCTGCCATCCTTCATCCAGCTGGTAATAGCAGTAGAGGGTGAAATAAGGCACTCGAAAATTGCTGAAGACCCAACAGACTCTGCTTCTTGTAACACAATGTCCTTCAACTCCTTGACAAACTTCAATGGCACGGCCTTTAGCTGGTAAGTGAATGCTGGTTCATCTGGAGGTTTGTCACCACCACTGCCAGGGCGAAGCTTCTTCTTGTCAGCATCTAGTGGTGAAGGTGTCTTTTTGACACCTAAAATTTAGATGTGGACATGAGAAAACTGAGACTTGGTGAAGCTGATGCTTGTATAAATCTTACATCTTTCTCCAGGTGCATTTTAAACACTGGCTATACTTTAAACTTGGTTAATATATAAATATAGCAAGTCACACATAATTAGTCACAGAACAGTGCACAATATAATAAAAGGAATTTAAATATGAATGGTATATATAATTAGGACAGCTTTGGTTAGCAACGCAAGGAAGTAATTCACGTATTGGCTCTCAGATTTGTAAATCATAGGATGGTAGTTTTGAAAGTTTTTTTTATAGGAAACTGTCATGAGAAAATAATGTGGATTGTCATTATCTATGCCCTTTTGAACATGCTAGTTGCTTAGTTGTCATTTGGATCTTCTTGCATCATTTTTTTGATTAACAGACTTGAAACACTTTCTGCATGCTTGCCTCAGCTCTGAAGCTAAAGGATAAGCATGACAGCCATGCAAACAGCATTTTATTAGAAGTTCAGCATTTGACACTCAAATATTCTCTCATAACAGGTTTACCTTAATAGCACTCATACAGACATTTTGCAAAGACAAGCATGTGAAATCCAAAGCAAACTATTCTCACCTTTAAATGGAAGTTTACCCTTAGGAGCCTCCTCTTTTGGTGTTTTAGTATCTAAAGTGAAACAGTGATGTTAGTACATTTAACTACTGTTCAATCATTTTTATTAATGCGGAGTTCTCAAATATTTTTTCTGACATAAAACTCTAAAGTGAGTTTCAGAAATAAACATTTATAAAAGTGCATACATACACAAGTGGCCTAAACTAGCAGTTGTGAGGAAGACTGGTGCAATCCCAATATGATGAATTATACATTGATCCCAAAAAACACTTCATATGTAGCATGAATGAAATGACATAATACAAATATTAGGCTGTGGTAAATGAAAATAGTGAAGTTAGATTATGATCTAAAATGCAAAAGTGAGTGGATCATTTTCTCAAAACAGAATGCACACATATGAAGACAGACAATGAAACATTAAGAAACAAGTATGTTTCTATAACATGAAGAATGAAAACATTTAATGTTGAAATTTAATATGAGACAGATAACACATGGTCATGTTTCTTCTCCAAAGATGCTTATGAAAACAAGTTTATGGGTATGAAGCGGATGATCAGTTTCTTCCAACAAATATGGGACAAGCCTTCCATCCAAATTTATTTAGTGCATATGACGAATGAAAATGATGGATGCGTATGACATTTTAAAAGCAGACCTTTTCCTGCAGAGACTTCTCACCTCGTCTACCAATGGCCTTTCCTGGTGTTTCTCTGGCTCTCTTCCTTCCTTGTCCACTGTCTTCACTAAGTATATCTTCTTCAGAGCCATAGTCAGTCTGTTCAGAAGTACTTTCCAGTTCTTGTTCCCAGGTTTCATCTTCTTCTAATTCCTCCATGTCATTGGAATCTGTTTCTGTTTTCAGAGATGCTGAATCCTTATCTTTAAGTGGGCTCCTCAAAGGAGGTGTTACTTTGTCTGAGGATTTCTTTTGTTCTATTTTTTTCCTATCAATAGGAGTGCTAGTTCTGCTAATCACTTTTAAAGAGCTTTCATCTTGAGGAGTCTCTTTGTCTAAGGATTTCTTTTGCTCCACCTTTCTTCTGTCCGTAGGAGTGCTAGTTCTACTAATCACTTTCAAAGATCTATCATCTTTAGGTGAAATCCCTTTGCCAGGTAGAAGCAGTTCCTCTGAAGGCAGAGGAGTTTTAATCCTTTGCACTTTTTTAAGAACTGGAATTACAGGCTTTTTTTCTTCAGGTTGTACTTTTACTGATATTTTGTCTTTATCAATTGGGGTTTTCAAACGACTAATTTGCTGTATTGGGGAAAGACTTTCTTTTTTAATCTCTGCTGCTGATCCTTGAAGGTGTGCTGTGTCTGTCTTCTTTTCAGGTTTTGCAATCTTTCTGACTCCCTCTGTTGGATGCTCAAGGACATCTTCCACTGTAACTTTGGATTCCCCAAATACTTTACTGTCCTGTTCTATCTCTTCTTTGGCACCGTATGAAGGAATCTCATCTACAAAAGGCGGTTCTTCAATTGATATTTCAACAGTGGGTATAGCAGCATGCACACCTGCTACTTTTTCTCCTTTTGCAATTACAACAGGTATTATTGGAGCCTTCCTAGTATCTTTAGGCGATCTGCTGGATTGAATTACATCCCCCTTGTGTGCAATATCTTCTGAGAGCTGCTCTTTTTTCTTAAGATCCACAATGCTCTTCTTATCAGGTACTTCTTTACCTAGGTCTGCATGCGTCTTTTCTTTAAATGTATCTCCCCGTTCTGCTATATGGGTAACTTTTTTCTGTAATATTTCCTCAACTTGTAAATCTGCCTTGTCTTCCTTATGTAATAGTTTAGCCCTATCTGGTTTTGTATCTTTAGAAATGCTTTTGGGTTTGGCAAGAACACTGTCACCTTCCTTTAATTTTTCAGTAGGTTTATGGCGTAACAACTCCACTTTAGACTCTTTTACTTTCCTGCTAGGTTTTTTAACATATTCATCCTGGATCTCTGGTAAATCATCACTCTCATCACTGATCATTTCTACTCCTTCATCTTCTTTGTAAGAAACAGCAGGCTTTTTTGTTTTAACCTTTTCTGTGACTTTCTTAACTTTCTCCTTATTTTTATCTAATTGACCCTCCTTAGTTTTTTTAATGGGTATTTTTATTTTTTCACCTTGGGCATCTAATATTTCATCACTTTCCGCACTGCTATGTTCTTCTTCAGAAGAAGAAATAGTGGGCTCAGGCTGAAGAATCTTTTTTAATTTTTTATGCTTTTCATCCTTCTTATCTAATATTTCTTTGTATTGTTCTTTTGTTTTATCCTTTATTAATTTTTCAGTTTTATCGAATTCTGTCTCTTTAGGTTTTTTGATAGGTGTTTTAGTTTGCTCTGTGTGGGCCTCTAAAATGTCATCACTTTCAGGACTGCTAATTACTACTTTTTCTTCTTCCCCAGGGGAAACAGTGGGCTCATACTGAGGGATCTTTTTTACTATCTTTTTATGTTTTGCATCCTTCTTGCCTACTGTTTCTTGGTAAGAAACAGCAGGTTCTCTTGTTATATCTTTTTTCATCAATTTTTCAGTTTTATCAATTTTTTGTACTTTAGCATCCTTAGGTTTTGTGATGGGTATTTCAGATTGGTCCATGTGAGCCTCTAAAATGTCTGCACTTTCAGGACTACTAAGCTTTACTTTATCATCTTGTTTTTCCCCAGGAGAAAGAGTAGGTTCATACTGTGGAATCTTTTTTGTTATCTTTTCATATTTTTCATCCTTCTTAACTATCGTTTCTTTGTGAGAAACAACAGGTTCTTTTGTTATATCCTTTTTGATTATTTTTTCACTCTTCTCAGGTTTTTCTAATCTAGTCTCCTGAGGTTTTTTAAAGAGTGTTTCAATTTGTTGCATGTGGGCCTCTAAACCATCATCACTTTCAGGACTGCTAAGCTCTACTGTTTCTCCTTCTTCTTCCCCAGGAGAAATGTCGGGTTCATACTGAGGAATCTTTTTACTTATTTTTTTATGCCTTTCACCTTTCTTATCTACTGCTTCTTTGTAAGAAATAGCAGATTCTTTTGGTATAGCTTTTTGGATAATTTTTTTGTCCTTCTTCACAGTTTTATCTAGTTTAGCTTCTTTAATTTTTTGGGCTGGTATTTCAATTTGTTCCTCATAGATCTCTAATTCTTCCTCACTTACAGCACTACTAGAGTTTACTTTGTCTTCTTCCTCCCCAGAAGAAATACTAAGTTTATGCTGAGTAATTGTCTTCTTTTCTATTTTACCCTCTTTGATCTTTTCTTCTGCCACTTCTGGCGAGACACCAATTATTTCTTTATCTTTTTTCTTTTCAGCTATTTTCTTTTCTTTGCCCTCTACCTTTACCTCTAATTTTGGCATTACTTTGATGCTTGGCTTTTCAGGAACTACCTTAACTAAACCTTTTTTGAGTGTAATAATATTCTGAGGCTCTTTAACTTTAATGTCAGGCTGGTAGAATGTATCTCTTTCCTCTTGCTCTTCTTCAACAGAAATCTTAGCTGGTTTATATCTTTTCTTGTCCTCTACTATAAATTTTGTTTTTAAATATTTTTCTGGCTCATCTTTACCTTCCTTTTTTGTAATCTCTTCTGTATACTCAATAATTTCTTCAGGCTCCCATTGTTCAAGAATCTTTTCCTTAGAAGTTGCATGAATCTTTCCTTCTTCCTTTTTAAAAATCTTTCTTTCCTCTTCAATAACATCTGTAAACAGTCTTTCTGCCCTAAGGCTTACATTCTCTTCAATAGGAATACAAATGTCACCAGAGAAAAAAGGCACTCTCCGGACTGCTTCTACTTTGCTTTCTTCAGTCAGTATTTGACCTTTTTGCATTATTTTTATCGGCACACCGGGTTTCTCTGTGACTAAAGGTTTAATATTTAATTTAAAAAGTAAGATTTGTTTAAATTTTTATTTAAGACTGTATGCATAAAACACAATAGAGAAAAACAGACACAAAAAACATACACACACCTTACTGTACAAAACAAATAAGACAACCACAACTATCTTACACTTTTAAATCTATACATACACAAAAAGACATACAAAGTAAGAAAAAACACAGTAACCAAGCATCAGGTGCAAAACAGCACAGATAAAAATACAGTAATCAATTGATGACTTCTCTACTATCTCGCTATGTAAACAAACACTTAGTCCCGCGAGCATGATGTATCAGTAAAGTCACCGATCAAGGGTGCTGACATGATGTTATACATATACTAATGTCCCTTTCCCCATCCTTAAGTTACAGCACTGGAGCTTGATGACTGGTTACACAGGCTTATGGGAGGAAGTGAAGTGCGCCACATGCTTCCCATTCAAAGAAGTACCAGGTTTTTCTTTTTACTCTAGTTGGCCAAATAGAGTAATGAGAAAGCAAAGGAAGGGTAACTAGAAGCAATCGGGGGGGGGGGGGGGAGTGGGAACAACATTAAAGTTAGACTGGAAGAAAAACAGTTTAACCTTAAGCTGTGTAGGGGGTTTTTCACTGTCAGGGCGGTACGGATGTGGAACTCTCTTCCATAATCGGTGGTGTCAGCAGGAAGTATGGATAGCTTTAAAAAAACTCTTGGACGTGCATCTTAGCTAAAACAATATACGGGGATATGGGAAATCTTTTTTCTACACACACACACCTACACAGATTCAACTGGGTGGACAGTTGTCTTTATTTAACCTTTCCAAACATGTAATTATATAACTATGTAACCCTGTTTCCTTGTTCTGCATGAGCAAATAACAGGTTCACTTTAGAAGCAGGAAACAAAGTCACAACATGGGCTCATGGAAACCTGGGGCCACTTGTAAAACCCATATTTTTATGATACTGTTTGTATAGTTAAACATAATTTAATCCCTAATAACTAAATACAGTTTAATATAATCTCAAAAATACATTGACTGACAGACTCAACATACTGTAATAACATAATAACTTTTTTATGATGTTTAAAGCCACTTCAATCCAAATAAAAATGTAAGAAACATAGACTTGAATATATGTGAGTATTTACTTACATACGTACAAATGAACTTGCTTTATATTTTCTGAATTTAAAACAAACAACACAGAATATGTACCTGCTTTCTTTCCAACAACTGGAGTTGTAACTGGTGCTGTAATGGCAGCTTCATCTCCTTTTGGTGATGGAACAGCTTTAAATTGAAATTCATTTAAGGTAAGTTAATGTTTAGTGCACATGATACATAATGTTACTATGCATAAGTTCTATACTTACAAAATACATTTCAAATTGAATGTATTTAATTATTGGATTGATAGCATTGTACAAAGCATACATATGCATACTTCAGTGGCATCCAAACAGAAACCATTTTTATTAAGTCTGCCAACTGAAAGCCGTATTTTGGTCAGTGAGGATGGGTTAACCGATTGCCGACCAGCCGCCGTCATTATACTGCAGCAGGTTGGCACGATCCCACAAACCGTTGTAGCTATACGTCAGTCCCTTTATCGCAGGGGTGCCGATGCTCGTGATCGGCGGTCGCAATGACCACTGGCCGCGAGTGATTACAGGCACAAGAGGCAGAACAAGAATGTGTGTGTGTAAACACACAAATCCCTGTTCTGTGAGGAGAGACAGATTGTGAGTTTCTAATAGCTAGGAATCACGATCTGTCATTTCCTCTAGGTCAGTCCCCTCCCCCTACAGTTAGAAAGATCACCCGTAGTGTTAACCCCTTCCCTGCCAGTGACATTTTTACAGTAATCAGTGCATTTTTATAGCACTGATCGCTGTATAAATTCCAATGGTCCCAAAATGTGTCAAAAGTGTCCGATGTGTCCACCATAATGTCGCAGTCTCGATAAAATTTGCAGATTGCCGCCATTACTAGTAAGAAAAAATAATAACAAAAATGCTATAAACCTATCCCCTATTTTGTAGACGCTATAACTTTTGTGCAAACCAATCAATATACGCTTATTGCAATTTTTATTACCAAAAATATGTAGAAGAATACATATCGGCCTAAACTGAGAAAAAATTAGCTTTTTTTAAAAAAAATGGGGATATTTATTATAGCAAAAAATACAAACTATTGTGTTTTTTTCAAAATTGTCACTCATTTTTTGTTTATAGTGCAAAAAATAAAAACTGCAGAGGTGATCAAATACCACCAAAAGAAAGCTCTATTTGTGGGAAAAAAATGACGTCAATTTTGTTTGGGTGCAGCGCCGCATGACCGCGCAATTGTCAGTTAAATTGACGCAGTGCCGAATTGCAAAAATTGGCCTGGTCATTCAGCAGCCAAATCTTCCGGGGCTGAAGTGGTTAAAGAACATTACTAATGTTGCACTGATGTTATTATGAAAGTAATAGTAAGCCAGATATAAGCATAACTTTTATGGTTAACAAAGCCACTGGCTTCCTATATTAATGAATCCTACCTTGTACAGGTGATGGCTCTTTTGGGGACACAGACACCGGTGAAGGCTTAGCTTCAGCTGCAACTTTAAATATATTATGACTGGTTAATTAAGTTATATGCAACATTGATGACACTGTTCATAGGTTCATTAGTGAGCTATAGTGTTTAAAAATGAATATAGTTAGTGAAATACTTTCAAAGTTAGGAAATTACACATTTTATTCAATACTAAAGAAAAACATGGTTTAAGAAATTTTTAGTGAAGATTTATTTTTATTTTTTTTCACATTAAAGCAATTAAGGATAATGGTTAACATGGACAAATGACAATTCAGCTTCTTGTTTATGTTTTAGGTCACACTTCAATGCCTTATACGTTTAAAGAGGATTAGCCAGTTGTCCAAATTGCAGGCAAACCCATAATGCATATACCTTTAGCTGGTTCAGGCTTTATTTCCTCTTTTTTCACAGCTGGTGTGACCTCTGGTAACTTTTTCTTCTGGACTTCAGGAACTTAAAAATAATATTGATTTTTATAATCGGGGCCATTGAACTTACCTTATGCTAAATGCTTTTTTAAGATAAACAACAATAATACAGAAACACTACAATGTACAGAGTAACTCTACATGGATGTGTTTACACATAAGAGCTACACAACACACAATGCTTAATAAAAAAGAACACACTGCTCACAGTGTTATAAAGATATAACATTCATATGTTACCTTCAGGCTTTTTCTCCACTGGAGGTTCAGGCCTTTTAAACTTCTCAGCTGGTTTCTCAGCAGGAGGCTCTTCAGTTTCTTTTTTGACAGGTTTTAGAACTTTAAGACAAAGAATTGCTTTTTTCACTCTGGACTGCTAAAGATATAGTATGTTGTAATACAACACATTCCAGAGCGTAACGCGTTAAGCATGACAAAACACACACAACGCCAACCATCAAAGACTTTGACACTTTTAAAAAACTAAAAGACAAATAATACACAAATACAGACTTTTTTACTAAGTTTGTTTGCTTTTTATGTTAACGCAGTTGGATTAATTTTTTTTTCATTTTTGAGGCACATAAATGTAAATAATATAGCAATTTGGCAGTAAACTCCCCCAGTTAAAAAAGTTTCTATTAGTAGTTCTTCAATGTTATAAGAAAAAAATCAAGTTACGTTATTATTACATTTTACTCTGTCTTTAAGCAAGCTTGTTCAATTATGGCAAATTGCTGGCTTTATCTTGATTGCAAATTTGAAAAACATTTGTTTTTGCCTTTGCGTGTTATTTAACTAAACTATTAATACAATAAGTGGAACATCGCATTAAGTGATTAATACTTTAGTAGCAGATTCCATAGTTAAAAAGCTGGAATACTATAATAGGAATACACTAATATACCTTTCTTAAAACTAATTTCTTCTTTTTTAGGAGGTAGAATCACTGGTTTACGTTTAGGGATAACTTTCTTTTCTGGTTCAGGTACTTAAAAAACATAAATTTATATCTTAACTTATTGAAAATATAGTATATATTAATTATGAACTTTAACACATTAAATAGATGTTTCAATCAAGTTGGAGTAATTTTGCCTCAATCATGATGTTTTTCACCTATTAAAGTTATGTTGATTATCAGACATGTTAGGATAATAACTATTTAATGTCTTACATTCAAAAAATTACTAATAATAAACTGTGTATAGGCTTAGTGATTTTTGCTTTTGATCTAGTATACAGGATGTCAATTAGTTGCAAAAAATATTTTTTTATTAAATATTTAGACAATATACTGGTCAAATTAATAGTAAAGATAAATATTCACACTTATACTTTACATATACTAAATAGAGCCCCAAGAAACCTGATAATAAATATGGCTTGCTGCTCGCAATCAATGAGTAAATGATAATTATTTGCCCTCTTCTGCAGATATGATCTATAAAATTTTCTACCTTTAGAAGGCTTAAGTTCCACTTTTTCAGGCTCAGATGGAGTTGGCTTTCCAGGCATAATCTTCTTTTTGTCCTCTGGAACTTTGAAGAAAATAAGGGGACATTTACTAAATTGTGAAGTTTAACGTTTAAATTTCTTCAAGGAAAGTGCAAGAATAACCTGTTTGAAAGTAATCTGTAAAGATTGTAAAGATGTCACACACAAGATAATGATAGTGAGCAATGGATGAGATGAAATGAGAGGTTATAAAAAAATAAATGGTGAAATCGGTGATGGTTCTTGACGAATAAGCCCCTTTATGAAATGGAACTATTACAAGCAAAAACATACAGACTGTAAAAACAAACAAATATAACATAAACAGAATATTCATGCTAAGCCTGCATTTTATGTAATGATGGTTGGTAATGGCGAGTATGGTATTAATGCTGATAGGAAAATCCCTAATACCTTCAATTTTAAAAGTCTCCTCTTTTTTCATGGGAGATGGTGTCCTAATAGTTGTCTTCTCAAATTCATAATCTTAAAAGAACAGGATTTCAATGTTTAGCAAAGAACCAAGCCACTGATTTAAAAACATCCATCCTTGATTTACATATAAAGAAATATTTGAAGAATATATGAATGAGGACAAGACGGACAATAACATAACAGATAAACAAACAAAAACAAACGCAGACAAAGACAAGCAAAAAGACAGATGCAATGAGAAGTTAAAATTTACATTAAAAAAGTCTACCTCTTTAAAAAATAATTTGGACATAAAGAGGAATGACTGTTTTATGATGAGTTCTATATGGGTATAAAGTTAGACTTAAAAAGTCAGTCTGTAAATCAGAGTTTCTTGGAATAGGTATGATTACTTCGCAATTTATACTTATGAAGAAAACCATAAACATATTTTTCTGAAAAGTGAGAGGATGATTAACACTGATAACAGACCTATACCTTCCTCCTCTAGCTCATATTCCTCTTCTTCTTCCTCAGAAAGAATCACAGGTACTTCCTCAAGTGATGAAGCTGGTTTTACAATGTCTGCCACTTAAAAATATTATGGTAGTACATATTCATACCCATGATTTTTTAACAAATATCTTTTAAAATCTAAAATACTATATTCATGTTAAGTACCTGTCAAAGGAGAAGCTTTTGCATAAGGTTTCTCCTCATGGGTAGGCTTCTCATCAGGCACTTTAAAAGATATTTAAAGTATTCAATATACGAAAAAAAATGCATTGATAATGAAAAAAATCTATTATATTTTATTTATTATACCTGGAACAGTGTCTTTCTTGACTATGCGAACTGATGTTTTTTCTTCAATAGCCCTTTTCTGTTGTGTTGGGACTTTAAAAGATAATTATTTTTAACTTTTATCTATGAATTTACTTAACATATTAAATATAAATCTAAATGAAAGCTTTATAATATACCTTTCACAGAAGGTACCTCCTCAGTAGGCTCATAAATTGCTTTTTTCTCAACTGTGACTCCTTTCTTTTGTACATCTAAAAATTAATTTTACATTTGTTTTTTTTTCAAATATCAACTTCATTTTAGGTATATTTTGTAAAAACTGTACAATCGTATGGTGAAAGAAAAAATAACATTAAAGGTCGTATACCTTTTACGGAAGGTTCTACATCTTTTTTGGCAACTGTGACAGGCCTTTTCTCTTCTAAAATTGGTTTTGCTGGCAACACTGCGGGTTCTTTAAAGATATTAATTTGTTGTTAGATTTTCAACATTACAAACAGACAAAATATCTGTGAAGTAGACAACAGGATTTGACAGCTGATATTTAAAAAGATATTAGTTTTTTTACTCAGGTGACAAACCTTCACGAATATTTAATATATATGTACCTTCTACAGGAAGGACAATCTGTTTTTTAGTAACAGGTAGGTGCTTCTCCTCTGGAACAGGCTTCTTAGCCACTTCAGCTACTAAAGAGTAGTCTAGCTTTAGTATACATGGACTACATACAAGACAGACAAAACATTGTGATAGTATGAAGATATACCTTCCAAAGGAGCTGTTACTTCCTTTTTAGCAACAGGACTAGCTGGTTTCTGCTCTTGGATTTGTTTCTTTGGAGCAGCAGGCACTTTAAAAATAGTTTTGTGTTATTTGTTTTTCTACAACACAATATACATCGATCTGATATAAATCAATGGAGTAAGAAGATGAAGTACCTTCAGCAGGAGGCTTCACTACTTTTTTGGCTATGGTAGTGGGTGCTTTTTCTTTTAGTGGTGTTGGTTGTGGCAGTTCCACTGTTTTAAAGATAACAATACTGTAACTTAAATAATATAGGACAACACGAATAGGCAGACAGAAGGAACAAGACATATACAATACTACATTTAATTAGTAATTTTTCTTTGTACCCCCATTTTAAACATGATTATTTATAATGGTGTTAAGGTTAGTCAAATTTTATTTCACAATAATATGCCTTTCTCTGTGAAAATAACTTCTTTTTCAGGTAAAGAAATTAGAATCTCATCTTCAGAGTCCAGTTGTCTTGCAACCTCTTTAAAGATATTAGTTTGAGTTCAAAATGTACTCATAGAGATTGTTAATGGTTATGATAAAATGATAAAGAAGATCTTTTATACCTTCTTGATTTGTAACAACTTTTTTCTCTGGCGCAGTTATTGTTGGTCTGTCTTTAGTTATTGGCCTTTCCTGAACAACTGTTGCTTGAAAGATATTAGTTTAGGATTAGCATGTATCAAAAAACATCATTGAATATATAAATGACTAAGCATCTTCAGCTAAGAGCCACAAAGATCTACCTTTTTTAATTGACTTGGCATCTCTTTGGAGTAACTGCACTGCAGTCTCTGGCTTTTCTTCAGGAAACTGTCTTGTTTGATGCTTCAGCTCTTTAAAGATATTAGCTTGTATTAATATTTACCTCTATGCTAGTTGCTAATCCACAATAATACTTGACATTATTGTGTAGTCTGTATAAATATACCTTCAATATAATGATATTCAGTTTCAAGAGTAGATTGAACATCAATCTGCAACCTGCCTTCAGGAATCGGCCCTTTCTGGACCCCTATTTCTAAAGAGATTAGTTTTACATTGGTTAATTATTCCGGTGTATTTTATGTCAGATTTTGTGTTAGCTACATAATATATGAATATACCTTCAATATGGACATCAGATTTTCTTGGTTCAGTGACAATTTTTTCTTCTTGGACAAGCTTCCCTTGTTCATCAAATACTAAAGATATTACTTTAAAATTAGTAATTGTCCAGCTACTAAAAATTACAATTGCTAGGTACAATATAAAGGTACAAATATTCTATACCTTTCCTATGAGTGGCTTCTTTTTTAAGTATAATCTTTTCTGGCTTCTTGACAGGACTCCGCTCCTCTTGTACCTCAACTAATTAAGACATTTCAAAAAGTATCATTGAAGCAGTTCTCAATGTGAAAAATGGGTTGTTGATCGGAATTACAGAAAAAAAGTTGTTTAATTACCTTCCTCAAGAGAAATAACTTCTCTTTTAGATAAAAGAGTTTGTGGTTTCTCCCTGGGGGTATGCCTTTTTTGGGAATCTATTGAAAAAAATACATTTATCACTGTATAAGCAATGTTAGGTAGAGCTTTTGGTATATGGTGGACTGGAAAGAGAAGAATGATTTCATGAGAAGCCCTTAGGACAAAAAAATGAAGAGAATCTCATTCATAAGCATGAATGGCTGTAGGCATGACATTTATGAACAGTCCAGTAATTTATATCTGCTATCAGTTGCTGGATGAACAATGGATTATTATTATTTAATGGAAAGAATGATAATAAAATATTTTTTAAAATACCTTCTAAAATAATATATTCTTCTTCACTTTCAAGTGCATCAATTTGACGCTTATCTCCAACCACTTGGCTCTTCGCAAAACCTTATATCTTATATTCTATAATTTGATATTAATGCTAACATAAGCTGGCTTTAATAGCAACAATTGTGTATTACATGATACAAATTAAATATTTTGATGGATTGTTCTAAGAGAATTGGAGTAATAAGTACTTCAATTGTGGGGATGGATAGAGATTGCAACATACCTTGTTTTTGTGGGAGACTAACTTAACTTATAGGTGTTGAAGCTTGTGTATTTTCTTCCAGAGTCAAATGTTTTGTTTTGTTGTCTAATAGAGGGGGTGCTGATTATATTATATTGATTAGATATATATTGGTATATATAATGGTACACAACTGGCATAAGGAAAGGTGATAATGATGATGATCATAAAGCACA
Source organism: Lithobates clamitans (assembly GCA_037952925.1). NCBI lineage: Eukaryota > Metazoa > Chordata > Amphibia > Anura > Ranidae > Lithobates > Lithobates clamitans. The sequence goes on from JBBGZY010000014.1 coordinate 9,948,679, forward strand.
TTGCTTGTGTGAATCATATTTTGATTTAAATAAAGGTTGGGATTTTCTTCAGTCATATGTCCATTTGGGAGATCTACCAAGTTAAAGATTTATACATTTCTGTTGCAATGTATGCTAATGACTGGATGGACATGAGTGATGAGACAAGAGTGACTAGTATACCTTTTACTGTAGAAGAAGCATCTAGGTTTGGTACAGTGCTTTGGGGTTTCTCATCTAGTAACTTTTCAAAGACTTCACCTAATTCACACAAGTAGGGTTGTTATTATTGTTTCACTTTAGAATGAATAATATGTTTTCATGGATAGGTTGCTGAATATAAAGACGTGATGATGGTATACCTTCCTTGTAGAACGCTACTTGTTCCATCATAGATGTTTTGGGTTTTTCTTCAGACATAATTTGTTTTAACACACCTAACAAATTAAATATATTTATTTAAATTATTATATTATGTACAGGATATTATTTTAATAATTGGATGTTTTAATTACTGGATGACATTGGTGATGAAAGGATGTGGTGTACCTGTGAGATAAGAGGCAGCTTCATGTTTAGATACAGCAACTTCTGGTTTATCTTCAAGCCTTAGTCTTTCTGCACCATCTAGCATTTTAGATACAATGGTGCATATTTACTATTTTTGTCAATAATAATTAGTAACTAACTGGAGAGTTGCATTTAAAAGACACAATATGTTATACCTTCTAACATAAAATCATCACTTTGTGTTGATTCTCTGTCTGGAGGGGCCCTTACTAGATGTATGTATTAATTATGGTTGTATAGTATGATTTAATGAAAAGATAGAGAAATAATGGATGATAAGCTAGAGATGTTGATGATGTACCTTCTGTGGAGGAAGGAACTTCTCTTTTACTATTAGGAACTTTGTCCTTTTCTTCAGACACAGTTAGGTTAGGAACAGCTAACAATTTAAATATAGAGATACAACATTATTTTTTGGTCTGGAAGTATTGTAAATGAATAGTTAATAAACAGGATTGATGGCTTATAGGGTGAGTTACCTTCCATAGAGAAAAATGTTCCGTCTTTAGGTACACTAATATGAGGCCTTTCTTGAGGCCTGGGCGGTTTTGCTATATCTATCAATTGAAATGAATTATTTTCTAACTAAAACACAACTAGGACATTAATGATATGATTTACAGACTGGGTGGTTTAAATGACAACCACAGAGGTTCTATGTAATTTACAAAGAAGAAATAACATTCTTTACAGGTATTTGTTTATTTACAAAATCTAGCTTGTATTTTGGGTAATAATAATTAATAACTAATTTATTATTTTTAATAAAAAGACAAAGTGTGGTATACCTTCTAACATGGAATCGGTATCTTCTCTGAGTACAGAGACTTGTGGTTTCTCTCCAGGGATCAATTTTTTAGAGACTCCAACTAAATCAGAGATTAAAAGAATATTTTTATTTGGGTCTTGAGTGTGTAAAATGATTTAATTAAGTATTCGGATGATAAGGTTGAGATGGGGATGATGTACCTTCTCTAACAGAAGCAGCTTCTCTCTTACTTTTAGGAACTTTGGGCTTTTCTTCAGACACAATTCTTTTAGAAACATCTAACATTTGAAATATATTGATATAATGTTAGTATGTGATGAGGGACTAGGGAAATGTAAATTAACGAATAGCTAATATGAAGGATGACTTATGTAATATTGAGTTACCTTCCAGAGAGGAAGGAGTTCCTTTTTTAGGAACTCCTACATCAATATTAGGTTGTTCTTCAGGTCCAGATGATTTTGGCATATCTGTCAATCAAAATGAGTTATTTTCTAACTGAACTATAACTGGGATATTAATTATATAATTTACAGACTTGATGGTTTTAAATGACTTGAGTAAAGTGATTTGTGGATTTTAATTAAAATACAAAGTGTGGTATACCTTTCAAAATGGAATCAGTATCTTCTCTAAATACAGAGATCTGTGGCTTATATCTAGGAATCATTTTTCTAGAGACTCCAACTAAATCAGAGGTTAAAATAATATTTTTTATTTGGGTTGTGAGTGTGTAATATGATTTAATGGATTTCTGGGATGATAAGGTTGAGATGGTAATGGTGTACCTTGTGTGGAAGAAGGAACATCTCTTTTACTTTTAGGAACTTTGGGCTTTTCTTCAGACACCATTCTTTTGGAGACATCTTAAAACACATTTTAAATATATTGATAACATATTAGTAAGTGATTGGGAAATAGAGAATGTAAATGAATGACTAACTAATATGAATGAAGATTTATGTGATACTATGTTACCTTCCAGAGAGGAAAGAGCTCCTTCTTTAAGTGCACCAAAAGGAGGCATTTCCTCAGGTCTGGGAGATTTTGCTATATCTGCCAATTGAAATAAATTCCTTTCATTCTAAAACATAACTGGGATATTAATAATATGATTGACAGACTGGATGGTTTAAATGTTACTATGTAACTTTCAAAGAGGAAAGAAAGTTTCTTTACAGGTATTTGTTTGTTTAAAAAATCTCCCTAGTATTTGCTATTATAATAATTAATAACTAATTGATTGTGAGTTTTTTTTAGAATACAAAGTATGGTATACCTTCTAACATGGAATCAGCATCACCTCTGAGTACAGAGATTTGTAGCTTCTCTCCAGGGATCACTTTTCTAGAGACTAAATCAGAGATTCAAATTATATTTTTGTTTGGATTATGAGTGTGCATTATAGTTTTAATGAAGTATTGGGATGATAAGGTTGAGATGGTTGAGATTGGTGTACCTTCTGTAGAGGAAGGAAATTCTCTCTTACTTTTAATGACATCTAACATAAATCATTTTTAAAAATATTTTATATTCATAAATATATCTATGCAGTATTAGTATGTGATCTGCAAATAGGAAATGTAAATTAATGACTAATATAAATAATAACTTATGTGATAGTGAGTTACTTTCCAGAAAGGAAGGGGATCCTTCTTTAAGTACACCAATATGTGACCTTACTTTAGTACTTGGTAAATCTGTCAATTCAAATGTATTATTTTTTAATCATAGCACAAATGAAAAATCAGTGATGTCATTCAAAGACTGGTTGGCATTAATGTGAACTGTGGAGGTCACTATATATCTTTCAAAGGAAGGTTGCTTTAGAAACTGTGGCAGGTATTTTTTGGCAATAGTAATTAAAAACTGGTGAGTTTCAATTAAAAGACAAAATGTGGTATACCATTAACTTGGTATCAGTATCTCTGATGAATACATAGATTTGTAGCTCTTCTCCAGAGATTAATTTTCTAGGAACTCCAACTAAGTAAGAGATTTAAATAATATTTTTATTTGGGTTATGAGTAAATGATTTAATGGAGAGTTGGGATAGTATGGTAAAAATACCTCCTGCAGATAAAAGGACTTCTCTCATACATTTAGGAAAATTGAGCATTCTTTTAGAAATATCTAACATTTTAAATATATTGATATGTTATTAGATTTGATTGGGAAATAGAAAATGCAAATGAACAACTAACTTTGACTTGTGTGGTAATGAGTTATGTTCCAGAGAGGAAGGGGTTTCTTCTTTAGATACAGTAATATAAAGCCTTTCTTTAGGTCTGGGTGCTTTTGCTAAATGTATAAATTAAAATGCACATTTGTTTATCAGAACATGACTAAAATGATTGATGAAAAAAGGAAAAACTACATTTATTTCCAGATCTTGGTTGCTTTAGCAAATCTGGCAAATATTTGTGGCAATTGTCATTAGTAACTGACTGCAGAATTTCTGTTAAAAGACAAAGTATGCTGAACCTTCTAACTTGGAATCAGTATCTCCACTGAATACATTGATTTGTGGCTTCTCTCCGACAATCTAGGGACTCCAACTAAATCATAGATTAAAATAATATTTTTATTGGGGTTGTGAGTGTGTTATATGATTAAGTAAGTGTTTGGGATGTGATGATCAAAATAATCATGATGTACATTCTGTAGAGGAAGAAACTTCTCTCTTATAAGAACATAGGATTTTTCTTCAGATTGCATTTGTTTTTGGCCATCTAACAGTATAAATATATTGACACAGCATTAGCATTTGATCTGGAAATAGGCAGTGTGAATTAATGATCAATAAGATTGTTGTTAAACTAGACAATGTTACCCCAGAGATTAATGTATTGGCTTAGATACACCAATATGAGGATATATACGGGCTATACCTATATTCCCTGCATCCAATGCGCATGACAGGAGAGTGTGACTGACTCTCAATGGAGCTGGTTCACACATCTCTGGGGGGGGCGTAAAGTGCACTGCAGAAGAGTCCTGTGCATCTGTGGCTCAGTTTCAGGTCTGAATTCGGCCAAAAATTCAGACCTAACTCGGACCTGAAACAGTGAACGGGGATGTACTGGACCCCTGCTGCAAACCACACTGCACACAGTGTTAACAGTGTTAAGCCTTAGCAACTTTCAGTTTTCCTTCAGGCATTGGAACAACTAACATTTTAGATATTTTGATATAGTATTAATATATGATCTGGAGTAATGTAAATGAATGACTACTAGAAATGAAGCAGATATTACAATAATATTTCTATTTGGATAATGTATTTATATTATGAATGAATAATGGATTTGGGTGATAACATCAAGATGTTGATGATATACCTTCTGTGGAGAAAGAAATTTCTCTCTTAGTTTTAGCAACCTTCAGCTTTTCTTCAGGCACTGTTCCTTTAGGAACATCTAACATTTCTAAAAATATTGATACAATATTATTATATAATCTGGAGTAATATAAATTAATGACTAATAGAAATAAAGCAGATATTACAATAATATTTCGATATGGGTAATGAATTTATAATATGATTTCATAATGGATTAGGATGATAACATCAAGATACTGTTGATATACCTTCTGTAAAAGAAGAAGTTTCTCTCTTAGTTTTAGCAACCTTCAGCTTTTCTTCAGACAAGGTTCCTTTAGGGACATCTAACATTTAAAATATATTGATATAGCAATTATTATATGATCTGGAGTAATGGGAATGAATGACTACTTTCTACTTTCATCTTTTCTTTGGGCACAGGGACATCTAACATCTTATTGATATAGTATTGTTTTATGGTCTGGAGTAATGTAACTGAATGGCAATAGAAATGAAGCAGATATTACAATGATATTTCTATTTGGGAAATGAGTTTATAATATGGTTTACTTATGGATTGGGATGACAACATTAAGTTGCCGATGATATACCTTCTGTAGAGGAAGACATTTCTCTCTTAGTTTTAGCAACTTTCAGCTTTTCCTCAGACACTGTTCCTTTAGGGACATCTAACATGTTAAATATATTGATATAGTATTATTGTATGATCTGGAGTAATGGAAATGAATGACTAATAGAAATAAAGCAGATATTACAGTAATATTTCTATATTGGTAATGAGTTTAGATTATGATTTAATAATGGACTGGGATGATACATCATTATTCTGATGATATACCTTCTGTAGAGGAAGAAATCTCTCTCTTAGTTGGAACAACTTTCAGTGTTTCTTCAGGCACTGTTCCTTTAGGGACATCTAACAGTTTAGATACATTAATGTAATATTATTATGTGATCTGGAGTAATGTAAATGAATGACTAATAGAAATGAAGCAGATATTACAATAATATTTCTATTTTGGTAATGAATTTATAATATGGTTTAATAATGGATTGGGATGATAACATCAAGATACTGATTATATACCTTCTGTAAAAGAAGAAGTTTCTCTCTTAGTTTTAGCAACCTTCAGCTTTTCTTCAGACAAGGTTCCTTTAGGGACATCTAACATTTAAAATATATTGATACAGCAATTATTATATGATCTGGAGTAATGGGAATGAACGACTACTTTCTACTTTCATCTTTTCTTTGGGCACAGGGACATCTAATATCTTATTGATATAGAATTATTTTATGGTCTGGAGTAATGTAACTAAATGCAATAGAAATGAAGCAGATATTACAATGATATTTCTATTTGGGCAATGAGTTTATAATATGGTTTGCTTATGGATTGGGGTGATAACATTAAGTTGCTGATGATATATTTTCTGTAGAGGAAGACATTTCCCTCTTAGTTTTAGCAACTTTCAGCTTTTCCTCAGACACTGTTCCTTTAGGGATATCTAACATGGTAAATATATTGATATAGTATTATTGTATGATCTGGAGAAATGGAAATGAATGACTAATAGAAATAAAGTAGATAGTACAGTAATACTTCTATATTGGTAATGAGTTTAGATTATGATTTAATAATGGACTCGGATGATACATCATTATTCTGATGATATACCTTCTGTAGAGGAAGAAATCTCTCTTTTAGTTGGAACAACTTTCAGCGTTTCTTCAGGCACTGTTCCTTTAAGGACATCTAACAGTTTAGATATATTAATGTAATATTATTATGTGATCTGGAGTAATGTAAATGAATGACTAATAGAAATGAAGCAGATATTACAATAATATTTCTATTTTGGTAATGAATTTATAATATGATTTAATAATGGATTGGGGTGATAAGATCAAGATGCTGATGAAATACCTTCTTTAGAGCTAGAAATCTCTCTCTTAGTTTTAACAACTTGCAGCTTTTCTTCAGGGAATGTTTCTTTAGGGACATCTAACATTTTAATTATATTAATGTAATGTTATTATATGATCTAGAGTAATGTAATGTAAATGAATGACTAAAATGAATGAAGCAGATGTAGTAATAATATTTATATTTGGGTAATGAGTTTATAATATGATTTAATAATGGGTTGTGGTGGTAACACCAAGATTCTGATGAAATACCTTCGGTAGAGGAAGACATTTCTCTCTTAGTTTTAGCAATTTTCAGCTTTTCTTCAGGCACCGGGACATCTAATATTTTAGATATTTTGTTATAATATTATTATATGATCTGGAGTAATGTAAATGAATGACTAATGGAAGTGAAGCAGATATTACAATAACATTTCTATTTGGGTAATGAGTTTATAATATGATTCAATAATGCAGTCTAATGATAACATCAGGATGCTGATAATATACCTTTTGTAGAGGAAGAGATTTCTCTCTTAGTTTTAGCAGCCTTCAGGTTTTCTTCATACACTGTTCCTTTAGAGACATCTAACATTTTAAATATATTGATACAGTATTATTATATGATCTGGAGTAATGGATATTACTAAGGCCTCTTTTTGGCGGATCAGATCGGATTGGATGTAGACGGGTGTAAAGGACACATGTCTATTTACACCCGCTGCTTCATAGAGAAGAACAGAGGTTCCGATCGGGTCCACCTTACAAACCAGACAGGTGGACCCAATTGGAACGTTCATGTGAAAGGGGCCTAATAGGAATAACTATTGATTAGATGCCTTCAAGAGAGAAAGGTGTTGCTTGCCTACATTTGTCAATCGGAGGCCTTTCTTCAAATCTGGATCTTTTTGGTTTATCTGTCAATTGAAATTGATTATTTTCTAGTAAGAACATAACTAGGAAATGGGTGAAGTGATTTGGAAACTGGGTGAAGCCACTGGAAACCATGGCGAATCATTATACACCTTTTAGAGTGAAATCATATTTTTATAGTAAAAAAAATGAAGTTTCTTTCTAGATGTTAGTTGTTTTACAATATCTGGCTATAAAATATATGGTTTAATGATAAAACATGGACATTTATTATTTTTAAGTTGCAAAAAAAAGTATTTGCTGTACAGAGGATTATGTGACATATTACATTTTAGGATAGTATTATTTGGATTTTGACTATAAAAGTTTACCATTTCGATTGTCGTAATGATGTTGGAAATTAAAATGATGTACCTTCATATTGGAAAGCATTACCACTTTTAAATGTAACATGACCTTTGGAGACTTTTGCCCAAAGTTTCCACTTAATTTCCCCCAAGACCTCCTTCTTTCTAGCTCCTTCCTCATCTCCTCCCACACTTGCCTTCAGGACTTTTCCAGAACCTCTCCTATCCTCTGGAACCCCCACCTCTATCTTTCTAGTTATCTCCTACCATGTCGGCAATCCCTGAAAACACATCTATTAAGAGAAGCCTACCCTACCTCAACCTAAAAACTACACCTAAAAACCTTGACCAGCACCATCAACACATCCTCACAGCTATTACATTTTGCACCACTTTCCTCTCCCTTTAGAATGCTCCAAGGGCAGGGTCCTCCTAATCTTTCTATATTGACCTGTATTGTTACTGTACTGTTTCCCTTATACTGCAAAGAGCTGTACAAAATGTTGGAGCTATATAAATCCTGTATAATAATAATAATAATAATAATAATAATAATAATAATAATAATAATAAAAATAATAATATACCTTCCACATGTGAAGGAATTTCTCTCCTAGAAGCTTGTGCTTTTCCTTTTTCTGTTGCCTTTTTTTGTACTTCTAGTCATGAAGATATTAGTATAACATTAGTATTGTTCAATGAACATTGAGTTTTACATATACAATTATTGGAATGACAAGATAAGGTTGTGAATATACCTTCTGCAGACACAGGCACTTCACCTTTGTGAACTGAAATCTGCTTTTTTTCATCTGGTGGGATCCTTGTTGGAATTTCAAGTGCTTTAAAGATATTAGTAGTTTTGTTATTGACAAAACAGTAACAGATTCTGAGCATAACATACCTAAAATACATCACTGGCTTTGCTAAGATGTTAGTTGAATACCTTTTTTAAGGACAGCTGCTTTCTTTTTATGAACGGATTTGTATTCTTCTTCTACCAGATATTTATCGGAATCTTCTTGTTCTTTAAAATATAAGTATTTGTTTTTAAATAGATTTTTATAAAACTTTTAGCTGGTAAATGAATTCTACACTCATGTTAAGCGGTGGTCATACCTGACACCCCCCGTATATATGTCTTTTCAGAGACATGAGCAGGAATTTCTTCCTCTTCTTCCTCTGACATTTCAAGTTCTTAAAAAAATATATTGATATTGATAAAAATCTTTCCTATATTAATTTTTATAGTTGTTTTTTATCTGAGCAGACAGATAGTGCTGGCACTTCCACAGCAGTTATGAAAGAGTAGCATATTTTCTATATTTGCTCTTTTAATTTCAAACTGCTTCTTCTGTTTTACTACATAAGAGTGGTAATAAAGTTTTTGTTTATTACAATATAGACAGCAACAATAGATGGGCACGTAACAGGTCCCATTATATAAATATTTACTTGGGTTTAAAATCACAGATCATATACCTGTCACTGAAGGGATTACTTTTCTTATGTAATCTGCAACTGTTTTTTGCTCTTCGTGTATAGGCTTCTTAGGAATTCCAGTGGGCACTTCAAAGATATTAGTTTTGTTTAGCAATTTCTGAATATTAGTGTACAGTCACATCCATAAAAACTCTTCAATAACTCTAAAATACCTTCAAGACTTGGCTTTACATCTTTAGCAGACCTTGTAAAAATGTTCTCTTCAGAGGTAAGCTTCTCAGGCACCTCAGAAACTTTAAAGATATTAGTATTAGACCAAAACTTAGTGTGTGCTCTCAACCACAGCAACACATAAAAGCACAGGACATAATCTACCTTCCAAATGATGGACTACTTCCTTTTTGGTAACAATACTTGGCAGTTTTTCTTCTTTGTGGATCTCTGCCATTTAAAAAAATATTAGCACTGATTTAGATAATCAAAAATTATGATTTGTTAATTTAAATCTAGATACCATTGTATTACTTAACATCTAGATGCCATTATAATAATGATATATCTATAACAGATATACCTCCAACAGTGTGCATTGCTTCTTTCTTAGACTTCGAAAATTTCTTCTCTGGAACCCTTATCTCTGGAGACTCAGGAACTTTAAAATATTAGCAGCCGGTTAGCTTAGGTTCTCAGCTATCTTATCATAAACATAATATTTAAAAAAAATTGTCTACCTTTGGCTTGCTGGACTGCTACTTTTTTGTCAGCAACTCTTGAAAACTTTTCTTCTGTCTTTTTAGGGATCTCTGTCACTTGAAAAATATTAGCATTGCTTTAAATAAATATAAATTGTTTTTAAATAAATGTTAAATATCAGCAAAGGATATACCTTGAGGGGCTGGAACGACTTTGCTAGTAAGTGGTATAATTGTTTTTTCTCTTTGGGCCACACTTGGAAATGTGTCTTCTGTTTTAAAACATATACAATCTACTAAATATATTAAATATAACAACTAATTTCAACCATAAAAAAAACTTTGGTGTTTTTTTTCTGTACCTTCAATGGAAAGTAGCACTGGTTTTGGGTGTGTTACAGTAGCCAATTTCTCTTCTAATCTTTGTGGGACATCTATTACATGTAAGAATTAATTATAGTTACTATCTAATAAATAATGCTGCCCTCTAATGTAAGAATTTGTAAATAGGATTTACCTTCAGCTGCTAAAACTGTTTTTCTTTCAGATATTATAACTTCTCCTTCCTCTTCTCCAATAGCTTTTTTGTATGTCTCAACTTTAAAGATATTAGTCATATTTAAATTCTAGTAAGTATCTGATTAATGTAAAAATGTATAAACCAAATCTGGAGAATAAACTGTATACCTTTTAAAGGACGCACAAGCTTTTTAGGAAGTATATGTGGACCTTTCTGTTCTTGAGTAGTTTCCTGCAAGGTCCTGGGCACTTTTAAGATATTAGTATAGCTTTAACATCCACTCTCAGAACATCTACAACATCACATACACATATATTGATGATATAAGAATAAACACTTAATATACCTTGAGCTGGAGAAACTATTTCTTTCTTAGGAAGAGTGCGTAGCAGTTTTTCTTCTTGGATATGTTCTTAAGGGATGAAGATATTAGTAAGACTTTGAGAACAAAACACTTAATACACAAACAACTGTAGTAAGACTTTAGACACAAAACAATTAATAAACAAACTTTAGACACATACAGTATAGAATGAACAACACAAAAGACCAGGAAGAATATTTATAATACCTTCGATTGGAGGAACTGCTTCTTTTTTAGGAATTTTATGAGGCACTTTCTCCTCAGGAACCAGCTGTTGATGGATCTCAGGTACTTTAAAGATATTAGTACGAAGACATTTGAAAGAGCAATGCCACACATAAAACAAAAAGACAACATTCACATATAGTATATGACACATAGATGACACAAGAAAGATTTTATACCTTTCTTTGGTGGAATATGTTTCTTCTCCACAAGAGGAGGCAATATTTCTCTTTCTTCAATAACTTGGGTCACTTCTTCCACCACTTTAAAGATATTTGTTTTTTTAAGATATTTGTAACATTACATAAACAAAAAACATGTATACATTGAAAACACACCTGCCAGCATAAGAAACATATCTAATGTGTGCATCAAATATTTAGCACATGGTTGAAGCAGCTAGTGTGGCAAGGATTGTTAACTACCTTCTACAGTAGTGATTACTTCTTTTATATGGAGAAATGCAGGTGGTTTCTCTAACTCCACAGTTCCTGGCATTTCAGCCACTTAAAAGAAATGTGAATGTTGTAGTGGTTATTTATAACTGTTAACATTTTTTAAATTCTAATAAACTAAATGAACGCTGATATGTTGTACCTTTTAGTGGCAGAGTAGTCTCCATCATGGGAGCAGGTGTTGGTTCCATTGGGACCATTTTCTTTGGTAATTCTGCTATTTTAGGAGAGAAACGGGAAGACTGATCTATAGATTTTGTCAATATTTTTTATAAAGCCTAAGTAGGGAATTAACGAGAACAATTGAGGGTAAGTTTCCTCTCATTATACTTTTATAGCCATAGAAAGTTGGACACTATTGTGCTTTTAAACTATATATATCATATATATGTATGTCACTATTTCAGGACACTACAGGGAATTATAGAATAAATATAAAAATACAATTAAAAAAACTTTAGGTAGTAAAGTACCTTTAGGTGGAGGTGGTGGAACAGAAGGAACCTCCTTCTTAGAAATAGGAGTAGGTATTTTCTGCTCAGGAGCAACTTTAGGGAGAGCTTCTGCCACTTTTAAGATAGTATAATCATATTAGTAACTTAATTTTACACTGCATAGGATGTCTATTGTAAAACATAAAACAAACAAACAGCACATAAGAAGACAATTACAAAAAATACCTTTGGCTGCTGGTGCTTCCCTTTTAAAGGGTTTAAGCATCACCTTTTCTTCAGGAACAGGCACTTTAAAAATATTAGCATCAAATCAATATTTTCTTTTTCAAACATGAATACACACAAGACAAATATGTGTAGTTGTTGTGTACCTTCTACTGGCTTTGGTTTCTTTTGAATAGATGGAGCCTTTTCCTCAAGAGTGGGCATCTTTGGTGGCTCTGGCACTAAAAATATTGTGTATATTTTACTAGCTAGTAAGTGACACCTTCTGTGTTGAGAATATATCATTATATACTAAATGGATCAGTAAGGTGAATATATACGAAAAGTGAAATGTTAACACTGAAATGATTTATAAAGTGAAGTTACTGTCTGTGCAGATCCACTGGCCCTCTAAGAGCTAGAAGGAGCCCTTAGTTCTCATTGGTAGTTTTGTCAATAATATATAAAATGTATCTACTGTTTATATAGTATATATTATTAATACTATAAACTGTAACTATACATATTAATATAATAAAATATAAATAGCTTATTAGCAGTTTCTTCAGAAAATAACTTTTTAGTTACTGTGAGTAGTATCTAGTCAAGAATAAAAGTACAAAGAATGCTATATTGTACTCTCCTACATATCATCTGCCGTTGATGCATAAAGACAGACACCACTAAAATGAGACAAACATACAGAGAATTTGAAGATGTTAGTAACACTAGTTTAAAGTCTAAAGATATCTCTTTGTTAATATCTTTGGTTACTGGGATCTTTGTAACTTAGTAATCTCTTCCAACTCTTGTGAGACAGTCTTCGGTACTTCAGACACTTTTTATATAGTGTGCTCATTTAGAAAGTGTAATTTAATTTTTCAATCAGCATAAAGATGTTTTAAGAAGTGTTTTGTATTACTTGATTAACGTGTTTAAGCACTTGAATTTTAAGTGAATGCTATTTTACATCCAGTTTGAAATACAGTACACCATCAGTCATTTGGATTTGGTTCTACTGAATACATACCCTGAGAGGTAATGCTATATATGAATGGCAAATAAAATAAAATAAATCCAATATTTAATCATAATACTGAATTTGTCACAAAAGTGCAAACATATTGTATTCCAAATCTAAGATAAATAAAATATAAAATCTGATCTTGAAGGTGTAGGCTTTTTTTTAATACCTTTAGGGGTTGGTGCTTGTGGGACAACCTTTGGTGCTTTTTCTTCAGGAATAATCTTCTTAGGTGCTTCCGGCACTTTAAAGAACATTAGACTGTGTTTAATGATAGCTAACATATTTCACAGTGACAGACTAAGAATTTAATCACAAAACAAGGAAAAGATGACACAAATAAAAAATAAAACTACATAAAAAACACTAAACTAATGTCAACCACTCCAAAGAAGATGCCAAGATGTAACATGCATATAAGGTAAGTGAACTTAAGAAGTGTAAAATAGTTTGAAATAACAAAAGATATTATAGAAAGACAAATGGACAAGTACTTTCTCTACCTTTAACTGGAGGTGCTTCCTCTTTTTTAGGAATGACCTCTTGTCCCTTCTCTTCTAGGACCGACCTCTTACGTGGCTCTGGCACTTTTAAATATTTTAGATATTTTAAGGTATGGTAGAATGATGCACACTTATCATTATTAATAATTACAGAAGTAAACATTCACAGATAAAAATGACAATATTCAACATACTGACCCTCTTTTTACATAAGCTATGGACAATAAAAAAAGTAGAGGTATACCTTTGGGAGGTGCAACCTCTTCTTTTTTAGGGGTAGGTACTGGTACTTTTTCTTCAGGTACAGGCCTCTTTCTCAGCTCAGGGACTTTAAAAACAATTATTGGCTTAGCAGGAAGACCAACACAAAAGGCAACACACAGATTCAGTTTGTAGAAAGTAAACAAAGAAAAACTTCAAGAGGCACTAAAGAATAAAAAGATAACAGTAGTGCCATGAAAACATAAAATTATTATAACTATATTCCTTGTTAGTACCATTTATATGCATCTATATGCAAAGGGCAAACAAAAAAAAAGATAAAAGGAGGTCACTTTGTAGAAAATAAAATGTAGTATACGTACAAGATATACTGTATTAAAGCTTTTAACACAGCATAAGAACTTTTGATATTTGTCAAGTTATATACTTTTGATTAGTGTAGCTTTTATTGAAGCTTTCAGCCTCAGAAGCTGCACTTTGCTATTAATTTAAAGATGCAGGCTTCAAATAACTTTTTTGTATTACCTTAAATATTATTATATTAGGAAGAATTACAAATATGACGTAATACATAGAAACAATACTATAAACATAACAATACAAACAAATATACTATAATGAGAGCAGTTTCAGAGTAGGACCAGAAAGTTGTAAAGTACCTTTGGCTGGAGGAGCTTCCTCTTTCTTAGCAACAGGAACTGGTACTTTCTCGCCTACTTTTTTGAGCACTTGGGGGGGTTTAAAAAAATCAAACTTTTTTGTAAGAATGACTAAAAAAGACCCTGGCAAGAACATTATCAAGACATTTATTACACAAAAGACTCAACAAATAATAACATTCCAGAAAGCACTAAATAGCACTGAAGAATAATAGGGGGTGGATATTTTAGTAGTTAGAGCTAAGTTTTATTCATTAGCACTGTCTGGAAATTGTAATTTTTTTTAAGATCATTAGGATATTAAAGAAATAGAAAATAGACATACTGATACAAACACAAACACAAACACTGTACATAGAAATAGAGGACATGAATAAAAAACACAAAAAGAAAGTAAAGAAAAGATAATCCTTTATGACAAATAGTCTACCTTGGGGAGATGGTACTTCTTTTTTAGGAACAAATTTTTCTTCAGGAACAGTTTTCTTTGGTATTTCTGGGACTTTAAGAACATAATTTGGGTTTTAGGAATATGTATAAACTATAGTAAAGTACCGAGTAAGATTATAAATAATTGTACCTTTAGGAGCTGCAACCTCTTTTTTGGGCACATGTGCAGGAATCTTTTCTTCAGGGATTGCTCTCTTTTGTACTTCTGGTACTTAAAAAATACAGCATAATGATTGGCTACTTAGATCTATAATAAGGGTAATAACTGCATACTAGACTACAAAGCTTCCAGTACAACTGGTTGTTTTTTTTTTTTTAGCAATATACCTTTGCTTGGAGGAGCCTCTTCCTTCTTTGCAGTAGGAGTTGGAAGCTTTTCTTCAGGCATAGATATCTTTGGTTTTTCAGGCACTTTAAAGATATATTATTTTTGTTGGTTTTTGCAATAGATGGATTACAAAAAGTAGTTGACAGGGACACATCACACAAAAAATACATAAAAAACAAGAGTATGCCAACAAGGATTTCAATTAATAAGGGAAACATAGACACATACAATAAGGTCTCTTTTTGTGGAACTTTATGTAAACATTAAAATAAATAAAACTATAACTATATATAGTCATAAAACCCATATATAGGCATAGTGATAAATTAGGATTATCATACATTTTACTGAAAGTGTAAAGGCAGCTAAAAATTTTATTTAGCTTGAGCAGTACATGGATAGAACTGTTGTCAGGATTTTTATTTGATATCTGTGTCCCATTGGTGTGTTCTCCCATTATTTCCTGTCCTACTGTAACCTTTGTAAGAAAGAGAAATCTCCAGCGAGGAAACAGATGGCAATAAAAAGCTGTTAGGGGTTCTAGCCTTCCCCTATCCTACCGTGTTTCCCCCAAAAATAAGCCCTACTGTGATTTTCGGGGAGGGTTGCAATATAAGTCCTACCCAGAAAATAAGCCCTAGTTTAAAGTGGTTGTAAAATCCTAGAATGCACTGTAATACAGTATTATATAATGTAAACTGTGTATGTCTCTATAATCTATTTGTGATAAATACTTTCTTATAGCGCTGCTCAGCGCTCAGCTGACCTCCTGCTACTCTCCTCCTCTTTTTTCAGCTGTCAGCAGGGGGATCTTGGCCCCTCCTGCAGTGCTCAGAGCGGGGAGGAGAGATCCAGTGGGTCACAGAAGCACTGAGCAGCTCTATAGTAAGGTGTTTATCACAAATAGGTTGCAGAAACATACACAGTTTACATTATATAATACTGTAATGCGGTGCATTCTAGGATTTTATAAGCACTGTTACTCAGTTCCACTGCCCACTGGGGATTCCTGACAGGCAGGGAGGGAGAGGGGGAGAGAAGACAGCACATGACAAGCCCTACCCCGAAAATAAGCCCTACTGGGTCTTTTGTTGCCAAAATTAACCGCTTAAGCCCCGGTAGATTTTACCCCCTTACTGACCAGAGCACTTTTTTCGATTTGGCACTGCATCGCTTTAACTGACAATTGCACGGTTGTGCAACGTTGCACCCAAACAAAATGGACATCCTTTTTTCCCCAAAAAATAGAGCTTTCCTTAGGTGGTATTTGATCGGTTTTGTGGTTTTTATTTTTTGCGCTATAAACAAAAAAAGAGCGACAATTTTGAAAAAAAACACAATATTTTGTACTTTTTGCTATAATAAATATCCCCATTTAAAAAAAAAAAAAATTATCCTCAGTTTAGGCCGATATGTATTCTTCTACATATTTTTGGTAAAAAAAATCGCAATAAGCGTATATTGATTGGTTTGCGCAAAAGTTATAGCGTCTACAAAATAGGGGATAATTTTATGGCATTTTTATTATTCATTTTTTTTACTAGTAATGGCGGCGATCTGCAATTTTTATCAGGACTGCGACATTATGGCGGACTCATCGGACAATTTTGACACATTATTGGGACCATTGGCATTTATACAGCAATCAGTGCTATAAAAATGCATTGATTACTGTAAAAATGTCACTGGTAGGGAAGGGGTTAACACTAGGGGACGGTCAAGGGGTTAATTGTTTTCCCTAGTGTGTGTTCTAACTGAAGGGGGAGGGGATTGTGTAGGGGAGATGACAGATCGCTGCATACTCTGTATGAACAGACGATCTGTCTCTTCTCCCCTCAGAGAACCGTAAACTGTGTGTTTACACACACAGATCCCGGCTCTCGGTGTGCCCGAGCGATTGTGGGAGCCCGACGGTGATCACAACCACCGGGCACTTGCATTGTCTCCGTGGGTGAGCAGGGGGCGCGCACGCCCCTAGTGGCCAAAAAAGCAACATTACATGATGACGATTCGTGCAGCCAAGCCATGTTGCCGCACGTTGTGGCAGCTGGCCGGCAAGCGGTTAATATAAGACCCAGGCTTATTTTCGGGGAAACACAGTACTAATAAAGATTTTTTAATGGCCATTCTTCTTGTGCTAGAGAGATTTCTTCGCATTTCTTTAACCGCTTGCCGACGGTGTTCTGTATATATATATGGTGGCAAGGTGGCTCTTTTGCATAGAATCATGTACCTAGTACGTGATCCTGCACTTCCAGGTCTGGGGCGCACATGCATGCCGCCGGTGACCCACTCCTGCTGTGATTGGACACTGCGGGAGCCAATCAGCAGATCGTTCGGGACACGAGCAGAACGGTTGTCTGCCTATGTAAACAAGACAGACTGCCATTCTGTCAGAAGGTAAAGTACTGATCCTGTGTTTCTGCAAAGCAGGAACATTGATCTCTGCCTTCCCTTAGTTAAAGCACCTCCCCCACAGTGAGTAAGCACAACCTAGACATACATTTAACCCTTTGATCACCCCTGATGTTAACCCCTTCCCTGCCAGTGTCATTAGTACAGTGACAGTGCATTTTTTTGCACTGATCACTGTATTAACGTCACTGGTCCCCAAAAGTGTCACTTAATGTCTCATTTGTCCACCATAATGTCGCAGTCTCGCTATAAGTCGCTGATCGCCGCCATTACTAGTAAAAAATAAATAAATAGAAATTCCATAAATGTAACCCATAGTTTGTAGATGCTATAACGTTTGCAAACCAATCAATATACACTTATTGGGATTTTTTTTTACCAGAGATATGTAGCAGAATGCATATTGGCCTAAATTTCTGAAGAAATTCATTTTTTTATTGGATGTATTTTATTGCAGAAAGTATAGAATTTCAAAATTGTCGGTCTCTTTTTGTCTATAGCACAAAAAATACCACCAAAAGAAAGCTCTATTTGAGGGAAATATAGGACAAACATTTTATTTCGGTACAGCATTGCATGACCATTTGTCAGTTAAAGTAACGCAGTGCCGTATTGAAAAAAATGGCCTGGTCATGAAGGGGGGTAAATCTTCTGAAGCTGAAGTGGTAAACTAGTGATTACACTGTCACCAGCACAGGAAGTGAGGGAAAATCTGCCAAATTGGGACACAGAAAGCAATAAGCACAAGGGTCCTTACCATTCCCAAAATTCTGACTATAGGTACGCTTTAGCAGAGAAATACATATTGCACCATATGTAAATGTACAGTGTGTACCCCTACTTAGAGTAAATCTCAGAAAGACTCTGTTAAAAGATTTGGAAGAAATAAGTGAATGGTGTAAATTACCCTTTCCTTCCTACCATGCTTTAGAAGATCAGAGGCTGCAAATGCTTGACTCTGCCACTGCAATCCCATTTATGCCACATTTTTGACACTCTGCTCTGCAGCATTTTGAATTAAGTAATCAACAGACATTTCCTGGTCAACGGTGCAATAAGTGCAGTATAAAATTTGCGCAGGAGCACTGAGTTTTTACAGCCTCAAATCTTCTGCAGGACACCAGGTAGGTAAAGTAATTTACACGTATTTCCCCTAAATTGAAGTCTGCCAGGAGCTCTTATTTAAAATGTGGCAAAATGATAGCCTGAAAAAGTAATTTTTTACTTATTGTTTTAGCCAAACCATGAAGAAATCACTGCTACCTTTACTGTTGTACACAACATTTTGCTCATTCTGGGCTACAAAATGTCTACATATACCAGGTACATTTGATCTTATAAGGACCGCTTATGCACAAAAATAATCCACAATGCTTAATCGATTGCTCAGCATTTGGTTTGCAGATATGCAAGGTAAACACTTTTGGAATGTTCTTTTAGGAGCTCAGTGAACTGCCCTATTATGACTGTGAAGTCTCTTGTAGCTAACATATTTGTCACATTAGTAACGTGCATATGGAGCATTCTTAAATCGTTACCATACAGCATTGACTAGAAAAAACATCTAGCCTATCTGCACTTATAGCTAAAGCTATATCATAGAAAAAAATAATAGACTAAAATGTAATCTTTACTGAGTGCTCTCACAAATCATTTCACAACAAAGAATGTTAAGCTAGCCTGTTGTTCTACAATTGCTGAAGACCTTAAGACATTTTAAATAGGCACACATTTGCACTCTTCAATTCTTTCAGACCAGCTCTGCAAACTGCATATGTATATTTTCATTTGACAATTTATAAAAAAGAATCAATATCTCAAATAAAATAAATAATTTTAGAGAATCTGACACACATATGCCCTGCACCAAATTTCTAAACTGATGACCTTTTCTTAATAATAAAATTTTTCTACAAATAGACCTATAACATGTAAACATAAATATACACTTAAACAGATAGTACACTATATGGATGTCTAGATAAGACAAGAATTTTCAGCAATATACCTTTTGCTGCTGGAACTTTAACTTTTGGTGCTTCCTCGGGTAGTCTCTCTCCAGGAACAGCTGTTTTAATGTCCTTGGAAACTTTAAAGATATTGTACAATTTAGACATTTAAGACATTTGTATAAGAGAAGACAAACAGAAAGAATGAGTTTTTTTTTTTTGCCTTGAATACAGAGAACAAAATAGAATTAGTGATGGATATGAAAGTGTTTGAACACTTTAAGAGTTTCAGTGATATCACGGACAACACAGAACACAAAGATGGATGAAGATATGTAATGAGGACAACGCTGAGAAGACAAGATGTTCTGCTGAAATCAAGATATATTATACCTTCAATATGAACAACTTCTTCTTTTTTAGACACAGTAATAGTTTCCCTTCCTTTAATAACTGGTTTCTCAGGTTCTCCAGGCACTTTAAAGAGATTAGTTTACTTAAGACATTTAAAGATTTATAAAGAGAATAGAACATACAACACCACAGAATAGAAAATGAAACTTTGTTTCATAACCAAGTACTGCAAGTGTCATGAATTTTATTATATTTGGGTGGGTATTTACAGCCAGTAATGGCAAGAATGATAAAATGACATCTACAAAATAGTACTAATAGTTGGACAAATGTAATTAATAATAAATGTAATAAAAATATATATTAACACAATAACTAAAATATTTTTAAGCCTAAAACACAGGCTATTAGAATAAATAAAAGACTATGCTAGCTGCTAAACAAAGCAAAATGAAAAGGGCAGAACTAAACAATTTGCAAATGAATGTACATAAAGCACAAGAAAAGTCCCAGTTTGTCCATGAAGCAGTTCATAAATTATTTTTTAGGTGATTAAAAAGAGCCCAAATTACTGAGCATCTAAACTAACAATAATTTGCTGAACTTCTCTAAACCTTAATGTGCATTTATCTAGATTTCAATTTTCTAAAGTGGTCCCTACTTTGTTTTTTTTTTATCACTGTGGTATCCATTATTTTTATTTTTAAAAAGCATTTATAAATATCACATTATCTTTCTTTGCAGCTTTAATTACATTGCAACAAGCTCATGAGAAATTAAATTATCTCCTTACTTTTTTTTTTCTCCAGATAGTTGATTATTATTTATTTATTTATATATTTAATTGATAATTATCTGTAAACACATTGTTTTAAATGTAGTAATACTACCCAATTTTTTTACAAATATTTAAATGTATCGTTATATACCTTTAGCAGGTGGAACTTTTTTAGGCACTTCTACTTTTTTGGGAACAGGAGTGGGTGCTGGAGCAATTATCTCTGCTTCTGATTAGTAAAAAGAAGGTACGTTTTATGCACTGACTTTCACAAACAGTAAACACATCCAAAGATATACATTTAAACACATTAAGAAGACTGGACAACACATATGAAAGATTGCACATCATGAAATACCTTTTTCAAGAAAGACTTTTTCTTTTTTAGTGACAACGGTTGTTACTTTTTCGGCTGGAGTGACTACTTTAGGTTTTTCTGATTCTTTAAAAATATGATGCAGTTTCAGTACTAAAGGAAGATATACAAACACAAACACACACACACACACAACACACACAGATAAAAGACTACAATGTAGACAGAATTCAACGACAAATACAATTTTAAAGCTAATCCATGTACCTTTAATTGGACGAACTTCTTTTTTACTTATAGTTACTTTTCTTTCAACAGCAGCAGGTTTCTTTGGAACTTTAAAAGAGTAATTATATTGTTGTAAGAAAATTTTATATATGGTGCACCAATTTGGATATGTATATATTAAAGTGTATCTAAAGCCATTTTTTTTTATAAAACAGGGAGGAGTTAGAACCTCTGTCAAATTCACAATGCTGTCTGTGTCCCTTCTGGAATGTTTCCCTCTCTCTATTTGTCCTGAGGATTATTGTCATCAGGACTTTGAGCTGTAAATGGAACAAAAATACAAGGAAAATCTTCCAATGGGGACATTTGTTCCAGTGACAAGTGTCCAAGAGAGGATTTCATTTTTTTTCAGAGACATTTCCTTACTTTTTGCCATGTATTCATACAGGAAGTAAAGTCAGGAAAAACATGACAGAAATGTTAACTATTCCATACTCTACCCAGAAAATGGCTTTAAAGGCACTGTTGTGTATATGTTTATGATTTAATATTTTTTTCTAGGGGAATCATAAAATTATGGGCAGAGCTGTTTATGACACAGTGGGGTTGATTTACTAAAGGGAAATTGGCTGTTCATTTTGCAAGGGAATTTGCACTTTGTGCTGGAATTTTCACCAGAGTTTAGTGAATGAGTATAAGCTATGCTGACCTTCAACATCCAATCATGTGCCAGCAAAAATCAGTTGTTTTATTACCTTGCTCTTGATTGGCTAATATTTGCAAAGGCAACTTTCTATTTGCCTTTAGTAAATCAACCTCAGTGAAATATAGGACATACTGTATAAAATGCACACTGAAGTCAATGCATGTATGTATATAGGATAATAGAGATATTATCATAAAGTGCATTTCCACTGTTGCAGTCAAATTCAAGATTACACCACAATATGTTTGTTATATGTTCCCATTCATACAACATACCTATAAAAAAATAGTTTGTTTAATTTTTAGATTTATTTTTGGAATCTCCAGAAATTAGCATCTAAAAAAGTAAACTGCATATTTTAAAATCTATGCTATGAATGAAAACATGCAACAAATGTAAAATAGGTTTTATCGCAATTTTGCTGCAAATGAAGAAATACATTTTAAGTGTCATGTCACAAGGAATTATGTTAACAAGGCCAACAGATTGTAAGAGTGAAGTATGTACCTTTCTCTTCATAAACTACATCTACTGCTTGATAAAAGCTTTGTTTTTCTACTTCAGGCTCCTCATAAGCTTCCTCTGGTTTGTAAATCTCTTCCTCATAGGCTGTTCGCCTGGCTTCATAGACAATTTCCTCATATCTTTCTTCTTCATGAGTGATCTCTTCTTCATATGTTTCTTCAGGAGCTTCCTCCACATAGAATTCTTCAGCAGCCTCCTCATACTGCTCTTCAGGAGCTTCTTCCTCATAAATATATTCCCTTGTTTTATAGATTTCTTCTACCTCCCCATCAGGCTCCTCATAAATTTCTTCTTCAGGAGCCACAATTTCTTCTTCATAGATTTCTTCTCTTTCTTCATACACACGTTCCTTGAAGGTGGCCTCTTTCTTCCTATACACTTTTTCATATATGTCTTTTTGTTTGTAAGCTGGGTGTTCAATTATCTCCGGCTCCTCCTCTCGTTTTACAGTAACTACCTGGGCTTCTTTTGTTTTTCTGGACACCACTGACATTTTAAAAATATACAATGAAATCAGTATCACTATGAATAAAAATATATATGCATTTAAGATGTTGTGTTTTTTATGACTAGGTAAATGTTTCACCTACTGTATGTTAATCCAACAATATATGAACTTAAAGTGTTTGTTACCCCAACATTTCATATTGCTGATATGTGCCTGCTGTACCATGTACGTGTATGAAAAAATATCCTGTTCTCTTTGTATTGCTTCCTTTATCTGAAATCCCTGGTGTTCCTGCCAGTCCCTTTGCTTTCCTGTTAAAAACTAACCACACTGAAGCTCAGTGTACTGTTGCTTCTCATTCCTCCAGCTATTAGCAGCTGAGAACACAGAGAATGTGATCACTTATAAAAAAGGGAAAAAAGGTATTTATAATGTTTTTTTTATATATATACAAAAATGTTTTGCCTTTCATTTCTATTTTAAAATGAATAGATTGTTTTACATGGTGATCATTTACAATTACTTTAATGAATGGGCATATGTGTTAATAAAATCTATTCTTTTTTAAGATAATGTACCTGAGACTGGAGTGGTGACTTCTTTTTTGCCAACAATTATGATTTGTTTTTCTTCTTCTATGTGTTTCCTTGTAACTCCAGGTACTTTAAAGGGTAGATGAACAAATAAAAACACAGGTACACAGTACAATGTCATAAAAAGTACACATATAACCCTAAAATCATTAGAAGCTTGCAAGAGCATTATTAGGGAAGGCAAAAGCTACTTTCTTCAAAGCCTTAATATACCTGTAGGGGCTGGAGCTTCTACCTTCTTGGAGATAATACGTATCTTTTCTTCTTGTTTCTTTTGAATTTCTGGCACTTAAAGGCATTAATAAGAAGATTTGTAACTTTTTACATGAACAAATGGCTCAAAGAATCAAAGAAAGGTCAAGAGTTTAGTAGATGTTTGTACACAACAACAGAGACATAATCAAAAGAGACGTGGAGACAATAACATTGTGGTACTTATTTGCAGTTTGTCCTTGAATAGATGAGTATAACTGAATATAATTATAAGCTTTCAGTGAAAGCTAGGTTCTATTTTCTATTAAGCAGTTTGAAAAACATTGTGCTTTTCTAGGCACTAGACAAAGTTGCCATGCTATAGAAAAAGATGTGCCTACTCAAATTTTGTTAGAAATTGGCCTTTGTGCCATTTAAAAACACACAATTCCCCATATTTGCACAAGGAAGGGAAACTTACATACATATTACATACTATACACAGAAGACAAACAATTTACACTTTCTCAAGGGATTATACCTTTGGATGGTGGTATCTTTGCTTCTGGAATTGGTTTCAGTGGTGCTTCTGGGACTTTAAACATAGGAGGTTTATATAAGATAATTGCAGACACAACACATACAGACAAACATTAGGACAGTCAACATACAGATACACATACTGCATAGAGAGTTAAGTTTGGCATTTTATTAGAAAATATATTATTCAATTTACTTGGTCATTGTCTCTAGCAGGATAAGACTAGAATATATATTATGATAACTGTAGGCTTTACACACTTGACAGTGTTGACTGAAGCACAGGAAATTATGGGCTGCTATTTCTTTTAGTAAATTAAGCCAAATGCAGGCAATACACCAGCTTCAGCAAATAAAATATACAGAGAAAAAATAAAATGAAAATACCTCTTGCTGGAGGAGCCTCAGGTTTCTGAGGGGTAGCCATCGGCACCTTGCCAGCAATTTTTGGTTTCCTAACAAGTTCAGGAACTGAGACACAGTAACACAACAGATTTGTAAATTTTGAAGAAACAAGACAAGCACAATAAAACATACAAAGATACAGTAAACATACAGTACACAAAACATATATGGGTACACTACCAAAGAAAGAAAAAAAAATGTCAAACCCAAGAATAAGAACGGTGTTAGCAAGAAATATATACCTTTAAGTGGTGTGACTTCTTCTGTTGATAGAATAGAAGCGGGTGCTTTTTCAGGTATAGGTACTTTCTCAGTGATCACCTTCTTAGGCACTTCAGGAACTTTGAAATAGCAACAGAATGCTATGAGTGCCACGTATCATATAAGTAGCACAAACAATTAACAACTGCCAACTCAAAGGGCAGGGACAAAGTGTGCAACAAAGGAAAAGCTTTCATCACAAACATAACATACAGGAAACATGACTTGAAATAACAATTGCCATATATGTATATATATATCTTTTAAATCCTTGGGGGAGGGGGGGGGGGGTTAGATCAAGCAAAACTAAATGTATGCTTTGGTAGATGCTGATAGACTGAATGAAAAACTGGCATATTTTGCCTCTTAGGAAGTCTAGTAAAAAAGCTTTCTTCACCACAGTTTTAAGACCAGCCTGCAGTCTCAGCTTGCTATAAAGTAAAACACTACATTTTACAGTTTTTATGTAAAATGTATTAAATTCCATCTAAGCCAATTATTTGTTTTTTTTGTTTTGGACCGAGTGGTGAGGGGATGGAACCCCTGTCAAGTTATTATTGCTATCCCTGCTGGGTAGATGCCCTTCTCTATTTGTCCCGCTGACCACTGTCCCTTTTGCAGGAGGAAACTGAGAGAAAATACTAAATTCTGAGTTGTCACCAGAACAGAAATAGAGAGAAAAACTTCCAATGGTGGGACCTGTTCTGGTGACAACTGTCTAAGAGAGAAATGACTTCACTTTAGAGAGGTTTCCCATAAACGTCCTGTTGTGTCAACAGGAAAGGAAGTGAAGAGAAATGTCTTTAACGGGACACAGATGTCAGAAAAAATCTAAAAAAAGTTTGGGAATTAGATATACTTCATTATTACAGAGAAAAGGCACCAGGAAGATTTTTTTAAAATCTTCATGCTCCAGTGATGGGGGTAACTAAAAGAATTAAGAAGCCAGGTCAGACAGCAACTATAATAGATATATCAACCATTGGCTTAAAATCTCTAATATAAAGAAACAATCTAATTTTGAACACATATAGGGTTGTAGATTTAGATACCCATCAAATGTTTAAGTGTTGAGATACATACTATTATCCCACAAACATAAATGATTGGTCTATCCCAGAGCCTTAAACTTCTGAAAAAATAATGCTAAAATATAAGTCAAACTACCTTTAGCTGGTGGAGCCTCTTCCTTTTTAGAAACAGGAGCAGGCATTTTCCTTGGTGCTTCAGGCACTTTAAAAATATTATTTGTGTCAGATATTATGTAAAGAATAATTCAGCTAATTCTATGTTTATATTCGCAACCAGATTTACATATTTTTTAAAAAGGAAAAACAGCACAGGCAATAGGCAGTACACCATAGAAACTTATTAAAGTCATTCGGTTATATGCATGTAGTAAGAAATCCAATCCATTGCTATGGGTTACTGCACTTTGCACTTCGAACTGCTGTAGTAAATCCAAATGATGCAAATTTAAAATCACAAGGTTTTCAACAATTGTACAAATTACTTTCACATACATAACATTTTAATTTTCTGTTATTGCTATGTACCACTAGGGTTCTTAGGTAGACTGCTTTAAGCCTAGTACATCTAATATAAGAGTGTGGATGGTATAAAGAAATCTATATACCTTTAGCTGGTACAGCCTCTTCTTTCTTAGGCACAAATGTAGGCACTTTTTCTTCTGGTGCGGGTTTGGCAGGCGCTTAAAGAATATATTTTTATTTCAGTGAGTTGAATTACATGGTCGAAAGAAAAACACCAATCAGTTTTAGAAGCAAAAGAGCTATAGCTGAAGACTGAATATGATGTCTAAGTGAAGACACAACAAGAGTAGCTTATTGCTTGGAAGTTGTTAGCGATTTGTAATACAAAAATCAAAATGTGGTCACTTTACAAACATACTGGTAAAAAGAGTAAAGAGTAACTACACTTACATACACAGAACTAAGAAACAACATATTAGGTACAAAAGAAGAAACTTCTGCCAAGAACATCTAATACCTCTAGCTGGTCGAACTTCTTCTACTGTCGGTTGAACTACAGGAACTTCTTCCCTTGGAACAGCCCTCCTTGGCACACCAGGCACTTTAAAGATATTACATAGCTCAGTTTTTTTTTTTGAATAAAGTGTAGGTGAGATTTAATTAATCTGACTCTAAGCAGAACACAGGAACAAAACGAATCCATACAGCAGAAATTACCTGCAGCAGGAGGTTCCTCCCATTTAGGCTCAGTGACGGATATTTTCTCCCCTGGTATTGGCCTCCTGGGGGCTTCGGGAACTTTAAACACATTTCAACAATGTAACATGAAGTAGCATTGCACAAACACAGAATTAGAAACCACAAAACCACAAAATTAAGAGCCACTGGTACAGTCCAAGTGGAAATGGGGATACACATATGACAAGATGAAGCTACAGCTCTAGCTTAGGACCACACAAGTGAGTCTTGCAATATTGAACACTCATTAGTTTAAACATCAGTCTTTGCTGCCCACACTTGTCCCTCAAAAATCTACTTAGCATTAGTTAGAAATTGGTATTAAGTGCTTTAAAATAAAGAAAGCAAAATAAATCTAACAAGATTGCATTATTGTACACTAAGCACAATTTGTACGTAAAATTTGACAGTCATAAAAACATGCAAAAAACAACATTTGGTAATAGTTATACCAACATTTACTATATAAATAAATAAATACGATAAAATTATATATGAGTTAAGTAAGAGACAGACAAACATTACAAGAAAAAAATGACATAAAGACATTTAATAAGTGCTTATTTTTGCTGTTAGACTTTGCAAGGCAGGAGGTGCGAATAAGATATTATATGACATAATTAATCAATTATTTACATATAAATATTCTAAAATACCTTTTGAAGGAGTAACCTCTGGCTTTTTGGGCGCAGCAACTGGAAATTTTTCCTCTGGGACTGGTTTCTTTCGTGCATCTGGCACTTTAAAGATTAACAATAGTGTTTATGTACTTTAGCTATTTTGCACATAGGAAACATAGCTATAGTTTCTAATTTGGGTTAAATTATTAGGGAATATATGCATTAATTAAGGATGAGTGAAATTGAAAGTTTTTAATTTGAAAGTTTGATTAAAAATGCATTTAGCCCAAATCATTCTGTTTATTCCTAGTCTCAATGCTTTATTTGATTTTAAATAAATAAAATCAGAATAACTTAAAGCTCTGCCCTAATATGGCATTGTCTTGCCAAACTAAATAACATTTTGGCCATAACCTCATCATTTTAAATTCAATCATTTGTAGATCAACCAAATTCTGAAAAATTGATACATATACAGTGCCTTGAAAAATTATTCATACCCTTTGAAATTTTCCACATTTTGTCATGTTGCAATCAAAAATTTAAATGTATTTTATTGGGATTTTATGTGGCACATAATTGTGAAGTGGAAGGAAAATGATAAATGGTTTTCAACATTTTTTCAGATAAATATGTGAAAAGTGTGGCGTTCATTTGTATTCAGCCCCCTTACTCTGATACCCCTAACTAAAATCTAGTGGAACCAATTAACTTCAGAAGTCACCTAATTAGTAAATAGAGTCCACCTGTGTGTAATTTATTTCAGTATAAATACAGCTGTTCTGTGAAGCCCTCAGAGGTTTGTTAGAGAACCTTAATGAACAAGAAGCATCATGAAGGCCAAGGAACACACCAGACAGGTCAGGGATAAACTTGCAGAGAAGTTTAAAGCAGGGTTAGGTTATAAAAAATAATTCCAAACTTTGAACATCTCACGGAGCACTGTTCAATCCATCATCCAAAAATGGAAAGAGTATGGCACAACTGCAAACCTACTAAGACCTGGCCGTCCACCTAAACTGACAGGCCGGACAAGGAGAGCATTAATCAGAGAAGCAGCCAAGAGGCCCATGGTAACTCTGGAGGAGCTGCAGAGATCCACAGCTCAGGTGGGAGCATCTGGCCTTTAAGGAAGAGTAGCAAGAAGAAAGCCATAGTTGAAAGAAAGTCGTAAGAAGTCCCATTTGCAGTTTGAAACATGGTGGTGGCAGCATCATTTTGTGGGGATGCTTTTCTTCAGCAGGGACAGGGAAGCTAGTCACAGTTGATGGGAAGATGGATGAAGCCAAATACAGGGCAATCTTAGAAGAAGCTCTGTTAGAGTCTGCAAAAGACTTGAGACTGGGGAAGCGGTTCACCTTCCAGCAGGACAATGACCCTAAACATACAGGCAGAGCTACAATGGAATGGTTTAGATCAAAGCATATTCATGTGTTAGAATGGCTCAGTCAAAGTCCAGACCTAAATCCAATTGATAATCTGTGGCAAGACATGGAAATTGCTGTTCACAGACTCTCTCCATCCAATCTGAGCAAAAGCAAAAAATTTCACTCTCTAAATGTGCAAAGCTGGTAGATACATCCCCAAAAAGACTCGCAGCTGTAATTGTAGAGAAAGGTGGTTCTACAAAGTATTGACTCAGGGGGGCTGAATACAAATGCATGCCACACTTTTCACATATTTATTTGTAAAAAATGTGGAAAACCATTTATCATTTTCCTTCCACTTCACAATTACGTGCCACTTTGTGTTAGTCTATCACATAAAATACCAATAAAATACATTTACATTTTTGGTTATAACATGACAAAATGTGAAAAATTTCAAGGGGTGTGAATACTTTTTCAAGGCACTGTAGTCCTGATAATGTAGTAATGTATAGAATGTATTATGTAAAGCATAAGCATTATACCTTTTGGGATCTCAGCTTCTGCAATTTTGGGTGCTGCCGGTTCACCTGGTTTCCTGGGTGCTTCAGGCACTTTAAAAAATACATATTTATTGATTTATGTTTCTTTCTGTTTAATCTATTGCATGTCTAAGAAGACTGAAAGAATTAGCCAGCGGTAAATGCCAAGTTAAATGCCAAATGCGCTGAGAAATAAGATATAATAAGCAATATTTAATCAAGCAAAGAAAAATAACCAAAGAATTACTGTGATAAGTTTGCAAGAACTGCCATTTCTTCATTATTTAAAAAAGTATGTTAACATGCTACATTTATGTTGTTTTTGAACAACATAAAATAATGTGCATTTTGCTGTTGTGATGTCTTGTAAGTAAATTTTACAAAAAAAAAAAAAAAAAAAAACATAAAACATGATACTTAAGAGTACAGAAAACATTGAAGTACTGGACATAATTAAAAAGACAAAATATGGCAATTCACTGATCAAAGCTTTCTCTATAGCATAAGCACAGTGAACAAAGGGGATCAGCGCTGCAGCTGTGCTATACCTCTGCCTGGTGGTGCAACCCTTTTAGGGACAGCCTCAGGTACCTTTTCTTCTATGAAAGGTCTCTTTGGAATTTCTGGCATGTTAAAGATAGATTTTTACAACACTAATCATGTATATCACTAGCATTTCTACACATAAAGGTGGACATGACACACATATAGAGGTATACATTTTTAAGATCTTTGCTGTCAAGAAAATACCACAACTTACAAAGAAACACAAAGCTGGCATTAACAGTGAATATCAGTGACAACAATGCAAGTTACATGCTCAGAGGTGCAAAGGTACCTTCTGCGGCTGGTAATTCCTTCTTTTTGGGAGCAAATGGAATTTCTTCCTCCACAACCCTTTTTGGAGCCTCAGGCACTAAATACATTTTTTTTTAAATTACACTGTGTTCTATAATTCAAATCTAAATAAAAGTAGACTTTCACCACTTAGGCTAAAACATAAGACATAACAATGTAACACTGTTATACCTTTGGCAGGTGGAACTGCTTCCTTTTTGGGAACAGATACAGGCACTCTTTCCTCTGGAGGCACTTTCTTGGGAGCTTCAGGAACTATAAATATATTATGTCTATAAATGCCACTTTCTAACTCCTTCATGCAAAGTCACTTAGCAGCAAGTGTGTTTGTTAAAAAGCAAGTTGATCACAAAACAAACATAAGTACTGCTTGAAAGTTATAAAAGCAAAAATGTAAACACTTAACAAACTGATACAGAGATTAGAGAGGGTACTTGGAAGCAAAAGTTGACACATGAAGTGTAAATACAACAAAACATAGACCATAAACTTGTAGTTAAGAGCACTGAATTGTTGAAAAGGGTAAAAGACAAAGTCTAGTAGTAAGATTCACCAAGTATCTTTAATAACAGAACGACTGTAGACAAACACAGGGAAGCATGGTAGTGAATATGCAGGGTAGCGTAGGTGCTTTTGATCATACAGAACACAGATATACCTCTAGCTGGTGGAGCTTCCTCTTTTCTAAGAACAGGTATCGGTACTTTTTGAACAGGAACAGCTTTAAAAGAACAGTTTAAACATTTAGTATCATGTATCCTAAAATGTTGAAGACTAAGAAGAAGACTTTTAACATGACTGCACAGACAAATAGGTGAGTGCACAAAAGGACTAAAAAAGCATAAGGTAAAGTTATGTATACAAAGCAATGATGTATATAGACTTCAAGCATGTCTATATACCTTTTGGTGTTGCAACAGCTTTAGGAACTGCTGTTGGTACTTTCTCTTCAGGAAGGGCTCTTTTTGGAACCTTTGGAACTTTAAAGACATTGACACACTAAACACAAGGTTCTTTGGACCCTATGTTATATTTTGAAGCAGCACACACATAGGAAGCAAAGGCAATTTATTTTAAAGTAATGCCAAAGCAAATTTCACAATACCTTCAGAGATCTCTTCTGTGCGGGAGATGGACACCGCTCGTCTCTCCTCTACAACCATCTTCTCATGGACTGTAGGTGCTACAGATATTATAAGATTTATTTTATTAAGAAAAATATTCTTCATGCAATTAAAGCACACACATATGACATTATTAATGTATTATCAAGCTACATTTAGTGTATGAAAACGGCTAAGAAGAGTTATCAAAAATAAAATATTCCAGTACTTTTAGGAAGGGATAGTGGTAGTTCTGTAGAACTTTAAAAAGTTGCTTAAATTTCAAGCTATAAACACTCAAATTATAGGTCTGCAATCCAAAGCACTAAAGCTTTCTAATGGTCATAAACATACACTCAAAACATTACAAAATACAAAAAAGTAAACAGGTACTCATAGCCATATTAAACTGTTCTTCCTCAAGCAGTTAGTAAAATTGTAACAAATGGCCAAAATCCAGACACAAAAGACAATTTTAAAAACTCCCATTCGATCACTTCTGATCCAATATTATTATATTTTATTATTATTATATTTTTAAATACATGTAACGGACATACAGTATTACAACTGTAACAAAAACTTTTTTTTCCTATTGAAGCAGCTAAAGAGTACATACCTGTTACTACTGCAGCCTCCTCTACTTGGCGTTCATAATAGAACTCTCCTGTTGCCCTTTTGTCTGGCACTGAATATGACCAGATGGACAAGTATTAATTTATAATTATATTTACCGATTAAACATATACATATACAAAGTTCATTTAATGAACAGCGTTAGCATATAAGAAGACCCAAGATGGCACAATTTTTTTGGTAATATAATGTCAAGCTCCAATCTTGGATAAGTTTGTCAAAATGTAAAGGCTTTGGGTAAGATGAAAACTCTTCTCCAAACATGATTATAAATAAAGTTATGTTGTGCTGGAATTTAAATTTGTTAGATTATAGGTTAATTTAGGCAGAAAATGTAAAAAACCCCATAGCCAGTTAGAGCATGAGGTTTTGTGGGTATTGCCACATCATATTATGATGTTATTTATTGCTGATGATTGCAATACCTGGAACCACCTTCATACCTTTCATAGATATCTGCTGCTTTCTTTGAATAGCAAGGGAAACCTCTTCTTCTGCCTTTGCCCACTGCCGAGCTTGTACTTTAAAATAGTTTAGCGAATATTTGAGCTATCTTTGTTTTTTAAAGTTTTTTTTTTAAGTGCAACACAATTAATATATACATTTAGAAAACCAGGTAGGGTCTGTTTAGTAGGGATTTGCTCTGTCATGATTAAAGTATGTAGATATACGTATAGATTATGTTATGTACTCACCCCTTCTTTCTTCAATTTCCTCATGCACTGGTACAGGCACTATAAAGAAGTTACAATTACAGTAAGTAACAGTGAGACAATATAATTATACATGTAATGAGTGGAAAGAATAACGCAAGAATAATGCAAGTGTATAAAAGCAGCTGTCACATTTGTTCTTCACTTTCTATATTTGGAACACAGCTTCCATATCCTACTTTCCACTCCTTCTTTACTGACTTTAGGATTTGTTTAAGGATTAGTCACTACTTAGACATTTGAACACATTTTTAGTATGGTTGATACATATTCTAATTAAATGTGAACCTAGAAGTTACCAATGCAAATAAACTCAATAAGAAAAGCAAAAAAATAAAAATAATACATCCCTTTTTACAGTTGTAAGGCCTAGAATATAGTAATATAGTATAATGATCAAAACTACAATTAAGATTAGTTATTTCTACTCCTATGTCTATTAGTGACAATATTTTTTTTCTAGTATTTAGGAGCAAAGAGGGAACCTTGTCTCCTTCTGCCTGCTTCCTCTTCTCTGGTGACAACCCGTCTTTCAAACTGCTCCTCAATAGGTTTCCTTGGTACTGTGAAACCATTAAAAATCATTTTACTTTGCTTTTATATCATATGCCTCTAATTCAGCTAAAGCCATTCCTTTTTCGCTTGCAAGTATATGAAGTTGATTTTTTATGTGTTAGTCTTGTAAAGCTTCTAAACATGATTCAATTTTACAAAAGTTCAAAAGTAAAATTAATTACCTGCAGGAACGCCAGGCTTCTTATATTCAGCTTCAGAGATCCTCCTTTCTGGAATCTCTTCTTCAATTACTTAGGGAAAAAATGAAATGTCAACCAGGTCCAGGTTTAAAAATAATAAAAATAAAAAACTGTTTTTAAAAATATTTCCAAAATTGAATAATTTTGTTTGCAGTGGATGGCAAGAGGTAAAATTAAAATTTAGGAGCTTTGGGGCTGTGATCTTCTTCCCATATTGCTGCTGTACCCTCCTGTGAAAATTATCTGTCGTCCCCGCTGACTTCAATGGTGAATCATCTGACACCCAGATAGGCGGGGAACAGATTGAGCAGCAAGGAAAGGAGAGGAGGTACTGGATTTAAATAGCAGCGCTACGAAGGTAAATATAGTTTTACCCACAGCTGGTCCACATATGTCACCTAATTTGGAAGCGTTTCATGACTGGATATGTAACAAGAAAAACAAGAATACATCCTCACACAAGCTACATATTCACATTACACTGCTTCACATTACTGCTATAAGACAGTGTCAACACTCTTTAAGTTGTCTTAAAGGGCAAAAGTAAAACATATACAAACTCATTACTTTTAAGTAAAAATTATGGGACATGAGGATTGTACTGTTTAAAAAATATGTGAAGCAGAAAAGACACAAACGCAACACCAAACATATACCAAGGAGCCAAGATATATGGTACCTTCTTTGTAGTACTGCTCTTCTCCACCATAAACTTGTTCCTCATAATATTCTTGCTTTCTTTCATAGACTTGTTCTTCATAATACTCCTTGTCTTCTTCATAGACATGTCTCTCATAAACCTCTTCCTTCTGGCCATACTCCTCATAAGCTTCTTCCTCTTCAGCATATTCTTCTGCTTCATAAGATGGTTCTGATTCACAAACCTTCTGGTAAATTTCTTCTCTCTTTTTGGCTATGGTAATTACTTTAACCTCATCCTCTTTTCTGGGTTTTGTAGGAACTTTAAAAAACATTTATTTATGTTAAATAAATGCACTTTAGTTTTGATTTATGATGCAAAGCTATGAATAAGATCCATGTGTGGTAAGAAATTATTCCCATGTTTAAGAAGCCATTACGTTTTAAGAAGCCACCCCAAAATGGGGTAATACAACAAAAAAAAGAAATATTAATTGCTGAACTTAACAAATACAACATAAGACATAAGACAAGCTATAGACAGATGGCTGTCAGGCAGGAAGCCAAATAGGAAGGAAGGAAATATGGAGAAGGAAAGACGGAAGGAAGGAAGGAAGGAAGGAAGGAAGGAAGGAAGGAAGGAAGGAAGGAAGGAAGGAAGGAAGGAAGGAAGGAAGGAAGGAAGGAAATGAGGAATAAGGGGACTGAGAGAGGAAACAATAGGTGAAAAAAGAAAGGAGTAGATTTTAGTGACAAAATAACATGACAACTTATAGTTAGCAGAAAGACAGGACAATTACATGACATTAGAATCCATTAGAACCATTTAAATATGATCATTAAAGAACATGCACATACAAAGATAAAAGATGAATTCTTTCACATAAGTAAGTACCATCACATATGATGATGTAAGAAGGCAGACTGAGAACACAATCATGAACACAAATGAATACAAAAAAGCAGCAATGAGAACAACAAAAAGCTTACAAAAAAACAGACTACAGACTATACATAAAATACTAGACAAGCAAGGTCAATACTGATTAATGTGCAGAATATGATACTCTTCAAAGCAAAAATTATAGCGTGTTATGTGACCACCCTATTTTCTTCTTAGCATGAATCATAAATCAAGCAAAGCCTTGGATGGTGGGCAACAATGTATTTGTATTCACGTGCCTAAATATTTACCTTTAGCAGGGGGTGCAGGAACTTTAGGAGCAGGTGGAGCTGGGACTTTTTGTTTCTTGCCCACTAGAGCAACTTTAAGAAGAGAAGTAAGTGATGTAGCGCATAAATAAAATAAAAGTGTTTTGCTAGTCTCCTAATGTGTGTTCATACTGAAGGCGCTATGGGGTCACTTTAACAATGAACTTTAGTGGACAAAAACACTAGGATGTAGGACATATAACACAATAAGATTCATATTTTGCACAGGTTTGTGACACTAACATATAATGAAGAATACTAAACAAAAAATAAATAATCCTTTGGAACACAGATGTGAAGAGCAATAGTAGCACAGTATCATAGCATGATGTGTCCACTATTAATTTGTTGTAAGAGAACTTCCTGTAATATCAAGATGTTGCTTGCATGTCACTGACTATTATTAAATAATCTTAATAATAAGGCAAATTGAACACACAAATAGATAGCTCAGTAGGTTATTTGCTGTGCATTAGAAATAACTCACTTTTAGCTGGTGGAACCTCCCCTCCGGTATCTGTTACATCTCTGGGAACCTTCACACCAGGCTTGGGCACTGAAGAAATTGTGAATGTAAATGGGTTGTAAAACATTATCTCGCAAAGGACAATGAAAGAAAACAACAGTTAGGCATTGTGTAACATGTGGTCATTGCTTTGATGGCACAGGTGCTTTGCCTGTGCTCTGATGATGATGAAATAAGAAGCATATTTAGAGGAGAAATATATACAATGGTTAATAAGGTGTCATAACCATGATTAGTGACAACTAGCAAGAAGGCATGAAGTTAAAGCATACATAATAAATGGTAAAGCGCTACCCCTCTGTTATACCGTGCTTCACAAATACATAACAAATAGACCAAAAGCCTAGAATTAATAACTAATATATAATAATAATGCCCTGTAGCAAAAAAAATATTAATAAGTAGTTTGAAACGTAATCATAAAAAATACCAAGTGAAAAAAATCATGACAATAGGTGAATGCAAACACATCAAATAATACAACACCGCTTAGTGATAACACTCCATATGGTGAAGTTCAAAATATAAAACGGTGCCCAAAGTTCATATAATAAGCAAATTCTTCTGTGAATCAAGTGTTTTGTCATGAATCACCTTGCGTGCCACTTCACCTTCCAAACTATGCACTCACCTTTAAGTACAGACCTTCCACAAGTAGCTGTAAGCCTTCCCCTTTAAGGAGTGTATAGTCCAGCAGGTGGTTGCTAATCCAGGTACACTCGTTCTAGTGTGCAGTAATCCATATGTAAGGTGCTCATAAAAATCAAATAACTAACATAGTGCTGAATCGCTTAAAAAGCAATACTTTGATAAAAGATTTAAAATACAAACTCACTTTTTAGGGTGCACTTTCTCTAGTGCACCTAGACATTACACTTGACACAATTGGGGTGTGTGGGCCCCTTAAAAGTCACTTGAATGTTGCAGTAACTCAGCTCTAAAGATATAGCAAAAACTTCCTGCTCGTGTGCTATGACATCACTAAGCCCCACCCCGACGAGTTTCATCACTTTTCATGTAACTTCCTCAAGGAGTGCACTCCTTGAGGAAGTTACATGACGAGTCACGAAACGCATCAGAGACTTTTCTTTATCTACTTAGAGCCGAGTTACTGCAACATCCAAGGGACTTTTAAGGGGCCTACACACCCCAATTGTGTGATTATTGTTTTTTTAATTATTATTTTTTTTAAAAATTATTGTTTTTTTAAGCAATTCAGCACTATGTTAGTTCTCAAATTTTTATGAGCACCTTACATATGGATTACTGCACACTGGAATGAGTGTACCTGGATTAGCGGCTGGACTATACACACCTTAAAGGGGGAAGCCTTACAGTGATCTGTGGAAGGTCTGTACTTGAGGTGTGCGCATAGTTTGGAAAGTGAATGTGATGGTGATTTGTAACAAAACACTTGATTCACAGAAGAATTTGCTTATTATATGAACTTTGGTCACTGTTTTATATTTTGAAGTTCATCATATGTAGTGTTATCACTAAGCGGTGTTGTAACATTTGATGTGTTTGCATTCACGTTGTCATGATTTTTTTCACTTGGTAGTTTTTATGATCACGATTCACACTACTTATTAATATTTGTTTTTTTGCCACAGGGCCTTTTTGTTATATTTTGGTTAATAATTCTAGGCTATTGGTCTATTTGTTATGTATTTATGAAGCACGATATAACAGAGGGGTAGCACTTTACCATTTATTATTTACAATCTGAGTATATGTGGGAACACATATACAGTATCTCACAAAAGTGAGTACACCCCTCACTTTTCTGTAAAAATTTTATTATATCTTTTCATGCGACAACACTAAAGAAATAACAGTTTGCTACAATGTAAAGTAGAGAGTGTACAGATTGTAACAGTGTAAATAAATGCTGTCCCCTCAAAATAACTCAACACACAGCCATTAATGTCTAAACCGCTCGCAACAAAAGTGAGTACACCCCTAAGTGAAAATGCCCAAATTGGGCCCAATTAGCCATCTTCCCTCCCCGGTGTCATGTGACTCATTAATTTTACAAGGTCTCGTGTGTGAATAGGGGGCAGGTGTGTTACATTTGGTGTTATCACTCTCACTCTCTCATACTGGTCACCGAAAGTTCAACATGGCACCTCATGGCAAAGAACTCTCTGATGATCTGAAAAAAAGAATTGTTGCTCTACATAACGATGGCCTAGGCTATAAGAAGGTTGCCAAGACCCTGAAACTGAGCTGCAGTATGGTGTCCAAGACCACACAGTGTTTTAACAGCACAGGTTCCACTCAGAACAGGCCCCGCCATGGTTGACCAAAGAAGTTGAGTGCACGTGCTCAGCATCATATCCAGAGGTTGTCTTTGCAAAATAGACGTATGAGTGCTGCCAGCATTGCTGCAGAGGTTGAAGGGGTAGGGAGTCAGCTTGTCATTGCTCAGACTATACGCTGCACACTGCATAAAGTTGGTCTGCATGGCTGTAATCCCAGAAGGAAGCCTCTTCTAAAGATGATGCAAGAGAAAGCCCACAGTTTGCTGAAGACAAGCAGACTTAGGACATGGACTACTGGAACCATGTCCTGTGGTCTGATGAGACCAAGATAAACTTATTTGGTTCAGATGGTGTCAAGCATGTGTGGCGGCAACCAGGTGAGCAGTGCAAAGGCAAGTGTGTCTTACCTACAGTCAAGCATGGTGGCGGAAGTGTCATGGTCTAGGGCTGCATAAGTGCTGTTGGCACTGGAGGGCTACAGTTCATTGAGGGAACCATGAATGCCAATATGTACTGTGACATACTGAAGCAGAGCATGATCCCCTCCCCTCGGAGAGTGGGCCGCAGGGCAGTATTCCAACATGATAACGACCCCAAACACACCTCCAAGATGACCACTGCCTTGCTAAAGAAGCTGGGGGTAAAAAGTGATGGACTGGCCAAGCATGTCTCCAGACCTAAACCCTATTGAGCATCTGTTTGGCATCCTCAAACGGAAGGTGGAGGAGCGCAAGGT
Source organism: Lithobates clamitans (assembly GCA_037952925.1). Lineage (NCBI taxonomy): Eukaryota > Metazoa > Chordata > Amphibia > Anura > Ranidae > Lithobates > Lithobates clamitans. The sequence goes on from JBBGZY010000014.1 coordinate 9,987,931, forward strand.
CTCTAACATCCACCAGCTTGGTGATGTCGTCGTGGAAGAGGACTCCAGTGGCAGCCTGTGAAGCTCTGGTGAACTCCATGCCCAAGAGGGTTAAGGCAGTGCTGGAAAATAATACTGGCTACAGAAAATATTAACACTTCGGGCCCAATTTAGACATTTTCACTTTTGTTGCCAGCTGGTTAGACGTTAATGGCTGTGTGTTGAGTTATTTAGAGGGGACAGCAAATTTACTCTTTTACACAAGCTGTACACTCACTACTTTACAAAAGTGTAATTTCTTCAGTGTTGTCACATGAAAAGATATAATAAAATATTTACAAAAATGTGAGGGGTGTACACACTTTTGTGAGATACTGTAGATGCATAGCAGCAACTGAATCTCTAATAAAGACCCATAACCAAGTTTCTCCTCTTATAGTAAACAAGTGGCAGCTATCAAGCTTGGGAATTAAAATTGCTGTGATGTAACAGCAGCAGTGTAGGACGCTCCATTTCCAGCATTTTCTTTGTCCATATATTCCTTGTAATAAGGGCTATCTGCTGTAAACATTATAAAGAACGCTGTATAAATCCATAGCTTATCTATTTCTTCCCAGAATATTATTTCTGTACTGTGTTTGAAACAGGTTATGCTGCTAACATTATGTTTATTCGGTTATAATATTTGTATTTAGTATGATGATATTAAGCTGGGTAGCAAAGCTTAAATGCCTGTACATTAAAATGAGGAAGTTAATAAAGTTGACTTTAACTACAGCTCCCTATTTTTAATACCTCTCTTTGCCTTCTTCACTTCTGGTACACGAGGAAGAATTATGAACTCTTTGAATAAACAAATAAACACCAATTTATTATATGAAATGCATCATTTTTTTTACATATCTTTATAGAATTTGTAAAATCAAACTGGCAGTAACAATGAGTGGACTGTAAATTAAAATAAGGACAATAGCTTTATAATATTTTGTTATATGTTGGCTACACTTCTAAAAATGGGTAACTGCACAAATATGTTGAGAAGCTGCTCACATCTTAGTACCAATGGTATAAAACATGTATTCTGGTTTACCTTCTGTGATGAATTCTTCTTCAGCTGCAGCAGGTATATATGGTACTCTGGTATCTGGAACATCTGAAAGTGAGTTTTAAATAATTATTCAAATCTTCATTCATCCACGTTAATATACATTATATTGCCCAAAGTATTGGGATGCCTACCTTTACACACACAAAAACTTTAATGACATCCCTTAGTCCGTAGCGTTCAATATTGAGTTGCTCCACCCTTTGAGGCTATAACAGCTTCAACTCTTCTGGGAACGCTGTCCATGAGGTTTAGGAGTGTGTCTATGGGAATTTTTGACCATTCTTCCAGAAGCGCATTTGTAAGGTCAGGCACTGATGTTGAATGAGAAAGCCTGGCTCACAGTCTCCACACTAATTCATTCCAAAGGTGTTCTATCGGGTTGAGGTCAGTCAAGATCCTCCACCCCAGACTCCCTCATCCATGTATTTATAGACCTTGCTTTGTGCACTAGTCCAAATCATTTGGTGGAGGAGGATTATGGTGTGGGGTTAATTTTTAGGGGTTGGGCTTGGCCCCTTAGTTCCAGTGAAGGGAACTCTTAAGGTGTCAGCATACCAGGACATTTTGGACAATTTCATGCTCCCAACTTTGTGGTAACTGTTTGGGGATGGCCCCTTCCTGTTCCAACATTATTGGGCACCAGTGCACAAAGCAAGGTCCATAAAGACATAGATGAGGAGGTTTGGGGTGGAGGAAGTTGGAGAACACCTTTGGGATGAATGAGAGCTGAGACTGTGAGCCAGGCCTTCTCGTCCAACATCAGTGCCTGACCTTACAAATGTGCTTCTGGAATAATGGTCAAACATTCCCATAGACACACTCCTAAACCTTGTGGACAGCCTTCCCAGAGTTGAAGCTGTTGTAGCTTCAAAGGGTGGACCAACTCAATATTGAACGCTACGGACAAAGATTGGGATACCATTAAAGTTCATGTGCGTGTAAAGGCAGGCATCCCAATACTTTTGGCAATATAGTGTATGCTTATCCAATGCGCAACTGTTTCACAACATGATGTCCTGTCGTGAAAGAACATTAATCTACGCTTTCCTTTCACAGCTAGAAGTGAGGAGCTGGGCATGCTCCAATGCTGTAAGGTCAGAGTTCATCTCAATAAATCTAGATTTATTGTCAAGTTACTGGATGCATACTGACACATTTGTTCTGGGGTTCCATACATCAATATCTTCTGGTTCGGAAGAGTTAATGTGTTTATCACTTTCTGTGATAAAAACAGTGTTATGTTATGCCCTGTATACACGATAGGATTTTCCGACAACAAAATCCATGTTTTTTTTCCGACGGATGTTGGCTCAAACTTGTCTTGCATACACACACGGTGACACAAATCTTGTCGGAAATTCTGAACGTCAAGAACGCGGAGACGTACAACACATACGACGAGCCGAGAAAAATTAAGTTCAATAGCCAGTGCGGCTCTTCTAACTGATTCCGAGCATGCGTGGAATTTTGTGCATCGGAATTGCGTACACACGATCGGAATTTCCGACAACAGATTTTGTTGTCGGAAAATTTGAGATCCAGATCTCAAATTTTGTGTGATGGAAATTCCAATGAGGTTACACACGGTCAGAATTTCCGACAACCAGCTCCCATCGAACATTTTCCGTCGGAAAATCCAACCGCGTGTATGGGGCATTAAAGCTGCTGAATACTGAGAACTTGCTTGTCTTGGGAAACCACTATGTAGGTGTAGCACTTCCTGGAAACTGATCATCTGCTTCTTTGAACTGAAAAAGAATCTACCAGCTTGAAGCATTCCAGTATCTGCATAGCTGCCCTTTGAAGCGTAGAAGACAGCATATAAAAGACGGGTAATCAGCAATATCCAATCGATATTTTTCTTCCTTACTAATAAAAATGGTAAACTCTTTTCCAGCTATGTAAATTAGTTTCAAGTTTTTTATAATGATTATTAAAACATATGTAAAAAAATAATCTTTTATCCTACCTGGTGGTCGGAGCTCCAACTTCATCTCTGAAAAAAGCACAGCATAATTGAAGTAAGCATAGGTTCCCATAATGAAAATATTTTATAAAAAGAAATACATATACAGTATCCTACAAATAACATAAAAAAATCATTCAGTTCCAGTTCATTTGTGTTTATTAGTGTCCCAACCATTTGCTTTGCTTTGAACGTTTATGTTTCAACAAACCACTTTCTTAGCATTCTATATTTGGGCAGACAGCGTTATGATTTTTTTTTTAACATCTTCTAAGTAAAATAATAAAAAATGATCTGTATCATTTCAGAAAATAAAAATATTTGTCATTTTTATCACGGGGTTGTTATTATTAATATTGTGATGATGATGATTTTTTTTTTTTTGTTATATAACACACATACCTTTGGTAGTCAGATACAGTTCAGCTGTGCTTGTTGCTTCACCTCTTGGCTCAAGGCTGGCAATTACTGAATAGACTCCTGAGGAATTAAAAATATAAATTATAGTGATAAATGTATAACATATTGATTTCTATTTCTATTTCTATTTAAATGTAGCTGCATAGAATAAAGAACTTCATCACTTTGAATAGTTACTAGACATGCTAGTAAAATTATTACTTGTCCTCCGGAAGATTTACCCCCCTTCATGACCAGGCTATTTTTTGCAATACGACACTGCACTACTTTAACTGACAATTGTGCGGTCGTGCGATGCTGTACCCAACAAAAAATGATGTCCTTTTTTCCCCACAAATAGAGCTTTCTTTTGGTGGTATTTGATCACCTTTGTTTTTTTTGCCCTTTTTACCAAAAAAAAGGCCAACAATTTTGAAAAAAAACCCCAACATTATATACTTTCTGCTATAAAGCATACCCAATAAAAAAATTGAAAAAATCAAGTTTCTTCGCCAATTTAGGCCAATATGTATTCTGCTACAGATTTTTGATAAAAAAAATCCCAATAAGTGTATATTGATTGGTTTGCCCACAAGTTATATCTTCTACAAACTAGGGGATATGTTTATGGAATTTTTATTTAATTGTTTTTCTTTTACTAGTAATGGCGGCGATCAGCGACTTATAGCAGAACTGCGATATTGCGGCAGACAAATTGGACACTGACTCTTTTTACACTTTTTGGGGACCAGTGACACTAATACTGTGATTAGTGCTAAAAATATGCACTATCACTGTACTAATGACACTGGCTGGGAAGGGCTTAACATCAGGGGCGATCAAAGGGTTAACTGTGTGGCTAGCCAGTGTTTGTGCACTGTGTGGGAGGTGCTTTTACTAGGGGAAGGCACTGATCCATGTTCCTGCTTTGTTGGAACACAGGATCAATGCCTTCCCTATGGATAGAACGGCGATCTGCCTTGTTTTTCTGGCTCTGTGCTGAAAGATTGGCAGGAGCCGGTGGACATTCAGTCCACAGTACCCGCGGATCAGCTCCTGCTGTGTATAAGCAGAAGCGAGCCACATGCCACACCCCAGACCAAAAAGTGCAGGATCACGTACTAGGTACGTGATCCTGTGCAGCAGAGTCACCTTGCCTCCACATATATAAGTTATAAGGTTGGCAAGCAGTTAAAAATATTCACTACCGATGATGCATACTGTATCTATGATCGAGTAAAGCATTTAATCGTGTGCTAAGGAGATCTTCTATTTTTTTTAAATCTCAGCATAATGCTAGCTTTCAGAATAGAGACACGTTCGTTTGGCTACAAGTAAAAAGTGACTCCTTTAGTAAATTGGTCTGTCATGTTTACAGTCTCAAGTTGTTTTAGAAAGACACATTTGAAGTGAACTGAAACGCCGCAGAATTTACCGCAGTTAATTTAATGCATGAGTAGCTGTTTTCTTTTGCAATTGCCTACTTAGCTTAGTGAATAAAGCTAGCCATATATGCACAGATTATAAAAACTTAAAAAGATTCCTCCATCCACAATGTTTAGTCTTCTATGCCAGTTAAATAATTCAGACAGACTCAGCACCCACCTTTGTCTGAAAGCCCAAACAGTGATTTAATCTGATAGACTATAGTCAGTGTTTAGCTGACATTTTTCCACCCTGCTTTGAAGTTTGTCGAACCTGGTGGTTGTGCCAACAGGGCCACCCACAGGTCAAATTTTTGCTGATTCAGCAGGAACTGGACAAACATGAAGCCCTGGCCAGCTTAAGTTTCATGTCACGATTATTGTACAGCATGATTTTCCATCTCATACAATTATTTCCAAACAGAAGAAGGTGTGTTTATAAAAAAAAAATAATCACTGGAAGAATGTCACAAGCACTTGCCCAGCCATCCTGAATTTGACTATATTTTCCTTAATATGTTGATTTGCTATTATCATCAGCTCCATCTAGTGGCCAGAGTGCCGTATTTTTCCTGCAATGCTTCAATCAGGAAAATGCCACATCCCAGATAGCAAGTAATTGTGCTGCAAGTTTAAAAAAGACTTGCTAAGCTAGACTTGGCAGGCTTCAAAATTGCAGCAAGTCTGCATTGCATGACTCCAGACCAACTTTCTTTGCGAACATTCTGCAAGTCTGCTGCAAGTTCTGGTTCAGTTATGTTGTGCAATAGTCATCCCACTACAGGGGTCACTGTGGCTGAATTTTCATGCTTTATGCCGCGTACACACGAGCGGATTTTACAGCAGACTTTGCTCGGCGGACTTTTTCGACAGACTTTACGACGGACTTTCTGAATGAACGGACTTGCCTACACACAATCCACCAAAGTCTGTCGAATTCGTACGTGATGACGTACGACCGGACTAAAACAAGGAAGTTCATAGCCAGTAGCCAATAGCTGCCCTAACGTGGCTTTTTGTCCGTCGAACTAGCATACAGACAAGCGGACTTTTCGACCGGACTCGATTTCGACGGATTGATTTAAAACATGTTTCAAATCTAAGTCCGTCCAACTTTTGAGAAAACAAAGTCCGCTGGAGCCCACACACGATCTAATTGTCTGACGAAATCCAGCCCGCGGGCAAAGTCTGCCGTAAAGTCTGCTCGTGTGTACGCGGTATTAGCCTTGCAGAGCTCTTGCTGTAGACTCACCACTGCAACTTTGCTCTTGCTAGACACTTGCCACACAAATTTGTTACAAATTTGTGTCAACTAGAACTTGTGCTTCAAGTGCTCTGCAAGTGTACAACTTGCCAGTAAAAATGTGCAACTAGATAACAGACTTGCAATTCAACACTGAAACAAATTTGTGGCAAGTTATCATTGCTATCTAGGATTATGGCCACTAGATGGAGTTGTCGATCATAGGAAATCACTGCATTAACTAAAATATGGGCAGAATTCGTGACGGCTGAGAAAATCCTTGTAACATTCGTTGAGTACATTTTTTATAATTAGACCCCATAACGTTATCTCCGGTTCATGCATACATTCTAGTGCATGTGTAGTATAAGTGTCCAAATATAATAACTAAAAGTACTATTGGCAGCTATAATGCATAAACATAACTAAGTTTCAGGGTTGTTGGCCCTTTAAATCACTGTGCAATTTCAAAACTGCAATGTAAAACAAGCAGAAAGGTCACAGTAACTTTTACAAAAACAACTATTCCAGTTTGCTCAGAAGTTACAGAATTGCCTACCTTCATCTTCTGCTGTTACATTATGGATGGTCATGTAATGCCAGCGGCCTTCACTTCTGAAACTGTACTTTGCACTTTCTTCTAATTCCATGGTTCCTTTGTACCATGTGACCACAGCATCATCGAAGGATACTTCACACTCAAAGGTGGCAGATTCATGCTCACTAACAACAATGTTCTGAATTGTTTTGGTAAACTGAATAACTTCAGCTGTATAGGTAAATTAAAACAGCAATAAATTACCTTAAATGAATACATTATCATCTATTCCTGCACCCTATCATATACTAACGCTGCTTACAGCACTCAATGATATAAACGGATAAAGAAGTACAGTTGCTTTAGTTACAGCTGTATCTATTAAACAAAAAGCTTATGTTTTAAAGTGATTACATTTCATATAAAAGCGGAAACAAGTCCAAGAAAGCCTACAAGGTCATAAACTTGTAGAAACTGCTATTGGCCAGCAAATGGTATATCTGAATTCCCTGCTACCTTCCACTTCTGCATTGTGGTGTTCCCCATTGCTCTCAGGGTGTGTGTCAGCAGGTCAGCATGTGATCCCTAAAGTGGACCTATCATTAGAAATATTTTTTTTTCATGTAAAGTGCAACACTTTTATGTTTTGTCTTTTATATTTATTACATATCCCAGAGATTACGGTACCCCCTGACAATGCCTTTATCTGCTGTTCTCTCCAGAAAGACAGCACCATCATGGTTGAGCCACTCTCTGGGGTCAGCATCTACTTCCTAGACTGAGATGCAGGCCCAGAAATAGAATGATAATGCAAATTTGGCTTCCTGTGTGGTTCCTCACAGAGGAAGAAGAAACTGAACAGCAGACTGATGATGGAGCTCAATGACTGCTTTTTATTTATAAAAAGTAACATTTTTGTAAATTGTTGTTTATATAGTTGCTGTATTTTATGGATTGCCAGAAATTTATTCATTAAGGTTTATTGGTTGAAGTAGATGGACCTGTGTCTTTTTTCAACCTGGCTAACTATGTAACTAAGTTACTGAAAGGTCCACTTTAAGACTGAGAAGGATCCAATATCCTCAATCCTGGGAACTAAGCTGGACAATATGGAGTAACACTTACTACTGCCTTGTGAAAGACAGCAACAATTCACTAGTTACTAGCAGCCAATAGATGTTTCACTGGAAGTAGCATCCTGTGGGCTTGCGCTATTTCAACCATATAATGTATATGGTTCAACTTTAACAAAAACTAAGATTGAATAATGCCCATGCTATAAGTGTAGGCCATTTACAGTATGTACTTCCTGAAGCCTGGCTGAAAAACTCCCAGAGATAACATTCCCCTGTCCTGCCTAGTTTCTACGATGTTGCTAAGATGCTCCCAGACACTACTGGTTTGATATTCCTCCTCCTCCAATATTATATGTGGGTCAATATCGCCTCCATCGCAGCAGCACCATGCTCAGAATTTGAAAGAGAGCTCACAACTGCAATATTGGGGATGAGCAGTAACAGCTGGAAGCATCTTAGCAATGTCCTAGCACCTCTGGGAGATTTTCAGTCAGGCTTTGGGAGGTACATAAATGGCCTATACCTATAGCAAGGACAATATTAAACGTTGGTCAAAGCTGCACAGTTTGTTTTTATTTACAGGTACCCCTTATCCGCATAGTCATTTTTTTGGTAAATATTAAAAAATATAACCACTAGAGATTCCACTGGAGATTATCTGATTCTATCATTGTTAATATAGTTTATGTGGGCATGATTTTGTTCAGTCCTACTGTGCTAAAAATACTGTTATATGAAGCATTACTTTATATAACTGTGAGCTTCATAATATCTGCAAAATGCAACACCATACCTTTTTATAAAGATACTGTATACAGTATCTCACAAAAGTGAGTATACCCCTCACATTTTTTAAAATATTTTATTATATCTTTTCATGTGACAACACTGAAGAGATGACACTTTGCTACAATGTAAAGTAGTGAGTGTACAGCTTGTATAACTGTGTACATTTGCTGTCCCTTCAAAATAACTCAACACACAGCCATTAATGTCTAAACTGCTGGCAACAAAAGTGATTACACCCCTAAATGAAAATCTCCACCTTGGACCCAATTAGCCATTTTTGCTCCCTGGTGTCATGTGACTCATTCGTTTTACAAGGTCTCAGGTGTGAATGGGGAGCAAGAGTGTTAAATTTGGTATTATCGCTCTCACTCTCTCATACTGGTCACTGGAAGTTCAACATGGCACCTCATGGCAAAGAACTCTCTGAGGATCTGAACAAAAGAATTGTTGCTCTACATAAAGATGGCCTAGACTATAAGAAGATTGACAAGACCCTAAAACTGAGCTGCAGCTCCGTGGCCAAGACCATACAGCAGTTTAACAGGACAGGTTCCACTCAGACCAGGCCTCGCCATGGTAGACCAAAGGAGTTGAGTGCACATGCTCTGCATCATATCCAGAGATTGTCTTGGAGAAATAGACGTATGAGTGCTTTCAGCATTGCTGCAGAGGTTGAAGGGGTGGGGGGGTCAGTCTGTTAGTGCTTAGACCGTACACCGTGCATTGCATCAAATTGGTCTGCATGGCTGTCATCTCAGAAGGAAGCCTCTTCTAAAGAGGATGCACAAGAAAGCCTGCAAACAGTTTGCTGAAGACAAGCAGACTAAGGACATGGATTACTGGAACCATGTCCTGTAATCTGATAAGACCAACATAAGCTTATTTGGTTCAGATGGTGTCAAGCGTGTGTGGTGGCAACCAGGTGAGGAGTGTGTCTTGCCTACAGTCAAGCATGGTGGTGGGAGTGTCATGGTCTGGGGCTGCAAGAGTGCTGCAAGGAATGGAGAGCTACAGTTCTTTGAGGGAACCATGAAGGCCAACATGTACTGTGACGTACTGAAGCAGAGCATGATCCCCTCCCTGGGCCGCAGGGCAGTATTCCAACATGACTCCAGTGACAACCTCTGAAGCTCTGGTGAACTCCATACTCTAGAGGGTTAAGGCAGTGCTGGAAAATAATGCTGGCCACACATAATATTGACACTTTGGGTCCAACGTGGACATTTTCACTTAGGGGTGTACTCACTTTTGTTGCCAGCGGTTTAGATATTAATAAAAACACACACGAAAAGAACTGGTGTAACGCTCAGCGCTACAACATCTGATGCTTAGGATTAGTAGGAAGGCATGCATAGGTATGCATAGGTAGTTCGTCAAAGCAACTATAAAAAATAAAAACTGTTAAAATTTAAAAAATGAAAGAAAATTGTAAAAATCAATCAAAGTCCTGAGATAAAAACAGATGAACATAGAGTTTTAGGGGATGAGCCCCTATTTGATCTGAGTCTCTGAAATGAATGCTGCAGAGCGAGCGAGGCTGCTTCAGGAGCGGGCAGGGAAACCCGATCACTGTGAGAAAAAGGAAGGCAAAAAAAGAGAGAGAGAAGTGCCAGTCAAATCCTAGTTCAGCAATATTTTATTCAGTTAAAATACAAAAAATAGAAACAGTGTTAGGTGCACTTACAGAGTGCTAATACGGGTAGGTGCTTTCCATATTCAGCACAACAGAAGAGCCGCCGGGGCTCACCAGTTTGATAGTTCCGGATTGCTTCCACACAGAGTTACTCAGCCGGCATCCTCCTGAGGTCCCTCGAGGCTTCAGCTTCCCACTGACAAATGGTGCTCGTGGACTAATCCCCAGAGACATGGGCTCTTCTGTGATGCTCAATGTGGAAAGCACCTACTCTTATTAGCACTCTGTAAGTGCACCTCACACTGTTTCTATTTTTTGTATTTTAACTGAATAAAATAATGCTGCACTAGGATTTGCCTGGCGCTTCTCTCTCTCTTTTTTGTTAAGATATTAATGGCTGCGTGTTGAGTTATTTTGAGGGGGAAGCAAATTTACACTGTTATACAAGCTGTACACTCACTACTTTACATTGTAGCAAAGTGTCATTTCTTCAGTGTTGTCACATGAAAAGATATAATAAAATATTTGCAAAAATGCGAGGGGTGTTCTCACTTTTGTGAGATACTGTATATACATTATACATATTTTTGGCTTTCATTTCTACTTTAAAATTAATGGGTTGTTTTACATATACTTTACTCAGGGCTGTAAATACAAACCTTCAATAACAAGATCTGCAGTAGTTTCCAAGTTTTCATATCTGCAGGTATACTGTCCTTGGTCCTCTGTTCTTACATCTTGGATAGTAAGTTTGTGAATTTTCTCATTGACCTCTGTTCGATATCTTCCTTGAGGTTCAATAACTTTTCCATTTCTGTACCACTGAGACTTCACATTTGGAACTGAGATCTCACAAATCAGAGTGCTACTGTGTCCCTCCTTGATGGACCGATCCTGGAGAGGCTTTATAACTATTGGTTCTGCAAAGAAATACAAATCACTATTTTAGAAGAAAGATAGAGAACACAGCTAGGGTCATTTATCAATGTTGACAAATAAAGTAATTACCAATCACAGTTAATTTGGCGCTAGCAATGTGTGGTCCACACACTACACGATAATTTCCTTGATCCTCCAACTGACAGTTCTTGATTCTGAGATAATGACGATCTCCTTCGATACCAATTTCATATTTGTCATTTGTATCCAATTTTACTGTTCCTTTGTACCAGGAGAGTTTGATTTCAGGGTAATTGATCTTGATTTCACACTCAAACAATGCTTCTTTCTTTGTTTGCACAGTTTGATCCTCAATATCCTTGACTAAATTAATAGGCTGCAAATAAAGTAATAATAATAACATAAGTATATCCCTTTAATTATAGATTATACTGAATTAAAGCTGAACTCCTGGCAGATATCAAAAGGCCAAAAATAATGCAGCTCTTTACTTGTTAATACATCCTTAAATGTATTTTTTATGCAATCAGTGTAAGTACCTGAATGTGAGAATGGGGTGGGGGGGGGGATTAATTGAAAGTAAAACTGCAGATCAAAAGATCAGGTCCTTTTTCCTGCTAGACAGGCCTGTGCTGCATACACTCAAGGCTACATGGACAGAAACACAAATCCGTTGGTAGGTACAAAAGTGTGTATTTATTTGTGTATTTGGCTGTTTGCCTGCAGTTCAGCTTTAAGAATTAAGAAATCATTTCCTACCTCAGCTTGGCTCATTCTTTGTTGAATAAATGACACAAGCTCATCAAATTCCTGCTCTTCCGTTTGAGAACGTTCCTCAAATTCTAACTCCTAGAAGATGAATATAAAAACATATTTCATTATAGCTGTAATCATGGCAGCATGACAACAAAATATTTGTTCTTGTTGATAACACATTTAAACCATGTTGCAAAAGACATATGTCAACAAGAGGCTGGTTTAATACTATTTAATACTCTGGGAAGTGTGCAGAATGCTATTACTGACTTCTGAAAATGGTTTCTGTGAGCCATTCTAATCATTGATGCAAAACACTTATGCAGATAGGAAGCTCTAATTTTACTATGACATCACTTGCTGAATGCTTGTTCAAGAGAAGTGAAAATATAGTTTGCAAGTCGACCAGCAGTCACCAAGGTGATCAGTAATGACAGCTTCCAAATTATTTTCATTAGAGTTTTCTGTAAAGTCTAAAGCCCAAAGCCAAATGTTTGTGGCTAGAAACTTGGTCAGGTTTTTTTTTTTTTTTGCTGTCTGTGTCTCAACATGTGGGGACCCTTGGGGCTGAAACAATGCAAAATTTTGAGTCAGAACACGAATATGTCTTTCTAATGGGAACCTAGACTTAGAAGGATTTACTTAACTTTAGAGAGATTTTTATTTTTTGCACAGAAAGTAAAGAAAGATCATCACTGAGGACACAACTGTCAAAAAAAAAAAAAAAACTTGATGGGAATTTTAATCCTTATCTTCTCTATTCAAAATAAAAAAATAATGTTTTCATTTTAGATATACGTTAAGCAATATCTTATATGTCCTTGCAATGGTTGCAAATTCAAATGTGCACATGAAATACTGATATGTACGTTGGTCATATGCCCAACTTAACTATTTTTGTGATTCTTCTTAGAGCAGCTACAATGTATAAATGTGGCTGCACCAATCAATAAGCAACCATATGTAAAATAAGCACTGCAGAGGAAACCCGAGGATGGGTTTGGAAGTACAATGAAACTTGGTTTGTGTAACAATAATCCTAAATTTACAAAGACATAATAAGGAATCAGACATACCATTCTGCGGCTTTCTTCTTCTCTGCTGGCTTTGAGAAGCTCAAAAGCCTGAAGAAGACCACGGAAATCTGTGATTCCATACATCCGGGCATATTTTTCATACTCCTTAGGATCAACATTTTTCAAGAGTTCCATTATATCAATGGCTTTCTCTTCTTCCTCCTCCTTCTTCTTCGTTGGAGTCCTAAAAAGACATTTAGGAAATAAGTATCACCCTGTATGTACAGTATGTTTTTTTTACAGCATATTAATGTGTGTTTATTTACTTTTTAAGTTTAGCTCTGAGGTCACCCTCAAGGGACTCTAGTTTCCTTTCCTCAACCGACAGGCTAGGACTGGACTCAATTTCACCATGTTTGTTGACAGCCACACATCTGTATTGTCCAGAATCAGTCTTGGTGACATCTTTGATTTCCAGTTTGGCTTCATCTCCTTTTTGCTGAACCACAATGCGGCCGCCATGATTGATCTGTCGCCATTTACCCTTCATCCATTTGACATTAGGAATTGGATCACCTCCAACTTTAGCAATGAATGTTGCAGTGCCCTCTGCAAGAGTGGTATAACGTTAGTGATTGTGAGCAGTGGAAAGGTGGTTGGAGGGGTTGAATTCATAATTATAATAATAAACACTTACTCTCTGCAACTTTTACACTTCCTGGTTCAGAGACAAAGAATAGCTTTCCTTCGATTGCTGCTTTCTTCACAGGTGCTGCTGCAGGTGCTTTTTCTGAATGAAAAACAAATAGTTATTAACATGTATGCAAAGGCAAAACTTAGGACTTTGAATAAAGTGGGGAAGAGTTAGACATTTTTACTGTGTCCCTGCTGGGGAGGTTCACACCTGAATTGGTTCTAGTGACCATTGTCATCAAGGTAGAAAGCCTTGGAGAGGCTAATGAGAGCTAATCAAAGCAAAATTGACTACTGGTAAAATGGATTTGTGATGATGTAAATATTAGTTTGTTAGCGATACTTATAAGAAAGCGATCATATGTTTTGTTACCCACCCCATCCCATGTGGGAGGGACCTACTTTGTTTTTTATGGTGCAGTAGTTTTGTATATAAGCCAGACTTCAGACATCTAATCTTTTGGCTTTGAGGAAGAGGGGACGCCCCTTGAAACATGTTAGTTATATTGGATGCTGAAGGGTCTTCTTGTGCTACAAGTTTTGCGGATCTGGTGACAGTAAGTATTTGACATGCCTGTTGACACTATGCATTTGTGAGTATATTACTTGCTTTTTTTTACTAATAAAGTGTATACAAAGGCATTGCGTATGGCTGGTGCGCCCTCTATCTATTATGTTATAGTGCTGCATGTGAGGAGACACCTACAGTCCTAAGAGGGCAGCAAGGTACCTACCTACCAAGCTCTAAGTACCAAATTCAAGTGCAGAAAGTTGTTCATACACTTTAACCTGTTCTCACTAGCTATATGCAGTGGCAGGATGGCTTGGTATTAACACCCAATCTCCTCATATGTGTGTCTATGAGGAACCTCCATTCTGTTCTGAGAACATGCTCACTGCACACCAACAGCACAGTGAAGAGATGTCATTAATAGCTCCCAGTCGTTGTTTGCTATCAGGAGCTTTCACAAATGTGATCAATGTGACACTCAGTCATAGCTGTCACGTCGTCGGTAAGCCCGTCTCCACATTCCTGGAGTATAAACCCTGTTGATAGGCTGTTATCATTGAGATTTGGGTGTCAAAAGTTTGATAACAGCTTTACTATATATTTTATGCCCACCAATGATCAGAAGATAAATAAATCTTTAAAATACTATTTATAAATGAGCTTATGACATTTCATGCACAGTGAAAAGTTTTTTTGTATTTGTTTTATTGTATTTTGTACCTTTAATTGTGACTTTAGATGTTGTTGAGTCACTTCCTGCAGAGTTGGTGGCTTTGCACACATAATCTCCGACATCTCCTTTAGCAGCTGCTTTCAATTCTAATGTTGCAGTTCCTCTAACAAAGGTGACACTGCAAGTGTTTGAAGATTTGATTTCACGTCCACCCTTGAGCCACTGAATCCTGATTGGTTGAGATCCCTCAACATGGCAGCTAAGCTGTAAGCCCTCTCCTTCTGCGACAGTTACAGGTGATAGAGGAACATCAAATACTGGAGGTTTCTTAGGTTCTGTAAAGAGGGCAACAACTTTTGTTTAATTTACAAAGTTTTACAAATTTTGTGATTTTGTAATAATATTTGACAAAACGTAAAAACAAACCTTTGATGAGTACCGAAGAAGTGCAGAGTGCACTTCCAGCTTCATTTGACACCTTGCAAGTATATAGCCCAGCATCTTCCTGGCTGGACTTTTTAATCTGAAGGATCACCACATTGTTCTTGAAAGAGATTTCACTGTTAACTGATTGCTGGACTTCCTGGTTATTTCTGGACCAAGAAACAATGAGTGGCTGGGAGCCGGCAACACGACCTTCCAGTTTAATTGAGTTGCCCTCTGTCTCCTCAACAGTTTCAGACAGCTTTTTAGTAAAACTTGGAGGCACTTTTCGTTCTGTATATGAAGATATAAATATTATAAATGCATATAATAAAAATAAACCTTATTTAAGAGGCTTATTAAACAAATGGCTGGCTTTCGCTACACAAAAAACACCAATCTCCAAAGAAATGGTTGGTATTTAAGGTGACCCAAACAGATAAAGCTATTGTGACCACCAACCTGCAAAACCAATTTTATTACACTGTTAACTCTTTCAAACTTTGCATATCCCTTTTGTCGCTGACTCAAGCCCTTCCTCCTATACCTAGCATTATCAGTAATTTTCCCTTCCCCACTGAGGTGCACAAATCAAAAATAATCTTGAGACCTGAAAAACTATAGATTACCCCAGTCTGATATGTAAAATACCTACTATAATAGTTAGTTAATATGGTTGACTCCCTTTTATTATTTAACTAGGCACTGATACAACTGATTCAATAAAACTTTTTGTGTAGCTGCAGAAATCATCATTCCACTGTTCACTATAACAGAATCATCAATAACAGCTAGGATGTTTAAGCTGGAGTAAAGCCTGCCTTGTGTTTTTTTACCTACAGGTAAGCCTATAATAAGGCTTACCTGTAGGTAAAATTAATATCTCCTAAATGTGCACCGTTTAGGGTATATCCCCCATGGATGCAGCCAGCATACCTTGCCGGAACTTGAGAGCTTCGTGTCAGAACCAAGGGCTCCGGCTGCGTGCATGCGCCAGCCAATCACACAGCCGGAGTGCACAAACCCAGTAGAAAGACTGGGGGAAGATGTCAGCCCTCTCAGTGGTGACAGCACGCCGAGGGAGGGCTTTGTTCTAAGGTTAGTATTTCATAATGCATACGAGCACATTATGCAACTGCCTTATAGGTATTTTTTTTTTAACCAGCCGTGGTTTACAACTGCTTTAATACACATTGGAAACAAAAATACAGGGTGTAAACTTTATATTTATTAGCCAAGGGACTGCAAAAATTATAATTTTGTATGTGGCTTCAGCTTCGTTTTCATTGTTGAGGAACAGAAAATGAAAGTTTCTCAGTATAGGGTCACATGATACACATGCTAATATTAAATTGTGCCATTTCCGAGAGGCAACTGGGTTGATTTACTAAAGACAAATTCACCTTGCAAGGGAAATTTCACTTTGCAAAGTAATTTTCCCTTATCTGAGTGAATGAGATGAAGCTCTGCTGACTTCCCTTGTCCAATCATGTGCAAGCAAAAATATTGTTTTTTTTCCTTGCATGTGTTTGGATATTGTCTGAAAAATGAATTCTCTCCACACTCACTAAGCTAAGGGAAAATGCCTTTGTAAAGTGAAAATTCCCTTGTAATGTGAACAGTCTATTTACTTTTAGTAAAAAAGGTTGGCGACACTGGCTACATAAGTGCAACATGTGTGTAATAGTGCAAATAACCTCCGATACCTGAACACAGTGCAGTTTTACTTTTTTTTTTATACAGCCCCCAATTTATCGTCGAATTTGGGTGTTTTAATACAATACAAAGTAACCAGAACTCTCCTGATCACAGTGCTGCCAGCCCTTTCTTGTTTCCTTGACCCTCTATTGGCTACAGAGTGTGCTGCGGCCAATAGATGAGTAATAGTAAAGGAAAGTGGTGGACAGCACAGCGACCAAGAAAGACATTTTGTACTTTGCAGCAGTGCCTAAATTGTAATACATTATAAATTATTGCTTGAAGCACATTACACATTAATGTACATTTTAGAATAAAGATGCAGACATATTAAAGAAATAATAATACCTTGTACGTTAAGCTTGACATTGCAAGAGTCTTTTCCAACATCATTGGTGGCAGAACATGTGTATTGGCCAGAATCAGCCTTATCTGTCTTCAGAATTGTAAGTTTTGTTGTATTCTCCAGTTGGGTAACCTTGTAATTTCCTCCAGTTTTGATTTCTTTGTTTTCTTTGGCCCAAGTCAGTTTGATAGGATGTGTTCCTGTCACATGACACTCAAATTCTGCAGGGTCTCCTACAGGTACATCCACTGGTGATGGTTTTGTGTCAAAGAATGGTGGGTTTCTACCCTCTAAAATGGATAGAATTTAAGAAATTGGTGTTAGGACTATTGCAATAAATCTGACACAGTTGATAAAATATAGAAATAGACAACCCACAAACCTGTCAGAATGAGTTTGGCATTAGAAGAGGCAGTTCCAACAAAATTAGAAGCTTTACAAGTATACTGCCCAGCATGGTGTCTGTCAGTTTGAAAGATCTGAAGGGTAGCAGTTTTATCTATATATGATGTTTGAATATTATAGTCATCTCTTAAAAGTACACCATCTTTATACCAAGAAACCTCAATAGGTTCTGACCCAACTATTTGACATTCAAATGACACCGGTAAGCCAACAGTTTCCTGTATGTCCTTCACTTTTCTTGCAAAGGAAGGTGGAACGATACGTTCTGCAGAAAGATGCAGTAAAAATTGTTGAATGGTTTCTGTACATAGTATTATGCTAGTTTATTAGCAGGAAGCTTTAATAGTTAGGCGGAACAATGCAAATGCACTTTATGTTTTGCCATCGTGTACCGACTAAATAGCCTCTGGAAAAAGCAAAATTAAAATTTAATGACAAGCACTTTATTAAACTTTAAAATAAGTTTACCTGTTACTGTCAGAAGAGTGGCAGAGGAGGCAGTACCGACTGGATTTTCTGCTTTGCATAAATATTCACCAGAATCATGCACATTTGTTTGAGTGAAAACAAGCGTAGCCACGTTGTTCTTAAAGTGTATTTTACAACCATCTGTTGGTCTCAGTTTCGTATCACCTTTGTACCATGCCACTTTAATTTCTGGTGTGCCTTGAATTTGGCATTGTAATGAAGCAGCATCACCTGCGGTGGCCTGCACTGGTTCCAGTGGTGTAATGAAATATGGTGGTTCTGAGAGACAAGATATCTCAGTTAGTATAGATAATTTAGGGAATGTATGCTTGAAAAATCACATTAAAGGGTGCCTTTTATAAATACTAATTATAGAATATCTGCTGACCCTTTGTACCACATGTTGATGCCACCAGTATGCACTTAAAGCCCAATTCCATACTTCTACTGTTTCCTGTTTTGAAGTATGTAGTAAGAGGGTACTCCCCAAAACAGAGATAAAAACCTGGCAGATGTTTTAATCCCCTACCCACTCTACTCCTGAAAAAATACTTTTTATTGCTGCTATGGGAGAAGCTCTACCAACTTCCTGTACAGAAAACATAAAGAGAGAGAAAGAGGACATATGATAGTGAAAAGCGAGAAGTTGTAATCATTTCCCATTCATTCTATAGCTTAAACCTGAGGGAGTTTGTAACCATTACCCTATTATTCAACAGCTAAACTAGATACAGTACATACTACATACCTAAAACTTTTACTGTTGCTTGACAGGTATCATGTCCGACTTCATTTTCTACATGGCAAGTATATACTCCATCATCATCATTTGTGCAGCTTGAATATTCCAGTATACAAGATTTGTCTGTTGTAGTAATGCTGCAGCGTTCAGACTGAGACACTTCAACACCATTCTTCCTCCATGTCACATGTATTGGAGGAGTTCCAATATAAGAGCACTCAAGAATAATCGGTTTGCCAGTATCTGTCTGATAGTTGTTGAGTTTCTTTACAAATGCAGCAGGTTCTATTGGAAATTAAAACAAAACATATAAAGAAATTATAAGCATATTTATTGAATATAACTGCAGATTTATGCATGATTTAAAGAAAAAATCTGAATTACATTTAAATAATTTCTTGGCTAACATAGAGCGGAACTATGGGCACCATCATTTGAATACCTTTGGAGGGGTTGTAGCTGGTTACCTCCATCTTGTGTAAATTAAGTATTTTATTTATCTGAATAGTTTAAAATGCGCTTTTAATTGATCTGGATACAGCTTTCTCTGTACTTCCGTTCCCCCACCAGTCAGGTGCTGCAGGTATGATAGACCTCAATGCTGTTATGTCTTTGCCCTGTCTACTGTATGCTTGCCTTTTCTCTATTTCAAAAATGCAGGTAATGATGAAGCTGCAGCTGTGGGTTTTGTGCGTGGACAAAATTAAAAGGGCAGAGATATGACACCAGGGCTAGTGTCTATCATACCTAGAGTTGTGATGTTGATGTGGGGGGAAGCAGAAGAACAATGGGAGCTGTAGTGTCTAGGCCAACTAAAAACTGGATTTATAAGCTATTCAAGTTCAAAAAAATAAAAAGGCTGATACACGGCAGATTTAACCAGATACAAACCCTTCTAAAGTTATTCAAATGATGAATACCTAAAGTTCAGCTGTACAATTTTAAAAAACAAGCAAAAAATAATATGTAAATTTGAAAGAGCACATTTACTCAGTTAGACAATAAATTACTGTATAACATTACTTTTATTGATGGGTATCATCTTTTTTCTCATTGCGCTGCAATTTTCAATACATTACTTCTATTTTACTTTAATATACTAACCTTTAACAAAAAGTTGAGTAGAGCACAAGTCCTTTCCAGCATCATTACTGACATGACAAGAATATTCCCCACTTTGTAGGGTATTGACATTGTAAAGCTCCAAAACTGCCAAGGACTCGGTGAGTGTAATATTGCAGTTACTTCCTGGCAAGATTTCTTCACTTCCTTTATACCAAGAAATTTTGAATGGTGGAGTTCCACGAATCACTCCAGCAAAAATAACTGTGGCACCTGGGAGAACTTCCACGGGTTCTGGCTTCTCCACGAATGAAGGTGGCTCTAAAAACAAAAACTGTAATTAGAAGCAGAGCAGAGAATGCAGACATTAAAATCAATAAGATTCACATACTGCTTATCAAACTAACCTTTAACAGACAAAACAGCACTGCATTCATCAGATCCAGCAACGTTGGTAGCATGGCATGCATATTTTCCAGTATCTGATTGTGTTAGATCGTTGACTTTTAGTGTGCACGTGTTGTCTGTAAGGGCAGTCTGGTACTTATCTCCACTGACAATTTCACTGCCATTGAAAGACCAAGAAACTAAAATGGGTGGAGATCCAGATACTTTACATTCCATGGAGGTTGTTGACAGAAGTAAACCATATGTTTCCTTTAGTTTTCTTGTGAAAGATGGAGGAATAATTCGGTCTGAGAAGTAGAAAATAAAAAAGTTAATACAGAAAATGCTTTAAACTAAAGCAAAAAGCTGGAGTGCCTATTTGAACCTTAAAAATACTTAAAAAATGCAATCTTGAACATCCATATAGACAACAAGACTCTAATGTGGTTCAGCTGAAGCCTGAATCATAGCTCATTGTCTGTCAATAACAACATTTTGAGGGGCATCAGCTTTACAAGAACTTCTTGTCCTACATCACAAAAAATAATGATAATGGCTAATGTTTTTCCGCTCCATCACTTTACATGTTTTCCAGAGTATAAAAATTGATAGAAATCTGGAAATATAGACTGAATACAGAACTACTGATTTTTCGTTATGGTTTTCCATCATTCTCTTAATTATGATGTAAAACCAAAAAGAATATGAAAGGCCAGGAAGGACCCTATGTGCATGCCTACTTTTCTTAAAGTCAACATCAATGGGGATTAATACAAAGAGTATACATTTTTTCTTTTTTCACTGGGAAAGGGTGCAATGCTAAATGTGTACACATGATGCCATACAACGGAAAACCAGGCCCGTTAATCAGCTTGGCAGAAACAAAGAGTAGACAATAGATAGAATTGTACTAAAGCACATTGCATTACCAACCTGAGACATCAACAATGGCTGTACAGCTGCTCTTGCCAACATTATTCTTCACTTCAAACACATATTCCCCACTGTCATCTGTACCAGTGGAAAGAATTTTCAGGCTAGAAACTTTGCCAAAGAAGCTAATCTTGTATTTCGCATCACTTGTCAGTTCTGTCCCATCTTTAAACCAGGTGGTTATCAACTCTGGGGTTCCACCAACGGTACACTCCAGGGTGCAAGAATCACCAGCAGTGACCTTTGTTGGTTGTGGCTTTTCAACAATAATTGCAGGCTCTGAAAAACAGTGGTGAGCATATTATAAAAACTTTCAATTAATTTGTATGGTATAGTATTTATGTGCTGTTTCAACCATTCTCATAAATATATATAGGACACACGATAAAGTGTGCACACAGAGATACTACCAACTAATAAAGACTAAAGTAAACAATTATTGCCCTTCCCATGTGCACCTTGCTTTTACTAGTTAATCTGAGTGGTTACCAATTTTTCATTGCTTTGTTGGATTTGGAGAAGATACACACTGAAACTCTTCAACTAAGCAAGTTTGGGCTTCTGGTGTGTTTTTGTACCTTTAACCACTGCTGGACCGCCCACTGTCGTTATACATTGGTACTTTAAAGAGGAATATTGTTGTTATGGCAGCAGCTAGCTGCAATAACCCTGGTATCCTCTTCTTCAGCAGGCGGTCCTCTTTCAGATAAAAGTGGTCTCTGCAGCGAATTTTCCATGAGATCACTTTTATCAGTGGCAGGAGAGGGGCCCCCCTCCCGCCGTGCTTCCGTGCCCTTCGACGCTTACCAGAGCCGTCGGCAGCAGCGGAGGCGATCGGATGTTTCCCCTTGTGTGACATGGAGACGAGTGAGGGGAAGATGGCCCCACCCGTCCCCATATCATTGCAGGGTGGAAGCGATGTCAAAACGTCACTTCCACCCCAAGCTCTTAAAGGGCAATTTTTTTTGTATTGCATTTTAGTGTAAATATGACATCTGAGGTCTTTTTGACCCCAGATCTCATATTTAGGAGGTCCTGTCATGCTTTTCTTCTATTACAAGGGATGTTTACTTTCCTTGTAATAAGAATAAAAGTGACACCATTTTTTTTTTTAAAGAACAGTGTAAAAATAAAAAATAAAAGGTAAAATAAATAAGAAAAAAAAATGTAAACGTGCCCTGTCCTGATGAGCTTGCGCGCAGAAACGAATATGAAAACGGTGTTCAAACCACACATGTGAGGTATCGTCGTGATCAGTAGAGTGAGAGCAATAATTCTAGCCCTAGACCTCCTCTTTAACTCAAAACATGCTACCTGTAGAATTTTTTAAATGTCGCCTATGGAGATTTTTAAGGGTAAAATTGTGTCGCTATTCCAGGAGTGGGCGCAATTTTGAAGCGTGACAGTTCTGGACACATTGTGACACATTGGGTATCATTTTACTCGGCGTAACATTATCTTTCACGATATAAAAAAATTGGGCTAACTTTACTGTTGTCTTGTTTTTTAATTCAAAAAAGTGTATTTTTTCCAAAAAAAAGTGCGTTTGTAAGACCGCTGTGCAAATACGGTGTGACAGAAAGTATTGCAATGACTGCAATTTTATTCTCTAGGGTGTTAGAAAAAAAATGTATAATGTTTGGAGGTTCTAAGTAATTTTCTAGCAAAAAAAAAACTTTTTTTTTACATGTTTTTAATGAGTAAACAACAAATCTCAGAAAGAGGCTCGGTCCTTAAGTGGTTAAGAAGGGTAGCGGCTATCTCCAAGGCATGCCTTCTTTCAGTTCATTGCTATATACAGTATGTCCCAGGCTAGGATCTCATTTAAATTAAAATTAGGTACCATACATTTTAGAAGTAGTTTGACATGGCAGTGTGGCTTCATGTACAGTATATTTGAAATTGTATGCAATAAAACCTATGTATTTAATGCACATTATTGAAACATATTAGACTTTGTTTCGCACGGACTATATAGAAAATCTGCTTGGGAATTTTTTGTATTGTTTCCATGCCCATGCACACTTTTGTGAGTTGTAAATAGATGGGAGCAGTTGCCATTTTTGCTTTGCATTTCAGTACTCAGTTTCAAATAGTCTACCACAATACAATCTTTTGATCTCCTGAGTCAACAATATAAACTAAAATTAAAACGATGAGGTAAACACAATAAAGACTTGGTTAAGTTAAAATGAAAATGTTCTTTACTGAAGCAATACTGACCTAGCACTGATAAGCTGGCAAAGCATTCCTGTGCACCAGCTTCATTCTTGATCTGACATGTGTATTTTCCTGTATTCTCTGGTTTAGTACTTGCAAAGGTAAGAGTTGCAATGCCATTGACGAATGAATAACTGATGTTGTCACTTTCTCTAACAACCTCTTCCTTGTCTTTGAGCCATGCAACAGTGATGGGTGGGGTGCCATCGACTACAGCTTGAAGCTGAGCTGGCTCTCCAACCACTGATGTAAAGTTCTCAAGTTTCTGGACAAACCTTGGAGGTTCTGTAGAAAAAAATGTAATACTTTATAAAAACCATGGAAAACAAAAACAATGAAACTGATACTATTTTGCATAATTTTACAAAAAAGAACTGGAAGTAGTGGAACTATACAAACCTTTAAGCTTAATGGAACATAAGCAGGTGTCACTTCCAACATCATTCACTGCTTTGCATTGATATTCACCAATGTCACCAGCATCTATTTTAAGGATGTGTATGGAGGCAAGGTAGTTTTCTGTTATTATCTTAAATTTCTTACTGCTCTTAATCTCCCTTCTGTCTTTAAACCAGGAAACTTCAAACGGAGGTGTGCCGTTCAGCTGACATTTAAGAGTTACATCAAGTCCTTTTAATGATAGCACGGGTTCTGGCCTAGCAATGAAGACAGGAGGCTCTGCAATAAAGAAGAAGAAGATACATTTAATGAGTACATTTTTTTAATGAATATGATTGCTGCCAACTAGCATTACTCAGGGTGAAAATCCTACTTCCTGCTTGCTAGAAATTGAGTTTAACTAACTTGTTTACTGCAACTAAGCTCCAGCGTGACTACTAAGACTCAGTTGTTCTGCTACTGGGCACAACCATCATGTCTCTTGCAAACTATAGAGAAGGTGTAGCCAGGCTTTCATTTACAGCCTGCACAGCAAATATAAAACTCAGTCCTTCCTGTGACAGTCTTGTGTCACTGCTTTAGACATATAAATAAAGGCTTAGCTCTTAATCTTTTACAAAAAGTAAAACATCTGCATATCAGTAACGGGGCTTTTTATTCTGTTTGGTAATCATTTGGTTAAAGAAGGAACATATTTAAAACAGGAGACAGGGCAAGTTAAGACACTTTCACCATACTATACATGAAAGTTAGGGATTTTTTTAAGAGATCATTTTCATCCTAGGGAAGTGACCTTGTATATATCATATCACAACACTATCTAAACAATAAAATATTCATCATAAATCTGAAGCAGCCTATTAGGAAATGTAAGGACTAAGATAATTTATGTATCCTTCAGTTTCCTTTAGGAACTATTTGTTGTAGTAAATTAAACATTACTTTTACCTTTCACTTTTAGAGAGCCACTGCAGCTGACACTGCCGGCATCATTGTGTGCTTCACAAGTGTAGTCTCCACTGTCATGAATGTTGGCATCAGCTATTTCCAATACTGCCACAGAGTCAACAAAGGACATTGCATATTTAGCACTAGACTGGATCTCAGCATCATTCTTGAACCAAACAACTCTAATCTCAGGTGATCCACTGATTTTGCATTCAAACCTATCAGAATCTCCTTGCTTGATGACCTTTGAAGACTCCAACTTCTTTACAAAACGCGGTGGTTCTTGTGAAAAGAGATAAAAATTAATTAGCATGTTCAACAGTGGACATGAAGGCTTAGTGTAAACATTTTAATCATGCCATGTTAATTCTTTTGTGATCAGGAGTCATTGATGTCTGTACGCCTCAATTAAAGTTACAATGATTATGACTAATGTGTGGCCCTAAATAATATATATAGATATATAGTTCCAAGGGTAGCCATGGCACTCTATGATTGAAGTAAATGCCCAGGTGCTCACCCACAAAGAAATCCATATAAATCCAAAACTGGTTTAGAGGCACTCACTAGTCTTGCAGAGGAAAGAAAGATGGACCGAGCTTCATCAAAACGTTGACAGTAAAAAACAGTGCTGTTTTTGATCTTCCCCCTCTGCAAGACCCGTGAGTGCCTTAACCAATTCTGGATATATATATTGAACACTGCAGCCTTTGTTTATCTGCAATTATTTGTTTATCTGTTCATCAACCAATGTTTGTCTGCAAGCTGAAGACTTTGATTTTTGTCAATGAAATCTCTATCCTGTAAAATATTAATAGCAAAGCTAATGCAAGAGAATCACATATTTCACATTAGGAAAATATTGAGAAATACTGTACTACGTTTACTGTAGAAGAACGCTATTTCACAAGCCATAAGATAAGGATAAAATGTTTCACACATTAAGCAAACTAATATTCTATTGTAGCTTTTATTGTAGCTTTACCTTGCACATCAAGAGAGGCTGAGCAGGAGTCTTTTCCAACTTCATTGCTGGCATAGCATGTGTAATTACCAGCATCGACCTTACTGACTTTCAGGATCTTTAACTGTGCTCTGTTTTCTGTAAAAGTGATCTTGTAGTTTCCTCCGGGCCGAATTTCTCTGTTGTCTTTTGCCCAAGAGACTTTAATTGGCTGTGTTCCAGTGACATGGCACTCAAAAACAGCAGCTTCACCAAGAGGAACATTAGTAGAATTGGGTTTTATGTCAAAGACAGGAGCTGATTTGGGTTCTGTAAGTGAAAGATAATTAAGATTATGTCTATATGTTTGTAAAATAAAGTTCTTCTGTGTTATTAAAAAAAAAAGAAAAGATAATAATGGAAAGCAGTGGCACTCATAATTTAACAAACCTGTGAGGATAAGTTTAGCGCTGGAAGATGCAGAACCAATGGGATTTGTAGCTGTGCAAGAATACTGACCAAGGTGGTCAACACTAGTGCTCAAAATATGAAGAGTAGCAATGTTGTCTATATATGAAGTTTGCACATTATTGTCATCTCTCAAAAGAACACCATCCTTATACCAAGAAACCTCAATTGGTTCTGAACCATTTATTCGACAGTCAAAAGTAACAGGTGAGCCAATAGTTTCCTGAACATCTTTAACCTTCCTTGCAAATGAAGGTGCCACCTTACGCTCTGTAAAAGAATAAGGTTTATTGTCAGAAGAATTTTTCAAAACCCAAGCAGTTTTCCCCCATGCAAAAAAAGCTTGCATAGTGTATAAGAGTGGTTGTAAAGATATTAATTTCACCTTGCACAGTGAAAAGAGAACTGGAAGAGGCAGATCCAACTACATTTTCTGCTTTGCAGATATATTCACCACTATCTGTCTTTTCCACCTTGTTGAAAACTAATGTGGCAATATTATTTTTGTACTGCATTTTGTAAGCAGGGGTGGACCTTAACTTAGTGTCTCCCTTGTACCAAGACACTTTTATCTCTGGTGTTCCTCCTACTTGACATTGTAAAGATGTAGATTCTCCAATGGTAACCTCCACTGGTTCCAGAGGTGAAATGAAATAAGGTGGTTCTAAAGAACAAAGAATTGGAATAAGAACCATTAAAAGACATTTAGCAAAAATCCTATGTTTCATTATAGTCACCGAAAAAAGTACAAACCTAAAACGGATAACAATGCACTACATGTGTCTTGGCCAGCTTCATTTGCCACCTGGCATGTGTACTCTCCATCATCCTCCTGTGTGGCATTAAAAATTTCCAGCAGGCAAGATTTTTCTGTGGTGATTATGCTACACCTCTCAGACTGGCTTATTTCTCTACCGTTCTTTCTCCATGTGACCACAATGGTTGGAGAACCCACATATGTGCATTCCAAAGTGATAGCTTTGCCTGATTCAACACTGGTGTCATTCAGTTTCTTCACAAATGTTGCTGGAGCTATTGAAGTGTTGCAAAGAAAAATAATTTACATGAGTATGAACCATACTATATTATGGCTGAATATATGAACTAATTGTAAAACTCTTGCTAGTGGTACAACTAACCTTTCACAAGAAGATGTGTTGTACATGAGTCTTTGCCGGCATCGTTGCTTACCAAGCAAGTATAATCACCACTCTGTACTGAATCTACATTGTACAACTCCAATGCAGCAAATGAATTTTGCAAGGAGATATTACAGTTAGGTCCTGGCACCAGTTCACTGCTTCCTCTAAACCAGTTAACCTTAAATGGTGGTGTTCCTTTAATCACACTAGTAAAGGTAACATTTGAGCCTGGTAACACTTCTTGGGGATCAGGTTTCCTCACAAAAGAAGGTGGTTCTAAATACAAAGCAATGATATTAAAAAAAACATTAGATAAACTCTCTCCAAAAGCTGCAAGTTCAAGACAAAGATTGTTAGAAGAAGAGTTAAGATATTTGGTATGCAAAATCAGCTTTTAAGGAGTGTTTTTCCATCAAGATTACAATTTCTACAAACCTTGGACTGTAAGGGATGCACTGCATTCATCAGTTCCTGCCACATTGGCAGCTTCACATGTATATGTTCCGACATCTGCAGCCCCCAGTGAGTTCACTGTTATGGTGCAGGTATTATCTGCAAAGGTGATATCATATTTGTCACTGCTAACAATTTTGTTGCCATTTTGGTACCAAGAGACAGAAATGGGAAGAGATCCAGAAACTTTGCATTCCAAGCGTGTAGAAGATCCCAAGACACTGTTGGTATCTTTCAGTTTTCTGGTGAAAGATGGTGGTATGGCACGATCTGTAGGAGGACAGTATGCTATAAGTGAAACCAGATACCTCTCATATATAAATATATAAAATGTTAAATAATGAAAAAAAATTGTGCTAACCAAGAACATCAACTGAGACTGTACAGCTGCTTTCACCAACATCATTCATAACTTCAAAAGTGTATGCCCCGCTATCTCCCCTGTCAGCAGAGAGAATCTTAAGCGTTGACCTCTTGTTAGAGAAGGTAATGGAGTGCTTATGATCACTCCTTATCTCCCTGGCATCTTTATACCACTTAGTTATTAACTCAGGTGAGCCAGCAACGGTACACTCAAGAGAACAGGTATCACCAGCTGTGACTCTCATTGGTTCTGGCTTCTCCACTATTCTTGCTGGTTCTGAAACAAAATTAATGTGCAGGGAAAGAAAATATATGTTTATTTTTGACAACTATATGGTTTAAACTATATGCTAGCTAACACCTTTAATTTAGTGATGCTACTAAAAAAAGTATTAGCATAAGTTACCAACCTATTAAAGAAAGTACAGATGCACATTCACGAGAGCCCACTTCATTTGTAGCCTGGCACGTGTATTTTCCTGCACTTAAGGATTCTGTGCTGGCAATTTGCAATATTGCAATGTTGTTTACATAAGAGATTCTGATATTTTCACTCTCTCTGACAATTTCTCCTTTGTCCTTTAGCCAAGTAATTGAAATGGGCTGGGAGCCCTCAGTAACTGCTTGCAACTCAGTTGCTTCACCAGAAAAGCAAGTGACGTCACTGAGCTTTTTCACGAATCGTGGTGGTTCTATAGAAGAAGACAAGTGTCCAAGGAGACTCATGAAATAAACTTTAAAGGAGGAAGGCAGAGCACACTTTCAAAGATAAGTTAGTATACAGTACCTTTGAACTTGATAGCACAAACACAGTTGTCACTTCCAACTTCGTTGACTGCCCTGCACTGGTATTCACCAATATCAGCTGGCTCCACATTAAGAACATGAATGCTAGCAAAGGTGTCTTTGGAAGTGAGTTTGAACTTTTTACTGCTTCGAATCTGTCGCCTATCTTTGAACCAGGCAACTTCAAAGGGTGGGGTTCCCAAAAGTTCACACTCAAAACTGACATCAACGCCTTTCAGAACCTCCACTGGACTAGGCTTTCTAACAAAAATTGGGGGTTCTAAGAATAAAACAAAAAACATTTGTTTAGGAAGCTGCTTTCTGCTATAAGAAAACGTTAGCCTGTTCCATACTGCCTCCTTTATACCAGCATATGGGGAAGCAATCAATCAATTACTAAAATGGTACAGATAAAACAAGGCTATAAAAATGTTTATGTCTATCTGAGACTTGAAAACACATCTCAGCTGACATCAGGACTGAATTTCTATTAGTGGAGCCTGGATCCATCAACCTTGGGCACTAAAAGCAACACATCTCTGCTAGAGCCCTTCTATACAGAACTATTTTTACTGGTTTTATTGGTCCTCATCCACCTTAAAATATTGTGCTAGTATATAAATAGGCTCACATGAGATGACTATATTATTACTGATAATGGGAAAAACGTGTAACCAAAGTCATAAAGGCCAAAACAGCCCTCTATGAGGTAAAAATTTCTGTTTTGTCCTTTCATAACAATGTGAGCTAATAAGCTATAAGGATGGGGGAGAGGATCTAAAAAGCATTACTTTGTTTTCCATGTGACCAATTTAGCGTAATATGGATTATCAAGAAAATCAGAAATAGCATTTTAAAAGCATTTGAAATTCGAAACTGGGGGGTAGGTTCACACACGGCTAATATACGTGGACTGCTGCACCTGGAGTAGTGAATACTCTACTCTAGAGTAGAGTAGTGAGTACTCTACTCTACTCTAACTGTCCTTTCCATGTCTTCACTGTTACTACATAATTATAACTTTATGCTGCATTTTAAAAAAATAGCTAAATGCAATCTTTTTATCTATTCAGATTTACACCAATGGATAAGTTAAGTGCCTAGACTTTAGATAACCAGTTATTAGGAACATGAGCTAGCAAGACTTTTCTTTCAAAACTATATTACATATGATTTCTGTACTTTATATATTTAAAAAAAATATATAGCTCTTTTTAAAGCTAATACAAAGTAATTTGATTGTATTGACTCAAATAATAAAGATACAGAAAAGATAATAATAGTAACTTGGCACCTTTTACTGTGATAGATGTACTGCAGCTTGCACTACCAGCATCATTATGAGCTTCACACGTGTAATCCCCACTGTCTTCTGGGCTGAAATCATTAATCTCAAGAAGTGCCACATTGTCAGCAAAAGATAAATTGAGCTTTTCACTTGTTTGAAGTTCTGTGTCATTTTTGTACCACACAACTCTAATTTCTGGAGATCCACTAATCTTGCAATCAAAATGGGCAGAGCCACCATATGCCACAATCCGTGAAGGTTCTAGTTTCTTTACAAACTTTGGCGGTTCTAGAGAAGTAAAGGAGAAAAGTAACTACCTGTCACATAAAATAGATTGTGTCATTTTATGACTAATATGTACTGTTGTACCTTGCTATGTGTATATGCTTTCATGTAGGTTTATGTTTTAAGTAATTATGAATGCTGTTTTGTATCTAGGTATCCCTGAAGAATTATTGATTGATCAGTTTATTCAGTTAATGATAAAAGCCGTATGATATAGCCAACATACTCTGAATATAAAAACAAGGAGATGCACAAAAAACAAAGAACATACTGCTCATTCCCTTTACATTTTTTAGGCTTCTTGGATGATATAAGAATGTATGTAAGACATTAAACATTACATGTATGACAGAATACCTTTCACACTCAATTCGGCTGAACAAGATTCTTTCCCAACATCGTTTGCTGCAAGGCAAGAGTAGATGCCAGAATCTCCTTTGCCCACTTTTATAATTCTCAGGTGAGCTGTGTTGCCAATGTATGTGATTTTATAATTTCCACCTGTTTTAATTTCTTTATTATCTTTGGTCCATAGAACCTTAATTGGCTGCGTTCCAGAAACAAGGCATTCAAAGTCTGCACTTTCCCCAAGCACAGCACCTACTGATTCCACTTTTTTATCAAAGAAAGGTGGTTTCTTTGGCTCTATAAATCAAAACAAATAGCAAAATAACTTAGTATTCCCAAAATTTTAAAGATTTATGCTGTGAGCCAGCAAGGAAACCAGCAAAGTCTGACCACAATCAGATTATGATAAAGGCACAAACCTGAAACTGTCAGCTTAGCAGAAGAAGAAGCAGTTCCGACTGCATTGGTTGCTGTGCAAGAATAGAGACCAGCATGGCCCTTCTCTGATTCCAGAATACGAAGAGTAGCTACGTTATTCACAAATGACATTTGCACGTTACTGTCCTCAGTTAAAGGTACACCATCTTTATACCAAGACACCTCTATAGGTTCTGAGCCATTAATACGGCAATCAAATTTAACTGGTTGCCCAAGTGTGACCTCCAGATCTTTCATTTTCCTGGCAAATGAAGGTGGAAGTTGACGGTCTGCAAAAAAAGGAGTATTTAAGGAAAAGTTTTTCCCCCTCAACCAAACTAAAGATAAGAGGTAAATGTATCAATTTCATAAGAAAAAATCACCTTGAACTGTAAATACCGCTTTAGAAGAAACAGATCCTACAGAATTTTCTGCTTTGCAAATATATTCACCACTATCATTTTTGTCAACTTTGCTGAAAGCAAGAGTAGCTATGTTGTTTGAAAAGTACACTTTGCAGCCTGGAGTTGACCTGAGTTTTGTATCTCCTTTGTACCAAGAAACCACAATTTCGGGAGTGCCACCAACTTGACATTGCAAAGATGTTGAGTCACCAACTGTCACTTCCACATCTTCAATACTTGTAATAAAGTATGGTGGTTCTATAAAAAAAACAATTCCAGTAACAAAATTGTTACCCAACCTTAAGAAAAATCTGTAAAATTATACAGCAAAAAATCACAAACACAAACCTAGAATGGTGACCACAGATTGGCAAATATCCTGCCCAGCTTCATTTTCAACCCGGCAAGTATATTCGCCACCATCTTCTTTGGAGCTACTTAAGATTTCCAGGATGCAAGATTTTTCTGTTGTTGTTAAGTTATATCTTTCGGTTTGTACTATCTCTATGCCATTCCTTTCCCAAGTAACATAAATTGGGGGTGTGCCAGTGTATGTGCTCTCCAAAATAAATGGTTGACCAGTTTCTACATTGTAGTCTTTAATTTTCTTCACAAAGGTAGCAGGCTCTGATTTAAGAATACACAAAAGCATTAGCAAAGCTTTTGCAAATGAAGTGGCTAAAAGGAATAAGCACAGCTGAAAAAAGAACGTTACCTTTTACAAACAGTGGGGTAGTGCATGAGTCCTTTCCAGCATCGTTCGAAACCACACACGTGTAGTCTCCACTATGGGTAGTGTTCACTTCATATAATTCCAAGATGGCAGCTGAATCTTTAAATTTTATAAGACAAGCAGTTCCAGAAATAAGTTCACTGCTTCCCTTAAACCAGTGTACCTTAAAAGGAGGTGTTCCCCTAATAACACTTCTAAAAGAGGCATTCATTCCAGGTAAGACTTCAAGTGGTTCAGGCTTTGTCACAATGGAAGGTGGCTCTGAAGAATTACAACACATATCATAAGATTTAAAGAAATAAGAATACGTTTTGGTTCATTGCAGCGCATCTTTAGACTAAAGATACTTTGCTTTACAATTATAATAGATAGAGGAAGAAAAATGTAATAAATAGCAAAAATAGGCTAAGACTTTTAAGACGTAAAGAAAGATTACCCTCCGTCCCTGTAACTGAGCAGTATTACTGACCTTGGACAATTAGAGCCGCACTGCACTCATCAGTCCCAGCAATGTTTGCTGCTACACAAGTATAGCTTCCAGCATCTGAGGATTCCAAGTAATTAATTTTTAAAACACAAAGACTATCAGAAAATTCAGGCTCATATTTATCGCCACTGAAGATTTTGCTTCCATTGTGAAGCCAAGTAATAGAGATAGGCAGTGATCCAGTGATTTTGCATTCCATTTGAACAGATGAACCTACTGCTGCAGTTGTTTCTTTCAATTTTTTGGTGAAAGAAGGAGATAATACACGATCTAGTCAACAAAGGCAAAAACAAATTAATGTTTTATATCAGAACTACTCACAGACATTATTATTATTATTAATTTGGGTAAAGCCCAGAAGATATAACAACTAACCAAGAACATCAACTGTTGCAGTGCAGGTGCTCTTTCCAACATTGTTTTTCACTTCAAAGGTATATTCTCCACTGTCAGTTTTGTCTGCAGAGAGGATTTTAATTGAGGCTACCTTATTGAATAGACTGATCTTATATTTCTGACTGCTGGTCAGTTCTTTGCCATCTTTAAACCAGCTGGCCGAAAGCTCTGGTGTACCTGCCACTATGCATTCTATTATGCAGACATCACCTGCGGTGACTCTCACAGGTTCTGGCTTTTCTACTATTATTGCAGGTTCTGAAATAAAACAAAACGACAAATGATGATTTTTAAACTGATTTAACATGTATGTCAAGTGAACTAGTTCCTATCTTCTTTTTTTTCATAGTTACCTAAAACAGACACGTTTGCTATACACTCCCTCATTCCAGCATCATTTTTAATCTGGCATATATATTTTCCAGCATTAGCTGGTTCAGCCTTTCTAATCTGAAGAGTTGCAAGGTTTTCAAAGTGAGAAATCTTAATGTTTTCACTCTCCCTCACGACTTCCTCCTTGTCCTTCAGCCAAAGAACCGAAATAGGTTGTGAGCCCTCGATCAGTCCTTGTAATTCAAGAGGTTCACCCAAGATAACAGTTATGCTTTCAACTTTCTTCACAAATTTTGGTGGTTCTGAACAGAAAAATGCAAAGCAAAGATGAATAAAGAATAGTTTGTGAGCAAATTGTCTTTGACATCAGCTAGCGATTGAAAGAATTACCTTTAAGTTTTATATTACAAATGCAAGTATCACTTCCAATATCGTTGGAGGCCTTACAGTGATAGTCTCCAATATCTGGGGCCTCAACATTAAGAATATGAACAGAAGCAAGGTGATTCTTAGAAGTTACTTTGTACTTTTTACTGCTTCTAATTTGTCTGCGATCTTTGAACCAAATCACTTCGAAAGGTGGGGTTCCCAAGAGTTCACACTCAAGACTAACATCCACGCCTTTTAAGACTTCTGTTGGACTAGGCTTCTTGCTAAAGACAGGAGGCTCTATAAAAATAATGAACATATGTTACTAAATCTTTTCTAACTTTTTCTAGCTCATAATGCGTTGCCAGAAAGCTTATCAATGCAAAGCCATATATACACTACAGTATATGTGCATGTTGATTTTTTCTTTTGATTTTTACCTATTGTAACCTGTAAGAATAATTAAATATATCATATATTGCAGTTAATTATTATGGGCATATTTATAAGGCAGTGAATCTGATATTCAGCAAACGTTACCTGCTGGAGGATCCTCCATGTATATGTGTTTTAAATGACAGAGATTCATTCTCCACTAGAGAATGTTTTGAGAAAGTCACATTCACTGCTTTATAAAAAAAAGATCCCTAAAGCCTACTACACACTAGTCATTTATTTTTTCAACCCACCGGGTTTTGACAGGGGGGTGGCCCTCCCGCCAGAACACAGCCGTTGACTGAAAGCGCTAATTAGATGCCGATCGGCAGACCTTTTTCAGTCATGTCTCTTGGACAGAAGCCTGCCAAACTTCTGTAGGATCGGCTGCTTTACACACGGTCCAAATATTCGATCCATGTGAATGGCCCTTAAGACTTTTTTTAAGCTTGTTAATTATGTCCCTATAATTTGCAAACCATTGTAAATATATTGTTATTAGCTTTATGTGTTAGTGTAACACTTTAAGCACTTTACACTTGTTTCACTTTACATTTGTTCACAATAGACTTCTCAACAGATCTTAATTTTCTTTCTAAAAAAAATTAACATAACCTTAAGGTAGGGTTATACACTTTAACATGTATAATCACTAAAACTATATAGGGTATTTTACAAATATGCAATAATTAAGCACTCATTCACACTCTTTGTGGTGGCCTGCATTTTTCTGCACTGGCTAAATGCAGGTCACTGCTAGGGCACATAGAAAACATTTGTTTCTATGTACTGTACCACATTCACACCACAACACTGGTGTTATGTTCAGTGCAGAAAAATGCAGCATGTGTGCATTTTTCCACAGCACACTAGTGCTTAAAAAAGTTAAAAAAAATAAAAAATAAAAAATAAAAAGTAAGCGGTGCACTCCCTACCGGAGCTGACACTAACACTAGCCTTCATGGTAAAGTGCTGCAGTGAATCAAGTCTTAAAGAGTAACTCCACTTTTCTTGAGGAAAAAGTGATCTCCTCTGGGCAATCTATGTACATTGCAGGGATAATAACAAACTTATTTTTTGCAGATTCCTACCTTTTGTTATTCTGAAGAAATAGCTGTTTGTTTGTCTGTGTCCATGTGTAAAATGAATGTGAATGGGGTGATTTTATAATTATCAATCAGCTGCTGTATTCGTAGAGTTCTAATGAGGAAAGTGGCAGGATCTGCATCCCTTTAGACATGATTTATCTTACCAAAAATGACATTTTTGTTGCAGGGGATTCCCAAAATTTGACTTGTATCTTAGTGCAGACTTCTGGGAAAATCAGTTAGCCATACCCCCAAGCAAGACAGAAAAAAAAGAACCCATGCACACAATATAGTTTAGCAAGGTAAAAAAAATAGCTATTTATTGAGTAAACAATAAGTAATGGACTAACAAGTGACCCAATGGGTAAAGCAAAGTGTATCCCAAAGGGGCAGAAAAGTCACTCTGATGTTCCATGGGGAGCTTTGTGGAGCCAGGATCCAATCCAAATGTCCTGGCTTTCTTTAATAGTGGCAGGGTTCTCTGTGCAGCCTGGCAAATCCAGCTTCTGCAGGGCTTCTCCCCAGCTGGAGCTTGGCAAACATCTCTAAAGACCTACTCCCCATGGTAAATCTGGGTTACTCTTCTGCCCTTTTGGGATACACTACGCTCTGCCCATTGGGTCACTTCTGAAGGCATTACTTATTGTTTACATAAAAAATATCTTTACTTGTTTACTTATTTAACTTACTTTATTTTACTTACTTAACTTTCTACACTATATCCTGTGCTCGGATTCTTTCTATGTTTTGTGTTTTACATGTCTCTCTGCTGGGTGGCCCCACTGGCCACCCAGCAGCACTGGACTCTGGGGTAGAACAGCTGCATATTGTATAATGCCTGGGCACCCATAACCATTCAAATAATATTGGACATTGCTTATGATGCCATACATTGTACTGCGGTACATCAGCAGATTGCATTGTACTTTTATTAATTTTAATTTTATTTCTTTTATCAAATTAGAATTATCTATGCCCAGTTTAAATTATTATTATCATTATATACTTTATACTACATCATAAATCATACTTTTGATTATACCTGGCTATTGGTGATGTGCTCTCAGCAGTGCTATTATCCTTTATTGTGTATATCACACAAGCAAGAAATTACATTTCTTGGTGGCGTTTTGTACACCATCTGTGTACAAAATGCTTACAGGTTGCCATAATTGCATTTTACAAAAAAAAATGACAGCACTGCAGATTAAAAAAAAAGGTAATTTCTAATAGCATTCAAATGCAACATGACTTATGTAGCAATTGTATATGCTATATTATTTATTCTTGTTTTTTTTGCTATTTTTTCCCATAAAAGTGGAGTTACCGTTTAAAGCTGAACTCTATTCAGATATAGAAAAATTCCAGTTATTGTAGTCATGTAATAATTTAAAAAAAGGCATTTTGAATATAACTAAATGTAAGTACCTGACTCCATCTTTATATTTGCCTCCCTTATTGTCCAGCACAGGGATTGCCAGCACTAGCAGTCAATCTGACCCTGTTGTAGTGAATGTGTATTGACGAGGAATGAGCAGACAAGAAGAGGGAGTGGAATGAGCAGAAGGAATACTTGTTTTGCTACTGCTCTTTTGTCAGTATAGGAGTGTGTACTAGGCCAAGTTGTGCGGTATTCTCTAGCAGGGGTATATGGATTAAAAAATTGCCAGCATGGAATAGCAACTCTTTTGGCAGGCTAAATATCTA
Source organism: Lithobates clamitans (assembly GCA_037952925.1). NCBI lineage: Eukaryota > Metazoa > Chordata > Amphibia > Anura > Ranidae > Lithobates > Lithobates clamitans. The sequence continues at coordinate 10,025,111 of JBBGZY010000014.1, forward strand.
CCATGCTTGTGTTTTTAACTGAATATTTACTTGCTTGCCTAGAGTTTAGCATTGGCATTATGACCCATGGCTATAAGATATTTTTTAATCCAACTATAGACAAAACATTGATTTATTTTCCAGTTTTGGATAAAGTGGGAAACGTTTGGGACCTCTGTCAAGTTATTATTTTTGTCTTTAATCCCACTGATGAGATTTCCCTTTTCTGTCCCTGAAATACCTGTTCCTACAGAACTAAATTAGAGCAATGGGTTTCCACAGAAGCAGTAAAAACACAGGCTTGAACCCACCCCCTTTTTATTGCCAGTAGGCACAGTTTTTTTTAAAGAAGAAAGTTTGTATATCTCTTCTGACAAAAAACATTTTTGGTAAATGAGCATAGCCTGCTGAGCAGTTCACTCTCAGGATCTTTGGAGTATCAAGATGCATGTGCTTGAGTTGCATCATTGACACGTGCACCATGGCTGAAGAAGAAGAAGCCAGCATCAAAAGAAGTATTCAGCGAAGATGGCACTAGTAGCTGTGGAGTGGCGAGGGAAAGTATGGAGTTGTCATGACTAGTACACTGCATACTCAGATATACCTCTACTGCAGCCCTCATTTCTCCTTAAGAGAGGAATGCAGGAGGAGGAGCTGGAATCTACCTCTTGTTTGAACGGAGATGGCGTATGTAACTCATAAACATGTATGTATGCCAAACTATGTTTTGGCCAAATAAGCAAATCTTAATTTTGTGCCACCCCACTTGCAATGCCTAACTGTGAACTAGCAAGATAAATATGCATGATTTCATAGTAAACTTTACGTTTTCTGAAAGCCCATTCACTTCATGTTATGTAACGCACTAACAAGAGTTGGATTCAGACAGCTCATTGAAATCAATGTACTTCTGAAGCATAAAATCGCCCCAATTATCGGACACATCACAAAGTGCACTATGGTGCAACACGTGTGTTGTCCTAGTGCATTGGGGTGCTATTTAAAATGAATAGCACTACAATGCATCAACGAATGTAATGTACATTGTGGTAATATATGCTCTGTAACAACACTTATAAGTGTTACAATACATATATATATAAGTAAGTAAGATATAAGTAAGTCCTCAGTTAGGATACACACTAAAGATGCATGCGCAGCAGAAGCCATGTTGGTGAGTCCATAACTCTAAAAGTCAGCTGGGCATACTTTGGAAGGCATTTCTGACCTTTAACTACAATCTTGATACTGGAGCTGGCGCTGCCAGCATCATTGTTGGCTTCACAGGTGTAGTCTCCGCTATCTTCGATTCTGAGGTTGTTGATTTCAAGAACTGGTATAAAGTCAATGAAAGATATTGTATACTTCTCATTTGCCTTAATTTCACTGTCATTTTTGTACCAGGTGATTTTGATCTCTGGGGATCCACTGATCTTGCATTCACAGCGGACAGAATCCCCTTGTTTGGTTACTTTTGTTGACTCTAATTTCTTGATAAACTTTGGTGGTTCTATAAAACCAAAAGGGAAAAAGACAATTAGAATTGAATTCAACAACAATGGTAAGCGGATGTTGAACCTAAGGAATTGGTGGTTACAGATGTGTAGTGCTACACAGTAGTCGAGCTCAAAAGATTAAATAAACACTTAAACATGAAGTAAGACAAACATACAGATGACAAAATTAAAGCAAATCCTCGCACCTGTTACAACCAACATTGCACTACAAGTGTCGCTACCAACATCATTGGTAACTTGGCATGTATAGCGTCCGGTGCTTGAGCCATCCACTGTGAAAAGATTTAAGAAACCTATTGACCCTTCCATTCCAAGGAAACACTTAGGTCCAGAAAAGAGTTCCACATCTTCTTTAAACCATTTAATTGCAAATGGTGGTGTTCCTTTTACTTCAACTTTGAAATCCACCAAAGAATCGGGTATTGCCTTTTGACTCTCAGATTTTAAAATGAAGCTCGGAGGTTCTAAGATGTTGGAAAAAGAGTGTTTCAATATTTTTGATTGTATATTTTCCTGAAATAATTGACTTTTAGTAAGATGTGTTTACACCATTGCACACCATATTCTATTTACAAAAGCTTATATTTTAAGATTGTTGTTATAATTCAAAAGCGACGAGATTATTAAATGGAATTAAAGAAAAAAGAAAGAAAAAATCACTTCAAACCTTTTACAGTCAAGATAGCACCACATTCAGCGCTTCCTGCCACGTTCATTACTTTGCATTTGTAGTTGCCACTGTCCGATACATCTATGTCAGCAGTGGTCAAAGATACTACATTTTCATGACAAACCAGCCTGTGCTTTGCGCTGTGCAAGATTTCACTCCCATCTTTGAACCATTGCGCATTTATAGGCAATGAACCAGCAACTTTGCATTCCATCTGAATGGAGGATCCAAGAACCTTATCCATCTTTGTTAACTTTTTTGTAAAAGATGGAGGAATAGCTTGATCTGTCCAATAAAAGAATATAGCCAGTTATTTATCTTCACGGGCTAATGGAATACTTTCTGGCAAGTGCAAAAAAAAAAATATATATAATACAAACCTAGAACAGTTACAAAAGCTGTACAACTACTGGTTCCAAAGTCGTTTTCAACCTTAAACATATATTCTCCGCTATCGTCCTTGCTTGCAGATTGAATTCTCAAGCTGGATACGTTATCCTCAAAGCTTAGGGTATAAAATCTGCTTGGCATAATCTGTCTGCCTTCTTTGTACCACTTGACTTGGAGCTCTGGTGTCCCAGCCACAGTACTATACAAAGTCACTGGATCACTTTCGGTTACATTTACTGATTTGGGTCTCTCGACTATCTGTGCAGGCTCTGTGTTTCAAATTAAATGTAAAATGATAAAAAAATTAAAAGGGATTTGTTTTATAATTTCAATAACTAAATTAAGTAAAATGTAATATTTAATAGCCTAGCACTAACCTTGAGCTATAAGAGAGGCAAAACATTTTTCTGTCCCTGATTCATTGGAAGCTTGGCAAGTATATCTACCAGTATGACTGGCATCAACAGTCCTGATATAGAGAGTAGCAATGTTGTTCTCAAAGGTAATTTGGGTATTGTTATCTTGCTCTACAACTTTATCTCCTTTTATCCAAGACACTGTTATAGGGTCAGAACCTGCTATAGCACATTGAAAAACAGCAGCGCTTCCAAGGATTGTGGTAGCATTTTCTATCTTCTGGACAAAGGTTGGGGGATCTAAATAAGACAAAGCCATTAAAATGTGGTTCAAATTAGTTCTCTAGTTATAGAGAAATAAAGAAATAGAGAATAACCTATGGTATTTTTTGCAACTAACCTTTCAAATGTACTGAAGCACTGCAATAACAGCCTCCAGCTTCGTTTGATATTGTACACTGGTATTCACCAGCATCTGAATAGTCAACATTGAAAATGTGCAGCTCAAATACTGATTCTTTTTGAACAGATGAGTACTTTTTACCACTCCGAATCTCCTTTTTGTTCTTTGAAAAAGTTACATCGAATGGTGGTGTGCCCAGAACTTCACAGAATAACTTCACATCAGAAGCCTTCACTACTTCAACTGGCTCAAATACAGTTTTAAAAGTGGGGGCCTCTACAATTTAACAAATAGAGTGACTTATTAAAAATTAGAAAACATATAAAGTATTGATAAAAGTATTACATATATAAGGACTAATAACTAACCTTTTACTTTAACATCAATGCTGCAGCTCTCACTACCTGCCTCATTGGTGGCCTCACAAACATATATTCCAGTGTCTTCAATAGTAGAATTGATAATATCAAGAGTAGCTATTCCATCTATAAATGAAATACCGTATCTGCCACCTGTCATAATGTCATTTCCATCCAAGTACCAAGTAACCTTGATTTCAGGTGTGCCAGTTATTTGACACTGGAAAGTTGTAGACTCTCCTTTCCTTAACAACAAGATTGGGCTTGGCTTCTTAACAAACCATGGGGGCTCTAAATATAGATAAAATATTAGGTTTATATCAATAACATTCTAAAATAAGATGAACTAGGCTTAGGTATGATAGAAAAGAATGCAAACCTTTTACAAACAGCTTTGCTTTACAAGTTGCTGTGCCAACATCATTGCTAGCTTGAACTGTGTAACTTCCAGAATCAGCAACTTTAGCTGATAACAGTTCAAGGATACTTGAAGATTCATCCTTCCAAACTGATCGATTTGCTCCTGAAAGGAGTTCCTTGCTATCCTTAAACCATTTGATTACCATTGGAATGGTGCCATTCAAAACAGTTTTAAACTGAACTCTAGACCCTGGTAGAGTGTCTTGTGACTGAGGCTTTTCAATAAAATATGGAGGTTCTAAAATAAGTAAATAAGAAATTGTTAAACAAAAGTTTTGCTAAATTTGTTAAATAAGGAGCTCTGTCTGAAATGAATTAATAAGGAATGCAAACCTTTCACAGTTAAATATCCACTGCATTGACTCTTCCCTGCCTTATTTGTGGCAGTGCATGTGTAGGTACCACTGTCTAATCCTTCTAATTCATTGATCTCCATGAATGCTATATTATCGTGGAAGGAATATTTGTGCTTTCCGCTAGGCTGAATTTCTTTGTCATCCTTTAACCATTTCACAGTTATCGGATGTGAGCCAGAAACTATACATTCAAGATTAACAAAAGACCCTTTGACACTGTCCATTTTTTTCAGTTTCTTTGTAAATGATGGTGGGATTATTAGATCTAATTAACACAGAAGAAATAAACACCAAGTTAGTTACAAATTAAATTTGTTCAAAGGGAAAACTATATATAATGAAGGAAAAATATATCTCTATACTAACCTAATACATTGACAGAAGCAGTGCAAGAGCTTCTACCAACATCATTCTGCACCTCAAATGTATACTCTCCGCTATCATTTTTGTCCGCTGAAGCAATTTTCAAAATGGATACATTTTCAGTAAAACTAATTTTATGTTTTGGACCAAATTTTAGCTCGTTTCCATCTTTGAACCATTTGGCGGTGATTTCTTTAGTACCAGAAAATTTACATTGCAATGTCGCAGGGTCACCTTCTGTGACATCGATAGATGCAGCCTTGTCAATAATTGTGGCAGGTTCTGTTGTTAAAGAAGGATAATATAATTTAGAACTTGTTTACAGTTTGGTTGTTTTTTTTTAACGTTTTTAAAAGCAGAGAATGAAAGGGACCAACCTTTAACTGCTAACATTGCAGAGCATCGTTGAACGCCTGCATCATTTTTGGCTTCACATGTATACTTGCCACCAAGGTTGCTTTTAACAGAAGTTATGTGTAGTGTGGCTACATTGTTTTTAAATATTGCTTTTATGTTTTCATCTTCCATAACTTCATCATTGTCTTTCCACCATGATATGGAGATGGGCTGTGAACCTTTAACAGAACATTGGAAGGCAACCATTCCTCCAATGAGGGAACTAAGATTTTCAATCTTCCTTGTAAAAGTGGGGGGTTCTGACAGATAGATGAAGAGTTGTAAGACAGAATTTACAGCTATGCTAAATTTTTAAAACAAAATTTCTTATTACATTTTTTTGGCGCTACTAACCTTTTAGAGTTACAAGCGAACTACAAAGACAGCTTCCAACGTCGTTAAACACCCTACACTGGAATTCTCCTGTATCCATGGAGTCAAACCTTAGAATGTTGAGGCTTAGTAAATTTTCCTGGAAAAAGGTTTTGTACTTCCTACTACTCCGAATAGGTTTGTTGTCCTTGAACCATGAAACCTCAAATGGAGCTGAGCCTACCAATGCGCCTTCCAAAGTAACATCGGAATCTCTCATTACTTCAATATTTTGAAACTCTTTTACAAAAGATGGAGGTTCTGTATTTTAAGAGAAATGCCTTTCAGTAAATAAAATGTTTTAAAAATAAATAAGAGTATATAAAAGAAGAGTAAAGAAGAAGTAGTGACTTTAACACACCTTTAACTATGACAGTACAGCTGCATGTATCTGTACCAGCCTCATTTTTAGCTTGGCATACATATTCACCAACGTCTTCAAGACTTATGCTATAAATTCTAAGAGCTGCTACAGAGTTCAGGAATGACATACTGCAAACGTCACTTTCTTTAATTTCCTTGTCATTTTTAAACCAGGTAATACTAATAGTTGGTGTTCCAGCTACTTTACATTCAAGTTGTACAGCATCTCCCTTTTTGAAAAGCTGTGATGGTTCTAGCTTCTCAACAAATGTTGCTGGCTCTGTAGAATTTAAAAAATAGTTAAAAAAAGAGAAACCCGTGGTCAAAGAGTAAAAGATGGTATGCGTAGCTGTAAAAACAAAGAAGAAGTCAAACCTTTTACAAATAAGTTTGCACTGCATTCCACAGCGCCAGCCTTGTTGCTGACTTTGCAGACATAGTTTCCTGATTCTGATGTTTTAACTGCATAGAGTTCCAAAGAGCTGCTGGTGTTCTCTTTAGCAATGTAGCAAGAACCTCCAGTTTTAAGTTCATCCACACCTTTAAACCATCTTATAGACAGAGGTGGTGTTCCCTTAAAAGTGGTCTTCAGACACACAGTTGATCCTGGCAGGGTATCTTGTGAAACTGATTTGGTTAGAAAGCTTGGAGGTTCTAAATGTATGAAGAACAGACATTGTAAAATTAAAAACCTTAAAGAAGCATTAAGGAGTATTGAAACTAAAGGTAGCAGGAAAAGGTTTATGAACCAAACCTTTAACAGAAAGCGTTCCTTTGGATTCCTTGCTTCCTGCAGAATTTGTTGCTTTACACGTATAAATTCCAGCATCACTCAGTTCTAGTCGACTTAGCTCCAAAGAGGCAGTACCTTCCACGAATGATATCTTATACTTGTCTGAAGTAAGTTCTTCCCCATTTTTAAACCATGCAATTTTCATGGGCAAAGAACCAGAGACTTTGCACTCCAATCGACATGGCACATTTATTACATTGTCAATATCTTTCAATGCTTTAGTAAAAGATGGGGCAATAGTTCGATCTGTTTATGATAGAAATATATAGGTTTATCACCAAATTGTTTAACATACTGAAAACTATGCCAACTATACTAATTCTAATTTCAAAAACTATGTGTCATACTAACCTAATACTGTAAAAGTGATCTTGCAGCTGTTACTACCAACATCATTGGACACCTCAAATGAATATTCTCCACTGTCCTGAATTTCAGCAGAGTAAAACTTCAAGGTGGCAACATTATTTTTAAAACTGATCCTATACTTTTTGCCAGAAGTTATCTCCTTCCCTTGCCTTAGCCATTTAACTTTAAGTTCAGGTGTGCCCGATACGGTGCAATCCAAAGTGGCAGGATCTCCCGAAGTCACTTGGATTAATTCAGCTTTTTCGACTATCTTGGCTGGTTCTAAAATAAAGTTAAATAATGTCATAAACATGTCTCAGCTTACTGGAAATAGTTGTTGATCTGAAAGATATAGTAAAGGAATCACTAACTGACCTTTTACCAATAATTCTCCAAAGCAACTTTGGCTTCCTGCTTCATTTTCAGCCACACAAGTGTATTTTCCAGCACTGTTAACTTGCACACTGCTGATATGAAGAGTGGCAATATTATTGTCAAATGTGATTTTGACTTTGTTATCTTCTCTGACAACATCTCTTCCTTTCATCCAAGTTACCGTGATGACCTCAGAGCCTTTTAATATGGCTTGTAGGGAAACATTGTTGCCAACTACAGCAGTGACATTTTCAACCTTCTTCACAAATGATGGTGGTTCTAGTTTGAAAGACAGCAGTAAATCTGAGAATTCCTTCATTTTTAAATAACTGCTATGGTCACATAAATACTACTACTTTGTTGACCTTAAAATGTTAGTACTAGTGTTATTTATTGACAGGTGAAGTCAGTGCTCAGCTCACCAATTAGAGGGATTAGTCTGCTCTCCTATTAAGTTATGTTTGTACATTTGCACCCACTCTAAGGAGTTATTGGAATGCTAACTATTAGCAACATGTCTGATGCAGAAGTGAAATTTAAAATCTCAACTCCATCTAAAGCATTTTTTTGCTTTGGGGAGCGTGGGAATGGTCAATCCCTATCAATTTTTTATTACTGTCTGTGTCACTGCTAAATTTTTCAAGCTGCACACCATACAGTATATGAACTTAAGTAGTATTTGGTGCACAAGACAGATAGTATGATGAACCAACAAGGCAACAACCAACATAGGACACCAGCACACCTTAGTTTTTAATTCATGAGACTATACTGCCATATAAGTAAAACATCAAGGTTTTAAAACTAAAAGGTTGCTTTGCATTTTTACTAGTTATATGCATTCAAATTATTTAAGATATGAAGAATGAAGATGTGCTGATGACATACATTTCTATTGGCCAGGGAGAGTTCATCTTACTTTCTGCACCAATAAAAGCCTAATAGAGGCTCCAGCATCCCTATTCTCTTTAAAAAAATACCCCTCACCCCCTTCCACAATGACATCATTAGCAGAACAGGCAATAAGAGCAAATCTCTCCAGTGAGAACACAGACAGCACAAAAAAAAAAAGTTTCTGCTATTTCCCCTATCTATCTACTTAAAGACCTCCCACTATATACTGCGGCGGGGCGGCTTTTTTGCATGTAACGACGTACCTGTACATCATTTTGTGCAATAGATAATGTGGGTGGGTCTGCCAGCCACCCACGATTGCTCCCCAGAAAGATAGAATAGCGGTCTGCTGATGTAAACAAGGCAGACCACCGTTCTGTCAAAGATGAACACAGTGATCTTGTGTTCCTGCTAATCAGGAACACGGATCACTCTTTTCATTTAGTGAGTCCATCCCCCACACAGTTAGAACGCATCCCCTAGGGACACACTTAACCCTTTGATCGCTCCTGGTGTTAATCCCTTCCCTGCCAGTGTCATTAGTACAGTAACAGTGCATATTTTTAGCCATTACTAGTAAAAAATAAAAATGCCATAAATCTATCCCCTAGTTTGTAGACGCTATAACTTTTGCGCAAACCAGTCAATATATACATATACGAATAACACGTATTGGGATTTTTTTAACCAAAAATATGTATCAGAATACATATTGGCCAAAATCGATGAAGAAATTTGATTTTTTTTTTCTTTTATTGGATATGTTTTATAGCAGAAAGTAAAAAATATTGTGTTTTTTTCAAAATTGTCATTCTTTGTTCCAACGCAAAAAATAAAAACCACAGAGGTGATCAAATACCACCAAAAGAAAGCTCTATTTGTGAGAGAAAAAGGACACCAATTTTATTTGGGTACACTGTCACACGACCGTGCAGTTGTCAGTTAAAGAAACGCAGTGCCGTATCGCAAAAAAATGGCCTGGTCATTAAGAGGGTAAAACATTCTGGGGCTGAAGTGGTTAAAATGTAGCTTTAAAAGTCTTGTGCATGTGTCAAAACAGATCCCATGAAGGAGCAAAGATGACCCTGAGCAAGAGGCAATGATATTTGCTGATCAAATTCTCTGAAAGAGAAACAATTTTGAATGTAGAAGCACAGTATGGAAAGCAGCAACCCAAGTTTTTCTCATAATAAAACTTTCCAGAATTAGGCAGGTTTGGTTCCTTGAGCTTATAAACTTGACCTATATTTTGACTAAAAATATTTGTGTATTATAGTTCTTGTATAGGCCAGAGGTCAAATTTAGGGCACAGAAAAGGCTTGATGGTTTCACTTCTCAAGTAGTAGATCTGCAACTGCGTATTAGCCGCAGGCGGTAAGATAAGAGATATTAGTAGTTAAAGATACTGAAGATATTGGTTGGTCATTGAAGAGGTATAGAGGTGTTAGAAGCAAAAAGAATCTTTTTTTTTTCTGAAAGAAGACGATGAAAATGATTACTAGCCCAATACTAACCTTTAAGCCTGTATGATGCACTGCAGTTGCACTTTCCCACTTCATTGGCAACAACACACTCATATTCACCAACATCTGCACTATTAAATGATGAGATTTCCAGACAAGCAAAAGACTTTTGATAAATGAGCCTGTACTTTTTACTGCTTCGTATCTGTTTCTTATCTTTGTACCAGCTAATTTCAAAAGGTCCAGTACCAGATACTTCACACTGAAGAGTAGCACTTGATCCTTTAACTATTTCTGCTGGTTCAAGTGTTTTGATGAAAGAAGGAGGCTCTAGAAGAGTATTAGATTATCAGACAATTATTACAGAAACAGAATACATTTATGAATATTATCTACCAACTATGTAGAATCAACAAACAAACCTTTAACAATAATTTCAGAAGTGCAGCTTTCGCAGCCAGCATCATTTAGAGCTTCACAAGTGTAACTTCCACTATCATCAACTTTCATGTTTGTGATATCTAATACAGCATCTGAGTTGTTGAAAGCCATTCTAAACATTTCACTTGGTGTAATTGCTGTGTTGTTCTTGTACCAAGTGACATGGATATCAGGCGAACCTTTAATTTTGCAATGTAAATGTGCTGACTCTCCCTGTCTTAACAAATAAGAGGGTTCCACCTTCTTCACAAAAGATGGTGGCTCTATAGAAAAAAAAACATTACAAATAGAATAAGCTACAATAGAAGAAAACGTTTTTTTCTTGTTAACAGGTTTTATGAAGAAGATGAAGAAGAAGAAGATGAGGAAGAAGATGATTTTTTAGATCTTGCAAAGTTCAGCCATTTGGGCCATAATTTTGTTCAGCCATATAGAACATTCACACTTGCTTGAATAGTATTTGATAACCTCATTCAGTCATACATACATACATACATAAAGTGTATTGCAGACAAGACAAGTACAAGACAGTTTACAACAAGCTTAAACTAACCTAGTATATGGTATGTTAAAACAAATGTTCTGGGAAAAAAAGATAGCTATTGTGTCCCTTGGTCGCACACTTTTAAAGCTGTGATATGAATGATATGTGTAAGTGTATTTTGTTTTTCTTACCTCGTATTGTAACAACTGAAGAAGAAGAGCTGCTTCCTGCATCATTTGTTGCAGTGCACAAGTAATTTCCAGAATCCTTTATCTTAGCCACTGGTATTTCAAGAGAAGCCACTTTGTCTTCAAAATAGATTTTATAATCCTTCCCTGGAAGGAGTTTGTGGCCATCTTTTGTCCAGGCTACTGTTACTTTTCTGTCTTCGTCTACCTGGCACTCAAGGCGAATAGTTTTGTTCACAGCAGAACGCAAAGGTTCCAATTCTTTAATGAAGTGTGGCTTGTCGATAACTATCAGTTCTGCCTGGCAGGTGTCTGTTCCAAACTTGTTAGATGCTTTGCAAGAATAGATGCCTTTGTCAGTAGTGGCAAGATTCAAGAGCTCTAGAACATGCTTGTTGTTTATGGCTGAGACAAGAATGTTCTCTGAAGAGGAGATGGGAAGTCCATCTTTCTGCCATATTGTATCAATAACTGGTGTACCTGATACTGTTGCTTGGAACTTAGCTTTTTTACTCACAAAAGAGGTAACAGACTCTGGTCTAGTTATAAAAGATGGAGGGAAGGCTTCTGCAAAGAAAACAGAGGTTTCAGTATTTCATCAGTATGTGAAAACCACAGAGTTTATGCCAAAAAGTAAGAAACCTACAAATAAAAATTCTAAAATTGCAGTTACAGTATACAGTATATTATATTAAGATAAAAAGAAGCTGTTCTAAGATGATACACACACACACACTCTCTCTAAAGAAGCCAAACACTTTTGACTCTTTCTTTCTTGAATATTGTGCAAGCATTTTAAGTAATAAAAATTATTAAGAATTTAGAAAGTTGGCCAGAACATCATATGATAATGATATCCCAGATAGCGAAGGATAACTTGCCACAAATTTGTGGCAGTGTTGAATTGTAAGTCTTGTTAACTGTCTGCACATTTTCACTGGCAAGTTGTACACTTGCAAAGCACTTAAAGCACAAGTACTAGTTCTAGTTGACACTTTTTCAATTTGTAGCACATTTGCGTGGAAAATCTCTACAGTAGTATGAACAAAGTTGCAGTGGTGAGTCTACAGCAAGAGCTCTGCAAGTCACAGTGACCCCTGTGGTGGGATGACTATTGCACAACATAACTGAACCAGAACTTGCAGCAGACTTGCAGAATGTTTGCAAAGAAATTTGATCTGGAGTCATGCAATGAGGACTTGCTGCAATTGTGCAACAAATAAGCCTGGCAAGTCTAGCAATAGCTTAGCATTTTTAAACTTGCAGCTCAATTGCTTGCCAATTCGGGGTGTATTCAGGCACTATTCAGCCACTGCATGGCTTCAAAGTGTAATATCAGCAATTGTTATACTGTGAAAGCCAAAAGAACTCCAATGGAGACGTCACTATCTGAAGTAAATGAAGCTCGATAAACCTAATTTATGCAACATACCCAAACCATATTTAAGCTTCTAAACCTAACAGTTCAAATTCAGATCCAGATATTCTTTTAACTATCCAAAGGTCTTTTTTTAAGTCTTTTAATGAGAAAAACGTTTAAAGTAGTAAAGACTGAGAATCAGGAAAAGGATTTTTTTTTTATCAACAAGAGGAAACCTTTTTCCAGAATATAAATAGCACTCACTTACCTTTATTGTCGTGAATATTCCACAGAAATAAATATATACTTAAAAGAAAACATATGTGTAAATGTATGTGTGTTTTTTTCATGTAACTGACATTTACTCACCAGTCACAGTTAAGGTTGCAGTGGTGCTTATGCTACCAAACTCATTGGAAGCTTTGCACGAGTATTCACCACAGTCAACAACTTGTGGTCTAAGGACCTCAAGAGTTGAAAGGTAGTTTGATGTCTTCAGAGAGTATTTTTCACTTTCATAGATTTCCCGTCCAGACTTGAACCACTGGAATCTAACGTTGGGTGCAGGTTCTGTCTCACAGGTGAAAAATGCAGAGTGCCCAACTGCTGCTTCTACAGACTCGAGCCTCCTCTTCAGCACAGGAGCTAAAGACAAGGGAGAAAAAAAAACTAAGTATTTTCTTAGAGGAAATGGTACATTTAAAATAAAACTTTACTTGAAATTGGAGTGCCTATTTCAGGAAAAGTGAAGGGAAAATGGCTGTGCGGATAAAAGGTAATTGTTAGCAGTTGTCATCATATTACATGGGAGCTCCAGTTTAAAGAAGTTTATTCAAATTCTACTGCAAAATGGTGTAAACATGCACAAAAAATGTGGCTTATCAAAAGGAAACACATCAGCTGAAAGTGAAAAGTCATTTTTTTATTATTCCTGCAAGTGGTAACTAATACAGATTTAAAAGAAAACAAATAATTTAAATTTACAGCATGCATTTACCTATTTTAAATGAGGTTGGGAAATGAAAAAAAACACAGAGAATTAAACACCTTACTAGTGAAGATAAAATGTGCCAATAATATAACTGAGTGGATTTGTGGATATGGGGATGGATATAATAAAATAAGTAAACAGTTAGTACTGACTGCGACTGTATAGCACAAGGATATGCAATTAGGGGACCTCCAGCTGTTGAAGAACTACAAGTCCCATGAGGCATAGCAAGACTCTGACAGCCACAAACATGACACCCAGAGGCAGAGGCATGATGGGACTTGTAGTTTTGCAACAGCTGGAGGTCTGCTAATTGCATATCCCTGGTATAGCGTAACATTGAGTTATCAAAGGTCTCTATCTCTCCACAAATCAAAAAGAATAAATATGAGAGGCTGGTAAAAATCGGTTTTAGATGCAAATTCTCTATTGAAATTTGATGTTCGAAATGTCAGTTATTTTGAGGTCTGTCTTATTTTTAGCATAAAACATTTTGTTACTTCAGCCAGTAAGGTTACAATATTAAAAAACCTTTGATAAACACAAGTCGAACATACACATACAAAAACTGATAAAACATATACTGTAACAGTTAAAAAAAGGGTAGTACATGAAAGGATGATTAGAACAGCAATGGCGTCTACATTTTACTATGTGGTAAAGTGAAGTTAAGTTTAGTGAAATGAAAACGCGTTCTTTTCAAATATCCAGTCTTGCACAGGGGTTATTTTGTTCTTTATCTCCAACCTAAAATAACGTTGCTGTTTAAGAAATGAATGTCCCAAAAAAAATGGCTCTGAAAACTTATCCCAGCTGTCTTTTCTACCCACAGTTACATTTTCAGCGTTCAATTTTTCTGGTAGTGTTAAATGCCTGCTTCCCAAGTAAACCACTGTGGTTCTATCTGCTGGCTGTATGTCACTTGCCTTTTAATGGCAAATTTGCTGCAAAAGTAGCAAGCCTCAACATGTTTGTGGTTTTGTTATATTTGATGATTCAAGTTTAAAATCAGTCTTGCTTTTGTCTACTAATGGCAAAATAGAAGTTTCCAAGGTAAATACAATGTTTTTAAAGTTTCCAGCTCACTCAGGTATCCCCCTTTCATGAACAAATACAAACAGCTCAGCTATAGATTAGATGGGATGGCTTATATTTAAAAGAGTAGAATGAAAATGTAATAGTATGCTAATAAATAATGGTTATGCATTGACTATTTACATGAGGCGTTAGTCTAATAAAAAGTGTCATTAGATCAACCCTGCAGCATAGGAAAAGGCAACATTCTGAAATTCAATTTGTGCAACAAATTTCAAATGTTTTTTTATTGGCTTGATAAAGAATTTAACATTTTATGAGTTGTCAAGTGTTGCCTTCTCCTGCATTAAAACACTGCGTAATCGTGTTGTTGTTAGCAGAAAAGTGGTACATTACTATCCCCATAATCCAACCTCTTTTAACAACTGTAAGTTGAGCTGATGTTGTTGATTTGCCAGCGTCATTCAAAGCCTCACAGGTATATTCTCCTTGATGTATATCCATTTGTACTTTGCTGATTACTAATGTATAGGTATCATTATGTTGCAAACACTTGAACTCTATGCCTGAAGACAATAGTCTATCATTAAAGTACCAGTTAACAGTCTTAGCACTTTTTATAACTGTGTTGAAGGTAACACAGTCCCCTTCATTAGCCATATAATCTAATAAACGTTGCCTAATTATTGGAGTGGAAGATTCTTTTAAGAGCTCATCCTCGTATATTTCTTCCCGTGTCTCTCTCTTCTTCACTATTTGTACTTGTTCCTGTATAGATACAGTTGAAAATGTAACTTCATCTGTGCAAGCTGCTGCACCAATGTCCTTAATCTCCATATGTGTCATGACAGCACTGGACACTTGATTTGCTATGCTTGGCTGAAATGCTTCTGACTCAGTCTTTACATTGACAGAATTATAGGCATCAGGGAAATTAGGTTTATCTGCTATTGTAGCTGTTGACATTTCCTGTTGTTGTTCTATGGCAATCAAGGCTTTCTCTTGTCTAGTGATGATACTTTCTGGTCCGCTGGCTTCCAATATATGTCTTTCGTCAAATATAACAGCCTGAAAAGCTGTTTTAAGTTCAGTTTTAAGGTCAATGCTTTGTGGATAAACCCTTGGAAGAGACAATGTTACTTCTTCAATGGAAAAATTACTTGTTGTGATGACATAGGTGCATAAGGTGTTCTTAGGTTCTTTGGTTACTTTAATGCTTTTAACATCTATGTTTTGTATGTTCTTCAGTATTTCTGCAGACAAAAGATCTGATTTATTTATCAAGGCAGAATACAAAGCTCTTCTAACATGACCTTTAATTTCTAAATTGAAACTTCTTAGATCTTCTGAGGCAATTAGTTGTTCTTTGTGAAGGATAGCTGCATCAATTACATCATGTGAGCTTTGAAGTTCTTTCAGTTGAGTTTTTACTTTTAACATTTCTGTCCCTGGTCGTTCTGAGATGTGCAAATGTTCCTCTGGTATAGCTTGTTTTTCCTCTACAGCTAAGGGCAAACTTACTGACTGACCTTCATGAATTCTTGCTGCATAATCTTGTTGGGCTTCATCTGAAGGAATAACACTTTGTATTGGTATACCATGGTTCTCAATGCATGTTATTTCTACAGGACGGGTTAATTCTTTAGTAATTTGACAAATATTTATGTCAATATCTGGCACAAAATCAGAATGACCTTCAACAATAGCCCTACTTTCAACTGTAGTACATAGCTTTATAACAGGCTGAAAGTCATCTTTTTGTACTGCAGCCCTTTGTTCCTTCTCTGTTGCAACTAACTCTTCTTTTGGCAATAAAAGAACATCTTTCATTGTGACAGCACATTTGTGTTGTTGACGTTCAACAACAAGCATAGGTTCTACACCTTGAGGTGATATTTGAAGTTCTTTTATACTCTCTCCTGAAAGAATACGTTTGTCTTCAACATGGAGACTACCTTTGTAGAATTTCTCCATTTTGTTTAACGCAGTATTTAAATCTGGTTTTTTGAAAATAATTTCTTTTTCTTTAGGTAACAAAAAGTCTGACTGTAAAGTTTGCATATTTAAAACTGGGGGAGGTTCTTTGGAATAACTCAGATTCACTTCTGCACTGAAACCTTTTATTTTTCCAGTATCTTCACATAAAATAGTACGGCGGTCATCATACAATGAAGACAAAAGAAAGACTGGACTTTTTGTGATATCAGCTTGGTCTTCAGATGGCATAGTAAAAAAAATGTTTTCTTCACTTGGTAGATGTGTGTGAGGTTCTACAACTTGCAAGTGCATGACTTGTCTCATTTCATGATCATACTTAGCTACTTCTTCAGTATCCCTGTCTTGAATAGACAATGCATGTTCACATAGAAACTGATGTTTCTCTTCCAACATCAAACCACTTTTAATGGGGTGATCTTTGATGAGCATAGCCTTTTCTTCCTTTGCTTTTTCAAAATTCAAATTCTGTTCTCTTAGCAAAATATGTTGGGAATCTATCACTGGGGTAACCATGTGTTCTAACAAAACCATGTCTGATTTTGAAGCTAGATTCTGCTTTTCCATCTCCAAAAGATGTTGAGCTTCTTCTCCAAGCAACTGCTCTTTTGTGAATTCCTCAACAATCTCCACATTGTGGGCATGTAAAACTTCTTTGGTTTCAGGTGTGGATACTGCTGCAATGGTCTCCTTAACTGAAATTGATGCCGTTGTATCACATGATATTTGTTGTTTTTCTTCTGTCATAAATGAAACAGGCCTTGTTTTTTTCTCATGTGTGAGACCTAACTGTAAACTGCATGGATAGTTATCTACTTCTCTTTCTTTATCTGCTAATGTAATTTCTTCAGTGACAGGTACATGAAGGGATTGTGATTTAGGCCCACCTAATTCTTGAAAAACAGGACTTACAATTTTCCTGACATTCTGCTCACTTACATCTACGAGCTCTGTGATTACTGATGTAGCTAAAGGGATGGACTCATTAGGCTGTGGCTCAAGTTGAACCAACTGTTGTTCTAAATTAATCACTTCCTGTAGTGAATCACCTTCCTCACTGTGTGCAGAGTACTTTGCTTCTGTTCCAATTGTGTACAACATGGCAGAATGCTCTTGTTCAGATTCTCCTGGTAACTTAACAGCATATAGGCGTGTTTCAGTGCTTCCTTGAACAGAGGATTTCTTGTAGGACTTGGTAACTTTCATCTTTGATTCCTTGTCAGCTATACTAGAATTGGGTACAACCTTCAGCTCTGCAGTGCAGGATGTCTTGCCAAGACTGTTGAATGCTTTGCAAGTGTAGAGACCACTGTCTTCTTGTTGGCATTTGTGAATTGTTAAAAAGCCTATTCCATCCTGCTTCATGCAAATGGTGTGACGCTTCCCAGCCAATATCTGCTTATTATCCCTGAACCACCGAACTTTTGGCTTTGGAGTGCCTGTGACTTTATATTCCAAAACTGCTTTATCATTTTGGATGCAGCAAACAGGTTGTAAAGGCATCACAAAGGTTGGTGCAAGAAGTTGATTATTGTCTTTTGACTGACCACCTAGAGTAAGGGATGCCTCAAGATGTTTGCTGATATCTATACTCTCTCTCTGGATCACTGTGATATATGAACTGCAAATGGTTTGGCCATGCTCATTCATTGCAATGCATGTATACTCTCCCTCACTGCTTTCTTCCACACATGGAATAAGGCAACTGTATTCGTCACCATCATTTAGGAATGTGTAAACCTCAGAGGTGCCCAGCTCTTCTCTGTTGTGCCACCAATGGATACTGGGCTTTGGAAAACCACTAACGATAACTGACAATTTGACTGCATCTCCTATTCTAACATCTAGTGATGAAAGCTGCTTTGTGAAAACTGGAATACTAGCTTCCATTTTAAACTCTAATTTGTTTGAATATATTGATGATTCAGGCATAGACTCAAGTGTTCTAGGTTTAGGTTGTAATTGAAGGTCACTGCTGAAGGTTTCTGTTGTGTCTTCCTCAGTAGATAGTACATAAGAGCTAGACACATCTGTGCAAATAAAAACAGTTGGTAATAATATATTAAAATATAACCAGCACTGGTTTGTTTAAAGTGGTATTAAACCCCAAACCAAAAATATAATATATTGCAGCTTACCAATCATTAGATGTGGTGGCTGCATTAGTATTCTTTTCTTTTGCTCCCCCCCTCTAATTTCACCTGGTGATCTGGCCAGTAACACACCTCCTGTATTAGTGAGACACAACTCTGGAAGAATGAGAACAGGAGGCATAGCAGACAGCAGCATTGTTGGTCTGGGGGGGTAGATGTATTAGCAGATTTATATACACTAACTAATTGAAGCCAAACTCCAGCTCACACTGAACAATCAATTACAGATAACATTTCTTTCTTTTGGGATAAAGTATTTACATGAATACATAAAAGCTGACCATTTAACCACTCCTGTCGGTGTAATATGGTTTGTCTCATCTATGCAACTGACACATTCTGCTGAAGAATTTGAGCTTTTGAAAACAACAGACTTGTTGGCTTGATCACCAGATGAAAATAGAAGAAACAAAGTCTAAAAAGAAAACTAATGCTGCCCTCACATTTAATAATTGGTAAGCTGCAAAATAATAAATGTTTGCTTTAATACTGCTTTAAGTCGAGTAGGCTAGTGTAGCCTTTTCATTTGATGAGGAAACAAATTAAACATTAGCATGCTAAACACAATTATTAAATGAAATGTAACAAGTCACTTAAAACAAAGGTCCCAGAAATATTTTTAGTAAAGCGCTTTTTCAAAATGACAAATTACTATCTCACGAAAATAACTAATATGTAAAAAAAGAAAACTATAACATATCAATATCATAAGAGCCCTGTCAATATGTTTTGAAGCAAAACTAAAATTGAGTTTGGAAAAATGAAGGCAGAGAAACATTTAATTATAGAAGATTTTCTAGATGTATCCTCTTCCATAATCTCTACTGGTCTTTTAGCAATTTTTCTCTGATTGCACACTGAGCCATGCATGCACAGTTCAGTGTACATTGTTGTATGATTTTGTGCTGGGACAAAGTTATGGCATCCCAGGTCAGCCGATCAAGATGGCAGATGACTTCTGAAAAAGACAGCAGGAAGATGAAAGACCCAACAATGGAGTGACAAGAGGGAGCGCAGATATTGCTGTGCTGGAGGGGGCACTTTGCAATTTATGTGTGCTATAGTGTGAAAATAATATAATAACATTTGATGATGTTTATTAAAAATTTGTTCAGGAACATGTAAACCTCAGGGTTTCCTCTGGAGAACGATAATAGTGTGAAGTCAATTTTTTCTGCACTTATGATACACTGCTTTGAGATTCTAGACACTGGAGCTATACTAGTAGCTCCACATAATGTAAGAACATTGAGTTTAGTTAACTGCTTGCCGACCGGCTCACGCTGATATACATCGGCAGAAGGGCACGTACAGACATATTAACGTACCTGTACGTTGCCCTTTAAGAAGCGGTTTGCGGGCGCGTGTGCACCGCGAGCTCCGTGAGTGTGATACCCGCGATCATCTCAAGGAGAGGAAGAATGGGGAAATGCTGATGCAAACAAGCATTTTCCCCTTCTGTCTAGTGACACTGACACTGATCACCGCTCCCTGTAATCGGGAGCTGTGATCAGCGTCATGTCACACATAGCCCCTCCCCCCACAGTTAGAATCACTCCCTAGGACACACTTAACCCCTACAGCGCCACCTAGTGGTTAGCCCCATTCACTGCCAGTCACATTTACACAGTAATCAATGCATTTTTAATCGCACTGATCGCTGTATAAATGTGAATGGTCCCAAAATAGCACCAAAAGTGTCCGATCTGTCCGCCATAATGTCGCAGTCACGATAAAAATTGCTGATCGCCGCCATTACTAGTAAAAAAAATTATTAATATAAATGACATAAAACTATCCCCTATTTTGTAGACGCTATAACTTTTGCGCAAAACAATCAATAAACGCTTATTGCGATTTTTTGTACCAAAAATATTTAAAAGAATACGTATCAGCCTAAACGGATGAAAATTTTTTAATATATATTTTTTGGGGGTATTTATTATAGCAAAAAGTAAAAAATAATGTGTTTTTTTTCAAAATTGTCGCTATTTTTTTGTTTACAGCGCAAAAAATAAAAACCGCAGAAGTGATCAAACACCACCAAAAGAAAGCTCGATTCATGGGTAAAGAAAGGACGTCAATTTTCTTTGGGAGCCACGTCGCATGACCACGCATTTGTCAGTTAAAGCGACACAGTGCCGAATCGCAAAAAGTGCTCTGGTCTTCTGCCAGCCAAATGGTCTGGGGCTTAAGTGGTTAATATACATATCTTACTTGGCACAATGGCATATTCCCAACCCCATGGTCCCATGGGTTAGGTTTGATAAAGACTCAGTCCTTCCATACTCTATCTTTGATTTATTATGGGGAAATAAGATTTCAATTCATATTTTAGACACTCTCAACCAATTAGTCGCACATTCATACCAATTATGGAATCTACATAACAAAAAATACAAATTGATATCTAACACACCTCCACATGCTTCCTTTGTTGGAGATCCAAAATTCCCCCTTAATACACATAATACTGGAGACTTCTCATGGTGGATAAGTAACAACCTAACATCCCTCTCTAATTTTATAGAAAACAACAAGTTTGCCTCATTCTCCTCACTAAAATCTAAACATCAGATTCCCAATGCTGAGTTGAATAAATTTCACCAAATTAGACACTTTTTTTAACACATACTTCCAAACATCAAACTCACATCCTCCATCATTCTTCAATAGCATTTGTCTAAAATCACCAAGAAGAACAGGACTGATTTCAGAAATATACTCTAACCTAATTAATAATGTAGAACAAAACAAGCCCCCCTATATGCATAAATGGGAACAAGTATGTGAATTCACATTTACAATTGAAAACTGGGATAATTGCATCAATAATCTACATTAGTGCACCAGATCAATCACAATAAAAGAGACTGCAATCAAATTATTCACAAGATGGTATTATACTCCAGTTAAAATTCACGCCATTTTCCCCACAACTACCCAGACATGCTTCAGACGTTGCAACTCTACAGGTTCATTCTCTTGGAATTATGAGAAAATCACATATATATGGAAGCAATTAGAAAAATTTGCTTCCAAAATCTCAGATAGTACTATTAACCTAACTCTCCACAACTGTCTATTATTTTCTCCCATCACTGGACTCACATCCCATAATATGAGACTGATCCACAAAATATGTGTAGCAATACACTGGTTAATAGCATTTCACTGGAAATCTCCATCAGTTCCATTAACACACTTGAAAAACAGAATTAATAACTTTTTTCTAACTATCTTATGGAAAAAATATTCCACACACTACAGAACACTAATCATTTTTATAACAAAAAATGGGAACCATGACTAAATTTTTCCAATCTCTTTTTCAACACTGAATGATAATATTATTAACATATATCAGAAGAGCATTATTAGAGTTATATATTTACAATATACATAATATACAATATTATAAAGTTAAAATACTAAAGCAAACTATGTTCCTCAGATATCAAAAAGTTTTTCTTGTTCTTTCTTAAGTGTAAAATATCTGTATTATACTTTTCTATGGCATATGACAAAGCTTTTTGTACCACCTTTCGTACCAAATAAAAATAGTTTGTAAACAAAAAAATATATACATACCTTACCCCTGGTTTCCACATGTGGCACCTAGCTAGATTGACATTACTATACTTCCACAAGATCACTTGTAATGTTTAGTATTTAAAAATCTATTTTAAAAAAAAATCTATTTAAAAAAAATAAGAGGCTCCTGCACTGTGTCGACACATCTTCTTGAGATATTTCAGGTAGTTTCAGTGTTTCCCAGGACCTTGCAGGAAAGAAGGTGATATCACCCACTGCAGTACAGAAGCTGGAGTAAGGTAAATACATTTGCTAACTTTTTTCCCTGCAGGCGTTTTTATTTCCCCAAAGCGTGGCATATAAAAACGGACCTTGCTTGGTCAGTGTAAGGTCAGATTTAGGCTAGCTGCATGCGTGAGGGCAAATACTTCAGCTGAATCATGGTTACCAAATCTCTGACAGATTTGGCAAGGCTCACACATAAGCATAATTATACAATCTGGTTTTAGCACTCATACCCAAATTTCAGATCAGGCAAAACACGGTACAAACATTTTCACCATTGCTACATATTTACAAAGATGTGACCAGACTTCAACATCCAAAATGATATTGTTTGGGAGAGGCTATTTGCTAATCATACATGGCAAGATTATCTGAAACTTAAGCTCAAAGAACAACTGTACTGTCTTTACTAAACTCCATTAATCCACCTGTAGTTTTTGTAAACTAACCTACACTGACACCTACCACCCAGCTTATGACTTACCTCTGTAGCCTTCTGCTTCTCAGCAATAATCTTCTTCAATGCTGGCCACCCTTGCACACTCAAATCTCACGGATGTTTTTGGAGGTGACCTGGGATGCAGCTCCAGTGTCTAGGATGGTCCTATGCAAATCTATGAGATGTGAGTGCATGGGTGCAGCCAACATCATAGAGGGTCCCTTCTGGGTCAGTATTGTATTGGGAGCACTGTGTTTTAATTTCATAAAATACAGTTATTATTAAATCTGTTTTTAAAAGGGCTGTAATGTTTTCAAACAGAAGATGTACACAAATAGATATAAAGAGAATAAATTATAGCCATATGCAATCTACTTTTCATGTTATTTTATTGAATTAATACATTTATACAATGACAAAATAAAACAGCTGCATAACTTTGACAAGACAAAGTTTACCCAGGTGCATAATTACATCTCACATTCAGAACTTGGTTTCAAGAGTATAGTAAGTAAAATTTATGAAGACTTACAATTATACAGTAGATTTGCAATATTTACAACATGCTGTCGCTCAGTGATGGATTGAATGAAGCTACAATGATAAGCCTAATGTGAAGTAATTACATGTACGTCAACCATATTTAGCTTATTAATTATGAATTTAAAAAACCAAGGTGTAATGATAGATGTGAGATGAACACGTACATGTAGTGCCAATAAAGTTCTACCCATCTAGCAGCAAATAAAGCTCAGATCAAGCTCCGAGTTGATATATAAACTCATTTATGGAGCATAAATCCTGATGTTCGCTTTAAAATAAAAACATTTCAATTTGTCTATTTTGAATAAAAATCATCTGTGTGAAAAGACTCAGATGGAAGTTGCAACCACCAGATTCCGGTAATATAAAATTTTGTGAGCGGTGAAGCTGAAACTATCCAGCTTTGCTTTGAGTGATGTCATCTCCCAGAATCTAGCAATTAGGTTTAGAAGTTTGCATCAGTAACTTCTCACACAGGTATTTGGTTCTGTGGTTTCCTTTTACCAACTACAACAGCTATAATAGTTTTCAAAATCAACTTTTTCAAGGACATGTGTTAACATATGGGATTACCTGACTTTTTAAAACTAAGAACAAATGACAACTAGCACATTTAAAAAAAAAATAATCACACAAATATTTTATACTATTCATACATAACAGAAAATGTAAGTTGCTAAAGCAACACTGTTTACTTAAATCTTACCTAAAACCAAAAATGATGACAATTTTTTTCATTAAAAATTAGACACTTTGGGTAAGCATTCACTTCTCAGCTGTTTGTTACAGGAAACATGTACTGAGAGAGCCATTTGGACTGACAATAATGATTCAAGCGCAAATAGGAGGGCAACAAGTAGTTAAAAAAGGTCTGTAGGGCAGCCAGCCAGGAGACAGTCTAAATCCTCCAAAAGCTGCACAAATCAATTATTTGCAGTGTTTGACAGTAAGTTTTTTTAGATTAATGGACTGATGCAGTTACTGGTCTCACTTCTTGAAAAATGCTGCTTGCTTCGCTAGTGTGTTGATCCAATGATTTTAATACTATCTGATTCTGAAGATCACTAACTGAAAGTCTTGTGTTAGTAACTCAGAAACGTTCAAAGGTATTTAGTCAACATGATAGCCAAGCAACAAACATTTTCAAAAGGAGAAGTCAGCAATGGCAGTCAACACATTTCTCTTACCATAGGTTTCCTTCAAGCCAATGTCTGTCCATCATCTACACATAGTAAAATAGCCATTTCAGATAATGTATTACTTGTTAATGACATCACTAGTGCTGAAAGCATTCAGTGACATCACTGATTTATAAGAAATGTATTAGTTGTTAATGACATCACTAGTGCTGAAAGCATGCAGTGACATCACTGATTTATAATACATTAATGTGACTTGGTTAAATATATAATATATCCACATTTGCAGAAGATGAATAGTATTAGGAATTATAATAAATAATGACAAGAAAAAATAAAAGTTGATTTTTCAAACCAAAAATAAGTCATAGTCCTCCAACATGTGTAAATACATTATCAACATTACTTTGTTTTGTTAATATCTATTTACAATGAAAACATGTAGCAATTTAAACAATGCCTATGGGTTTTCAAAGAAAATAACTAATACATATATCTGCAGCAGAAAATGGCAGTGATTATCTTACTGACACCATAAGGCATTAGCTTTAAAAGTGCAAATTTTTAGCTTTAAAAGTTGCAGCTGGTTTTAAAGTTGTTTTCTACTTAATTTTCAACAAGGCAACACTTTCTGCAGTTCCTTCTTTATTTGTCGCTGTGCATTTATATTGGCCTTCATCATCAGAGTTAACATTTTCTATAATTAGCTTATGGCTACCATCTTCTTCATCCTTCAGTACATACTTTTCACCTTGAACCAATATTTCATCTTTGTACCAACTAACTTCTGGCACTGGAGAGCCATCAACAACACACTCAAAACATCCTTGTGTTCCTTTGGATATAACAGAGTCCATTGGTGTAGTTAGAAATTTGGGTGGAGATTCTGTAACTTGAAACTCAAAACGACAACCTTCAATGTTCTCTGCTCTGAATTCTATATCACTTTCTTGAGAAGGCTTATCGAAAACATCAAAGTTTATATTCAATTGTGTCTCACTACCTTCTACACATGTGCTGGCAGTATTAGCTATAAGTTCAAGGGTTTTATTCACATCATTACCATTATTTTCAAATTCAATTTCAACTTCTATTTCTTCCTCATTGGGGAATTTCTCCTCTGCAATGATATCAGATCTAGGAGCTCCATCCTGTATAGTTTTTAAAGGAATATCTTCTGATTTATTTTGTTTTTCTTTTGTAAATCTCTCTTCTGAATGTATTACTGCTAAAACAGCATGACATGATACCTCTCCAAAATTGTTTTCTGCTTTGCAAATATAACTTCCAGCATCAGCTTCAGTAACTTCACATATAAAAAGACTGTGTTCTTCACCATCCAGCTTTATAATATATTTGTTAGGATCTGTGATAATGCATTGTTCTTCTTTAAACCATTGCACAGCTGGTGATGGAATGCCAATCACTGAACACTTAAATTCTGCAACTAACCCTTCACCAATATTTGCATCTGCAATTGGGTGAGTAAAACAAGGTGGTTTTTCACTTACTTCAAAATTTATTTTAACATCATCACTATCTTTAGTGTCAGCAGCAACATTTTGGTCATCATAAGCCAAAGGAAGGACATCAAGTGAGATGACCATGCTTTTACTATCTAGGGAAAATTCAGGAAGAGTTACAATCTTCACTTGCTTTTCAAAATCTCTAACTTCACTTTCATCTAGTTCAACCTCCAGAAGAATTTCTTGAGGAGAAGGTGATCTCGATGTTGTATGTTGTTCCATGTCAAACTCCATAACATGCTGATGGGTTACAGGAGGTGGTAAAGCAACTGATTTTCCATCCTGTGGCAAAATTTCCACCTGGATAAAGCTTTTTGCGTTTCCTAAAGAATTTGTAGCAATACATCTATACTCCCCACCATCACTCATTTTAATGTTTTTCACCTCTAGTATATGCACATTTCCTCTTTGCTCTATTTTTATTCTTTCCTCTTTTTCAAGTAACACTGAGTTTCTGTACCATTTTACTTCTGGAACTGGAAATCCCCCAACTTCTGCAGCAAAACTTAATGTATTGTTTTCAAAAACCCTTTTTTTCAGCAGTGGTTTAATAAATGATGGAGGCATTTTAGATTTTTCTTTATTGTCACCTTCTGTATTTTTTACTGAATCTACATGAACTTCTTGAACATCGGAAGTTTCAGTGCATCTAGGATTAGGAGAACAGGAAGACACATCCTGACTTTCGGTTTCACTAATGTCTAACATTTGTTGTACAGGTGTAAAAAAACGGTCTGGCGAACTTGCTGGTGTAAGAAAGGATTCACTATATGGAGAATAGGATTGCACAGCAGAAGATGGTGGAGTAAAAAACTGATCTATCTCTACAGCGTCATCACTAAAGACACTACCAGCTTCAATTGACATCTCAGACTCTGGAGAAAATGCACGAGAAGATTGATTTTTATAAAATTCATACACAGTATCAAATGTTACTTCTTCAATTTCCAGTGAAGTTATACGTTCATCCTGAATATCTCTCTTCTTTTTTACTTTTTCTGGTTGGTAACTTTCAAGTTCTGGACTTACTAGGGATTGGGGCAAAACATCTTGAAGTTGTCTCCCAGTTTCCTTTCTCCTTTCAGATATATCTTCCACCTGGTAAAAATTCTCTTTCACTTCAAGTACTTGATTTTCTTGTCTATCTAATATCTCTGGAGAGTCTTCCCATTCAGCATTATCACTGCTTATTGACATTAGATAATCCATGCTTAATAACTCTTCCCCCTCAAAAATGCCAAGATATGAAATATCTTCTATTTCATTAAGATTTTGTACATGATCTGTTTTAACGCTTTCACTCTGGGTTTCTCTATGATCTTCTGGGGATTGTTCTTTTGAATATTCAGATTTTTTGCTTTTTTCTGTTTCTATGCTTATTGTCTCCTTTTGCAGATCAACCATTTTTTCTTCTGTGGGTCTGGGTTTTACTACAGAGCGTTTTCTTCGTGGAGGAGTTGGCGGGGGTGTTGGTGTTGCCTTTTTAATATTGACTGCTTTTGTGTCTGCAAGGCTTTGGCTCTGGTTAACACTGATGGCTTCTACTGTGGCAGTAACTGCCTTGCTTTCCAGATCTATTCCAGATTTATGCTTTATAAAAGAACGCCTTCTTTGTGGTGCAACCGGCAAAGTGTTTCTATTGTCTATTTTTCCTGCATTTTCAAGTGATGAACAACTACCTAGTTCCAGACCTTTAGCTTCCACTAAAGAATCAATGCTAGATTTACGTCTAATCAATGAGTGTCGTCTTTTTGGTGGCACTGGCAAATCCCTCTTTATATCTCTTTTGTCAGCTCCTCCAGAAGGATTTTGTTCTAAAACGCCATCTTTTACCGCATTAAGTTTAATTTCAACTTTCTCATTGGTCTTGAACTGCAAAAATTCAATCTCTGAATCCTGTCTTATGTTTTGAGTAACATCTCCCATCAAATTAGAGAGAGATAGGGTTATTCCTTCGGTTGTAGGTATAGTATCATTGGCTTTAGGTTCTTTTTTCTCACTCTTCAGTAAACAGCTCTCAACAGCAATTGTCTCGGTCCTATTGATTTCAGCAGTATTCATCCTGTCATCAACTTTAGTTTTCTCAGTAGTCTTTAAAACTTTGTCTATATCCATTTTGTAACTAACATTTTCAATCTCAACCCTCTCAATATCAAAAATGTCAACTTTTTTGTCAATGATAATGTCAGCACTGTCAATGACATTAGCAGTGTCCACAGTGCTGTCTATATCCATTTTGTAACTAGCATTTTTAATCTCAACCCTCTCAATATCAAAAATGTCTACTTTTTTGTCAATGATAATGTCAGCACTGTCAATGACATTAGCAGTGTCCGCAGTGCTGTCTATATCCATTTTGTAACTAGCATTTTTAATCTCAACCCTCTCAACATCAAAAATGTCTACTTTTTTGTCAATGATAATGTCAGCACTGTCAATGACATTAGTAGTGTCCACAGCATCAGTGGTGGAAGATTCCTTCAGATTGTTCTCCATTTCCTTTACTTTAGATATCATATTTTCCAGGTTAGCTGTCTCGTTAGAGGAAACCACCTTCTCCATAATTTTCTTGTATTCTGGCAATTCACATTGTATTAATGGTATCTTCTCCTCAACTTTTTCAATCCTAGCAGTTATATTTAAATCCATGCTGTCATCTACATTTTCAATATATAGCCTGTCCATGATATGTTCATCTTCTATCCTGCCAGCAATATTTTTTTCAACTGTACTATCAACAGCAGTGAGATTTTCTGTAAGGAATTTGTCTATTATATTTTCTTCAGCACTTCCATCAAACCTTTTTTTAACTACCCTGTCTTTAGCAGTTATGTCTTCAGTATGTAGCTTGTCCATGCTGTTTACTTTAACTTCTGTGCTTTCAGCAATAATGTTTTCAACTACATCATTTACAGCACCAACATCTTCACTATGTAGTTTGTCCATGCTATCTTCATCACCTACTGCATGGATAGGAAAAAGATTTCCAAACATGCTGTCTGCAGCACTGACAAATTCAGTATGTAGTTGGTTCATGCTATTTCCTTCAGATGCTCCTCTCCCATCAAAGATTTTTTCAACCACACCATCCATGGCAGTGACATTTTCAAAATATATTTTCTCCATGCTATCTGCCTTTTGGAAGCTACTCCTTTCAGTTTCCAAATTAGCACTACTACTTCGGTTCCATGTTATCTGCGGTTTATTGTTATCTGATATAATGCATTCTAATACAGGACATTCCTCTCCACTGATAACTGCTTGTTTTTCATTTTCCTGGATTAGTTTTGATGCATCACTAGTGACATCAAAACCAAAAGTAAACTTGTGCTTAATTTTCTGAATGTTATTTTGAGATTCTGCCTTTTGTGGAGCCTCAACTGGCTGAAAGATTTCTGTCAATTCTTCTTCATATTCTGGAACAGGAGTAGGAGCAGTGACTTTGATCTCAACAGGCAGTGATAATGATGCATCAGATTTGCAAGGAATGTCATGTGTGGCCTTTGGTATTTGTAAGCTAAATGTATCCCCACTATCCAAAGCTTGTTTTTGTTCAGCATTTGCAAAGAGGGATACAAGTTCATCTTCTTCGTCCTCCATTAAATGTTTCGAAATAAACACTTCACATTTTATCAAGGTTTCTGCTGCATCCTGGTTTTCTTTTTCTCTTAATTTAACTTTAAGTTTTCCAAAGGTGGTATCAGTTCCATATTGATTAAATATTACACATGTTATAGAACCTGCATGTTGAGGTTGAACAGATGAAAATGTTAAAGTAGATTTTGCATCTGTGGTAAGTATTAGAAAGTTATCATTGCGAGGTATTGATTTGTCGTTATTATACCAAGAGACTGTTGGCTGAGGGTAACCACGGAAATAACAGGTAAATGTACACGTGTCACCTTCAAATGCTTCTTGAGAGTCAATATCACATGTAAACATAGGAGAACATGGATATGGCTGTTCGGTCATAGGCTTTTCAGATTCATCATCAAGATCCTCCCTGATTTCAGGTTCTATTTCACTAACAGCTGTGATTTCAATGTCTTTAATAACTTGCAATTTTAATTGCACATCCTCTTTTTCTACAGGGAAAGTGCTACTTTCATTAAATGACTTGCTAAAGTGATGAATTGATTCATCTACGTATTCTCTGTTTTTGATGTCTGAAGCAAAATATTGTGTCTTAATTTCCTGAGAAGTGCCATCTTTATACACTTCTTCAGATTTCTGGTTGGCCAACACTTCTTGCTGTGTTATTTGTTCAGACAAATTTTCATCATTTTTCACTTCAAATTCCTGTTGAACTTCAGACATAACATGTTCACCAGTGTTCATTTGAAGACTTTCTGGGTATTTATTTTGTTTTTGAAATCTATCATCTTTTAAAATGAATGGTTTAAATAAAACATCTGGTTTATCTGGTTTATAACACACTGGTTTGGCTTTAATATCCATGTGCATAAAATCAAATTCTTCTCCCTGTAAATCTTGTTTCCTCACTAATCCTAAAACTGTTGCCTCTCCATTTACTTCATCACATTCCTGAAATTTTATTACATCCTTCTGATTTTCATGAGTTACTAAAGTTGCCTCCTCGGTTTTCTGAAATGCTTGTAATATTTCAGCTTTATCAAGTGGATTAGTTTGAATGGAAAGTGGTAGCTGTGATTCAACATTATCTTTTTTTGCAATTAATTGAGCAGTGGTTGGAGTATCTCCAACTATGTCATCCCTGGTTTCCAAAGCGAAAGGTTTCTGTAATTCTTTCTTTCTAAGGAGTTGCTTTCTTTCATTTGGTTCCATTTTCTGCAAGTCATTTTCTTTTTCACGTGCCACAGATCGATTTAAGTCAGACTGAAGAAGCTCTTGCAGGATTTTAGATGTACAGTATGCATTTGGAGGTTCTTTTCTTTCTTGGACTCCATCAATGCTCATTAATGATGCAGCTAATAATTCTGTCTGCTTATCCTCTAATTCCTTTAGAGAGGATAAAGTCAAGTGCACATTTTGCTCTTTTTGAAAAGCTTCATCAACCCATTCAAATTTCAGATGACAGTTTTCTTGTACTTGTTGGTGTGTTGTTACTTCAGTTAGACTAGCTTCCAAGGGCTTTTGAAGCAGTTTAGATGCCACAGCTCTATTTATATGAACCGACTCAGGTACAAGTTTAGCTGTAATTGGTTCATGCATTTTTACTGGTTCTTTAATTCGTAAATCCATTTCATCTTTTTTAGCTTCAGCACTCTTAATAACACTAGTTTTTGCAACTGATGGATTTTCATCTTTCAGCTGCAAATGTTCTTCCTTTTCATCTATAAATGTCTTATTTTTATCATAAATGGAGATTTCACTCGCTTTAAATGGTCCTTTATTTTCTTTTTGTTTCTCCCTTCCTGCTGGTAAATATAAGAACTTAGATTCAGAAGACCCCTGCAAAATCTTAGATTTTACAGGTTTGTTGACAATCATTAGTTCTGAATTACTTTCTGTTTCTCTTTGTAGATCATCAACATGCACTGCTGATTTTTCTGATTTATGTTGTTCTTGTAAATGCAGCTGTTTGCTACTAAACTCTTTATTTAAAGTCTGTTTGCTTTTTTCAGTCTCTGCCAATGAGGGGTGCAGTTTAGGATATATTGGCTTTTTATCTTGTATTCCATATTCTATATGAGGTTCAGAAGACTCACTTAGTAATACTGAAATCATAGGTTCATAGAGTTGAACTGATTCAAGCAAATGTAACTCATCCTGATTGTTAGCTTTCTGTACACTATCAATGTTAGTTGATGACATCACCTCCAAAATGCTTGACGGCCTTTGAAGCTCTTTAGATGAACATTCATTCTCCTCATCACCTTTTCTGAATGGTTCTTGGAAGGAGCTCTGAGTAAATCCAGTCATTCTATTACATTTCTGTAATGTATATTCTTCTTGCACATTGCTCTGACATCTTAAATAGGATAAACTGGTTTCAAATGGTCCTTGTCTTATTTTGGCTCTAACAGGTTCATACATTTTAATCGGTTCTTCTTCTAATTCTGTAATGTTCCTATCCTTGTCTTTTTGAATTGTTTCAGGTACATTTTTATCAGTTACATTTTCTGTTCTTGTTGGAAAGTTTATTTCTGCTCGTATATCCAAATGCACTTTGCTGGCATCAACCTCATTTTCATCTTGAAGCATTTCATTCATTATGTTAGTGTAAATCTCACTTTGTGATTGATGAACTTTAATTTCACTTTGATTGAATTTTTTTGCTAATTTACACACATAACTAATTTCAGAACGATCTTGGAGTACTTTAGATTTAATAGGTTTATTCACTTTAATAGGCGCTAACAACACTGTTTCTTCATTGCCTATTTCTTTTGGCATACTGATATCAACAATTGATGTTAGAAGGCCAGTGCCCGATTCTGGGGAAAATGTTTGCTCTGTGTTACATTCAGTTCGACATTCATTCTTCTGTTTACCATGTTCTTCAACAACAATTTCTCCTTCTTTAAAGTCTTGAGCCACATCTGAGGTGTAAGGTTCAATTTTGTCTGGTACTAAAGCATCTGAAGAGCCAGATTCTGGTGCTTTTTGTTGGGAACTGCTGTTGTCGAGTTCTTTAAATTGTTCAGTATTTTCTAGGAGCTTTTCCACTCTAACCTCTTTTGCTTCAAATGCAATATCTTTAAAAACCTCAGAGAAAGTGCCAAATTTATATTTTTCTCTCTCAAAATGGAAGCTTACTGAACCTGTTTCACTTTGAAAAGACTCAAGGTCTATATCAGAGCATATATCGGAAGAACAAATAGAACTGCTTCCTCTTGCTCTTTTAAGTTCACGCAACTTTTGCAGTTTAGTCTGTATTTCTTTGTCTAACAGCTTCTCACTCTCAGAAACTTTTCTAGTGTGACCTTTTTTACATTTGTCACCAGAAAAAATCTTTTCAAAGCTTATCGTTTTGTATATTCCTTTCTTAGGATATTTGCTTTGTGAAATTTGTGTTTCCCTACGTTTATCATGTGGAGATCCAACACACTTGAGGTCAACTTTCAACTTGCTTTCCCTTTTCTTCTGAACTAGAGTATCTATGCTTTCATGAGTTTTTTCAGAGTATCTCACAAAATCTAAATATTTGGGGTTCTGCTCTTCTCTTAAGGCTACAAGCAATGATGCTGTGCTCTCAGATGATCCTTCACTATTTATAGCAAATATGCGATAGCTGCCCGAATCTCGATCATCTACACTTTTAATTAACAAACTACAGTTATGAATGTGCATTTCACTTTCAGTTTTAATGACTCTACGTGAATCTCTACCAATAGGTTTGTTATTGTGAAACCAAGAGATTTTTGGCAATGGGCAGGCAACTAGTTTACAGCGAAAAACTGCAGGCTTTCCTTCCAAAACTGATCGAAATGTCAACTTTTGCGTGAAGGAAGGCTTTATGAATTCTGACCAAGAACCAATAGAGGATGTCCGACTTGCACATCGATTAGACGAAATTAGTCCATGATCCAAATAGTCTTCTGTATCTGAAAAAGCACCTCGTAATGCTCTTCTGTTTTCATTTTCATTTTCAGCTTCCTCACTGAAGAATAATTCTGTGAAAGATGAAATCTATGGTTTAATAAGAGCTCACCTCACCAAATATTTGAATTTAAATATGTATTTTTTTAACTATATTTAAAAATCATCTAAAGTCATGCTACATAAATTACAAATCCAGAAAAATATTCACTCACCATATTTGTTCGAATAAACGCAACGCCTTGTTCTTTTTTAAAGTTTCTGACACCAAAATCGCTTGCTGTATGTTCCTTCTTCAACTGTAGAAATTTCTTCATTGACAGACAGGTAAATCTCAAAATTGTTTTTTGAATAACATTTTTTTGTGTATGCATAGCTGTCCGGAAGTTTTAGTGGGTTTAAAATTGCAGATAAATGTCTTACCTGACTTGCAGACAGCAGAATAAACGCCCTTTCTAAAGCTTGTTTGGATGTGAGTACATTTTTTTTAAATTAATACAAAATTGTATCTGTTGTATCGTAAAAACAGCTACATTTGAATGAGAAGGCGTTTATTCGAACTAATACAGCCACAAAATTATTATGTTATGCAATAAAAGCAAGCAACATTGATTATGCACGGTACTAGATGCCATCTGCAAGCCATGTAAGGCATTTAATGCATTGTGTTTTAACAAAAAAAATAGACAAAATAAAACACAAAGCAACAAAATAACAGTGCATTTCTGTTTAAGACATACCACCTTTTATTTTACTTTTTATCATGCAAAAAATGCAAAAGTTGAAAATTGTGGAAAATCTTAAGAGAAAGTTGTATGATGATGTTGTTAATCGACATTTCTGAAATGTTTAATTCATAAAT
Organism: Lithobates clamitans; assembly: GCA_037952925.1. Lineage (NCBI taxonomy): Eukaryota > Metazoa > Chordata > Amphibia > Anura > Ranidae > Lithobates > Lithobates clamitans. Next base: position 10,059,427 of record JBBGZY010000014.1, read on the forward strand.
GTAATTATATATACTAGGAAACTAACTTCATGCACATTTTGCAACAATGGAAATATAAATTACACGTTAAAAATACTGTTATATATAAAAAAAAAACAGAAAACAATACCTTTGCTTCACAGATGCTCCCCGAAACATGAGCTAGTTTATAAACAATATAACATCTATGATATGAGTTATCTTTTAACATACCTTTTACTTCAAGTTCAATCTGTTGTTCTATCCTTTCTTGAAGAACCTTCTCCAGAGCTATGTAAAAAAAATATATATATTTTCAGTTTTTATTTTTATTTTTAACGTTTTTTTATACTTTCGAGTGTAAGATTTATACTTTTTTGAAGACATAGACTGGATTGACAATACAGCAATGAGCAAATCAAAAAATATCTAGTTTCTAATGTCCATAATGTTGCAAAAATAAATGTAATTTATTGATGTTTACACATAATTAAGCCCACATCATAAGGCTTCTCTCCCTATAAAAGTCATATTTTATATTATTTAGTCGACCCTGAAGCATCTAACGAGTAGGGCCCTCTGATTCCTCTTGTACTAAATTGTATTGTAACTATAATGTCTGCCTTCATTTTGTAAAGCGCTACGCAATCATTATATAAATCCTGTATAATAATAATAGTAATCTCAGAATGATATCAAATGTAAGACAACTACATTCTACATTAATGCAAGCCCTAATGTAGCTTCTACTTAACCCCTAGCTAATTAATCCTGGGAATATGTGTGGAATGCATTCCATAGAGAAGAACTACAGCAGAGCTTTGGCTGCTACAGGTAAACTTGGCAAAGGGGAAATGTTCATGCTGATTTCACAGAGCTTGTTTCATTGCACCAAAAGCTAAAAAATAAACGGTTGGACTGTCTTTCACAAAAAAAGAGTTTAAAACAGAAAATTAGATTTGCCCATTCCTGTAACATATAAGTTACACTCACACTAACATATAAAAGACATGCCATAGGAGTCTTAAAGTGTGGAGTGTTGTATTGGCACCCAAATATCAAAGGTGGATGTGTCAGTCTCCAAAAAGACTAAGCTGTGTATGTGTATAATGCATCTGAACATGCCTTCACATGCCTCATACTGAAGTGGAAAACAATTTAATTAATTGTCACATGTAAATATTTTTATATTGTCGTCCATTGCATACAGCGATATGCAAGTATTCATAGGTGGAAAGAACATGCAGTTGCCAACCTGTCACTGTCAGATGAGTGCTGCATTCAGCTTGTCCTGCTGCATTAACTATTTTGCATGTGTATATGCCACTCTGCTTTGGAACAATTTTCAACAGTTTTAAGCTGCAAAGCGACCCATCATTTCTTAAAAGACATGTAGCCGACTCATCAACTAGAAGTTTGTTGAAGAGCCATATAACACAAGGAGCAGGAATGCCCTTTATAACGCAAAAGAGGGAGACATCTGTGCCTTCCTTTACAAAAGTTTCTGGGGGCAGTTTTTCAAGAAACGCTGGCACTACAGCACAAGAGTCTATGAGTTCTTCATAAGGTATGACATCAGGGAAGTATTCTTTGCTCTTTTGCCTCTCAGGTCCTGGTGGCCTTTGTGATGGAGTTATTGATAGGCTGGAAGTTTTCATGGTGGTCTCCTGTTTGGCTTCATAAGAACTCTTAATCTGAATTTCCTTATGAGTTGTAAAGCTTTTTTTATCTGATTCAATAGTTAGTTGTGCTACTGCCTTGGCGGTGGCTTCTTCTGCTAGGCAAGAATAAATTTATGAAAGTGTTAGTTAAGATGGTTTTGGAATACAATGCATACTAGTACAGACAAAGATCGACTAGATTGGCTGTTTCTGGCAGTGGTTAGTATTGTAAATTTGTATATAAAAGGGAATCAATGGTTCCTAATATTTCTATTTGTTGTTGTTACTTTGTGTATATTCAATGTAAAGTCAAGTTATAAGCATAGGACTGGCCATTTTTTTAACTTACATGTATAATACTTATGAAAAAATAAATAAATGGCTAAGTGCCGGTTCACACTGGGACGACTTGTCAGGCGACTGACAAGTAGCGTCCCATTTTGTACAATGGAACCGTCCCAATCGGAGCGACGCAAGTCGCTCCAACTTAGAAAAAGGTACCTGTATGACTTTGGGGGCGACTTGCATTGACTTCTATACAGAAGTCGTTTTGCAAGTCGCCGCTCCTGTCGTGTCCAGGTCGCCTGAGACAGTCACGCTGCAAGTCGTGCTGCCTCAGTGTGAACCGACACTAAATTGTGTGAAGGAGCTACTGTTGTTTTTTTTAACTCATGCTCCTTTGGGAAAAGAATAAGTAACTGAGAAATAAAACTTTAAAAAAATAATAGGTATATGCAGTATATATAGATAAATAAATAGCTAATCTAACTTTATCATTATAAAATATATTCAAAAAGTATTGGAGCTGAAAGAAATTTAGTCTTTAGTCTAAAGCTATATTAAAAAAAATGAAAACATGATTCTTTAGTAAGTTTTGGCCCTAACTGTAATAACAGTCTAAGTAAGTTGACTATTTGCCATGCAGTAATCAGCTAATGCTAAAGGTATTAGATATGTTTAGTAATTGCTACAGCTTTTTCATTCTACAAATAAATGAAGTTAGAGGGGCCTCCTCTGTACAGATCTTTTGGGTTTGATAATTATTTGGTATTTCATTGTAAGAATGACCAAACAAAGTCAAACAAGGTGAAAAGAAACCATCATACTTTTTATTTGGAGCATACTAAAACAGCAATATTAAAATAGCCACCTTCTACGGTTAGTACTGCAGTAGTTGTCTTCTCTCCAAAGGCATTAGAAACTGTGCAACTGTATGTGCCTTGATCTGTCAACTGAACATTCTCTATAGTAAGTAACATAACATTTCCATTTTGAGATGTTTTCACTCTTGTTGTGTCTTCTATGGTTTGGTTTTCATGTTTCCAGGTAACTTCCAAATTGCCTTCTTGCACAGCACAGATAAACTGGGCTACTTCTCCAACCTTCACAGTCATGTCATGGAGTTTCAGCAGTATCTTCGGTGCTTCATCACTGTCTTCTTGCACCTCAGCTTCAGTTTCAGAAACCTGTTCTTTTGAAGTTTGGGTGATGGTCTCTTTAAAGTTTTCTTCTTTTTTCATTGAGGATGATGCAGTTACAGTAGAGCTTTCAGAAATGCTTTCAAAAACCTGTGCAGCTTCTGCTTGAACTGATTTAAATTCTTTTAAATATACTGTGGCTTCTGATACTGACTGAGTGCTGACAGATTCTGTTACACTTTTCGCAGAACTTGTAAAGCTTTGACTAACTACGGATTGCACTGTGTAATCAAGTAAAACAAAAAAAAAGAAAATTAACAACTAAATTGTCCATTGGTCCTTATGATAAAAACAAATAGGTTGATCAAGAAGACGTAAACAGATCACTTGAGAATAACGCATGCCAACTTGCATGCTGGTTTACAAAAAATGACAAAGGATGAAGAATTGGAAATTCATGCTGACACAGAAGGTTGCATCTTCTTTCGTTGTCGCTTTCCAAAATTCTGACAAAGAATGTTCTTTATTGATCCAAAGTAAGAGTGACACCTGCTTGACTACTGGATTGAAATAATTTGGATATGTTAGATAATTTAACTAAAGTTGGCTCAATGGGTTAACTTTACTGCACCGTAGGTTCAAATCAAAAATGTTTTCCAACAACATTGCAGTGATATGCTTTAGGTAATGTTCTAGATACTTGGAAATAATAATGCAGGTAAAGTAAATTTGTGAAGTGAAGAGATTAAAAAATGTCCTGTAGTACAACTGGTAATATGTAGGTGATAAACTTAGCAAAACAAGAGGTGAAGTAGTGCAAGTAAAATGGAAAACTTCCCAAAACAGGAGGTGAACAAAATAGAGTGAAAAATGTTAGTAAGAGTGTATACAAAAGTCTCAAAATAAACTGCACTAGAAGGCAGGGCTTTACCTTCAGAAGTTACTGTTAAGGTAGCTGAACAGGAGACTTCACCAGCACTATTTCTTGCTTTGCAAGTATAAACCCCAGCATGCTCTATGAATGCATCAACTATAATAAGTATAGCAGTATTTGTAGACTCATCAAAATGAAAGACAATATTTTTGGATGAAAGAATGGCCTTTTGGTTGTGAAACCACCGAATTTCTGGCTTTGGCAAGCTGGAAACACTTGCTACAAAACGTACTGTTTCCCCACTCTGTACAGCACAACTAGAAATAGGCTGGATGAAGACAGGAATTTGAGCAACCACTTCCTTCTTAAATGACCCAGGCGAAGAAATCTGCCACTGGGGATCGGTTGTTATATCCACATAATGTTTAAGGCCTAAAAAGAAGCATGTCAAACTTTATTTGAAACATTAGCTTTTATGAATGTGTAAATTATTGCAACAAGATGGACTAATATGTATGTAAACTATTATGACTGAGGCAACCCTAGTATACCAAATTACAATCATACAAAGTATGTGTAGGCAAACATAGCTAAAAATTTTGATCCAGAGTACAGAAAATAGTCCAGTTCTAAGGGATTCAAAAAACCATTAGACTTTTCATGAAATAATAAGCTACTAGCAATCATCACAAAATGCCTTGATGTATTTTGCATGTTTGTGCTTACTGATAAGGGGCCTTAAGTTTAAGTAAAAATGTGTGAAAACTGTGAAGGTGATTTGTGATGATTGTTGTATAACTTAAAACTTCAATAAAAACCTGCGGATTTCCAAAATCTTATCACACTGGAATGTTTTTTCTGCACCATGGGGTGCTCTGCAATCAGGCAAAGACTGAGGTCTGAATAGATGTCAGAGAGGAGATATGCTTTTTCTAATGCAGTAGCAGCATATGAGTTGAATTGATCTAAAAATGTTGATGTTGACGCTAATGATGGAATTTCCTTTAACATTTTCTTATGTTTTTTTTTTAGCAAATCATTTATAAATGAGTTCTACGTTTGCCTTTTTGTTTTGGCTTTCGTGTGACACAGAAAGACTGCACCTTTGATATATACAATAAAGAAGATGTAATTAAATGAGGGATAAGAGTGCATAGCAGAGAAAAGAAAAGAAAGGAAAATGAAATGACAGTGGACAAGGAAAGTAACACTGACAATGGAGAAGGAAAATGATGTGACTATTCCATATTCTGGACAAGAATATGTATACTTTAACTAAAGACAAAGATTCCATTAGTGGACTTGGTTGTCAATGAAAGACAAAGACTATATTAGCACAAGTTGTTAAATGGTCTACATATATACTGTATATATTACACTAATAACACCTGTTATGTATTTACCTTCCAGTCTGAGATTTGCAGTGCAAGACACTTGACCAAGAGAATTGCTTGCAGCAAAAGTGTAGGTGCCTTCATCTTCAGCATAGGCTTCTGCAATCTCAAGTTGATATGTGTCTTCAAACTGAGTCATTTTAAAGAAGCGAGATGGCTTGATCTCTTTGTCTTTGCTGTACCAGGAGACCTTCAAATCTGTGTTATGGCAAAAGAAGAGAGCATGTGATTACCTTACAAAAGATACAAGACTTTAGCAAGTAATAATCTTATAATGCAATTCATAAGTAACTTGTAATACCTCCTCATGAATTCTGAAGTAAATGCATCACTCACCACATAATAAGGTTATAATTATTAGGTATTATTATTCTGTTACTAAATATTGAACAAACCTGTGCCAGAGACACGACACTGGAAGATTGCAGGCTGTCCTTCAGCAGTGATTGTATCCCGAAGAGGTGTAATGATCTCGGGAGGGTAAGCTGGTGCCTCTAGATCTGGGGACACTACTTCTGGAACTAAAATAAATGAGTCAAAATTATTCACAACACATATACTTTTAAGTCAAGTGTAGACATCTTTGCATTTCTGATAACATGTAACAGATATTTTTTTGTCAAGCTTGATTTTATAATGTAAGAAACCACCACTATAATGCTATTTATGTCAATATACAAAACAAATAAAAAAGACCAAGAGCTGTTTACCTTTTACAGCTCAAGCAGACTTTGTTAAAATATACTCAATTGAAGATGGCATACCTGCATTTTTGTCCCCAAAGCAGACTCGCCAAAATACTCCATTGTTGACATCCTTACATTCTGGATTCTGCAGGACACAGCAGCCATTGGCACTCACCTCTACCAATGCAGGAGCAAAAGTGCTTTCTTTTTCAAAAGCCAAGCATGCACAGTGAGTGCTCACTCTCCATCTCTCTCCAAAGCTGAGCTCAGCTGATGCTGGAATAGGCAGAGAGAACAAGCATTGTGCATGCTTTTGAAACAGCAAGTGCATTTGCTCCTCGGATGCTAGAAGGAAGTGTCCTGCAATTAACCCAGGATGTAAGGATATCAACAATGCAGTCTACACGAGGGGCAGAAATGGCCTAGAGGTATAGCATCTGCATCTATGTTTTAACAAATGCATCTAACTCTATTTTAACAAACCTCACAGCACATTTAAATGTACAGGGGCCGCCTTTTTGCATTTTTCAGTTTCTGTAAAAGGTGAACTTTATAATCCACTACAACCAAACCACATTACCAGGGTCTGATAGGAATGGCTTTAGGGATGTCTTAATTCAAGCCAAAATCTACAACAACTAGGATATAAATACATACCAAAAATACAAACTGGTGAGTATATATTTTAATTTATAATTTTCAAATGTATCATACCTTCTACTGTAAGCGTTGCAGAGGTGGTGGCCATTCCAGAATCATTGCTGGCTTCACATGTGTACAGAGCAGCATCCTCAGGGAAAGCCTCAATGAGCAATAGTGTATATTCTTGCCCGTCATGAAGGAACTTGCACTTAAAACCAGGAGACAGCTTTGTTGAATCTTTGAACCAAGCAACGGTTGGTTGTGGCTTACCAGACACTACGGTACAGAAGCGAGCTGGTTTGCCAGATTCCACTTGCACATCCTCCAGATTTTGTATTATAACAGGAGGCTCTGGAGCTGTTAACAAGAGAAAGCCTCTGTTAATGGGTCATAAAGTGTATCATTAAGTGAACAACTGACACTACTATTATTGTTTTAAATGATTTATTTAGCAAAGTTGAATGCTTCTTCATTGACCTTAATATTTATTCTTAGGAACCATACCTTTTAATAGCCTAACAAAAAAATGTTATTTCGCTTATAAAAACTAAGGTGAATATTCATTTTTGAGATACATTAATTACTCACCATTCACATACAGTGTTACAGAGCTCCTATTTCTTCCAGCCAAGAAAGTGTATTCTCCACTGTCACTAATCCTGGTTTCGGTGATGCTTATGCGATGCACTCGTCTTTCCACAATGTACTCATACCGTTCTTCAACATGGAAGTTGATATCGATGCCATCCTTTAACCAGCGGCCATCTACATCATCCTCATTGACCTCAAACTCAACCACAGCTCTCTGTCTCTCAACAGCCTGAAAACAATAAAATTTAACTAAATATAAAAAGCATTCTAAAAAAAAAAAATTGTTACAGCTTTGCAATCGCTAGAAAATGTGACTTTTAACATTAAAGTATTATCTTGTGTCATGTGGACAAAGCACTGTTTTTTTTAGGTAATATGATATTGATAAATGCCTACAAAAAAAATTACCTGAACTTCTCTGCGAGTGGATGTGATGCGGACATCACGGCCTTCAACATGTAAGTTGGCTGTGGACATGTTTCCACCAGCAACCACAGAGTACTGCCCAGCGTCAGACATGCGAGCAGAGGGAATCACAAGACGGTGAACATATCTTTCACTCTGAATCTTCACCCTGAATATAAAAAATAAATAAAAATAAAAATAAAATTTTACTGCACTGACTCTGTTTAAAAGTAATTGTTTTATTACCACAGAATGGTTATCAAATGTGGAAAGAAAGCAGATACCTGTCAGTAATCTGAAGTTCTTGGCCATCTTTCATCCATTGAACAAGCAAGTCAGGTTCAGAAATTTCACACTCAAATGTTGCTCTCTTCTTTTCAAGAACTTTAATTTCCCTAATTGGTTTCCTGAATTCAATATGACGAGCTAGAGAGCAACAGAGAAGAAGAATTAATTTTCAAAATAGTTGATGTTTGTGGGTAAATTGAAACAAGATCATAGATGGCTAGTCATTTGTTTTGCTTATTAGTTTACTAATATTAATCAAAATTTATAAAAAGAAAGATACAATGTTTAAAAGTTTTGCATTTGTAAAAATAGCATACCTTCAACATATAAAGTAGCTTTAGAGACTGCATTTCCAGCAACAAAGCTGTATTCTGCAGCATCACCAAAGTGAACATTTCTAATAGTAAGAGAATGAGAATATTGTTTGGCTTTTATTTGGCAGCGGTCTGTAGATTTGATTTCAACACCATTCTTCAACCATTTATAAGTGATGCCTTCATGGTTTACAGTCACTTCAAAGGTAATGGTATCTTTTTCTTCAGCATTGATGTTTTTCAACATGGATGTAATCAGAATTGCTGTAAAAGTCAAGTAGATTTCGTTTTAGCATCAAATCTCATTAATTCAATTCAAATAACACTTCTGGGTTCACATTAAGGTGTCCATTTATGAAACAGTGAAAAAATTTCACTGCTTCATTCTCCGGCATTCACAGAGGAGATCGTTCTCCTCTGGATGCCAGTTTATGAAGCTTTGCAGATCGCTTCTCCTTTGGAGGAGTAAAGCGATCTACAAACGCTTCAAACAGTGGAGAACGGCCCATGATACTGGAATCTTGTGAGACTTTATGAGATTGCAGTACCAGAAATTCACAGAAACAATGAGATGTCAGTTTATTAAGCAGTGATAAATTATTACTGCTCAACACACGGACAGACGGCATGGTTAATGCGAAAAAAATAAAGATTCCCCCTACATTATATATATATAAATATATATATATATATTATATATATATATATATATATATATATATATACATATATATACACACACACACACACACATGTTATATATATATACATATATATACATACACATTATATATTATATATATATATATATATATATATATATATATATATATATATATATATATACACATTATATATATATATGTATATATGTATACACATAAATATAACAGGGGAACATGGTTACTGTCTTGGGGGGTCTGAACGAGGTATAAGGAAGTTAATAATCTTCCTCCTTCCTCCTCAGATCCCCCAGGATTCTCTCTTCACTCCCTGATTCTCCACCTCTGAGCTGGTGAATCGGGGAGGATGAATTCTGACACAGATCGCCAGTGAAGCGCTGAGATCGCAGCTTCATAAACTGTCCGTTTCTGTGTCAGTCAATGAGGATTCTCAGTGTGCGGAGATCATCGACGGGAGAACATGTTCAACTTTGTTCTTCCCCATTATATCTGTTTCATAAACTGTTTATGGACTGTGATCAGTGGCGATTCTCGGGATCACTGCTGTTCACTGCTTCATAAATGGACACCTAAGCCAGGTACACACTACAGTTGCACAAAAAAAACTGATAGCTCCGGCCGGAGTAGCTGTACTAACAATGCAAGGTTAGTCCAGCGATCTCCCCCGCTGAGCTGTTGTGTTCTAACAGGAGGGCAGCCCCCCACCAGAACACTCCGATCAGCACTCTCTGCTATTGGCTGAGAGCACTGATCAGGAGTCGGTTGGATGCTGTTTTTCTGAACGGCCAGCTTCTGTCGGACAGACAGACATACACACGGGCCGTATGTTGGCTGTTTTTTTTTTAACCAGTTGTTGTCTCCTGACATTTGGCCCGTGTGTATGGGGCTTTCGTTTAAATGCTAAAAACATGAGCTAACCAGTTTTCATGAACCCACCCCCTTTAAGCAGCCAAACTGGTTAGGTATTCATATTAAAGCTAAACTCCAGTCACATACAAACACCATTTAATCCGGTTATGCATTCTCTAAAATAAAATTATCTAAAATATCATTAGTTTTATTTTACCTAAAAGTAACCTAAGCACATTAATCTATCTTGATAGCAGCTTCTTGTAATGCCTTAGCAAAAAAGAATGTGACTAGAAGAGGAAGGGGCAGCACTTCAAGCCAGTCAGGGCTCTTTTTGCTTTGCACAAAACAGCTTACAGGAGATAACAGCAAGAGGATAACCTCATCAGTGTGTGTTCTTCTCTTTCATTAAATACCTTAGACTGGCTGGGTACGGGACTTTGCTTTATTGCCCAGCTGGTTTACAATCTTGCTATACTGCTGTCTGCAGCAGCATCTATATCACAAGACTGGCTGAACAGAATAACAAATACTTTAATAGGTAAAGCAATTCATGTACTGCATATGCATTCAACTGTATGTCTATTTTTTTACCTGAAGTTTAGCTTTAAAAAAAACAAAAAACATTTTTTTTATCACTTTGTGACCTCCATAATTTGATAAAACAGTTTGCCTTTATCAGAGAACGCTAGTTAGCTGTATTTGACTTCTATACTTTTAAGTAAGACCCAGACCATGCATGCTATAAATGAGTATTATAAAAGTGTCATAATTCTTTATCTTTATATCTGCTCCTGGCCAGACAATGCAAAGTATCAGTATGACTTCTAGGGACTAGCATTTTCAAAAGAAGCCCAGCAATGGCAGCCTACATAATGTTTTCATGGTTAGTGCACTAAAATTCTGTTTCATTCACAAACAACAAATGCAATAAATAATGATAATGGTAGTAACAAATTTTTAATAGTATCATTATGGCCATTAGAATACATTTTAGTATTTGGTTAAGGATATTGTGAAATTGTATAAGTATGTACAGTAACTAAAATGGACATTTGTTCTCTTTCAAATCATACATACGTTTCACAGTAAGAGTTGCGCTGACTTTGTCATTTCCACAAACAAAGGTGTACTCAGCAGAATCTTCACTACTTGTGTTCATGATGATCAATTGATGAAGTTTACCCTGCACCACAATCTTAAACTTCTCACTCATTTCAATTTCAACTCCATTCTTCAGCCATATGGATGGAACATTGAAATGAGACACCTCACACTGAAATGAGGCTGTTTTGGTTTCAGGGACTTCAATGTTCTTCATAGTCTTTGTAATATGTAATGCTAAATGAGAAAAATAAAATGAATTCATTTAACATGGCAGAAAGTTCTAGAAGTCAATTTCACTTACACAGAATATTTGAGAATGCCATACAAGGTCAATATTCCTGCAGCAAAAGGCAGCACAGAAAGGGTATGAACTTATTACAAGACCTTTATCTCCACATACATGGAACATTTGGCTTTTTAAAGGTATATGTTACTAAAGCTAGCATATTAGAGAAATTGTGACAGAATATCATAACTAAAATGTGCTTACTCTCTACAAAAAGTTTAGCTTTGCATTCCAGCTGTCCGACCACTGCAGTGTATTCTCCTGCATCTTCAGCAGTTACGTTCTGGAAAACGAGTTTGTGGACTTTACGCTCTGATACAATCTGATGCTTATCACTTGGTTTCAGCTCCACATTCTTGAAAAGCCATTTCACTGGCACAGTGTCATGGGAAACACTGAGTTCAAATGTAGCTGGTGTATTTTCTAGAGCTGTCACATCCTTGGGTTTTTTAATGATTTTAACAGCTGGAAAATAAAATATAAAGCTTAATTATGGCATGCACTAACAATTATTTTTTGAGTTGAGTTTTACATGGCATATTCATGCAGACAAATGAATGGACTGAATTGATTTCATCAGACTGTGCTGTTCTATTGGTAAAAATGATCGTGAATTTTAAAAAGAATTCCAAGAAGTATGGAATCTCCTAATTGATTGTAACCCTTTCAAAATAGTAATCTGAAAAGATTTTCACTCTTCTCAGCATCAATTAGATAATGGTGGCATCCCTTTTGGTTGCATACCTTACATAAATTGGAGGACTGGAACACAACTGATATGTTTTGGTTTACAGTCATTCAAAACACCCTATTAAGTAGCAGGTGATATATGGAACTGCAAATCCCTTCTCTGAAACCGAGATAGAGATCTAAAAGATAGAAGATTTACATTTTTTCAGAACACCCCCTTGAACTTCAGTGACTTACTTTCAACATGAAGTCTTGCATTTGCTCCAATTTTGCCAAGCTTGAAGCTGTAAACAGACTCATCTGGAACAACACAATTTTTGACTCTTAAAGTGTGCACCGTTCCATCAACTGTGATTTCATACTTGTCATTGGATTCCAGTTCAATTCCATTTTTAATCCACTGGGCGCCTTTAACATCAGGGTGAGTAAGTTCCACACTGAATATAGCATCTTGTGTCTCTGTCACAGTCTGGTTTTTAAGTGTCTTCTTGATTTTGACAGCTAGAATACATCATACAATAGTAATTTATAAAATGAACATCAAATGCAAAGATTTTCACTGCAAATGTTCTGATCATTGAAATCCATAAAATTGTCTTGCCCTACTGTTATCTTCTTCCCTTAAACATATATAATTTACATATTGAGACTTGATAAATTATGTTATGTACACTATATTGCTAGGGCCACATTTTAAATCACATGCTTTTCTAGGTTCACCCTATGGCTATGGCCTTATTTGTTCAGTCAGTCACTTCAAAGTACCATGTATACTATGTATGCATGTATTTTACATGTTATAAATGTATAAAAAGTTCATAGAAATGTATAGTGTATTATGACCTATTTTCTATGCCTACGTATTATGCGCAGGACAAACAGAAATAGGTAATTCATTCATTCATTTATTAATTTGTTGTTAATTTATTTTTAAAATGGTACATATGATACATTTCATATGACCTTTTTTATTTATAACGTCCAGCTGGCATATACAGCTCTAGACTCAAGTTTACATGTTTACCAGGCAAATTTTAAATCTTGTCAGACGCGTAATGTGTATATGCTCCCAGCACATTGATCAAGCTGTTACCAACAGCCCTTTGCCACTACTTCTGATCCAGAGCATATCGGACAGACTCCTGTCATGAGAGCCAACCACTGCAGTTACATGATATTGAAATAAAGGTAATAAATCCCACTGGTGTTAAAGGGTTAATGAAAACGCCTAATGTTTACAGAGCTTAATGCTTGATGATAAGATTACACACAGAGCTAAATGAGTCAGTGGCGTAAGTTTTCCCACCTCTCTTCTTACTAGATTTTGCTCTGTACAAAATAATAATACAATGAAAAAAGAGACAGTGACTGCTCTGACCCGTGTTTAGAAAACCCACAATGCCTCGGCTACCTTGTTGATCCTGCCAGTAGCATATGCTTGACTCAAAGATTAAGCCATGCACGTGTAAATACACACGGCTGGTACAGTGAAACTGTGATTGACTCATTAAATCAGTTTGATAGCTGTTTTCCTATGGGTGTGCCCTGTATTCATTTATTTGCAAAATAATAAAGTGTTTAAAAAATATGTACTTAGTTCTTATCACAATAGACAAGTTTTACCCTATTTGTTTTAATATGTTTGTATATGTTTTGCTTCACTAAATGCACGACAATACTTTATACCTTTTTTACTTTTCTATTTTCTGTTTTAATTTGTTTTGATATTTAAAAGTGAAATAAGGAATTCAAAAAATATATGAACTTGGAAAAAATAAATAAAACAAAGCTAATCAATTCTTACCTAATAATCTAATTAACTTTTCAAATGAAATCATAAAAATAACAAAACAATGGAAAATTAACATACTTACCCTCAACCTTCAACTTTGCAGAAGTCTTTGAGGTTGCTACTTGGTAGGTGTATTCGCCTATATCTTCAAGCTTGCTAATAGGAATTACAAGCTGTCTTTTTCTTCCTATAGATTCACTTTTGATGCTGTCAGTGAAACTTATTGGCTTTCCTTCTCTCAGCCATTGTCCTTTAGAGTCTGGGTTAGCCACCTCACACTCAAAAACAGCTTTCTGAGATTCAGCTACCGTGAGATCCACGAGTGGCTTGCTTATAGCTCCACCTATAGAAGCAATAAGGAAGAGAAAAAAATTCATCAACTCTGAGGTTAAGTGAATGTATACACTGCGTTGGCCTATAGTTCTAGAATTCTGTCAATACCTGAAACAGTAAGTTTCCCACTAGTTTGCTGTTCTCCAGCAAAGAAGGTATATTGGCCTTCTTCATCCTTCATCATGTCTGTAATTGTCAGAGTGTATATCTTGCCCTTGGACACAATCTTGTATTTAGGGCTTGGTTTGAGTTCTTCATTTTTGAAAAGCCACAAGGCATCAATTCCAGAATGGGACAGTTCAACTTCCAGGGTGACATTTTGTGTCTCAGTGCATGTTTGGTCACTCAGTCCTCTGATAATGGTAATTTCTTAACGAAAATAAAGGACAGGGTTAATGTATTACTTACAAACTGGAAAAATGGGAAACAAGGCGGACGCTTTCTATTAAAAAAGCACAAAATGTGAAATTCTGGAATTTATTCTAACAAAATAGGGACTTAGTGTCATTAGGCATGAGTTAAGGAAATACAGTATTTGTATGCTGAATAGAAACCTGGCAGTTTGTACTGAAAATAAAAAAAAAACATTTTGGAATGAATGGTAACTATGAGTAACACTTGTTTGCCATGCTTTAACCACTTGCCGCCAAATCACGAACCTGTACATCATTTAGCTTCAAGTGGTTGTACTGGAGAGAAGCCTACAGCTGCAGGCATCACCCTGGCACTGCTGTTGGAGCTGACGGTCTGCTTTCTTGTGATAACAACCAATGCGGCTAAGCAGTCGCTCGACTATTATTACAAGCAGTGGGAGGGGACAGCCCCCCTCCTGCTGCCTTCCGCCGCTCGCCCGGGCTTTACCATCCCACCGGGAGGCCCAAGCCACCATCCGGCAGATCTGCCAGTTGCCCAGAGATCTGAACAAAGTGTAAACCGATTTCGATCGGGTCTCGGATGAAGCGTCATCATGATATCACCTCCGGTTTTCTGGCACCCTAAAGGAGCCAGTTTTAAAAAATCAAAAGTATTCAAAAAGGCAGATCTTGGCATTTTGAATACTTTTCAGCACAGAGGAGGGGTTTGGGGTCTTATAAATCCCAGATCCCTCCCTGAAGAGTAGCTGTTACTGCATATTACTGTCAGAAGGGATGTTCACATTCCTTCTGACAGCAATAAAAGTGATCAAATAAAAAAAATGTAAAGGGCCCCATACGTAAATCGCGCCCGCAAATATAAACAGTGTTAAAACCACACATGTGAGGTATCGCCACGATTGTTAGAGCGAGAGCAATAATTCTTGTGCAAGACCACCTCTGTAACACTAAACAGGTAACCGTTAAAAATGTTTAAAGCGTTGCCTATGGAGATTTTTAAGCACCGTAGTTTGACGCCATTCCACGAGTGTGCACAATTTTAAAACATGACATCTTAGGTATCTATTTACTATGCGTAACATAATCTTTCACATTCTATAAAAAAATTGTGCTAACTTTACTGTTTTTTTCTTTTTTTATTCATTAAAGTGTATTTTTTCTAAAAAAAAAATTATTGTGTTTGAAAGACAGCTGCACAAATACAGTGTCACATAAAATATTGCAACGACCGCCATTTTATTCTCTAGGGTCTCTGTTAAGAAAAAAAAAAAAAAAAAAAAATATATATATATATATAATGTTTGGAGGTTCTAAGTAACTTTCTAGCAAAAAATACTGATTTTAACTTCTAAGCAACACTTGTAAGCAACAAATCTCAGAAAAAGTATCTAACCACTTGAACATGGTCTTCAAGTGGTTAAATACTCGCTTAGTGGGAGTCTGATTTTATGAAGTTGAAATGTGTATGGGATTTCCAGTAAATCTTGAATAGATATAATTAATTTATTATTTTACTTGTCCACAAAAAGACTTACTTTCCACAGTAAGGTTGCAACTAGTTTCTACTTTTCCAATTATAAGTTTGACTTGTCCTTCATCAGAAGCATGGACTCTTGAGAATACAAGTCGTTGCTTGGCTCCTTTGGCAATAGCTTGCACACGATCATCAGGTTTGACAAGAACATCATTTATAGACCATTTAGCGGAGGTCATATCAGGAACTGAAACTTTACATTCAAGTACAGCCTTTGTTCCTTCTATGGCATGAACATCTTTCAGAGGGATGACAATCTCAACACCTTTAAAAGGAAAGACAACAGTCAGTAGAAGAAGGGATACCATAGTAATATTTCCTTTGGACTTTTACACTTACTGTAAACAGACAGCCGCCCAGATGTGGAAAGATCAAGACCTGGGACTGTGAAAGTATATTTTCCAACATCATCAGCAGTAGCATCTTCAATAAGTAACATGTGAGACTGTTTGTCAATTACAATATGGATGCGATCACTAGGTTTGATCTCCTCTCCATCTTTAAGCCAGACGCCTTCTGCATTTTCAAGGGACAGTTTGACCTCAAGTTGAGCAATGTCACCTTCGCATACTTTCTGGTCTGAAAGTCCTTGCAGAATTGATGTAGGACGAGCTATGGATAAGAAAAGAGAACCATTAGAACTAGCTGGCATCTATGGCAATAAAAAGTACTTAAATCTGTAACACAAACTACTTACGTTTCACTTTGAGCTGTGCAGTGGTCTTCTTCCCAGCAACCACAAAGCTATATTCTCCTTGATCTTCCTTTGTAACATCTTTAACAGAAAGAACATGGCGCCCTCTGCGGGAGGTAATCACATATTTGCTGTTGGACTTTATCTCAGTATCACCATGATACCATTTACCCTCTGTGTCTTCAAGAGAAACAATGCATTCCAGTTCTCCAGTTAGTGTTTCTGAAACTTCAATGTCCTCAAGCTCTCTAGTAAACTCAACAGGGGTACCTGCAGTACAAGGACACATGTTCAATTTCGTGGCTTAAAAGCATCCTATGTTATCAATTTCTTTAAGCAGTTTAGTTAGATTAAAATAATGGTTTCTCTTACCTTCAACTATAAGTTTGGCAGTTGTTCTCACAGATTCATCTTCTTTAAGGACACAGCTGTAATCCTCATTATCTGACATATCAATTGTGAGCACAGAAAGGAAGTGGACCTTCCTGTCAGAATGCATTCTATACTTATCACCAGAGTGAATCTCCACACCATTCTTGTACCATTTCACTTTTATAAATGGCTCTGATGTTTCACACTCAAAGGTGGCCATAGTGTCTTTTTCTTTTGCTGTCAGATCTTGTAAGTCTTGTGTGAATGTTATCAACTGTTTACCTTCAGGTAGAAAAAAGATGTCATACCACAGACCAGACCCCAAACTCTAATGTTAATAATATAATTAACACTTAGATAAATCTTACCTTGTACTAGCAAGAATGCATGGCTTGAGGTTTCTCCAGCTACATTGATGGCCTTCACCATGATGCTTGCAGAGTCTTCAGCCACAACATCTCTAATGACTAGTTCACACACATTATCTTCTGGCCAGTACCAGTAGATACGATCAGACCTTTCAACTTTGACACCATTTTTAAACCACTGGCATTCTGGGTCTGGTTTTCCCACAACCCGAACACGAAAATGAGCTTCTGCACCTTGGGCAACGGTTTGACTTTGAATTCTCTCAAGTATCTTAGGTGCTTCCATACTTGGGGAAAGCTCAATTCTGTCTGGTTTGAAAGTTGGAATTGTGATTTTGCCTTCAGCTTCAAGGGCTTTCTTTTCTTCCTCAGTTAGTTCTTTAGTAAAATGAAGAAGGTCATCTTTTGTCTTTTTAAGCATGTCTTCATATGCTTCATCTTTTCTGCGAGATTTCTGTTCAACTGCGGTAATAGCTTCATAGTACCCTTCTTCGGTTCTACGCTTAAATTTACTGCGTAGTTCTTCTGATTCTTCGGATATCTTATCATGGGTAACTCTTTCAGCCCTTTTAAGTTTTACAAATTCTTTTGACCCTGGTTCAGTCACTTTTTTAACTTCAAATGGAAGTTTTCCTGCCTCAGTTGCAGGAGGAGCAACTTTTGGCTCATGTGTTCTCCTAAGAACTGATCTGAAATCTTCTTTCTGTTGAATTTCTAGTTTCACAACATGTTCAGTAACACCTTCAGGGTTTTCAGCTGTGACCTTCACCTCACCAGAATCATAGGATTTACAGTCAACAATTTCAATGCAGTATATGCCATCATAGCGGAGTCTGAATCTTTTGCTTTTACGGATTAGCTGTCCATTAAGGTACCAGTTTACTTTTGGTTGAGGGTATCCAGTAACACGGCAACGGAAACGTGCAATTTCTCCTTCATAAACTCTTGCGGGTTCAGGGAACAAAACAATTTCTGGTTTTTGTTTTTCCTTTACATCTTCTGTGACTCCTGCAAGTGCACCTTCATGGGCTAGCCTTTCCAGCTCTTCAATTTTCTGCATACCTCGCCTGCCTTCTGGCAACTGAGATTCTTCAACAAGACTCTTCTCATCTTTTACAATTAAAGTTGCAGAGGTGTGGTCTGTTCCATATTTGTTAGTTGCCCTACATGTAATAACACCACTGTCTCTAGGGTAGGCTACCTCAAAATCAAGACTACAGTATCCAAATTCATTCACCATACGAAGCCTGTTGGCAGCCGCCAATGGCTTCCCATCATGGAGCCATTCAACAACCATAGTTGGGTCTCCAATTGGTGTAAGACGGCATTCAAAGTGTGATGGACCAAAACGTTTTAGCCTTACTGAAGTCAGCTTTTTCTTAAAGAATGGTTTCTGTTGCTTTTCTTTGTCATACAGATCTCCTTCTTCCCACTGTTCTTGGCCATAACGTAGATGAAGTGGCTCTAGCTCTGGTGCTGCAATCTCCTTAGCTTTGTAGGTGCCCTTAGGAATGATTAGCTTTCTTTCAGGTTCAGGTTCAGCAAACTCAACTTCTACATTGACTTTGCATCTAGTAGTGTCACGTCCAGCTTTGTTAATGGCAGTGGCAGTATACCATGCAGAATCCCGTGTGACTGTAGATTCAATCTTAAGTGCTGCTTGTCCTTTAGCTCCTTCAATTCTGTAATGAATAAAAGAGAGTTCATGTTGTATGAATCATTCATTTGTGTTCTCTATATTATAAAGGTCAATATATATTATATTAATCAATAAAGCATATGACTTTTGTACTTACTTTATATTAGGAAATTTGTGAGGAGCAACAATGTCACTGTTTTTCAGCCACACAATATCTGGGTTGGGGTTACCAACAGCTTTTACTGACATTTCCAGTTTAGATCCTTCTTTTACACTCATATTCTTCAGTTTCTCCACAAACTGTGGTCTTTGCAAGTGTTCCTTTGCTGCAGAAAAAATACATTTTGCATTAGACTTTAGCAATCTCTTTATCATAAACTGAAGCTCATTTACAGTTCAGAAATAATCTTACCATCTACAGTCAATGTCATGGAGACTGAAGTTTTTCCAGCTCTGTTTTGAGCAATGACTGTCCATTCTCCAGAATCGGTTGGCATTGCTGGGACTACAATAAGGGATTGAGTTCCATCTTCCTTTATAACAATTTTATGTGTATAGTCGTTGATTATTTGCTGACCTAAAAAGTCAAAGCAAAATAATTAGTACATATATTTCAGGATTTCTTTCAATACCACCTCCATTATATACAGAATATATTTTTCTTTATCGTACATCATGGGACACAGAGCAACCATAATAATGACTATATGGGTTATATGCCACCTACTGGTGGATGGACACTGGAAGATAGTCAAAAAGGAAGTCCACCCCTATATAACCCCTCCTACACAGAAAGGGCTTCAGTTTTTTCGCCAGTGTCTGTAAGGTGGAATGGTCACTGATGCGATACCTGTGCTCTTGGAGCATACTTGAAGGTCTAGACAGTTTTATTTAGGATCATGGACTTCATTCGGATCCATTTGGAAAAGCTATCAGCCAAAATGGATGGTACCCAAGCCTGATTGGAAGGAGAAAAGATTCCTTGAGGTTTGCCTGTAATGCAGCCTTACGGCGTTGGACCCTGCGTAATGGAACCCTGTGCAGTGTTTGTTCTGACCAAGGTGCTTTCCTGCAGGGTGCTATACTGGTCCAGGGGAGTGGACCCCACATTAAGGGGTACCCAGTTCCTGAAGGTTTTTTATGACAAAGCTCACCGTGATGGGTGAAGATTTGACTCCTGTTATGTTCAGAGTCCTGCAGCAGGAATGGTAAGTCCTGCATTTTTGCAGTTTCTCGTTTTAAAAGAAGAAAAAAAAAAGAGAGAGATCTGACTGTCTGTTCTCCCAGTGGCCACTGGGGGCAGTGTGCTGTTTAATCATGCTGTGTACTTCTTAGTCATGGGGGCTGCTGTTTCTCCTCCAGCCACTAGAGGGCACAAGCTCGCTCAGTATGGCCTATTTTTATATAGGCAGGAAGTGGAAGGGCGACCATGTTAAGAAAGCCATGTGGTCGACAGCTTCCGCAGAGCCTCTTGAGACATAACACCAGCCAATGGATACTAGTGAAGTGTGAGTACTTACTATGGAAGAAATGTGTGGCCAGATAAGTCATGATTATATACTGCATACTTACTGCTATATTCGGGGGGCCTGTACAACTGTAAGTCGATACACTCCTAGCAGTGCACTTTAAAGAGTTGGGTCTCCAGAATACTGTGCATTTGGCACAAAAATAGTATGGGGCCTGGTGCAGTTGAACAGGTGCATACTTGCAAACTTCAGAATAAAGTGCATTTGGTCTGCAGGAGCTTACTTTTAGGCTGAAGCAGGAAAAGGCTGCATGACATGCACATGTGCTAAACTAGCAAAAACTAGTATGGGGCCAAGTGCAGTTGGGCAGGTGCAGCATAGTATACATGCATGCAAGCTTGTTGCCTAAATGCATGCTTGAATAAACACATGTTTTGCATAGATGTTGCATGCATGCATCCATACATACATACATACATGTGGCATAAGCACATGTTTGGAAGATCATGGGCATCGGTGCACTTGAAGGAGTTGTCTCCAGAATAGCATGTTTTGGGGCTCCCTTTTCACACTTGTGCGATTTGAAAGTTGCGCATTTTTGCGGCAACTCTAATGCGATTTTTCAGCGACGTGAAGCAGTGCCTGTGTAATTTTGAGGTCTACGGATCTCAAGTCATGCCAAGGTCGGACCAGAGTGGCGCAGGGGCTGCTTTGAGGTCGCTGCGACTTGAAGTCGCACGGATGTGAAGGGTACT
Source organism: Lithobates clamitans (assembly GCA_037952925.1). Taxonomy (NCBI): domain Eukaryota; kingdom Metazoa; phylum Chordata; class Amphibia; order Anura; family Ranidae; genus Lithobates; species Lithobates clamitans. The sequence goes on from JBBGZY010000014.1 coordinate 10,080,603, forward strand.
TATTGGAAATCATGGGGTTTGACTGGTCAGGGACCTTGCAGTCCCAAGTCAGAGGACGGGTCACACAGATGTGGAAGAGGCCTTAGGCTGTTGAAGCAGCATAGAGGCTGCATTGGGTTCCTATGTACTTGGCTAATCATTTACAACCTGATGCTGCTCCTAAATTAGTAAATAACTAAAAAACAAACAGTATAACTCTGTGGCCATTACTGTCTGGTGAGCGCTTTGATATACCACTTCGGGTGAAGCACGAATAAGACAGCTTGTGCACTTTATTTTCATGTGGTGATTGGATCTACTAAGAAGATTGTGTTTTTGATCTGTATCAATTAGAGGACATTTATTTTTGCACTATATTCACTTTATTGGCCTTATATAATTTATTGCACATGCACTGTTGCACTTTAATATATGACAGAGTCAACACGATAAATATCCATCTAATATGCACTAGTGATGCACCCTATACTGTTTGCTTACTTGGCTAATCTTGACTTTAACTAGTATGGGCCTAGGGGAAGCATAGTATACATGTTTGCTTACTTGCATAGAACACAAGCCTGCATAGGCACATGTTTGCAGAGGGCCCCGCCTTGTGGCCCCCGCGCCCAGCATGCAGCCCCCCAAGGCTGGCCACGACGGCACGTCTGCGTGGACGCATGTTGCATAAATGCAGGGTTTTTTTAAGCATATGTTTGTATAGACGTGTGGGCATAAGTGTGTATGCATGTTGCATAGATATACGTGTTTGCATGGATGCATGTTTGCATAAACACATGGTGCATAGACATGTTTGCACAGATGTCTATGATGAAACACGTTTCATAAACGTATGCTTGCTTATTCTGTTAATGCATGTCTCCATGGGCGTATTACGTAATTGCGGGTTTGCATGGACACTCTTTCGTGTTTTGCCTAAACGCATATTTGCTTAAGCACATACCTATATGCTTTCTTAAACGCATGCCTCCATAAATGCATATTGCTTAAACGCATGCTGGCATGTTTTCATTTGTACTGCATACTTATATCCTTAGTTTAAACTGCATACATATGTGCTTAGTTGCATTAAACTGTATACAAATGTGCTTATTTACATTAAAGTGTATACATATGTGCTTAGTTGCATTAAACTGTATACATATGTGCTTATTTACATTAAACTGTATACATATGTGCTTATTTGCCTAGGACTACATACATATCTGTTTATTTAACTAGGACTACATACAAACGTGCTTATTACCTTGAGCTGCATACACAGATGCATGAATGGCAAGAATACTTGTATACCTGCATGGTTGCATACCTGGGTACCTGCATATTTACATACTTACGGGGTTGTATGCGGGATACCAACATTGTCTAGGCCTGCATCCTTGTGGAACTGCATATTAGTTTGTCTAATACAGTCACCTTATTATGTATCTATTAGACTAGCTAAATGACTTCGAAGGGTGCCACCGCCCTCAGGTTCAGTGGTCTGGCAATGTTCACTTCTCCTGTTGGACCAATGGCATCAGGGTCATCAGAGCCACTGTGGTGCCTGATCTCAGATCAAGCCCGCTTAGTACTTGGATGGGAGACTGCCCAGATTTCTCTCCTAAGTGAAGGGAGCAGTCTTTGAGGTGGTTGCTCCTTCCTTAGCCGATTCAGTCTCTGCCTTGCATTGGGTCTTGGAGCAAAAGTTATGGGCTCATTATTGGAAAACAATTAAATGGTAGCAGCTTCAAAACTGAATAGAGACATGTAAAGGAAATTTGTAAGTTCTGTATTTAATTGTATTCTATTTTGTATGTATTGCGCGTTGCCCTCACTGTGCACACAGCACTAATAATGTTTTCATTACATGTTTGCATTCTTTCGAGTCCTGATTAGAATTAGTCTGCCTATGTTATGCCCCTTGTTACCATAAATGTACTATTGTAAGATTAATGTGATACCTACTTAATCATCATGACCTCTCTGCAAGAAGTAGATTGCAGGGCCCATAATCATCCAGAAACATAGCTTCATGTGGCGGGTTGTTTCCAGCCTCATCAAAGATTTCTGTAATTGCAGTGGAAAGTCGTCTGTTTTCTTTTTTGTGACCATCCTTTGGGCTGGCCCCAGCTTCTGAGGTTCACAAAGCTCCTAGCTCCGGTGCTGGACTTGCTAAAGATGCAGGGGGTGTCAATCTCAGTATACCTCAATAACCTTTGCTCAGAAAGCAGTTGGTCCAGATTTTCCTTCGATACATTTTGCAGAAGGAAGCTGTATCTTTGTTGAAGCACATTCCTTATGTACATTCTTACTCCAGGTCTTGGAGAGGATCATTCTCTCTCTCTGTCTGGAACTTGACAATCCAGGCATTGGATTGCTGGAGGGCTCTGTTCCCGAGGTATTGCACAGCTAAAGATTGGTGGTTGATGGTTCGGAATTTAGAAAGGTTGAATTCTTCCTTTCAGGTAATGGAAGATAATAACCACTGTTGCCAGTTTCTCCATTTGGTTTGAGGGTGGCTACAGTTCAGTGGACTTGGTCTCCACAGGAGAATATACTGCTCATAAATATCTTTGAGCTTTTGGCCAGTACGCCTTGCTCTGGATTATGGTACAAACCAGTTGTAGGTTCTATCCGGGAAAGCCTCTGCAGGGGCATATATATCAACCACCAGGGCGGCACCAAGAGTCACGTGGCTCAGTAAGGTGAACCATACAGAACAGAAACCACACAGAACAGAAATGGGAATTCTTCAAAAAGACTGTTTGGGACCTCACTGCAAAGTATATTCCCACGGGCAATAAGTTTAAAAGGCTAAAAATAAAACCTATGTGGCTCACGGTCAAAGTTAGAAAAGCTATAAACAATAAGAAAAGAGCTTTTAAAAAATATAAAAATAAAGGAACACTAGTGTCGTTTAAATGTTACAAAGCATTTAACAGAATATGTAAAAAGGAAATCAAGGATGCAAAAATTCAAAATGAACGACAGATTGCAAAATATAGTAGGACAAACCCCCAAAAATTCTTCAAATATATTAATAGTAAAAAGGTCTGAGCATGTAGGCCCTTTACAAAATAATCTAGAGTGGGTGACTGGGGACAAGGAGAAGGCTAATTTATTAAATACTTTCTTCAGCTCTGTGTATACAAAAGAGCATGGGGGAGCTTATGTCCATAATGGGGGTGGTATTGACACAGCCCCGAATGATCCACAATGGCTCAAAAGTGATATTGTCCAGAAATATTTAGACAGAATAAAGGTGGATAAAGCTCCTGGACCTGATGGCATCCACCCACGGATCCTAAAAGAATTGAGCTCTGTAATTTCAAAGCCATTGTATCTAATTTTTAGGGACTCATTAATGATGGGAATAGTGCCACTGGATTGGCGCAGGGCGAATGTGGTGCCTATATTTAAAAAGGGAACAAAGTCTTTATCAAGTAACTATAGACCTGTTAGTTTAACTTCTATAGTCGGGAAGATACTGGAGCATTTAATAAAAGACCACATAGATGAGTTCTTGCTGGAAAAAAAACATTTTAAGCAACAGACAGCATGGATTCATGAAAGACAAAAGTTGTCAGACAAACCTGATTTCTTTTTATGAAGAGGTAAGTAAAACCTTGGACAGAGGGGTGGCTGTGGACGTGGTATACTTGGATTTTGCAAAAGCGTTCGATACAGTTCCCTACACACGGCTCATGAGTAAGGTAAAGTCTACAGGCTTGGAAATATCAGTTTATAAATGGATAGCAAACTGGCTAAAAGACAGAATTCAGAGAGTAGTGGTTAATGATTCCTACTCTGAATGGTCTAGGGTTATTAGTGGTGTACCCCAAGGTTCATTGCTGGGACCCTTACTCTTTAATATCTTTATAAATGATATTGGGTCTGGGATCAAAAGTAACATTTCTGTCTTTGTAGATGACACCAAGCTATGCAGTGGAATAACATCCTTACAGGATGTCTCCAATTTACAAGCTGACCTCAATGCTCTGTCTAATTGGGCGTCTATGTGGCAGATGAGGTTTAATGTTGAGAAATGTAAAGTTATGCACTTGGGGGCTAAGAATATGCATGCATCATACATACTAGGGGGAGTACAACTGGGGGAACCCGTAGTGGAGAAGGATTTGGGGGTTTTGGTAGATCATAAGCTCAATAATAGGATGCAATGTCAAGCTGCGGTTTCCAAAGCGAGCAAAGTCCTTTCTTGTATTAAGAGAGATATGGACTCCAGAGAGAGAGATATCATTTTGCCCCTGTTCAAATCATTAGTAAGACCTCATCTGGAATATGCAGTTCAGTTTTGGGCACCAGTTCTCAAAAAAGGATATCAGGGAACTGGAGAAAGTGCGGAGAATGGCAACCAAACCGATAAGAGGCATGGAGGAGATCAGCTATGAGGTAAGATTAAAGGAACTGAATTTTTTCACTCTTGAGAAGAGGAGAATAAGGGGGAAATGATCAACATGTTCAAATATATAAGGGGTCCATATAGTGAACTTGGTGTTGAGTTATTCACTTTACAGTCAACACAGAGGACAAGGGGGCACTCTTTAGGCCTAGAGGAAAAGAGATTTCATCTCCAAATACAGAAAGGTTTCTTCACAGTAAGAGCTGTGAAAATGTGGAATAGACACCCGCCAGAGGTGGTTCTGGCCAGCTCGGTAGATTGCTTTAAGAAAGGCCTGGATACTTTCCTAAATGTACATAATATAACTGGGTACTATTTATAGGTAAAGTTGATGCAGGGAAAATCTGATTGCCTCTTGGGGGATCAGGAAGGATTTTTTTCCCCTGCTGTAGCAAATTGGAGCATGCTCTGCTGGGTTTTTTTTTATGGTTGAACTAGATGGACTTGTGTCTTTTTTCAACCTGACTAACTATGTAACTATGTAACATTCTGTCTGGGACAGCACAAGGACTGTCTCTATCATCCGTGCATATTCAAGGTATAGAATAGTGGCAAAAGGACATCTACATCTTATATCCGGGACGAGGGTCCCACTGGCAATAGGGGTAGATGCACTGGTAACACCTTAGGGACCAGTTCTCCCTTATTTGACGCTTCCCTCTGTTTCAACTTCTCCCACATCTTTTACGAAGAATCCGGGAGGTGGTAACACTGATAATAGTGTTAGCCGAATTAGCCCAGGAGGACTTGGTACACAGACATACCGAGTCTTGCGGGGGTCGCTTTGTGAACACTCCAAGTCTAGCGGGACCTAATGGTCTTGAGTCATGTATCTCAGCACTGTTGAGCCCCTGGAAGCCAGCTTCGGGGTACTTCAATTACAGGACTTGGAAATATTTTTTGCCTCGGGTGAAGCCAGGAAGTGGCACCGGCAGAAATATGTGAGTGGGAGATTTTCTCTTTCTTTCTCCAATCGGTAGGGGAAAGGAGACTGGCCTTAAGTATCATTAACGGTCAGGGCTCGTCCCTATACATTTTTTTCCAGGGGTGGTTGTTTCTCACTTTCTCACTCATACTTCATACAGTGTGTAACGTAGACAGTCTCGCCTGTCAGGCCATTCTTTTGTCCTTGGGACTTGAATTTGATCTTGACTGTCCTTGCAGAGGGCACTTTTTGAACTAATCGAGAGATTCTGTTAGTCCTTTATCTCGGAAGGTGGCTTCTTTGGTTGCTATCACTTCACTACGTGGAGTGTTAGAGTTGGCAGGTCTTTCATGCAAGGAGCTGTTTTTGGTCTTGCATCATATTTAGGTAATGTCGCATCCTCATCCATTTTTGCCTAGTATGGTGTCTGGTTTACACTTGAATCAAGACAATGTCTTGCCTGCTTATCTGATCCTCAGTTGGCAGGAGTTAGATCACTGCATACTCTGGAGGTAGTTCTGGCGGTCAGAATTACTTGATTTGTCGGTACAGGTCAGGAATCCTGGTTTGTGCTGCCAGTAGACCCCGGGATGGGCAGGAGGCATCCAAGTTAACTATTTTTCATTGGATTTGCCAGTTATTCATTCGAGCCTATGGCTTGAAAGGGCAAGGTCCTCCACACCCTTTTTTGGTAAAAGTGGTCGCTACCAGGTGTGTGGGGGCATCTTGGGCCATCTGCCATTAGGTGTTAGTGGCTCAGGATTTAGGTCTTTTGTTCATACATTCACAGATTTTTACCAAATAGATATCAAGGCTACAGAGGATACTGCTTTGGCCGCAGTATGTTTTGGGCGGCAGAAGGAGTCCTTCTCAGGTGGCAGTTTCTGTGATTGTGTCTCCCTCCCCTCAAGGGCATTGATTTAGGACATCCCATATAGTCATTATTATAGTTGCTCTGTGTCCCATGATGTACGATAAAGAAATTAGGATTTTTCTGTCATACTTACCTGTAAAATCCTTTTCTTAGAGTACATCACGGGACACAGAGGTCCCTCCCATCTTTTTTTGGGATATTCATTGCTTTGCTACAAAACTGAAGTCCTTTCTGTGTAGGAGGGGTTATATAGGGGAGGACTTCCTGTTTGACTTGATCTGCCAGTGTCCATCCACCAGTAGGTGGTGTAAAACCCATATAGTCATTATCATGGTTGCTCGGTATCCTGTGATGTACTCCAAGAAAAGGATTTTACAGGTAAGCATGATGGAAAAATCTAAATATTATCCTGGCACTTTGTATGTAAGCAATAATAATAATATTAATAATAATATTTAGTATTATGTGATATCCTTGCAGTTTAGAGACTCTATTGATAATATGCTGTCATTTTAAGGATGATTTTGAAGAGAATATCTTGAGCTGAGTTAGTTATTAAATGCTGCAATGGAGAAAAGCAGTAAAAAAAAATAATGTTTTTATCTTTTTTTATAATTAAAATTTATTTATCTAAACCTGACTTAAAGTGGAGGGCCACCCTAAAAAAAAAATAGCATAAAAAAAAAAAACATTTGAAAAAAAAAAAATTAAACTTACCTAAACCCTTGTTGCTAGGCAGTCTTCCTAATCTGCCTCTTTCTATTCCACGGCGTGTTATGCTCCTCGATGAGCGGCCCCGTTGCCTTCTGGGAACTGTGTGTGTTCCCAAAACACCACGGGGCCATTCACAGAGTGCCGCGCCGCAGGCGCGTGCGCAGTAGGAAACTGGCAGTGAAGCCGCAAGGCTCCACTGCCTGTTTCCCTTACTTAGGATGGCGGTGCCGGGACCCGAGAGCCGAGGGACGAGTCGGCCTCGGGCGGCCGACATCGCGGGCACCCAGGACAGGTAAGTACTTATTTAACTTCCCTGGCGGTATGATTCTTTCGGATTTTAGGTGCTGAAAGCGGTACAATTATTTTGCATGGAAATTTGGCGTTTTATATTGTAGGTCTGTAATTCTTAACAATAACACACTTAAATCTGTCCAAACAAGAGTCTAGTAGATATCCCCGGTATGATAAAGTTTGAAACACAAAAACATAAATTATAATATAATAAATAAAAAAAATAAAAAAATAAAATAATAACAATAAAATAAATTTCCCCACGATTCACTATCGCTCAATTCTGCAAGTGTTCTAATTTACTATCGCTGTTTTCTAGCTGATCTAAAGCTACTTTTGACGTAAAGAGACACTTTTTGGTTGCTATGGACAATCTCCAGTTTCCAGGCAGAAAGAACAGTATATATAACATAAAACTGCATGCAGGGCATGGGCCAAAGCACTGGGGACAAAAGGGATGTGAAATCATTTCATACAGTACTGTTATCTGTAAGATTACAGTACTGTATGTGTTATGATTTTTACAATTTTTTGAATTTGCCGCCAGGCTCCGCCCCCGTGCATCGCGACGCTCGCAGGGAACGGAGCCTGGCAAGGAGAGGCTTCGGAGGAGGACACAGCCCACGGACACTGCGGGGGACATCGCAGGATCCCGGGGACAAGGTAAGTAAAGCCACACCAGGATCCTGCGATGTAATCCCGAATGTGGCTCGGGGTTACCGCTAATGGGACTGAAATTTTAACCCCGAGCCACACTCGGGAAAACCGCCAGGGAGGTTAAAGTCAGCAGCTACAGTGTTTGTAGCTGCTGACTTTTAAATTTTTTTTTTCAGTGACGGAATCCCGCTTTAAAATAAATGCCCTATTTTTCAAGAACAAAAGACAATAATATGTTAGGATAGACCACATAGTTATTTGGTACAAACTTCAGACAAAAGCCTGAGAAAGTTCTGAGAGTTAAAAGGCTTAAGCCTCGTACACACAATCGGATTTTGCGCCAACAAAACTGTGGACTTTTTTCCGAAGGGCGTTGACCCAAACTTGTCTTGCAAACACACGGCACACAATTGTTGGCCAATAATCACGCATGTAGTGACCTACTACATGGTTTTTCAGCTCTTTAGCGCCACCCTTTGGGCTCCTTCTGCTAATTTTGTGTTAGTAGAAGTTTGGTGAGTGTTGATTCGCGCATTCCTTTTCGCACTTTTCATTTAGCGCTTTTAAGTTCACGTTTTTCAGTTTGCGCTTTTCATTTTGCGCTTTTCAGTTAGTTTCTGAACGGCGGTTCGTCAACCAGACATGTTCTGGAATCGGAGGCGATAACGTGTTATTTATTATTGGCCTTGGAGTTATTGCTTTAACATTATTTTTGGGTTGAAAAATTATTTGATTTGGTATATTTTCTATACTTTTGGATGCATAGAATGCACTTTTTGGTTAAGTTATATTGGCAGATAGCATGTCTAATTTTATTTGTTTTCTTTAATGCACAATAAAAAAATTGTGGAGAATAATACTTGGCTATGTGTTTTACTTTAAATGACATTTTGGGAATAGGCAGTTACATTTAAAAAAATAAAATGTAAAATTAACAAGGAACACCAACATAGCTGTATCTTTGATCTTAAAAACTACGGGATAATGGTGCTGCGGTAACTTGCCCAAATAAAAAAAAAAGCATAATAATATTATTCTTGATATCACTAGAAAAAAAAGCCATTAGTATCACCAGCAAAGCAGCTTCATTATCATCCCATAAAAGAAGAAGAGAAAGTGTGCTGCATTTCGAGATTTCATAATTTGCCACGTCACGAATGCTAGTTTTCCATTACGAACGCTAGTTTACAAGACCAACCACTTCTGGCTCGTCCTTGCTTTCGAGCATGCGTGTTTGTACTTTAGACCTTTGTCCGATGGACTTGTGTACACACGCTCAGAAAATCCGACAACAGACATTTGTCCGCGGAAAATTTTCAAACCTGCTATCCAACATTTGTCCGCGGAAAATCCGACAACAATTGCCTGATGGAGCATACACACGGTTGGATTTTCTTGCCATCAGCCTGTCATCACACATTTCCCGTCGGAAAATCCGATCATGTGTATGAGGCTTAAGAGGGATTTAAGGTGTGAGGACTTGGATGGTTAAACACTAAAGATAACTTCTGATTTAACCCCTTCACGCTGACGTAATACAAGTATGGGGCCTCCGGCTTAAAGAGGTTGTACCGGTGTGATTCATGCAGCTGCACGCATCACTCCAGTACCGTTTTTTAGAGCTGAAGGTTGGCTTTCTTATGATAACAATCAATGCGGCTAAGCAGCTGCTCGATAGTTATCACAAGCAGTGGGAGGGTACGTCCCCCCTCCTGCCGGGAGGCCCGAGCAACCAGCCGGAACTTCTACTGGATCAGGTCTCTGATCTAGCATGACATCACTTCCAGTTTAATGAAGCCTTAAAGGTGCCAGATTCAAAAAAATGACAGTATTCAAAACAGCAAAACTTGGTGTTTTGAATGCTATTAAGTACAAAGGAGGGATTTGGAGTCTTATAGACCCCCAATATCTCCAAAAAGAGTAGATGTCACTGACTATTACTGTCACAAGGGATGTTTACAGTTCATCAAAAGTGATCAAAAATTTTTTTAAAGGGACAGTGGAAAAAAAATAAGGAAGAAAATGTTTTTAAAGTGCCACATCCCTCTGTGCTCGCGTGCAGAAGCGAACGCATACATAAATCACGCCGGCAAAAGTAAACAGTGTTCAAAACACACATGTGAGGTATCGCAATCATTAGAGTGAGAGCAATAATTCTAGAACTAGACCTTCTCTGTAACTGTAAACTGGTAACCATTAAAACATTTGAAACCGTCGCCTATGGAGATCTTTAAATACCGTGGTTTGTTGCCATTCCACGAGCGTGCTCAATTTTAAAGCATGACATGTTAGGTATCTATTTACTTGCCATAACATCATCTTTCACATTATTCAAAAAATTGAGCTAACTTTACTGTTTTGTTTTTTTTTTAATTCATGAAAGTGTATTTCTTTGAAAATAATTGCATTTAAAAGACCACTGGGCAAATACAGTGTGACATAAAATATTGCAATGATCGCCATTTTATTCTCTATGGTCTCTGCTAAAATAAATATATATATATATATATATATATAAAATGTTTGGGGGTTCTAAGTAATTTTCTAGCAAAAAATATGGATTTTAACTTGTAAGCAACAAGTGTCAGAAAAAGGCTTAGGCATGAAGGGGCTAAATTCTTAAATGTTGATGTTTGACATGTTTGCCATAATTCCAAGATATATTATTTACCATTGTGGAACCAAAATGTTTCTGGCATTGGTCTTCCAACAACTTTCAGGTCAAATCTTGCAGTTTGTCCTTCAGCACATTTGAAGGAGGCAGGTTTCATCACAAATACTGGCTTATATAATCTCTCCAACTGGGACTCATCAGTTTCATCCAATCGGCGAGCAGGTGAACGTGCAGGAGAGCGTCCAGGGGAGCGGCTTGGTGAACGTGGAGATACAGACCTATTCAATGTAAGTGTTAGAAATCAATATTTATTCATCTGTATTATACCTAAACTAGAACTATTGTTTGAGCAAATAATACAGTGGTATGGATAGCCATTCTTCAGACAGAGGTGAGAATTAATGAATTAGTACTAATCAGGTATACACCATCCCACAACTGCAGGAAAAGGTACTTTACACAACAGTAATTTAGGTCAAGGTATTCATAATTATACTAAGTCAAAGAAAATAACAAAAAACTATCATCTAGTTCAGTGGAGATTAAGTGTGGCCCCTGACATCACCAAGTAATTTTTATTGAATCTAATGTACAGAAAGCTGTCAGGGACTTCAGACATGTGACAGGGGATGGTAGAAACAGGTAAAAGTTTGTTGGAGACTGGGCCACATTTGATATTTTTCTTGGCAAGATGCATTATAAAACATGTGAGGGAAAAAATAAAAAGGGATAGAAAGCACAGAAAAAAATAAGATAGTGTGAAACAATAAAACAAATAATTTAACTTCAAGAAGCCAGTCTTAAAAGGAATAATTTTCTTCACTGGCCTGAGTAAGTATCCAAGAAGGGGAAAAACAAACTAATGTTTGCAGGGGGCTTTCACAAAATATGTGCCAAGGGGCCGCATATTGGCTACCAGGATCTTGTTATACTTCACATATGAGAAAGAATTAAGTCAGGCAACTTTGTAAAAATGCATGATGTGTGCAAGATAAACTATGGGGTTGGTTTACTATACTGTACGAACACTCTGTTCACTTTGCACAGGAATTTTCAATTTGTAAGGAATTTTTTCCTTAGCTTAGTGAATGAGATGAAGCTCTGCTGACTTCCATCATCCAATCATGTGCAAACAAATATACTGTTTATTTTTATTTTCCTTGCATGTGATTGAGTATTCTTTGCAAAGTGAATTTTCACCTTATTCACTAAGCTAAAGAAAATTTTCCCTGCAAAGTGAAAATTCTCTCACAAAGTGAACAGCCTGTTTACCTTTAGTAAATCAATCCCTGTGCATTATAAAAAAAAATGAAAAGACTTTGGCCCCTTTCAGATGGGCATTCAGAACAGATCTGCCTGCCAGTTTTTCAGGGGGACCTGGTTAGAAGGTCCATGCATTACTATAACCAGGCAGTATTATTGGTGTGCATTCTTTCCATACAGACCCTAGAAAGTATAAAAGGAAAATATTGTAGTGTAAATAGTTCTATGTTGATATATTTTATTATTATTATTATTTTATTTCAGGTACTTATATAGCGCCGTCAATTTACGCAGCGCTTTACATATACATTGTACATTCACATCAGTCCCTACCCTCAAGGAGCTTACAATCTAAGGTCCCTAACTCACATTCATACATACTAGGGACAATTTAGACAGGATCCAATTAACCTACCAGCATGTCTTTGGAGTGTGGCAGGAAATCTATTATGCATAATAATTCTGCTACCTGAGAATACAATCCTTCAGCATTCCATAACAATCCTATAGGTTAATTGTGAATATTATTTACCGTATTCTTTTAACAGCCTCTGGAGCTGGCATGTAAGGTGAAACTCCAGTTGGTGCAGCAGGCTCCACATACAGTTTTCCTGAGCATATGGAATTCCCTTTAACATTGCTGGACAAAGCAGTGTAAATACCCTCATCTTCAGTGGACAAAACAGAGATGCGCAGACTAGCCCTGCCATCTTGCAAGGTTTCCATCTGGTAGCGGCCTCCATGCTTAATGCGTTTCCCGTCTTTGTACCATGTTATCTGCAAAAATGACATTGCACAATATTCTCAGTAAATCTGTGTGAGATACACAATATCATTTTCAAGAGAGGTTTTTGTAGAACAGCTATAATGAAATCTCTTCATTTGAAAGTGAAGTCTGATTAATCTACATACATTTTAATTGCCATAAATGACAGGCATTTGATAGAGGCAGTAATCTGAAAATGTTTGTTGTCACTAACGTTTACAGAATAAGGAATTGTGCAATCAGATTTAAGGGGAACAAGAGTTTTATTGACATTTTCAGAGGTATACGTTAAAGTAATTTTTTAACGTAAATAATTATATCAATGTGTGTTAGTAGTTCAAACACCTTATTTCTATGTATAATCTGTAACTGTACATGTACAAGGGGTTAGCGCTATTTGCTCCTTACATACTGTATATAAGTGCTTCTTTCTGGTTGTGCCTTGTTTTCTTTTTGGTTGTGCCTTGTGATTCTTTTTTCTCATTGTACATCTACCAGATCGCTAAAACAATAGAGCCTATTAATCCTCTAAAGACTTTAACCACTTCAGCCCCGGAAAATTTGCCCCCTTAATGACCAGGCCATTTTGTTGCGATTCGGCACTGCGTAATTTTAACTGACAATTGTGCGGGCATGCGACTTTCCTCACAAATAGAGCTTTTTTTTGGTGGTAATTGATCACCTCTGCAATTTTTTTTTTTTTTTTTAGCGCTATAAACAAAAAAAGAGCGACAATTTTGAAAAGAAAAACTATATTTTTTTTCTTTTTGCTATAAAAAATATCCCCCAAATTTAAAAAAAAAACAAATTTCTTCTTAAGTTTAGGCCAATATGTATACTTCTACATATTTTTGGTAAAAAAAATAGCAATAAGCGTATATTGATTGGTTTGCGCAAAAGTTATAGCGTCTACAAATCAGGGGCTATATTTATGACATTTTTATCATTAATTTTTTTTTTTTTACTAGTAATGGCGGTGATCTGCGATTTTTATTGGGACTGCAACATTGTGGGGGACAGATCGAAAACTTTTGACATGTTTTTGGGACCATTGACATTTATACAGCAATCAGTGCTATAAAAATTCACTGATTACTGTATAAATGACACTGGCAAAGAAGGGGTTAACAGTAGGGGGCGATCAAGGGGTTAACTTGTGTCCTAGGGAGTGATTCTAACTGTTGGGGGATGGGACTGCCTGGGTGAGGAGACCGATCATTGTTCATACTTAGTATGAACAACAGACCAGTCTCCTCTCCCCTGACAGCACGGAGATTTGTCTGTTTACATTGACAGATCTCCATTCTGTCTCTGTGTGGAGCGATTGCAAGTGCCCGGCGGTCATTGCGACCACCGGGCACGCACATCGGCTCCGGTGGCGCGCGCCCTCTAGTGGTCTGAAAGCGAGCTGACGTATAGCTACAACGGTTCGCCCAGGGGAGCCAACCTGCCACAGTATAACTGTGGCGGCTGGTCGGGAAGGGGTTAAACACACACATGCTTTTGGTATCAAGAAATCATGTGATCTAAGCCGCCTTAGCTTTAAGTTACACCAAAGAGCAACTTTTTTACAAGTTATTTATGGTATGTTAACATGTTCCCAATTTATTAGTATGAATTTTAATAACAGGTTCATTAAACTATATGTAAACCCTTACCTTGTAAACCCATTTCATTTAAATTAGAAATTAAAGGCAAAACATTTGTGTATACTAATAAAAAACATTATAAATACCTTTTTTTACTTTTTTTTATTTTATGATCACATAATATCTATCTGCTTGGTAAGTTAAAAAAAAAAAGTTCCTGTTGATATATCCAGAAATCTTTAAGCTAATAACGTCCTTGTTCTCTGCCTGTGCAGACTCTTAATAATTGCATTGCTTTCAGGTATCTTTAACTACTTGCCAACCAGCCACAGTATATATATTGTGGCAGATCAGCACATGCAGGCAAAATCACGTACATGTAAGTAATTTTTCCTGTTTGGGCTAAGGAGAATGCTGAGCTCCCAACCCGCACCCCCACTGAAAAAATGGATTACAGATCCCAGTACTCAGGGCCCGGTGATTGCTATGCAATAACATGATCACAATGTCAACAAAGCTGTTATGAATTAATTAATTCAGCTATCACATGGCACCTGGGCCAATCACAGCACCCTGTACCATGTGATTAGCTGTAGCCAAACACTGTTGATCAAAGCTGTCATGAATGGTAAACCCATTTATGACAGTTGAAAACTTTGCTGTCACAATAATCTTTATTATAACAACAAACAAAATGTAAAAAAAAAAAAAAAACCTGTTCACCCCCCCCCCCCAAGAGTAGTACAATGTTACTATGGTGACACTGAACTACTCTGATGTAAGTGTGTAAAAATAGTAAAGAAATAAAAAACATAATGTTAAAACATGAACAACATTTAAAAAAAAATTTAATAAGAAATTTTACTTATATAACTAATATATTTTTTTAACATGCTGTCACCAGTGTCCCCGATCACCCCCACATTATTCATATGATGGCACTGTACTGTACTGGTGACAGTATGTAAAAAAAAATAAAAAAATAATTCAATTTCTTGATTTTCAAAAGAATGTTGACAAATAAAAAACAACTTCAAAAAACTTGCCATGCCTCTTACTAAATGCATTAGACTGTCTACTTTTCAAAAAGGGGTAACTTGGGTGGCATTTGTACTGCCCTGGCATTTTAGGGCCTCAAGAATTTACAGTACATCAGAATTGATACATTTTCAAATATATATATATATATACCATAGTTTGTAGACGCTATAACTTTCACACAAACCAATCAATATACACTTATTGGGAGTTTTTCTTTTTACCAAAGATATGTAGCAGAATACATTTTGGCCTAAATTTATGACGAAATTACATTTTATTGGTTACGTTTTATGACAGAAAGTATAAAATATTGTTTTTTTTCAAAATTTTCTGTCTTTTTCCATTTATATCGCAAAAAATAAAAATACAGTGAGGATCAAATACCACCAAAAGAAAGCTCTATGTCTGTGAAAAAAAAAAATGTATTTGCGTACAGTATTGCATGACTGCGCAATTTCCAGTAATTCTGCGCAGTACTGAATAGCAAAAAATGCCCTGGTCATGAAAACCTTCCAAAGCTGAAGTAGTTAAAGGAGTTGTAAAGGCAGAAGGTTTTTTATCCTAATGCATTCTATGCATTAAGATAAAAAAAAACTTTTGTGTGTAGCAGCCTCCCCAGCAACCCCCTAATCACTTACCTGAGCCCCATCTCTCTCCAGCAATGTCAAATGAATGTCTGAGCTGTCTGGGACACTCCTCCTGATTGGCTGAAACACAGCAGCGGCGTCATTGGCTCCTGTAGCTGTCAATCAAAGTCAGTCATCCAATCAGGGGAGAGAGGGGGTGGGGCCGGGTCAGGGCTCCGTGTCTGAATGGACACACGGAGATGAGACTCGGCCCCAGTGCCCCCATAGAAAGCTGCTGACTGTGGGGGCACTCGATAGGAGGGAGGGGCCAGGAACAGCAAAGAGGGACCTGAGAAGAGGAGGATCCATGCTGCTCTGTGCAAAACCAACTGCACAGAGGAGGTAAGTATAACATGTTTGTTATTTTTATTTTTTAAAAACAAGACTTTACAGTCTCTTTAAAGACTACTGAACCACAGCCCAATTTGTTATATACAATATAAGAAGGTCATGGTTCCATAGCATCTTTTTCCTGTTGTCCTGTATAGAGTAGTACAGTACTATACTGTATAGCACAGTATAGTGAACAAGTGAAAAAGAATATATAAAACACAAAGCGCTGTGATGCTAAATAGCTGATAATTACACATAAAACCAAGTGAGGCTGCTATCAAAAGAGAGTGTTTTCAGAGTCACTTAAAAAGAATAAATAATGATATTTGAAGCGCTTCACAATGTGCAAAAAAATGAATATATATGAATAAAAATAAATAAATAAATATAAATACTCAAATAAATCCAGCGGTGAGTAAAATTTCCTAAAAAATCCAGCAATCAAAATAGTGTAAAATTATTTAAAAAATTAGTGCCACCAAATGTGTAAAAAAATCCACATAAAAAATCCACATAAAAATAAATATATAGGGATGTGTTCAGAAGGATCAATTTTACAAATGTAGAATCCGATTGGTATAAAGCTTTGATCCGGTCCCACTAGCAAAGCTGTTTAAAAACACTTGCTTAATTAAGGTGCTCATTGACATTTATAGTAACAATGTTTCTTTTGCGTCTGTTCACAACCAATGTGAGAATCATAAACAGATCTCATTTAACAGGCAGATAAGAGAAAAAACCAATCATTGTGCAATAGTTAGGATACCAAGGTACACAGGCAAACTTCAATTCACTCACGTGTGCCTTATAATGATAAGGCATATGCAGGTTTTGCTATAGCAGTAAGCCGCCTTAGACAGGAGCAGATTCAATGCAGTACACTGTGTGATACTGCTGATCTGCACAGAGCGTCCTTGGCTCCTCCCACGCCTTACATCACAGTCACGTGACTTTTTCAAGGATCCACGTGACGCTCTGTGCAGATCAGCAGTATCACACAGTGTACTGCATTGAATCTGCTCCTGTCTAAGGCGGCTGACTGCTATAGCAAAACCTGCATATGCCTTATCATTATAAGGCACACGTGAGTGGATTGACGTTTGCCTGTGTACCTTGGTATCCTAACTATTGCACAATGATTGTTTTTTTCTCTTATCTGCCTGTTAAATGAGATCTGTTTATGATTCTCACATTGGTTGTGAACAGAAGCAAAAGAAACATTGTTACTATAAATGTCAATGAGCACCTTAATTAAGCAAGTGTTTTTAAACAGCTTGTGGGACTGCTAGTGGGACCGGATCAAAGCTTTATACCAATCGGATTCTACACTTGTATAATTGATCCTTCTGAACACATCCCTATATATTTATTTTTATGTTTATTTTTTATGTGGATTTTTTTACACATTTGGTGGCACTAATTTTTTAAATAATTTTATAATTTTACACTATTTTGATTGCTGGATTTTTTAGGAAATTTTACTCACCGCTGGATTTATTTGAGTATTTATATTTATTTATTTATTTATTTTTATTCATATATATTCATTTTTTTGCACATTGTGAAGCGCTTCAAATATCATTATTTATAGTGAACAAGTGTCGTCATTCTAGGTCCACAAGTGTGCTACTGATAGAATTACCAGATGAAACCAAAGGAAAAGAACATGAAAAAAGAAAATGATTGGTATTTGCTGTCCACCAGGGTAAAATATTTTGTTTTATACTACTGGCACCTTTAGATTAGGGAAAGGCTGAAAACTGAACTATCCTTATTTGGGATCAATGAAAAAAGACATTGTAGATGTGAATGAAAATATTGCCTTTTGTTTACCTTTGGTAATGGGTATCCAGACATTTTACAGTGGAACGTGACTCCCATTCCTTCAAGAATCTGGTAACTCTTAAGTCTTATGTCAAATCCTGACTCAATTATTTCAGATTCCGGAACATCAACAATCATTTCCTCCCCATCTTCTTCGAGTAATTCCTCCAAGGTAATCCTAATGATTCTGTATTCGATTTCTTTGATGAGTTTCTCTTCAAATGCAGTTAGCTGATATTCCTACAAAAAGTCATGGACATCAAATAAGCACACTGTATAAATGATGCTTAAATATAGCTACAATTTTAGTAAAACTACAAAATTATTTGTAGCCTATTAATATTATGTCCCTAATTACCCCCGATAAGATAAGTGAAAGTGGTGCATGTTTTCCAATCGACATGTTATTTACCTCATGAATTGTAGTCTTAACTAAAGTAGTATCCTTGGCCATCTTCTTTCTGATAAGGGCTTGTTCCTTCTCATATTCCTTATCATACTCTGACCGAGGTAAAATTGGTGCGGCTTCAGCTTCTTTGGGTTCAGGTACAAATGGAGTTGGCTCTTCGTGCATCCTCATGTAATGGTCATATTCAGCTGTTAGAAAAAATATTCAAATATAATCCATATTAGTTAGCCATTATTACAAACCATTTTATGTTTGCTGGGTTAGTTATCTGAATGTTAGTTTACCTTCCTCCAAAAGACTTGTGGTCTCAGTAGCTTCTCCGTATTTATTTCGGATAACAATGCTGTAATCTCCAGCATCATCAGCAAAAGTCATAGAAATCTCAAGTTTGCATTCTCCGGTATCCTTGTTATGGGACACCTTATATCTGGAAAGAAAAAATATAGATAGATTATCGGTCACATAGATGTCAGTTTAAAAATACACCAAAGTATTTGAAAGCAGATGCTGTATATTAAAAAAAGTAAATATAGCAAACTGCAATGCTAAAGAAATGAAGCTATCTATGAAAAAATGTATTTTTTTTTTAGATATCTTCAATCTGTGTAGATGAATCTGTGAATTAGATTTTTGTAGAATATCTACTTTAAGGGATGCCAATAAAGGAGTAGAGCCAGCCCTCTCATACCAGGCGTGGACCCCATAGGATCAGCAGGGGACCTGGCTTCAGCTGTAAGTCCCGTACGGTGTAATACTGTAAAGGCACAGGGTGAACAGGGCTCATTTAGGCTCCTTCACTGCAGCTGTCAGACTTCCAAGGGCATATGTTCCTAGAGTCCTGGATTATGCATGATAGCTCAAGGATTTTGTACATTGAGCACACCGCAGAACACTGCAGTATTCCCATAGCTAGGTAGGCTATGTGGCTCAGGCTGCTGCTCAGCAGCCTTGCCCTATTCTTTTGCACCAGTTCTATGGAGAGTTAGTAATTAATGGTATACCAGGGTCCATTCTTTGCAACCCTCTGCCATTTATAGGCAGAAAGTTCCATGCTGCATAACTAAGGCATTAGCTCAGGGGTCTGATGTTATAAATAAGTGGTGTTCTTGTTGATCTTGTGTTATTAAGGAACACGCATTTCATGTAACATGTTTCAAATTAGGGCAACTTTATTTCCAACCCATTTTTGTGTCACCTTATTACTAATTTTACATTATTTATGCTGTTATAATTCTGCAGCTGAAATCAGTACCTGATGCTTTGTTTAATTTATTACATAGTAATGTTTATCACGCATTTGTACAGCTACTTTTACTATTACCAGAGCTGGGACAAGGGGTGGGCAAAACAGGCAGCTGTCCAGGGTATAGTGACAGAAAGGGGGTGCCCCCTCACTGAGTACGTTAGATCTGCTGGTACACCGTACCATGTCCACTGTCCACCCCATCCACCCACAGCTGACACGAAAAACTTACTGTGTATGTGCAACTACCTTCTAACTGCTAGAAAGCAAGTGACTGACCATGCACGTGCAGTGCACACTCTATGCTAACCACAGGCAGCCAGAGCAAAGGCGGCAGAGAATGGATGCAGCAGGGTACACCCATTCTGTGGGCGAAGGGGGCACAGTTCCGCATCCTTGCCCTGGGCACTGGACGAACCTGTCCTTGTACTGACTATTGCTATATGTACATGTTGTGAATCTTGCTTATTTGTGCAATGATAGCATAACAAATTTGTTCAGTGTAGCACTTGGGTGATTGCTCCACAATAACATGCATGAAATGACCTGCAGTCCTTTGCTTTGCCCTTGAAACAGTATGATTTATATGGCCTGGTAATAAGTGTATTCTTTTTAATGTACTTCCAAAGCCATAGTTTGTCCAAAACATACCAAAGTATAGGGGAAAGGTGCAAAACTATGAGCAATATACCATTAATCAATGCCCACTCCCACTTTTTTTTTACCATGCCCTACATGCCCCTTAAAGGTGTCCTTCCTTTTAACTTTCAAATGTTGTCAACTATTCAAGGGAATGTTGCATGTCCACCTAATTTGTTGGCCCTCCCCACCTCTCCAGTGACATCCTCCTTCACTAGCCACTCAATCTTGTCATTGTTTTGCTATACTGTAGGCAGAGGGAGTTGGTTTAGGAGGGAGCCTTGAGCTCTAAATAGTCAGGGTTGCCATTCCTTATACCAATGCTGGCCCTGTCTATTGCTTTTTTGCCCATCAGCTTGCATTGTCTCAATGAGTGGTGGAGGGCAGCTGGGATTAGCAGAGTGGAGCAGCCCCAGTCAGGGATGAGAGTGTGCCCCCAGAGTGATGGAGAAGGACCCCTAGGCTTAGGCTCTGGAATGTAGTGGGGTCACCCCCTAGTCTCCCTGCAATTGGCTGATCAGAGTTTACCTTCTGTGTACCCCTGATTGTTTTAGCAGGTCTTTGAATGTAGTGGGGTTTCCTCCTGTTTTCACGTAATTGAGTTGAGCTCTGGATCTTAGCTGGGCTTAAAATTTATCTGTTGTCTGAGCAGATGTCTGCATGGATGTTTTGGTAATTCCGACTGTCCATCTACCCCTGACACAGATACCCACCCTTACATTGATCACATAGAAAGGTTTAGCACATAACGCACAAGCCAAAAACAACTGTGCAATAAAAACACAGAATTGTATCTTGACACTTTAACTTTCTGCTAATCCTTATCACTGGATAGCTGGGTGGAAGAGGGCCCCTGTCAAGTATGTAGTACAGGACAACATGAATTCTAACGGAGGCCCTGTCTACCGTCTATAAAAATGTAATTGAACTAGAGATTTTTTGTAATAAGTACTTAGTGATTAATAACATTGATGCATTCAAGTACCCTACAAATGCCAATTATTTTGCAGAGATAGAGAATACACAAACAGAAACCTCAAATAATCCTTCAAGTAAAGTAAATCCATTTCAAGGGGTACTATGGGTGATATCAACATAAAGCCCCACCTTGCAGCTCAAGTGTTCATCAACAGAAAGCTACCATAAGTAGAAAGACAAGAAGGATAAAAGTGTACTGGAAAAATGCATGGAATAATTATTTTAATTCATTTACAACAAATGTGAAGACCAGGGGCATGAAAATAGCCCACATGGAAAAAGATCTGTATTGGGCCTGTAGGGTCATACAACATATATGTGCTCCTGTCTCTACAAATGAGTACTTAATAAAAAAATTACCGAATACATAATTAAAAAATCAGTTAGATATCCTGTAATTACCTGTATCCAGTGCTTAGAGGAACACCAGCCTTTTTCCAGTAAATGTGTGGCTTGGGGTTGCCTCCAATCTGACATTCAAATATAACACGGCCTCCCTCGACCAACTTCTGAACAGTTAGTTTTCGAATGAAGAAGGGTGCCACTCCTTCTCCTGTTTCAGCAGGAGCAGTCACCTCTATCTCCATCTTCTGCTCCTCTGTGTATCTGCAAAAAGATGGTCAATAAGTAAGCAACTAAAGCTGTTCTTATGCACTGGTCTCTCATTGTCTAATATATTATCCTCTGTCTTGAGCCCATATAAATGTGCATCTATAAAACAATAATTTGGCCACACTTCATTTTACATATCACCATCAGAGTTGTGACTCTAGATAACAGGTGCACTTCGGATTAGAGCGACCCTATTAATGATTTTTCCAAGTTCAATGTATTTTTATTTGGTTATGTTTAGTAATTACCTAATGTACATTGCTATGAAAACAATATTTGAAATGACCTTTTTTAAGTTAGTTTCCATTTCATTTTTTTATATAGTCTATTTCATAAACAGGTCTGTAAATTCTCCTTTAGCATTTATCTGTATATTAGGCAACATAAACAATGCTATTTAAAGTAAACCTGCAATTACAGAAATATGGGAATTGCAATGCTGCATTCCCTCTAAAATGCTACTTGCCTGGTTGTTATGCTGGTTGTTATGCTGACCCAATGAGATTGATTTTCCAAAGGCAAATATACTGTGCACTACAAGTGCAGTTGCTCTAGATCTGAGAAGCTCTGAAATAAGGGGAAGCTCTGCTGATTCTATCATCCAATCACGGTCAAGCAAAAATGCTGTTTTTTTATTTTCCCTGCATGTTCCCCTTAGATCTAGAGTAACTGCACTTGCAGTGCACAGACTATTTGCCTTTAGTAAATCAACCCCATTGGGTTGACTTTGTAAGTTATGAATTTGAAGTGTGCAGCTCAGAAAAGTCAGTAATAGGTCAGAAGTCCTTACCCTAGTACTCTGAGAGTAGTTCTACACTAGTTCCAGGACTATGACTTGAAGTTTTACATCACTAGGTCACTTTTGTGGCCATGCAAATAACATTTTTAAAGGGAGGCTCAAACCATCTAATTTTACATATTGGTAAATCAAGTATTGTGATAGTAACACATTGACATGCAACTTAGCAGGATGCAGAATTTGCGCATCTAATGAGCCTAAATGTTATCCTCATACACAAAAAAGTTTTAAAAATTCTTAGATGAAACTTTTTGCATTGTGCACATGAGACTGACAAGCATAAAAACATGTTAAATGCTTTATTACGCTGTTAGATTCCATTTGGTGCTGAAGATTGAAAATCTAATTATAGAAACCCATGATTAGCGATAGCCAAGTTTTTATCTTAGCACACTGTTTCAAAAAGACTTGGAAATTAACAGCTGATAACATACATCTAAGGCCACATTCCCATAAGTGATGATGCCTGTATAACATGAATGAGCTGCTTTTTGCATCTTCTGTAATTTCCAGGTGCTGCGTTCAGGCAGCCTATTGAAGTCTATTAGGATGTGCGGCTGCACAGACACAGTTGCTTGTCCTAATGTGACAGGTGTGTGGGTGCAGGTGAGTGGTCCCGAATGCACACTGTCTGTGTTCAGGGCTGCTCACCTACACCCGCATGCCTGTCACATTGAAACGAGTGGCTGTGTGTGCAGCTGTGTCTCCAATTAAATTTGGGCTGCCTAAAAAGGCCCATTCATGCTATATGGGTATAATTGCCTATATGAACGAGGCCTAAACTCAAATATTCAAATTTGAAGTTGACATAGAAAATATAAAAATATAATTACTCTTTTTCTTCTATCATTTTTTCAGTAACAGTTTCTCTGGCTTCATACTCCTCGGACACTAAAATAAAAAGAGAAAAACATATTCAGCCTATTGTAACTACTAATGATTAAATTTCCAAATTATATCAAATTATTGTGACTTGTGCCCCCATAATTTACACACACTCCTGAACAATGATCATGAGCTCAGTCCTAGTTTTACTGCAGTTTAATTATAAGTACTAGCTGCAATGCACATCAAGTTTCTCTCTGCCAAATAAAAGAACCAAGTGCAGATTTAGCATTGTGTAATATAACATAAAATATGTAAAATATAACATTAACATCAGAAATGTACACTACATAGCATATAAGAGACTTAAGTTTTTCTAGGAGATAAAAACATCTTTCAGTGACATGACTTTCAGTTATCCTTAAGGGCTTGTTACCTGATTTACTTTACCACATTAACTGTACAGACAGTTGCCATGACAGTCAATCATTTTTGTCTTTGTATTCACATTCAGAAAATAATTTCCTATAACTGCACTAAAGAATGAGAAATAAAACAGTACTGCCTGGCATATTCAAGGCTTTGGATATCTTTTTATATCCTTTTTCCATCTTTGTAAAGTTTCATTACCTTGTTACACAGGTCTTTGACTGTTCTTTTCTACCTCCTCATGGCTCAGTGTCTAGCCTGCTTAGTGCATATCCATGTGAGAGCTAACAAACTCATTGACTATTTATACACAGACACTAATTGTGATTTAAAAAGCCACAAATGTGGGAAATTAACCTTTAATTGCCATTTTAACCCGTGTGTGCCACCTTCTGTGTCTGTACCAAGGCCAAACATTCCAGGGTATGTAAACTTTTTATCAGGGCCATTTGGATGTAGGGAATTTTCTAAATGAGGGAACTTCCTTCATAAACAGTTGTCACCAAAGCAAGTGTCCACATTAAAAGATTCCCCCATTTTCATGTTTGGTAACAGATCAAAATTTGGGATTTCCAAACTTTCAGTCACTGTGACAATATTCCCATGACAAAGAGAATGAGGGAACCTCCCCAAAAGGGTCACAGACAGCGATATAATTAAATAAAAGAGCTAGGATACTCTGCAGATACACAAGCAAAGAAAAGAGAGCAGCACCATCTGAGTGCAGTATGCAAGTATTTTAATGGCAACAAAAGAAAGTACACACTCACAGTGTAAATATGAGAAGGTCAGCATGGTGGAGACACTGTATGGGGTTCATCCACTCTGAAGGGAGGACGTGCTGCGGCCTGTGAAGGTGTCAGTCTGGTCACAGATGGTCACGGCTGTGCTGATGGCTCCCAGCACTTACTAGTCCATGGGTATATGCAGAGGAGCGCTGACATCACTTCCTGGTGTAAGGTGGATATCAGATGGAGCAGGGGTGGTACACGCGTTCAGAGGATGCGTGCTCCTTCCTCAGTGTCTCCGCCACCCTGACCTTCTCATATTTACACTGTGAGTGTGTATATTCTTTTGTTGCCATTAAAATACTTGCATATTGAACTCAGATGGCGCTGCTCTCTTTCCTTTGCTTGTGTACCTACCCCTCAACACACTGATGGGTGCTGCAGAATATCACATACCTTAGCTCAACTTCTTTTAGCCTAGCCTCAGCCATGAATAAAAAAACAAGGATTCAATGTGTTACTATTTGTTAAAATGGGGGAAGGAAGGTGCAAGCTATACCAGGAATGGCTCATCTTAGGATAAACCATGGTTATCTGGCCTTTTTAAATGCTTTTAACCTTAAGGTCTGTTGAGTGGAGCAATCAACAGCTGCCCATAGACACAAGCTTGCCTATCTATCTGGACAGAAATGGCTGGATAGGGAGAATCTCACTATTAGAGAAACAGAGGAAGAATGCTGCACCCCAATACCCATACACTAATGGCCTGTACACACGGTCGGACATTGATCGGACATTCCGACAACAAAATCCTAGGATTTTTTCCGACGGATGTTTGCTCAAACTTGTCTTGCATACACACGGTCACACAAAGTTGTCGGAAAATCCGATCGTTCTAAACGCGGTGACGTAAAACACATATGTCGGGACTATAAACGGGGCAGTAGCCAATAGCTTTCATCTCTTAATTTATTCTGAGCATGCCTGGCACTTTGTGCGTCGGATTTGTGTATACACGATCGGAATTTCCGACAACGGATTTTGTTGTCGGAAAATTTTATAGCAAGCTCTCAAACTTTGTGTGTCGGAAATTCCGATGAAAAATGTGTGATGGAGCCCACACACGGTCGGAATTTTAGAACAACAAGGTCCTATCACACATTTTCCGTCTGAAAATCAGACCGTGTGTACAGGGCATTAGAAGAGATTTTAGGAAAGCATCTACAATCAGGTGTTTCAAGACACAGTCATAAATATCATAGAAAGAAATCAGTATGCACGCCATATAACTTATGATTGTTTTGATATAATATGAAGTTCTGCCAATATATGGTGTGTGCTCTGATTACTTTCTATGGTATTAAGAAGACTTATATTTATGAGCATTCTACCAACCATGACAGGATTATGGCCTGATCATTTGTTTAAACTTTGCATACATGACTGCTAAACTAGCACCTTAATAACAGGATTAACTATAACTTAAACATAACATAAACAACACCAAAAAAATGCCCCAAAATTATTATTTTACCTACACCCTTTTAAACTGGTTTAACTCAGTGGAACACAACACCTAATTCCAAATGACAGCCTCTGCTTTGCTATATATATGTAGGAAGCCACACAAAGTCATAAACATGAAAGGCACACTGTGACACACAAACATAGCTTGCTAAATCTTACAATACATGCAAGTTTAACTCACTCTATAGCATACACCCAATAAAACTATCACAGTGTATATAAACATTTTCTTAAAAACGTCATGAAACATGAAAAACATCTATGAAAATTATAAAAATGATCAAATATATTATCACACAACTATGATGTTATATAAAAAACAATAACCCCTACTTTGCGCTATAGTTACCCAATAAGGACATGTTACAAAAAAAAAAAAAAAATATATATATATATATATATATAGTATCCCATAAAAGTGAGTACACCACTCATATTTTTGTAAATATTTTATCATATCATTTCATGTGGCAACACTGAAGAAATTACACTTTGCTACAATATAAAGTAGTGAGTGTACCGCTTGCATAACAGTGTCAATTTGCTGTCCCCTCAAAATAACTCAACACACAGCCATTAATGTCATGTAACTAGTTAGTGTTACAAGGTCTCAGGTGTGAATGGGGAGCAGGTGTGTTAAATTTGGTGCTATCGCTCTCACTCTCTCATACTGGTCACTGGAAGTTCAACATGGCACCTCATGGAAAACAACTCTCTGAGGATCTGAAAAAATGAATTGTTGCTCTACATAAAGATGGCCTAGGCTATTAGAAGATTGCCAAGACTCTGAAATTGAGCTGGAGCACAGTGGCCCAGACCTTACAGCAGTTTAACAGAGCAGGTTCCACTCAAAATAGGCCTCGCCATGGTCAACCAAAGGAGTTGAGTGCACGTGCTCAGCGTCATATCCAGAGGTTGTCTTTGGGAAATAGATGTATGAGTGCTGCCAGCATTGCTGCAGAGGTTGAAGGAGTTGGGGGTTAGCCTGTCAGTGCTCAGACCATACGCCGCAAACTGCATCAAATAGGTCTGCATGGCTGTTGTCCCAGAAGGAAGCCTCTTCTAAAGATGATGCACAAGAAAGCCAGCAAACAGTTTGCTGAAGACAAGCAGACAAAGGACATGGATTACTGGAACCATGTCCTGTGGTCTGATGAGACCAAGATAAACTTATTTGGTTCAGATGGTGTCAAGCATGTGTAGCAGCAACCAGGTGAGGACTACAAAGACAAGTGTGTCTTGCCTACAGTCAAGCATGGTGGTGGGAGTTTCATGGTCTGGGGCTGCATGAGTGCTGCCGGCACTGGGGAGCTACAGCTCATTGAGGGAACCATGAATGCCAACATTTATTATTATTTTTTATTTATTTATTTATTTATTTATTTTTATGGTTGAACTAGATGGACTTGTATCTTTTTTCAACCTGATTAACTATGTAACTATGTAACTATGTAACTATGTACTGTGACATACTGAAGCAGAGCATGATCCCCTCCCTTTAGAGAATGGGCCGTAGCGCAGGGCAGGGTAGTATTCCAACATGATAACGACTCCAAGATGACCACAGCCTTGCTAAAAAAAGCAGAGGGTAAAGGTAATGGACTGGCCAAGTATGTCTCCAGACCTAAACCCTATTGAGCATCTGTGGGGCTCTCTCAAATGGAAGGTGGAGGAGAGCAAGGTCTCTAACATCCACCAGCTCCGTGATGTCGCCATGGAAGAGTGGAAGAAGACTCCATTGGCAACCTGTGAAGCTCTGGTGAATTCCATGCCCAAGAGGGTTAAGGCAGTTCTGGAAAATAATGGTGGCCACACAAAATATTGACACTTTGGGCCCAATTTGGACATTTTCCCTTAGAGGTGTACTCACTTTGTTGCCAGCGGTTTAGACATTAATGGCTGTGTGTTGAGTTATTTTGAGGGGACAGCAAATTTACACTGTTATACAAGGTGTACACTCACTACTTTACATTGTAGCAAAGTGTCATTTCTTCAGTGTTGTCACATGAAAAGGTATAATAAAATATTTACAAAAATGTGAGGGGTGTACTCACTTTTGTGAGATACTGTATATATACTCTTAGATTGCAAGCTCTAACGAGCAGGTTCCTACCGTATTGAAGTTTTACTGTCTACCCAAAAGTTGTAAAGCGCTGCGCAAACTGTCTGCGCTATATAAATCCTGTATAGTAATAAATAATAATAATATACAAGCAAGGTCCATAAAGACATGGATGTGCGAGTTTGGGGTGGAGGAACTTGACGGGCCTGAACAGAGTCCTGACCTCGACAAAACACCTTTGTGATGAATTAGAACGAAGACTGCAAGACAGGCCTTCTCGTCCACATCAGTGTCTGACCTCACAAATGCACTTCTAGAACAATGGTCAAACATTTCAATAAACACATTCCTAAACCTTGTGGACAGCCTTCCCAGAAGAGTTGAAGCTGTTATAGCTGCAAAGGGTGGGCCAACTCAATATTGAACCCTATGAACCCTATGAACTAAGACTGGGATGCCATTAAAGTTCATGTACGTGTAAAGACAGGTGTCCCAATACTTTTGTTAATAGAGAGTATATGTGCTAAAAATTGAATATGCTAAAAAATAAAAAATATATTATTAAATGTTAATGTGTTGGTCCACTGCCACCGCTATAAACCCCAAGTGCAGAAATAAAAAAGTAACTAATAGTAGTAAGTTATTAGAAGAACTGAGTTTAACGTTTAAACCCTAGAATCATACATGCTATATAAGTTTAAAATAACCAAAAAAACAGTGATTCATATAAACCAATACACATATATAAACATATTTGACAAATAATATTTAAGTCCTCAAAATACCATTATGTATCAGTGAGTCTAATAATACAATAAACATTGAAAGTTAAAATATAAACAAGGATGTCTTCTTCCACCACACCAATAGTGATTACTTTGTGAAGACTACTTATCTCAATGAAGGTAGAACACTCACAGATAGTATTGCTTGTCATTTTTCCGAAAAGCAATATGCTCTTCATACAGGAAATCTCCACACATGAGTCTCTTTCCACCTTTACTCCACTCCACA
The DNA here is from genome assembly GCA_037952925.1 of Lithobates clamitans. Lineage (NCBI taxonomy): Eukaryota > Metazoa > Chordata > Amphibia > Anura > Ranidae > Lithobates > Lithobates clamitans. Next base: position 10,109,787 of record JBBGZY010000014.1, read on the forward strand.
ACTCCAAATCAGGTGTTATTAGCCAGGGATCATATGAAAAGAAAAACTCTCCATATAGTGCAATAAAACTTAGGTAATATCTATATTTGACTAGAGTATATCTCACCAAAAACATTCTTGTCACAGACACATCTGTAAATTTCACATAGCTTGATCCCCAGTACACAAAATCAACTCTTCATATAAATAGATAACGGGCTCTCACCACCATATTCGGCCACCTGTGCACCAGTACCGTCACTACCGTCAAGCTTTCTTACTAATTACACAGAATCACAACTCAACATGTTTCGTCATGTCCGACTTTATCTTGATAAAAAGCCCGTTATCTATTTGTATGTAGAGTTGATCTTCTGTACTGGAGGTCGAGTTATGTGGAATTTACAGTTATGTCTGTGACAAGAACGTTTTTAGAGATATACTCTAGTCAAATAAAGATATTACCTAAGTTTTATTGCATTATGTTGAGCGCTTTTTCTTTTCATGTGATCCTTGGCTAATAACACCTGTTTTGCAGTTGTGGAGTGGAATAAAGGCAGCACAAGGTTCATTAAGAAGAGATGTGTGGAGACTTCTTGTATGAAGCGCATATTGCTTGTCTGAAAATGACAAGCAATATTGTCTGGTGAGTGTTCTGCCTTCATTGGGATAAGGAGTCTGCACAGACTAATCACTATTGGTGGAAGAAGACATCCTTGTTTATATTTGAACTTTCAATGTTTATTGTATTATTGGACTTAAAGATTCTGAGGATTTTATTATTACTTGTCTAGCACAAATATGTTTATTGGTTTATATGAATCACAGTTTTTTTGGATATTTATATTTATACTTATATAGCATGTATGTTTCTAGGGTTTAAACACAGCACTTCTAGTAACTTATTACTATTGGTTTCTTTTTGATTTAGGATGATTTATAGATATATGAACATTTTCAACAAGATCTTTTAAAATTCCATATATGTTCATAAAGATATTAAATATATCATAGGTCAACATCCAATTCAGCTTTCTTGTTTACTTTTTTATTGACCAAATTTTTATATACATGTTATGTGGCTCACTGATATAAACTTGGGCAAAAATGTGATAATCAGGAAGAAATGAATAGTCACACAGCATGATTTAGCACAGCGACCGTCTGTCTGCCATATTTAGAGAGGAGTCATAAAATGCAGCTGTTCTTCACATTCAACTGCTTCGTTATTTTAATCACTAACCAAAATAACTCAAACAAGTGGTGTTGGCTTACCTTGAACAAGGAGGTAGCATGAAGTGCTGACTGTGCCTGCCTCGTTGTTAGCTGTGCAAGTAAATCTTCCGCTGTCTTCAGCAAATGCTTCACGAATTACAAGTCTTACAATTTCTTGTTCATAGGTAATTTGGAAATCAATTGAATTTTCAATACGGTAATCCTCACGATACCAAACCACAGTTGGAGAAGGGTGACCAGCAATGTGACACTCCAAAGTAACTGACTCGCCTTCAAAGACTGTTACATTTTTTAGTCCCTTATAATAAAAAACAAGCATCTTAGTATTGCTGAATCTATGGCACATATGACAGGCTACACATGACACCATGCTTGATGATGGCTATTGCATGCTTGCACTAAAATACATTAAGTTAGCATTTAAAAAGTATTACTTTGCAGCTCAACATATAGAAGTGTAAAGACCGTTATTCTAAATCTGTTCCCACAATCTTTAAAATAGGATTTTAAATATCTACAATTCCTTATTGAAAAACAAATTCTCACATAATTTAAAGAATATGAGCTTATTTAAATAGTTACAGCTATTCAAAAAGACAGAGGTTTAATGCACGTTTAAAGCTACAAAAGGAAGATTTGGACAGGTAAAAAATATTGGCATGTATACAAAATGAAATAAAAATTAGCAGGATACATATAACAGACCACAGCCATAGATACTGAGTTTTTGTTTTAAAGTTTTTTGTATACACACACACCTTATACATTATATATATATGAAAATGCAATATTGTTGCGCTACTGGCAAAGATGGTGAGATGACGCGTAAAGCAGCCAGCATCAACGATGTAGTGACAAAGTGAAACAAATGTAAAATATAAATGCAGCGCTGAATGAAATCAAAATAAAATTACAATAAAATTAAAATTTAAAATTGAAATAGTGCACTATTTCAATTTTATTTTGATTTCATTCAGCGCTGCATTTATATTTTCCATGTTATATATATGTATGTGAATATATTTGGACTATTTACATGTACAATAAATAGACTCTTTGGGATTGATTTACTAAAACCGGGTGCAGCTCTGCATAGAAACCAATCAGCTTGCAGTTTTTTGTTTTTTTGTCAAAGCTTAATTGAACAAGCTGAAGTTAGAAGCTGATTGGCTGCCATGCACAGCTGCCCAGATCTTGCACTCTCCAGTTTTAGTAAATCAACCCCTTTGTGTATACAGAATACACAGACATAATACATAATTATTAAATAAAAAAAAGTTATTAGCTTTCTCAGTTACTAAAACTAAAAAAGTAATTTGTTATTTTTTTAATAAAAATAACTAAGACAATCTACCCCAATGCAAAGATATTTACACATTTCTGGATTAAGAACTAGATAAACATGGGCTCACTTCCAAATGTTGAGCCTTTAATCCATTAACTATATTACTTACAGAGACTATTGTTGGTGGAGAAACGGGGACTTCAGCTGGCTCCGGCACATGGGCTGCTTCTTCAGCCTGAAACATATGGAAGAGTGTGAGCTTTTCTATAGGCAAGGAGTCTATAAATAAGCATCATATGAGAACGGGTGTATAGTATTACTCCTGCATATGGTCATGTTAGAAGCATAGTAAAGCACTAATAATACACCCCCATGTAGAGAGCAGAAAGTAATAAGAAGAATGGGTTGATGAGAAGCTAATAGATGCCTACTTTGTTATAGCTTGTTGTTATGAGAAGAATCAAAGAAGATGAACAAGAGTTTCTTGATAACCAACCTCATACTGGTACTGAAATCTTTCCTCACGCGAATAACCACCTGTAATGGTTAAACCTATATCTCTTTTCTGTGTAACATCAAATCGGGTTTTGTAAGCATCAGCTGGTTCTGCCAAAGGATAGGGTTGAGAGACAATTTTTTCTGGTGTTGCTCGTGCTTCAGCCGGTTTTAAGTGCGGAGCCTCCACATGTTTGGTAATCTTTTGTGAAGCTGCTGTTGAAGTGAATTCTTTTTCCAGGGTGGCAGCAGCATATCCTGCAATTGATACCTAGCCCAGCCAGAAGAAAATGTATTATCATCATTTGATCACGAAGCTGAATATTTTAAAGATGCCCTCTGTTTTTACTATATTTTTTTTCTTCATGCTGTGCCTACATTTTGGAGGAATGTCATTATCCAGGAATGTAAAGTTTCTTTGATTTAGAGGTTCCCTTTTGTATTTAAGAATTGTTAGATGTTCTTCTCTTTGCTATGCATATCTCGCAAGCACCAAGGCTGTCTTTTTTTATACAACAAATATATGCCTTATACAAGTCTGAAACATGTATATAGTACTACAATACATTTTTCTAGTTTGGTTTTATTAGGTAGACTTTAGGGACTTTAAAGTGAAAGCAATGAATGGTTTCAATTCTTGAACATAGGCTTAAAGCCTATGTATAGTCAAAACTTTATTTTTATTTTTTTTAAATTGTTGATGGAGTGCGGAAGAGTTAAACCTCTGTCAGTTTCTCTTTGCTATCACTTCCTGTACTGAAGATACAACATGAAGTGGGAGAAAAATCTCTAAAAAGTGAGAGAAACCCCCCTCTTAGACAGTTGTCACTGGAAAAGATGTTTTTATTTCTTATCACTTTCTCTTACTATGACAAAAGTCATTAGAACAAAAAGAGAATGTGACTAAACCCATTGGGGACACAGACAGGAGAAAACACCTGACATAGGTTCTAATGTTTCCCTACGCTATCTACAAAACCCCCCAAAAAAGTTTTGGCTATATATACACTTTTATTAGGGGCCCTTAACCACTTTAGCCCTGGACCATTTGGCTGGCCAAAGACCAGAGCACTTTTTGCGATTCGGCACTGCGTCGCTTTAACTGACAATTGTGCAGTCGTGCGACTTGGCTCCCAAACAAAATTGACATCTTTTTTTTCCTACAAATAGAGCTTTCTTTTGGTCATTTTTGATCACCTTTGCGGTTTTTATTTTTTGCGCTATAAAAAAAATAGAGCGACAATTTTGAAAAAAACACATTATTTTTTACTTTTTGCTATAATGAATATCCACAAAAAAAAGTTTTTGGTGAAATTTTTTTCCTCAGTTTAGGCCGATACGTATTCTTCTACACATTATTGGTAAAAAAAATTGCAATAAGCGTTTATTGATTGGTTTGCGCAAAAGTTATAGCGTCTACAAAATAGGGGATAGTTTTATGGCATTTTTATTAATAATTTTATTTTTACTAGTAATGGCGGCGATCTGCATTTTTATTGTGACTGCGGCATTATGGCGGACATATCGGACAATTTTGACACATTTTTTAGGTCCATTGTCATTTTTACAGCGATCGGTGCTATAAAATTGTACTGATTACTGTAAAAATGACACTGGCAGTGAAGGGGTTAACCACTAGCTGGCTAGGAAGTGGTTAAGTGTGTCCTAGGGAGTGATTCTAACTGAGGGGGAGCGTGGCTACAAGAGACACGTCACTGATCACGCTCCCGATCACAGGGAGCAGAGATCAGTGACAGATTCACTAGGCAGAATGGGGAGATGCTTGTTTACATTAGCATCTCCCCGTTCTTCCTTTCCGTGAGATGATCGCGGGTATCCCCGCGGACATCGAGTCTGCGGGACCCGCGATCCCACTCACAAAGATCGCGGCGGGCGAGCGCCGCCTGCGTGCACGCGGTGGCACGACGGCAAATTCAAATGGACGTACAGGTACGCCCATTTGCGCAGCTGTGCCATTCTGCCGACTTAAATGTACAGGCGACAGTCGGCAAGCGGTTAATTTGAAACAATTACTATTCAAACATAACTCTGGGGGTGCAGCACCTCATCCAGCCTAGAAATTTTGTGATAGCAATGTATGGTATTCATGTTTATCGAGCACAAAGGCTCACTATAAACAATAATAGCAAAATCATCACGAAATGAAAAGGCTGTCAAGGCACTGCACCCCAAAAAATCTACGGTATGTTTCTTAATGTCATTTTAGGAAAAGTATTGCCATATTTTTATTTTGGTTTAGCTTTGTAACCGTGATCTCTTTGCACTGCATTATTAAATAATATATGCATTGCAAAACTGGCCATCAAAGTTAAAAAGAAAGCCTTGTGACTTTTGAAATCCTGTGCATCAATATTTTCAAACTGTTCTTTACAGTTTGCCAGAAAAAAAAGAAACTACAGAGCATCTTTAAAACCAACAAAGATGAAAAAAAGCTGAAGATTGCCTGCTGCACACAGAAAAGACTGGACGGGCACAGACACCGAAAACAAATGAGCCAAAGACACAAAGCGCAGGGTTGTTATCTGCAGAAGATGTGGTAAAATGTTTAAAAGTTTCTGTTTATGCATTAACTACCACAGTGAAAGTATTTAAAATAAAAGTGATGTTAATGAATAACTTTTTTAGTAAGCAGCAAAAACAACTGCAAGTGTTAAAAAAATAAAAAATTGTATATTATTACAGTATATTTAAAAAAAAGGGATGTTTTAATTACTTTATATTTTTTGTGGTGCATATCAGACTAAATATTACAAATATCCATTTGTTAACATGAAAATGGTAAGAATAAATTTGCACTTATGAGTTTTAGTCATTCTACTAAAATCAATTGACTGTCTTAATGTTTGTAAGAAATTCCAGAGCAGATAATTATAAAGGCTTCTTTTTTTTTTTAATTCTTATGGTAATTAACATCTGTGAATGACTGACTGAAGATGATTTTTCCACAACACATTCATAAAAAATATATAAATATGCCAATGTTTTATAGAAGAATTGGATGGTTTTACCAGCAGTATCAAGCAGCCCAGTTCAGTTTAGCGCTGTTTACTTTATTAGACTGATTTAAAAAGACATAAAAAGCTTTTCAATGTGTTCCGAGGCCAGACTGCATATATGAACCGATGGGTTCCAGTGGCCAGCTTTAATGCCTTAAAAAAAAATTGATAACGAATACTGGCCTTGGAACAGCTCAGTTGCGTTGGAAAAATAGCTGACCTATAAAAAATTGCTGACCAAATCAGCAGCCAAACAGTTTTTTCCCTTTCTCTTGAAGGGAAAACCCCTTCAAACCCACCTAGGTCTACTTACTCTGTAGGTACTCCTAAATTGAATTTCATATTGGATTTGACTCAGATTTTTAACATTACATATATATTAAATGGATATTTGTAATTAGGTGATAAGAGTTTAGTGAAGCCACAAAACCACCAATTTAGTCAATGTAGTATTGGCAGTTGTGGTAATAAATGCCTTGCCTGACACAGGCTACTCAGCTCTTACCTCGTGTGTTTGCTCAGCTTTAGGGACTGTGACTTTAGTGACGGTAAAATGAGGAATAGGTGTATGTGATATAGTTTGTTCCACTTGGACAACTGGTACAGTTGGCGGTGCAGGAATTCTTTTAATCTATGTTAATCAATAAAGTTTTATTGACTTTGAAATCATATACAGTATAAAAAAAGTAATCAAATCAAAATGGACATGTTTAGAGCCTAACCTGTGGTACAGGTGTTGGAACATGTTCAACAGGGACAACTTTTGGTACTGTTGGGACGTGAACTTCTGGAGCTTTTATGGGTTTAGTGACAACTTGACGCTCAGGTGAGAATTCAACTGTTTTCCTAGCAGAAACATGCTCTTTGTATTCATACTGCAGAGCTGTTTCTTCAGCATAGCCTTCTTCTGTGTATCCAGGTTGCCTGACACGAGCCTGGTCAACTGCAGCAACAACTGTAGCTACAGCTCCTGCTTTTTTGCCAGTTCCAATCTACGGATAACATTAACAAAATTTATACATACCTCCATATTGAAAGGGCAGAAAAAAATGACAAAATCCACAAACATAGTAAGAATCAACAGTATTAATTCGGCTGGCCTATGGATGGTGGCCATTTAGCTCATTATAGATGCGTACAGTAGTAAACTGATTATACACTTCTGCTGTGTCCTTCATCTTAAATAGGTAATTCGATAATGAATATATAGCAACCAGTACAAGGCTGCCATGTTGTGGGCTAAATGAAAGACCACAGAGAGAGTATTACAATTAGCTAGACTAAGGTTAGATTGCGTTGGCCATCCTAGGAACAAGAAATATTATAAAACTGCTTATAGATAGATATTTATGAGGCATGACTTTTCTTCATGATGTCCTGATCCCTTGTGAATTGTTATAAAACATGGCCATCATTATTTGTTACATATACAAAATGGTCACTGTTGTATACAAACAACAGCTGAATCTTAATACACAAAGGTTGCAATGACCTATGTTTCCTTCCTCAAAATGTTTTAATTATTCTATCTTCTATATCAGGGGTCTCCATATTATGTCCACACTTGGCCATCTACAAGATTTTACCTGCCCTGTATTTGCAACGTGTACCGTTTTTGTGTCATTCATTTCCATAGAGCACTATTGCAACCAATGGCACTGAGTGGCCATGGCACGCAGCATCATTCATGTTATGGTACTGGCGACTGGCCAAACCATACCATAAAACTGAATGATGCTGGTCTAGAGTGGCAGCATCCAATGTATTCAGAAAAGGATCTGCTTTGCCTCCTGCTGTCCATCAATAAATGCTCTGCCTCCCATCCCATGGCATGCCGCTGCTGTGGTGAAGATTGTAAGATAGAGAGGAGAACAGAGGGCTCTGATGTGAAGAGAGAAATCTGATGTAAAAAGGGGGCTCTGATGTGAAGGGAACTCTGATGTGCAAAGAGAGGCACTGATGTGAATGGGGGACTCGAGTATGAAGGGGGCTCTGTTGTGAGGGGGGGCTCTGATTTGACAGGTTGACTCTGATGTGCAAGGGGGGTTCTAATGTGAAGGGGGAGCTTAAATGTGAAAAGGGGGTTCTAATATGAAGGGTGGGCATTGAAAAGAGGATGATGTCAAGGGGAATTCTGATGTGTAAGGGGTGATCTCATGTGATGGGGAACTTCTGATGTGATAAGGGGGCTTCTTGGAGCATATTCATTAATATAAATTGTATTCATTTATTTATAAAACTATTTTTTTTTGGCCCACAAATATTTGTAAAATATACAATGTGGCCCTTGTACTGAAAAGTTTGGAGACCCCTGTTCTATATAATATGTAGAGAATGTCCACAATTAATGGCAGGTTGATCAAATTCCTTTTTAAAGCTTGTGTGACACATCTGTTTTGCATTTGAATGGTTTATTGTGTTATTGCTACATATTCTAAATGTTTACTTCTATGCATTAATACACATGGCCTATAAGTCTTAGCTTATACTTGAATTCAACAAAATGATAACATGTATACATATATAAGACACAGAGGCTCAAACATATCGATGACAAGCAAAGACGGCTCATATAAACCAGGAGATATCAGTACCTCTCTGTTTTTATATGGCCCTACAACTTTAACATGCATGCAGTTGGTATGTGCCAAATTTAAAGTGACCAAACAAAGAGGTGATAAATAGAAAATAGACGCGGTGATAAAAGAAAGAAGTGCTTAGTGACTAAAGATGTGCCCAGTGAGGAAGGAATCCATGCTGAGGTTTTGATCACGGGGATTGTACCTCCTCTTTCTTGACAGGCATCTGAGCTATAGCTGGCAAATCAGCACCTCTAAGAGTCCGGGTTCTTGCTTGCTCCACAGCAGCCAGAACAGTAGCCACCGCCATTTCTATCTCAGAATTGTAATTCATCTGTTTGGCCATTAAATGTACGGGATAACACACCATTTTAACACCAGAAGGTTTTCTTGACTACAAATTCACACAAATGCTCTCAAACGTTATGGTAAAAATTTTTCCTTGCATGTGTGACCAATGCCATGGCTGTTCATAAGCTTTTTACTTTCATATTTTTGGTGTTCTTTTTCAAATAATATACCAATTTAATGTGTATTTTTTGTAAAGCCAGTGGTACTGGTCACAAGACTTTAGTTAGTAAACATTCTTAAAAAAAGTAGAAAAACAAAAATAAGTTAGGTGTTAGCAATTATGGTGTAAACCAGAGGTGCATCATCTGCAATTTAGGACCCCACATGGTTTGGAGAAACAATTTTAGTGGTTTGGGATTCCCTCATAGGTCGATATATATATGATATTTTACTGGAAACCTTTTATTTTCTATGACATTCACAAACTTTTGGCTTCCAGTTGCAAAGGCATACAAGCTCCTAGAGTCCAATGTTTCAGCATTACTGGTTAAGACCATAAAAGTTATGATTATGACCTCTGCAGATCACGCAAATTCACCTGTTCTTGTACTGCGTGTATTTGTTCACGCTTTGTTGCAACTCCATGTACAGTTCTCGCAACTGTTTCTTGTTTGCTTTTGTCAGTGGACACAACTACAGTGCTTACAGATTTTTCAGCTTCTTTTTTAACCTGGTGTTTATAAAAGAAATGTTTGCTTACAATAAAAATATGTATGAATGATGATGCACAAAAAAAAAGAATGAATTAAGTGGGTAAGCTGAAAGCATGGTGATGGTAGGTTTTTTTGATGAAGATGATAGCACAAACGTGGGAGTCAATAAAGCATATAGCAAGCTCTTGTTATATTTATGCTGCTGAATCAGGGACAAGCTGGACTGGGTGGTACTAAATGAATGTAAGGACAACAGCTCTAGTTGCATGTTTGGCATAATATATATACCGGTGTTTAAACTTAAGAGGCCAGTCCACAGAAAGCGAAATTTTGGGTACAGGTGGAATCTGGTGCACTGTTACCTATTAGGTTTGTGTATGACTTGCAGGCTTTAGCGACTAGATCTCAACCCTCCTGCTGTACTCTCTGCAATATTCGTTTAAAACCCTAACAGAAAAAGTGAAACTCTCTCATAAGTGACGTAACACACACAGCCGTGCAGACTTAGATATCAGTTTTCAGTGGACTGATTTTTCAAAATTCAGTGTAAAGAAAGGTCATAGATAGCCTCAAAATGAAGCCACAGCAAATTGACATGATGCATTTTACTGCATCATGACACCCAGGAAGTTCTTTTGTATAACTAAACTAAATTAGATATTAGATATAATCAAAAAAGTTGATAATTTGCTCTCGTGTCAAATATCTCCAGCTTGCCCCTGGTTTAGATGCATTTGTGCTCTATTTGCCACTACAGCTTGGCATGGTTTTCTACCTGTTCATGGACAGGCTGAATGTGCACGGCAGACATTGCTGTCCTTTTTGCAGTCACTTCAATGGCACTTGGAGCAGGCTCCCTCACTCTGGCCAGGTCAACAGCAGCAACAACTGTAGCAACAGCTGCTGTTTTCCCTGCTCCGTAGACCTATATCAGTCACATCAAAATACATGTTTAAAAGGTAAAAACTTAAAAAAAAAATCTTTAGTCATACAGCGTTATCAATTTAAATGAATATTTGTTTGTGATATTGTTTACCATCAGTTTGGTTTCAAATAAGCATAGTTTAAGGCTTTACATTGTAATATAATAGTGATTCCTTCTCCACTAATGCTTCTAGATACAAGAGGGACTGGTTCTCACCTTCTATGCAGTCCTTACAGCCCATATCACACGTAGGAGAAATAGGTGATATGGCTTTTACATGCAAATATAATGTTCCTCATTACATAGGAGTGGATGGATATAGTTTTTATTGTTACTATTTGGGGAGTTGCACAAAGAATGACCTACGGGGGCATTATGTAATACTACACTAGGAGGTCATAAACTTAATCACTTTTAGATTACAACAGCAAACCCCTTACATTTAAGAACAAAAATCTACATAATTACAGTATTTTAAAATGTATCTTTTTACCTCTCTTTGCTCTAATCCAGTGACAGTCACTTGCTCCCTTGATTCCCTTGATTCCCACTTCTGCTCAGTCTTTATCTGTGAGGTTGAGGAGGACACAAATACTTCATGCTTCCATGGAGGTGGAACCTCAACACCAGCCGATGTAAGTGAACTCCTTGAAGGAGATGGAGATTTCACAGATCTAATTGGAGAAGTGGACAGTCCTCTTCCAGCCGGAGAGACAGCCCTAAAGTAACATAGAATTTTTATAACATGGGTCACATGTGTATACATAAAATTTTTACAAATAATTCTTAGAGGAAGGAACTCACTGACCTAAGTTTAAATTTTATGACTAGTTATAATGTATTTGTTTTAAACGTTTTATTTATTTATTTTTTAATAGGAAAGTATTACCATTTTTGACCCTGCTGCATTCTGTATACTAGCCACATGATGGCACTATTGCACTGTCTGAAAACTACATGACAAGACATAGGTATAGGAAACCAGACATACTCTGCTCTAAATGCAAAAAACATTTAGTACCGTGATACTTTTTTTTATTTGTACTAACATTCAAATTTTCAAGACAAGCTTTCTGGGAGTACCCCCTTCTTCTAAGGTCCAAGCAGTACTCACTAGGACCTTAAAAAAAGTAGGTACACCCTAAAAGCTTGTCCTGAAAGTTTGAATGTTAGTGCAAATTTTAAAAAAATCATGGACAGTACCCAATTGTTTTTGTTAGTGCACTAATATGACTATTATTATCTCAATCCTGTTATAATTCAAGCAGAGAGCATTACCATGTTCACCACATTTTACATCAAATTCTACATATGCTGGATTTGGATCAAAATACTATTAGCCAACATAGCTAAATTCAAAAGAATATTTTGTACTTGTACACAACTTTGGGCCATAATTTAGAGTGGGAAATCAAAAACTTGCAATGTCTTAAAAAAGTATCTTTGCTTGCGCAGACTATATGTTAAAAGGGTATTTCCCTTCATTATTTCCATAAATGGGTGAATGCTGGTAAGTGTTGTGTACATTTCAAAGTTTCTTGGTCAGCCCTATACCATCTTTGCGTCTTACTTTTCTTGCTGCAGTTTGAGAGTCTTAATCCTGCTGTATTCTTCAGAATATAAAATAAATGAGAAATCCAGCAGAGAGACAGACCCGCTTCATAATGGCCACTGTATATATTTATATGTCAAAGCCGCAAGGCTGGTGCTGGTGTGAATCATCACATCAGCACATTTCAGAAAGTAAAAATTTGGATATTTTAACCCTTGATAAAGTACAAAAGCCAAACCGACTGTACCTGACAGGTGAAGGAATTGGGGCTTTCACATGTCTGACAGGAGAAGGAGATTGCCGTATAGGTGATGGTGACTGCTGCCTCACCATCTGGACCTTAGTAGGAATCACTGGCGGAGTCGGTGATTTTGATGAAGGCTTTGGAGGAATTCTGGGAGGAGTTTTATGGGGCAGTTGCCCTTCAATAGTCATCTCAACTGTAGTACTGGATCTTGCATCAAAATGAGCCTCTACTCTCTGTAAGGGTCAAATATTCGGCAAATTATGTTCACATGCATGTTACAATAATTTATAGTATAAACATATATGTACACTAGTACAGCAAGTACAATTCAGAGTTAAGTACTATAAAAAAAAATAGAAAAGTAACAGATAAAGAACAAGCAGAAGGGGGAAGAATGTTTTGGATAGTTCAAGACAACAACAAGATGCAACTTTAACTAGTGTACCTTTTCGAAACGTGCTTGTCTTGTTTGGGAAATCTGAGCAGTCGATACAATTGTCTTTGTCTTTTTGGCAGGTATTTCTTCTTCAGCTTGTTTGAAAATAAGGAGGTAATGATAAAATTAGAAATTTAAAAGAACACTTAAAAAATCTATTACTTTGACAAACAGAAAGATTTGACTAACATTCCCCCCTGAAAATATAAAGCTTCAATAGGACATCCAATCTTGACAAGCAAGTTATCCTACCTATTCAGTTGAGTTCATTTAGGTAGCAACAATTCTAATATATGAAGTGCAGTAACCCATGACAGCTAATCAGATATAATTATATTGTAATCAAATCAATGAAAGAGTTAGGCTGGCCATACACGGAACAAATTTCTTTCCTGCAACCGTGGGATGCAGGAAAGAAATTTGCTTGATCTCCCATCAACACAGACATTGCCTGGCCATTGTCTTCTCCTGGGTGAGAGGCGGGGGGGGGGGGGGGGGGAGGGGTGCTGAAGCCATCCCTGCCGTGCCAGGAGAAGACAGTGATTATTACTAGCGGCTATAGCAGCCACTCATGATAATTGCAAGAGAATCTGGCAGGCTGGTTGTAGCCAAGTTGATCAATTGTTTAACCTCCCTAGCAGTTTTCCTGAGTGTGGCTCAGGGTTACATTTCAGTACCATTAGCAGTAACTCCGAGCCACACTCTGGATTGCATTGCAGGATCCTGGTGCAGTATACTTACCATGTCCCCAGGATCCTGCGATGTCCCCCCGCTGTGTCCGTGGGCTCTGTCCTCCGCCCAAAGCCTCTCTTTGCTGGGCTCTGTTCCCTGCGAGCGTTGCGATGCATGGGGATGGAGCCCGGCGGCAAATTCAAAAAAGTGAAAAATCATAATACATACAGTACACTGTAATCTTACAGATTACAGTACTGTATGAAATTATTTCACATCCCTTTTGTCCCCAGTGCTTTGTCCAATGCCCTGCATGCAGTTTTATATTATATCTACTGTTCTTTCTGCCTGGAAACTTGAGATTGTCCATAGCAACCAAAAAGTGTCCCTTTACGTCAAAAGTGGTTTTAGACCAGCTAGAAAACAGCAATAGTAAAATAGAATTGAGCGATAGTGAATCGTGGGGAAATTAGTTTTATTATTATATTATTATTTTTTATAATTATTTATATTTATTTATTATATTATAATTTATGATTTTGTGTTTCAAACTTCATCATACCTGGGATGTCTACTAGACTCTTGGTGGCCAATTTTAAGTGTATTATTGCTAAGAATTACAGGCCTACAATATAAAACGCCAAATTTCTATGCAAAATATTTGTACCGCTTTGAGATGCAAAAATCTGACATAATCATGCCGCCAGGGAGGCTACCTTGGTACATTTAACCGGTCGAGATTCGAACCGTATATGGCAGGCCTTGGTAAACCGAAAAGTGATATTTTAGTTATGTGTTGAACCTGGTGGGCTGAATCAGCTTCTGGATCCTTATATCTCTTAGTGATTTCACATTAATAGTTCCATGTTAAATAATACACAAAAGATTAAAATTCCAGCAGGGAGTCTGGGTCCTTAAAAGTGACCACAACAGAAGTAGAGACCAAGAAATACAATTATTTATTTTGGGTGGACCGCTCTTTAAATAAAAAAAAAAATGTGGATGGTTGGTTGCTTTTCAATTATCTAGTTCATGTTATTAAACTATGCTGCTCCTTTCTTTTAAAAAATGTATTACAAATAGGAGATATAGGGGTTGATTTACTAAAACTGAAGAGTGCAAAATCTGGTGCAGCTCTGCATAGAAACCAATCAGCTTGTTTTTTTTTTTAAAGCCTAATTAAACAGAAGTTAGAAGCTTACAAGACTACCATACACAACTGCACCAGATTTTGCACTCTCCAGTTTTAGCAAATCAACCCCAAATCAACCCCATACAGTTTATTTGGTCACAAGTTTGAAAATTGTTAGTTGGCAGTTGGGGAGTTGCATTGAGGCAGGGTAGAGAGAAATAAGTTCTCCTTTGTCTATGCTAAAGCAGAAGGATCTACTCTACCCAGGTAAACCATCATCTTTAGGTTCCCATAACTGGAAGAACATGTTAATGGCAGTCATGTTCACCTAGGTATCTATGCATTCCCAAAAAGCAAAATTGTGACTGAAGGTAAGAATTAATGGAAGCTATAGAATAATCTGTACCACAACACTGCAAGAATCGAACTTGCACAGTATGTACGTAACTGGGCATTTCGATGTGATGCAATGCTAGTGCACTGACTTGTATTAGTATGTTGAAGTGCCATTCAAAATGAACATAAGCCATTCAACACACCACAGTTCACAATTTGCCATTTGCTGTAGCAACGCCCATTAGAAGCACATATTAATGTGTGTTACTGCAACAAGTAGATCTAAGTGGGCCCCAAAAGAATGAGTGTACTTTAATGTGGTTGCATAGCTGAGTTCAATATGTGAGAATCTTTACCAGGAGTGCCTGGTCCTGGGTGATTTATATGTGCGATTAGGTGCACTGACTAAAATATGACCTTGGAATTAGTATTGGAATTAGTACTACAATGTAGTATAATGTAATGAAAGGCTCTCTGAAAAAATGTAATGTTATACTAAAACAGCAGTTTCTTATCCCATCATTACATCATCACTGAATTTGCATTAACTTTATGAATAAGTATGAATGGAATTTCATGAACTCCATATATTAATATGTGAAACACTTTTAAAAATGTACAGAAAAAAATGTGTATGTTTTAAACCAGTGTAGATCGAATCCTAAAAGCAAGCCTATGCAGTATAAAATACTGTATATTGCACTATATATATATATATATAAGACATTGATATGCATCTTAGTCTAAAAAATAAAATGACAGTGTTAGTGATAGGTATTTAAACTCTCAAAATTCTTCCTGGAAATCCAAGGAATACCTTGAACAGTGAGTTCAGCTGTTGAAGTAGCACGTCCGACATTATTGGTTGCATTTACAGAATATGTTCCGGAGTCTTCGGGGTATGCTTCTGCAATGATTAAACTGTAGAGGTCTCCATCTTGAAGGATCTGAAAATCTGGGGAGCTGTGAATTTCAGCTCCCTCTCTGTAGAACTTCACCACAGGTGTAGGGATTCCACTCACTCTTACGTCAAGACGAACTTGACTGCCTTGTCTTACTGTTGTAGTCTGTAGTCTTTGTGTAAAATTTGGAGGTGCTGTTTCAGCTACAGAAAAGGAAAGAGATATTCCATTATCACAAAGGATAATACGAATATTTCATTAAACAGTTTTTAGGATATAGATTGAAGGGCACGTTCAGTTTTTGACATGACATACCCAAATGTTGTTAACAGTTCTAGTTAAAACTGGCCTCTTAGTTCATTTAGCAAAGGTTTTTTCTTTTAAACATCTACTCCCTTATTTGAATTGGTCCCATATGTTAAATACATCGCTCTTGTAAAAAACAATTGGTTTTAATAAGTCCCTTCAACACATGTTATCTAGTACCACCATAAGGTCATGTTAAAAAAAATCTTTCTTCGTGGGAATGGTTATTGAAATAAGTGATCTATAAAACACAAAGTCATGAAATCAAAAAACATGCTTGGGGTATTGGGGTATTTAAGGGGTATAGTAAGAGATCAGTATAACAGAGGATCCCTGTTTATTTTGGTCACACTGCAGTACAGGATTTCACCATTTGGTGGCACTGCAGGTAAAAAACTCAGAGGTTTTTAACCCTTTTATCCTCAATGAAGAGAGGGGGACATGTATGCAAACACCAAAAGGGGGAACTTGGTGCTAAGTGCCCCCCTACTGCTTGATGAAACTAATTTGAGCATCTTAGGGATGTTATCATGAGTCCTTGAAGGACTTACACAAGCTGAGGGCTCATAACATGCTGTCACAGTAAAGGTGATCATTGAACTACATCTTGTTATTAAAAGTTCATCATCACATATCTTACCTGTAACAAGTAGCTCAGCTGTGCTAGTTGCTTGTCCTGCTCCATTGGCGGCTCTTAGGGAATATCTTCCACTGTTTGTTGCTGTAACGGCGGGGATTACAAGTTTAGCGCGGCCATCGCTAAACGAGATCTGCACGCCGGACAGTGTTGCAGCGGAAATAACTTGGCCATCCCTAAACCAGCTCACCTCAGGAACTGGAAAACCTATGGAGAAAAGATAAAATATGTTGAAATAATTTCTTGTATAATAAATATATCCTAACAGTGAACAATATCATAGATAATTTAGGGCCTGTGTCACTAATGTATGGGCTTTTGTGCGCATCAGACGAGTCTAGGGGAATGCAAAACCTGCTTAAATCAAGTGAAATGCAGGTCAGAAGTAAGTCA
Organism: Lithobates clamitans; assembly: GCA_037952925.1. Classification (NCBI taxonomy): domain Eukaryota; kingdom Metazoa; phylum Chordata; class Amphibia; order Anura; family Ranidae; genus Lithobates; species Lithobates clamitans. The sequence goes on from JBBGZY010000014.1 coordinate 10,126,920, forward strand.
ACTGCAGGCCTAATTTGCCATCAATAAATTCTTAATTACCTCTGAAGTGTCTCAGACTGATGCTATCGACCCTTAGTAAGTGGTACTTTTCTATAGTATAGCAATTACATTAGGTATATGGCAGTGTTACATAAAAATAGTACATCTTTCATAAAAATAAACAAAGCAAAATGAAAAATAAATTGCTTTATTAAAAATAAATTATTGAAAATTTCACAATATTTCATAGTCACATATTTGATAGTTTAGAAGCATCTCATAATGAAAATTCTATACATTGTCACTTTTATTAGAATAAGCTAACACCTAATTGGTTGCTTTGGATAAAGCCATCCTATTTCTACCTAATTTCTAGTCACAAATTAAATAGTATGAAATGGCTACATTATATACATAAGAAGGCGGGATTTCCTCATCTGAAGGTTACAATAAATGGAGCAATTACATTATATTGAATAGTGTGTATAAGATAGGTGTAACAGAGCTGTGCTTCAGTGCTTCAGTGCTTCAGTCATGGTCATGTTTTTTGGCCACATAAAGCCTTTCAACTGCAACTGTAGTTACATGTTATTAAAAATTCTAATCCCAGACTAAAGTTGAATGATCTGTTCTCCTAAAACTGAAAATCAGTTTGTATCCCCCAGCAGGCAGAACAATTTTGATAGCAGAAGGAATGAGATGAAACTAGAACTTCAGTAAACTTCGGTTCCATTGAAAGGCCAGTGGGTGATTTAATCAATCAGCATCCACCAATTAATAAAAAAAACTATTTTAGATAGGCTAATTCTTTTGGAGCTTCTGGTTATACTCACATGAAATATTATCCAGATGTGGAAATTACCACTTATGTTAAAGGTATTGTATAGCAATTTTGCATATATTATTTTGTATTAAGGTCAGGACTAAAAGATAATATTTTGCAATAATCTTTTATTTTTTCCATCTCAAGCCAGCAGGTGAGGCTCAAGTGCTTTATACTCCAGACTCTCCTTATCTGCCCTGCCAATGACCAGTTTACAGAGCTCAATAGCTGAAGGTCACATTTACACTCAGAACTTAAGGAGTCACGCAGTGACACCTTGTACTCCCTAATCCCTCCTGATGTGTACAGAAGACTCCATACAAAGTACATACATAGGCCTATCAGAATGCCTTGATTTCACAATAATGGTTCAGATAACTGGAGTGCATGGCTAAACTGTGTTGTATAAATGGACAACACAGCCTATACATTTCAAGACTACCTTCACACCTGGTGTTTCTGGAGTGTGTGTTTTGCCATGCCTTTTTTTGTGCTGCAAATGCATGTCATGCTTGGGGTGCCATTAATTGTTAATGGCAACCTAAGCGTGTTAATTGCATGGCAAATGTGCCAAAACGTGCTGTGAAAGAAGCTCCATGCTCCACTCCAAGAAAGGTTCTGGAGCTTCTTTAGGGTGTTTGTTATGTTTAGGGCAGCCATATCAAATGAATGGGCTGCCCAATGCACTACTAGTGGAAATGTGCAAAAACCACACAAAAAAATGCAAGTTTCCACTATGCTCAGGTGTGAATCCAGCATAAATGCCATTTTGCAACATCATAAACGGTAGAATAGTGCTTCATTGCATGATAGGTCGCACATTTATTTATTACAGTTTCAGGAGCCATATATATTTTTTATGAATTTGAATATTTGTACATATAAGTAAATACAATGTGTTAGATAACCAAAATGCTTTTAGAAAACTGCGAGAAGACTCCATGATGTTGAGCAGCTCACATAACTACTGCACCCAAAATAAGTTATCTCTAAAGCTCTGGGTTCAATTTATACTACTCAACCGAAAACCAAGTTTTCAGCTTTGTGTGATCTTTTCTCTGATTACAGTGACCCTTTAACCACAAACTCCTAATACTATGTCAAATGCAAAAATTTCCAGAACACACAAACAATATCAAAATATAGTATAACTTTCCAAAATAATCTAAACACAGTCACAGTTTCTTGCTTGCAATCTACAACATTTATATAATAGCAGTTTAAGGTTAAGGTATAATTAAAGGCAAAACATTTTTTTAGTTTTGGATAGAGTGGAGATGGATTAGAACACCTGTCAGTTTTCACTGCTGTCTGTGCCCCCCTTCAGACACCTTTCACACTGGGGTGGCAGGTCGTTTTAGCGGCACTTTTCGGCCGCTTGTGGGGAGCTTTTAACCCCCCCGCTAGTGGCCGAAGAAAGGGTTAAAAGCGCTTGTGTTGTGGAACTTCCGAATCGCTTTTCAGGCACTTCGGACGCGCTGCCCATTCATTTCAATGGGCAGGGGCAGTGTAGGAGAGTTTCCACTGTATGCACAACTCCTACACCGCCCCAAAGATGCGGCTTGCAGGAATTTTTTTCCCGTCCCCCAAGCGCACCGCCCCAGTGTGAAAGCACTTGGGCTTTCACACTGGGGTGGCTTAAAAGGTATTTTTCAGGCGCTTTACAGGCGCTATTTTTAGCGCTAAAACACCTGAAAAGCGTCTCAGTGTGAAGGGGGTCTTAGGGAGATTTATACTTTCGATTAGTCCTGTTTACCATTATCATTGAATGTGAAAGTAAAAGAAAATCCCACATTTTGGTTTGTCTCCAGAAAACTAATAGGGGATATCTTCCAATGGGAACACTAGTTCTGGTGACCTGGGGGTCCCTAAGGAGTTACCTTAATTTGTAGGGATTTCCTCTCATTTCCTGTTCAGCTATGGGACAGGAAGAGAAGAGAAATCTCTGCAATGTGACACAGATGATGAAAAAAAAATATGACAGGGCTTATAACCCTCCCTTAAGCCTAGTACACATGGGCCAAATGTCGACCCGTGTGTATGGCAGCAGGTCTGACAGAAGCTGGCCATTAGGCTGGCTTCTGATAAAGGAGCATGACTGAAAAAGGTCTGCCGATCGGCTCCCGATCAGAGTGTTCTGGTGTTCTGGAGTGTTCTGGTGGGGAGGCCGTCCCACTGTCAGAACACAATAGAACATTGCATAGTTAGTACAGCAGCTCCGACCTGAGCTGTCTGTTTTTATTTGTTCAGCCCACTGGGTTGAATTAAAAAAATACTAGTAGTGTGTACCAGGCTTTACTCTATCCAAAATTAAAAAAAAGGTTTTGTCTATAGTTCTACTTTGACCCTAACTTTTATATTTCAATTTGGGATGAGTAGAGCTTAAATAGTCTACTAAGGTCTTGTACCTCTATAGATTCCAGTGACAACATTTCCATGCAGTTATTTATATCTCCACCCTCTACCACAATCACGTTCTCACAAGTGAAGTCTCCAGTTATTTATTACACATGATAGAAAATCTATTTGGGAAGCGTGACACCGTCTTATGGTTTTGTAATGGCCACAGCAGTTGGCCATAACTGACAATTGTGGTGTTTAAAAATATCTTGCCCATAGAGCCACTGAGAACTATAAAATGATATAGCATGTGATAAATCTCTTTGGTGAGCATTAGAATTTGAGCACAAGTTTTGGGTGGAGTTGGTCGGTTTGTTCTTACAACATTCCAAGCAGGGTAAAGGCAATCATAGACTGTAGCATGTGCCACTCAATTTTACTTGTTTTAATGGGGGTGATTTACTAAAACTGGAGCACACAGAATCTGGTGCAGCTGTGAGTGGTAACCAATCAGCTGCTAAGTTTTATTTTCAAACCCTAATTAAACAAGCTGAAGTGAGAAGCTGATTGGTTACCATGCATAGCCACACCAGATTATGTGTGCTCCAGTTTTAGTAACCCCCCCCCCCCCCCCCATGTTGGAGTGATAACATTTTTGTTGCTCTAATAGAAAGCTTGTTTAATTTAGATCAAGCAGCAGCTACATGTGGTTATAATTATTATGTATCCATTTTCCCCAGGAGTGCATAGTATTCTGGATATATAGCGTTTTTAAATTCCCCAATGTCTACAACAATCTGCAGGGAAAATATTTGCCAACTTTGCCAATGGATTAGCTTAAATAAAACTGCCAACGGCAAGTAAACTTACTGCACTGATATTTTTTGTAGGTTTAGAATGGCTTCTATTTTGATAATAATTTAAAGATACAAAATGTATGCATTTTATTAGCTAACACAAGATATTTATTATAACAGTTTTAGGCTGCATTCACATTTAGCATTTTGGGAACGTGCACAAAATAGCGCTGCGTTTTTGTTCCACACGAATAGGGAAGCCCATTGATTTTACACAATTTTAAATGCAAAGTAAGAATGCAGTCTGAAACCCTTCCCACAATATGCGTAGCGCTGACACACATGCATTAACGCAAGACATTATTGACATTTAGGTCAACTGCATTAAAACAACCCAATAATTTTGAATTTCTTTTATTTTTAACACGGTGCACCAAAACACACATCATGTGCGCTGTGATGGGTTTCAAGTCCAGGTACATTGCCCACTACAGTAAGAGTCTGTTGGGGTGCCTTTCAAAATGAATAGATCTGTAATAAACCATGTGCCGCATGCTATATTGTGTTGCTGTAACTTGGACCTCTGGGCTTAAAACACATACATGCTTCAGAAACTTCACATCTAGCATCATCTGCCATAATCAATGCTTGAAACAGTTTCCCTTCAGTCTGTGACCCCCATAGGGGGATTTCAATTCACTGCCTGTCCTAGTTACAACTACCTTTCTGGGACAGGAAATAAGATGTTGATTAGATTTGGATTCTAACAGTGGCATAGGCAAAGGTTCTAAACCATTTCCACTCTATCAACAACAACAAAACATAAAGAAATTTTTTTGAGCAGATTTCTACTTTAACTTCCATAGTGAGAAATGACTGCCCATTTCCCAATTTGTAACAGTGGCAATGGAGTGCAACACAACTGGGCATACTGAACATAGTGCAAAGATAAAAAGTGATGCTCAGCAACAAATCACAAAAAGTTGTGCTTTAATTCATAGCCATCAGATCCTGGAAAGATATATTTTTCTTGGTTGCTATACGTAGCTGACCATTTCTTTTTGCTTTATTGTTAAAATCCAGTTGAGACCTGATCCACGTGGCATTGTGCCACAACCTATGGTAACCACCAACTAGGTTTCAGGCTGTCTACATTTACTGTCTACCTTTTACTGTCTACATTTACTGAACCATAGTTGCTTGTCATTTACTGTCTACATTTTACTGTCTACATTTACTGAACTTGTCATAACAGTAAAATCAATAGTGCTCACGACATTCTATCAAAAAAAGTTCTTTTGCACGCCAAATAATTTTCATAAATGAAGCTGACAATTTAAACACTACAGTTTAAAAAAAATGCAACTAATTTGCTATTATATGCAACAGTACACAAAATATATATTTGAAACAATCAAATGCATTTGAAAAAAATAGAACACGTTTAGCATGAAAGCGTGCTCACGGGAAATTATTCAGTAAAAAAGCAGTTAGGACCGATCAATTTATACTATGGATTTATGGAGTTATTTTGACAAAAACTACCAACTTCCAGGCAGTGCTAGCTTGCAATCAAGAGTATGTGACCAAAACAGGTGAGAGTCACTAACCCAGCTGCTCAGACTATTCCACTAGGAGTTATGGAATGATAATCCAAAAACACACACAAACCAGAGTGCTATATGAAAATATGACCACAAGATGGTGCTGTTGTATAGATATATCAGTTCATTGTAAAGGGATCTAACAAATCAATGCAAGTAATCCAAAGGTAAAAAAGTTATTTAAGTACAAAGAATGGCTTTAAAAGTCTTATAGGTTAAAAAAAGTTAATCTATAAGGTTAACTCAATATTATGCCATGGGGAACTCCAGGGGGGTCTCCGAGGGGATAATCTCCTGGAAGAAGATGTATTGAGTGGCTTGGCTAGCAACTGGCTTGGTAACTTTGCAGCTTGCTAGCCAAGCCTCTCTCTGTTCCCGTGGCTTCCTTCTGGCTGTTTAGCAGTTCCTGATGGGCCACTTCTGGGTTACCATAATGTCACTTCTGGTGTGCAGGTTGGTGGCTGGCTACTGCTCTCCCATTACATCTTCCTGGTGATTACCCCCTTGGGGACCCCCCTGGAGTTCCCTTGGGCATAACATTGATTGGATTACACACCTACTGCTCTCTCTGGTGATTCCCAAATCAATGGGCCGGTATGCAACATCTAATGTTCTTGCCCCCTCTACACAAGCTTATGCAAGCTCACCGCTGTAAACTGTTTTAACCTATAAGACTTTTAAAGCCATTCTTTGTACTTAAAACGTTTGTTACCCCAACACTTCATATTCCTGATATGTGCCTGCTGTACCAAGTACTTGTATGAGAAAGTCTCCTGTTCTCTTTCTATTGCTTCCTTTATGTGAAACCCCTGGTGTTCCTGCTAGTCCCTGCTAGATTTCCTATTAAAAACTGACCACAATAAGGACAACACACTGTGGTCAGTTCTCTAGCTATGCTGGGAACTCAGTATGCTCTCCTCCAATGATCAGACTTGTCCTGACACGCCCCCACTGCAGAGCCATTCACTAGGAAACTCAATGTGCTGCTGCTTCTCCTCCCCCAGCTCTTATGCAGCTGAGAACAGAGGGAATGTAATCACTTATAAAAAAGGGAAAAAGGGTATTTATAATTTTTTTTTGTATCTATACAAAAACTTTGTGCCTTTCATTTCTTTTTTAAAGTGAATGGCTTGTTTTACAAGGTGATCGTTTACAATCACTTTAGATAAACTTTTTACCCTTGGATCATTTGCATATAGGATTGATATGCGAGATCATATTACAATAAACGGATATATCTATACATTACAGCACCATCTTGTGGTCACTTTTTCTTATAGCACTCTGGTTTGTGTGTTTTTATGGAGTTATTTTGACACATGGGGACATCAATAGCAAAATCTAATTCCCAGCTAAGCTCTCCACACCCATTCAACAGTCTCACTCCCACTGCAGTATTTTGCCTTCCAAAAAATACATTAAAAAAATCCAACAAGAAGAGTAAGATCTTAAAATAAGCTCACATGCACAGATCTTCAAATCTTCCTCTAGAAGATTTAGATCCTCTAAATCTTCCAATGAGGAAACTTGTTCTGGTGACAACTGTCATAGAAGGGAATTCCCTCAACTTTAGAGATTTCCTCCCACTTCCTGTTCTGCTTCTAGAACAGAGCATAAAGGGAAATCTCCCCAATAAGACACAGAGAGCAAGAAATAAACTGACAGAGGCCTATCTCCACTACTCAATCTAAAACTAAAATGAAAAGCTTGGGCTATACATTAACTTTAGGATCACAAAAGATTTTAAATGTTTGGGTCGAGTGATCATTTAAATGATAATAAAAAGTATGCATTTGAATTGAAATGCTAAATAGTGTGTGATTGCCAGACCCCTTTTTATGTATATTTTGAGCTGTGGTTGACATTTGGAATCAATGTTGTTGCATGCCTTAAAGTGGAATTAGACGCAAATATTTAAAAAAAACAATGACAGGCTGGGTTTTTATGACAGAAAAAACCCCATTGATTCCCTGCCTGTCAGCAGTAATGTACACTAAGCTGTGCGTGCGCAGCTTAGAGCACATTTATGGCATCGCTCTGTGATGTGATGAGGTGACTCCGTACATATGCCCAATAGTAACATCCTCCAGCCCGGCCATTTCAGTAGATGAACAGAGCGAACGCAGTAGAAAGACCAGATGAGGATGGATGCACCTAAGCACTGACAACGCAGCGTTAGAGGGCATCCTTTGACTGGTAAATCTGTTATAATGTGCTAGTATGCAGAGTACACTAGCACATTATGGCACAGAGATGTAGTGGGTTGCCATTCATCAGTGCCATCCATCAGTGCAGTACAGTAAAAAGGGTCACTGGTTTGAATCTCAACCACAACGCTACCTGCCTGGAGTTTGCATGTTCTCCCTGTGCCTGTGTGGGTTTCCTCCGGGTACTCCGGTTTCCTCCCACACTCCAAAGTCATGCTGGTAGGTTAATTGGCTTCTGTCTAAGTTGGCCCTAGTATATGAATGTGAGTTAGGGACCTTATATTGTAAGCTCCCTGAGGGTAGGGTCCGATGTGAATATACAATGTATATGTAAAGCGCTGTGTAAATCGACAGCGCTATATAAGTACCTTAAACAATATTAACCACTTGCTTACTGGGCACTTAAACCCCCCTCCTGCCCAGACCAATTTTCAGCTTTCAGCGCTGTCGCACTTTGAATGACAATTGTGCGGTCATACAACACTGTACCCAAATGAAATTTTTATCATTTTTTTCCCACAAATAGAGCTTTCTTTTGGTGGTATTTAATCACAGCTGAGATTTTTATTTTTTGCTAAACAAACAAAAAAAGATGGAAAATTTTGAAAAAAAAAAATCATGTTTCATAGTTTGTTATAAAATTTTGCAAACAGGTAATTTTTCTCCCTCATTGATATGCCCTGATGAGGCGGCACTGGTGGGCACTGATAGGCTGCACTGATGGGCACGGATAGACACAGTTAAGGCGGCACTGATAGGCACAGATAAGGCGGCACTGATGGGGACAGATAAGGCGGTACTGATGGGCACAGATAAGGCAGCACTGATGGCCACTGATGAGCGCTGATGGGTGGCACGGATGGGCACTGATAGGTACCACTGATGGGGGGCACTGATGGGCGGCACTGATGGGGGGCACTGATGGGCACTTATGGGCACTGGTAGGTGACACTGATAGGTGGCACTGATGTGCAGCACTGTTGTTGCACTGATGTGGGCGCTGATGGGTGGCACTGTGGGCGCTGATGGGTGGCACTGATGGGTGGCACTGTGGGTGCTGATGGGTGGCACTGTGGGCACTGATGGGTGGCACTGTGGGCACTGATGGATGGCACTGATGAATGGCACTGTGGGCACTGATGGGTGACGCTGGTGGGCACTGGTAGGCAGCACTGTTGCCTATTGCTGTGGGGGCAGATGATCACCCTGATCGGGACTGATGTCCCTCTCACGGCCGCCCGTGATCGGGTTTTTTTTTTCTTTCCTCCTCACGCTGTCAGCGCGAGGTGGAAAAATAGCCGATTACCGGCTCTGTTTACATCAAATGATCAGCTGTCATTGGCTGACAGCTGAACATGTGGTAAGGGGTCGGGACCGACCCCTTACTCTGATCTGTGATCAGGCAAGTCTCATAGACTCGCTGATCACCAAGCGCGTCGCGCGCGCCCTGCAGGGGGCGCGCAGGCCGCTCGTGCACGGGACAACGTCAATAGACATAGTCCCGGCAATGTAGATCCGCGCTGTTGCCGTAATTTGGCAATAGCGTGGATCTGAAGACGTTAATTTACCTCCTGGGGTTCCATATACTTTTTTTTTTTGGAGTTTAATTCCACTTTAAAATGGATGCCATTCAGCAATCTAGGCCCTCGGGCACCTCCAAGGCTTGTCAAAAAAATGTCCACAAAAGATCAACTGGGGACTTCACTGTTCTTAACCACTTGCGGACCGCCCACTGTACATATACTGCGGCAGGGCGGTGGCTCTGCACCAGATCACGTGTCTAGGAAGTGATCCAACACTTCTGGGTCTGGGGCGCACATGTGTGCCGCCGGCGACCCACTGTCTAACCACAACGGGAGCTTATCTGCGAGTACCCTCACCCGCCGATCATTAGGCAGAGAGCTAGAATGGAGATCTGCCTATGTCAACAAGGCAGATCGCTGTTCTGTCAGAAGGGAAGGCATCGAACATGGATCAATGCCTTCCCCTATTAAAAGAACCTCCCACACTGTTAGAAAACACTTGCTAGGCACACAGTTAACCCTTTGATCACCCCTGATGTTTAACCCCTTCCCAGCCAGTCTCAGTACAGTGACAGTGCATATTTTAAGCACTGATCACTGTATTGGTGTCACTGGTCCCCAAAAAGTGTCAAAACTGTCATTTAGTGTCCCAACTGTCTGCCGCAATATTGCAGTCCAGCTATAAGTCGCTGATCGCCACCATTACTAGTAAAACAATTTAAAAAAAATAAAAAAATTCCATAGTTTGTAGACGCTATAACTTTTGCGCAAACCAATCAATGTATGCTTAATGGGATTTTTTACCAAAAATATGTAGCAGGATACATATTGGCCTAAATTTATGATTAGATTTTTTCCATTTTTTTTATTGCATATGTTTTATAGCAGAAAGTAAAAATGATTTCTTTTGTTTATAGCACAAAAACCGCAGATATGATCAAATACCAACAAAAGAAAGCTCTATTTGTGGGAAAAAAAGGACATAACTTTTGTTTGGGTACAACATTGTTGTCAGTTAAAGTAGCTCTGCCGTATCACAAAAAAATCGCCTGGTCATTAGGAGGGGGTAAATCTTCCGGAGGTAAAGTGGTTAAACTGCAAACATTACTATTTTTCTTCAATGCATCAAACGGCAAACCAGAATCACAGAGTGTGGGATTCATTTACTAAAGGCATACAGACTGCTCACCTTCAAAGGAAACTTTCCCCAGATCTTAGTGAATGAGGTAAAGCTCCTCATTCAATCATGTGCAAGCAAAAATGCTCATGTTTTCTATATTCCTTGCATGTGATTGGGTTTTCTGTGCAAAGAGAAATTTCACCACATTCTACTAAATTTCACCACATTCTACTAAATTTCACCGCATTCTACTGTGCAAGGGCAAATTCCCTAAAGCAAACAGCCTATTTTCCTTTAGTAAATCACCCCCTGTAACACCTGCTTGAAAAAGTATCAGGAGTGACCCAACATGAAGTGGTATATAGATGGAGTAACCTATTTATCACACTACTTGATTGTAATCTGCTTTTTGATGCATTAGGGCCCTTTCACACTGGGGCGGTTTGCAGGCGCTATTGCGCTAATAATAGCGCCTGCAAACCGACCCGAAAGTGCCGCTGCTTTGTATCCAGTGTGAAAGCGCCGAGGGCTTTCACACTGGAGCGGTGCGCTGGCAGGACGGGAAAAAAAGTCCTGCTAGCAGCATCTTTGGAGCAGGGAAGGAGCGGTGTATACACTGTTACTTCACCACTCCTGCCCAATAAATCAATGGGACAGCGCGGCTATACTGCCGGCAAAGTGCTTTGCGGTGGTTTTTAACCCTTTTTCGGCCACTAGCGGCCGAATACCAACAGTAAAGCACCGCTAACAATAGCGGCACTTTACCGCCGACGCCGCCCCCACCCCAGTGTGAAAGGGGCCTTAAAAATAAAGGAGGCAATGTTTGCATTTTAACAAGTGAGGTCCTTTGTGCCAAACAAAGGTTCTCATTTACATTCAGCTCAGGTCCGCAATCAAAACACATGTTTTTGGTCTGCTGAAAAATATTGCACTGATTTACACTTGTATGTGTTTTAGAACATTTAAGCCCCCGTACACACGATCAGAAAATCGTACGGAAAATACCGCTTACGAAGCGATCGTATGATTATCGGATCGTTAGTACAGAGCTTTCGAGAGCCGATCAGGACAGTTCATCTGCTATTATTCTATTGGACATGCACAGAAATTTTTTTAGTACGATGCCAGATCGTACGATTTTCGTTTAATCAGTACAGCGATCGTTTGAAAATGCAATACAAATGCATTACAACACATGACATCACTTCCAAATTTTATTTCTGTCATGCGGGAATTTTTGTGACTTTAGTAAACTCATCAGATTCGATCAGAGATTAGCATGCAATAAAAAACGGACGATCATTCGTCCGATAATCTCATCGTGTGTATGGGGCATTATAAGCTATAGAAGTAGATTGCGCCTATTTTGTTCATGCTACAGCTCATCAGAATCTGATGGCCTATCATCTGTCAAGCTGCATTACTAATAGACTTCACCATCTGAGTGAATATATAAAGTAATCTGATCCAGTACAAGGTTACTATATATTCCTAGTTGTACTGCACTTGTCACTTTCCTTTTCCTGTTTGCAGCCTCATTAGATTTGAATTAGTGTGACAGAAAAAAAAAAAAAAGTGAAAACAGTAGTTAACACCCTTTTGTTGTTCTTCCTCATTCACATCTCATTGTCAATAGGTAAAATCCGCAATCTCAGTGAATTTCTATTTTAGAAAAGACAGCTGGAGTCGAGGCATTTGATTGACAAGACAACTTGTTGGAGGGCTGACAGAGCTGGGAGATGTGGGCAGATGATCAACAAATCAAACCTTTTATAGAGAAACAGCTGTCTGCCATGTAGCTTTAGAGAGGATCAGCTTTCCTGAAATAGTAACCAACAACCTCTTCCAATATCATCTGATCCTTTGAAGTGAACTTTAATGTGTCATTATTTCAGTGTGCTGCCAAAGTCAGATCACTAGTCATCCAAAGGGCAACCAACATGAAGCCAACAGGCAGGACTAAGCACCCAAGTGGCCAGAGTAAGAGCCCAAGAATTGAAGCCACTCATTCTGGGAGTCACAGAAACACCACACTGACAAGTGAGCCTTTTTTTAATATTCATGTTAATAATCAGAAGTAAGACAAAAAAATAAGCTATGGTTGTTTACAAAAAATAGAGCTTTAACAATGATTGACCTTATACAATTAAGTACTGTGGGGTTGATTTACTAAAATGGGAGAGTGCAAAATCTGGTGCAGCTGTGCATGGTAGCCAATCAACTTCTAACTTCAGCTTGTTCAATTAAAGCAGTAGTAAACCGCAGTTAAACAAAAAAAAAGTCCCCTACAAGGCAATGTCATAACGTGCTAGTATGCGTTGCATACTAGCACATTAGGAAAGACTTACCCTTAAATGAGGCCCTCCAGCGGCGCACTGACGGGGCTTTCATCTTCGCCCGGTCTTCCTTCTGGGTTTGCGGCCTCCGGCTACATGAGTGGCCGGGGCACGATGATGTCATTCCTGAGCATGCGCCTAGGAGGCGCTGTTTATGCCACGGGCTCTGAAGGTCCGGCGCAGTATGCCGGACCTTCAGAGCGCATGCGCCAGTGAAGTCACTGGCTGCATACAGTGTGAATATCTCCTAAACAGTGCAAGTTTAGTAGATATTTACAGTACCTACAGGTATAGGCTTACCTGTAGGTATAAGTGGTAAAACTACCACTTTAAGCTTTGCCAAAAAACCTGGAAGCTGATTGGTTTCAATGCAGAGCTGTACCAGATCTCGCACTAACCCGTTTTTGTAAATCAACCCCACTATGTCACCAATTGGAATATATCATGTACTGTGGGGGTTATTTACTAAAGGAAAATCTACTTTGCACAGAAAGTGCACTTTTAAGTAAAGTCACTGTAGATCCGAGGGGGACATGCAAGGAAAATAAAAAACAGCTTTTTAGCTTGCACATGATTGGATGATAAAATCAGCAGAGCTTCCCCTCATTTCAGATCTACCCCTTAGATTTAGAGCAACTGCACTTCCAAGCGCACTTTCAAGTGCACTTGCAGTGCAAAGTGCATTTGCCTTTCGTAAATAACCTCCTGTGTCTTCTTCTCTGCCTCATAATGCTACCCCATGCGTTTGTGCTGCCTTTTAAAAATGACACTTTTTGACACTGTTAATAATTTAATGACTATCATTATTTTAGTCACAAGTGGAACTTTGTAGGCTGTGTGACACATTGGGGGTTATTTGCGAAAGGCAAATCCACTTTGCACTACAAGTGCACTTGGAAGTTCAGTCGCTGTAGATATAAGGGGGACACGTAAGGAAAATAAAAAACAGCATTTTAGCTTGCACATGATTGGATTATAAAATCAGCAGAGCTTCCCCTCATTTCTGATCTTCCCCTCAGATCTACAGCAACTGCACTTCAAGTGCACTGCAAGTGCACTGCAAGTGCACTTACAAGTGCACTTGCAGTGCACTTGTTGTGCAAAGTGGATTTGCCTTTCGTAAATAACCCCTATTGGCTCCTTATAAGCCTTGGAAAATCCAAAATGATATCTTACCATGATACTCTGGCCTCTTGTTTTTGTCATTCTGAGGGCATGCCTCAACACCATGGGGGGTCATTTACCAAAGACAAATCCACTTTGCACTACAAGTGCACTGCAAGTGCACTTGGAAGTGCACTTGGAAGTGCAGTTGCTGTAGATCCGAGGGGGACATGCAAGGAGGATAAAAAACAGTATTTTTGCTTGTACATGATTGGAAGATAAAATCAGCAGAACTTCCCCTCATTTCAGATCTTCCCCCCAGAACTATCGCGACTGCACTTCCAAGTGCACTTGCAGGGCACTTGTAGTGCAAAGTGGATTTGCCTTTAGTAAATAACTCCCAAGTTTCCACTGCTCTGGCTACATTATTCATAATATAAAATGAAAATAACAAGAGGTAGAGTGGGAACCCCTCATACTGACCACAGCAGGTATGGGGACACGGGATCTCAGGCACACACAACTCACCAATGGAGTCTTGTCCAGATATAAGACATTTTCAATTGGTTTTACTTTTCAGCATTCATTAAAAACTAAAATATATATTTTTGGTGGACTGAGATACTAGGATGTTATCTGAAGTACATGCAGTACATTTCCTGCTGTAGATGTCTAATGATGACCCATACTGTGCCTGCAAGAGTTTCTAAGATTGCAGCTCCTCAGTTGGCCCTAAACTCAGTATTCCCTTCTATGATCTGACACTCACTGCCCTTTTAGGGTCAAGCCCCATGACCATCAGTGACTTCCTACACTGTCCTATACAGGGCTTTCCTTGTACTCCCATGTTATCTTATTGCCATGGCTTTCATTGCTCATTAAGTGCCCATGATGCGGGTGTTGGGTCCTCCTCTGGGGCTCATTTCAAATCCAGAGCTACCCATGCTATGCACTCAAAAATTAAAACCAAACTGATCAAAATGCGAAATTTCATGTAGATTTTATGGGACAGTCTATCATCCTACAGTAAGCAGGATATGTTCAATCATAGAGACGGGTTCCCTGTCTCCAGGGTTTTATTTAGCCCTGCCCTGGGGAAATACAAAATAGAAATAAGCTTATAATCTTTAATATATTAAAGTGTATGTATAGCCACTGCTGTTTCTTTGAGTTATGTATATACAGGCATACCCCACTTTTAAGTACACAATGGGGTTTATTTACTAAAGCTGGAAAGTGCAAAATCAGGCTCACTTCTGCATAGAAACCAATGAGCTTCTGGGTTTTATTACCAAAGCTTAATTGAACAAGCTGGGGTTAGAAGCTCATTGGTTTCTATGCAGAAGTGAGCCTGATTTTGCACTTTCCAGCTTTAGTAAATAAACCCCATTGTGTACTTAAAAGTGGGGTATGCCTATATATATATATTTTTTTTTTTTTTTTTTTGCTGCCTTTGTTCAGCTGGGAGATTTCCTTTTACTTTTGGGTCTGAAGACAAAACACAAAATGAGAAGAACTCTCTACAAAGTGGAGGTAAATAACACAGTTGCCATCTCCTGTCCCCATTGGATGACTTATCCTGTTGTCTGGTGACAACTCCAAAACTTTTCATTTCCTATCACTTAAGCAATCTGTTTATACATTTTTTCACACAAGATTCACACAGCTTTCACCTAGGATTCACGTATTTTTCCAACTGAATTCAATTAGAAAAATGTGTAAATCTTGCGAGAAAGTACTGTAAATCTTGCGTGCAAATATTTATAGATAGACCTCTTACTGTTTTGGTGACAATGATCACCAGGGAAAAAGCAATAGCAATAAAACTCTGACTGAGGGTCTGACCCTTCACCACTTTATCCAAAACTTTTATAAACTTGATGCTGAATCCCAACCAGGATCACAGTTGGTACTTCCTCCCTATTGAAATGCTGATTACTAAAAAAGGAAACAGGGTGGGACTTTAAAGGTGCCTTTAAGGTCCCACCCTGCTCCCTTCTTTTAGTAATCCATTATCCAAAACTAAAACAAAAAAAAGTTTTTCTTTTTTACATACACTTTAATTGATCTTGAAATGAAAGAACATGTAAAACAATTGACTATCATTATTTAGCATTATTATTCAGTATCATAGGCTGTATTATGTCTTGTACACACCACTAGCTTTTTTCCGTTCAACCCAGCAGGTTGAGCGAAACAAAAACTGTATGTACTAATGATCTGATGTTAGTACAGCAATCTCCCCTGCTGTTCTTTTGTGTTCTGACCGTGGGTCCCCTGGCTATTGGCTGAGAGTGCTGATCGGGAGCCGGTCGGCTGCTGTTTTTCTAGCATGCACGTCTGACAGAAGCCCGCCATCGGACTGGCTGCCATACACACAGGCTGAATGTCGGCCGGTTTTTATTAAACGGGCCAATGTCCAGGCCTATGTCGGCTTGTGTGCACTAGGCTTTAGGCTGGTCCAAAGAACAGCATTGTGCAGCAACCTCAGCTAACTCATAAGGAACCCATTTACATTACTTGGACAGTATATAACTAGAAGATTATTTTAAACTGCTACTATGTTTGCTCAAAAATAGCTTTTATTTTAACAAACTGCAGACACATACACGCATATGTCAAAGAACATCTGATCTGTGAATATAACTACATACAGCTAATTATTTTAACCACTTCAGAAGATTTACCCCCCTTCATGACCAGGCCATTTTTTTGCAATACGGCACTGCGCTACTTTAACTGACAATTGCGCGGTCATGCAAATGATGCACAAAATGTATGTATTTTGTCCCACAAATAAAGCTTTCTTATGGTGGTATTTGATCACCACTGTGCTTTTTATTTTTACGTTATAAACAAAAAAATACCGTAAATTTTTAAAAAAAAAACAATATTTTTTTACATTCTGCTATAAAACATATCCAATAAAAAAAAAATCTAATTTGTTCATACATTTAGGTCAATATGTATTCTGCTACATAGCTTTGGTAAAACAAATCCCAATACATATATTGATTGGTTTACGCAAACGTTATAGCATCTACAAACTATGGGATATGTCTATGGAATTTTTAGTTATTTTCTTTTGGTAATGGCAGCGATCAGCGACTTATAGCAGGACTGCAATATTGCGGTGGACAATTGGATACTAACTGACACTTTTGACACTTTGCAGGAACCAGTGAAACTAAGACCCCTTTCACACTGGGGCCGAATACTGCTTGTTTTAGCGGTGCTTTAGCGCTGTTTAAGCAGCGCTTTTTGGCCACTAGCGGGATGCTTTTAACCCCAAATAAGGAGTTAAAAACTCCCGTGTTGTGGCGCTTCCGAAGCGCTTTTTTAGGTGCTTCGGAAGTGCTGCCCATTCATTCCAATGGGCAGGGCATTTTGGGTGCGCTAAATACAGAGCTCCCAAACCGCCCCAAAGATGCTGCTTGCAGGACTTTTCGGAACATCCCGCAAGTGCACCGCCCGAGTGTGAAAAGTCACACTTCAGTGAATGGGAGGCGGTTTTCAGGCGATTAGAAGGTCTAAGACAGTAATCAGTGCTAAAAATATGCACTGCCACTGTACTAATGAAACTGTCTGGGAAGGGGTTAAACATCTAGGGCGATCAAAGGGTTAACTGTTAGCCTAGCTAGTGTTTTTGTGTAAACAGTTGTGGTGCTTTCACTAGGGGAAGAGATGTATTCTAGTCCCTAGTTCCCTTTGCAGGAACACAGAGTGCAGTGTCCCCCCCCCCCCGTCAGAATGGCGATCTGCCTTGTTTACATAGGCAGATCCCTGTTCTGTGTTTATTACCAACAATCGGCGGGTGTCGGCAGACATTGAGTGCCTTGCACCTGCAGATTGGCTTCTGCTGTGAATATTCACAGCAGAAGCAGCCCACCAGTGGCAAGCGCGCACCCCCTGAAGGCAGAAGTGCAGAGTCATGTATATATATATATATATATTCTGCACAGTAGAGCTGCCCTTCTTAGATGTGGTGCCTGCATTCATTTTCTTTTTTAGGCTATTTTCCTTTAATTTCACCTGTTGATCCTGCCAGTAAGTCTGTTGTTTTTTTAACTTTCTTTAACAGACCAAGCTGTTAGAGGTTTGAGACAAACCATTTAACACTGACAGGGGGGCTTACAATGGTCAGGTAAAACCTGTATCCCAAAAGGAAAAACGTTGATGTATCTGCTTAAAAAGTGTTAGCTGGAGTTTGCTTAGTCAAATCGATGTAAATCTGCTAGTGCATCTAACATTACCCTCTGCCCAAATTCACAGTGCTACTGTCCAAAGGTGTCTCCGTCACTCCTCCATCCAGTGTGGAGACACCTTAAGACAGAAAATGTGTTACTGGCCAGATCACCAAAAGAAAAAAACAGAAGCCAATAAAAAAAAATCCTAAAAAAAAGAAAACAAATGCAGCTATATTTTAAATATTTGTTTTTGGGTTTAATTCTGCTTTGAGTTTCATATTCTAACTGAAAATGTTGCTTGTTTTGTTATCCCCACCATTCCAGTGCACTTTCCTTGTTTCTTGATGACTAAGACCGGTCGTACATGGTTGGTCAGTTCAGCAGAAACCGGCCGAGATTCGAACCGTTAATGGTCAGGCTGAATGTACTGAGTCGATCGATCATTCAACTTGGGTACAACCAGCCTGCCAGATCCTCATGCGATTATCGCTAGCGGCTAGCTTATTATAGCCGCTAGCGATAATCAGTCTTCTCCTGGCAGGGAGAAGACAATGGCCCGGCAGGAGGGATTCCTGCATTAACACCATTTGTGTTGATGGGGAACCAAGCAAATTTCTTTCCTGCAACCTATGGTTGCAGGAAAGAAATTTGCTCCGTGTATGACCGGCCTAAAAAGTGATGGTTTTACGGTTCACCTTCATAAAAAACCTGATATCATAGCCACCTTTGACTTTTGTTAGTGTCCACTGGACTTTACTTTGTCAAGCAATCAAAAACAACAACGGCATGATGATGAGGATTCTACTGTTTAAAGAGGTCATTTTGGAACATTGCATGTAATCTATTAAGTCAATTAAGTTTGAAGTCTGAATTTTTTCTGTTACCCTGGGAAACCTCATACAAAGTTGTTGGTTTACTAAAGGCAAAATACTGAGCACTCTGCAAGTGCAGTTGTACTCACTTTCCCCAGAGATTGGTAAATGTGGGGAAGCTCTGCTGATTTTCATCATCCAATCATGTGCAAGCAAAAACATTTTTTTTTCCTGCACCTGATTGGGTATTATTTACAAAGTGAAGGTTTACCTCATTGACATTTACTAAGATAAAAGAGTGCAACTGCACTTGCAAAATGCACAGTCTTTAGTAATTCAACCCCAAAGCATGCTACAAAGGCCATACATGTGTGTAAATAACACCATTTAGAATACAAATGCTTAGCGTTATGTGATATTATTTTTTTGTAAAAGAGTAAAAAGAAATGATTATGTTATAATTCTCCAGTACTTCTTTAAAAAATCTCTGGAACTCTGGAAAGTGCTAACAGAGTGCGTTTCATAGACATTACCTAATGCAATCAATTGTAACGTCCATACTTTCCAAGGATATTAAAAGCCGCTGTGGCCAAAAAAGGACATGATGCCACCAGCCAAGAGCAATAAAACTATGCTTAAGAGTGAACTCCATTTTTATCAATGCCATACAGCACATTAGACAGCTAAGTTGCTAACTATGAAACCTAAGGAACCGTATTTTACTTTCATATTTTCATACATAATGGATTTTATCACAACACAGCAATATACCATATACCGTATAGTACATAATAGACTATTCCAGGGCTGTTCAACTGTAGCCTTCAAGTTGTGCATACATTAGGACTTGGGGCACAATAATTTGCTTGGTCATATAAACCTAATTGGGGTTGCTGAACATGCGTAAACGCACAGCGACCAGGTCATTTAGATTTCACCTGTTAGGGGCTGCATTTCATTGCTGTCCCATGTAGCACATTTAATCATCAACCACTTGTCTACTGGGCATTTTTACCCCGTTCCTGCCCAGGCCAATTTTCAGATTTCAGCGCTGTTACACTTTGAATGACAATTGCGCGGTCATACAGGGCTGCACCCATATGACATTTTTATCATTTTTTTACACAAATAGAGCTTTCTTTTAGTGGTATTTAATCACCACTGGGGTTTTTAACTTTTTACTAAACAAACTAAATAAGATCAAAAATTTGGCGAAAATGTTTTTTTTTCTTAGTTTCTGTTATGAAATTTTGAAAACGGGTAATTTTTCGCCTTCACTGATGTGATAGGCAGCGCTGATGAGCACTGATAGGCTGCACTGATGTGCGGCGCTGATGGGCACTGCTAGGCAGCAGTGATGGGCACTGATAAGGCAGCACTGATAGGCTGCACTGATGTGCGGCGCTGATGGGCACTGCTAGGCAGCAGTGATGGGCACTGATAAGGCAGCACTGATAGGCTGCACTGATGTGCGGCGCTGATGGGCACTGCTAGGCAGCAGTGATGGGCACTGATAAGGCAGCACTGATAGGCAGCACTGATGGGCATTGATAGGCGGCACGGATGGACATTGATGAGGAGGCACTGATTGGCAGCACTCATGGGAACTGATAGGCAGCACTGATGAGCACTGATTGGCTGCACTGGTAGGCACTGATGAGATGGCACTGGTGGGCACTGATGAGGAGGCACTGACGAGGCTGTACTGATATGTGGCACTGGTGGGGACTGATAGGCAGCACTGATATGCGCCACTGATGGGCACTAATAGGCAGCACTGATGGGCACTGATAGGCAGCACTGATAGGTGGCATGGATGGGCACTGATGAGAAAGCACCGCTTGGCAGCACTGATGGCCATTGATTGGCAGCACTGATGGCCATTGATTGGCAGCACTGATGGACACTGATTGGCAACACTGATGGGCACTGATTAGCAGCACTGATTTGGTGCAGTTTGTTCTTGAAAAGCAGTGCATGCACTACTTTTCCAATTTCAGCCAATTCAAAAAAATGGGCTGAAAATCATAATGCACATGAACTACATGGGAACGCATCCACTTCCCTGTGTGTTTCAGGTGCGAACCGGCCCTTAGGCAAGAAAAAAAAAATTGTTTAAAATTGTGTTACCTATAATTGCTTTCTGCAACAACCAAAAAAAAAATGGATGCAGAAACGGATGTAGACTGATGTAAACAGAACTGGAATGAACTGAAGTGCAAACTGACGCAAACTGAACTGAACTGAAGATGGATGTGTGGACTGATGTAGCCTGAATCCATATTCATCAGTTGTTTTTCTTAGCAAAAAACATGACTGAACTGATGACACCCGTGTAAAAGTGAGCAGGTGGATGACAGGTCCGTCTCCGCTCACTGTGCAGAGGTGGACCTGTCAGAGCCCCGCTGTTCTCTATGGGAGATCGGATGAAAACCGCTCCGCCAGACGAATGGAAAATAGGGTCATCGTCCATCTGGATTTCACGGACAGGATCGGAACGGATAGCAGCGGATGTCAGCGGACATGTCACCGCTGACATCCGCCACTCCATAGGAGTGAATAGAGGGTCTGATCGGGTCCGCCTGAAAAACTGACAGGCGGACCTGATCGGAAAACCCATGTGAAAGGGGCCTTTATCTACTAAACAAAATATTTCTGTCTTTGTTGCTGGTGAAGATTGTCTTAGGATAAAGGGGTAATGGTCAGAATCTCTGTCATGTTTTTACTGCTATGACAGGTTATATCTATCTATATATTCTTCTGTGTTTTTGGAGATTTGCCCTCACTTCCTGTTCTTCTGATTTTACCATTCAGGAAGTGATGGCAAATCTCCAAAACCACAGAAGGATATATAGATAGATATAACCTGTCATAGCAGTAAAAACATTAAAGAGGTTCTAACCATTCCCCCCTCTATCCTAAGATAATAAAATACTTTTCGCGTGACATACACTTTTAGCTGTGTTTGGTACTAGTCTACTAGAATAGAAAATGACGTGAAGTAACCTTATGTGCACTTCAAACATCCAATCAAGTGCAGGGAATAAAAAAAAATGAAATTCTTTTGCCAACATTAAAAAAGTTATTGCACATCACTTCACCATTTAGTAAATCCGGTCAATTTGTTACATTGCACTTCGCCTTAATTCATCACAATGTATGCTAAACATCCAATCATTCAAAGAAGAAACTATGGGGTGGATTTACTAAAGGCCAATAGACTGTGCACTTTGTAAAGTGCAGTTGCACTCCGCAAGAGCAGTTGCTCCAGAGCTTAGTAAATGAGCGGAAGCCCTGCTGACTTCCATCATCCAATCATGTGCAAGAAAAAATGCTGTTTTTTTTATTTTCCTTGCATTTGATTGGGTATTTTTTGTAAAGTGAAGCTTTACCTCATTTACTAAGCTTTGAAGCAACTGCACTTACAAACCGCAATTTCACTTTGCAAAGTGCACAATCTATTTGCCTTTAGTAAATCAACCCCTATATTTTCAACTTTTCCTGCCTATATTGAATGCTTGAAGTGCACACCGATGCAAATCACTTCAATGCACTTTTTCCAATGCTAACTATTTCAGGCTCAGGCACTCTTGATTACCTTGCTTCACACTTTGCTAAATCAGGCCCTGAATGTTTGGTACTTTAGAATGATGGAAATCAGGGAAGTTAGCATGGAGGTACATACATTTCAAATGCCAGATGTCACATGTCTACACTTAAAACAGATGCATTATTTGGACAATGAGTGTTAGGCATTATGCACATTGGCATAAAAAACACAATTTTAACAGGCATCCAGCATATTTTTTTTTTTTTTATATGCCTTTAACCTCCCTGGCGGTATTCCCAAGTCTTGCTCGGGGTGGAATTTCAGTACCAAAAGCGGTAACCCCGAACCACACTCGGGATCACATTGCAGGATGCAGGAAGAGCTTACTTACCTTGTCCCCTGGATCCTGCGATGTCTCCCCGCAGTGTGAGCGGCTCGTCCTCCGCTCGATTCATCATGGAGCTGAGCTCCGTTCCCTGCAAGCGTTGCGACGCACGGGGACGGAGAACGGCGCCAAATTCAAAAAGTGAAACACACACAATACATACAGCACATTGTAACCTTACAGATTACATTACTGTATGAAATTATTTCACATCCTTTTTGTCCCTAGTGGTTTCTCCAGTGCCCTGCATGCAGTTTTATATTATAAATACTGTTCTTTCTGCCTGGAAACTGGAGACTGTCCATAGCAACCAAAACTGTCCCTTTACATCAAACGTGGTTTTAGACCAGCTAGAAAACAGCGATAATAAATTAGAATCACTCGCAGAATTGAGCGATAGTGATTTGTGGGGAGATCCGTCATCAAACACTGAAAAGTAATGACAGCGACAATTCTGCAACTGAGCAAATTTCAGTGTTTTTGATTTGATTACATTATTGAATAATTTTTATTATTATTATATTATTGTTTGGTATAATTATTTATAGTTATTTATTAAATTATAATTTATGTTTTCGTGTTTCAAACTTCATACCCGGGATGTCTACTAGACTCTTGTTTGGACAGATTTAAGTGAATTATTCCTAAGAATTACAGGCCTACAATATAAAACACCAAATTTCCATGCAAAATAATTGTACCGCTTTCAGCACCTAAAATCCGACATAATCATACCGCCAGGGAGGTTAAATCCAGTTCAATGTTAGCCAATGTGGCCATGCACATTAAGCATTTAGAACTGTATTTTAATAGAAACTTTTAGAGACATTAAAAACGCCCCAAAATACATTTGGAGAGGAGCTTATGAGCATAATTTAGGCATGTACGCACCTAAACCTGCATAAACATGCCGAAATGTATATAAATTCGTGCATATTGAGGTGTATGCACATACAATATGAATGTAAATTTATTCAAGTGGATGGAATAAATGAATATTCTGGCCAGTAGAAGCTCATACGCTTTTAAAAGCCATATGCCTGTAAACGCATGTAAATATGCACCAAAACAAGCATTTTTTTATGCTTAAAAGATGTATCTGGCAGAAAGGTCCAGTGTAGATAGGAGTATTTTAATACACCCGTGTGTATGAGGCCTTGATAGTAGGTATAGGGACCCATACACTGACTTATTGTCATAAGTATCAACATCCCCATGAAGTTCAAGCTACCTATATCTACCTTTGATTACCAGTGATTTTTAAAGTGGTATGCAATATGGCTCATATGTAAATCCATAAAAGCTTTGTTTTATTAGCATGATTTTTTTTTTTAAATTGCAAACACATTGCCCAGCACATTTTTTTTTCTAAAACATATACATTAACGCCTCCTAGCTCCTATCCCACCATCTATATAACATTGTCTTTCCTTTAGCTCTGGTTCACACAAGCACGGCTTTGAAATCGCGCTACTTCAGCGCAATTTCAAAGCCGCCAATCAGTGCGATTTCCTGTGCAGCTTGCTGACATCTGTGCAACTTCATTCACATAGATGTCAATGCGAGTCACACATGAAATTGCACAGGAATAGTGCAGGAACCATTTTCAAAGTCGCTGCCACATGAGTCGCGGCTACTTGAATAATTCCATTGCCAGCAATGTTGTGCGACTTGTCATGCAATTTAAAACTGTCAAATCGCATGACAAAATGCACTGGTGTGAACCAGGGCTTAGTAAAGCCGGCTATACACTAGTAGAATTTCATTCAAAATGTTTTGTTTTAGGAGCATTCGTTCGCTTTTCTAATCATTATTGGAGTCAAAATTGACATTTGTTTTTGACCATTGTAGGGAGAAAAATTTGAATGCGCAGGATGGAAAATGTATCTTGAAGGAATTCCAATGTCAAATATTAAAAAAACAAGCTACAAGTACATTCTAATGACATTTGTCAAGTCATCAAATTAAATGAGAATTTTCATTCAAATGTTTGTATGAATATTCCTATTCATACATATGTTAGTGTATAGACATCTTTAAAGATGTTGTTTGTATTTATACATCAACCAACTAAACGAAAGGCTATGTTATATAGATGGTGGGATATAACCTAGGAGGCGTCATTGTATATATCCTTTTTAAATATTATTCAGCCATGTGTTGGCTATTTTATATGAATTAATGATAATAATTTGAAACTTTTAAGGATTTTTTTAGTGTTGTGTTTGCTTTAAAAATATTTGGAAAACATATGGTAGCATTATTTGTACACTCTGTTCTACATTTTAAAAATTTTCAAACAACAAATAATACAATCCATCTAAAACAAACAATAGAATATAAAAGTACAATCAACAATATAAAAACGAATAAATATTTTTTTTACATACTAGAATAATACAATTGCAGCTATACTTGATAGGAAACTAAATAAACCCAGTTGAGAATTAGTTGAATAATATAAATTTCTTTGCATCACTAGAAAACAGTATGCTTTTTAAAATGACATTGTCTAGAGATATTCATTTTGTGCTGTACACCTTTATACGTGAGTAAGCAGTTCTATTACAGCATTAATTTTAGTACAAAATATTTTAACATCCAATTCAATGGTAAAAGAGTCACTAGTATGTCACTACAATTTTTTTATGTGGCATGTAACAAAAGAAAAAAAAGACTGATATAAATGTATTTAAGAACTACTTACCACTAATCTGAGCCTCAAAGGTTGCGGTACTACCCTCCAGTACCACAACACTTTGTAAAGGCTGTATAAACGTCGGTGCTTGCAAAGCCATGTTTATAGGCACTCTGAAAAGTTAATAAAAAAATAAATAAATTGATGTACAACACATTCAGTAGATAAAAGATAAACATTTAGTGCTGCACATGAATAAAGCATGAAATATCTGCTGATTTTTAATTAATGCATTTATTTGTTTATGAATACTGTATCAACCATTACTATTTTTAAATAACAACTACAGATGATATATTTAAAAAAAATAACAAATTTAAAATTTGTTAGGATACTGATAGAGACTTTAAGAATGGGAAGCCGAACTGTGGGCTATATGTTGAAGGACCACGTAAGCCTTCAAAAATGGCTTCAGAAGTAAAAAGTGTGTAAAAGAGCTGTAAAAATTGCTTTCATTTTTTAGCCAACTTTTATAAAATTAGTATGTGTTATATTTCAATATCTATCTATCTATCTATCTATCTATCTATCTATCTATCTATCTATCTATCTATGCATTTTTTAAATACTTTTTAGGCGTTTATGGGTATAGGTATAATACATTTGAGGCTTAAACCAGTTATCTCTCTAATATTTAAAGTATTTGCAAAGCTCTACTGAAAAATTATTTTAAAATGTGATGCTATTTAGGTCACATGTAAATCTGATAATGTTGATTCAATAATAAAGGATAAGGTAACATTAATTACATGTAGTTGGATAGCATGTATTGTGCAGCAACACAATGGGGGTCTATCTATTTTTTAAATACTTTTTAGGTGTTTATGGGGTATAGGTATAATACATTTGGGGCTTAAACCAAATATCCCTCTAATATTTAAAGTATTTGTAAGGCTCTACTGCAAAATTCTTAAAAAATGAGATGCTATATAAGTCATATGTGAAGCTGATAATGTTGATATAATAAGGCATAATTATGTAACATTAATTACATGTAGCTGGATAGCACTCGTTGTGCAGCAACACAATATGTTGAAGGACCACTTAAGCTTTCAAAAATGGCTTCAGAAGTAATAAATGTGTAAAAAGAGCTGTAAAAAATGCTTTTATTTTTTTAGCCAACTTTTATAAAAGTAGTATGTGTTATATTTGAATATCTATCTATCTATCTATCTATCTATCTATCTATCTATCTATCTATCTATCTATCTATCTATCTATCTATCTATCTATCTATCTATCTATCTATCTATCTATCATTTTTTAAATACTTTTGCGTTTATGGGTATAGGTATAATACATTTGAGGCTTAAAGCAATTATCTCTCTAATATTTAAAGTATTTATAAGGTCCTACTACTAAATTCTTAAAAAAATAGATGCTATATAAGTCATATGTAAAGCTAATAATGTTGATTTAATAATACATGATAATGATGTAACATTAATTACATGTCGCTGGATAGCATTTATTGTGCAGCAACTTTTTTAATGTTTAAAAAAAAAAAAACTCTAATGAAAAAAGTTAACATCAATATTTAATTTGTAAAAAGAGATTTCAAATACATATGTTAAATGGTTTACATAATTTACATAAAAATAGAAATGGAACAGAACAGAAATGAAAAAGTGAAAAAATAATCATGTGTTTTAATCATATGTGCTGTATCATGTACTCATTTTTTTATAAGGATAATTAGCACAGATCACAAAAGGGCATGTGCTAAAATTAGAACCAAGAGCTTTGATTGACAGGAGACAAGTGGCAATGGCAGGAATGACATAGATATGGGAGCAGATGATTCCCTTAAAAAGTCATCAGTGCCTAGCTGATACCTCATGCATCTTATCAGAGTTATTCCTGGCATTGTGCTGTCTGAGTAACATAACCTTGTAAGTTTACATGACTACACAAAAGTACAAGACATTCTTTAAGCTAAATGTGTTAACACAATACATGTTTAGGCTGTATTAGTATCCTCAGTGTCTAAGTGACCATTTGAGCCAATGTTTGCATTTTTTAATTTTGTTGTTCTTTATATCAGATTCAGTAAGTCAATACGTACACGTATGTATAATTCAGTAAGTCAATACATACACGTATGTATGATTAATTCATACATACGTCCACACACATACACACATCTTTAGAAATGAAAATACAACTCATTTTATAATTTAGTTATAATGTTATTTTTTTTTTAATTAAGTACATATGAATTACTCTATTAGCAAACAATAATCTAACTACTAACCTGATGTTTCCAGAGTGCCTAAAAGGGTTGGGACTGAGCCCAACAGTTGGAAAACGACGTCCTTATCCCAAACAGTAGTGTTAGACAATCCCAGTGCATAAATGGTTGCGCCTCTGTGCCTAGAAAACAAAACTACACAGTTGTTGGTTGTGTGTAGTTTTGTTTTTCTATGCAATCCCTACACCCGAGGTAAGGCTGGGGATGCACGAACTGCTCAGAAGAGCTAACATGGTGCTTTTACCTTTTATACCCCTGATCTGCTCACAGCCCTGATTCGTCACTTCATGGGCTGACTCTATTCCTCAGCTACCACGTGGGATACTGCAAGAGGGTGGTCCATTTCATGTAATGTCACACCTGTCCCAATGACTGCTGGTGCTAAATTTGTCATTCTATAAGTTATCTTCACAGCCGAGACTCAGCATGTGCTCTGGGTGGGGGGAAGTGAGTCTATTTGTTCTAGGACTTTTAGGTGGAAGGAAGACACATAAGACACCGATCATTAATGTTATGAACATGGCATCAATAATAGCATAAATTAGTTTAAAATAATAGGAGCTGATTTTGTAAAGCCGTAAGAAAGCTTGTGTTCAATCCAAAGTCCTAATAATATGAAATGTAGTTTGTAAAATAGAAACCTTTTACAAGAAAATTACTTCTTTATCAAATCTGCCCCATAATCTTCAACTTTGAATGGTAGTGGAATAATTAGCAATGATACCAAATTAGGAATTTTAGGCTTTATTACTTCCACTAATCATTTTAAACAGCTATTTGTTCTAGCACAGTTTACCATATTTTTATTTTTTTGCTTGGGTTAACTATTTTTATTATATTGATTTTTAGCTTTTTCACGCTGGTAGTAATGCAGGTATTTCAAATTTTTCAAATTAAAACTATTAATACATATTTAAATAAATAACATAAAAAATATTCTAAATAGAGTTTTTTTACACTTTGTTATGCAATTATAATAAAATAAATATGCGTCTGTGACATGATGCCACACTACCTATGTAAAATGGACAGATGAATTAAAGTGTACCTATCACTCTAAAATTACTAATCATCCATTGGGGGACACAGGAATTCAGAAACAGGTGGGGTATTCAAATGTAGTACAACTAAGGGGGCGAGCCATTGAAAGGCCCATAAAAAATGACTGGGAGCTGTTTGCAACTTTAAACTACCTAAAGCAGTGGTCATCAACCCTGTCCTCAGGGCCCACTAACAGGCCAGGTTTTATGTATTACCTTGGGGAGATGCAGACTAGAATACTGCAATCACTGAGCAGCAAATGATATCACCTGTGATGTATTTCAGTTATCTTGCAAACCTGGCCTGTTACTGGGCCCTGAGGACAGGGTTGATGACCACTGACCTAAAGGACCAACACCCAAATCTGAAGCACATAAGGTGAAGCCCCCTGTAAAGCCGGGGGAAGATGCCAATGATCAAGGGAAGGCCACAGAGGAACAACCTGATGTTTAAGACCAGGATAGAGGAAATTGCCACCAAAGGGGAACGACTTTACCCAAAGGAACACTAACTCGTCTAAACCAGTAAGAGGCTGTGAAAACAAATAACCACCAGAAAAGGTGGAATGGCATAACTAAACAAAAATGGCAAATGTTCAAATTTATAGAGCTTTTGGAGTAAGGTTACACATAAAAAGGGCTTTGAACACAACACACTTACCAGCTAGACAGCAAAAAAAAGACAAATTACACTGTCTAATAAATTGTGTAAAAAACAGGGGTTTCAGATGCATAACTACCTAATAAAGGAGAAACACATTGGACTTGATTTATTCAAATTGGAGAGCGCAAAATCCAGTTCAGCTGTGCATTGTAGCCAATCAGCTTCTAACTTCAGCTTGTTCAAATAAGCCTGGAAGCTGATTGGTTTATACTCAGAGCTGGACCAGATTTTGCATGCTCCAGTTTTAGTAAATCAAGCCCCCTGACAATGTGATGTGGTCATGAGTAAAAAAAACAAACAAAAAAAACATTAGGACAAGCCCCGACTAGAACAGGCCCCAGAATTGAACATTGGACAAAAACAGACAAGAAAACACTAGCCAGTCTTGTGAGAATCATCACAATGCAATAGCCCATAAAGATTGCTAATTGACCCCTGAGACTGGTAGAGAACTCAAAGATAGATTTTCATGAAGTCAGCCTTACTGAAAGGGTGTAGGGTGCACAGAATGTACTCTTACAAGGGTAGGCAGGGTTGAAAGGTAAACTGTAACTATAGACTGGTGTAAATGAGTACCAGCAGAGACAGAAGATAAGCAAAAGCCACCAATTGTAATACACAGAGATACAGTATATATGGTGCCTGAAAGAGGAACTCTGCAGGACCTGCCAAACCCTGAGCACAGATCATGGTTCTAAGAATCTCCTGACCTGCCCAGCCCAGTGAAGCATCCATTGTCCTGGAGTGAGAGACAGGAAATGTATCTACACTGCTAAGAGCAGTCACTTGATTAAGGGCAGAACCTAGGAAGGCATCTGGGAGACTCCCTCTAGAGACTGCACATCATCCACAGAAGAAAGATCTATCTCCAGGTGATAAAGTTCCATGTATACATCCAGACATACTATGTCCCCAACAGGAGGTACCTTCAACAGGAACCCCACATGTTGTGCATGCTGACAATCTAAGGGTAACAGAGCCCTCCAGCAATGCAGGAGATGTGGAGTCACCAAGGTGCGCAAAGTTTTTTCTTTATTGCTAAGACTATTGGCTGAGGAAAGCTAGATGGTAACATGCTGTCTCTATGGTAGACAGTGCAGTCGAGAGTAGTACTCTTAGGGTTGGTTTACCAAAAGCCAAATAGACTGTGCACTTTGCAAAGTGCAATCACACTGTGCCAAGACAATTGCTCCAGAGCTTAGTAAATGAACAGAAGCTCTGCTGACTGGCATCATCCAATCATGTGCAAGCAAAAATGTTGTTTTTTTAAAAACATTTCCTTGCACGTGATTGGGTATTCTTTGCAAAGTGAAACTTTACCTCATTTACTAAACTCTGGCGCAACTGTACTTAGCAAAGTGCACAGGCTATTTGCCTTTAGTAAATCAACCCCTTAGTTTTGCCAGCATAGGGACTAGACCACTTGCCCTATCACAGTAATGACTCCCATACCTTCCCAGAGGTAAAGGTCTTGAAACACCTAGCTGATACCCAACAGAGTTCTACTGAGGAAGCTGAGTCACAGTGGGATTGCCTGACTGAAGCCTTGGTCATATGAAAAGCCTGGCAAGGGAGTCCGCCATATCAAAAGAGAAAATTATTGACACTCTTAGATGGGGTCCAGGGCCCTTAAGGATGTTTCCTGTCTACATACTTTAATGTCTCAAACAGCAGGTGTAGTGGAAAGGCCTTTTCAGCTGTAGAGCTCTAAAAGAGCCAAGGCCCGGAAGAGCAGAATGATCCATCAAATGCAGTGTAGTGTGCAGTCCATCAGTAAGGTTTGAAACAACTCCCTGTAAACCTGAGGTAACAGCTGGTGATTGTGGTGCCCCAAAAACCGTCTCTTCAGAGATGGACTGCTGGGCAGGGTTGCCAGTAGAAATCATCAGGCCCTGTACTGCTTACCTGAGAGGACCTACCCCTTGATCACCCAGAGGACAATAATGAGGCATGCACTATGGTAAATTGTAGGTGTGGTAAGCTTTCTTTACACATGCACGCATGCACACATACACACAAAAAAGTAAGAAAATATGGAAATTATTTTCTCAGGAAAAGTCCTTGAATTTTAACACAGTTTAACGTCATTATTGGATAACTCAAAATAGAAAAACCTGTATGAGCTCTACCAACACCAATCGTATATCTATAAAATACAGCCAACTGTAGAAAATCCAACATTAAAATACAAAATCATTTAATTGTGACAATCATGCAGATAAAACTCCATGCCCACCATATATGCCCACATCCAATGACCACTCACATATAACAATAGGAACTTTAGTGTACAAAACACAGTGATAAAGCTGACACCCTCATTTGTGCCAATGAGTGATAATTGATGTTAGAACATATACAAAGGTCAGTGCTTGGCTGAATTCCTGCAAGGGAATATAGAATTGGTCCTGGACTGATGAGAACCTGGAATCCTGAGAAAAAGACATGATCAGCACTAGTCCTTAGTGTTATATGGTGAAGTAATACGGAGGCAGCTGAACAGAACACAAAGGCTCTGTTTCCACTAGTGCGACTTATTTTGCGACTTGACACATGTCAAGTCGCATGACAAGTCAAAACCCATGTATTTCAATGGTCCCCGTTCTAATTGGTGCGACTCAAGTCGCAGCGACTCGAAAAAAGGTTCTTGCACTACTTTGTTCCGTCTTCGGTGCGACTTGTTCTCCATAGAAAGGTATTAAGTCGCAATGAAGTCGTATGTACATGTCTGACACCGCGACTTTGTTGCGACTTCCACGGAAGTCTACGGAAGCACATGATCTCTGCTCCTCCCAAATACATCACTTCCTATATTGATGTATGTGAGTGTGGAAGACAGCAGGAAGCATGCCTAGGGCTAGAAAAAATAAGCGACAAGTGCATGACAATGAGGAAATTATTCGGCTTGTCAGACAACGTCCGGCAATATATGACCTCAGAGATCCAGGTTACAAAGATCATGCAAAGAAGGAGAGAGCATGGTTGGAAGTGGCTCGCATATATTATGAGACCTGGGACTCTTTATCAGCCACAGAACGTTCTTCAAAAAGTAAGTGGTTGATATATGCTGCTTAGCACTTTCTGTAACCAATGGGTGTGTGTTAACAATGTGCACTGTGTTTTCTTGGTGGGGACCGCTTCTCCTGCCAGGAGATCACAATGGTTTGGCAGGAGGGAATCCCCTGTCAACACTATCTGTGTTGATGGTGGAATTTATATAGTTACTTTCCTGTAACCTGTGGCTGCAGGAAAGTAAATCTGTGTGTGTGGGCCAGCAAATAATATTTGACCAGGGTCCAAATATTATTAAATAATATTAAAGATGGCCCTGTCAACATCCTCCAGCACATGTCAAATTATGTAGGTGTCATGGGTAATCTATTTAGCTGTTGTTTTAACACCATCCATATCAATTATGCAGCCTAGCAAATGAATGACCTATAGGCAGTTACTAAAGTGTTTTTTTTAAATTTATTATTTGCTTTATATTTTGTAGTGCACTCGTTCCAAACTCGATGGAGAAGTCTCAAAGACTGCTACAACCGGTACTTACGCAAATTAAAAGAAGGAAGGAGTGGTTCCGGCTCAAAAAGATTAGCCCCATATGCCCATGCCGGGAATCTTGATTTTTTGAAACCAGTGTTGGAAATGCGAGAGTAAGTTATCAGCAGGCATATGTTACGAATTGTACATATCAAATAGTAATGCTTACCTAAAAAATATGTGATTTGTATTTCAGAACCCAAGCAAGCTGGGAAGACAGCACACAGGGTTTGGCAGCAGAAGATGAGGCAGAGGAAGCTGCGGAGGAGGAGCAAGAACAATTCCAAGACAATGTTGACAAGGAACTGTTCGTAGATGAATCAAGGTCAACATCAAACTCAATGAATGAGGAGGATGCGGAACCAGGACCTAGCAATGTCTCTAGGCCTTTGCGAAGGTCTTCAAGGGGCAGTGCCCGGCCTGTGAAACCCATGGATAAAATTTTAGATGTAGTCAGTCAGATGTCCACTAAAATGGCAGAAAACCAGTGTGAAGACACAGCATTTCTCACTGTAATTTTAGGCATATGTGAACAGGTACCCCCTGAGAAAAAATATGCACTCAGGATGGCTTTAATGTCAACTGCTCAATCATTTGTGGGTGAGGGGCCAACAACATCCTCAGCATATATGCAACCCCCCCTTCCCCAATATCCCCCTTATCAACAATACACTCACTTTCCAAGTACACAGTATGCTCCACCAATAAACCGTCCATACTGTGACCAGTATGGTAATATGCTGAAACCCTCTAGGCCACTCATGTTGCATCTAATTCCTGCCCCCACTACCTCTACCCTTGGCCCCCCAACCACTCACCAACTTAGGCAGCCTACACCCAGTCATGTTCTGCCTTTTCTGGAAAGGAAATATTACCCTGGTCCATCAGTGGATTTCCCTGGACCAACCAATAGTTCAGTTTCCGGGACCACTGAAAACAAAACATACGAGCAATTGTAATTTACTATTATTTTTTATGTGGGTTTAAGACTTGTTCTATATTTTTTGGTTGGTTGAGGAGGCCAAAACAACAACTGTTGAATTTTTGAGTTCATGGAACGTATTTCTTTATTTTTGCCTTCTTGCAAAAAGAGTTGTCTTGTAAAAAAGATTCAGATTATATATATATATTTTTTTTTATGACTTTTATTTTGGTGTTTTTCAGAGTGAAATATTTTATTATTTTAATATTTGTTGTGCTTGTTAAAAAGTAAAAAAAATGGTGTAGTTCGCCAAAACACATAACTAAAAAATTTTGTGTGCTTTCCTGCACAAAAATCCAGAAAATAAAAATTATTTTGGTTACATTGTGCATTTTCTGCTTATCCTTTTTTCTAATTTGAGGTAAAGACATGTTATTCTGCATTTGGATGCAATGAAACATAACATACATCTAAATAATATTCCAAGAAAATGCATGACATACATTATGCTATGGCATCCTGCTGCCAGGGGACAGAACCAGCAGCAGACATAAAATAAGATGAGAATCCCTCACGCACACTGGCACCATTGGTGGTGCCCCTACTGGCACTCCATTGTGCACCTTCCAGATCGTGCATGAGGGAATCTTCAAAAAGATAGCCATCACGAATTCTAACAAAATTATGAAGCACACATGCTGCTTTTACTGCAGATATTGCATTCTCCAGTTTTAAATTAATCGGTGTATGTAGCAAACGCCACTTGTTGGCTAAAATGCCAAAAGAACATTCTACCACTCGTCTTGCCCTCGTTAACCGGTAATTGAAGATTCGTTTCTCTTCACGCAGACACCTATTGGAATAAGGCCTTAAGAGATGCTCACTGAGAGCAAAGGCCTCATCCCCAACAAACACAAATGGCATTGGCGGCCCATTTGTTCCTGGCAACGGACAGTCCTGTGGCAGGTCCAGACCATTTTCCCACAACATTCTTCCAAAGGATGATCTTTGGAAAATACTGGAGTCTGAGCTGCTGCCATTTGATCCAATGTCTATATAGCTAAAATAATAATTGGCATCAGCCACTGCTAGTAATACAAAAGAAAAATATTTTTTGTAATTAAAGTATTTTGTTCCACTGCCAATGGGCATCACTACCCTCATATGTTTTCCGTCAATTGCCCCTAGACAATTTGGGAAATTGCAACGATCCCAGAAAAGTTCCGCTTTCTTGCACCAATCTTCGCAAGTGGGCTTCTTCAGGACCAAATCCCTAAGGACATTCCAGATGTCTCGGCAGGTATCGTGGACAATATTGCTGACAGTAGTTTTGCCAACCAAAAACTCATAATGCAAACTTGAAAAGGAATGTCCAGTTGCCAGGTACCTAAAATGGAAAAGTACATACATTTTTTTGATAATGATACATATTTACACTAAGCTACTTCAATAAACAAAAAAAAAAGAGCTAGGAAGGAGGTGCCTGAGGAAGTGAAGAATGAAGAAGAGGAGCAGGAGAAAGACACTGGTGATGTAGAGGCAGAGTTAAGATTGTAAAAACAAGCTTACGCACAATTACATGCTAGTATTTATTTTTGGACTTCATGTAAAGATGATGAAAGAATGATGTGGATCTCCAAATGCCACATAGAAGTTAAGAAGAAGAAACAGTAGGTATGAAAAGATACCTCAATGCTATTATGAGTCTTTCAACAGCTGGAATACTCCTTCTGAAACTTGTGTTTTGCCGCTCTAGATGACTAGAGAGCAAAGCCAACAATTCATCAAAACTGTAAAGAGAAAAAATATGGCTATTATCTACACTGACCATGTAAAAATCAAACATTTATAAATGGAGTTCCATTTTTCTAACAATTTGATCAGATTATAGTTAACACTTCTAGCTATTCAAATCTAAAAATAATACTGACCAGGCATATACACATTTTCATAAATATATCTGGCAGCATTTGCAAGTTGACATCAAAAAATGTTCTCACCTTCTAATTGACATCCTTGTGTAATTGAAGAATTTGTCTTCATGAGCCCGGAGGTCATTGTAAAGGACCCCAAACTGGCCTCTCACTTCCCTTTGGGTGATGATGGGATGTATCCAAAACCTATGCCTTCTCCTCCTCCGGTTATCCTCCTCTTCTTTATCTATAAATGCTGCTACAGCAGCCAAAATGACTGCTGACCCAACATATTGCATAGCCAACATGTTTGCTAACAAACATACAACACGTGACAATGAAAGGGGAAATAAATAAGCAGGATAAGGAATTACATCACTATGACTAAATCGCAGAACATCCAAGTCGCACAAAGTCGTTATTAAAGTCGCAACAAAACGCACCACAAATCGCATCGCAAAATCGCAGTGTAAAGCGTGCGACTTTGGGGACGCACTAGTGGAAACATAGCCAAAATGATAAACAGTGGTCCAGATGAGGTATGTTGATCAGGGTTGCATTTACAATCTGTATATCATAAATCGCCATGTAGATGTAAAGCCTGTAGTGGAACCATGTCCCGAAATCACCTCCCTCACACTGTGCTGTAAATCACAATGGGGAAACAAAACTTGTGTGCAAGCTACCAATCCTGGTCCTAATGGACCATATGTATTCCAAGGGGTAAAGTCCCAAACAAATACGTAGTTCCAAGAATATGTATAGTAAGTGATACTTATCGTATACTTTTAAGCATCGATGTCATCAGCACAAGTAGAATACCAGTTCCTTGCAGGATCTACCAAGCCACAAAGCAATGAAGGAGGTCCTCAGGTCACAGGGGCATGGGTGGACAAGGAGATAGCTTAACCGGTTTTGCCGGTTTCTTCTGGCTGCTTCAGAGGCTCAAGGGAGTGCCCATATTTGTTTGGGACTTTACCCCTCGGAAAACAAATGGTCCATTAGGGACCAGGATTGGTAGCTTTTGCATGCAAGTTCTGTTTCCCCATTGTGATTTACAGCACAGTGTGAGGGAGGTGATTTCAGACATGGTAACGATTGAATGACTTTGGATTTTAATGTTGGCTTTTCTATGCTTTTGATGCTATAAACTTTTTGTAAATCTAATATGTACAGTGGGCTGTATTTATAAGTATACGATTGGTGTTAGTAGAGCTCATACAGACTTTTTATTTTGAGTTATCTAGCATTTTCTTATTGTGAGCTCTCACTTCATTCCTTCTGCCTTTTTTTCTCTACCATTTTAGAGAGTTATACAGATTGATGGTTATTTTATGTTCATAGGGATTAATACCTGGAGGGATCCTTGTTTTTAGTTTCTGATTTAGCGTCATTATTACATTCCTGTTTTGAAATGTTACTTTCACTTGTTGCTGTTAGGTAAATGACAATGGTGTCCCTAAATATTACCATAAAATAAAAGTACTTGTGACCCTAATATATACAGTCTGAGCCGATCTGCCCTATACGCACACTATGCAAGCTGTGTAGGGCCCTGCCGCCCTGCCAAGACCCAGCATCCCCCCCCAGTGGTGTACTAATTGGGGGGCGGGCCGCCCCGGGTGTCGCACACTCAGGGGGTGTCAGGCCGGCACCCCTCCTCTGAGACTGAAGCAGGGACAGCGGGCGAGTTAAGGCAGTGGGAGCACGGTCACGGTGACACAGGCACACGGAGAGCAGTGGCGCTTTGCGGGGGAGGGGGGTTTGCGAGCTGCACCCGAGTGACACCCGTCCGCCGTCTGCAGACTTGGCATACCCGGGACCCACCGCAACGATCTCCTTCTCTCGGACTCAGGGCCGCGGCTCTCATCAGTCTCGGCTGTTTCACACAGCCGAGCAGAGTGAAGCCGCCTCCCTGTCTATGTCTACACAGTGGGAGGGGACGGGACCCGACCTGTGAATGTCCCGCGCTGTCGCTGTTAATCTGAGGTACATTATGGGTCTGGGGGGTCTGTATTGTAGGGGGGAGTCTGTATTGTAGGGGGGAGTCTGTATTGTGGGGGGTCTACACAGTGTGGGGGGGTCTGTATGGTGGGGGGGTCTGCACAGTGTAGGGGGGTCTGTATTGTAGGGGGGTCTGCACAGTGTAGGGGGTCTGTATTGTAGGGGGGTCTGCACAGTGTAGGGGGGAGTCTGTATTGTAGGGGGGGCTGTATTGTAGGGGGGAGCCTGTATTGTAGGGGGGCCTGCACAGTGTAGGGGGGGAGTCTGTATGGTAGGGGGTCTGCACAGTGTAGGGGGGTCTGTATTGTAGGAGGGGGTCTGCACAGTGTGGGGGGAGTCTGTATTGTAGGGGGGTCTGCACAGTGTAGGGGGCAGTCTGTATTGTAGGGGGGTCTGCACTGTAGGGGGATCAACACTGTAGGGGGTCTGTACTGAATGGGGGGTCTGAACTGTAGGGGGGTCTGCACTGTAGAGGGGGGTCTGTTAGAACTGTTAGGAGGTGTCTGTGTAACATACAGAGGTCCAGAGATGTGGGGGGCTGTGTAATGTAAAGGGGTCCAGGGCTGTGGGGGGCTGTGTAATGTAAAGGTGTCCAGAGGTGCAAGGGCTGTGTAATGTAAAGGGGTCCAGAGGTGCAATGGCTGTGTAATGTAAAGGGGTCCAGAGGTGCAATGGCTGTGTAATGTAAAGGGGTCCAGAGGTGCAAGGGCTGTGTAATGTAAAGGGGTCCAGAGTGCTGTGTAATGTAAAGGGGTCCACAGGTGCAGTGCTGTGTAATGTAAAGGGGTCCACAGTAGTAACAAATTGATATTGAAGGATGCAGAGGTATGCAGGGGGCACAGTGGAGTGTTTTTACATTTTAAGGTGGGGGGGGTGCCAGATATAGGATCTGCCCCGGGTGCCAAATGCTCTAGGTACGCCCCTGTCTCCCTTTGCACCTCTGGCTGGCCGTTTCAAGTGCAGTGGGGAGAGGTGGGAGGAGGTGGAAAGGTGGCGGTCGTCAGCTCTCTGGTGCTTGAGTGGGCGGCGGGATCTCCCTGGGGCTTGTAGTACTCTCAGTGTATACAGTGGAGAGGAGAAGTGAGGGGCCTCTGACCCGGGCAGGTATCAGTTTCACTTTTACTCTGCTTGAACACTGTTGCTGATGCCTGGGTCAGAGGCCCCTCCCTTCTCCACTGTATACATTTGGAGATAGAACTACTAGCCCCAGAGAGATCCCCCTGCCTATGGACACCATAGAGCTGCCGATCGCCTCCTCCCACCTCCACCAGCCAGGTACAGGGGAACCTCTGCAAGGGGGGGAGTCAGCTGTTTGGGGACACTGATGTAAGGGGGGGGCTTTCTGGGCACACTAATGTAAGGAAGGGCCCTCTGGGGACACTGTTGTAAGAGGGGGGCCTCTGGGGACACTAATGTAAAAGGGGGGCTCTCTGGGGACACTAATGTAAGGAGGGGCTCTCTGGGGACCCTGTGTAAGGAGGGGCTCTCTGGGGACCCTGGTGTAAGTGGAGGCTCTCTGGGGACCCTGATGTAAGAGGAGGCTCTCTGGGGACCCTGATGTAGGGGAGACTCTCTGGGTACCCTGATGTACGTAGGGAGGCTCTCTGGGGACCCTGATGTAAGAGGAGGCTCTCTGGGGACCCTGATGTAGGGGAGACTCTCTGGGTACCCTGATGTACGTAGGGAGGCTCTCTGGGGACCCTGAGGTAAGGAGGGGCTCTCTGAGGACACTGATGTAAGGGGGGCTCTCTGGGAACCCTGATGTAAGGAGGGGCTTTCTGGGGACTCTGATGTAAGGGGGGGCTCTCTGAGGACACTGATTTAAGGGGGGCTCTCTGGGGACCCTTGTGTAAGTGAGGCTCTCTGGGGACCCTGGTGTAAGGAGGGGCTCTCTGAGGACCCTGTGCATTTTTTTCCCCACAAATAGAGCTTTCTTTTGGTGGTATTTGATCACCTCTGCGGTTTTTACTTTTTGCGCTATAAACAAAAAAAGAGGGACAATTTTGAAAAAACACAATATTTTTTACTTTTTGCTATAATAAATATCCAATTTTTTTTTTTGTTTTAACAAATTTTTTCCTCAGTTTAGGCCGATACGTATTCTTCTACAAATTTTTGGTAAAAAAAAATTGCGGTAAGCGTATATTGATTGGTTTGCGCAAAAGTTATAGCGTCTACAAAATAGGGGATAGATTTATAGCACTTTTATTATTTATTTATTTTTTACTAGTAATGGCGGTGATCTGCGATTTTTATTGTGACTGCGATATTGCGGCGGACACATCGAAAACTTTTGACACATTCTTGGGACCATTCACATTTATACAGCGATCAATGCTATAAAATTGCATTGATTACTGTGTAAATGTGACTGGCAAGGAAGGGGTTAACACTAGGGGGCGATCGAGGGGTTAATGTATGACCTAAGGAGGTGATTCTAACTGTGGGGGGAGGGGACTGACTGGGGGAGGTGACCGATCGGTGTCCCTATGTACAAGGGACACGCCATCGGTCTCCTCTCCTCTCTGACAGGACGTGGATCTGTGTTTACATGCACAGATCCACGGTCCTGCTCTGTTACCCGGCAATCGTGGCCGCCGGGCACGCGCACCGGGTCCTGAGCGACGCAGCGGGCACGTGCGCGCGCCCCCTAGTGGTTCGGGAGGGCGAGGACGTCATATGACATCCGCCCAGAACAACAGAAGCCTCGTCCTGCCGTCATATGACGGTGGGCGGTGGCTTAGTGGTTAAAGGAG
This sequence comes from Lithobates clamitans, assembly GCA_037952925.1. Classification (NCBI taxonomy): domain Eukaryota; kingdom Metazoa; phylum Chordata; class Amphibia; order Anura; family Ranidae; genus Lithobates; species Lithobates clamitans. The sequence continues at coordinate 10,167,478 of JBBGZY010000014.1, forward strand.
GGAGGATTGTATTAGGAGCACTGAAGTGTCAGGTGTGACTGTGTGGCAATGGCAAATGGTTTACATAGTTAACGGCATCACAAGTCAGGTAGAGGACCCCTTAGCAGAATTTTGCTTAGGGCCCCAGGGAGGTCAGGATCGGCACTTTATATAGTACACAAACATATGTTATATTGCTGCTTGAAACCTGGATGGGTGCAAGAATGCAGACATGCAAGGGTCAACGGATAGTTTGCAGGGTAAAGGAATGGAGTACACTGTACAGACACAGTCAGTGGTGAAAGGAAGATATGCGAGTGTCAGTCATAGGGAGGTAATAAGTAAAGTAGCACTTGTGGTGGCTGGAGTGACACAGGTATGTGTCAGCTCAACCACATCTTCCACCGTTAAATGAAAATTGGATCTGCTTGCTGTCTCTGTGTATGTGTCTTTGGTATGTGTCAGCACGACTACATCTTCCACCGTTAAATGAAATTGGGATCTGCTTGCTGTCTCTGTGTATGTGTCTTTGGTATGTGGCCTTCTCTATCTGTTGCCCTGTGTGCATAACCATGACGTTGTTTTTTGTTGCTCTGGACTAGGGATGAGCCGAACACCCCCCTGTTCGGTTCGCACCAGAACATGCGAACAGGAAAAAAATTCGTTCGAACACGCGAACGCCGTTAAAGTCTATGGGACACGAACATGAATAATCAAAAGTGCTAATTTTAAAGGCTAATATGCAAGTTATTGTCATAAAAAGTGTTTGGGGACCCGGGTCCTGCCCCAGGGGACATGGATCAATGCAAAAAAAAGTTTTAAAAACGGACGTTTTTTCAGGAGCAGTGATTTTATTAATGCTTAAAGTCAAACAATAAAAGTGTAATATCCCTTTAAATTTCGTACCTGGGGGGTGTCTATAGTATGCCTGTAAAGGGGCGCATGTTTCCTGTGTTTAGAACAGTCTGACAGCAAAATGACATTTGGAAGGAAAAAACTCATTTAAAACTAGCCGCGGCTATTGCATTGCCGACAATACACATAGAAGTTCATTGATAAAAACGGCATGGGAATTCCCCACAGGGGAACCCCGAACCAAAATAAAAAAAAAAAAATGATGTGGGGGTCCCCCTAAATTCCATACAAGGCCCTTCAGGTCTGGTATGGATATTAAGGGGAACCCCAGCCAAAATTGAAAAAAAAAATTGACGTGGGGTTCCCCCTAAATTCCATACCAGACCCTTCAGGTCTGGTATGGATTTAAAGGGGAACCCCGCGCCAAAAAAAAAAAAAAAAAACGGCGTGGGGTCCCCCTAAAAATCCATACCAGACCCTTATCCGAGCACGCAACCTGGCAGGCCGCAGGAAAAGAGGGGGGGACGAGAGTGCGGCCCCCCCCCCCTCCTGAACCGTACCAGGCCACATGCCCTCAACATTGGGAGGGTGCTTTGGGGTAGCCCCCCAAAACACCTTGTCCCCATGTTGATGAGGACAAGGGCCTCATCCTCACAACCCTGGCCGGTGGTTGTGAGGGTCTGCGGGCGGGGGGCTTATCGGAATCTGGAAGCCCCCTTTAACAAGGGGACCCCCAGATCCCGGCCCCCCCCCTGTGTGAAATGGTAAGGGGGTACTTACCCCTACCATTTCACTAAAAAACTGTCAAAAATGTTAAAAATGACAAGAGACAGTTTTTGACAATTCCTTTATTTAAATGCTTCTTCTTTCTTCTTTCTTCCTTCATCTTCTTCTGGTTCTTCTGGCTCTTCTGGTTCTTCCTCCGGCGTTCTCGTCCAGCATCTTCTCCGCGGCGTCTTCTATCTTCTTCTCCTCGGGCCGCTCCGCACCCATGGCATGAGGGGAGGCTCCCGCTCTTCTCTTCATCTTCTTCTCTTCTTCATCTTCTTCTTCTTCTTCCTTCTTCTCTTCTTCTCTTCTTCTCTTCTTCCTGTCTTCTCCGGGCCGCTCCGCAATCCATGCTGTGGCATGGAGGGAGGCTCCCGCTGTGTGACGGCGTCTCTTCGTCTGACGGTTCTTAAATAACGGGGGGCGGGGCCATCCGGTGACCCCGCCCCCCTCTGACGCACGGTGACTTGAGGGACTTCCCTGTGACGTCACGGGGAATGCCACAGGGAAGTCCCGTCATGTCACCGTGCGTCAGAGGGGGGCGGGGCCACCGGGTGGCCCCGCCCCCCGTTATTTAAGAACCGTCAGACGAAGAGACGCCGTCACACAGCGGGAGCCTCCCTCCATGCCAGCATGGCTGCGGAGCGGCCCGGAGAAGACAGGAAGAAGAGAAGAAGAGAAGAAGAGAAGAAGGAAGAAGAAGAAGAAGATGAAGAAGAGAAGAAGATGAAGAGAAGAGCGGGAGCCTCCCCTCATGCCATGGGTGCGGAGCGGCCCGAGGAGAAGAAGATAGAAGACGCCGCGGAGAAGATGCTGGACGAGAACGCCGGAGGAAGAACCAGAAGAGCCAGAAGAACCAGGAGAAGATGAAGGAAGAAAGAAGAAAGAAGAAGCATTTAAATAAAGGAATTGTCAAAAACTGTCTCTTGTCATTTTTAACATTTTTGACAGTTTTTTAGTGAAATGGTAGGGGTAAGTACCCCCTTACCATTTCACACAGGGGGGGGGCCGGGATCTGGGGGTCCCCTTGTTAAAGGGGGCTTCCAGATTCCGATAAGCCCCCCGCCCGCAGACCCTCACAACCACCGGCCAGGGTTGTGAGGATGAGGCCCTTGTCCTCATCAACATGGGGACAAGGTGTTTTGGGGGGCTACCCCAAAGCACCCTCCCAATGTTGAGGGCATGTGGCCTGGTACGGTTCAGGAGGGGGGGGGGGCCGCACTCTCGTCCCCCCCTCTTTTCCTGCGGCCTGCCAGGTTGCGTGCTCGGATAAGGGTCTGGTATGGATTTTTAGGGGGACCCCACGCCGTTTTTTTTTTTTTTTTTTGGCGCGGGGTTCCCCTTAAAATCCATACCAGACCTGAAGGGTCTGGTATGGAATTTAGGGGGAACCCCACGTCAATTTTTTTTTTAAATTTTGGCTGGGGTTCCCCTTAATATCCATACCAGACCTGAAGGGCCTTGTATGGAATTTAGGGGGACCCCCACATCATTTTTTTTTTTTTATTTTGGTTCGGGGTTCCCCTGTAGGGAATTTCCATGCCGTTTTTATCAATGAACTTCTATGTGTATTGTCGGCAATGCAATAGCCGCGGCTAGTTTTAAATGTGTTTTTTCCTTCCAAATGTCATTTTGCTGTCAGACTGTTCTAAACACAGGAAACATGCGCCCCTTTACAGGCATACTATAGACACCCCCCAGGTACGAAATTTAAAGGGATATTACACTTTTATTGTTTGACTTTAAGCATTAATAAAATCACTGCTCCTGAAAAAACGTCCGTTTTTAAAACTTTTTTTTGCATTGATCCATGTCCCCTGGCGCAGGACCCAGGTCCCCAAACACTTTTTATGACAATAACTTGCATATAAGCCTTTAAAATTAGCACTTTTGATTTCTCCCATAGACTTTTAAAGGGTGTTCCGCGGCATTCGAATTTGCCGCGAACACCCCAAATTGTTCGCTGTTCGGCGAACTTGCGAACAGCCAATGTTCGAGTAGAACATGAGTTCGACTCGAACTCGAAGCTCATCCCTACTCTGGACTATCTTACCTAAGTTTTATGTCTTAATCTTATCTTGGCCTCTGGCCTCTTGCTATTCTGACTTTAGAAGCAAAAGGTCCACTTTGATTGTTAGGCATTCCTATATTCACTCATGATTAATTAACAAACTTCCACCCCACCATCATAACAGTATAAATTTGAGCATCCTTAAGGGGTCAGCACATTGCTGGGGGAGCACATTGCAGGGGCTTCTATCCTTAAGGCTTCTATCTCTAAGTGATTCTCTCTACAAGTGATATGCACTTCAATCTCTGCACTTCAGCGATTTTGACAATATACAGTTATATATATCTGTAAATGGCCTGTCCTTTAAAAAGTCAAATTAATATTGGCAGAGATGGTATTACACATGGCTCCATACTTAGACGATTGGAACCCCTTGAAGCATAGATTTACAAACCTATAAAGAACTATTTCTAACCTTGTAATGGTTGTTAAATACTTATGATCAGTGCGGTCAAAAAAGGCATGGTTCAAAAGTCACTCTGCATGAAATGATCAGGCAGGCACCACGGTAGATGAAGAATTGATAGATGTGTGGGCCAATAAAACTTTTCTCCAGAGGGAACATATAGGTTTCAGTATCATAATTTACACTCACCTGCCACATTATTAGGTACATCTTGCTAGTACCAGGTTGGACCCCCTTTTGCCTTCAGAACTGCCTCAATACTTTGTGGAATAGATTCAACAAGGTGTTGTAAACATTCTTCTGATATTTTGGTCCATATTGACATGATAGCATGACGCAGTTACTGCAGATTTGTCGGCTTCACATCCATGAAGCAAATCTCCCGTTTCACCACATCCCAAAGGTGCTCTATTGGATGGAGATCTGGTGACTGTGGAGGCCATTGGAGTACAGTGAACTCATTGTCCATGTTCAAGAAACTAGTTTGAGATGATTTGAGCTTTGTGACATGGTGCATTATATACCTTAGGTTGTAAGCTTCTTGAGGGTAGGGACCGATGTGAATGAACAATGTATATGTAAAGTGCTGCGCAAATTGAGGGGGCTATATAAATACCTTAAATAATAAATAATAATAATATCCTGCTGGAAGTAGCCATGAGAAGATGGTTATTACGAGTAGTTATTTGAGTTATGCCCTGTACACACGGTCGGACATTGATCGGACATTCCGACAACAAAATCCATGGGTTTTTTCCGACGGATGTTGGCTCAAACTTGTCTTGCATACACACGGTCACACAAAGTTGTCGGAAAATCCGATCGTTCTGAACGCGGTGGCGTAAAACACATAAGTTGGGACTATAAACGGTGCAGTAACCAATAGCTTTCGTCTCTTAATTTATTCTGAGCATGCGTGGCACTTTGTGCGTCGGATTTGTGTACACACGATCGGAATTTCTGACAACAGATTTTGTTGTCGGAACATTTTATAGCAAGCTCTCAAACTGGAGTGTGTATCGTGTGTACAGGGCATTACTGTTGCCTTTCTATCATCTCGAACCAGTCTGCCCTTTCTCCTCTGACCTTTGACATCAACAAGGCAGACCAGTGCTGCCAGTCCCTGGCCCTAATACCTGGTGCACGAGTCAGTGTTCCTATTTAACGCCATCCACTCACTGTGTTCGTAATTACCACCAGGGTCAAAACTAGGGTTTGGGGGGGCATCTGCTGACAGGAGCAATGACAGCAGTATAACTTCTCCTGTCAGCCCAGCGCTGGGAGCGAGGAGGAGAGAGCCAGGGGCGGTGAGGACTGTTTTCTTTGTCCCCCTCCTATTCTCTGGCAGGGCAGCGCTTCTGTACCTGCAGAAGAAGAAACTGCAAGCAAGCATACAGGAGGAGGAAGCTGTGGATTCCTTCCTCCCAGCCAGGGCCAAGACAAAGAGGGAGGAACACATTAGGAGCTTCTGGCTTCTCCTGCCTTACTGACAGGCAGGGGATTTGTATTAAAGCTATCTGTTTTTGGGTCTGCTCACAACCTGTAGTCAGGGGTGGGATTCAGGCACTGCCTGGTGGGAGGGTGAGGGAAGCCCAGGACAGGAGTGGAGTAGAGGGCAGGGCGAGCAGGGGACTGCCGGTGACGGCAGGGGTTGCACCTGTGAGCACTACATAAAGTTGCTGATGGCGTGACAAAGCACTGACTCCTTCACCACGGGTAAAGTATGGGGGATATATATGGATATATCTTCTCCTCTCTCTCACCCCCTCTCTCTCTCTCTCTCTCTCTCTCTCTCTCTCACCCCTCCTCTCTCTCTGACACCCCCTCAACCCCCTCTCTCTTACTGCCCCTCTCTCTCTCTCACCTCTTTCTCTCACCCCCCCTCCTCTCTCAATCATCTCTCTCACCTCCCTCTCTCCCTCTTACTTCCACTCTCTCACCTCTCCTCTCTCTTTGCCCCCCCTTCTCCCACCTCCTCTCACCCCTCTTTCTCTCTCACCCCCTCACCCCCCTTTTCCTTTCACTTTCCCGCTCACCCCCTGTATCTTTCACTCCCCTCTCTCTCTCACCCCCCTTTTACCCCCTCTCTCCCACCCCCCTCTCTCTCTCACTCCTTTCTCTGTCAACCCCCTCTCTCTCTCTCTCACATCCTTTCTCTCTCACCTCCCCTCACCTCCATCTCTCTCATCCCCTCTTTCTTTCTCACCCCCTCTCTCACCTCCCTCTCTCTCTCTCACCCCCTCTCTCTCTGCTCCCCTCACCTCCCTGTTTTTCTCTCACACCCTCTCTCTCTCCGCTCCCCTCACATCTCTCACACTTTCCCTCACCTTCCTCTATCTCTCTCTCACCCCCAGTCTCATTCTCTCTCACCTCCCCTCTTCCCCCTCCCCACTATCACCCCCTTTTCTCTAATCCCCCTCTCACCCCAATCTCATCCCCTCCCCCTCTCTCTCTCACACCCCCTTTCTCATCTCCCTTCCTCTCCCCCTACCTCTTTCCCCCTTCCCTCTCTCCCCTTTATCTATCTGATACTTTCCCATCTCTCTCTTTCCCTCCTATTCCTAGATCTCCTGCTTTGTCTCTCTCTCTCAGTCCTCCCACTTCTGCCTCTCTCCCTTCACCCCGTTGTCCTCTCTTAGATTTCTAATAGGAGTTTATGTCATATTTTAGGTTCAAAGTAAAAAATGTGTTCTGTCAGTAGATTTTCCATGTTTTGTAAAAAGTAATTCAATTACTAAAATTAAAAAAATTACTGACATTGTCCACTGCCCCACTGATACCAACCTCTGCCCTATTGATACCGTCCTTTTCGGAAAGGGGGTAGTCAAAAGGAGTCTTTGCCCCGGGTAAAAGAATGTCTAACTTCACCACTGATTACTGCAGAACCACTAATAGTGTCCTTAATCACTGGGATACCAGTTCCATTGTCACCAGACTAGTGTATGCCAGCGACAGTGTTCTTTATTACCACCACACCAGTTGCAGTGTCACCACACCAGTGTAAGCCACCAACAGTGTTTCTGATTGTCTCCATACCAGTACCAGTCCCAGTGTAACTAGACCAGTGTAAGTTAGCAGCAGTTTTCCTGACTGCTGCCACACTAGCCCCAATGTCACCAGACCAGTGTAAGCCAGCAACAGTGTTCCTGATCACTGCCACACCAGTGCAGTGCTGCCCCTGACTGCCGCTTTTACTATCCCTGGCCTGTTTACTGCCCACCTTTCTGCCTGTTGCCTAGCTTAATCCTTTGCCTGTTTGCTGACCATGTCTGTCTGTGAATGAACTGATCCATCTACAAGTCTAACTGACTATGTTCCTGAGAGAAACCAGTGCTAGCCATCCCCTGTGGACAACTGCATTCCTAAAACCACAGGAACCCTTTTGTTCTTCCTTTCTTCAGCCTTTCTTTCTGTATTTCCTGGCCACTGAACATGGCATTCCTAGTGGCAGCCATGTACCAGTAGGCTAAGCTAGGCTTGGCTTGCTTGGCTTATAGGAAGTGGGACTGCTATAGGTGAAGCATCACTAGGCCAGGACTGGGACAAAAAAATAGGCCCGGGCATTTTGGACTGAGCAGACCGTGACATGTTAACTGGCCCCTTCCCCACTCTCCATCCAGGACGGATCCCCCAGGAGAGGGAAGGGATGGACCTGGCAGAGGTGCGAGGGGTTGGGAAAGAGCATGAGGTAGGAGTAAGAGAGCGCGGGGGCCGGAGAGCACAGGGGGGGCAGCAGAAAGAACCAGGATAGGAGGAGTGGAGGGGGGAGTGAAGACCACAGGGTGGGGCATAGAGCACTGGGGGAAGAGCATGGGAGTTCTTGAGTGGCCAGTGTAGAAACTCCTCTTTATATTGGTAATCGGTAGAAAAAAATCCAAACCTATATTTGTGGTCAGTTTTGAATCCCCCTTTACATTGGTGGTCCATGTAGAAGCCCCCTTTAAATTGATGGTGAGTGTAAATCTCCCCTTACATTGGTGGCCAGTTGGGATGGACGAACGGTTCGGCCGAACTTTAGCTGTTCGGACGTTTGACTAATGCCACGTACACACGGTCGGACTTTTCGACCGGACTGGTCCGACGGACGCCGACGGACCAAATCCGGCAGACAATCCGATCGTGTGTGGGCTCCACCAGACCTTTAGCTGACTTTTCCAGTCGCAAATCTGACGAACTTTAGATTTGGAACTTGCTTCAAATCTTTACGTCGTAACTCCGCCGGACCCAGAAATCTGCTCGTCTGTATGCTAGTTTGGCGGACACATAAAAGAAGCAAATACTAAACGGAAGCGCTCGGTCTGGTAAAACTAGTGTTCGTATTGTAGGTAGCACATTCCTCACGCTGCAAATTCTGTGATCGTTGAATGCAGCGCATTAATTGTCTTCTTTAATAGGGGACGGTTGAGGGAGGAGCCGGATGTGGGTGGCTAATTGGACCAGCTGCTGAGCCCGGGATGCCGGACGTTTCCACCTCCAGCTCCGGCGTGTGGCTGAGAGCAACCCTGTCCCCTCGGTAGATCCGTCCACCCCCCCCCGTGTTGGAATCAGGGAGCCCCGGAGCTCGTTGACCCGCACCGTTCCGCCGCTTATCCCCCGCTAATCCCCCGTATGATACCCGGGACGAACCCCCCAGCCATACCAAATGCTCCCCTGGCAAGTGCAGACAAGTCGGGAGACAAAGGAAGCTGACAGCAGCCAAGCCGCGTGAGAATTGAACTGAAGGGCTGCACTGCTCGCAGAAGCAGCTGACACAGGAAGAAGGAGGAAAAGAAAAAAAAAAAAAGAAGAGCTTGGTAAGACCGTTTAAAATTTGACTGAGGGGGTAAGTGCCTTCCTTCTTTTTTCAAACAACCTGTGACATTTCCCCTCTCTGCAAGCGACTGGGATCTACAGTCTAAAATCATGAAAAGTAATATTATAACTCTGTGAATATGCTAATGCTAATCACCCCTTCTATTGATGGCAATTACATTTCTATGTTCCATAATTGATCTTATTCAGCGACAAAGCATCCGTAGTCAGCCTCACAGTTTTATAAATGTTTAACAGAACGGGTTCCCACAAGCTGCAACTAAAGCTAACCCGCTCCATGCAGTTTAAAAGGGGTCATTTCTTGTAACCTTTGTGTATGTCAGTGCAGTCAGCTAAAGCATAAAACGCTCCCCTGACAATAACCGAGAACGGGATTACCGGGGACTATGGTGGTGGAAGGAGGCTGACCGGCTGGATTTGTGGACTTGTAGAAATTGCCTACTGGAGGGTCACCGAGTTGGAGGGTCTCCTTCCCTCCCTCCCCCGATTGCCCCCGCCCCCCCATCTACCTCTTCCTGGACCCACCGCTCACCCCTCATCAGGGACTCAAAAGTACAGTAAGGGCACTGCCCCACCACAAGGAGTAAGAGCTACCCTTAGAAAGATCAGGGGCGCACAAAAAAAAAAAAAAAACACTCGTCCCGAAGGGGGAGGGGCCCCAGAAGAAAGTAGCCCATCGGTGACTGCAAACTGTACTGGTGAGGGGTAGAATACAGAGTGTACCAATACATAGGGAACTACGCCGGAAGGACACATATATTTACCCCGCAGGAACCACAGGGCTAATAGCATAATGAAGGGAAGGGGAGGGAAAGCGGTAGCGGCCAATATGGCTAATAGTAATAGTAGTAATAGAACCAGTGTGAGCCCGGGCGCTATAAGGAAATACATGGTCCAGGATGGGAATAAAGGGAGCCCAGGGAAGGCTGGAGGTTCTAAATGCAAAACCCCTGAACCCTTACCTAAAGTCAGTACACGAAGACAGTTAGCGGAGATGGATTCCAATACTCTAAGCACAGAGACAAGGGCAGAGACCGCAGAGGCCCCACAGGAAGAGAACCAAATAGCAACAAAAAGGGAGATGGCAGAAATGTTTGCAAGGCTAGAAGCAATTATCAAAAGCGAGATCGGAGCAATCCGACAGGACATGGGCCATACATTAAAAAGAGTGGAAGAGTTGGAAACAACAACAGACACTCAGGGAACGGAGATAAAAGCCCTCAAACAGCAAATTGAAGAAATTCAAAAAGAACAAAGGAACCTCCGGTACAGACTGGAAGACCAGGAGAACCGTAACAGGAGGAAGAACTTGAGGATAAGAGGTCTTCCTGAAAAGCAAGGGGGGAAGGAAAACCTCCAAGAAATAATAGATCAAATTTTTGGAGATCGCTTGGATCCAACTGAAAACAGATCTAAGATCAAGCTAGATCGGGCCCACAGGATAAGGAAGCCAGCGGAGATCAGGGGAGATGTTCCGCGAGATGTAATTGTCCGATTTCACAATTTCCAAGACAAAGAAAAGATCAAAGCAAGTATAAGAGCAAACCAACAAGTGAAATACGGTGAGGAAAGCTTACAGATCTTCCCAGATCTATCTGCAGAGACACTAGCCAGGAGAAGAACCCTCAAGCCACTTCTAGCCCATCTCAAAGCAAACGATGTTCAATACTCATGGGGCTTCCCGGCATGTCTGACTGGACATAAGGAGGGTCGCTCGGCGACACTTAGGTTCCCAGAAGAGACACAAAAATTCTGCCAACGTCTGGAAGTGCCACTGGTGGAAATTCCGGGGTGGTGGGAAAAATCCGAAACCCAAGAGAATAGGGAGGGGACACCTGCCTGGAAACCAGTTACTAACATGAGGCGACCGTAATTAGGAGACACAGGACTGTAATATGCGCATAAATAAAAGGGAAAAAATATAAAAATAAAAGAGAGAAAGAAGGGACGAAGAAAGTAAGGAGGGGAAAAAAAATAAATAAATAAATAAATAAATAAATAAATAAAAAAAAAAAAAAGGGGAGCGAGAATGGCGGGGGGAGGGTTGGCGGGTGTGGGTTCCAGGGGGGGGTGAGGGGGAGAGGGGTGGAGGGAGGGAGTCGGGTACTCAGGGGAAAGCAGGCGGATCCAATGATGGTACCCCCGAGCTCAACCTCTAGGGGGAGAACCGGGGGGCCAGGAGGAGTCAGTGGGGCCACGGTTAAGAGGGCCAGGCGAAGGCCCGTTACCCCAAGGGGGAGGGGGGAGGAGGGAGGTGGGGGGGACGAAAGGGGGGGGAAGGGGGAGGGACGGGGGGTGGAGGAGGGTAAGGGCAAGACCGGCTGGCGTGGCACTGTTCCCCGCTCTCCAGAGCTGAAAGAGAGGTTTAGCCGACGAGGAGGTGCGCCAATAGCATGGCCGGGATAAACTTAATCTCGTATAACGTTAGGGGCATCAACTCTCCCGTGAAGTGCGCAAACATAGTTGGGGAGCTGAGGTTTCTCAAAGCGGAGGTAGTCTTCCTCCAGGAGACGCACTTCCTCGTGGGTAGGAATCAAAGAATACGCTCGAGGGACTTCCCAAACTGGGAATATGGGGACACACCAGTTAGGAGCTCAAAGGGTATAGCGATAGGCTTTGCTAAAAACATTAGGTTTGGTGTAGATGGAAGAATGATTGACCCCGAGGGACGGTTCCTATTCCTCAGGGGCAAGCTCAATGGGGTGGAATGCACGCTGGCAAACATCTATTGCCCAAATACTAATCCTGGGGGGTTCCTATTGGGCACCCTTGCAAAGTTGGAAAGCTTTAAAAAGGGGAGGACCATTATTGCAGGAGACTTTAATATATGCCTCGACCCAGGGAAGGATAGTACGTCGTGTGTCCGTGGGACCGGAGGGATATGGATGAACAAACTTAAAAGGAAGTTGCATCAATATCAACTGCTAGACATTTGGAGGTTGCAGCACCCGAATAACAGAGACTATTCCTATTACTCCCACGTACACTCGACGTACTCTAGGCTAGATTTCTTTCTGGTGGAACATAAGTATGCGGACGAGGTAGAAGCCACAAGAATAGGGTCGATTACATTCTCCGACCATGCGCCAGTGAGCCTTCTGTGGAAAGCGGTTAAAGGAGGTCAACCTTCCAGCAGCTGGAGATTAAATGAGGACTTACTGCACGATAGAGACATAGATCAGCGCATTAAAGAGGGACTGGAATTCTACTTTAAAACCAATTCGGTTGAGGAAACTCCAGAAGCTGTAGTTTGGGAGGCCCATAAAGCCTTTATCAGAGGCATCTTAATAAAAGCGGGCTCAGAAAGAAAGAAAAAGGAGGCCAAGGAAAGAATAGCCATACAGAAAAGTATCCATGAGTTGGAACAACGACATAAGCAAACGGGAGAAGACGAGATATTGGTAGATTTACACAAAAAAAGAGAGGCCATGCGAGAGCTCATAGAAATAGACAACCGTAAGGTATATAACCGGGTAAAGAAAGAAAGATATATAGGGGGCAATAGACCCGGGAGGCTCCTGGCTAGAGTCCTAAGTAAAAAGAAAAATAATAATTATATCGATAAAATAAGAACCAAATCAGGTGAGACGGCCTATAAAGACAAAGACATCGCTAGAACCTTCCAGGAGTTTTACGGGGGACTGTATGCGATAAATAAAAAAATTAGTACTGAAGAGAGGGTAGAAAAGCAAGGGAAAATTAAAAAATATTTAGAAGACAGTGGCCTGGTTAAACTTTCAGAAAATGAACAAACTAACTTGGAAGCCCCATACACGGAACTTGAAGTGAGGAAAGCGCTTAAAGGGTTGCAAACGGGAAAGAGCCCAGGTCCGGATGGACTGACGGTGCTCTACTATAAAAAATACCAGGACCTTCTAACACCAAAAATGTGCTCCTATATGAATGACGCCGGGGAAAAAGGGGAACTGAGAAAAGAAGCCTTAGAAGCCATAATAGCAGTTATCCCAAAGGAAGGCAAAGACAACACAGTATGCTCAAGCTACAGGCCGATCTCTCTCCTAAACGTCGACACGAAAATTTATGCTAAGGTAATTGCGGACCGACTAAAACCCATAATAGAAAGGATAGTGCACCCAGATCAGGTCGGGTTCGTGTCTGGCCGACAAGGCAGGGATAACAGCATTAAGACCCTCCTGGTGGCACAGCAGATGAAGAAAAGTGAAGTCCCAAGTCTACTCTTGTCAATAGACGCTGAAAAAGCGTTTGATAGGGTAGACTGGGACTTCATGATGGGTACACTAGAAAAGATGGGTTTCGGGATCAAGATACGGAGAAGAATAGGGGCATTATATTCGGGACCCACTGCTAGAGTAAGAATAAACGGAGTCCTGTCAGAGCCGTTCGAGATGTATAATGGGACGAGACAGGGGTGCCCGCTCTCCCCCGTCTTGTTCGTATTATCATTAGAGCCCCTATTAGAGACGATCAGGCGGTGCCCGGACATTAGTGGGGTAACGATAGGCAAGGACCAATACAAACTAGCCGCATTCGCGGACGATATCCTCTTATATATATCACGCCCAAGGATATCCCTCCCAAACATAATGTCAACCCTATTAGAGTACGGTAAGCTTTCTTTTTTTTTTTTTTTTTTACAGCAAAAAGGTTTTTATTTTCAAAAAAACAAATCAGCATTACAAAGCCGTCATTGCACGACAAAGAATATCTGCATCCTTACAATGATATATTAAGACATCTGTTAAACATTGCAGTATCTCACAAGTGCATTTTTCAAGTTCCCTATACATCCGTTAGGATATAGAAGGAGTAAAGAGTTATCTACTCAACAGTGGTGTGCATTTCAAGTACTACATACCGTCTCATATTTACTTCTTCATTATAATGTTTAGTGTTTAGTCTTGTCCAAGGTCTCCCTGTAGTCCATAACTACCTACTCTTCTTCCCTCTGACCCCATGAGGTCCGAGAATGTTCCCGCCTGCTTTACCCCTTTCGTCAGGTCTGAATTAACGATCCATCAGTGTGACCCGACAGCGTCCCGTGTCCGAGGTTGGGGAGGGCATTGCCCCTGACCGCAAGGGGGGAATCCATCAGTAGGTCCCCCACTCCCGGTCCCTCAGCCACGCGCCGCCGCCCAGGCCGACCAAACCTTGTCGAACTTGGCCGGACACTGCCTGCTTTCATACGTGAGTTTGTATAGTGGCAGCACCGAGTTTACCGCTTTCTTCCATGAACCAACGGTGGGTGGTTCAACTGACTTCCAGTGTAGCAATATCTCCCTCCTAGCATAGAATAGCAGGAATGTAACAGAGAGTTTGGTGTATCTGTCCCCTTCCACGTCCCCCATGTAGCTCAGCAGGAGCAGCATAGGGTCAGGTGATAGCCTAAGGTCCCAAATATCGTTGAGCACCCCCGTCACCCCCTCCCAGTACGGTCCGAGTTTCGAGCATGCCCATACCATGTGCCAGAATGTCCCCTCGCTGATCCTGCACCGGGGGCATAAGGGGTCAACGTGGGGATAGATTCTAGCCAACCTATGTGGAGTGAGGTATGACCTATGGAGGAATTTCAATTGTATGAATCTATCCTTAGCTGCTATTACAGTTGGGATATAGGTTGAGACAATGTCCTCCCATTCGTCATCTCCCAGTGCCGGAATGTCCGCCCTCCATTTATCATATGCCCGAGTGGGCTTAATGTCGTGTGCTACCGTCAAGTACATGTACAGTGTGGATAAGGGCTTCCCCATCACGCTTGAAGTTAGAAGTCGCTCAACCGAGTCCGGTTCCAAAGTTAATCTGTCCGGGAATTGTGCCCTCATTGCGTGCCTTAATTGCCAATATTTGAACTCAAAGGATCGGGGTAGGGAGTATTGCCGTTTAATGTCTTGAAAGGACATGAGTTTCCCATTAGCTATAATGTGTTTTAGGGTGGAAATTCCCCGCGTGGCCCACTGGGAGGGATCTGGCATGTCGTAAAGATGTGGGAGGGCGGGGTTGCACCAAAGCGGTGTGTGTGGGGATATTCTATTCGGCTCCGCATAAATAGCCCTAGCCTCCCTCCATGCTCTAATGGTGGTTTTCATTGGCGTTGTCATGGGATAAGGAGCTTTAAGACCCCTATAGACTAGGTTTGATAGAGCCGCATATGAGCCGATGATGGCAGCCTCGAGCCTGACCGCAGGGTTTTGTCTGGGCTGGGAGAACCACCAGCGCACCGTGACTAGCACAGCAGCCCAGTAGTATAACAAAAAATTTGGAAGTGCCAGTCCACCCCCCGAGAGAGGAAGGTAAAGTATCCTCTTTGCCACCCTGGGTGTCCTCCCAGCCCATATGAAAGAGGTCAGAATCCCCTCCAAACGTCTAAAAAATGACCTAGGTATATGGGAGGGTGTGTTGCGGAAGAAGTACAGGAATTTTGGGAGAAACACCATTTTGAGCAGATTTATTCTACCCACAGGGGTGAGTGGTAAGGAACGCCAGGCCATACATTTCACTGTGAGCTGAGAAAGGAGGGGCTGCACATTTTTTTCCATAAATTCATGGGTGGTATTACTAATTTTGATTCCCAGGTAGGTAAACTCGCCCACCCATTGAAGTGGGGTTGCAGTGTCCACCCTGGGAAGCGAGGGGTGGAGCGGAAACAGGACCGATTTATCCCAGTTTATGCGAACCCCTGAAAACCGAGCGAAGTCTTCAAATAAGCCTAGCGCTTTCTGCAGTGACTGTTTAGGATCAGCGAGATAAAGCAGTGTGTCATCCGCATATAGGGACACTTTTTCCTCAATTGTGCCTACTGGTATCCCCTTCACCCCGGCCTCCGCTCTCAGAGCAATGGCAAGGGGTTCTATCGCCAAGGCGAAGAGTCCCGGTGACAAAGGGCATCCCTGACGAGTGCCTCTTTCCAGGGGAAAGGTTTCAGAGAGGGCTCCGTTTGTACGGACCCTCGCCTTGGGATTGGCGTAGAGCATCCGTATCCACGTCCGGAATTTCGGACCAAATCCGAATTTTGACAGAACCTCCCATAAGAACTCCCACTCCACAGAGTCGAAGGCTTTTTCGGTGTCAAGGGACACCACCACTCCCGCCGAGTCTGCCTGTGCCCTATCCATATGGGTAAAGAGCCTTCTGATGTTGATATCTGTCCCTCTCCCCGGCATGAACCCTGTTTGGTCTGGGTGTACTAGGGCCGTTATTACTGTGTTAAGCCTCCTGGCCAGCACTTTGGCCAGGAGCTTAGCATCCACATTGATGAGTGAGATAGGGCGGTAGGAGGAGCACAGAGTCAAATCTTTACCTGGCTTGGGAATTACAACCACCACCGCCTCACTTAATGAGCTCGGAAGCGTCTCCAGGCGTTGTGCCTCCATAAACATAGTATGTAGTTTCCCCATCAGCTCCTCTGCATATTGCTTATAGAACTCGACCGGTATTCCGTCCGGGCCCGGAGATTTGCCCACCTGGAGAGTCTTAAGAGCCTTCAGCAGCTCATCTGTGGTGATAGGGGCGTCAAGACTGTCACGGTATTTTGTAGTGAGAACTGGAAAGTCAAGAGGCTCTAGATAGGTGGTCAGTTCCTCCTTGGTGTGTGCTGCCCTGGATCTGTAAAGAGTTTTATAGAAGGAGGCGAAGCATTCGTTTATCTCGTCTGGGTCGTATTTGAGACATCCGTCAGGTCCCTTTATGTGTGGTATACACAGCCCCCCCTGTTGTTCCCTGGACAGCCATGCCAATAGCTTCCCGGACCTCTCCCCTTGCTCAAATATGCGGTGCGTCTGGGCAAGAAGACGTTTCTGTGTGAGAGAGGTGCGGATGCGGACTACCTCCCCAGTCAGTCTCTGAAGCTCGTCATAGTCACCGGGGTGTTTGGTCCTAAGAAATAGTGCTTCCTGCAGGTCCGCCTTCCCCTCAGCTGCCTCCAAGTCTGCTCTCCTCTCCCTACGCACTTTAGCTATAATGGTCTGGTATCTTCCTCTAGTGTATGCCTTGAAAGTGTCCCATACTGTAGCTGCACTGGCTGAGCCTGGATTAATGTCCCAGTATTCCCCCATTGCCTCTCTGAAGTGTCCATCAACCACCTCGTCCGTTACCCAGAATCTAGATAGTCTCCACAGGGAAACTCCCGGTGTGGAGGAGACGTTTAACGACAGAAGAAGCGGTGCATGGTCCGAGATTCCCCGGGGGAGAATTTTGATATCTCTCACCCACGGTAAGCTTTCTAATTTTAAAATAAACCCGAACAAATCGGAAACATTAACCTTTAACATCAGTAAATCTAGAGATCATTCATATCAGAAGCACTTCCCCTTTTTATGGGGGCAAAAGGAGTTAAACTACCTAGGGATTAAGATCACAACCTCGTATGAGACGCTTTTCCACGCCAACTTCATTCCACTTCTTAATAAGATTAAGCAAGAACTAAGTAGAATTCACTTAGGGCAATTGTCCTGGGGAGGGAGAATAAATATATATAAAATGGTTATACTGCCTAAATAAATTACCTATACAATGCAAATGCTGCCAGTGGCACTTCCACAGGCATACTTAAGAAAACTCCAATCAATTTTCCTGAGGTTCATTTGGAGAGGGAAAACACCACGTTTAAAATTCACACAATTGACAAAAGCGAAGGGCCACGGGGGATGGGGAGCACCAGATGTGAGTAAGTACTATGAAGCTATAGCTCTAGCCAGAGTAATTGACTGGGTAAAAAATAAAACAGATAAACACTGGGTGAAAATGGAGAGGGAGATTAGTGACGCAAGGTTGAATAGAATAATCTGGATACCCCCACATTTAAGAGAATTCAGTTCTGAAACGCACGAGATCACTAAACACGCACTAAAGATATGGGATAAGGATCACAAGAAGGAGCACTGGGGATATAACTCCCCTTTAATGTCACTTAAGGATTCAGCATACTTTGCACCAGGGAGGGGGGAGTGGTTTGGGAGCTGGCTATTAGATGAAAACATACAGTTAAAAGATGTTATGCAACAGAACAAAATATGCACATATCAAGAATTAAGGGAAAAAAGAAGTTTGCTGGTAATAAATACCTGGCGGTATAACCAATTGAGTCAGTTTATCAGATCCCTCCCAAAACCAATTAGATCAATGGGAAATCTACGCCCACTAGAGAAAATGTGCCTGGATAAAGACAGGAAGGGGGGGTTCTCCCAGACATATAGATTACTGATAGGACTAGGGAACACGGAAACCCCCTCTTTTATAAAGAAGTGGGAGAAGGAGTTGGGGAGGGAGCTTACCCCCCCAGAGGGGTCATTGATCCTAAGTAGAGCAGCAGCTACGTCAGTCAATAGTAAAATTCTGGAGTTGAACTACAGATGCCTAACCAGGATGTACTTAACCCCAGAACGCCTGAACAAATTCCAGAACGGACCCCCACAATATTGCTGGAGGGGGTGCGAGGAGGTGGGATCAATGGCCCATATCTGGTGGCAATGTCCGACTATAAGAATATTTTGGACAGAGGTGAGGGGATTTATCAAGGACATAACAGGGATCAATATCCTAGACGATCCCTGGGTATGCCTATTTCACCTGAGCGAAATGTCCAATAAAGCCTATCTGAGAACGTTACTGCCGCATCTTTTAGATGCGGCCAAAAGCTTGATATCCAAATACTGGAGAAGAACAGAGAGACCCGCTATGAAGGATTGGCTAGAGAAAGTTAATGAAATACACAACCTAGAATATTTAAGATATAGTGAGGGGTTGAAAATGGGCGCCTTCGAGGAAAAATGGAAAAGGTGGGAAGAGTTTAAAATGTCCCTGAGAGCGGCAGAAATATGGACAGCCTAGGTAGGAAAAAAAAAAAAAAAGAGACCTAGAGATCAACAGCTAAACGACCTCGGAAATTGAAACAGAGGGAACAGATAAAGACAGGGAGAGAAGAGGGGAGCAGGAGGGGACGCACGGTCTTGGGGGGGGTTAGGCGGGTAAGGGGGGGGGATGGGTAGAAATGCATAAAGGTAAACCGTTTAAATACAATGTAAACAAGCTTTGTAAGACAAAAAACAAAACAAAAAAAAAAAAAAAAAAAGAGTACAATCAGCTTTACCACGATGATGAGAAGCAGGAACGGGATGAAGTTGGAAGTACTGATAACTGAAAAACGATTCCCAGACAAACAAGCTTGCTGAGTGGGATAAAAAAAGAAAAAAGAAAAAAATAAAAAAATAAAAAAATAAAAAAATTGTCTTCTTTAATAATGCTATAAGAACAAAGTTGTTTTGCTGTTCCTATTCACATAGAGTTCTCTCAAACTGATTTCTGGTTTATTTCTCTTGATCTCATGAATGACATTGTATTTGTTTTAAAAGCCATATCTCCATACTAATGTTTACACAATTGTTTTTTGGAGTCATCTTTTATTTTTTATTTCATCAAGATCTTTTTTAATGATTATTGTCAAAATTATTTTATCTTTATCTCCATATACGGTATATATTTTTTTGTTTGTAAAGTTACCACAAAGAACCATTTTTTTGTTTTTTTTTGTTTTTTTAGTTCTTAAATTTACCACAAATAAATATTTTTTTGTGTGTTTTCTTTGTAAAGTTACTACAAAGAACCACTACTTTTGTAGTTTTTAAATTTTTGTTTGTTTATAAAGTTCCCACAAAGAACCTTTTTTGGTTATATTATTATTTTATTTTATTTTTTGGTAAAGTTACCACAAGAAAATTATATTTTTTATTATTGTTTTTGCAACCTCAAGGAGGTTGTTGTCCCTTGTTAATTTGACATTGTCTCTAAATAAATGATGTTAATTAAAACACATAATGTCTTTTCATAAACTAAAATATCCATTTATTTCTGGATTCTTTGTCCATGAACTCCTCCTCGCCCTGTTCATGGACTGGTCTTGGGCTGAAGAATGAACTACAGCACCAAGCACATACAATGCACGAGCTCTACGACGAGTACGTACATGTAACATGGCTTCAAAACGGTCGGCTGGACAGAACGCACTTAACAGAACGCACTGAAGAACAGCAAGGCCTGTAAAGAGCGACCTGAAAATCAGCAACGAGCGGACAATAAAACACTGATTACTCAATGCGAACTGACCACACGCACTGAAAAGCAGATACAAACCTCACAAGCACAGACTGAGCAACAGTTAAAACGAACTGAAAAATACGAGTCTCACAAGCGCGAATCGGCTCTCACCAAACTTCTACTAACATGAGATAAACACAAGATTAGCAGAAGGAGCCCAAAGGGTGTCGTACGGTCTATTGAACTTCCATTTTATAGTCTTGTTGGACTTGGTGTACGTCACCGCGTACTAGGCTGTCGGACTTTTGTGTGATCGTATGTAGTTAAGTCCGTTCGTCAGAAAGTCTGCCGAAAGTTCGCCAAAAGTCCGTCGAAAGTCTGTCGGACGGGCTGTCAGACTTTTGTAGCTGTGTGTACGCGGCATAACAGCCAAACAAGCGAGTCATTCGACCGTTTGTTCAGCCCCTTGAATCGACCACAATGCATTGCGGCGCTGAACATTGCATTGCAAGCCCCGATTGGCCTAAGCAGTGAATGCTTCAGTCAATCAGGGCACAGAGCACTGTCAGAGTAATTATTGTCATAATGACTTTATCCAATCATGGCTCATTCCCGCCCCACAGTATAAAAGTATTCTTTCAAAGGCAGCCATTTTCAGTGTGATTTCAGCGTTTAGAAAGATAGAACAGGGCTCTGTTCAGTGCTATTGGTTAGTTAGTGTGCTATACTGTGCTATTTTGCTTCAATTGTCAGTGTAGAATATTAGTTTAGTGTTAGTCTAGGGTTAGTGTGTGTAGTGAGGAGGACCATTATTAAGCTTTGCATAGTGTGCAGCTAGAGTAGGGACAGCTCAGATAGTTTCACTGTAGTGTAGTGAGACCGTGTCATTCATACATACATTAGTGTAGAGAAAGGACAGCTCAGATAGTTTCAGTGTAGTGTAGTGAGACTGTGTCAGTAATCTTTACATTAGTGTATAGCTAGAGTAGGGACAGTTTAGATAGCGTCAGTGTAATGACGGTTGAACATCGTCTATTTGATTATGTTACTGCCAGTTTAATGCCATATAGTTTTGTGTGCGTTACTGCCAGTTTTAACGCCATATAGTTTTGTGCGTTACTGCCAGTTTAAAGCTATTTACTTCTGTGTGCGTTGCTGCCAGTTTAACGCCATATAGTTCTGTGTGTGTTACTGTCAGTTTAACGCCATATCGTTTTGTGTGCGTTACTGCCAGTTTAACGCCATATAGTTTTGTGTGCTTTACTGCCAGTTTAACGCCATATAGGTCTGTGTGAGTTACTGCCAATTTAACGCCATATAGTTCTGTGTGTGTTACTGCCAATTTAACGCCATATAGTTTTGTGTGCGTTACTTCCAGTTTAACGCCAAATAGTTTTGTGTGCGTTACTGCCAGTTTAATGCCATATAGTTCTGTGTGCGTTACTGCCAGTTTAACGCCATATAGTTTTGTGTGTTATTGCCAGTTTAACGCATTTACTTTTGTGTGCGTTACTGCCAGTTTAACGCCATATAGTTCTGTGGGTCACTGTACGTTTGGTGCATTATATTGAGGTATATTATTTTGTATCCCTGGAGTGTGTCTGTGTAGTGTGAGTACTTAAATTAAAGTGCACCAAACACCTCTTTACATTGATTAAAGCGCATCCACGTACAGATTTCAACTTCTTCTTTACATTTGCTTATAAGCACCACCCCCTCCCTCCCAATAATGTCTGGGAGGACAACAAGAAGAGGCAGACATTTCCATGGCACTGTAAGGGGACCAGCAACAAATGTGTCCACAGGCAAAGGTGGATGTTTAGTGAGTTTGCCCATGCTATTCAGCCACAGCATGCAGGAGGAGGTGGTGGACTGGCTTACTAAACCTTCCTCATCCTCCTCATCCTCTGTCATGCAAGCAGAGACAAGTGTGCAGTCCCCTGTGTTGCCAGAGTGGATAAACCTGCCTCCTTGTCCACATCTATTCCTGCCATAGCCCCAACATCAGCAATTGAGGAGCCAGCTAAATTATTTGACCACAGCAGAAGCCACTTGCTCCTTGATGATGCCCAGCCATTACTGGATTCAGATGTTGG
Organism: Lithobates clamitans; assembly: GCA_037952925.1. Lineage (NCBI taxonomy): Eukaryota > Metazoa > Chordata > Amphibia > Anura > Ranidae > Lithobates > Lithobates clamitans. Next base: position 10,189,472 of record JBBGZY010000014.1, read on the forward strand.
TTCTGAGGTTGAGGATGACAGGAACAGGAGCCTAGAGAGAGTGAGGAACACTGGTAGACAAATTGGCATTCATGTTCCCCAAGCCGCAGCATATTACCAAGTTGTCTCCAGTGGTAATGATGAAGATGGAGGAGATGGAGATGATGATGATGATGATGATGAGGTCACTGATGCGACTTGGGTGCCAGATAGAGCAGAGGAGGAAACTGAAGGTGAGGCGGCACAACCCCAAGGAGGCCAACATCAAGAAAGAGTAGAGAGCAGCCACCCTATTCCATCACAGTCTGCAGCTGTTATCTCCCGGCCCACTCCCCAAAGCTCAGCTGTCTGGGCTTTTTTCAGCACATCTGCAGTAGATAGCACTGTTGCTATCTGAAAACTGTGTCTCTGGCACATCAAACGTGGCAAAAACACCAACCATATGCGTATCATTGTAATTTTTTTTTAATCTCATCAAGAGCACCTCTATAGGGTTATGGTGGGAAGGCGCCCCCGACACCCAAAGAGTAATTTTTCTGCACCTATTTGACAGGTGCAATTTTTTACAGCAAGGACAATTCTTGCTTTCATCAAGAGTACCTCTATAGGGTTACGGTGAGAAGGTGCCACCGACACCCAAAGACCAATTTTTTACGCACCCGTTACTTCTATACAAAGTCAAAGTGACACCAGAATGTATCCAAAAAATCTCTAATCTTGTTCCCAGTGCACTACATTGTGGCCTCATCATACACACTGGCTCCCAAGCTGTTGCTGAGCAAAATAAGGCAGCTTTCAGGAAAAATTTATTTTTTTGGCTTTATAAATGCAATTATTGCTGCAGCAGATTCTAGACATGGTACAGATCTGCCACTTTACAGGTAGGCTAAGGGGACCCGCCAGGCACTATATTGGAAGGAATTGTTCATTTTTAGGCTTTCACTTTAAAAATCAAAAAATCACTACTCATTTAAAAATGATTTTTCACAAACTTTTTTTTAATGGTACATGTCCCCCAGGGCAGGACCCAGACCCCTATAACCATTGTATGCCCAATTACTTGCATATAAGCCTTCAAAATGGGTACTTTTGATTTTTGACGTTCGGATCCCATTGACTTTAATGGGGTTCGTTATTCGGGTCCCAACTTTTGCGGTGTTCAGAAGTTCCGGTGCGAACCGAACAGGAGTATGTTCGGCCCATCCTTAGTGGCCAGTGTAGAAATCCCCCTTTATTTGGTTGTTTATGTAAAAAACCCCATTACATTGGCTGTCAGTGTACATTTCCCTTTACATTGGTGGTAAGTGCAGAATTGGCCTTACACTGGTGGTCAGTGTAAATCCCCCTTCATATTGGTGGTCAGTGTAAACCCCCTCTAACATTGGTGGCCCGTGTAAATCCCTCCTAACATTGGCGGCCAGTATAGAAACCCCCCTTTATTGGTTGTTGATGTAAAATACCCCATTACATTGGTTGTCAGTGTAAATTCCCCCTTACATGGAGGTCATTGTATATTCCCCCTTACACTGGTGGTTGGTGTAAATGCTCCTATTACATTGGTGTCAGTGTAGGAATCCCTCTTTATATTGGTGGGTGGTGTAAAATCCCCCCTTACATGGTGGTCAGTGTAAATCCCCCCTCACATTGGTGGTCAGTGTAAATCCCCCCTAACATTGGTGGTTATTGTAAATTCCCCATTACATTGGTGGTCCATGTAGAATCCACAACTATATACTTGCCAAAGATTTCGTGCTTTGCTCTACATGATACAGAATTTGCCATAGTGTACTGTCTCCTAACTAATCCCATCCCCCCACTATTGCCACAGATCCCATCAACCCCCCAGCATTGCCACTGATCACACCCCCCTCCTCCCCCAGCATTTCCACTGTTCCCAGGAGTCCTAGGATCCCTAGGAGTTTTCTGTCTATTGGTGGGCCCCTTCGCCTCCCAAGTTCATGGTGTGCAGGCAGTGAGGAGATGATGTGCTGTAATCTTTAGCAACCAGTGAGTGAGCAGTAATTAGGTGCACTAACCTCTTGAAAGAAATCATTTAGTGGTAAGGATATGCAGTAACCTCTAGCAACCAATCAGTGAGCAGTAATAATGTACAGTAACCTCTAGCAACCAATTCATGAGTGGTAAGGATGTACAGTAATCTCTAGCAACCAATCAACCAGTAGAAGTCTTGTGCTGTAACCTGTAGCAAATAATCAGTGAGCCATAATGTGTGCTGTAACCTCTAGCAGCCAGTTACTGAGCAGTAATGATACACTGCAACCTCTGGCAACTAATCGCAATCCCTGCCTGATCTGATTCAGTAAACTGCTTTTGAGTATAGCTGCTATTTATTGTATGTCTCAGAGCAGGTGGAGAGTGAAGTTGCATGGGGGGGTGGGCAAGAAAAGTTTGCCCAGGGTCCAGTTAATAATAAGGATGGCCCTGCATGGCTGCAGATAAGCTCTTTGATTTTATATTTCTTTAGTTTGCATTTGGCTTTTTAATTGTAATAAACCCATTGATTCTGCAATTAGCTGGTGCCCCCTTGTGTTCCTTTTTTGGTTCACACTAGTGCAATGTGATTTTGATACGATTTTGGTTGGGGGCGGAGCCACGTGACATCGTCAAACTACACCTGGAAACCAGAAGTTGGCAAGTTCCCATGCTCTTTTAAGACGGCTATAGTTGCCAGTGCACAGGATTAGTATGTACTCTATTATATGAGGGTATTTCTTTGGGTTTTAGTTCTTTTGGGTCCAATAAAGTTTGGAAAATTTAAAATACTACAGGATGATTTTTTTATTATTCATTCTGAGTGATACTGACCAAGGAGGAGTGGATTGGTTGTGAGAAAAACTTTATGATATATCTGATGTGGAGTAAGCTGCCTGTACATCTGGAGGGAGCTGTGAGAGACATAGCCCAATTTAAAGGGCAAGGCGTTGTATGACCTATTTCCTTTGTAAGTCAATCTGTGGAGGTGAGCAAGTGGAGTGATAGGTGATGGCACACACAAAGGTGATAATTCACAAATATAAATACACAGACACATTATTGGACACTTTTGAGCACTTTATTTGGGACTTTTGTGAGTGCGATATAAAAATTAAGATTACATTTTGGGACTGCATAAATATAAACGTATATTTAAAATAGCCAGTATTCATGTATGCAGGGGGGTACCTGGATCCTATATCTGGCATCCCCTAACTTGGTGGTGGAGGGATGGGATCAGTGGCAGAAGGATAGTGGTGGGGGGATAGGATCAGTGGCAGAGGGATAGTGATGGGGGATTAGATCAGTGACAGAGGGATGGTGGTGGGGTGATAGGATCAGTGGCAGGGGGATAGTGGTGGAAGGATGGGATCAGTGGCAGAGGGATGGGGGTGGAGGGGATAGGATCAGTGGCAGAGGGATGGTGGTTGGGGGATGGGATCAGTGGCAGAGGGATGGTGGTGGAGGGGATGGGATCAGTGGCAAAGGGATGGTGGTTGGGGGATGGTATCAGTGGCAGAGGGGTGGTGGTGGGGGGGATGGGATCAGTGGCAGAGGGATGGGGTGGTGGGATCAGTGGAAGAGGGATGGTGGTGAAGGGGATTTGATCAGTGGCAGAGGGATGGTGGTGGGGTGGTGGGATCAGTGGCAGAAGGATGGTGGTGGAGGGGATTTGATCAGTGGCAGAGGGATGGTGGTGGGGGAGGGATCAGTGGCAGAGAGATGGTAGTGGGGGGATGGGATCAGTGGCAGGGGGATGGTGGTGGGGGAGGGATCATTGGCAGAGGGGTGTGGTGGAGGGATGGGATCAGTAGCAGAGGGATGGTGATGGGGGGTTGAAATCAGTGGCAGAGGGATGGTGGTGGAGGGGATGGGATCAGTGGCAGAGGGATGGTGGAAGGATGGGATCAGTGGCAGAGGGATGGTGGTTGGGGGAGGGATCAGTGGCAGAGGGATGGTGGTGGGGGCATTCAGTGGCAGAGGGATGGTAGTGGGGGGATGGGATCAGTGACAGAGGGATGGTGGTGAAGGGATGGTGGTGAAGGGAGGGAGTCAGCGGCAGAGGGATGGTGGTGGGAGGATGGGATCAGTGGCAGAGGGATGGTGGTGGACAGGATGGGATCAGTGACAGAGGGATGGTGGTGGGGGGTGGGATCAGTGGCAGAGGGATGGTGGTGGGGGGATGGGATCAGTGGCAGATGGATGGTGGTGGGGGATGAGATCAGTGGCAGAGGGATGGTGGTGAAGTGATAGTGGTGGAGGGATGGGATCAGTGGCAGAGGGATGGTGGTGGAGGGATGGGATCAGTGGGAGAGGGATAGTGGTGAAGAGATGAGATCAGTGGCAGAGGGATAGTGGTGGAAGGATGGGATCAGTGGCAGAGGGATGGTGGTGGAGGGAAGGGATGAGCGGCAGAGGGATGGAGTGGATTGGTTGTGAGAAAAACGTTATGATATATCTGATGTGGAGTAAGCTGCCTGTACTTCTGGAGGAAGCTGTGAGAGACATAGCCCAATTTAAAGAGCAAGGCGTTGTATGACCTATTTCCTTCGTAAGTCAATCTGTGGAGGTGAGCAGGTGGAGTGATTGGTGATGGCACACACAAAGGTGATAATTCACATAAATAAATACACAGACACAATATTGGACACTTTTGAGCACTTTATTTGGGACTTTTGTGAGTGTAATATAAAAATCAAGATTACATTTTTGGGACTGCATAAATATAAACCTACATTTAAAATAGGCAGTATTCATGTATGCAGGGGGTTACCTAGAGCATTTGGCACCCGGGGGGGGATCCTATATCTGGCATCCCCCAACTTGGTGGTGGAGGGATGGGATCAGTGGCAGAAGGATAGTGGTGGGGGGATAGGATCAGTGGCAGAGGGATAGTGGTGGGGGATTAGATCAGTGACAGAGGGATGGTGGTGGGGGGATGGGATCAGTGGCAGGGGGATAGTGGTGGGAGGATGGGATCAGTGGCAGAGGGATGGTGGTAGAGGGGATGGGATCAGTGGCAGAGGGATGGTGGTGGAGGGGATGGGATCAGTGGCAGAGGGATGGTGGTGGGGGATTAGATCAGTGACAGATGGGTGATGGTGGGGAGATGGGATTAGTGGCAGGGGGATAGTGGTGGAAGGATGGGATCAGTGGCAGAGGGATGGTGGTGGAGGGGATGGCATCAGTGGCAGAGGGATGGTGGTTGGGGGATGGGATCAGTGGCAGAGGGATGGTGGTGGAGGGGATGGGATCAGTGGCAGAGGGATGGTGGTTGGGGGATGGGATCAGTGGCAGAGGGATGGTGGTTGAGGGGATTTGATCAGTGGCAGAGGGATGGTGGTGGGGTGGTGGGATCAGTGGCAGAGAGATGGTGGTGGAGGGGATTTGATCAGTGGCAGAGGGATGGTGGTGGGGGAGATATCAGTGGCAGAGAGATGGTAGTGGGGGGATGGGATCAGTGGCAGAGGGATGGTGGTGGGGGAGGGATCATTGGCAGAGGGATGGTGGTGGAGGAATGGGATCAGTGGCAGAGGGATGGTGGTGGAAGGATAAGATCAGGGGCAGAGGGATGGTGGTGGAGGGATGGGATCAGTGGCTGAGGGATGGTGGTGGGGGTATAGGATCAGTAGCAGAGAGATGGTGGTGGGGGGGTTGAAATCAGTGGCAGAGGGGTGGTGGTGGAGGGGATGGGATCAGTGGCAGAGGGATGGTGGGTGGATGGGATCAGTGGCAGAGGGATGGTGGTTGGGGCAGGGATCAGTGGCAGAGGGATGGTGGTGGGGGATCAGTGGCAGAGGGATGGTAGTGGGGGGGATGGGATCAGTGACAGAGGGATGGTGGTGAAGGGATGGTGGTGAAGGGAGGGGGTCAGCAGCAGAGGGATGGTGGTGGGAGGATGGGATCAGTGGCAGAGGGATGGTGGTGGGGTGGATGGGATCAGTGGCAGAGGTATGGTGGTGGAGAGGATGGGATCAGTGGCAGAGGGATGGTGGTGGGGGGTGGGATCAGTGGCAGAGGGATGGTGGTGGGGGGATGGGATCAGTGGCAGATGGATGGTGGTGGGGGATGAGATCAGTGGCAGAGGGATGGTGGTGAAGTGATAGTGGTGGAGGGATGGGATCAGTGGCAGAGGGATGGTAGTGGAGGGATGGGATCAGTGAGAGAGGGATAGTGGTGAAGAGATGAGATCAGTGGCAGAGGGATAGTGGTGGAAGGATGGGATCAGTGGCAGAGGGATGGTGGTGGAGGGAAGGGATGAGCGGCAGAGGGATGGAGTGGATTGGTTGTGAGAAAAACGTTATGATATATCTGATGTGGAGTAAGCTGCCTGTACTTCTGGAGGAAGCTGTGAGAGACATAGCCCAATTTAAAGAGCAAGGCGTTGTATGACCTATTTCCTTCGTAAGTCAATCTGTGGAGGTGAGCAGGTGGAGTGATTGGTGATGGCACACACAAAGGTGATAATTCACAAAAATAAATACACAGACACAATATTGGACACTTTTGAGCACTTTATTTGGGACTTTTGTGAGTGTAATATAAAAATCAAGATTACATTTTTGGGACTGCATAAATATAAACCTACATTTAAAATAGGCAGTATTCATGTATGCAGGGGGTTACCTAGAGCATTTGGCACCCGGGGGGGGATCCTATATCTGGCATCCCCCAACTTGGTGGTGGAGGGATGGGATCAGTGGCAGAAGGATAGTGGTGGGGGGATAGGTTCAGTGGCAGAGGGATAGTGGTGGGGGATTAGATCAGTGACAGAGGGATGGTGGTGGGGGGATGGGATCAGTGGCAGGGGGATAGTGGTGGAGGGATGGGATCAGTGGCAGAGGGATGGTGGTGGAGGGATGGGATCAGTGGGAGAGGGATAGTGGTGAAGAGATGAGATCAGTGGATGGAGTGGATTGGTTGTGAGAAAAACGTTATGATATATCTGATGTGGAGTAAGCTGCCTGTACTTCTGGAGGAAGCTGTGAGAGACATAGCCCAATTTAAAGAGCAAGGCATTGTATGACCTATTTCCTTCGTAAGTCAATCTGTGGAGGTGAGCAGGTGGAGTGATTGGTGATGGCACACACAAAGGTGATAATTCACAAAAATAAATACACAGACACAATATTGGACACTTTTGAGCACTTTATTTGGGACTTTTGTGAGTGTAATATAAAAATCTACTTTTTTGGGACTGCATAAATATAAACCTACATTTAAAATAGGCAGTATTCATGTATGCAGGGGGTTACCTAGAGCATTTGGCACCCGGGGGGGGATCCTATATCTGGCATCCCCCAACTTGGTGGTGGAGGGATGGGATCAGTGGCAGAAGGATAGTGGTGGGGGGATAGGATCAGTGGCAGAGGGATAGTGGTGGGGGATTAGATCAGTGACAGAGGGATGGTGGTGGGGGGATGGGATCAGTGGCAGGGGGATAGTGGTGGAAGGATGGGATCAGTGGCAGAGGGATGGTGGTAGAGGGGATGGGATCAGTGGCAGAGGGATGGTGGTGGAGGGGATGGGATCAGTGGCAGAGGGATGGTGGTGGGGGATTAGATCAGTGACAGATGGGTGATGGTGGGGGGATGGGATTAGTGGCAGGGGGATAGTGGTGGAAGGATGGGATCAGTGGCAGAGGGATGGTGGTGGAGGGGATGGCATCAGTGGCAGAGGGATGGTGGTTGGGGGATGGGATCAGTGGCAGAGGGATGGTGGTGGGGTGGTGGGATCAGTGGCACAGAGATGGTGGTGGAGGGGATTTGATTAGTGGCAGAGGGATGGTGGTGGGGGAGATATCAGTGGCAGAGAGATGGTAGTGGGGGGATGGGATCAGTGGCAGAGGGATGGTGGTGGGGGGAGGGATCATTGGCAGAGGGATGGTGGTGGAGAAATGGGATCAGTGGCAGAGGGATGGTGGTGGAAGGATAAGATCAGGGGCAGAGGGATGGTGGTGGAGGGATGGGATCAGTGGCTGAGGGATGGTGGTGGGGGTATAGGATCAGTAGCAAACCGATGGTGGGGGGATGGGATCAGTGGCAGAGGGATAGTGGTGGAGGAATGGGATCAGTGGAAGAGAGATGGTGGTGGGGGGGTTGAAATCAGTGGCAGAGGGGTGGTGGTGAAGGGTATGGGATCAGTGGCAGAGGGATGGTGGGTGGATGGGATCAGTGGCAGAGGGATGGTGGTTGGGGGAGGGATCAGTGGCAGAGGGATGGTGGTGGGGGATCAGTGGCAGAGGGATGGTAGTGGGGGGTGGGATCAGTGACAGAGGGATAGTTGTGAAGGGAGGGGGTCAGCAGCAGATGGATGGTGGTGGGAGGATGGGATCAGTGGCAGAGGGATGGTGGTGGGGTGGATGGGATCAGTGGCAGAGGTATGGTGGTGGAGAGGATGGGATCAGTGGCAGAGGGATGGTGGTGGTGGGGTGGGATCAGTGGCAGAGGTATGGTGGTGGGGGGGATGGGATCAGTGGCAGATGGATGGTGGTGGGGGATGAGATCAGTGGCAGAGGGATGGTGGTGAAGTGATAGTGGTGGAGGGATGGGATCAGTGGCAGAGGGATGGTGGTGGAGGGATGGGATCAGTGGGAGAGGGATAGTGGTGAAGAGATGAGATCAGTGGCAGAGGGATAGTGGTGGAAGGATGGGATCAGTGGCAGAGGGATGGTGGTGTAGGGAAGGGATGAGCGGCAGAGGGATGGAGTGGATTGGTTGTGAGAAAAACTTTATGATATATCTGATGTGGAGTAAGCTGCCTGTACATCTGGAGGAAGCTGTGAGAGACATAGCCCAATTTAAAGGGCAAGGCATTGTATGACCTATTTCCTTCGTAAGTCAATCTGTGGAGGATGGGCAGGTGGAGTGATTGGTGATGGCACACACAAAGGTTATAATTCACAAAAATAAATACACAGACACAATATTGCACACTTTTGAGCACTTTATTTGGGACTTTTGTGAGTGTGACATAAAAATTAAGATTACATTTTGGGACTGCATAAATATAAATGTACATTTAAAATAGCCAGTATTCATGTATGCAGGGGGGTACCTAGAGCATTTGGGGATCCTATATCTGGTATCCCCCAACTTGGTGGTGGAGGGATGGGATCAGTGGCAGAAGGATAGTGGTGGGGGGATAGAATCAGTGGCAGAGGGATAGTCCTGGTGGATTAGATCAGTGACAGAGGGATGGTGGTGGGGGGATGGGATCAGTGGCAGGGGGATAGTGACACTGGCACTTACCTGCTCTCAGTGTCAGTCAATCCCCCCTCCTTCATGCTCAGTGTGTTTCTGCCTCTCTTCTCCCTTTCGGTGCCTCCAGTGATGCCTCTTCTGACGTGGGGTCCCCTCACTGTTAATATTTACTTCTACTGTATATATTTTTTGATTTAACATAATTTTGTGTTGCACTTTTTATGGTTTATGACATGTACCTGGCTGAGGCCGAGTTGACAAAAGGCCTTTCTCTTACACCTCTAGTCCTGTTTCCCCTGGGGATGATAACAGGGAATAATAGGGCATAGAGTGGCACGGGTGCCTGTAGAATATCTGAGTCTGGAGATCTGGTAGCAGATGTGAAGCTGAAGACAGAGCGGCAGGCAGGCTGGTAGCTAGCAGATGCAGGATCACGAATATGTGGTCAGACAGGCAGAAGTCAGCAACAATTGGCTGGCAGCAGTGCAGAATCAGGAACCAGAAGCAGTGTCAAAGCAAGGCCAAAGTCAATATCAAGTGGGCAGCGGAGGTAGCAGAACAGCAGGCAGAAGGCAAGATCAGGTGCCAGAACAGAGGAAATTTAACCAGGAAGATGGCAATGTGACAGCATCCATAGCTGCTGGAAATCACCCATGGAAAGAGTAAGCAAGAACAGCAACAAATTTGATTTCTATTAAAAGTGCCTAGGACTCCCTACCACCACAAGACAACCCAGCAGTGACCCTGGAAACAGCCATAATGGGCTCATACTCCTCCCTCAGTAACGTGGTGTTCAGGGGGCGAGATCTCACCCTGGCATCACGGCACTGATGAGCACAACCATCACAGTATGGAATAAAGCTAGGATCCGCTTTAGCTCCCCCGAGACATTTTCTCCCCACATCCCCCTCTGGGGCAATCCCAACCTACCACACATGAATACACTTCCAGACCCCCAGGTCTGGGCAAGGAAGGGAATAGTCAAATTGAAGCATATCGTTACAGGGGGGTAAATTGAGATCCTTTTCTGATCTCAAAAGTGCCTACTCACTACCAGGATGGATACTGTTTCAATACTATCAGCTTCAACATGATTACAGGAAACAGATCCCAGCTCACCTCATACTGAAATCAGACTCTGTGGAGGGACTACTTACTGCCAAGGTCATAGATAAACCCCTGTCCTCCCTGTACTTCCACTTGACCATAGCTCCTTTGAAGAAACTTGAAAAAACCCTAGATAAGTGGAAATTAGACATCCCAGATCTGTCAGAGGAGGAATGGGAGATATGTGTATCTTCCTTTGTCACCAACATGATCTCGGCCAGAGACCGTTTTATGCAGGTCAAGTTCCTCCACAGAGCCTACTACACTCCAAAGCGGTTAACAATTTTGAATCCTAACACCCCGGTGGCTTGTCCTAGATGCTGGAAAAAAATTACTGCGCTATCCCCAAAAAGAACAATGTATGTGAAAAAGCTGCAACCATAAATGTGAGACACATCCACTTGCTATACAAATCAAAACTAGAAAAGGCTGCGCTGCAATATGTGACATAAAACCAGTGAGATGATGTGAACACCCTGTTGGATAAACTATATTATAAACTTCATGTATGTGAGATTCATATAAAAAACGGTGATAGCATAACCCACATATTTCAAACAAGCTTAGTGATGATGACAATGAACAACATAAAGTCCAAGATGCAGAGTACATGGAGTGTACAGTTCATAAATGTGCAAAGTCTTTGCCAGGGAGAGAGTGGTAAGCGTCCGAATGGTGTGTGACATATGTCGAAATCACCCGGGAATCAGTGGTGACAGAAAAGCTCCTCCACCTATTTAGAAAATGGCCCCTTACCGACTCCTTAGATCTCTTGTCAGGATATCAAGCAGGCGTATGGCTGTCAACCCCAGCCTTAGGTACAGACCGTATACAGACACTCATAGACCTCTGTAACAGGAATCCTCTGCGTAGCAAGTGGTCACTCGTTTCCCATGTAAACACAAGTGAAAAAAGCTCCCATAGCATAACAAGTTTAAACACTTTATTAAAAGTAAATGTAAAAAGAAACACACTCACAATGTTGAAAATAAAGAATTCGCATAAAAACAATTGCCGGCCGGCTGCACACTGCTGCCCGTAGCTTCCGGGATCAGTGAGGATCGTGGTGACGTCAGCAATTCGCTCCTCCCTACGCCGTTTCGTCAAAGGTGACGTCTTCCAGGGGCACGGGCGGCGTGCTGACTCACCACCTATAAGTATCCTGTCAGTCAAATGGAAACGCCCCCATCTGAGCTCAAGGTGTCCCGCGGTTGTTATCGCCATTTTTAAGGAGGGCAAACGCCCTTCCCCAAAGCGGATAAGTACAGAGCTGTGTTCAATCTATGGAAGAAAGTTTCATTTAATCTCCACAGATCCTATAGTTTCCACCTAAAAATTGTAATATAAAAACCTTATGTTAAAAAGCAAAAACTTGTCATCCCCCCATGTATGAGCAAAGGGAGAATGATGTTCTCAAAAAATAAAGAATAAAAAAAATTTTTTTTTGAAGATATATTAGACAGTGCTGGTCTAGATATTCCTAGCAGCCCCCAAGCAATAGAAAACACAATGTCTCACAACACTTGGTACGAACATCGTACATGTATTAAGGGAAAAGGGATCCAGCTTAAATGGTTAAAAACAATAACCAGTTCATATCTATAATGTAATACATGTGACCTAGAACCTGTCTTTTTCAAAAGATGTAGAATAATTTAAAGAGAGCAAAGGGATTAAATATTCCTAAATTCCTCTACCCCCAAAAATCACATCGGGGGTCGCAGAAACATAGAATACACAAAAGTATAAATATGCCCAGGTGCCAACCTGTTCCACACAATTTCCTATATTTCCACACATACCCGACTAGATGAGCTATAAATGTCACGTCTGCTCATCCCGTATGGTAAGCGTGAATAAGGTAGATATAAAAAAGATTAACTAATAGTCAACAAGAGGGGTGAAGCCTCAATTTCCCTCTTTCCATAGGTTTTTCCCCCCATGTAGGCTCTTCAATAAAAAGGTCCCATATCAGTTTGTGTTCCAGACACTAAACCAACCATTCGGACGCTTACCACTCTCTCCCTGGCAAAGACTTTGCACATTTATGAACTGTACACTCCATGTACTCTGCATCTTGGACTTTATGTTGTTCATTGTCATCATCACTAAGCTTGTTTGAAATATGTGGGTTATGCTATCACCGTTTTTTATATGAATCTCACATACATGAAGTTTATAATATAGTTTATCCAACACGGTGTTCACATCATCTCACTGGTTTTATGTTACATATTGCAGCGCAGCCTTTTCTAGTTTTGATTTGTCCTAGATGCGATCAGGGATCCGCCTCCTTCTTTCATATGATATGGTCTTGCCCCCGCCTCGGAGACTATTGGTCAGAGATAGCTGTCACCCTTAGCCTCCCTTAGCCTCAGGGATTACCTCCCTGGAGCTGGGAACAGACCCCAAAACGATGCTGCTAAATGTTTTCAGCTCTAGAGTAAGGGGCAAATATACTAAACTATTCCTGAACTATGCTACTTTTTATGCCCGCAGGGAGATATTCCTCCACTGGAAGGACACTTTACCTCCCAAGATGTCTTCATGGCGTCTAACACTGAACTCGGTGTTGCCACTGTATAAGCTCGCCTATACCAATCAAAACCTGACAAATTTGACAAGATATGGTCGGGATGGATAGATGCATGGGGCACAGAGGTGACAGATGATCACTGATATGTTGCTGATGTGCCTGCCCCACAATGGGGTACCGCTGATAGGATCTCCCAAATGTTTTATCCATTGGTTGGGCTCTGTGAGCTTAGCAAAGTAGATGAGGTCCCTCCTTTGCTTCCCTTCCTCCCCCCCTTCTTTCTCCCCCCTGCCTCTCCCCCCCTTATCTTACTACCTTCAAACCCATATCCTAATGTGATGTAACTTAACAGCTCTACACATCTCTCTCCTGTTCCAATGTGCAACCAATCGTCTTGTGACATTTCATGCAATAATATATCTGTGAATAACTGTGTATATGCATCGCTTGTACTGTAAAAATCGAATAAACATTTTTCTTGTGAAAAAAAAAAGTGCTTAGGCTTTTTTTATCAATTCAGTGTCTGAGTAAATGTTTTTTGTTGTAAAGTCAAATGATTGTGAGATTAATCCATTTTTCGTTGAAAAAAAACACAAGAAGGCGCCTCCATCTAGGTGTAGCAATTTAATTAAAAAGGCATAAAAAACAATTAAAATGCACTCACTAGATTAAAGTAGATCAAGGCTTTTCATAGATCCATATAGATCTATATAGGATCACCGTGGCAGGCACATGGCTGGTTGAAGCAGAGTTCTTGAAGGAAGTGCAGCTGTCAGGCTTCAGGCTGGAACATAGGCATCAGCAGCTTCCAGAAGTGGCAAGATGGCTGTGGCTCCAAAACAGCACCTCTCTCGGCTGGGTGAAGACAGGAAATGAAGGGGATGTGTCTATATGTTTCGGGGCAGAAAGAAGGGCCCCTTTATCGAACCATCAGATGGTTGCTTGCCTGCTGAGCTCTGCAGCCTCACGGTGATCCTATGTAGGTCTATATGGGTCTATGACAAGCCTTGATCTACTTTTATCTAGTGAGTGCAATTTAATTGTTTTCTATGCCTTTTTAATTAAATCGCTACACCTAGATGGAGGCACCATCTTAAGCTTGTTTTTTATATGTGCATTAGGATCTCAAGACTTAATTTGAGAGGAGCTGCATCCATTTTACCTGGTGATCCCTACCAATCCCATGCCCCTTTTATGTGCCCCATTTAATGACGGTTGGGTTCCAGTGAGCGCAATAGCTTATTCCTTTTTCTTTGGTATCTAAAAAATGTATTGCATCTCACAGGAATTAAAATAAGATAAAATAGGTAACCAATATGACCCCTGCACTACCTGCATGAATGAATCCTCTAAAATTTACAGTGTAGTGTATAACAGTAATCTACAAAATATAATGATAATAAACGTTGCTGTAACACCTATTTGTGTTCTCACAGTGTGAAAAGTGTTTAAAGTAATGACAATGATGCACAGCCACCGTTTCAGTTAACAAAAATAAATAACAAGAATAATCATAACTGTAATCATATGCATACACATAAATAAGGACTATAAGAAAAAATTAATTAATAAAAAAGTGTCCATAACCACATAAATAACAAGTGCTGGGTGTATGCTGACTGGTAAATAAATATTCTTTAGTCGTGAGAAAACCAGTGCTTCAGTGATAAACCAAAGTCCACACTTTCAAGTGAAAAACCATGCAGTTGCTCCCCTGAAGAAGTCACGTAGTGTGACATAACGCGCGTGGCATCTCGAAAGGAGATCGGAAGTGATGTGTGAGGCAGCTATTGCCGTTTACCTAGATATTTGAAGCGATTTTTAAAGTTTTTTTTATATAAGCATCATTTTAATTGAATACATTTGTGGCATTCTAAATACTACACTATGGGAGGCACTGAATATGTTTTATTCTAACATGTTGGTGAGCGCATGAGAATAACGGCGCCTTAAAAGGACCATCGCTGAATTTAATTACCCTAACTGGAAGGATACAGAGATCAATTAGATGCATATGGTTGTATGAGATTTCTGTGAGCACTGTGGGCACAAGTGGAGCAACAGCACAGTTTTTAACATGAAAGTGTGGACTTTGGTTTATCATTGAAGCATTGATTTTCTCACGGTTGAAGATTATTTATTTACCACTCAGCATACACCCAGCACTTCTTATATATGTGGTCATGGACACTTTTTGATTAATTAATTTTTTATTATAGTCCTTATTTATGTGTATGCATATGATGACATTTATGATTACTCTTAATTATATATTTTTGTTAAGTGGCGCATTGACTGCGCAACATTGTCATAACTTTAACAAGATAAAAAGGGTACAATCCATAAAATTACCACAATCCACCTTTAAAAGGAACAATATGAAAGAAGGTAAGGTCAGAATGACAAGTTGGGTCAACAACAGGGGTTCAGAAACAAGCAAAGTCAACGAGCCGGGTCTGGATACAGAAGTTCACGGGATCAAGTCACAGGCAGAAGTAGTTGACGAACACTCAGTAATAATCCAGAGGCCTGTATGGCTTTATATGGGCCACTGGACCCCGAAGCAGCAAAAAGGCATGTTTTTTTTAATTTGAGGGTAGTGCAGAGAACAATTTTTGTTTTTTCTTATTCAGCAGGAACTGAGCCTCTAAAGAACAATATCAAAACCTAGAAACTATTTGATTGTGGAACTGAAATGGACTGGAGTGATCCATTAGAGAATGGGGTGAGTGACTGTCTTTTAACCACCTCAATACAGGGCACTTTCACCCCCTTCCTGCCCAAGCCATTTTTCAGCTTTCAGCGCTGTCGCACTTTCAATCACAATTGCGCGGTCATGTTACACTGCTCCTTAATGACATTTTTATCATTTTTTCCCCACAAATAGAGCTTTCTTTTGGTGGTATTTGATCACCTCTGTGGCTTTTATTTATTGCGCTATAAAAAAAAGAAAAGGGACAAGTTTGAAAAAACACAATATGTTTTACTTTTTGCTATAATAAATATCCATTTAAAAAAAAAAAAAAAATTCTTTCCTCAGTTTAGGCCGATATATATTCTTCTACATATTTTTGGTTAAAAAAAAATGCAATAAGCGTATATTGATTTGTTTGCGAAAAGTTATAGCGTCTACAAAATAGGGGATAGATTTATAGCATTTTTATTATTATTTTTTTTTTTTACTAGTCATGGCAGCGATCTGCAATTTTTATTGTGACTGCGATATTGAGGCGGACATATCGGACACTTTTGACACATTTTTGGAACCATTCACATTTATACAGCTATCTTTGCTATAAAAATGCATTGATTACTGTGTAAATGTGACTGGCAGGGAAGGGGTCAACACTAGGGGATGATCGAGGGGTTAATGTGTGTCCTAGAGAGGTGATTCTAACTGTGGGGGGGGGGGACTGACTGGGGAAGGTAACCGATCAGTGTCCCTATGTACAAGGGACACACATCGGTCTCCTCTCCTCTCTGACAGGACGTGGATCCGTGTGTTTGCACACACAGATCCACAGTCCTGCTCGGTTGCTGGACAATCGCAGGTGCTCGGTGGACATTGCGGCCACCGGGCACGCGCATCAGGTCCCCAGCGACACGGTGGGCGTTCGCGCCCCCTAGTGGCCCAGGAAGGCGGTCACGTCATATGACGTCCGCCCAGAAAGAGAGCTGCCTCGTCCAACCGTCATATGACAGTGGGCGGACAGCTAGTGGTTAAGTATGTCCACTCAATCTTTCTACACATTTGAGTGGCTTAAATGGCCAGAGCAGTGAGTGAGGCCAAGGTCTTCTAATGCCGCGTACACACGGGCGGACTTTTCGACCGGACTGGTCCGACGGGCCGAGTCCGGCGGACAATCCGACCGTGTGTGGGCTCCATCGGACCTGCAGCAGACTTTTTCGGTTGAAAATCTGACGGACTTTAGATTTGGAACATGTTTCAAATCTTTCCGACGGACTCGAGTCCGGTCGAAAAGTCCGCTCGTCTGTATGCTAGTCTGACGGACAAAAACCAACGCTAGGGCAGCTATTGGCTACTGGCTATCAACTTCCTTATTTTAGTCCGGTCGTACGTCATCATGTACAAATCCGTCAGACTTTGGTGTTATCGTGTGTGTGCAAGTCCGTTTATTCGAAAGTCCGTCGGAAGTCAGTCGGAAAGTCCATTGGACCAGTCCGGTCGAAAAATCCGCCCGTGTGTACGCAGCATGAGAAGGAGAATCTTTGCAGGTAGCAGAACCTGAGTAATTTGCCTCTGAGAACAGGACTAGAGCACAATGCCCCTACCCTTTTACGTGAAGATGATGATTCTTATCTACCTATGGAGAAAGGTGATTCTATCACAGTAAACATAAAAAAAAGATAAAGGCTGAAGCTAGTAAGTCGTTCCCAAAAAATCCCGTCAACTTGTAATAGAACAAGGTCACTGTACCTTTTAGATGATGTATGGTGTCCTGGATATGGAGAGGTGGGGGAGGGGGTCATATTTTTAGGACATACAGGAGTCTGATGCAGATAACAGTGTGCAGAGTCAAAACTCCCAAAGAGAAAAACTGCTCATACCCGACCTACGACCTACGTACTATGTTTAGATTTCTGGAGTTCCAGACACCCTAATGCTGTTTAGTTCATTTAGCTAGTGTGGTAGTGTAGCTTATTTGAAAGCTGCTCACTTTCAGGAGTGCTTTCCCCTTTACAGAGTAACACAAACAGAAAAAAAAGAATAACATCCAAAAATATAGTTAAAGTACATATAAACCACTACAAAATGGCAATTGGTTTTACAAAGCACTGCGTATCAAACAACTGGCATTAATTTTTTGCAATACGGCACTGCATTACTTTAACTGACAATTGCACAGTAATGCGACACTGTACCCAAACAAATTATATATTTTTATATTATTGTATATAAAATTTATGTCATTTTTTTCCCCACAAAAAGAGATTTCTTTTGGTGGTATTTGATCGCCACTGCGTTTTTTGTTTTTTTTGCGCTAGAAACAAAAAAAGAATATATTTTTTACTTTCTGCTATAAAACACATCCAAAAAAAAAAAAAAAAGAAAAAATCTAATTTCTTTATAAATTTAGGCGAATATGTATTCTGCTACATATTTTTGGTAAAAAAAAAAATCCCAATAAAAATGTATTGATTGGTTTACATGAACATTATAGCGTCTACAATCTATGGAATATATTTATGGAATTTAAAAAAATTTTTTTTACTAGTAATGGTGGCGATCAGCGACTTAAAGCGGGACTTTGATATTGTGATGGACACTAACTGACACTTTTGACACTTTTTGGGGACCAGTGACACTAATACAGTGATTAGTGCTAAAAGTATGCACTGTCACTGTACTAATGACACTGGCTAGGAAGGGGTTAAACATCTAGGGCAATAAAAGGGTTACCAGTGTTTTGGTGTACACTGTGTGCTTTTTTTTTACTAGGGGAAGAAATGAATTCTAGTCCCTGCTTTGCAGGAACACAGAATCCACTCCTTCCGGGTTTTGAATCATGTGTCCGGGTTTCAGTCCACCTTAAACCCAGACACATTATTCAGACAGGAATGTGGCTCGGAACAGGGCTTGACAGAAGGGTGAGGGGGCAATATGTGCACGGTATTACTATTCTCTTTGGAGTGCCCAAAGGTGTTCCAGGTCTGTTACAAGCCTATAGTCTATACTAAAACAACATTTTTTTACTGTGCTCCGCTAAAGTGTTCGGGTTTGGCTTGAAGAAAAAGTCTGACTGTTCTTTTACATACTGAAACCTGTGTGAACAAGCCCTGACTTTGCTGATATGTATATTATTCATGAGTCATTGACTGAGAAGGCTTTGAAGCCAGTGGGTCACCACAATGGCCAGCTAACTAGAATTTTCAGAAGAATGTCAGCAATAGCAGCTTCTGTATTTTTTGTTTGTGGCAGGTTTATTTAAGCACACTCATCATCCTCCAAAAAATCTAATATCAGCTCCCAGAACTGCTAAATGCTGAAGAGGCTCGTGGAGGTTGAAGCTCTTGAACAGCATGAAGATAGGAGATACAAGGTAAGTATAATACCTCTTCTTTTGCATTTACCTTAAATTTAGATTTTTTTTTTTTGAGTGACAACTGTACTGCTATAAGGCAACTAAATTGGTCCTGCCGTTTGCCTAGAAGTTGGCATTGGCTTTAACTTAGATGGCCGTGTCTTGGCAAACTGAATGAACATAATTGTACCAGGTAACTTGCACAGATATGTCAGTTTGTCCTCACCTCTTCCTGTCTATCAGTGTCTGTTAGGTTCAGTGCATAATACTGTATTAAAATGAATGCAGTTCATTGTTGAAGATGCCATTTAGCTGAATGTTCCATGAACTTCATCTTAATCACGGAACTTCTGTATGATTACTCATGACCTCAAAATTTGCAGTAGGAGATATGTTATCCTCAGTGAAGATACTAGTTGCTATTTATTTCCATGTATGCATTTATTTCAATGCATCATGTTGCACAGAGCAATGGGCAGCTGCCTAATGTCAAATGCTTTTCATGCCTCTGTGTGATACAAAGTGTGACACTTAATGATCCTTTATCCCATGGAAATAGAAGTCTCTGCACAGCAGGCATTAGATTTTCTAAAATGTATTTTGGCAAATTGTTAATTTCTTTGTTTATGCTGTGTGTATATGCTTGAATGTATATGTAATACATATTTATCGTAGCCCTCTTTTTTTGGGGGGGGGGGGGGGGTTATGACAAATGGCCCTTATACACACAAGATATTGTACTAAATCTGTAGGTAAGAAAAACAGAACTTTTGCTAAGCACAAGAGTGGGTTTTCGATAATCAAATTATCAGTGCCTGCAGGACAGGGCCTCTGTTAGTAGAGGGGGTTCACTTCCTGGGAAATGAACTATTAATCTAATCAAAGTAGTTGGGGGCAGAGGAACTACTGTAACCAGCATATAACATTAACCATTAGTATATAGATGCACACCAGTATGGAAATAATACAAGCTTTATATATGTAGCATCTTCTAGCGTGTGTGCTAGATAAAGCATAGACTCAGGGCTAAGCTTGAGCTGTGAATCTGGGTCAGGGTTCAGTCACTCAGGGCTGGATGACTCACCCTGACAGTTCCTCTGGTGCCTCCCCCTGTTTCTGGGACATTGGAGAATGTTCTAGAGCTAGTGGGCAGGAGGTTAGGAGGAGCTGCCTGGGATATTTATTAGGCCTCTGTCAATTCCCAGGGGTGGGCTGGCAGAGGGCAGAGCTTACCTCATAAATAGGCATGAGCCAGGCCAGCAGGGGCAGTCGGTGGAAGATAAAGATATAGTATTGAGGAGGCTGTCAGTGGCCCTCAAGGGTGCCCCCCTAGTCTGGGGGTGACCTTCTTGGAGGCAGGGGAGCAGGAGAGAGGACAGTGTGAGTAGGTCAGCACTACTTGGGACTTACAAAGGGGGGAGACTGCCACATGTAGCCAGTTCTCCCTGAAGACAGCGGTGTGCTATGTCTTCACCCTCCCCCAGGAGATCTCCTGAGAGTCAGCTGGGTGGTCTGGAGAGGGAGTCAGCTCGGTAGGCCGGTAAAGAGTTAGACTGGAGGACTAGTAAAAGGGGCAGCTGCAGCCAGGTGGGTTGGAAGTGCATGAAAAGGTGGTGCTGGGATCAGTGACCCGGGAGGAAGTCATGTCAAAGTACAAGCTGTGTCACTCAGCTGCAAGACACTCGTAGGGGCTGTGAGTCCCTGCCTGTAATGGGCCCTTGCTAGAGAGACTATTAAATCTTCACAGAGTGACCTAGCTGGAACAAGGTGTGCTGGAAGAAGTTGGAGCTGTATATAGAGACTGTAAATAGGAAGAATGTCCCTAAAGTTGTTGAAGTTTGCCAAAGTTGAACTTGGCATCCAATAACCTCCCATCCCTATCCAAGTTATTAACCCTCAATAAATAAGAAAAACAAAGTCATGGACTGTTCTTTGTCTCTGGAGTGCCTGAGAAAATTTGGTGTGCCTGGCTGTGCAGGAGTGGGGGATCCAGGTAATCCTTAGGGGGTGCATTACATATATAGTAAGAAAAGATGAATAATATTACATACATCTAATGTAGAAACAGATATTATCAGCAAAGGGCCCAACACCATTCTTGGTGGAATTGTGCTTTCTGTCTTACTGACAATGGCCGCCAGTACACATTACTGGATGAATCTACCTGGCCAGAACACAGAGGGTAAGAAAAACCTCAGCCTATTCTAGCCAAAAGGGTCTTCATTGCTCCTTCTGGTGCAAGAGGAAAAGAAAGAGGGGGCCTACTGATGCCTTTATTCCAACAGCCCTGCCCAGCAAGGACACCAGTGTTCTAGATTATAGACATGGAGACCACAGAATGAACCGTAGGTATGACAGAGATGAGGGCCACTGGTACCAGCAGCTCACATGTAAGCCAGAAGTCACTGTACCTGCCTGTTTATACATGTTTTAATGTGTATTTTTCCCGTTCGAATCTGCCCATGATCACCTAGGGCCCCTTGGTGTTGGGTGGCTGAGCACTGGGGTTATCATTTGAATTTCTC
Source organism: Lithobates clamitans (assembly GCA_037952925.1). Taxonomy (NCBI): domain Eukaryota; kingdom Metazoa; phylum Chordata; class Amphibia; order Anura; family Ranidae; genus Lithobates; species Lithobates clamitans. The sequence goes on from JBBGZY010000014.1 coordinate 10,210,860, forward strand.
TCCTTCATTATATATGGTGTTCGAAGGCTCAGAAAGGGTCTGGCCTGACAGATTTTTTCTGTCACTTCTTTATTTTAGACAGAAAAGCCTGGAGGGAACATTCTTAAAAGAAAATGTACTGCCTGTGGATCCCAGTTAGGAAATTTCTAGGTCTTCATCTCTTTTTAATTAATCTCAACAAGCTTTAAGGCTGCTTTCACACTGAACGTTTTAGCTGCACTTTAGCAATGTTTAAGCGGCACTTTAGCTGTGCTTCAGCAATGTCTGAACAGCGCTTTTGCGCCACTTTTCAGCCGCTAGTGGGGCACTTTTTACCCACAAAAAAAGGGTAAAAAGTTAAATTTTGCAGCACTTTTAAATCGCTTTAAAGGGGCTTTGAAAGCGCTGCCCATTCATTCCAATGGGCAGGACGTTTTGGGAGCTCTAAATACAGTGCTCCCAACCCGTACCAAAGATGCTGCTTGCAGGAGTTTTTGGAATGTCCCGCAAGTGAAAAGACACACTGGAATGAATGGGAGGCAGTTTTCAGCCGCTTAGAGGCTATTTACAGCGCTAAAGCACCTGAAAACTGCCCCAGTGTGAAGCTGGTCTAAAGCTAAAAACATTGTAGCATTCAAACTTTGTCTTTGAAACATGAAACATTTAGTCCAGAGTTGTACAGCAGATAAAAAAATACTCTTTCAATGATAATACAGAAACCCTTTAACCATGTTCGAAAACCCAGTGTTAGGACAGCAAAGATTCCAAGTCTAAAAGCACTGGACAGGCTAGAAAGTGTAACTCTCCTGACCAATACTCCACATTGCAGTGGTGCACTGTCTTCTGTGAGATGAAGATAAGGAAGTTTTCTTCCACAATGGACTCAAGCAACCTCCAATACTTTCATTCTGGAGCTAATGGAACTAGTGGACAGTCCCCCAATCTCAAGATTTCTTGTGGCCAATCAACTGAGGGAGGCAGAGAAGGCAAGAGCTTTTACTCTTCTTTTGAGAGAGCTTGTAGACCAGAAAGTACTTAATCCGAGAGGAATAAGGCCATGAATTTTACTGCCACATTTTTATGTTTAAAGAGCCTTTGGAGAAGTTTAATTTAATCTTTAACTCCAAAACCTTGAACAAGTAAATAAAATGTTTTGGAAAGACTGAATACTCTCCATACTATACATTCTGAAGCTCAACTGCTTTGTGACTACCTTGGATTCAAGGAATGCCTATCTACATATTTCCATCAGGGGGAGTTTTCAAAAGTTTCTTTGGCTGGCAGGCAGGATGGGCAAATGGGTGATACACTTACAGTTCAGAACCCTTCTCATTGGCTTCTTTTCTGCTCCAATAATTTTTCCAAGTTAGTGGGACAGGTCTTAAGGCTTTGCTCAATCATGATTGCTCTATATCTCGACAATCTTCTTATTATCATCTTGTCACAGGAACAGTTCCAATTAAATCATTGGGGGAGTTTTTCTAAAACAGGTTCACATAGAAACTGGTGAAGCTGTGCATAGTAACCAATTAGCTTCTAACTTCAGCTTGTTCAATTAAGCTTTAACAATAAGACACAAAAGTCGTACCACTGTGGATCTGACTTTGCCCTGTGATTTGAAGTTCGACATCCGTCCAACTTCAATGAATAGAATTCGACTTTGATCCCCACAATTCTTGGCACTTTGTGTCTGGTTAGGAATCTTTAGGGGAAACTCAACGCCAAATAAAAAAAAACGGCATGGGTTCCCCCTCCAAGACAATACCAGACCCTTTGGTCTAGCATGGATTTTAAGGGGAACCCCCCACGCCGATAAAACAATGTAGGGTCTCCCCCAAAATCCATATCAGCCCCCTTCCTGAGCACGCAGCCCGTCAGGTCAGGAAAAGAGAGCGGATGAGTGAGCGGCTCCCCCCCTTCCTGGACCATACCAGGCCACATGCCCTCAACATGGGGGGTGGGTGCTTTGGGGCAGGGGGGCTCTGAACCCCCACCCAATAGCACCTTGTCCCTATGTTGATGGGGACAAGGGCCTCTTCCGAAGACAGGAGATGAACAGGCAGAGGCAGAAGGCATCAGCGGAGAAGGAAGAAGAAATTGGAAGAGACGCCGGAGCTGCCTTAATAAATTACTTTAAAAACCTGTGTACTGTGTTTTATTTTTGACACTTATTTTTAGGTGAATGGGTAGAGGTACAATGTACCCCAAACTCATTCACATAGGATGGGGGGGGCGGGATCTGGGGGCCCCCTTGTTAGGCAATGTTATGGACTTTATAGCACAAAGTATACAAAAATTGCAACAAATTATTTAAAATATGGACATGTTAATAGAAATCACAAAATACAGGCTTTGCGCCCCCACCCCAAAGCACCTTGTCCCCATGTTGATGGGGACAAGGGCCTCTTCCTGACAACCCTGACCATTGGTTGTCGGGGTTTGCAGGCGGGAGGCTTATCAGAATCTGGGGGCCCCCAGATCCCTATGTGAATGAGTATGGGGTACATACCCGCAGACCCCGACAACCAAAGGTCAGGGTTGTCAGGAAGAGGCCCTTGTCCCCATCAACATGGGGACAAGGTGCTTTGGGGTGGGGGCGCAAAGCCTGTATTTTGTGATTTCTATTAACATGTCCATATTTTAAATAATTTGTTGCAATTTTTGTATACTTTGTGCTATAAAGTCCATAACATTGCCTACCATACATCCTCTATTTAATTAGGACATGTCACTATTTCTATCTTGGTCTGTGCACCCACAGGTCCACCCTGTGGGGACACACCCAAATTAATCAATTTACAACCCCTACCGTCCCTTCTCAATGAGAGAAACATTGCTGCTGAAAGTGCTAATTATTACCCATTGGCATAATGATCCGGTGGCTTCAATACTTAAAATCATGTATCTGGTCTTCAGACATTTTCTCTGACTTTCTGATCTGCATACTTGTTCTGGGTCATAGGATGTACTGAAGCAGAGGGTCAATGTAGTGGACAGGCAACCAGCATTTTTAGAAGCAGGTGAACAGTGGCATGCTTTACAAACCGTAAGCAATATTACACCTTCACCAGCACAGCAGCCCTCACTAATCTGTTCTCCTTCAAGGCCTCTTGCACACTGCAGCTTGAAAATGCTTAGTACAGCTTATTTTTTTACTGAGCTAAAATACAGCCCATTAGTTGTAATGTGCCTATGCGCACAAGTGTGTAAACAAGCGCTGTGGATTCTTCAGTAAAAAATAAATAGAAAAATCGTCATTTTTGTTCAGTAATTTACTTTTCGTGCACGCAAATGCGCACAGCATTCATGTACGTTTGCGCCCAAATTCGCACAGATTGTCCATTGACTTTGCCTACATGGTAACAAGCATTCTGCGCATGTGCTGAAATGTGCATGAATTTGAGCGAGCGCATATGTGCGAAAATGCACTAAAATATATTTTTAAAAAAACGTCTGAAAAAGTAGATGCTCGAACAGGAGTATCGTGTGCAAGAGGACTAAGGCTTCATGTACACTGCTGCTGGTAAACGGACGTTTAGGAACAGTTGGGCGTTTTTTTTTAGCTGCCCCTGAACTCTCCTCTATGTTATCTTATCAGTACATGTACACGGGGTCATTTATAGTCGTTTCTAAGCAGTTGAGTTTAGAAGCATTTTTTGGAAAGCAAAAAAATGCATTCAGGACAGATGTGCAGAGGCATTTGAAATGCCAAACGCCTGTAACAGCTTGTAAATGTAGTAACTTGCGTTTAGCCGCGTTTTGTTTACAGGCATTTTTAATTTTTGACTATTTGAAAAAAAACGCTTCTAAACGCAAATGCGGCATGTATATGCGGCAAAACTGACTTTTTTTAGACGTCGGTTACTATCTGTCAAGTTAAATCCTTCAGGAGAAGTTGTAAAACATCCCGTGTACATTAAGCCTAAGTGTATATGAAGCTGTGCAAAGAGAAAGACATGGCTGAAGTTAGGTTTGCCTGGTGTTTACTGCGCCTCATAAATCTTTATCTCCAGTGTTGATATATGTGGCATCTGCTGTGACTTAAGAACACTGAGTTCAAGAAACAGAATGTTTTCCCTGCCATTAACTCTTTACAAGTATCTGAATGCAGTATATGATCATAAAATAACTGAATTATATCTGTGACAAGATACATAGAGCCTGATTTATTAAAGGAGTAGATGGATGCAGATAAAGAGCAGTCTGTGGTACCCTGAACTCACAGTTGAAGCTGGGGGCAGGCAACAAACACCGGTTCACTTCCAGTCCAGAAGGGAAAATAAGAGAAGCATTTTGCATCTCTCAGTGCACCTCTCATTTAAAATCAGAAGCAAAGTTAGGGAATTATGGATGCATTCCCGTTGTCAACTGTCTTAGAGGTAAGTAGAGTCTTTGTGATGACAGAAGTGGGTCCCAGCATCTCCTAAACTAGATATATCATAAATTAAAATTTGGTAGGTGCAAGGAAGCTTTGCCATATTTGCAAATTATGGCAGACTTACCTCGAAGTTTAGCATCACTAACAGCTCCACACCCTCCTTTGCCTCTTCATCACTGCCCCTGCCATCTTCCTAGACACTTCTCCTGGAGCAGCATCTTCTTGCATCCACTGATGATTTACAGCATTGTAACACTGAAGCGTGTATACTGGCATTGAATTATCCAGGCACCTGGCTCCACTATCTGAATCTTATATGTGCCTGAGGCAGTATACAGAAAAAAAACTGTTATACAGAAAAGAAAGTAGTTCTATTGTCAGAAGTAGGGATGAGCCGAACATCCCCCAGTTCGGTTCGCACGAGAACCTGCGAACGGACCGAAAGTTCGCGCAAACTTTAGAACCCCGTTAAAGTCTATGGGACTCGAACGTTCGAAATCAAAAGTGCTCAAAAAGGCTAATATGCAAGTTATTGTCCTAAAAAGGGTTTGGCCCCAGGGGACATGTATCAGTGCAAATAAAAGTTTTAAAAACGTCCGTTATTTCAGGAGCAGTGATTTTAATGATGCTTAAAGTGAAAAAAAAAGTGAAATATTCCTTTAAATATCGTACCTGGGGGTGTCTATAGTATGCCTGTAAAGTGGCCTGTGCATAGAACAGTCCTTGCACAAAATGACATTTGTAAAGGTATAAAACTCATTTAAAACTGCTTGTAGTTTTAATGTAATGTCGGGTCCCGGCAATATGGTTCAAAATCAGTGAGACAAACGGCATGGGTACCCCCCCAGTCCGTTACCAGGCCCTTTGGGTCTTGTATGGATATTAAGGCGAACCCCGCACCCAAATGAAAAAAAGGAAAGGCATGAGGCCCCGAGGCCCTATATACTCTGAACAGCAGTAAACAGGCGGTGCAAACAAGACAGGGACTGTAGGTTTGTTGTTAAGTAGAATCTGTTTGTAATTTTGAACTGGTACATTTTTAAAGTGTAGCTCCAGCCAAAAAATCTATTTTTAAGCTTTTTGGAAAACATAGGGAAGGGTTATCACCCCTGCAACATTTGTTTTGCTGTCTGTGCACCTCTTCAGAAGATTTCACCTCACTTTCTGTCCCAATGACAAATGTTTTTTGAAAATGTGTTTTTTTTTTTGTGAAACAAGGATTGGTGATAAAGCATCAGTGGAGAGGAGACACGTTTTTCCCATATTAACTCTTACAGGAGAGAATTTCCCTTCCTAGGGCTAGATTTCATCTCACTTCCTGTTGTCTCCTTCCGTTTGCAAGTAGGAGTCGTTTGTAAGTTGGATGTTTGAAAGTAGGGACCTTTCCTATATACTGTGCAGAAATTGGGGCCTTAGGTGTTGGTGTTGCCACAACACTGTAAGCCCTCACAGTTACTCTGGGTGGGCGCAGGAACGGGCCCTGCTGTGAAATATTAGATCAAGAATTGTAATTACATGCCATTGTTGAACAGTGGTAGAAAAATTGGGCCTTTGTTGGTGCTGGTGGTGGTGCTGGTGCCACAACACTGTAAGTTCTAACAGTTACTCTAGGTGGGCGCTGGAACAGGCCATGCTGTGAAATATTATATCAAGAATTGTAATTACATGCACCTGTTGAACAGGGGCAGAAAAATTGGGCCTTTGGTGGTGGTGGTGGTGTTGCCACAACACTGTAAGCCCTCACAGTTACTCTTGGTGGGCGCAGGAATGGGCCCTGCTGTAAAATATTAGATCAAGAATTGTAATTACATGTCCCTGTTGAACAGGGGCAGAAAAATTGGGCCTTAGGCACTGGTGCCACAACACTGCAACCCCTCACAGATGCTATAGTTGGAGCACAGGAATGAGCCCTGCTGCAAAGTATTGCATCAAAAATTGTAATTATACGTCCCTGTTAAACAGGGGCTGAAATATTGGGCCTTGGCCACTGGTGCTGGTGCCACAACACTGCAACTCCTCACAGATACTATAGTTGGAGCGCAGGAATAAGCCCTGCTGCAAAGTATTGCATCAAAAATTGTAATTACAAGCCCTTGTTAAACAGGGGCAGAAAAATTGGGCCTTAGCCACTGGTGGCAGTGCCCAGAACCAAAAATGTTCTTACAAGCTATCAGCATGAAAATTGAGGCGGAAGAGGATTGTTACTCAGCATAACAGGATAGTCACTCAGCATAGCATAGGCAGTCTTGAAGGGATCTCACATTAAAAAAAAAATATTCGATTACATCAGCATCGGGTGCTTGGTAGCTGGTGATCCAAGATTGATTCATTTTTATGAAGGTCAGCCGATCGGCCGATTCGGTGGACAGGCGCACCCTGTGATCGGTTACAAAGCCTTCAGCAGCACTGAATGTGCGTTCCAAAAGAATGCTGGATGCAGGACAGGCCAGTAGCTCAATTGCATACTGTGCAAGCTCTGGCCAGTGATCCATCCTCAAGACCAGTAACCCAGAAGATTTTCGGTGGGAAAGGTGTCCAAGTCTGATCTTTCCTCTAGGTATTCCTGCACCATGTGAATCAGACGCTGGCAATGGTGGCTGGAACCGATCATACCTTGGGGCTGCCGACTAAAAAATTGTCTCAACGCATCGGTCAGACGGCCACCTTCTCCACCGCTCCTTCCGTGACTGATCGAAGCCTCAGCAACACGGTGTCCAGGAGGACCAGGAAATTGTAACCTCCCAGGCTCTGGAAATGCATTGCACAAACCTTTCTGCAAGGCCTCCCGAAGATGTTTCATCCTCTGCTCCCTCTGCGATGGCAAGATAAGGTCTGCAACCTTACCCTTGTAACGTGGATCAAGGAGGGTTGCCAGCCAGTAATGATCCCTTACCTTGATACCACGAATACAAGAATCCTTCCGCAGGCTTTGCGCGATCAGGGAGGCCATGCAGTGTAGGTTTGCTGAGGCATTAGGTCCAGAATCTTCTGGGTCACTAAGAACAACATGATCCGAGGCCACCTCCTCCCAGCCACGTAAAAGGCCATGGGTTTCTTCGGACTGTAAATGATCCCTTGAAGACTGCTGCTGATGCTGAGTGCCAGGCTCCACCTCCATGCTGACACAATCCTCCTCCTCCTCATCCTCTTCTTGTGTGATCGGCAGGCAGGCAGGAACACTGTCTGGATAAAGGAGGCCTGAGAGGTAAGGAAGTCCTCCTCTTCCTAACTCTGTTCTGCCTCAAGTGCCCTGTCCATTATTCCACGCAGCGTGTGCTCCAACAGGTGGACAAGAGGGATGCACTGTCACTGCTCACCATCCTAGTGGCCTCCTCAAATGGTGACAGGACAGTGCATGCATCCCTGATCATAGCCCACTGGCATGGGGAAAAAAAAACAAGCTCCCCTGACCCTGTCCTGGTACCATAGTCGCATAGGTACTCACTGATGGCCCTCCTCTGCGTGTGTGCAGCCGCTGCAGCATGGCCAACGTTGAGTTCCACCTGGTGGGCATGTCACAGATTAGGCAGTTCTTGGGCAGGTTAAATTCCTTTTGGAGGTCAGCCAGCCAAGCACTGGCATTATATGACCTGCGGAAATGCACACAGACTTTCCTGACCAGCCTCAGGACATCCTGTAAGCCCGGGTACCTGCCCAAGAACCGCTGCACCACCAAGTTAAGGACGTGAGCCAAACAGGGCACATGGGTCAGTTGTCCCTGTCGGAGGGCGGAGAGGAGGTTGGTGCCATTGTCGCAAACCACCATACTTGGCTTAAGCTGGCGTGGCGTCAACCACCTCTGAACCTGCCCCTGCAGAGCTGACAGAATCTCTGCCCCAGTGTGGCTCCTGTCCCCCAAACACACAAGCTTAAGCACCGCATGGCATCTTTTTGCCTGCGTGCTTGCATAGCCCCTTGAACGCCTACGGAGCACCGCTGGTTCTGAGGACAAATCAGCACAGGAAGAGGCCATGGAGGAAGAAGAGGAGGGGGTGGAGGAGAGAGGTGTGGCAGAATCACCACTAGTAGAATTTTGGAGGTGTGGTGGTGGAACAACTTCCAACACTACTGCACCCTGTCCTGCACACTTCCCAGCTGCCAGAAAAGTCACCCAGTGCGCAGTGAAAGATAGGTAACGTCCCTGTCCATGCCTGCTGGACCATAAATCAGCGGTAATATACACCTTACCGCTGACCGCCCTGTCCAGCGAGGCCAAGACATTGCCTTCCACATGCCGGTAGAGAGCCGGAATCGCCTTCCATGAGAAAAAGTGGCGTTTGGGAACCTGCCACTGAGGAACCGCACATTCCACAAACTCACGGAAAGGGGCAATCTACCAACTGAAAAGGCAGCAGTTGAAGTGCTAGCAATTTAGCCAAGCTAGCATTCAACCGCTGGGCATGTGGATGGCTTGGAGCAAACTTCTTTCAGCGGTGCAGCAGCTGGGGCAGGGAAATTTTCCTGGTACAATCTGACGTTGGTGTATCGATAGTAGATTGCCCGCAAGTACTTGGCTGTGACACACCTAATTCTACACCTTCATTCCTCTCAGTGCAGGTTTCAGAGAGGACTGAGGGTATAGTGGGGTTGGAGATCCCAGCTGATGAGGAGCAAGGAGAGGTCCACTTTGTTCTTTGGTGTGGGTCTTTTAGGTACGCTTGCCAACGAACTGCATGGCAGGTCGACATATGTCTGGTCAAGCATGTGGTGCCCAAGCTGGTGATGTTTTGGCCACGCGAGATATGGTTGAGACATATGTTGCACATAGCAGTGGTGTGATCTGATGCACTTGTCTCAAAAAAGGCCCACACGAAAGAACTTTTGGAATAACGTGCAGAGGCAGCAGTGCTCTGCACATGCGGAGCTCTGTGGTGTGCTGCCCATAAGCTGGCCCCTGGAGGGCATCCTGCCTCGTTGGAGATGTGCCTCCTCCTCCTCTCTCCTATCAGGCACCAACGTGGAGTCAGTGACTTCCTCATCATCCCCTCCCTCCTCATTACTGGAGCAAAGCTGGCAGTATGCTGCAGCTGGGGGGACATGACTGCCAGATTGCTGTCCTTCTTGGGCACCCCCTCTCTCTGGGCTCACGTTACTGCCTTCCTCTAGCTGGGTACCATCATCGGAGCCTTCAAAATGCTGGGCATCCTCCTGGAGCATGTACCGAACACTGTAGTCAAACAGTTCGGGGGACTCCTCAGGAGGACATGGTGGGGCTAGGAAAGGAGTGACCGATTGAGCCGAGGGAACAGGCCGCGTTGGCAGCTGCTTTACCAAAGTACCCTGGGTGAGAGAGGATGAGGAGGATGAGGACGGCTTGGTTATCCACTCTACCAAGTCTTTGGCATGTTGCGGCTCAACGCAGCTAGCTGACGAAAAAAAGGAAAAGCGTGTCCCACGGCCACGTGCTGATGAGGATGCACCGTGTCCACGACCAGCACTGTTGCCTCTAGACGCAGAGCCTGCTTGCCCTCTTTTATTGGCTTGTGACTGTCTGCCTCTCCTTGTTGGCCTTCCAGACATACTAATGGCCTGCAGTGAGATGTAGCTGCACAAAGCTGGGATTTGTATATATATACTGATTATACTGCAGCTAGCAGAATCAACTGCCTGCCTGTAATATTATTAGTATGAGAACGCCAGCAATTGTCTTCAGGTAGCTTTAGGTGCACACTGTGCAGAGGACACAGTACACTAACTGTAAATACTGTAGCTGCCTGCCTCTGGTACTAATAGGATCAGAAGAACACCAGCAATTTTCTTCACGTAGCTTTAGGTGCACACTGTGCAAAGGACACAGTACGCTAACTGTAAATACTGTAAATACTGTAAAAACACCTGCCTGCCTGTCAGTAGGAAGAGAATAACAGGAACGGATCTAGCTAAACTGAATACAGTTTATATATAAATATATATAATATATATATATATATATATACACAACACCTGGGATGCATATATATACACAATACACTGTAAGTGCAGCTAACTGACTCGCCTGCCTACTCTATCTAACAAATCAAATGACACTGTCTCTCTGTCTATCTCTCTCCACCGCCGCAACACACTACACAAGGCCGTCACGCAGGCGGCCTTATATAGTGTGGGGCATGTACTAAACCCCCTGAGCCATAATTGGTCAAAGCCACCATGGCTTTGGCCAATTACGGCTCTCTGTACAGACGGCGATATGATTGGCCAAGCATGCGGGTCATAGTGCATGCTTGGCCAATCATCAGCCAGCAATGCACTGCGATGCCACAGTGAATTATGGGCCATGACGCGCCACTCGAATTTGGTGCAAACGGCCCATAACGTTCGCAATTCGACGAACGGTCAAACAGAAGATGTTCGAGTCGAACATGGATTTGACTCGAACTCGAAGCTCATCCCTAGTCAGAAGAGACATACAAAGTCTCTTCTACCAAATTAGTTTACTCCCAATTTTTGTTGTTGTTAACTTTAGTCCATAGGGCCCCAGAGGTTCTTGGTGCAGATGTACAGTGTTCATATATAGTATAACTGTTCCTGAATCACATTATTTATGTGAACATTGGTGGCAACAAAGGTAATTGGTAAAAAAAACAACCATAGACCTGTCACTACCACAGTAAATCATCTTTGCTGGTCATTAAAAGTACAGTCAAATCAGATCTGGTATCCATCTTACATAGTCTAGATATGTCTGTCTACTTTCTGCAGTCTCCAGGTTTTCTAAATATTTTTTACCTTTTATTTGAATTATAATAAATCATATAGTTTGCTCTTGGGTTGAATTTTTTTTTCAATGATTGCTAACCGTAAACTTAGAACATTGAGACCAGCAGCCCTGCACTGTGGGTTCTTTAATATCAGTGTATAGTGGTAATGTGTCTGCCTGCATTCTTTGAGCAACTTTTGATTTTCTCTTCTCCTTATGGCTGATAATTACCCTCTTGGTCAAAATACATTTTCCACGGTCACTCATTTTTATTATATTAAATAATTCATATGGTATATGGTCCTATAATACTGTAGTAATACATATACAGTACATACAAACATTTGAAATCACAAGTGTATACAATTGGATAGTAATACATATAGGAAAAAATAACAAAATACAACTGAACAGAGAACCCTGTCAATACAGTTTTGTATACTGCAAGGGAATTCAAATTTAGCATGATAAAAAATATATGAGGCAAGTACTTTATACTTTCCCACCTTCCCAAAGCATATTACTCTTTAGATGTTTAAACATATACTATGCTATTGTACCAAGGGACTCTCAAACCTCTCAAATTTCATAGTCTATTGCTAGCATTATAATTACTAACAATATGCTGCATTCACACTTGTGTGTTTTCGTGGTTTTAATGCACGTTTAATATGTATATATATATATATATATATATATATATATATATATATATATATATATAAAAAAACACATTATGATTCCTCTTTCTGTTTTAGCGTGCCTTGGAGAAATGTGGTTTACAGAGCTGGAAGTGTTTTTTTATTTATTTAAGGAAATACATATAGCAGTAGAAAATTACTTCATCAAATAGGAATAATATTTCCTTTAAAAAAAAACTGCTTTGTATACATGGTGTATACACCACCTCATCACCTAAATCGATGATGTCTCACTGCCGCCCTTTCACCCAGCCCCACTCCCATTACAGCACACTACCATGACCATAAAACAATGCAAACACTCCCTGATACCACACTTGCTGAACGACCAAATCCAATATACCACAGTTATGGAAATCAAAACACTCACCTACCATTCAAGACTGGTTTTCCCAGATAAATTCACCACTATGGAAGAGTTTATTCACATTTGCCAAGATAACATGGCTCACTTTCCCTAGACTTGGAGTTGGTGGCATTTTTTAAAATGCACCCCCGCACAGCAACATATAATGTACCCTCTTCTTTAAACTCATGGACCGGACCTATCACAAGGCACTGTTTGGTACTGGCGAACATACTCGTTACTCAGCCATCCTCTACCTACAAATACCCAGACTTTTCATAGCAGACTTTGACATCTAGCTTACACCATACAACCCAACTAGATGGGCCCTACCTGGAGAGCCTGATGGAGAGAGTATGGTGAACTTCCCTTGCCCTGTTCTCTCCTACCCAAGACAGACGTACTCCACTGACACAAAACTTTAAGATAATCACAAAGCCTAAGGCCGGCTATGGACAGTTCGAATCTCGGCCAGTTCAGCAGGAACCGTCCAAGATTCGAACCATGTGTGGGTAGGCTGAATGTACCACGTTGATCGATCAATCAATTTGGATACAACCAGCCTGCCGGATTCACTTGCAATCACTGTCTTCTCCCAGTGGAGAACTTTTCCCCTGCCGGGAGCAGCCAAGTTCTCGGCATTAGGGATTTCCCTGTGACCCTTAGACAATATAGTGTGCTGCTCAGGCTCAGCTGTTTCTGGGAGTGATGTCGGTGGTAGATGCATCCGCTGCTGGAGTGCTGGCAAGGGATTGGAGCTCATCCTGTCTCCTACGGTTACTGGAAAGAGAAGGAAATGAATCTCCAGGCTGCACATCCACGCGAGTGTGTGATGGTGAGAATGACACCTCAGCCTGGGCTCCCACAAAGCCACGCCTCCAATGCTTTTCGCTCCGCTCTTTGGAGCTTAATCGCATCTTAAATGCATATATCACATGTAGGCTATGCCTGCTTGCACTATAGTGGGGTGAAAAAATATTACAATGAGCGTGGTTATCAGCATTTTTAAGCCTTGTACACACTACTTGTTTTTTCTTCATCAACCCAGTGGGTTTCTTTCTTTCTTTCTCTCTCCCTCCATTCCTAATTATTTATTTATTTCCCCCTCCATCCCTATTTCTTTCTTTCTTTCTTTCTTTCTTTCTTTCTTTCTTTCTTTCTTTCTTTCTTTCTTTCTTTCTTTCTTTCTTTCTTTCTTTCTTCTTCCACCCTTTTTCTTTCTTTCCTTCTTCTTTCTTCCTTTCTTTATTTCCCTCCCGTCTCTTCCTCAACCCCTCTTTCTCTTTTCTTTCTCCCTCCCTCCATCCCTCTTTATTTCTATCCTTTTTTTCCTTTCTTTCTTTCCTTCTTTCTCTCTTTCTTTCTTTCTTTCTTTCTTTCTTTCTTTCTTTCTTTCTTTCTTTCTTTCTTTCTTTCTTTCTTTCTTTCTTTCTCCACTCCTTTGAGACCACGCCTACAAATCAATGCCCCACACCCTAATAAAAATAAGTCTCCGCCTACATACAAAAAAGTGTCCCTAAATTTTTTTTCTGAATGTTGGCAACTATGGCATTGTCCTAGCAATGTCCTGGGAGTATTCCAATCAGGATCAATGAGGTATGTAAATGGCCTACACCAATAGCAAGGGCATTATTCATCTTTAGTCAGAGCTACACAGCTTGTTTTTATCTACAAACTCCCCTTACCTGCATTGTAAGTTATTTTTTTGTAAAGGTGATTGTTTTCTTGTATCAGTATCAATGGAACCCTAATAGCCACAATAGAGGGTAATTATAAAGTGTTTAATAACTGTTTTGGGGTTGATGTACATTGTTTTTCAGCTTTGTGTTTCTATTTATGAAAGTAGTTTTGATAGTTTTGATCAGTATCCATTAGTAAACTGAGCATTTGCTAGGATTAATTAATAAATTGGGAAGTCAAGTTCAATGTGCAAATCAGCAATTTTCTTTCCACTGTCCAGTACATTTAGGCACAGTTAAGCTGGCCATACATTAATCTTTTTTTTTTTAATTTTGCCAAGACATGCAATTAAGGCTGTAATTATACATCATTTAATTTAAGAAAGTGACATATAGTTCTTGAGACCAAGGAGAGGGGAAGAGTTTCCAGGAGGGAAGTGACTGCTCAGGGCTTCAACAAAATGGCATCCTCCAGTAAGAAGAAACAGGAGCAATGTTTGAGGCAATTGACAGCACACACTAATTTTGTTACCATATTTATGAATGTGGAATATATGTTCTTTTGTTAAAGATCATTAATTGTTATCAAACTGTTATGGGTAAATTTCCACTATAAGTACCTAATAGCTTTCTTGCATAATTTCCTATAGGGAACAAGACATGATTATAAAGAATTGTCACTGAAATAACCTTACTTTTACAAGCTGACCAAGTGTAACATAAAACCTATTTCTATGATTCTTAGATTTATTTCTGGTCTATTACTCAAATGTATTTTTAAATCTAAGAGTCAGTGCATGCAGAAGTAATATGTAAGTTATGGGTGGAGTCTATTAGGATGAGTCAGGCCTGGGTTCTTATATGTCTTATATAGTCCAACATCAAGATCTCTCTACCACAATTTTTGCTGTTCATGCAGTTATTTCTGTTTCTGTCCAATTTTCTTGTTCAAGCATCTCCTGATGCGTTCTCCATAATAAAAACAAACAGTATAGGAGATCTAATGAGGAGAGAAGGAGCCCCTCATAATGACTTTATTAAGCATGCAAAATGAGGAACTCATGTGCAGAAATCCCTCCAACAGAGTGCTCAAGAAATATAAGAAAAAGCCGAGTAGTTTAACTCTCCAACATCTACCAAATACGAATACCTTTTTTGGAGAAGTACATTCTAAAGCCTTCTTTATTCCTTTGACTGGAGTTGGTAAAAGTCAAGCTTTCTTTCAGGTTCTTGCTGTCCATGACCCTACTGGGAAGATTATATCTAATTCTGTCCCTGTGATACTGGTACAAAAAGTAAATATGCTCCGATTTTGGTAAGAAATAAAGCACAAACAGAAAGAAAAAGGTTGGAGAATATAACCTTTACTTACTTTATTAAAAATGTGTTTTTGTGAACTCACTAGAGAAAATGAGGAGAAATTTACTCAGATGGCAGTAAAAGCATGACGATAAAAGCATAATCATTTTCAAAAAGCAATAAGATTTGGCTAAAGTTATGAAATTTGTTAATTATCCACAAGTAGCTTTATGAATGTGAAAAATTATTTACAGTCTATTAGACATTGTGGTCCCGTGACACAGCATTGTGTGTGTTGGACATAACATACTGTATATGTGCAATCAAATTTTGATCATCCAATTTCATTATTTTGGGTCAATTGGGTTATAATGCTGTCTCATAAAACCCTGGAAAACAAAAAAGCCATTGGCCAACCAGGTCCTTCCCACCTGTATCATGCTTAATTTTTTTGCTACCTATCTTTTCTCTATTGTGAAAAGTTTAACCATTTTTTTTCAAGCCATTTTCTCTTTTTTTTCAGTATTTTTATTTTCCTTCATCACAACTTCTTCTGCTATCTGGATTGGTATATCCTCAGCAATAGCTTTGGAGGCCATACCTGGACCCCGCTGGATTGAAGATTGCAGAGCCTCACTGGAATGTGACATTTGGGCTTTGCTTATGGTGCTTTCAGGACCTCTGTGTACTGTGTAGGTTAGCCGCAGAGCACTTTACAGGTCCAGAGTCATGGCACAGCCTCTGGTGTGATTGTGTTAGTACGCTTTCTGTTAGTACATCATGTGGGCTGAGCATCAAGACCCGCTAATTTTTTGTTACATACCAACTACACCCCCTTTTTTCCATTAGTTTCCACAGAAATGTTGGGTCACTAACTGAAGGTTCATGTGCACTCTGCACACATTTTCAACTTGAGGTAGCTGCTTCCTACCATTGCTCCTATTTGCAAGAGACACACGTTTTCACCTCAGTTAGTCCTTGCTGCCACCAACCATGACCTGCTCACTTTTTGCCATTTGAACCCTTCCTGCTCTCAGAAGCAGGATTGTGATTACCCACAGTTTTACCAATTGTTCTCAATTAAATTTCCTCTGTTAAGTATTGCAACACGTTGGATCACATTCAAGTGCACTTGAAGTAGTCAGGCATTTTCAGTACATGTATGGTAAATGTGCAGCACTTTAAATCCCAAAAGGACAATCTAGGAACAAATGTTCAATAGTAGTTCAATCTGCGATAGACAGGGAATAGGGAGACCCGTCACCAGCACCCGAACCTCAAACACTTAGTGGCTGCAGACCGGATAGTGGATGCAGCAAACCTGGATGTGACTCTCCTGTTCAAAAATTACCCTCCAGCGGTAATCATCAAATATATGTCATCCCATGCAGACAAAAGGAGATAAACCTCATTGCGCAGTACATCATAACAGTATTTATTCAGACAAAAAAAATGACTGAAATTGCACTCACATTGCTGACAAACAAAAACAAGCTCTGTTTGTATGTATACAGCCTCTCCCCACCCAGTTTCAAGGACATGATCCACTGACATTTCCAGGGAAGCCTACAGTTTTCCTCCTCCTGGATTGTTGCCTCATGCTTGAGTCACAAGGTTGCAATCCTTGTTGCCACTACCTCTATGAGGCGTGTATCAGAGCTAGAAGCCTTGTTCAAAAAAGAACCCTATTTAAACAAGAACAAGGTAGTGTTGAGGCCTAGAGCCTTCTTCTTTCCTAAAGTAGTTTTGACCATTCACCGGGACATAACTGCTGGAAGTAATGTGCGGATTTACCTTTTAGCCAATGCTTCCATTAGAAAAACCAACTCACTTTTTGTCATTCATGTAATGGAGAACCAGCTTCTCACTCCACCATTTCTTGGACGCTTAGACAGAAAATTATTAAAGCTTATAGTCTTTAAGACAAGTTTACACTTTTTTTTTCCAAATATAAATTATTAGAATTATTTAGGAATGAACAAGGTCCGTATGAGAAAAAGAAAAGGAAAATAGTTACAATATCCTACATATATAAGGAGGTGGCAGCCTCCTAAATATAGGAAACAGTAAACAGGTATGTGCATTGCATTATAACTTCTATAGGCTAGCGTTTCCGTTGTTGTTATTTCTCATTATCTTAATGCAGGAAATTTGAAGTGGTATGGTATGGGAATAACATACAATCATTATCCATATATCAGAGTGACCATTCTCCATTCCTTATAACACTTACTAAATAATTTGGATATAGAAATACCCAAATAAGAAGAAGAAGAATAGATAGGTCAGGCAAAGCTAGTAAAGAAAGTAAAGCGGAAAGGGGGTTGGAAGGGAGGGGGGGGAGGGGGGTTTGGGGGTGGCGACCGGGGTGGGATGTGTCTGTAATTCAAGTCATGTTTGTAAAGTTGCACTACTCTAAATGCCCGTTAGTGTTCATGTTCTAAAGAGAGATTTGCCCTCTTCTGAATATTTGAATGAATTCCAAAGAGTCCAAGTTTTCTTATGTCTCATGTCTATCTGTCGCAGTCATTATCAAGTCCTCCATCCTGTTTACGTCTTCCACTTTCTTCAGCCATAACGCTGTGGTTGGTGGATTCTGCTGTTTCCAAAGTAAGGGAATGCAGGATTTAGCTGCATTCACTAAATGTCGTAAAATAGACTTTTTGTAAGTTTTTAACCGACATGGTGGAAATGTGTAGTAGAAAAAATGCCGGTCATCCGGAATCACAAAATCAGTAAATTTTTGAGATATAGTTCGGAGTGCCGTCCAAAAGGCTGTCAGTTTAGGACACATCCAAAATATATGTAGAATCGTTCCCATGTCTTGGTGTCATGTACCACCTCGTTAGTACCTTATAGTTGGTCTCCTGTACCTTGGTGCACAGTGAGGATTTGAGAGATAGGTTTATCATATTTTGTATTTGTGGTACAGTAAAAGTGCAGTGTAGGTCTGTTCCCCATTTCAGTATGCTAGGTAGCTCTGGTTGCTCAGGGGGGTATTAAGCAGTGTGTACATCTTGAAGAGGACTTGAGATAGTGGTTCTGTTCCTGAGCAGTATTCCTCAAATGTGGTTAGTCGTCTCATGTACGCCTGTGGGTCTTTTAAAGTCTGTAGGAAATGATGTATCTGTGCTGCATTCCAGAATGTGAGCTGGTAGGGGCCAGTGGAGTCCATCAATTCCTCGATGGTGGGCCATCTATCTCCTGTCACAAACTGGGAAGCAGTGATGTGACCGGATTCATGTGGAGTCTGAAATTGTGTGGATGATGTGCCTTGAGGAAATTTGGGGTTTCCTAAAATCGGGGCCAAGGGTAATGTCTTGGTCGTTTGCAGTATTTGTACTGTGGCCTGCGAGCATTGTTTCAGGGTATTCCCTATTAAAGGGTGTGTTTTTAAGTCTGGTGGTATGGAGTCCCAGCACCAAAGTGCGCTCTTCAAGGGGATGGGAGATTGATCTTGCTTTATTTGCACCCATAATTTCTGTTCGCTGTGGCGTTGCCAGTCAATGACTCTGCCCAGGTGCACTGGTTGGTAATATCTCCGAATGTCTGGCAGTGCTAGACCCCCATAATGTTTTGGCATGGTCAATTGGGTGCGGGAATACATGTTTTTTTGTGGGCCCAGACAAAGCGTGTAAATAATGCCTGTACTGGTCTGAAGTATGAGATCAGAATTTTGATCAGTAGGGCTTGGAATAGATAAAGATATTTTGGCAGTATGCACATTTTTAGTAAGTTATACCTACCAAACCAAGATTGAAGGTTTGTGTGCCATTTATTGTTTTTTGGAAGCGGGGGAGTTAAGGTCGTATATTCGGGAGAGGTCAGCCGGGATGCTCGTGCCTAAATAATTCAGTGCAATTGTTGTCCACTTAAAGTCCGATTGCATCAATGGGAAGGTTTGTGGCGACATGGCTATTCCCATTGCTTCCGATTTTGTGAAATTTATCTTTAGGTTAGGTAAAGTGCCGTAGATATCAAATTGTTTGAGGAGGTTCGGCAATGATACTGCTGGATTTGTAAGTGAAAAGAGCAGATCATCGGCATAAGCCGAGACCTTGTGTTGTGTCCTACCGACTTTCAACCCCTGTATGTCGGGGTTTAATCTGACCGTAGAGAGAGAAGGTTCTAGGGAGAAGGCGAACAACAGGGGGGACAATGGGCAACCTTGTCTAGTTCAGTTTATGATTGGGAAAGGTTCCGATAGTACTCTGTTCGCTTTTACTTGAGCGGTCGGGTTGGAGTATATTCCGGCTATCTGACTCAGCATTACCTCTCCCAGTCCAACATGTCTGAGAACAGAAAACATAAATGACCAGTTCACCCGGCCAAATGCCTTTTCCGCGTCAGTGTTCAAAAAGACACAGGCGGTACCTGTCGATTGGGCTACATGTAGGAGATTCAGCACTTTAGAAGTACTGTCTCTTGCTTCTCGTGAGGGAATAAATCCCACCTGATCTAGGTGGATAAGTTTTTGCAGGTGCTCAGCTAGCCGGGTAGCTAGGATCTTTGTATATAGCTTGAGATCTATATTTAACAGTGATATAGGTGTGATATAGGTCTGTAGCTACCACATGTAGTGGGGTCTTTCCCTTCTTTATGTATTACAGAAATGTGGGCTCCCAGGGTGTCCCTGGCAAAAGAGGAGCCGGAGTCGATCGCATTGAATAGGTTGATCATACGTGGGCCTATAATTGGGAGTAGTGTCTTGTAGTATTGTATAGTGTTCCCGTCAGGGCCTGGTGCTTTCCCTGGCTTCATGAACCCTAGTGCCTGTTGTAGTTCCAGTAGGGAGATAAGGGAGTCAAGTTTCTCGCAAAGTTCAGGGGACAGGAATGGTAATTGAGATGCTTTGATGTATTCCTCCATGGCCGACTGGGGCGACGTTGGCAATGGTAAATTATATAGGTGAGAGTAAAACACTCTAAACTCCCGTGTTATCTGCGCTGGGAGGACAATTTTTTGTCCATCGCCCCTGACAACCTGGGGGATATACGAGGAGAGTTTGTGTTCCCTAACCTGTCTCGCTAGTAGTTTCCCACACTTGTCTCCCAACTCGTAACTCATCATTCGGCAAAACTGCAGTGCCGCTTTGGCTTTATATTGTAACAGATCAGTGATCTGCTTTCTGATCACTGTGAGATCCATCTCTGAGGCCTGGGAGGGAGCATGTTTGTATCTGGATTCCTTGGTTTCTAGTTTTTGTAGCAATTGGGAAAGCTGTTTCGTTCGTTCTCTTTTAATGTGGGCCCCATGCTTGATAAGGATTCCCCTGATAACTGGTTTATGTGCTTCCCACAGAATGCCCGGGTCACATTCAGGTCGGTCGTTCGTTTGAAAGTACAGCCTTAGCTCTTTAGTTACCTCCTGTAACACTTCTGGGGTCTGTAAGAGGCTTTCATTTAGACGCCAGAAGCAATGTCTGGGCGATGTGTTACCAGTTAGGGTGTATGTCAGATATATGGGTGCATGGTACAACCATGTGATATTGCCTATTGACGTGTCTTGTACGGCATGTAGTTGAGGATTCCGAAAATAATCTATTCTGGTGTAGGTTTTATGTGTGGTAGAGTAAAACCTGTAGTCACATTCCCCAGAATGTTGTAGTCGCCATGCTTCTATCAATTGGGCTTTGTGCAGTGTTCTGGTTATGCGTTTGAGGTGGTTCAGGGGAATAGATGATGTACCTGTTGAGGTGTCTGTTGATGGTATCAGGGGGGCATTAAAGTCCCCTCCAAGGATCAATTGTCCCAGTGTGAAATCCTGGAGTTTGCTCAGGGTTCCGTCTAGAAATGAGGCCTGATTCTCGTTGGGGGTGTAGATAGTTGCTAATGTGACTTGTTCATCTCCCAGAAGTCCCTTAAGGAAGATGTATTGGCCCATAGGGTCTACTAAAGTATCCTTGGTTTGCCAAGCGATTTTACTAGATATCAATATTGACACCCCTTTTGATTTGGTCGTCGGGTTAGTAGAATGGTATATCAGTAGATAGAACCTATTCTGTAGGTAGTTTAGTCTGTCAGTTTTGAAGTGTGTCTCTTGGATGAAGGCAATGTCTGTATGGGATCTTTTAAGGTCATGTAGCAGCATGCGTCTTTTCTCAGGCGTGTTGAGCCCCTTAGCATTGAGTGACAGCACTTTGATATTGTCCAGTGCCATTTTAGGAAGGGGGAAGGGGGGGAGAAGGGTGAGGTTAGCGGGGATCAGTAGAGTAAAGAATTAGAGACATTCGAGAGAATAGAAAGAAGTAGAGAGAAGGGGGAGAAATAAACAGGAAGAAAGAGGGAAGAGAGACGAAATCAAAGAAAAAGTAATACTTAAATCATATCCGGAGGATATGCTATCCTATTTGGGAGAGAGAGGAAGGGCAAGGCTCAGTAGGTGAGTCCCTGACCTTCCCTTCCACCCCGACTACATTTAACAATGCAAGAATAGTCTCAACTCAAAAGAGAGACAACAATTTTAAACTTAATAAAATAACGGCACCTGATAGGAATGTTTTAACTATGAGTTCCCCTTTTTGTGTCTAATGTCTCCCCCCCTCCCCCCTCTCTAATCAACTAATGACACTGTGTCTCGTCTAACAGCTCTATTAGATCGGTGTTGGTATTACCTTGCCCAGGCTATGCTGTAAAGCTGGGTTAATACCCTCCACATGTTACTCCATATACAATATACAGGATATAGTATCATTGTTAGTGCACATCAAATGTGTATTCCATTGCTCCCTCTTTCATTACACATCTACCTTACCCCACTTCCCGAGACAGAGACACCTGGCCCCCTCAATGAATATAGCTGGTATCTCTACCTCAAGATAGCAGGGGGGGATTCCTTCTCCCCTATACCTTTCGGTCGACATCTGAGCTAAGTCAAGTTCCAAGCATTTTATTTTCTGCTCCTCTCCACAGCTCTCTCCATATGTGATAATGCTGGGGCAGTGGGAGGGGGGTCAAAGCTCTCCCCGGTTTACATGTTCCTGTTGGTGCCTACGGGCTATGCACAGCAGGGCTAAAAGGTGCCAGTGCGTAAGCGCCCTCTTACTCCGGGTGAATTCAATTGCCCCAGGGAGTTCCCCTGTGAAAGTTCTGGATGGAGTATGGATGTCAGCGCTTCAGGGCATCAAGGACCTAAATATACCTGGGTCGTGTGGCGGATGAAGGGGGCTCATCGGGGGTCATTGTGTGAGGAGTAGAAGTGTACGGCCAAAAGTCTCACTTCCATGTGCGGGCTAATGTGGCCGTACCATTCCTCATTGCATGGCGTGGAGTCCCATGGGAGGGGGGCCTCACTCAATGAATGTGGCGAGTGTTCCCGCAGCTCCTGGCAGGTATCAGCCGATAAGTCTGTGCTGTAATCTAGGTATGTCAGGTGTGGGGGGATAGGGAAGGTGGCGGGGTCAGGCAAACTTACAAAGTCAACAGCCTAAAAACCAAGGCACCAATGGGGAAAGTACTCACAGCTATAGGGTGTCACGACTCCCAGGCCGTGTATGCCGTGTAAGTGTATGCAGTCCATCATTACATGTTCAGCTAATTCCACCCCTTTGATGCCTCGGAAGATAGCGAGTGCCATGTCGGCCAAATCCTCGACTCCCGTGGCCTCCGGTAGGCCCTGGAGCCAAAGATTGTTCCTTCGTATCCTCCTTGTGTAGTTGCTGGTCTATCAGGGCTTCCATGTGTGTCTCTTGCAACTCCTCCAATGCCGACACCTGATGGTCTAGGGTAGCTAGAGAAGTTTCTCCTTTTGTCAGCCTAGTTGCGAGGCCTTTCAGCTCCATTTTGACCTCCGTGAGCTCTTTTCTGTGGGCTAATATTCCTAAAAAAACGCGCTTCAGGACAGGTGTATATGGTAAAAGAACAGGTTGCTGCATCCCTTACGCAAAGCACTCACAAGGAATGCCCTGCCACTAGTATATGTTATAAAACTTGGCACATGTGACGCTGAGAACGTCAAGTGACGAAGCGCGCATGACGGAACTACGCATACTACGTCACTTCCCTGCAGACGAGTGGGTGGAACACAGGTGCAGCGCACAGCTACCACATCCCCCATCTTGGCACATGTGTTGGTTTTAGTGACTCTGTATCTATACCGGAGCCTGTCTGTTTTTCCTATCCCAGCGGTTCACTGGATGGGAGGACACACTCCGCTTTGGATCGTTTTGTTTTTGTTTTTAGATTTGTTTTTTAATTAAAAGTGGTTTGTACTTTATTACACCATGGAAGCCCTCTCTTTTTATATTAAGGGTATTGCTGCATTTTTACCCACCTGGATATATCTGAGGTACCCATGAGAAGCAACAGCGAGCAGTGGAGTCCATCCTATTATTACAGGCCCAATACCCCTGTAGGGGTTCGAGGAGTCGGTGAGTAGGCAATTTGAAGGGGGAGCACAAAAGTCACCTGACAACAGTGTATACATGAAAGTCACCCCTGGGAACCTCCTGACCCATTGCAGTGGAGCATGGGACTATTGCATTTACTGTGGTTCAACTGTTGCAATATATACTGGATCTGGATTTTAATATATGAACTGTGAAGCACTTTTTCAAACTGATGCATGCATACATATGGATGATATAGTTTTGTACTTAGGAATTAGCATACATCACCAGAATATGTTTATTGCAATATAGAGTGTGTGCTTTCAGCTGGTTTGTACTATATATAACTTTTGATTACCATTTGTGAGTACGCCTCTTGGTTAACACTGAAAGTTTGCCTACCAATATTATACAGCATATCCATTCAGCTATTTATCTACACACTATATATACCACTCTATCTACAGGCTATACTAAATCCATCGCTATATGCATAAATATCTATAGTATAAGGAATTTTGGATGTCTCCTACCCACTTGCATTAAGTACTAATAACCTAAATTAACCCCCCTGTACACATCACTGAGGAGACAAACAAGTTTGGTGTATGAGAAAGTTACAAAAAACATTTTTCTGATGTTTCCTGTATATGCTCAGCAAACAGGTTTTCAGGTAGTACCGTTTCTTCTTAAAGTTTTCTGTGGGCTGCCTCCACTGTGCCAACGATGTCGGCCTTAGTGGGGAGTGCCTGGAGCAGAGAGCAAAGTTCAGGGTCTGCTCGGTATAGCAGGGATGAGGACTGAAATGAGCTTCCAGGATCAGGTGGAAGTCTGGTGGTGTACCCAGGAACAATTCCGGAATTGCGGGCTCTATAGTTAGGTTTGGCGTGTTATCGGTCGTGCTTGAATGTGCGTCCACCATTTTAGGTTCCGGGGAGTGCAGTTGTGAAAGTAGGAATAATCGCCTGATTTCACTCGATAGTGGGGCCGGTGGCAAAGATTTTGTGGGTTTATCGTTCCTCTTTGTCGTCCTCTTCTTTAAGGAGTACATACTGTGCTGGATCTAGCTGAAATAGTCAGGGTAGTCCGGAGATGGCCAGGAGCTCAAGTAAAGCACGTCTCTATTCAGCCATGTCCAAGCCACGCCCCCTGGTTACCCCTTTTTCTGTCAAAGTGTACTACAATATCCATGAGTGCTTCCTGGGTGTTTTGGCATCAGGCAATGGCTTCCTAGGTTTGCAAGGCTGCCACCTGGTTTTTGGTTTATACATTATCTGTTTTTCTAGGCCTCATCTAAAGTCAACTTCACCCACATTTTGAGGATTAATTGCTTGTTTAGTCTAGGCCGAGAGTAAAAAGCATTTTTACTTACCTGATTCTCCACTCCCCTAATGGATAGTGCTTCCCCATGCTCTGGTGGTGGACTATCCCTTTCATCATGTCCAATGTAGGGTTATGGACCCTGTATTGGTCTTGATGACATCCGAACCTCAGACTGCTGGAGCATGGGGGAGAGGATGCTGCAAGGACCAGTCTACCAGTCTAGAACTGGGTAAATAAATCTACTTTTGGACCCAAAGAAACAATTAACCCTTGCAGTGTGAGCACAGCCCCACTGCAAAGGATAATTTTAAAGTTTACTAAAGTTGGGGTTTAAGGCCTTTAGGAAACTCAAGAGTCTCTTGATATTTCAGGGTTTTCCCTCAGTCTCCTGTCCAAAATTTGGAGAGTCCTAAAAAATCTCCCATGTCAAAAATATTAATAGCCTTGAGGTTAGTAATTGACAAAAAAGCTTGTCAATTATTAGCCTACAGCCACTGCCCTTCTCCTCAGTCTAGGCTACCACTCTTCTACAAGCATCACTCCATGCTAAAGTTGTAAGTCCCCTAAGTAGAGGAACAAGGCATGTCTTGCTGCTTCGTATTCTGTAACTATCTGGTCTCTCTGGTGACCTGGCCTTTTCTGGGCACCAGTGCTCCAGCTGCCTGCACAAATCTTTAACTGCCTGCACAAATCTTTAGCTGTCTGGTAGTCAAAACCCTGCTTTGCCTAGCTGTTTCTCTCCCTGTGGCTAGAGCGTGACCAACTTGTACTTATAATCTACAGCTGTCACTTATATCTCCAGGTCTACTTCTTTGAAGCCAAATGCAATCCCCAGACCCAACCAGACCACACTAGCTTCCTGGTCCTTGCAAATCCAGCTAAATCTAGTAGCTGCTGAGCAAACCTGGTTCCTGCCTGCACCACAGCATCATCTGGTTACTGAATCTTCCCCCTCTAATATAGTGAGTAAGTTTAGGTCATCTCAGTGTTAAAGGAGAAGTACAGCCAAAGCTTGTTTGGCTGTACTTCTCCTGTGGATCACAGGAATGCAGATCGTTCTGCACTCCTGTGACCCGTTTTCAGCAGAGAGCCTGAGACAGCGGTTCCCACCCCCTCCATAGCCCAGCACTCCAGTGAGCATGGGGGGGGGCAGAGCAGAAAGCTGCAGACAGTCACCAGCTCTCTGGTCAGGGAGCTGTGAGAACTGAGCGATCAGCAGTGTTAGATCGCTCAGTGCTCAGTCTTAGAGGTGCCAGGGGACAGATGCAGCATCCACCTAGGTAAGTATAATGAATAAATAAAAAGAAAACCCATATTTCTCATTTAAAGCATACCTAAAGGCAAAACATTTTTTGTTGTTTTGGTTAGAGGTGAGAGGGATTATTTTGCTGTCTGTGTCCCTGCTAGGTAGATTTACCCTCTCTCTTTTATATACATTTTTTCTGTTTACCATTATCATCGAAAGTGAAAGTAAAAGAAAATCACAAATTCTGGGTTGTTCCCAGAAAAGTAATAGAAGGGAAATATTCCAATGGGGACACTAGTTCTGGTGACCTGGATGTCCCCAAGAGATCCCCTTAATTTTCAGGGATTTCTTCTCACTTCCTGTTTTCGCAACGGGACAGGAAGTGAAGGGAAATCTCCCCAATGGGACAAAGAGGGCAAAAATAAATCTTATGCCCCGTACACACGGTCGGACATTGATCGGACATTCCGACAACAAAATCCTAGGATTTTTTCCGACTGATGTTGGCTCAAACTTGTCTTGCATACACACGGTCACACAAAGTTGTCAGAAAATCCGATCATTCTGAACGTGGTGAGGTAAAACACGTACGTCGGGACTATAAATGGGGCAGTAGCCAATAGCTTTCATCTCTTTATTTATTCTGAGCATGCGTGGCACTTTGTGCGTCGGATTTGTGTACAAGATATGAAATTCTGACAACGGATTTTGTCGGAAAATTTTATAGCCTGCTCTCCAACTTTGTGTGTCGGAAAATCCGATGGAAAATGTGTGATGGAGCCTACACACGATCGGAATTTCCGACAAGGTCCTATCACACATTTTCCGACGGAAAATCCGACCGTGTGTACGGGGCATTACAGGGCTTTTAGCCCTTCCTTACACTATCCAAAAAAGAAAAAAAAAGTTTTGCCTATAGTTCTACTTTAAGGATGCTAATTCTATATGTACTGTATAGTGTTTGTAATTTTTTTCTCAAGCAGAAGATATGATATGCAGCCCAGCTTCCGGCAAAGCCAACCAGTCTCTCTATAGGACAGATACAGATATGAGTAAAGTCTTTTGGGGAATTGGAGGAATACTGTGCAGTTTGTGGGATTATTTGTTAAGCTGCTTACGTGAAAATACCCATCACTTACTCAAATAACACTGTTCCTTATTATTATTGTTATACAGGATTTATATAGCGCCAGCAGTTTGCGCAGTGCAGGGCAGACAGTACAGTTACAATACAATTCAATACAGGAGGAATCAGATGTCCCTATCTCTGTGTCCAGTATAACCATTGTCACTATGACAGAAAGTGAGGAGGAATCTGTCAATCAGGGCACTGGATAGCAGTAAAAAATACAATTTTTACCAATTATATCTAAATTTAGCATAAAGAGTCACGCTACTTCTAACTAAACCAAACAATGCAAAGTGCAAAACAGAGTCAACCACTAAAAATACGTCTCCCTCAGTAGCAATGGAGCCATATACTTTTTTTCATGTCCTGATGCTACATTTTATGGGATGATACCGAGTTGATAACCATTATAACACTACCCATCTTTGGAACTGCTCTCTGATGATCCCAGTTGGGCCATTTGGTCTTAAGCTACCATGACCTTTCTTTAACTAGAAGGTCACGTATAGTTGGTAAGCCTGTATTTTCTCTATATGAGGTGGTGGCTTTTTGTGGGTGATTAATGCGTAAGGGCTCATTTACACTTGCTTTGGCTTCAACGCACATTAGGGCTAGTTTACACTTGCTTCAAAACAAGGCTTCGGACACGCTTTGTTAAAGCTCTCTCAATGCTAGTCAAAGCTCCTGTCACCAAATAAAATGGTTAGCTTACAGTCCTGTTTACACCTTGCTTTTGCTTTCCATTGCTTCGCCTTCGCTTCACAAATTATACCCCATGTTGCTTTAGTCGTGCTTTAAAGCGTCTTCAAAACCTCAATAGAACTCTATGGCAAAGCTCGCATGAAGCCCCACTGAAGCCCCACCGAAGCCTCATCAAAGCCCCACGAAGCCTCATCAAAGCCCCACCAAAGGCTCATCGAAGCTCCACCAAAGCCTCATTATAGCCCCACCGAAGCCTCATTAAAGCCCTCCGAAGCTCCAAGCAAAAGCAAGGTGTAAACAGGACTGTAAGCTAACCATTTTATTAATGACAGGAGCTTTGACTGGCGTTCAGAAAGCTTTAAAAAAGAGTGTCCGAAGCCATGTTTTGAAGCAAGTATAAACTAGCCCTTTCACATATTGATGATCAAATGAGCACATAAGAAAAGGACTTTTCTCTTTTCTTTTTGCACGAGGACTTTATAATTAACTTTGTGGTTATTGGAAGATGTTATAGTTTATGTTTTTCACTGTCCATTCTTTGGTTCAGTTTTAAGTAGCGTGACTCTTTATGCTAAAACTGGAATTTCACTGTGTTAAGAATATCTCATGATTGAGTTGCTGCTTTGATTTATTTTTATTTCATGTATGTATTCACTTTTTGAGCGCAGTTTCTTTAAGATTTTTCTGAATTACCGTATATACTCGAGTATAAGTCGTTCCGAGTATAAGTCGAGGCCCTAATTTACCACAAAAAAATGGGAAAAACTTATTGACCCGAGTATAAGATGAGGGTGAGAAATGCACAGCTACTGTAAGTGGAAAAGAGGGTCAACAATGCCCATTTGCAGCCTCACTGTGCCCATTTGCAGCCTCACTGTGCCCATTTGCAGCCATAGGTCCCCTAAACTTCAAACTCGGTAGTTAAGGGTTCCTAGATGCCCCCTAGCTGCAGCCAAAATTTGGGGTCTCTGAACCCAAAGGGTCCCGAAATGACATTGCAGCAGATGGACACAGTTGACCGAATTTGGGGCCCTGTATCTCAGGGCCACTTAGTGCTAAGAACCCCAAATTTGGTGTGCAAACCCAGTGGAACTAGCACCATAACATTTCCAAAGCTGGGGTTTCTAGCACCAAGTGGCCCCGAGATACAGGGCCCCAAAAATCAATTCAGAAAATGTCAAGCAGTTTTCTACAGCAGAGAATGACATTTTCCGAACCAGTTTGGGGGCCCTGTATCTCAGGGCCCCTTAGTGCTAGGAACTTCAGCTTTGGATATGTTGTGGAACCAGGTCCACTGGGTTTGCACCCCAAATGAGGAGTTCCTAGCACCATGTGGCCCTGAGATACGGGGCCCCAAAGTCGGTTCAGAAAATGAAATTTTTTGCTGCAGAAAAGTGCTTGACTCGAGTATAAGTCGAAGGGGGCACTTTCAGCACTAAAAAATGTGCTGAAAAATTCGACTTATACTCGAGTATATACGGTATATCCAAAAACTAAAAAAAGAAGTTTTGGCTGGATTTAAACTTTAAGCTCTCTTGCTCAAAAATAAACATCCTTAAACATCATTTGATATTACCAGGAACTATACCATGTACAGTCTTAGACCCAGTTATTAAGTTCTACTATGAAAATTTCCAGTACATTACTAAGACACAGATATATATGATTAACAATGTTATCCAGCTGACTTCCAAAATTGGTTGGGTTATGCCTTTGATTTTTGCTTCACCAGCAGAAAAGACAGAGGCTTTATAGGCAGAGGTGTGAGCAATACACTCATCAGAATCCTTCTTACAGAGCTCTTGAATGATGAAAGTGTGACTGGTTTGCTTTCCCTTGCTGATTTCATGATCATTTGTGGAGTATTTCTTTTTCTTTCTGTACCTGAAGCAGAGAGTTAGTATTTGGGTCAGGTTCAAACTGCAAAATTTGAAAATGTTAAGAGATGTTCAGTATTAAGCTTAAATTTAGAAATCCTGATATTACAATTCCTTTGTGTTGTGTATAATTCAGGGCTATGTGCATAATAAAAGTTTTAGATCACTATAGCATCTAATTGAGTTATGTATGTTAGTGTGTTCTGAAATCTTTCCTGGAGGACTTAAGTCTTAGAAAGCCACTGTAGGCATAATATATAAGAGTAAAGTCTTATCAACCAAATAAATTCCAGCCCTCATCCAAGTAGGGAAAAAAGCAAACACTACATACCTTTTCTACCCTTAAAAATACGTCTATATCAACTTGTTTAAAGTTTACATTTCCCATGTTCTATCCCTTTAAAAACACTGCAAGTACCAAAAAATGAACTGATGATCCTTCTAGTGTCCTAACTTTCTGCTGCGGGCTGGCAGTGCTGCCTGTACTGCACTGAGCATTGTGAGCTACAGTATATTTGAGACCTGCTGAGCTGGACTATAGATCCCCTCCTCTGTCTGTTCCTATCCACATGAATACACTGATTTTTTTGCCAGCAAAACAATGCTGCTGCCTTGCCTCCAATTAGCCAGCCCATGCACTTTGTAAAGGGAAAGGGTTCCTGTGAGATATAGTTCTGGGGGCCGTGACTAAATAAATAGTGCATTCTGCTGATCCCTCCTCCTAGCAGCTTGTTTTGCAAGCCTGGTGATGACTGACTGATAATTTCAGAGGCCGTAATAAAAACAGTTTTTACAAACCGTAGAAAAAAATGCAGTGACAGTTACCATCCATTTAGATCCCCCCATCACTTCTAAGAAGTGGAAGGTGTTTTTCTTTTACTAATAGGGTGAAGTTATCAATAGGTATGTGCTAATCATTGCACAATTTGTATACCCAGACATTATCATAATTGTTTTATCAAGGGTAAGTCTATCGACCATGCTCGATAGGTTTACAGAGACTCCACCAACATGCATATTTTGGAAATCAACCTAAATCTTTGGATAGCCTGATCTTGGCTGTACCTCTGACCGCTCTCTATTGAATATACAGGTACTTGTGGCAGGTCAGTGATATGCTAAGTGGTAAAGCAAAGATAAGGAATGTGCATCTTTAAAAGCAAGTCGGCAAAGGCAACTTCAGTTGGCTAACACGATTGGTCGCTGTGAAAAACATTCTGCTTCCAATGATTTAAAATTGAATGGTTGATTATAAAGTGAGTCTACCCAGGAGATGCCTCATGAAGTTCCTGATTCTGGCCATTTTATTAGATATATCACCTTTAATTCTATGTTAAGTGCATCATGCTCTTCATGCATGTGTCTTTTTGTATTCCTATAAAAAAATCAGGTACACAGTATTTGATCTAAAGTTTTGTAGTATAAGGTGCACATCAGTGCCAAGAATACCCAGCGGTTTCTGATAAAAAAAAAAAAAAAAAGAATACCCAATGGTGCCCAAAGGAGTCTAGCTATTGGATCCCTCTCAAGGACCTAACCAGAATGGACATATGGTTTGTCAGTACTCTTTTGGCAGTAAAAGGTAAGTTAAAAACTCTCTCTCTTCTTAATTTTGGACTAAGTGATGAAAGGTTTCAAATGTTGTATGTATCCCCACTGGGGAGCTTTCCCTCTATTTCCTGTCTTACAGATATTATGGGAAATTAAATGAAATTTCCTTAACGTGAGGAGAAATCCCATAGCTTTGCAGAAATCCATAACCTTATCTGCTTATATTTGATGAAACAAAAGTATAACACACAGCTGATTAAATAACAACCTTTATTAAAAATCTGTGTATCACATATCAATATAATTTTTAAGAACTCTGGCATGAATCTTTGGCTAGTATAATAAATTAGTCACTCCAGCAAAACTATGTAATAATTTGTTTGTTAAAATCAGATTTCTAAAAATGTGAACATCCTGTCCTGTTTGTCACTACAGATGTAATTTTGCAAAAGATATGTGGTATATATGTGTGTGATATATTTAGTAAGCTATAGGTGTTTTTTTCCCCAGTAAATGTTAGTTACATTACGATAACCTTACAAAAATGTTAAGTTCACAGTCTTATATATTTTGCAGTCCTATTTTTTTTTTATATGAAGTAGTAATTTAATTACTATAAACCTAATTTCTTTTTATTTTGTAGGCAAAATGACTGTGTCTTTTTAAATGGCGTTTTCTTTTGTCTTCAAAAGACACTTTAAAGAACTCTATAGTTCCCACCAGCAAGAAGTTGATGGTAGTTTAATGAGCAAAGGGGTATATCTACTAAAGGCATATCCACTGTGCACTGCAAGTGCACTTGGAAGTGCAGTCGCTGTAGACCTCAGATGAAGATCTGAAATTAGGGGAATCTCTGCTGATTTCTATCATCCAATCATGTGCAAACAAAAATGCTGTTTTTTTATTTACCTTGCAAGCCCCCCTCAGATCTACAGCGACTGTACTCCCAAGTGCACTTGTAGTGCAAAGTGGATTTGCCTTTAGTAAATAAACCCCATAGTCTTTCTGCTAATTTTAGTGCATTGACTTTTACATGCAAAGTACTCCAAAATCTGATCTATGTGATAACTTTAGTGAGCTTCAAAAATAGATAGTAAAAATGCACACATAGCATAGGAGAATGAAAATACCTAATGCGTTATTTTTTTGTGAACTGGCAACACTGGTCTAGGAAGTTATCTTTAAACCTAAACTATGAATTACATGTAATTGTGGAATGTAGCGTGACATTAAATAATAAAAAAAAATTTGGGGAAGTGCACAAATTTAAAATAAAGGATTTATTTTAACCTAAATGAACCTATAGCTAGACCAAACAATAGAAACAACATGTGAACATAAATGCATGCACCATATAGTGCCAAGGATGCACTGCTCATTTACACTTATGTTCATCCACAAGGCCTACTTAGCCATACAAACTGAAAATAAGGACTTTCTTAAGTGTATGTATTTGCATGAACATGGCCCCTGCCAGAATCCACATGAGATTGCCTAGAGTTGGCAACAGGGTGTTAAGGCCAAACTCTACATATAAGTTAGGTTAGGAGTATGTCTATTCCATTAAAGTGGCTTCTAGAAAATTAAATTGGTGTGTTTAGTCTTTCTTTAAAAAGATTTTCAACTTTTAGACAAGACGTGGGAAAGGTTGTCCACATGACCCCCTCCATTAGTAACTGGATGGGATCTACCTCTTTAGAACCACCAAGATGTGATCCATGTTTAAAAAAAATGTAGCCTGCTGATTCTTTTGTTATTGGGTGTCAAGTCATAAAATGTGGTACATACTAGCATTGGAAGATCCCTGAGGGCTAGTTTCAGGAAAGTTATGACAACACACACAAAACATAAACACTTTAATCGAATGAGTGCTCCAAAAAATTCTAACACTATATTTTTTCTTCATTATAGGCTACCCACCAGGTTAGAGTAGGCTCTGGATATCCGGTAACTTCTACTTCCAGAGTCACTGGAGAGCCTTCCTTAACAGTGACATTAGACAGGTGCTTGGTGAACCCAGGGCTCTGACCTGCTGGGCTAACATTTCTGTGCTTTTCTGAAACACTTTTATTCGCCTCTTGGGTAACTGTATGCCTCTGGCTGGTCTTGGCAGTGTCTGATTGAAACATGAGACCAGAGAATTCATCTGGGGTAGCATGCAGCCTATCTTTAGCTTTAGCAGTATTATCAGAGGCATGCGATTGTTCTGTTTTTTCCGTGCTCTCATAAACAGAACGGCGCTGCAAATGATTCTCATGCACTTTGTTCATCAGGTGGTAGCTGGGTTTTGCTTTTGCAGGTGAAGTACTTAGGGAATAGCGTGTTTCATTGACTACTGTCGAGTGGTGGGAAATAGGAGATTCTGTTTTATATCCAACAGTGGGAGAACAGAACCTCTCATTATAATTGGAAGTCTTTTCTCTCCTGTGACTCGACAAGTCAGTGTAAGCAACAGGTGTTAGCCTTTCTGAACCATCCACCAGCCTCTTGCCGCTGGCATTTATTTGCATTTGCAAGCTGTATGAGCTGACATGCATGTTATGGGAGCTGTAACAATTCTGCTCATCCTGCTCTGTCTCAGACTGGGGCAGGTTGGATTCGGGAGTTTCAGCAAGCGGAGGCAAGGAGATGTCATCAGGGGATATGCACTCATATTCATCACCAGATAAAGCTTCTTCTGCTAGCAAGTCAGGCTGTAATTCTGCATTTGCAAGTATACTACCATCTCTGGCAGACAAAAGAGGATCTGTAGTTTCCCCATGTTCTCCGCTTATGGAATTTTCGGGAACTTTCTGTGGTTCCTTTGAGGAAAAACAGAGGCATAAAATTTACAAGGATGTAACTAAGGCTGGGCATAAATGGGCAGTTTTCTTTCTGGGAATGATAAGGCATTTGCCCATGCTTCAAGAGTTCTGCATGCCCCAGAGCATTCCGTGCAACTTCCTTGACCAGAGATACATTACCTCTTTTCAGTGAAAGGAGGGAAGGATTGGCCCAGTCATTCAGGTTTTCTAGCAAAGCGGAAAAGCATTTTAAGCAGTAACTATGTGTCCAGAATCAAAACTTTTTGTTTGGCTACACTAGAGTTCCCAAAATAGTCAAATTCTCACCTGAGCAATGTATTTGGCCCATGAATCGAGGCCAGGGTTGGGCTGTTTTGGGGCACCATATATTAGCATATACAGTATCTCACAAAAGTGAGTACACCCCTCACATTTTTGTAAATATTTTATTTTATCTTTTCATGTGACAACACTGAAGAAATGACATTTTCCTAAAGTAGTGAGTGTACAGCTTATGTACAATTTGCTGCCCATTCAAAATAACTCAATACACAGCCATTAATGTCTAAACTGCTGGCAACAAAAGTGAGTACACCCCTAAATGAAAATTTCCAAATTGGGCCCAATTAGCCATTTTCCCTCCCCGGTGTCCTGTGACTCATTAGTATTAGTGTTAGGTGTGAATGAGAGCAGGTGTGTTAAATGTGGTGTTATCGCTCTCACTCTCTCATATTGGTCACGGGAAGTACAACATGGCATCTCATGGCAAAGAACTGTCTGAGGATCTGAAAAAAATAATTGTTGCTCTACATAACAATGGCCTAGGCTATAAGAAGATTGGCAAGACCCAGAAACTGAGCTGCAGGACAGTGGCCAAGACCATACAGCGGTTTAACAGGACAGGTTCCACTCAGAACAGGCCTCGCCATGGTCGACCAAAGAAGTTGAGTGTACATGCTCAGCGTCATATACAGAGGTTGTCTTTGGGAAATAGACATTTGAGTGCTGCCAGCATTTCTGCAGAGGTTTAAGGGGGGGGGGGGGGGGGGGTTAAGGCAGTGCTGGAAAATAATGGTGGCCACACAAAATATTGACACTTTGTGCCCAATTTGGACATTTTCTTCAGTGTTGTCACAAGATATAATAAAATATTTACAAAAATGTGAGGGGTGTACTCACTTTTGTGAGATACTGTATGCTCTGTTTTCGATGTTTTGTAACAGTTTTATGTTTATTTTAGTGGATCTTGCCGACTACCTTTTTGTATCTATTTCTTGTA
Organism: Lithobates clamitans; assembly: GCA_037952925.1. NCBI lineage: Eukaryota > Metazoa > Chordata > Amphibia > Anura > Ranidae > Lithobates > Lithobates clamitans. Next base: position 10,246,155 of record JBBGZY010000014.1, read on the forward strand.
TCTGTTAAAATCAATAGTTATTATTGCTCACGGTCCCTGTTAATTAAATTGGTTAAACAGTTAGGCATCAGCATTCTACTTCTAATCTAGGCCATAAACGTAAAGCTCCAGGCAGAATTAATGGACACTAATTAATGCAGGTATAATAAATACATCTTTAATTGTATTTTTCTTTTTTTTATTAAACAGTGTAAATAACTGAAGTTGGCTTGGTGTCTGCCACCTGTAGTTTACTGTATAGTCTGTGCAGCAGAACTAACAAGGGGAGGGAAAAGTGCAAAGAGCATACTGAAAGAAATATAGAGAGCAGAGCAACAAAAACCTGAGCTCATCAGAGTGCTGCTTCTCTTTCACTGTCCAGTAGAGATTAGATCTGTAAGTAAAAGTGAACCCTCAGCAGAGAAGGTTTAGGTCCCCTCCACTGCTTGGCAGGACTGTGCTGTTTTGCACAGCTGTGTAAATCTCAGGACTAATTGCACATAAATACAATTTATTTGATATTTAATCCATGTATGTATTTAACTTCTGTGTTAGCTGCTTGCCTTAGGTAAGCTTTAAAGTGATTCTGAATTGCCCCAACCTATGGTAAAATAACTTAAACATACCTCCAGCTTCTCTTCTAGCTCCTTTAAGTAGATACATAAATCATCCACAGAGTTGATGGCTTCCTTGTGTTTTACTAATATCTTCTCAATATACTTCATACCATCATCCGCTCCTGTAAATATATACAAAGTGCTTATCATTTCCATCTCCTCCTGAAATCACAGTAATGGCACTCACTCAACTTACAGTCACCTCCTTCTCCAGGAAGCCCATACCTCTGGCCTCTCCTCCTGTACCCATGTGTACAGTGTTTGACAACAATGTGCAAAGAAGCAATAGAGTAGAGTGTGAGTGTGTGACTATACAATATATATATATATATCTGCATGATTCTGGAAAAAATGAGAATCACAATTTTTTTTGTTTAGATAAAAGATCACGATTCTCGGCGCAACATCATCTCTCACATCATACAAGAAAAATGGGCTAACTTTATTGTTTAGTTTTTTTTTATTCATTGAAGTGTCTTTTTTACCAAAAAATTGTTTGAAAGACCGCTGCATGAATACAGTGTGACATAAAATATTGCAAGGACCGCCATTTTATTCTCTAGGGTCTCTGCAAAAAAAAAAAAAAAAAATATATATATATATAATGTTTGATAAACATTTGCCGGATGGTTGTTTTAATTTTGACAGTTGTGAGTGAGCAGAGACTGGCAGCTGTTTCAGGGTCTTGGTGATCTTCTTATAGCCTAGTGCCATGTTGAACTTCCAGTGACCAATATGAGAGAGTGAGAATGATAACACCAAATTTAACACACCTGCTCCCCATTCACACCTGAGACCTTGTAACACTAACGAGTCACATGACACCGGGGAGGGAAAATGGCCCAATTTGGACCTTTTCACTTAGGGGTGTACTCACTTTTGTTGCCAGCGGTTTAGACATTAATGGCATTAATGGCTGTGTGTTGAGTTTTTTTGAGGGGACAGCAAATTTACACTGTTATACAAGATGTACACTCACTACTTTACATTGTAGCAAAGTGTAATTTCTTCAGTGTTGTCACATGAAAAGCTATAATAAAATATTTACAAAAATGTGAGGGGTGCACTCACTTTTGTGAGATACTGTATATAGAGAGATAGAGAGAGAGAGAGAGAGAGTATATAGTCCAACTTTAGATTTACAGTATATATTAAAATAGTAGTCAGGACTAGGTTTGCACCAATATCTGCTTTTAATCGGTGAGTAATACTTGAGCTCACGTACTTGCCAATACCTTTGCGATGTGATTTGCAGTAGTAGCCCCAATAATATTCTTAGGATTTACACTATTATTGGTCAGATTTGATATTGTCCCTATGTTCCCTCCAGGGGCGTAACTAGAAATAGCAAGGCCCCATAGCAAAATGTTGTATGGGCCCCCCTGCAAACAGTCCCCCCACAGCTGCCCTAGTGTCAATGCAGCGTGACCTGTGCCACATAAAGTGTGACCTGTGCCCAATGCAGCGTGACCTGTGCCCAATACAGCGTGACCTGTGCCCAATACAGCATGACCTGTGCCCCATACAGCGTGACCTGTGCCCAATACAGCCTGGTCTGCCTATGCCCCATACAGCCCCACCTATGCAGAGGAAGAGGCAAGCCACCCGGATCAGCAGAGAGCGGGATTGCCCGCTGTAATAGCTTTCATTTGAATTTCCTGTCTTCCCAGGGCTCATCGTCACATAGCCCCACCTCTTGGCCCAACGCCTTTTATGATGTCACATGTCCCGCATTGGATCGGCGTTCTGTCTATCAAAGACACCGGGCCAAAAGGTGGAGCTATGTGACGTGAGCCCCGGGAACACCGGAAGGTCTAATGAAAGCTCTTACATCGGGCAATATAGCTCTCTGCTGATGCGGACAGCTCGCCTCTTCCTTTCCTCTCTCTTCCCCTGGCTGGGAGACTGTTCCGGCAGTGCTCTTATCCTCACTGGGCCCCACTCGGCTGTGGGCCCCATAGCGCCTGCATGGGTCGCTATGGTGGTAGTTACGCCCCTGGTTCCCTCCTATCATTGCACCACGATAGGGGCCACTTGGCAATCTCTGCGTAGTACCTTACAGCAAAGGTTCTCAACCCTGTCCTCAAGTCCCCCCAACAGGCCATGTTTTGGGAATTTCTTTAAGCCCATAGAAAATGAATGAGCTCAAATTGCACTGTGAAGAATCACATGCGATTTGAACAGGAATGCAGTGCAATTCCTTTCCGAATCACTTGCAGTTACCCGCACCGCTCCTGTGTGAACCCAGGCTGAAGTCACCACAACAAGCCTGGGTTCACACAGGAACAGTGGGGGAAACCGCATTTAATTAATTGCAGTGTGATTTCAGCTCATTCATTTTCTATGGGCTTGAATCGCACCACAAAGGTATCAGTTTCAGGTATCAGTGCATTTGCACAAGTACGAGTACTCGTGCAAACGCTTAGTATCGGCACCAATACCGATACCAGTATCGGTGCAACCTTAATCAGGACATTTATAAAGATCTAGCTAAACTGGTGTGGCAAGCCCACAAGGCTATTCTTAAATATTTAGACCCCAGAAAGTATAAAATGCTTACCATAAATGTGTTTCGCAATGTTGATCGCCTGCTGTATTCTATCTTCCTGATGTGGTAGTGTAGGATCTACAAACTTGTTAAACTGCTTCAAAAGCACCTCTACTGCTTCCTTGGTTTTACATTCTGCAGAGTATCGCCCCACTCGCACAACTGTTGCACAGGCTTCTTCACACCAAAACTGGCTCTTTTGTTATTAAAAATAAACAAATAATACATTTTGTTAGAGTTTATTGCTAGTTTGTCTGAATTAGAATGTACACTGAATAGTAGTATTTAGTTATAGATGGACACTAGTGAGATGAATCGCCCCCAGCTTCTTTCATCTCTTAAGCTCCATGCACACTGGACATTAAAATAACATTATAAAAACGCCAGTAGCTTTGCAGTGAGTCTTTCAAAGTTTTTTAACGTTTTTGCAATAGTGTTTATTAGCGTTTTAGTGTTTTTCCGCGTTAGCGTTTTTTTAGCCTTTTTTTCCCCAATGGATCAAAACCGTTAAAAAATCGCTGGTGAGCCACGTTTTTGAGCGTTTACTGACGTTTATCAGCGTTTAGTAATAACACACTTAAATCTGTCCAAACAAGTCTACTACAAGTCTAGTAGACATCCCGGGTATGATAAAGTTTGAAAAACGAAATTATAAATTATAATATAATAAATAACTATAAAATAATTATTATTATAATTATGTGACTCTAGTGGCCATCTTGGGTCAGACAGGGCCTATTTTAAGGACCTGTCTCCCGGGTTTGGCGTGCTTTATGCAAGTGGGTAGCGTAGGGACAAATACACTATTTGCTAGGGTCAGCACTACTGATAGGGAAAAGCTCCTGACGAGGAATGAAAGCATAAGGTCACAACTCTTCTGAATACCTTCCCGGCTGGGCACGAGGTGGCAAGGCCCCATTCTGCCCCTCTGAACAGATTCTGTCAGCCCGGCTGAAATCTGCTCTTGTCATGTTGCTGGAAACAGTGAGTGCACCTGGTTGGGTAGTCCGCCCACTGGCTTAGTTGTGAACTGTTGCTGCATTTCTTTAATACAAGTTTTATACTGCATCTGATTGTGTGATTTATTGCCGCCGCATCATGCTGCACCCACCAACAGGCTGCTCACTGCTGGACAAGTCAACACACTAGCATGATATATCAGTTTGAGGTGGCCTACCTCTTTAAACATTACAGAAACATCAAAACATGCCACACTCCTCACCTCCTCCATTATGTGTTGTAGGTCTTCAGCCATTTCAAGGTAGACTTTGTAATCTTGTACCACACCATTAAATTCACTAACATGTTTCTGCAGTTCACAAATCGCCTCACAAATATTATCAGTTTTCTGGGGATCCATGCCTATTTTCTTTTCTAAACTATCAATTTTCTTCTTTAAAGCCTGCAAATACATAACAAATTCATGAGCATCAACTGCCAGTGTGAAAAAATATTTTTGCACATCATAATTAATATCTGATAGGGTTTTATCTCTAATAACAGTGCATTAAAAGCCAAATTAAAAATTGTGAATGGTATTATTTTACCTGCTTTATGTCTTTTTTTATCAGTGGCTGTCACTTCAGATGTCACAGTTTATTGATAGATAGGGAACAGATTTGTTGGCCTGTAACAGCAAAGCCTGAAGGCAGCTCTGTCTGCTGGAAATGACATTCTGTTAATGGGGGTAATAAATGTCTTACTTAAACCCCTTTTGATGATCCAATTGAACATGTGAGTGGATTGGGTCATATAGGGCTACCATAGGATGCAATAGCGAGAATTGTACATGTTGGGACTACTCTATCACTGAGATTTTGCAGTATATCTGAACATCTGCACAAACCTTCCCTCCTTACTGCTTCCTCTAATTGGAAAATGCATATTACACACTAGTACCATATGGGTTCTAATTTACTAAAGATATAGAGTCTGGTTATTTAGCAAAGTGAATAAGTGAACAACCTCATCTATATAGGTGAATCAACCCCATAGTCTCCATATAGCAACTTTGTAAATGGCAATTTCCATAATAATCATAGGTTTCACCTTGTGCCATTTCCAGATCTGTCAGATTTGTAAAAGTTGACTTTATTGCATAATAAGCTCGGTGCATAATGAGAATTATTATTATTACTATACAGGATTTATATATTAACGTGCAGTCCTTCTAGGTATGATATCCTCCCTATACTTAGTAGACCACCACTGCGCCACTGGAGATCAACCTAGGTTATGACTATCCTTAGTTGGTGCTTTCTATCTATAGCTGCCACTTAAAGTGAATATAAACCATATACCAAATAAATTTCAAATCTTGTGACGTGCTAGTGGTGTCCTACACCCACGTGAAGAATCCAAAATTTGTGGCGCTATCCTAAATGCACTGTATCCAGTGTAAAAAACTAATCTAGTGTACCCTTTATTTCAGGTGTAAAATGAAAATTCAAAGATCAAAAATCAATCAAAAAAAATTATATGCTAAATAAATCAATTAAATACATCAAATGACTACCATACCAACAGTGACTTAGTGCTGATAAAAATAAATCATATATGTGACACCTTCCTTAAAAGATATGAGTAGCTAAATCTAAATAACTAGCATCTTGCTTATTAACAATGTGACTGAAAAATAAATAAAGTCCGTGGAAGATACACACGTATGTGTAGAAAAAAGTCTGTGATAGTGGTTGGATCAAAAATAACAATTGTGCCACAGCAAGTCCTTAGTGTATCTTGATATTAGATGGAACCTTCCACCACACCTCTGTGTTCAGTGCTCCCTCTCCCAATAGACAGTCTCTCACCAGCTCTCTTTGCCTCCACTCTCGTATGAGGCTATAAAGCATAGGGGTATCCTGGTTATCAGCAGGGGTGAAGTTACATCCATCCAGGGATTTGCTCCATATAAAAATGAAAAAAACTCCCCATAGTGTGATAACGTAACAACTTTTAATAATACACACTTCAAATAGCACTTCAAAGGATGCACTCACATTGTGTAAAATCTTTAAAAGCCCAGCACAAAACCACAGCAATCTGCACACAGCAAAATCAACACAGCGATCTGGACAAGCCTCACTGGGGGGTATGCGGTCACGGCGGACCCTGTCACGGCTGGCGTGTAAGAAGACTCTCTCACCCTCTCCTCGCTTGCCCGTCCACCGGACACACCGTCTCTCCTGTTAGGCAGACCACCACGATCGCTTCCTCCTGTCACTAGGTATGTAGTGTTTAACCTCCGCTCGGCCACGCCCCCTGGCCGAGCGGAGGTTAAACACTACATACCTAGTGACAGGAGGAAGCGATCGTGGTGGTCTGCCTAACAGGAGAGACGGTGTGTCCGGTGGACGGGCAAGCGAGGAGAGGGTGAGAGAGTCTTCTTACACGCCAGCCGTGACAGGGTCCGCCGTGACCGCATACCCCCCAGTGAGGCTTGTCCAGATCGCTGTGTTGATTTTGCTGTGTGCAGATTGCTGTGGTTTTGTGCTGGGCTTTTAAAGATTTTACACAATGTGAGTGCATCCTTTGAAGTGCTATTTGAAGTGTGTATTATTAAAAGTTGTTACGTTATCACACTATGGGGAGTTTTTTTCATTTTTATATGGAGCAAATCCCTGGATGGATGTAACTTCACCCCTGCTGATAACCAGGATACCCCTATGCTTTATAGCCTCATACGAGAGTGGAGGCAAAGAGAGCTGGTGAGAGACTGTCTATTGGGAGAGGGAGCACTGAACACAGAGGTGTGGTGGAAGGTTCCATCTAATATCAAGATACACTAAGGACTTGCTGTGGCACAATTGTTATTTTTGATCCAACCACTATCACAGACTTTTTTCTACACATACGTGTGTATCTTCCACGGACTTTATTTATTTTTCAGTCACATTGTTAATAAGCAAGATGCTAGTTATTTAGATTTAGCTACTCATATCTTTTAAGGAAGGTGTCACATATATGATTTATTTTTATCAGCACTAAGTCACTGTTGGTATGGTAGTCATTTGATGTATTTAATTGATTTATTTAGCATATAATTTTTTTTGATTGATTTTTGATCTTTGAATTTTCATTTTACACCTGAAATAAAGGGTACACTAGATTAGTTTTTTACACTGGATACAGTGCATTTAGGATAGCGCCACAAATTTTGGATTCTTCACGTGGGTGTAGGACACCACTAGCACGTCACAAGATTTGAAATTTATTTGGTATATAGGATTTATATAGCACCAACAGTTTGCGCAGCGCTTTACAACATGAGGGCAGACAATACAATCGCATTACAATTCAATACAGGAGGAATCAGAGGGCCCTGCTCGTTAGAGCTTACAATTTATTCACAAGCTTGAGCTTTTCAAAATGTAAGCTACGCGACTGGATCTTTGGAATCTGGCTACACATATTACACTCTAAACATGTGCAATTTGTTTTGTTCCGAATATTGGTAAATTTGAATATTTGAAAATTCGTAAATTCACAAATTTGTAAATCCGTAAGTTCGGAAATTCTAAAATAAGGAAATTCGAAAATCTGAAATAATAACTAACTATTAAATTTCCTTTCAAATTTGGCTGTTAGTGAACGTAACTAATACGAATTTATCCGAAGTTACGAATTATCCGAAATAACGAATGCCATATCTTTAAACGAATGGAAGGTAATGAAATAATAATAATAAATAACAATAATAATAAAAAACTTTTTATTATTATTATTATTTATTATTAATTTGTTCCGTTCCATTTGTTTAGATGCAGCATTTGTTATTTCAGATAATTCGTAACTTTGAATAAATTCGTATTCATTACATTCACTAACAGCCAGATTTGGAAGGAAATTCCAATACCTATAATTTAATAGTTAGTTATTATTAGTTAGATAGTTGTTCTTTAGAATTTTTGGATTTTTGTTCTTTTGGATTTTCGAATTTACGCATTTTGGAATTTACGAATTTGTGATTATATTGAATGACTCGAAAAACGAAAGAAAAAGAAAAACGAATGAAACGAAAACAAATAAATTTTTTGGTAGTGCACATGTCTATTACACTCTGCTCCAGTTTATAATCTCCTTTAGGTTTAGTAAAACAATCCATGTATTTTATATTGTATAGTCCTCAACTGCCAAATCTAATGCTGATCACAAAAGCTAAAGTGGTTCTTAAGCAAAAGTTTCATTCACACCAATGCGATTTGTCATGTCATTTGATAGTTCAAAGTCGCATGGCAAGTCACACCCTATTTTTGGCAATGGAAACAGTTAAATTGCTGTGACTCAAGTCGCAGCAACTTTGAAAAAGGTTCCTGCACTACTTTTCAGTGATTTTATTGCAACTTGCATTGACTTCTGTTAAATGAAGTCGTAAGCTGCATGGAAATCGGAGATCCAAATCGCACTGATCTGCAATTTGAAGTCTTGCTGCAATTTCAAAGCCACATTGGTGTTAACCAGGGCTAATGCATTCTTTGCAATAAGGTAAAAACCTTCTAATGCCTGTGCCCCCCCCATCCCCCCAACACTTACCTGACACCACTCTTGATCCAGTGCTGCCCCCGCTGGAAGCCCCACTCTCCTCTATTTTTGCCTATTCGGGTTTCACTGAGAGCAGCGGGAGCCACTGACTCCTGCCGCTGTCAAATCCTGTGAGGAGGGAGAGGGAGATGGAGCTGAGCAGCGCTACGTGTATATGGACACTCACAGCCTGGCTTAAAAGTGCCCCAATTGCAAGTGGCTAGACAGGTGCAGTTTGTTTCAGTCCGAATACAAATTTGGATACATTTTTGGTTATGAAATAGTAACGAATAGTAACAAACTTTGTTGAATTCCATTAAAATTCATTTTGTTTATTTGTTTTCTAACAAATTCAAACTTTTCAGAACAATTAGAATTCGGATCAGTCGATTCGAATTCTGTGTGAAGAAATAGCTGGTTGCCGCCTGCGTCCTTAACAATCATGAGTCATCATCTGTCAGCGGGCTTCCCCACTGACAGATAAATGTAAAGAAAAGAATGCCGGCATTGCCCGGCAATGGAAAAATGTGGTATGAATTTTAAGGGGAACCCCTCTCCAAAATTAAAAAAAACGGTGTAGGGTCCCCCCCAGATCTATTCCAGACCCTTATCCGAGCATGCAGCCAGGCAGGTCAGGAAAGAGGAGGGGACGAGCGAGCGCCCCCCCTCCTGAACCATACCAGGCCACATGCCCTCAACATGGGGGGTGGGTGCTTTGGGGCGGGGGGCTCTATCAGGGTCAGCGGGCAGGGGGCTTATCGGAATCTGGGGCCGCCTTTAACAAGGGTTCCCGCCCCCCATGTAAATGGTATCGGGTACATGGTACCCCTAACCATTCACCAAAAAAGTGTCAAAAAGTAATAACTACAAGAAACAGTTTTTGACAAGTCCTTTATTAAAAAATTTTTAAAAAGTGTCCCTCGATGTATATCCATTGTCAATCATTACGCCTGATGGACCCGATAAATAGAAAAAAAAAAATAGTGTCTCTCGAAATAAAAAAAATTTAAAAATAGTGTCCCTCGAAATAAAATAAAAATAAAAATGTCTCCCACTGTATGCCTCCTCTGTGCTTTGACAGTTCTTATATAGGCAAGGGGCAGGGACACCCGGCTACGTCACCCAGTGGCACTGCCCCCTTCTAACGGCACGTGATGCATTTCGAACATAGGGATTTGACTTCTTCCTCAGGGATGCTCATATGACAGGTACAAGGATATTCAAACTGTATTTGCAGGGCCCTCTGATCCCTCCTGTATTGATTTGTATTGTAAGTGTACTGTCTGCCCTCATGTTGTAAAGCGCTGCGCAAACTGTTGGCACTATATAAATCCTGTATAATAATAATATTTGAATCTGCCGCAGGGGATAAAACCACATAGAGTGGAAATATATCACCACCTCCCAAAGAGCCACAGCAGATGGATAGGACCGCCACACCTGGACCAGCGAAGCTACTGGAGTCACCAAACAGGCTGGAGGGAGCCTCAATTCACCATCAGAAATAGATTGCCCAGGGGAGATGTACTGGGAGCTGGTAAATGTGCTGACGTTAATCAAAACAGGAAACTGTGACTGGCAGAGAAGCAGTCAAAACTGAGCCAAGGACCACTGACACTGGTTGACATCATCATAAATCAGCAATCATGCAGTGGTGAAGCTCCCAGGGCGCCCTGGTAAATCTAATGGTAACAATATCCACTTTGATTTTTTTTACCCAATCAAAGTTTGATTGGATCAAAACAACCATATCTGCAAACAATCAAATAGCCGTAACTTCCCTTCCTGTTGATTTAGACTCATTTGGATTTGATTAAACTGAGTCAATTGGCTGGGGTGAAATACTGTTAATCATATCATCAGTTGGCAGCACTGAGATATATTGTTCATTAATACAATCACATTTCGACCAATCCAATTATGACATTACATGGTGGAAACAGAGGTGTGATCAATAATTTGCAATTGTTCTTTAGATCGATATCCTCTTCCCCGCGTGTGGTATATCAATCAAATGGGTTGTCGACTACAGATCGATTATTCTGTTTGGAATAGATTGATCAGGAAAGAAGTCAAAGCATGCATGGCCACCATAAAGGAGGCTATACAATCAGATGGTACGGTTTGTGTTGGGTGTCAGTGATTACTGAGGCAATGTGTAAAGTGCAGGAACCCATAGCAACCAGTCAGGAATCATATTGCTTCAAAACTATATTGTGCTAATAGTGAGATCTGGTTGCTATAGGTTAAAGTTCTCTATCATCATTGCTTTAACGCAATTTATCTAGGCTAGTCATCTGTTGTTTATGTTAGAGATGTATACCCTGTGTGTCAGGACCCTGAATAGACTCAAATTTTGTCCCCTCAAATAACAGATATTAGAAATCTCTGGGAAGCCCTGTTTGTGGTACCAGAGGACAATGAAAAAAGCCACCTGGGTCTCCAAAAACCAGTGCACACATGTGGGGCTCAAATGAGGCTCTCTTGCTTAGTCCTGAGATGGACAATGAACTATGGGCTATGGGATGTGTAGTGTGATCAGAGCAGTGCACTTGACTGCTACTAAGGTGCACTGCTTGTTCCAAACAAATGAAGAGATGACAGAAAAGGAAAGGTTTGGGAGCTCACGAAGGACACTACAAGGAGGCCGAAAAACACAATAAGAAACGATTTCATGAAAAATAAATTACAGTGCCTTTAGTTAGTGCAGGCATAGGCAACCTCGGCCCTCCAGCTGTGGTGAAATTACAAATCCCATCATGCCTCTGCCTCTAGGAGTCATGCCTGTGATTGTCAGGGTCTTGCAATGTCTCATGGGACTTGTAGTTTCAAAACAGCTGGAGGGCCGCGGTTGCCTACTCCTGAGTTAGTGGATGTGTAAGGATTATTTTTTGGAAAATCAGGATATCGTTTACCCTAGGTGTACATAAAACACACCTTTTTCAAAATGCGGCCAGCAGGGAAATTGCATAGTCAGTTTCACCATGTGATTCCCCTGCGGTTCCCGCACCAACAAACACGCTGCGTGTTTCACTGAGGGCGGTTGCAGGTACGGGAATCGCTGCAAATCCAGCACGCATAGGTTTGAACCAAGCCTTAGGGGTTGATTTACTAAAGGCAAATAGACTGTGCACTTTACAAAGTGCGGTTGCTCAAGAGCTTAATGAATAAGCAGAAGCTCTGCTTACTTCCATCATCCAATCATGTGTGAGCAAAAATGCAGTTTTTTTTTTTATTTTCCTTGCATGTGATTGGATATTCTTTGCATTCTTTAAAGTGAAGCTTTACCTAATTTACTAAGCTCTGGAGCAACTGCACTTGCAGTCTATTTGCCTTAAATAAACCAACCCCTTAAGCCCCATACACACTATCAGATTTGTTGCTGATTTTTGTCTTCAGATTTACCAAAACCATATAGTGCAAGGACCTGCCTGATTGCATACAAATTGAAACTCCCAAGGCTTGACCTCATATTATATGGTTTTGGTAAATCTAAAGGAAAAAATCAGCAGAAAATCTCATAGTGTGTATGGGGCTTAAGGGGCTTAAGGGGTTGGTTTATTTAAGGCAAATAGACTGCAAGTGTAGTTGCTCCAGAGCTTAGTAAATAAGGTAAAGCTTCACTTTAAAGAATGCAAAGAATATCCAATCACATGCAAGGAAAATTTAAATAAAATGCATTTTTTCTCAGACATGATTAGATGATGGAAGTCAGCAGAGCTTCTGCTTATTCATTAAGCTCTTGAGCAACCGCACTTTATAAAGTGCACAGTCTATTTGCCTTTAGTAAATCAACCCCTAAGGCTCAGTTCAAACCTATGCGTGTGGCTGTGGGTGCTGGATTTGCATTGATTCCCGTACCTGCAACCGCCCTCAGTGAAACACGCAGCGCGTTTGTTGGTGCGGGAATCACATGGTGAAACTGACTATGCAATTTCCCTGCTGGCCGCATTTTGAAAAAGGTGTATTTTATGTACACCTAGGGTAAACGATATCCTGATATCCTGATATCCTGATGGGGCTTTAGTGTCACTTTGATTTCCCATATGCTTTTGACTATTGCAGGAAGTTATAGCCCTACAAAAGCAGAGCACAAAAATTCAATGTATGCAGTATATTTACTGAATATTTACTGAGTATGCCCAGCTAGGAGTGACATTATTATGTGCATTTTCATGATTACATTGTTATGCTTGATAGATAATTGGTATAATGTTCCCAGTACATTTTATGACACATAATATTCTTTTTCTAGACCGCAGGGCTTTAACAAGAAAACATTTTCATTTATATCTTAAAATGTTATTTGCATCATTAAACTCACAAATGTGTAATTATATTGAAAAAATTAGCACAATTTTGGCAGCTGTTTCACAGCACTTACCTGAAGTCTTTCAGCGTACATTTCAACTTGCTGTAGCTGATTCTTAATTACTTTCAGATTCCTTCCTTTATCGGCTTTTTTTGTGTAGTTGAATTTTAGGTTGTTAAACTTTTTCTTCAGATCCTTAAATGATTCTTTTAGCTGAATGATTAGAGACATTTAAAAAAAAAAGTAGTTTTACATTTATTCACACTTTTCTTCACCGACAGTATATTTAATTTACATGTAATTTGTTCCGTTAATCCTGATAATTATGATTTTGCATCAGACTGTAGCTGTTCATTTTTTAACCCTGGAGAACTCCTTTTGACATAATGCTACAGTTTAAGCACATTATTTAAATTTTCCATAGACTGGCATCTGTCATCGAGTTCAAAGAGAGAAGACAGGCCTTACATCACTATATATATATATTTATATATATATATGGCACATATTAATGGCACTGAACAAAACGGAACTGTTTCGATTTATGGGCAGAGAAAATATTGCAGGGAAAATCACAGACCCAGAACATTATGCAGTAAGTAAAATAAAAGAAAATTAAAAATGGAATTCTTTATCTGGGTTCTAGGTTAGTGTATCAAAAAGCATGGAAACAAAGCATCAGCATGACAGGCACAGAACCATCATTTTCAGAAAGAGAGGTCAGAAGTGGCAATCCACTTATGTCTCTCATAACAAGTACATTTGAAATGTTAGCAGTTATTTTTATTAAAAGTCTCAATGATATGGGGGCACCCGAGCCAAGCTGCAGCTCTGTATGTCCATTCAGTCATGGAACTGCTGTGCGGCCCTGCCCCCCCCCTCTCCTGATTGGCTAACTGACTTTGATTGACAGAAGCAGGAGCCAATGGCGCAGCTGCTGTGTCTCAGACAATCAGGAGGGAGAGTCCCAGGTGGCAGAGGGACTGGTGCACATCGCTGGATAGAGATGGGGCTCAGGTAAGTATTAGGGGGTGCTGGGGCGGTTGCTGTACACAGAAGGATTGTGTTCTTAATGCATAGAATGCATTCAGATCAAAAACCTTCTGCCTTTACAACTTCTTTAAAGTGATTGTAAATAAAGGATTTTGGACAATGGTTTTGCACAGAGCAGCCTCAATCCTCCTCTTCTGGGGTCCCACGCAGAAGCTCCTGGCTCCTCCCCTCTTCTGAGTGCCCCCATAGTAAGCCACTTGCTATGAGGTCACTAATATGAGCTCAATCCCAAGCTGAGTTCTTGGTGTCCATTGATACACACAGTGTGGCTTGGCCCTGCCCCTGTTTTCTTCTCACAGGCTGGGATTGACAGCAGAAGGAGCCAGTGGCTCCCGCCACTGCCTCCATGTCCAGTAAGGAGGGAGAGAGAGGAGAGAGCCGGCGCTCTCGGACACTGTACTAGATCAAGATCAGGCTCAGGTAAGTATAAGGGTGGGCTGAGGGGAAGGGGGGTGGGGTGAACGCAGAAGGATTTTTACCTTAATCCAGAGAATGCATTTAAATGATAATAAAGGCTTTTTTTTTTCTTTTTTTTTAAAATAACAAACATGTTATAATTACCTGTCCTTTGTCGGTGCTCCTGGTCCCTCCCTCCTGCCAAGTGCACCTAGAGAAAGCAGCTTGCAACAGGGGTACCCAAGCAAGCTAGCTCCTGAGCCATGGCTCTATGTGTCTATTCACAAACAGAGCCGTGGCTCAGCCCTGCCCCCTCTCTCTCCTCATTGGCTCACTAGTAGTGATTGACTGTCTCAGCCAATGAGAGGGAAATACCCCGGAAAGCCCGGGCTCTCGTGCACATCACTGGATCGCAATGGGGCTCAGGTAAGTATTGGGGGGGGGCTCCTGCACAGATAAGGTTTTTTACCTCAATGCATAAAGGTAATCAACGTTGAGACTTTAAAACCCCTGCAAAAATTAAAAGCCAGCAGCTACACATACTGCAGATGCTGACTTTTAACAATAGGACACTTACCTGTCCTGGAGTCCAGCGATGTCGGCACTGCAGCTGATGTTTACATCAGCTGTTGGGCGCTGCCGTCGCCATTACTGGTAGGGGCACCCGGTAGGGAAGTATTACGGCTTCACGCCGGGCCCCCACTGCGCATGCGCTAGGCTCCGCTGTGCTCTCCTACTGGCCCAGCGGCGAGGGAAGGAGGAGGGAGGAAGAGAGAGCCGAGCCGCTGATGTATCGCACCGGGGCTCGGTCTCCCAGAAGTGGGGACAGGATACCTGTCAAATACAGGTATCCGCTCCCCCTCAACGAAAGGTGCCAAACGTGGCACCGGAGGGGGGGAGGAGACAAATGAGTGGAAGTTCCACTTTTGGGTGGAACTCCGCTTTAAGGTAAGAAAAAGACCTTCTGCATTTAGAATTACTTTAAATTTACATACTGTGGTAGATTTACTAAAGGCAAACAAGCTGTTCATTTTACAAGGGAAATGTCCTCTGAGTTTACTGAATGTGGTGAAATTTCACTTTGCAAAGTATACCCAATCATTAGATTGTAAGCTCTAATGAACAGGGCCCTCTGATTCCTCTTGTACCAAATTTAATGTAACGGTAATGTCGGCCTTTATTTTGTTAAGCGCTGCGCAAACTGTTGACACTATATAAAACCTGTATAATAATAATAATATTATGCAAGGAAAAAAAACCACACATTTTACTTACACATGATTGGGTGATAGACGTCAGCAGGGAATCACTACGTTCACTAAGTTAATTGAAAATTCCCCCGTAAGGTGCACAGCCTATTTGCCTTTAGTAAATCAACCCCACCATTCTTGAATGTTTATAGTAGGTTTTTGGGTTGGCTGTTTATTTGTAACTAAAGATGCTTATGCAAAGAGGCTGAGTGGTTATGAAAGCAGCCCTTCCTAGCATGTTACACAACAGATATCCTTCTTTTAAGGCAGCTAGTTGGAATAAGTACTGTACTTTACCCAGTAATATGCAGACAGCACATAAAAAGTGATGGGATAGGTTGACAGTGATTTATTGAGTAAGACAAAGGAGATGGTTTTGTTTGTTCATATGCTGAATGACAGACGCGAAGAGTCAGGGAGAGAGGAAAAAGCTTTTACAACCCTTCATTTTGGTGTCAGACAGGGCACAGCAGCTGCAAATAAACACTGACACATGAGCTATTTTTTCTGAGAACTGTAGATATGATTTCACATACTGTCTCTGCTCAAAAGAGAAGTGCTCTCGTCTCAGGGACATTTTAGCTTACAGTCTGGCTTACCATAGTTCATTTTAACATATGGCAGATAGCTCCAACTTGTACATTGAACTCATTGGGAGCAGCAAGAGGGAAACAACCAATCAGGTTAATTGTTTTTTTCCAATGTTGAAATCTGCATATTTTTGACAGGTAATGACCCCGTTTTTTGTTTTTTTTTATGTATGTGTTTTTTTGTATTACTGCATATCATACAGTACAAGATGATATTTCAAAGCAGATCACAGATGTATGTAAACAGGATAAGGATATACAGAATTAAATGAGACCCCTTCCCAAAGACCCAACCAGTTCTGTATGCCATCATCAAGTTAGTATAATGAACAGGTGAAGGTACAGCGAAAGCGGAATTACAAATCCAATGAACAGATTCAAATGGTCTAAATAGAATATACGACTATAAAGCAAACAGTACTCCAATCACCCAGAGGTATCTGTCAGTAGACAGATGATTTTACTGTAGTGGAACACAGAAGGGGCACCTAAGTGCCCAAAGTGAAAAAGAGCCACAGAGAGGAGAACAAATTAAGCAAAGAGATTATAGGAGTTGGACAAGGGAGGTAAAATATTAATAATAGTTTTTAAAAAGTGTGGGCTGGTGGATAGGGTGGGTAGGAGTTTGGGGAGTAAGGAGAGAAAGGAGAAAACCTACAGCTTTTACACTTGCTTCTGTTTTCAAAACCCATGCCAGCTGATATATTGAAAGAAAACCTTCTAGGAGATAGTATGGAGGCTGCCATTTTTTAACCACTAGCTCCTTAGCTGTCATGCTGATCTAGTGGCTCAAATATTATATGAGACATTGGCCAAGTACTCACACTGATCGTGAGGAGAAAAAAAAGTCGGTAACTGGCTCCTGTTCACTTCCTGATCAGCTGTCATTGGCTGACAGCTGATCACGTGGTAAAGGACCCTCTGTGATTATTGGCCCTTTATCCTGTTTTATGATCAGCCGAGTCCAAAGGGGGTGCGCGAGCAGCGCGGTCACAGGGGGACGTCTATTGACGCCCTCCCGGCACTGGAAGCCCGCGCTGTAGCCGTCATTCAGCTGCATTGTGGGCAGAAAGTGAATAAAAAGAATATGACTTGTGTACATATGTATGATAGCAGTTCAGAAATATGGTTACCAGAACCTCAAGCAAAAAACAACAATGACATCCATGGATACTTTTTATTCTGATATGTAATAAAGTTTATACTGTTTTTGAAGTTTCTTTTGTCTGTTATGCCCACAATAGTCCCTACTGTATTGGAGGGTATTCTCTGATGCATTGAACAGACCTGGGACTTTTTTTTAAATAAACTGCTAAAACCTATTGGAAGATCAGGTAAAATATGAAGGGCCTATTCAAACTTTTGCATTGTTTCATCTTCTCTATGTCTGGTGTGTTGTGGTACCATTTATTGTGAATTCATCCCGATACATTGTACAGTAGAGCCCAAAGCACAACAGCACACTACAACACATATACCATGAGTTCTGGTGCACTGTGTGTGAGTTGTGAACTTCTTTTTTTATCCATTGTGGTGCTTTGGCAGCCTATTCATTACAAATGAGCTGCCTTAACACAAATTGAATACACATTAATGCACCACAACGAAACACTTAAATGTGAATGGGTCCGGATACTGTTCCATGTGTGGATAAACATCTGTTTCCAGTACTCTGACATTGGTAAGGGTACAGAAGTTACATCTGCCTGTAAATGCAGCCAGTTGTCTAGAAGTCACAGGGAACTGTGCTATAAACTACAAACATTTGAATTATTGTACAATATTTTCTACCCATAATATACAGTAAATCATAGCATCTCATTTTCTTTTGAGCTATAACCTGGTTAGAGATAAACAGAGACTCTCTTAAATACCAAATACACTTGTGAAAGTGGTCTTAACAGGCTAATAATGCTTTATATGTGCCAGCAATATGGTACAAATGTACCCACTGTAGCAAATATGTTTCCCTGTGCTATAAAATCCACTAGTACTATTGCTATTGCTCCCTAAATTGATTTGATTTTATATAGTATGAACATCTTTGTAACATAGAAAATCATTAAATACAGGATCCTTGCTGGAACAAAGTTAAATTGAGAATAAGGTCATCTATGATCTGCAAGGATTTGTAGACAAGTAAATAAAACATACATATTTGTACAAACAAGTCATGCTTGCACTTTGTGGTTGAACCACTCCATCTATTAGGCTGCCCATAGACAGTCGGAGTTCTATCTGGGAACTTTGGCTGGATAGATATCTTCTTCTCCCTAAACAAATCACTCACTGTCAGAAGCTGATGCCTTCTTTTTCCCAAACCAGACAACCTATAGATACAGAGAAGGTGAAAGCTAGGAGGTAAAAGCTAGGTGCCCTTTATGAAAAAAGACAATGATTTATACCAGGTCATGCACAGATTTTCACCAATATTGGTAAATCTAAAAATTCTCTTCTATTGTTAATCTTTTCGCAGCTTAGTTACAACAATGTTTAAATCTGTAGAATTGCTTGCAAGTAATTAATGGCATGTGATTATTCTTATAAGAATCTGGAGCACTGACAGGCTGCTTTGTTCTGACTGCAAGGACCACACTTTCCACAATGCTGGCAAAGACCAATTTCCCAAAACCGAGATCTATTTCTTTGACCATTTAAAGACTTTTTTTAGTCTTATCCATCACTCCGTGATGTCTTTTGGTGATGTCAGAGTTCAGACAGTAACATGACTTACATTTGGTCAGGATGACCCCTGATTAAAGTTCTATATTCTAAATATACATATATTATATAGTAACAGGTATGGCCATCCGAAAAAATCCTCAAATAACCATGCTATCCATGGCTCCATAAAATCTACCAAAAAGATATCCTCCATAATTTTTTAACCACACCCAGAGCTGTCATCTCTTGCCACTGCATTTCTCCCAGATTCCTACAGTAACAGAATGGGCATTTTACTCCATCGTGGACCTAGAACATGTTTTAGCAGCAGAATATGAAAGGCTGAATCAACACACACACATGGCATCTCTCTAAATATAATTCCTTATCATATCAGCTATGGTGGGGAGAGGTGAAGTATTTTCCTAATTTGCCCACCCTCTCCTTGGATCCTGTCAGCTGTTTCTCCAACCCATTCCAATCCACCATTCCTAACACTTTTCCTCTACTCCCTAACCTTACCTATTAACTTGTATTTTCTAACATTTTTCTATACCCCTCCCCCTGTCTTTCCTAGGTGAAACATGCTATGGCGACACTGGACAACAATAACTGAAGTAACTGTGCAAATGGTGTACACGTTGCCCCATACATCACATTTATATTTGCAACTATGGGGTTTTATGGGGGATTTACTAAAGCTGGAGAGTGCAAAATCTGGTGCAGCTCTGCATAGAAAGCAATCAGCTTCCAGTTTTTTTGTCATAGCTTAACCACTTCAGCCCCTGAAGATTTTACCCCCTTAATGACCCAAGCATTTTTTGCTTTTTGCCATATGGCACTGTGCCGCTTTAACTGACTTGCGTGGTTGTATGACACTGTACCCAAACAAAATTGACATCCTTTTTTTCCCCACAAATAGAGCTTTCTTTTGGTGGTATTTGATCACCTCTGCGGTTTTTATTTTTTGCACTATAAACAAAAAAAGAGCGAATATTAACAAAAATTACTTTCTGCTATAATACATATCCAAAAAAAATTTTTTTTTAATGTATTCATCAGTTTAGGCGGATATATATTCTTCTACATATTTTTGTTAAAAAAGTTATTGTGTCTACAAACTACAATCGATTTAGGTACTCTTATTTATTTTTTATTGTTTATACTGGTAATGGCGGCAATCTGTGATTTTTAGCAGGACTACGACATTGCGGCGGACAAATCTGACCCCAAATTACACTTTTTGGGGACCAGTGACATTATTACTTTGATCAGTGCTATAAAAATGCACTGATCAATGTAAAAACGACACTGGTAGGGAAGAGGTTAACACTAGGGAGCGATCAAGGGGTTAAGTGTGTTCCCTCAGCGTGTTCTAACTGTAGGGGGGTGGGCTTACTGAAACATGACAGAGATCACTGTTCCCGATCACTGGGAGCAGTAGATCCCTGTCATGTCACTAGGCAGAATGGGGAAATGCCAAGTTCCCTGTTCTGCTCGCCGCAATCGTGGGCTGCCGGCAGACATGGAGTCCGAGGGACCCATGGGCATGCGTGCGCCCGCTATCCTGCTTTTGCTTTTACAGGTACATCGGTTTGTGTAGGAGTGTCATTCTGCCGACGTATAGCGGCATGAGCCGGTCGGCAAGTGGTTAATTGAACAAGCTGAAGTTAGAAGCTGATTACCTACCATGCACAGCTGCACCAGATTTTGTACTCTTCAGTTTTAGGAAACCAACCCCAATGTGTCTTATGAATGATGCACTACAATCTATGCCATTATATGGATATGTAGACTATTGCAGCCACGACACTACCTGCCTGTAGTTTGCATGTTCTCCCTGTGCCTGCGTGGGTTTCCTCCGGGTACTCCGGTTTCCTCCCACACTCCAAAGACATGCTGGTAGGTTAATTGGATCCTGTCTAAATTGTCCCTAGTATGTATGAATGGGAGTTAGGGACCTTAGATTGTAAGCTCCTTGAGGGTAGGGACTGATGTGAATGTACAATGTATATGTAAAGTGCTGCGTAAATTGACGGCGCTATATAAGTACCTGAAATAAATAAATAAATAAATATTGCAATTGTGTCTTTTGTTTTGTATATGAAAAACCTAAAAAAATCAGATTTAACGAAATAATTTTATTTAGTCAATGTGTTTCAAGTTGTGGCACTTTCTCAGTGTGCATGAAAGAACTGTGGAAACCGAAACTTAAAAAATATTAAATGGAGCAGAAAAGGCTAGGTAAGCTTTGAGAATAAACTTTGGGTTACAGATTCCTTTTGTAAGAGTATACTAAATAAAGGAGCAGCAGTCGTTTGATTTTCAAGGGTTATCTAACCTTCCAAATCTACTGGAAACCATTTTCTTTCTGTGGATAAGGCAAGTCAATGACAACTTTTATATTCAGAAGGAGAGTTTACATAAAAAACAAATATTAAATATGACATGGTATATGTTTTTGCAACAGAGCCACAATAATTTTAGTCTTGAATATAGGATCTGCAGTAAAATATAACACACCTAGGGAGACTGTACCGAAGTAGGAAGGTCAAAGTAAGTGGTTGATGAGTCCCTAATGACTGTTTAAACACTAGGGTGTTTTTATAGTCTCTGCGGCCTGGCCATTTAGCCCAGCCTATGTCTAATCCAGTATGTTAAATATGTAAGCAGGAATACAGGCTGTTTTAGGAATTCCCATTCTTTGGCTGGACTCCAAGTGCTACCTACTAATAGAGGCACTTAGAAATATGGAATACGACAATCCATGACATGTACAGTGACCAGACAAGAATGTGATTGGAAAGCAAGTTCATTAGACAATTTATTTTATATTTCAAAGGCAGTATTGGTAAAACTTTAATAGCATCATTCAAAAAATGAAAGATGGTCTCATTAGTAATGTGTTATTGTATACCAACTGTACTTCTACTCATCCACACAGAGTGTATCTTGTGCAATTAATAATTTTGCTCTATGCCACTGCACACAGAATGCTGCTGTAAAGACATGGCTGGTGGGGGGAGAAGGGGGATTAAAAGTCTAAATATAATTTAAAAGAAATGAGAACCCACTGCAGCTAGAGAAGCTGACATTTGGCCGGCACTTTCTAAGCTCCAGCTTACAGACAGTCCGCACATGATCAACTGTAAAACATGAACAAAACACACTGCATTTTTTTCGAAATTTACTGTAATGCCGCGTACACACGGTCGGACTTTTCGTCTACAAAAGTCTGACGGACGCCGACGGACTAAAGCTGGCTGACAATCCGATCGTGTGTGGGCTTCCCCGGACTTTCAGCGGACTTTCAGCAGACTTTTCCAGCTCCAAATCTGACGGACTTTAGATTTGAAACATGCTTCAAATGTTTACGTCGTAACTACGCCGGACCCAGGAATCCGCTCATCTGTGTGCTAGTCCGACGGGCAAAAACCCACGCTAGGGCAGCTATTGGCTACTGGCTATCAACTTCCTTATTTTAGTTCGGTGTACGTCATCACGTACGAATCCGTCGGACTTTTGTGTGATCGTATGTAGGCAAGTCCGTTCGTAAGAAAGTCTGCCGCAAGTCCGCCAAAAGTCCGTCGAAAGTCTGTCGGACAGGCTGTCTGACTTTTGTAGACGAAAAGTCAGACCGTGTGTACACGGCATAAGGGTTCTTATTCTGAAAAATGATCCAGTATCTGTGTTACACTTCCAGCTCAAAGCTGTTTTCTGTTTAGGTATGGAATATTAAATAGAAAGTAAAAAGGTTATATATATATATATATATATATATATATATATATATATATATATATATATATATATATATATATATATATATATATATATGTATATATATATATATATATATATATATATGTATATATATATATATATATATATATATATAGGCAACCCCTGAAGATGTCAGATGTAGGCTGACGAAACGGTGTTGGGTGGTGTTTGAGATACGTTATTTCTGGTCAGCTAGAACGCAGGTGGATCGTTAACCGGCGATTCCTATACAATATATGCTGATCCTTGTCTTCTTTGATGTAAGCACAATACAACCTTACTTTTAAATAAATGATTTTAATTACTGCACCATGAGAGCGTTCTTTCCTCTCCCTCTCTATATGGAAAAACTGGAGCTTTAAATATGCTATCTATATCAATATTGAATGGAAAACAGCAGCGGTTTGGATTCATTCCTGTGTCCTCATGTACGACACCTTGGATTTTGCCATATGCCTTATTTGACTCCCTGTATTATGGGTCAATTAGGTCTGGTGAGTGCATTGTGTGTCTGCATGCGGGTGGAGAGAAACCTTTCCTATACTCACTGAGAACTTTATTCACTTATGGGATTTATACATGGACTTCACAATTTTTATGTATTTTTTTAACTTGAATGAAGATTTATTTGTTTATTCACTATGGTGATTTATGATATGTCATTTATTAAATAAGAGAGTAGTTTCTTTGTTTCTTTTCATGTATACTACCCTGAAGGATTGTGGATGGTGTGTCTGTTTCTCACACACTAAAGCTGGCCGTACATTATACAATCTGATTGTATAATCCCTGTACAATCTCATTTAGCTTTAACAAAAATATGTAATATGAGGACAAACCTAAACAATCAGTTTATGGTAGATCTAAGGGAAATTATACGATCATATTGCATAGTGTATGGTCAGCCTAAGGGGTTGGGGCCTCCAGGATACAGAGAAAGCAAACGTTTTGTTTTCTTATAACCTTTATAACTGCTGTACTGGGTCCCGGTGTCTGGAGCCTTGTAGAGCTTTGGATAGGAAAAAGCCTCCATTCCTAGTACAACATCTTACCTGGTAGTTAGACCTCAATATTGTCTTAGATGTCTACAAAACAGACCTTTATGTATGTGAGCTGACTTATTCTCAGATTTCTTTCTCTGCTGTGGGTGCCTGCTGCTAGGTGAAAAGGCTTACTGCAGACAAAATTATAAAAATCTACAAGTGCTTTTTTGTGTTGTGGAACCCAGTAGGGGGGCACCATGTTAGTCAAGAAGAGACATATGTTCAGTTACTGGCTTGGACCAGCATATGTTTTATTTGCTTTATGCTATGGACTGGCTCTTGCATTGCAAGTGTTTTTGTTTGCTGCCTTGCAGAGAACAGGGCAAGACAAACCTGTTTGGACTGTTCCTAGTTGTCTCTGTCCCATGCATGGTTTACTGCTGTCAATACCTGTAGAGCATGTCCCCCTTGCAACCTCATGCTTGGACGTAGATAGTGCCTTAAAGAGACAGACACATATTGCAGAACAAAATGGAGGAGCTTCTAAAACAGCTTATACTCCCAAAATTAAACAGTAACAGTGCAATGTTGCCCAAACTGACTAAACATCTACTACATCTACTAAACATTTACTAAATTGATGAAACCTCTACCACAAGTGGTAAACGCATTGACCACCCAACAGAAACAACAACTGACAGAAGCCCCCAAGGCCCCCCTAAGCGTGGGACAACAGAAAGTGAACCTATCCATATAGCAACAAATACATGCCCTGTGTATAGACACAGCCAGTGGAACAGGGGCAGCTGGTGCAGTGTGCTTTATGGAGAATGTCCCTAGAGTGTGATGTTGAAGCCTATCTCTGCATCTTTAAAAGAGTTGCTGAAGTTACTGCTACCCGAGGAGCAGTGGGCTATTGTGTTAGCATGGAAAAACTCTAAAAGGCCTACTTTAACTTACCCACTTCAGGATTCTCAAAAATACAACTTGCCTAATAATTGAGCACACAGTGTAGATTGAAAAAAAAAAATATTATAAATACCTCTGGTCTCAGCTGGGGGGGGGGGGGGGGGTGTTGGGAGAGAAGCAGCAGCACACTGAGCTTTCCCAGTCAATGGCTGTGCAGGGGACAAGTCTGATCACTGGAGGAGAGCAGACTAAGTCTCTTGTTTTGTGTGGTCAATTTTTAATAGGAAAGCAGAGGGACTGGCAGGAACACCAGGCATTTCACACAAAGGAAGCAATACAAAGAGAACAGGATACTTTCTCATACAAGTACATGATACGGCAGGCATCTAGCAGGAAAATGGAATGTTGGGGTAACCACTTGACCACCGCAAGGTTTTACCCACTTTGTGACAAAACCATTTTTTGCTATTCAGCACTGCACTACCTTAACTGACAGTTGTGCAGTCATGCAACACCGTATGGCATTTATATAATTTTTTTCACACAAATAGAGCTTTCTTTTGGTGGTATTTGATCACCACTGTTTTTTTTTTTTATTACAGTATGTACATGAAAAAATACCAAATATTTTGACAAAAAAAAAAAGATATTTTCTACTTTCTGTTATAAAACATATCCAAAAAAAAATCTAATTTCTGCATAAATTTGGACCAAAATGTATTCTGTATGTCTTTGGTAAAAAAAAATCTCAATAAGTGTATATTAATTGCGTGAAATGTATAGTATCTGCACTATATACAGTATACTGGAATTTACACAGCTATAGACGCTATACTTAATGAAGGTGATCAGCGACTTATACTGTGGCTGTGATAGTGTTGGCAGGCAATCTGGCACAGACACTGGCTGGTAGGGTCACTAACTGACTAACTGAAATGGATGTCGCTAGTGACACTAATCCAGTGATCAGTGATAATACTGTACACTGTACTAATGACACTGGCTGGGAAGGTGTTAACATTCAGGGGCAATTAACTGTGTGTCTAACAATGTGTAATGTGTGCTGCTTTTCCGTACTGTTCTAGCAGTTTTCTTCTCCCTGCAATTTCTAGGGAGTAGAAATAGCCAGATCGTTGTTCTCAGTACACAGAGTTCTGTGTGTTTGTACACACAGAACTCTTTGTGTGAGTAAACACAGCCGATCAGTAGGTTTCAGCCAAAATCGCTGGCTAAATTCTGCTGCCAAAGTCATGCTGCGTCCAGTCACCAGGAAGCAAGCTGGCAATGTACATACACGTTGCTGAGCCTGCACCTGCCGCCCGCT
This sequence comes from Lithobates clamitans, assembly GCA_037952925.1. Lineage (NCBI taxonomy): Eukaryota > Metazoa > Chordata > Amphibia > Anura > Ranidae > Lithobates > Lithobates clamitans. The sequence continues at coordinate 10,272,083 of JBBGZY010000014.1, forward strand.
TGCAGTATATTTACTGTAAGCGTTCGCAGGTGGTTAAAGCAAATATTACAATAACATATTAGGAAAACAAAGATCCTCACATGTTACATTCTTTATATCATTGTTCCTATACTTTGAACATACTAGGCTGCTGTAGGCACAGAGAAATCTCCTCTTAAATAATGCATAACTGCACTGCATCTGAGCACCACAAACCAAAAACTCTGTTTAGTTTATTCTTAATATTCATTCAAACTCACCCAGCTATCCATGTCCCCATACTTTATTTTGCTGAGAAATCACTTTGAAAAACACTCCCAGCATTTCTGGTCATGGCCATCTTGAGTAAGGGCAGGTGAAGCATGATTCAAGGAAAAAAAATTAGTCAATGTTGATGGAGAGAGTAAAGTTTCACTTTAATGTTAGGCCATTGCACGGATATTCTCCTAGAAGCTAGACTCTCAAGCAAAAATTGAACGTTGCCTGACATTTCACTGACCAATAGGAATGCAGAAGAGGCAGAAGGAGTGGGGAGGAGGGGGTGGCAGGATTCCAAGATTCAGCACAGGATGTGTTAAATCTTTGACTGTCAGAATGGTCTGCTATTTGGCAGTTTTGGAGGCTGTCTTGTAGGATGGATAGGAAAAGAAAACACTAATGCCGTGTACACACGGTCGGAATTTCCGACAACAAATGTTCAAGGAGAGCTAGTTGTCGGAATATCCTACCGTGTGTATGCTCCATCGGACATTTGCTGTCAGAATTTCCGACAACAAATGTTTGAGATCTGGTTCTCAAATTTTCTGACAACAAAGCTTGTTGTCGGAAATTCCGATCGTGTATACACAATTCCGACGCACAAAATTCCACGCATGCTCGGAATCAAGCAGAAGAGCTGCACTGGCTATCGAACTTGATTTTTCTCGGCTCCTTGTACGTGTTGTACGCCACCGCGTCCTTGACGTTTGGAATTTCCGACAAAATTTGGCAAAACAAGTTTGAGCCAACATCCGTCGGAAAAAAATCCATGGTTTTGTTGTCGGAATGTCCGATCGTGTGTACGCGGCAAAAGAGTTGCATGTAGCAGTAAGAGAGCTCAGAGAGGATGTCTTGAGTGTGGTGATGTCCTAAAGATTAGACAGGAGGTGGGGCAGTGACACTTAATATATAGAATTTAAGATTGTAACAGTCCTCTTAGCTTCAAATCTGTAGATGGATAGCAAAAGCTAGGTGGATGGCTGATATTGCTGATCATTTAGAACAGGGGTCTCGAACTGGCGGCAACTACAGCCTCCCAGACACTGTTCAGAGAGGTGTACTGTTTTCCTTCACCGTAAATCTCCCATTTAAGAAGGGCCCACAAGTTCTCAATAGGGTTTAGGTCAGGTGAGGAAGGGGGCCATGTCATTATTCTTTCATCTTTAATGCCTCTACTGGCTAGCTATGCAGTAGAGTACTTCAATGCATGCAACTGCTTTACGAAAGTGTCTTCTAAAAACTTGGAGTAGATTTGGGAGTTGATTTTGAGTCCATCTTCAACCCGAAAAGGTCCAACTAGCTTATATTTAATAATACCAGCCCATACCAGTACCCCACCTCCACCTTGCTGGCATCTGAGTGGAGCTCTGTGCCTGTTACTGATCCAGCCACAGACACATATACTCTAATAGGCTTCAAAAAAGGGTGGGCTCGAAGCGCAGAGCATTGCGCTCCGACCCCACCCTGTTGTGTGACTATAGGGCTCTCTTAGTGCAGCGCTGCCGGGGGAGGAGGGGGGTGTTGCTTGTTTGCTGCCCCTCCAGAAAAAGAAGCCGCCACTGCTTTGCCTATGTGGAGTGGGGGTGTGTGCCTTTCCTCCAATCAGCTGTCTTGGCTGTATGCCTATAATCCACTCCCAGTGCTAACTAGGAAGATAAAAACTTTAACATGAAGAGCACTTTCTAAAGGATATATACAGATGAAGACTAATTAAATGATGATGATTACATCCATATGTAGATTTCAAAACTTAAAAATATACAGTAAATTCAACTTAAATTCCAGTGGGGTTAAAGTACTAGAGGAGTAGAGCATGTCCACTTTGCAAAGTGAATTTTAACATAACTTTTGAGGAAGAATTTTCATGTTGTGTCACCTTATTCCCTAAGCATAGAGAAAATCACTTTGCTTAGTAAAACACTTCTTTAGTAAAGTAACCCCACGTTTGTGGTAGTGGCCCTAAGAGATCTGCCTAAGTAGCAGCAATTTTAGTTCAACTGTCTGTGAAAAGGGGCTTTGCCTGCCGTGAGGCTTCAAGGCAGCTGCGATCAGCATCTTTTGTAGTGTAGAAGAGCCCTCCATTGGTGACAAAACTCATTGTATAGTCAGACATCAGGGGGGGACAAATGTGACATGTCATCTGGACGTTTGCTTTGGGGGAAGATGACTTTCTAAAACATCACCGGACAGTTGTACTTTCTAAAACATCACCGGACAGTTGTTGCTAAAAGTGTCACAGGCAGCTGCTGTGAACTGAATTGGTGAACTATTTCTGTGTAGTAGGGTGACTCCAAATGGCCTGATAATATCAAAAACTGTTCCTTATATTGAACACTGCAATTATAGAACCATTTTCCATACTCATAAACAGTGATAATAAGCCCTGCAGATATTTGTACTCCTCATTTACATGGGCATCAGTCTCTACCAACCCTCTAAAAAGCGATCCATGATGGATGCTTTTCAGAGGGTGGTAGAGTAGTTGCTTCCAGTTGTTCAGGAGGTGATACAGCTGCCTTCTGAATGCCTGTTTATTTTTTGCCCAAAGGGGGATTTTGCATTTGAATATTGGGGTTGATTTACTAAAGGCAAATAGACTGTGCACTTTGGTAAGTGCAGTTGCACTCTGCAAGTGCAGTTGCTCCAGAGATTAGTGAATGAAGTAAAGACTTTGCAAAGAATACCCAATCACATGCAAGGAAAATAAAAAAATTGCATTTTTGCTTGCACATGTTTGGATGATGGAAGCCAGAAGAACTTCTGCTCATTCACTAGCTCTGGAGCAACTGCTCTTGCAGAATTTTTTCGTAAATCAACCCCACAGTGTCATTGTGGCTTGGTCCATTTGACTTCATTGGACTAGCTTGACAGACAGTGCCTTCTTGACATGGTGAGTTAAATTTGCTGTGGCATGTGTATATACCCCTCTGGCTACCATGACAGGTTTTAGGTGGGTAGCTGGGGGATGGTAAAAGTATGCATTAAATGCCTGTTTTTACAGCCCCTTTGCCACCTGTGTAAACTAAGCCTTATGCCGCGTACACACGGTCGGACTTTATGGCAGACTTTGCCCGGCGGACTTTTCGACAAACTTTACGACGGACTTTCTGAATGAACGGACTTGCCTACACACAATCAACCAAAGTCCGTCGAATTCGTACGTGATGACGTACGACCGAACTAAAATAAGGAAGTTCATAGCCAGTAGCCAATAGCTGCCCTAGCGTGGCTTTTTGTCCGTCGAACTAGCATTAGAGGTCGACCGATATATCGGCCGGCCGATATATCGGCCGATATTTGGCTTTTTTTACTTAATCGGCATCAGCCGATTGTGCTGAGGAAAAAAGCCGATTATAACTTCAGCGGGACTTGCAAATGACTTCTGTAATAGAAGTCAATTGCAAGCTGTTTGAAGTTTGTCTTCTCTCCTCCTCTGGGCAGCCTGCCAAATCTGATAAGAAGATACATTTGTATCTCTTCGGGTTCTTTTTATCAATAGACTGAACTCCGTGGAGAATTTCTCAGTTTAACCATTTAAAGACTAAATCTTTTTTGACATTTGTTGCTTACAAGTAAAAATCCTGTATTTTCTGCTAGAAAATCAATTGGAACCCCCACACATTATATATATTTTTTTTAGCAGAGACCCTAGGGAATAAAATAGCGGTTGTTGCAATATTTTATGTCACACGGTATTTGCGCAGCGGTCTTTCAAACGCAATTTTTTTAAAAAAAATACACTAATTAAAAAAAAATAAAATAAACAGTAAAGTTAGCCCATTTTTTTTTTTCGTCCAAAAGTTTTGATTACCTGTTTTTGTGTATTTAATATTTAAGATATAGTTATTTTTTTTTATCTAAATTATACATACAAGTGAACTGATTGTAGGTTTGTTTTGTTCAATAAATGTTTAAATGTAAAAAATTTTCTGTATCACTTATTACTAAAGATTGCTTTCACACTGGAGCAGGCATGCGTTGACAGTAAAACGCTGTTAGTTTTAGCGGCGCTTTACCGTCATTTTAGCGGCGCTATTCGGCTGCTAGCAGGGCGCTTATAACCCAGCTAGCGGCCGAGGAAGGGGGTAAATGCGCCCCTGAAGTGCTGCTGCCAAAACGCTATGCAGGCGCTTCGGCAGCGGTGCGCATTCATTTTAATGGGCAGGAGTGGTGGTATACACCGCTGCAAAGATGGTGCTTGCAGGACTTTTTTTTACATCCTGCCAGCGCATCGCCTCAGTGTGAAAGCACTCGGGCTATCACACTGAGACTGCAGGGGAGCCGTTTTACTGGCACTTTACAGGTGCTATTTTTAGCCCAAAAGCGCCTAAAAAAATGCCCCAGTGTGAAAGGGGTCTAACTGTTAGATTTTATGAGATGAAGGGGAAAAAAAAAATAAAAAAATCGGCCTAATATATCAGCCCAAAAAAATCGGCATCATATATCGGCCATCGCGATTTCTAAATATCGGCATCGGCATCGGCCAGAGAAAAACCCATATCGGTCGACCTCTAACTAGCATACAGACGAGCTGACTTTTCAAACGGACTCGAGTCCGTCGGAAAGATTGGAAACATGTTCCAAATCTAAGTCCGTCCAACTTTTGAGAAAACAAAGTCCGCTGGAGCCCACACACGATCGAATTGTCCGACGAAATCCCGTCCGCCGGGCAAAGTCTGCCGTAAAGTCCGCTCGTGGGGACGCGGCATAAGGCATATATTTTTAAAAATAGTCCTCTGCTATCAATTTCCTGCCAACCACCTGGTTTTACCACCCCCCTGGCCGCACATGTGAATAAACCCTTAAAGTGCCCCAGATACAGTCAATGCTGTTTAAATGTAAACAAGGAAACATGTATTTTAATATGTTGCCATATTCACACTGCTCTGTCCTGCTTGCGCATAGTTGGCAACATTGTAAAAAAAATTTTAGGGACACTTTTTTGGCTGTAGGCGGAGTCTTGTTATAACCAGGGGGCGGGGCATGTGTTTGTGGGCGTGGCATAATGGGAAAGTAAAAATGCGGCGCGCATATCGCGTCAGGGCGAAAAATGGGTGTGGTTTACGCGAAATAGTGGGCGTGTCTTAAATGGGCATGGCTCAAAGGGGGTGTGGTTACAGTCTGAGATGAATGAGGGATGGAGAGGGAAAGGGGAGGACAGGGATGAAGGGACAGCAGCCCTAGATCCTACACAACAATGGAAATATGTGTATTCTAGAAAGTTTAACAAACAGCAGATAAAGATACTCCAAACACCTGGTGTTAGCGCTTCAATCATCCCGGCACCATGGTTGTTATGGTGTCAGGATTATTGAAGTGCATTATTGCTATTATTACATTGTAATACAAAATGAAATCATTCAACTCACCATAATGCTGAATCAGTGAGATCCCTGAGCGTGTAACCTGCCACCAGCCGTCCGTCCTTGCATCAGGTGCCCCCAGCAGAGCCCGTCCTTGCATTAGGTACCCCCAGTGGAGCCCCTCTTACATCAGATGTCCCCAGCGGAGCCCCCCCTTACATCAGATGTCCCCAGCGAAGCCCCCCTTACATCAGATGTCCCCAGCGGAGCCCCCCCTTACACCAGATGTCCCCAGCAGAGCCCCCCTTACATCAGATGTCCCCAGCAGAGCCCCCCTTAAATCAGGTGTCCCCAACGGAGCCCCCCTTACATCAGATGTCCCCAGTGGAGCCCCCTTACATCAGATGTCCCCAGCGGAGCCCCCCCACACATCAGGAGTCCCCAGCGGAGCCCCCCACACATCAGGAGTCCCCAGCGGAGCCCCCCTCTCATCAGGAGTCCCCAGCGGAGCCTCCCTCACACCAGGAGTCCCCAGCGGAGCCCCCCCTCACATCAGGAGTCCCCAGCGGAGCCCCCCTCACATCAGGAGTCCCCAGCGGAGCCCCCCTTCACATCAGGAGTCCCCAGCGAAGCCCCCCTCACACCAGGAGTCCCCAGCGGAGCCCCCCTTTACACCAGGAGTCCCCAGCGGAGCCCCCCTCCCACCAGGAGTCCCCAGCGGAGCCCCCCCTCTCACCAGGAGTCCCCAGCGGAGCCCCCCTCACACCAGGAGTCCCCAGCGGAGCCCCCTTCACACCAGGAGTCCCCAGTGGAGCCCCCTCACACCAGGAGTCCCCAGCGGAGCCCCCCTCACACCAGGAATCCCCAGCGGAGCCCCCCACACATCAGAAGTCCCCAGCGGAGCCCCCCTCACATCAGGAGTCCCTAGCGGAGCCCCCCTCACGCCAGGAGTCCCCAGCGGAGCCCCCCTCACACCAGGAGTCCCTGGCGGAGCCCCCTTCACATCAGCAGTCCCCAGCGGAGCCCCCCTCACACCAGGAGTCTCTAGCGTAGCCCCCCTCACATCAGGAGTCCCCAGCGGAGCCCCCTCACATCAGGAGTCCCCAGCGGAGCCTCCCTCACACCAGGAGTCCCCAGCGGAGCCCCCCTTTACACCAGGAGTCCCCAGCGGAGCCCCCCTCCCACCAGTAGTCCCCAGCGGAGCCCCCCTCTCACCAGGAGTCCCAAGCGGAGCCCCCCTCACACCAGGAGTCCCCAGCGGAGCCCCCTTCACACCAGGAGTCCCCAGTGGAGCCCCCTCACACCAGGAGTCTCCAGCAGAGCCCCCCTCACATCAGGAGTCCCCAGCGGAGCCCCCCTCACATCAGAAGTCCCCAGCGGAGCCCCCCTCACATCAGGAGTCCCTAGCGGAGCCCCCCTCACACCAGGAGTCCCCAGCGGAGCCCCCCTCACACCAGGAGTCCCTGGCGGAGCCCCCTTCACATCAGCAGTCCCCAGCGGAGCCCCCCTCACACCAGGAGTCTCTAGCGTAGCCCCCCTCACATCAGGAGTCCCCAGCGGAGCCCCCCTCACATCAGGAGTCCCCAGCGGAGCCCCCCTCTCACCAGGAGTTCCCAGCGGAGCCCCCCCTCACATTAGGAGTCCCCAGCGGAGCCCCCCCTTACATCAGGAGTCCCCAGCGGAGCCCCCCTCACATCAGGAGTCCCCAGCGGAGCCCCCCTCACACCAGGAGTCCCCAGCGGAGCCCCCCTTTACACCAGGAGTCCCCAGCGGAGCCCCCCTCCCACCAGGAGTCCCCAGCGGAGCCCCCCCTCTCACCAGGAGTCCCCAGCGGAGCCCCCCTCACACCAGGAGTCCCCAGCGGAGCCCCCTTCACACCAGGAGTCCCCAGTGGAGCCCCCTCACACCAGGAGTCCCCAGCGGAGCCCCCCTCACACCAGGAATCCCCAGCGGAGCCCCCCACACATCAGAAGTCCCCAGCGGAGCCCCCCTCACATCAGGAGTCCCTAGCGGAGCCCCCCTCACGCCAGGAGTCCCCAGCGGAGCCCCCCTCACACCAGGAGTCCCTGGCGGAGCCCCCTTCACATCAGCAGTCCCCAGCGGAGCCCCCCTCACACCAGGAGTCTCTAGCGTAGCCCCCCTCACATCAGGAGTCCCCAGCGGAGCCCCCCTCACATCAGGAGTCCCCAGCGGAGCCTCCCTCACACCAGGAGTCCCCAGCGGAGCCCCCCTTTACACCAGGAGTCCCCAGCGGAGCCCCCCTCCCACCAGTAGTCCCCAGCGGAGCCCCCCTCTCACCAGGAGTCCCAAGCGGAGCCCCCCTCACACCAGGAGTCCCCAGCGGAGCCCCCTTCACACCAGGAGTCCCCAGTGGAGCCCCCTCACACCAGGAGTCTCCAGCAGAGCCCCCCTCACATCAGGAGTCCCCAGCGGAGCCCCCCTCACATCAGAAGTCCCCAGCGGAGCCCCCCTCACATCAGGAGTCCCTAGCGGAGCCCCCCTCACACCAGGAGTCCCCAGCGGAGCCCCCCTCACACCAGGAGTCCCTGGCGGAGCCCCCTTCACATCAGCAGTCCCCAGCGGAGCCCCCCTCACACCAGGAGTCTCTAGCGTAGCCCCCCTCACATCAGGAGTCCCCAGCGGAGCCCCCCTCACATCAGGAGTCCCCAGCGGAGCCCCCCTCTCACCAGGAGTTCCCAGCGGAGCCCCCCCTCACATTAGGAGTCCCCAGCGGAGCCCCCCCTTACATCAGGAGTCCCCAGCGGAGCCCCCCTCACATCAGGAGTCCCCAGCGGAGCCCCCCTCACACCAGGAGTCCCCAGCGGAGCCCCCCTTTACACCAGGAGTCCCCAGCGGAGCCCCCCTCCCACCAGGAGTCCCCAGCGGAGCCCCCCCTCTCACCAGGAGTCCCCAGCGGAGCCCCCCTCACACCAGGAGTCCCCAGCGGAGCCCCCTTCACACCAGGAGTCCCCAGTGGAGCCCCCTCACACCAGGAGTCCCCAGCGGAGCCCCCCTCACACCAGGAATCCCCAGCGGAGCCCCCCACACATCAGAAGTCCCCAGCGGAGCCCCCCTCACATCAGGAGTCCCTAGCGGAGCCCCCCTCACGCCAGGAGTCCCCAGCGGAGCCCCCCTCACACCAGGAGTCCCTGGCGGAGCCCCCTTCACATCAGCAGTCCCCAGCGGAGCCCCCCTCACACCAGGAGTCTCTAGCGTAGCCCCCCTCACATCAGGAGTCCCCAGCGGAGCCCCCCTCACATCAGGAGTCCCCAGCGGAGCCTCCCTCACACCAGGAGTCCCCAGCGGAGCCCCCCTTTACACCAGGAGTCCCCAGCGGAGCCCCCCTCCCACCAGTAGTCCCCAGCGGAGCCCCCCTCTCACCAGGAGTCCCAAGCGGAGCCCCCCTCACACCAGGAGTCCCCAGCGGAGCCCCCTTCACACCAGGAGTCCCCAGTGGAGCCCCCTCACACCAGGAGTCTCCAGCAGAGCCCCCCTCACATCAGGAGTCCCCAGCGGAGCCCCCCTCACATCAGAAGTCCCCAGCGGAGCCCCCCTCACATCAGGAGTCCCTAGCGGAGCCCCCCTCACACCAGGAGTCCCCAGCGGAGCCCCCCTCACACCAGGAGTCCCTGGCGGAGCCCCCTTCACATCAGCAGTCCCCAGCGGAGCCCCCCTCACACCAGGAGTCTCTAGCGTAGCCCCCCTCACATCAGGAGTCCCCAGCGGAGCCCCCCTCACATCAGGAGTCCCCAGCGGAGCCCCCTTCTCACCAGGAGTTCCCAGCGGAGCCCCCCCTCACATTAGGAGTCCCCAGCGGAGCCCCCCCTTACATCAGGAGTCCCCAGCGGAGCCCCCCTCACATCAGGAGTCCCCAGCGGAGCCCCCCTCACACCAGGAGTCCCCAGCGGAGCCCCCCCACATCAGGAGTCCCCAGCGGAGCCCCCCTCACACCAGGAGTCCCCAGCGGAGCCCCCCTCACATCAGAAGTCCCCATCAGCAGAGTCCTCTTTACATCTGGTGCCCCCCTGTGACATCCAGATTATACAGCCCCCCCTGAGACATCCAGACTGGCCCCCCTGTGACATCCAGACCAGCCCCCCCCTGTGAAATCCAGACTGGCCACCCCTGTGACAACCAGACCGGCCCCCCCTAAGACATCCAGACCGGCCCCCCCTGTGACATCCAGACCGGCCTTCCCTGTGACATCCAGACTGGCCCCCCCTGTGACATCCAGACCAGCCCCCCCGTGACATCCAGACTGGCCCCCCAGTGACATCCAGACCGGCCCCCCCTGTAACATCCAGACCGGCCCCAAAGTTGGTCAAGTGGAGCCGCATGGTTACAGTAGAGATTGAGCTGCGGCGCCGCCCACCCCCCACCCCTTTCCATTACAGGTCACAGAGACTGGCAGCGGGGCGGAGCGGGCCGGGGGGTGGGCGGCGCTGCAGCTCAATCTCTATTGTAGCCATCAGTAGCCAGCCTACGGTCTCCTAGAAAATGGCGGCCAGCGGAGACATCGTCTCCACCGGCCGCGGACCTCTAGCGGCCGGCGGCGAAAATCAGGAAAAAGCGCATTTTTCGGGACATCTCCCGGGAAATGATTAGATTGGGAAAAGGGTCTAAATCCCGGGAATGTCCCGAGAAATTCGGGACAGTTGACAAGTATGCATGAGCACCAGATCTTGCAGATGCTCAGTGGCAGGAGCTACTGCTTGTACAAAATATCATGAGAACTCCCTGGAAGGCACTGCCAATGTAACTTTCCCAGGGGTGAGGTCAGGGCAACATCCCCAGTGTCTTGAGAAATCAGGAAGTGGAGCTACAGAAAAGATGCACACAACCAGGGCTTTTTTTCAGTGGGAACATGGGGGACCACAGTTACGGCACCTCCAGCACTGAATGTACAGTATGTAAAGGGGTGCTGGGGTGTGCTGGATGGTTTATTGATGCTGGCTGCTGAGGGATCTTTGGTTGCTGGAGGGTCAGTTATAACTTGGAGGGATCTACTTTTGACGGAGAGGTCTGTTGTTGCTTGCTGTTTGTGGGTATATTTATGCTGAGTGCTGGGAGATCTATTGTTGCTGGCAGGAGTCTATTGTTGCTAGGGGTATTTTGTTTAATGCGAGGGTCTATTCTTGCTTGGGTTGATCTACTGTTTCTGGGTGGGTCTATTGTTATTGGGAGTATTTTTTTTTACGGGGGTCTGTGGTTGCTGGGAGTGATCTATTGTTACGGGGGGTATTTTATACAGTGGATGGGGTATGTTGTTGCTGGGAGGTCTATTGTTGCTGGGAGAGATCTACTGTTGAGGGAAAGGGTATCATTGCTGGCTGCTTGTGGGCATCTTAATGCTGGCTGCTGGGAGAGCTATTGTTGCTTGAGGGGGATTTTGTTGCGGGGGGGTCTATTGTCACTGGCTATGATTTATTGTTGCTGGGGGGGGTGGGGGTCTTGTTGCTGTCTGCAGGGGATCTAATTTACTGCTTTTCTTGTTATCATGAACAAATTCCATACAAATTCCATAGCATTACAAAATAATTTTTTGGCTCTGTTTTCCCTAGAAGCGGCGGAACTGGGAGGGGGGTAGGGGGACAAATCAAGGCTCAGCGATGGGTAGGGGGTGGTGACAAGTGATGATTCGGAAGAGGGGAGTACCTTTACTCATTCTCTGGGAAAAAAAAGCCCTGCACACAACAATACCTAATTAAGTAGACATAAGACTTGGAGATGTTGTAGCCTCCCTGACGGTATTCCTGAGTGTGGCACGGGGTTAAATTTTAGCACCATTAGCGGTAACCCCGAGCCACACTCGAGATTGCATTGCAGGATCCTGGTCTGGTATACTTACCTTGTCCTCAGGATCCTGCGATATATCCCCCGCGGTGTCTGCGGGCTCTGTCCTCCTCCGAAGCCTCTCGGTGCCAGGCTCCGTTCCCTGCAAGCGTCGTGACGCATGGGGGCGGAGCCTGGCAGCAAATTAAAAAAATAAAAATAAAAAAATAACACATACAGTACTGTAATCTCACATCCCTTTTGTCCCCAGTGCTTTGTCCAATGCCCTGCATGCAGTTTTATACTATATATACTATTCTTTCTGCCTGGAAACTTGAGATTGTCCATAGCAACCAAAAAGTGTCCCTTTACATCAAAAGTGGCTTTAGACCAGCTAGAAAACAGCGATAGTAAATTAGGACACTTGCAGAATTGAGCGATAGTGAATCGCGGGGAAATGTATTTTATTATTATTATATTATTATTATTTTTTAATTATTTATATTTATTTATTATATTATAATTTATGATTTTGTGTTTCAAACTTCATCATACCCGGGATGTCTACTAGACTCTTGGTGGACAGATTTAAGTGTGTTATTGTTAAGAATTACAGGCCTACAATATAAAACGCCAAATTTCCATGCAAAATAATTGTACCGCTTTCAGCCCCTAAAATCTGAAATAATCATACCGCCAGGGAGGTTAGTATCTTTATGCCCCAGGACAACCTGTGGTTGGAGAGGAAAGATGTACCTTAAATGTATGTGCATGTGTAACAAAGGGTTAAGCCACATAGTAGCATAAAAGTAAAATCTCCTACTAAGTTTAAGTTTATTTTCTTTTCCTTTGCTATTTACTAGATAATTAAAACGGTTATCTCTCATCTTACTTCATTTACATCTTCTATGGATGCTGCGTTAGGACTGCTTGGTGCTTTTTCCTCCTTCTTTTCCACATTCCACATCAAACTGTCACGTTCCAGGTTATCGAGCTGCTGCTGAAGATCATTTAGTGGTATAGTAATTTGCTTCTAGAAAAAGGAAACCACACAACAGAATACAAGTTTGAAAAACTGATCGTGTTAGATCTAATCATGAAAAAAACTCAACGTAGAAGGCCACTTTGGTCATGGAGAATGAACATTTATCCAAAAATAGTAACTAAAGCTCCATATTTAAAGGCATGTATTTATTTTCCATTCTTTCCATTTATATTGGAATATCATTAGCTAATTTGAAAAAGAAACTTGTTTATTTCCACCACATTTACAATAATATTAGGGCTGTTACTGATTAAAATTTTCGTGTTCGATTAATCGATTTTTTTTAAATCGATTATTCGACTAATTTCGAATAATTATAACGCACATACAGATCCAACTACATTTAGCTGATGTCATGCGTAGCTCCTCCCCCGTATGCATTACGTTCAATCAAAACTTCCTCAGAACTTCCTCAGGGGGGCGGGGCTACGTCATCACCCTACAGTCTATTTAAATGGCACCGTTGTGCATCAGGAGGACCGATGGAGAGCCAGAGACATCCATCACCTGCTGAGACAGCAAAGTGTCAGCTCTTTGGAAAAAAAAGTGCCCTCATCATAAATGTTTCTTGATTGCTGGATAACCAATCAATGTCAGTTCATCGTCAAACTGACTTACAGCCAGGAAAGCCCTCAGATATGTTGATTTTCATAGCCAAGTCCAGGATTTACATAGATGCTTATCTGAATACTTTGACCAGTGAGATCAATCAAATCATTAGGATCTGTCCTCCTCAATTTATTATTTCATGGACATCGTTGTCACCGGACTCCTCCCCCCTTCCCTTCGTTAGCAGACGGAGGCACTTGAGGAAGGGGGAGGAGTCCGGTGATGTCGAAGAATTTTGATCGATCAAAAAAAATTAACGATTAATCGAGGAATTAATCGTTAATTTCCGCAGCCCTAAATAATATGTTTGCGGTCTCTTCTTTCAGCTTGATAGGGCTTCATAATAGTGGTGCCTCGCAGCTTCTCTCAGTTTTGGTCGATGGGTCAGGACTGATATAAATTAAATCAGCAGACTCTCTAAGGTTAAATAATCTTATCTTAATCAGTCTTTAAAAGAAATGTGTACTGATTTTGTCTTATTTTTTTATTATACAGTATTTTTTATATTTAATGTGTCATTAAACCCACATCATCATAAACAAACGACCAATAAATGCTGTAATACATGCTGTTCATATGGCTGCTGGTTTTCCAGCATGCTCGAACAGCCGGCTTCTATCGGACTGACTGCCATACACACGGACCTGATGTCGGACCATTTTTATTGAACCAGCCGATGTCTCCTGACATTTGGCCCGTGTGTACTAGGCTTAAGTCTCCAATTCAGCTAGAGATTTTCCAGAGCAGTGTTGCCAACTCTGCACATGCTCTGTTTTCATTGACTTTCTATACTGAGTCACACATGTGGGCATAGACACAGTGGTAAATGACAGCCCACTCCCTCCCTCCTCCTCTATGCCCACTAAACAGCTACACACAATGGGGGGTGGGATATTACATCTTGATTGATGGTGGCTTCACCTCCCTGTTATTCTAAGACACAGGCTAGAGGGGTGTGACACATCCGGTGACTGCCAGAATTTCACCCAAACTATGTTATTGCCAAAACATAATAAAGATTTGATTGCAATATATATAATTGTAAGACAATGTAAAACAGTTTATAGATATTAATTATTTATTTTCACTCTGTATTCCTGTTTTTTTTATTTTAAACACATGACCAGCAGCAGAGGACTATAACTCCTCCTGCCACTATTTCCTGGGAAACATCTGGGTCACGTGACAGCTGTATATCATTTAGGAAAAAGGAACTTTTTTTTTTTTCAAATAATTACAGTGTAAGCATTCACATACAGAAATAGAAGGGACAATGTAAATTAAACAGTGTGTGTGGCTAGTGATCACCTCCCCCATCTCAGAAAGCTGGGGTGCCTGCAATGTACGGATGTGGTCAAAAGTTTTGAGAATGACACAAATAATAATTTTCACAAAGTCTACTGCTTTAGTGTTTTTAGATCTTTCTGTCAGATGTTACTATGGTATGCTGAAGTATAATTATGTGCATTTCATAAGTTTCAAAGGCTTTTATTGACAATCACATTAAGTTTATGCGTTTATTGAGTCAATTTTTGCAGTATTGACCCTTCTTTTTCAAGACCTCTGAAATTCGCTCTGGCATGCTACCAATCAACTTCTGGGCCACATTCTGACTGATGGCAGCCCATTCTTGCATTATCAATGCTTGGAGCTAGTCAGAATTTGTGGGTTTTTTTCTTTGTTCACCCGCCTCCTGAGGATTGACCACAAGTTCTCAATGGGATTAAGATCTGGGAAGTTTCCTGGCCATGGACCCAAAATTTTGATGTTTTTGTTCCCCAAGCCACTTAGTTATCACTTTTGCCTTTTGGCGAGGTGCTCCATCATGTTGGAAAACTGTTCTTGGATGGTTGGGAGAAGTTGCTCTCGGAGGATGTTTTTGTACCAATCTTTATTCATGGCTGTGTTCTTAGGAAAAATTGTGAGTGAGCCCACTCCCTTGGCTGAGAAACAATCCCACACATGACAGGTCTCAGGATGCTTTACAGTTGGCATGACACAGGACTGATGGTAATGCTAACCTTTTCTTCTCTGGACAAGGTTTTTTCCAAATGTCCCAAACAATCGGAAATGCGATTCATCAGAGAAAATAACTTTACCCCAGTCCTCAGCAGTCCAATCCCTCTACCTTGTGCAGAATATCAGTCTGTCCCTGAAGTTTTTCCTGGAGAGAAGTGGCTTCTTTGCTGCCCTTTTTGACACCAGTCCATCCTCCAAAAGTCTTCACCTCACTGTTCGGACAGATGCACTCACACCTGCCTGCTGCCATTCCTGGGGAAGTTCTGCACTGATGGTGCACTGATCCCACAGCTGAATCAAATGTAGGAGACGGTCCTGGCGCTTGCTGGACTTTCTTGGGCTCCCTAAAGCCTTCTTCACAAATGCAGTGGAAATGTTTTTTTATGGGATTAAGTTCATTTTCTTGTTCAAAAATGTTAATAAGATTTATCAAAATACAATACATGAATATCAAACAGAATGGAAGAAAAAATTAGGAAATGTTCCAAATGCAAGTCATCAACTCATTGCAAGTCATAACAAAAGGCACAGTTGGTAACAATTGTACAAATATAAAGAGCAAAATGCTTATGACCAAAGAGGGTAGACCTCAGTTGAGGCAGGCTAAAGTAGGTTCATAGGTTACGGATGATGACAATGACAATAGCAAATCATAGGAACAGGAAGGACGTACTCAATATGGGGGGCTGTTAGGATTGTCGGTAGTAGATGGTGGAATCACTGTGCAATCTTACACCCCATATGGTCTTCTGGAAATACCCCTAGGATGTACTGGTAGACCGCTATCAAGAAAGGCCAAGCCAGTATCTCCAATAGGGAGTATAATGTCCAGAATTGTCCAGGCTAAGTGGAGAAAAGATACACATTGGTGTGGGAGCAGAGATTAAGTTCACTTTCATGGCAAAGAGGGACTTTGGAATAAATTGCAATTCATCTGGTCACTCTTCATAACATTAAGGATTATATGCTAATTGCGATCATAAAAACTGAGGCAGCAAACTTTGTGAAAATTAATATTTGTGTCACTCTCAAAATTTTTGTCTACGACTGTATAGAATGGATTCCTCCATTCACTCTATAAAGTACAGATGGACAAATCTCTGCTGTAGCTAATGCATTTTGACAGCCATCTCTGCCAGCTGTCAAAATACCTGAACAGTGTCTGCATCTGATTGGATGCAGGCTCTGTTTACCAACAAGTCTCCACCCAGCAACTTAAAGGGGGTTGTAAAGTCAGAATGTTTTTTTATCTATGCATTAAGATTCATTCTATGCATTAAGATAAAAAGCATTATGTGTGCAGCAGCACGGCCCCCCTTATACTTACCGGAGCCCCATCTCCATCCAGCGATGTCCACAAGTGACTGGGGCATCCGAGACTCTCCCTCTTGATTGGCTGAGACACAGCAGTGCCGCCATTGGCTCCTGATGCTGTCAATCAAAGTGAGTCAGCCAATCAGGAGAGAGAAGGGGCGGTGCCCGGCCCCTGCCCCGTGTCTAAATGGACACAGGGAGCTGTGACTCTGCTCAGGTGCCCCCATAGCAAGCTGCTTGCTGTGGGGACACTCAACAGGGGGGAGGGGCCAAGAGAGCTGAGGATGGACCCAAGAAGAGGAGGATCTGGGCTTCTCTGTGCAAATCCAGTTGATCACGAACAAGCTAAAATTTGCTCTCTATATGGCCAGCATTAGTCGAGTAAATATATAATATTGCATATTGTTTTGTATCTTATTTTGCCATGCAGATATGAAACAGGAGTCCAAAAACATATATACTTCAAGATGAAACGTGCCCAAGTCTATTAAAGTTTCCTTTTAAAGCTGAAGTTTAGTTAAACATTTGTTGTAGATACTTCCATTCTCATTCACAGAACTCATAGTATTCTTTCCCAGAATGTAAATCACTCTGTGATTGGAAGAGGTGGATCCTATCATTCATCCACCTCTCTTCTATTTGGAAAATGCTTTACTTTCCAGGAAGAAGTGCTATAAGTTCTGTGGAAAGGTAAGAGAGGAGGCACAGGAGGGTAAAAACAGAAGTGAAGGGGGAAAGCGAGAGGTTTAGGAGCTCACAGAGGACGTTACAAAGAGACAGATAAACACAGTAAAAAAACTATTTAATGTAAAATACATTACAGGGCCATTAAGTAGTGGATGTGTATGAATTGTTTTGAAGAATAAGAATATTGTTTAAAATCACTTTAGTTGTAATTTACATGTTAGTTAATTTTATTCTGGTTCTACTGAAGCTGTAAAAAAACAAGTCTCGCTACCAGTTTATTTTGGACAAAATTAAGATTTGGTATAATTGTACACAGCAACATTTTGGTCTTCATAAATACAGACGTGGCACTATGGTACATAGGAGTTTTGTATCTGCTTTTCACAGACTTTAAAAATGTTGGAAATTGTAACTCCCCAAAAGTTAGTGGACCACAAGTTTCAAGCAGTGAATATAGCAGCTGTATACATGACCTGGTACTATGTAGCCACCTATTGTTCACAACTTGTACTGCAACAGTACATGATATTGCTGTCTTTCCTATGAAGTAATAGCATTTTTCTGCTCTTCGATGTTGCTGCTATTTCATTGAAATACTCTCCTTGGTATTGACATTTTTCACCGTATAAACATCAAGCTGACATACATTAAAATCAGTGAATAAAGGGGACGTGTCCGGCCGGCGTGAGAGACGGCTGCCTGCTAGCTGAGTTCCTGCTCCAAGGCACCGCAAG
Source organism: Lithobates clamitans (assembly GCA_037952925.1). Lineage (NCBI taxonomy): Eukaryota > Metazoa > Chordata > Amphibia > Anura > Ranidae > Lithobates > Lithobates clamitans. The sequence goes on from JBBGZY010000014.1 coordinate 10,289,803, forward strand.
CTACGATAAATAGGGACAGAGGTGATCCCTGCCACTGCTAATGGCTTCCCTGGAAGACACAGCGCTGTCCACAAACAAGGCTCACAGCGCTTAGCTCCACAGAAATTGACCAATTATTACCCCTCCACAAACAGCCGGGTGTACCAAGATGGCGCCGGAGCAAACGCACAGACTGCCGAGAAAGGAGAGCTCTCCTAAGATTCCAGCAGATCATCCTCAGTATGTACTGCTATTAATTGCGCAAACACAGGGGACACTGACATCTCTCACCCTGATAGTCCATCTACCTGTAGCCCCACTAACTGTACCCCGTTTTTAAGTACACAATGAGGTTTATTTACTAAAGCTGGAAAGTGCAAAATCAGGCTCACTTCTGCATAGAAACCAATGAGCTTCTAACCCCAGCTTGTTCAATTAAGCTTTGGTAATAAAACCTGGAAGCTGATTGGTTTCTATGCAGAAGTGAGCCTGATTTTGCACTTTCCAGCTTTAGTAAATAAACCCCATTGTGTACTTAAAAGCGAGGTATGCCTGTACTCTTTTGTTTTATGTCTGATGTTCTCTATAAGGTTAAGATTTGTATCTCTAGGTAAGACTGATGACCTCTAAAAAACAGGTTTATGTACAAGAGAGGCAAATATAATTCACATCTAGGTTATGACATCAATGAATATAAGGATTAAAATTACTACTACTACTACTATTGCATGAAGCTTATGATTTTTTACACATGATAAGATACTAAGGTGAAATGTGGAACAAAACCTGTAAGAAAACCAACTTGTTACTTAAGTCTGTACAAGATGCAACTATGTACATTTTTTAACTTATAACTGTTCAAAACCAATACAAATTTCAATGATAAAAAAATAAATAAAAATCAGTGAATAAATACATATGGAATAAAATAATAAAGCAATATAAATGTATTTGAAAAAGGAGAAAAAAAGTACAATGCAATTCCTCACCATAAGTATAAAACAAGGAAGTTACAAGTCAACTTTCTTCATTAGTGACTGAGATGTATGTTGGGTGATTGCCAAGCAGATTGACTGAAAAGAAAATGTGCAGGGTAGAGTATATAGTGTCATATGGTCCCCTGTGCATTTTTTTTTTCTGTGTGAGTTCCTTTTTAAATACAGTGAGGATTGTTCATCCTTGTACTAATAGAGGGGGCACATGTGGGGGCTGGGAGCTTTAGAGGGAGTTGGGTGTCTATCCAGAAGGCTGGAAGCTTTGCAGGGAAATTGTGGGAGGCTATAGGGCACTACAGGAGCTTGGGGGTGCTGTGGTCCAGTGTTGGAGGTTGGGGGCTCTATGGGGACTGGTGGCTTTGCAGCAAGCTAGGGGTCACTGCAGGGGACTTGGTTGCACTATAGGAGGTTGGGGGGGGGGACTTTGAGGGCAAAGGGCTCTCAGGGGGCCTGGTAGCACTGTGAGAAGTTGGGGGACACTGTGAGGGCTAAGGGCTCTCTGGGGGCCTGGGGGCACTGTGGGAAGGTGGGGGACACTATGAGGGCTAAGGACTCTCAGGGGGCCTGGTGGCACTGTGGGGGGTTGAGGGGTACTGTGGGCCACTATGGGAGGTTGGGTGACACTGTGGGAGGTTAGGGGATCTGCAGCTGACTATAACTCAGTGGTTGAGAATCACTGGTTTGGAGAATTCAACATATATCAGGGTCATAATGGGCACACTTTTGCTAGTACTCTCTCAATCAATATTAACTATTTTAATCCTTATGCTGCTAGCCTTAGTAAATAGAAGGAATAGGAAGGTATGTTATACCTACTTGTTTTTAGATTTCTTCAGTTGCTTCCTGGTTTCTGGCCTAAACCAAAATGATGTTATACATCCCAGGAGTCTTCATGATCATTTTTTTTATTTCATCTGGAAAAGGGGTTTTCTTCTAAGCATACCCCTGTGCCTGCATTCCTAAGCTGAGGGCAAATAGATTCCAGGAAGTACATGCTACATGAATTGTCTGCCCTTACTCAAGATGGCTGCAGCTAGAAATGCTAGGGTGGTGTTTTTCAAAGTGATTTCTGTCCTAGACAAAAGTGTGGTTACAGAGGGCGGTATAACCATGTACTAGGTCCATTTTAGCTGGAGCTCTCCTGTATTAATGTAATGGGTGAGTCAGTGCCAACATATAATCCAGGTTGGGACGAGCCGTAGTGCGGTTGGGGCATGGGAGCCAAAGACCCTACCATTCAGCAGATGTAGCCAGCAAGGCCCTGGACAGGGCTGGAGGACAATGAGAGGTAGACTTACATCCAGAAGAGACTTCCTTTGTAGACTTCCTGACCCTTATGGTGGTAGGGACTAGGGTGGGTTGCAAAAGGCCTTTTAGGCCAGGCCTAGTGTTCAGCGGAGTGAAGCTATCCCCCTGGCAGACCCGGGAGAGATGTACCCAGCTAGCGGTGTCTGCAGTGATCCTATCTTAGAGATCTCATAAGGAACAGTGAGTGGACACAGACAGCCTAAGGTGAACCAGAGAGAATGCGTAAGGGAAGATTTCTTTCTATATCATTATATGCGATTGACAGTGTACGGTCAAATTACCCTGGATAGTAAGTTGATGTGATATGACTGTATTTTCCATCTTTCAACTACCATCAGTAAAGTACAGCAATTCCACTTCTGCGTGGACATTCCTTACTTTTGGATATAAAGGTTAATGGCCAGGAATGTCCTGAGGATGCCTCAGCCATGGAAAGGGCACAAGATGGTGGAGGGTTAAAGCCTCAAGCAGGTGGGTTGTTGTTCTGGAAGGGAAGAAGCGGAGCAGAGACTTGTGCTCTTGACGCCTTTACACATTACAAGTGCATTATGTGTGAGTGGGAGTACCTCCCGATTTCTCTTTCTGGGTTTTTCCTTAATTTAACTATTGCATCTAATAAATATATAACACCTAAGAGTATAAAAAAAGTAAATTTCTTGTGGCATTCATTAACACAGTTCGTAATTTCAGATTACTAAATATATTTTTACTTACAGAATGTTGTACTGTGGAAATTATCTGAGATCCCAAGTTAAGAACAATTTTATATAGACTCTGTATATGCGCTCGCTGCTCCTGCTTCTTAATCAGCGGAATGTCATCATTAGTGTGAGCTGCTGTCAGAGGTTCTATTTCTGGCTTCAAAATATTGATCTGTAGTTTAAAATAAAAGCCAGAAAAAATAATATGCTTCCATTTTTAAATTGGGTTTGACGATAGCCAAGACATATTTCCACTATCACTTTGCAGTTGCTAAGGTAATTTGGCTGTCTACAGATTTTAAAGGAATTGTGTCATGGAGCAGAAATACATGTCTCAGAATATCCTGATGGAAGCAGCTGATTTGCAAGCTATGAACTGTATACTTGTTCCAGACAGTTTACCTGAACCTCATTAGCTAAGTTATTGCCCCAAATCTTAACTGTGGCCTGAAAGTCATAGACTGGCTTCTATTCATGTGTTAAAATGGCCCAGTCAAAGTCCAGACCTAAATCCAATTGAGAATCTGTGGCAAGACTTGAAAACTGCTGTTCACAGACACTCTTCATCCAATCTGACAGAGCTTGAGCGTTTTTGCAAAGAAAAATGGGCAAAATTGTCACTCTCTAGATGTGCAAAGCTGGTAGAGACATCCCCAAAAAGACTTGCAGCTGTAATTGCAGCGAAAGATGGTTCTACAAAGTATTGACTCAGGGGGGGCTGAATACAAATGAACGCCACACTTTTCACATATTTATTTGTAAAAAAAATTGAAAACCGTTTATCATTTTTCTTCTACTTCACAATTATGTGCCACTTTGTGTTGGTCTATTACATAAAATCCCAATAAAATACATTTACGTTTTTGGTTGTAATATGACAAAATGTGGAAAATTTCAAGTGGTATGAATACTTTTTCATGGCACTGTATTTTAGCAGAGAGCACTATTTATCCTTCTCTTGATTTTTACATACACTTTGTATATCTTACACATTTGAGAATTGACCAGCCCGGACCAGCTGAGTTACCATCTTATATGTTACCCTTATTGGGTAACGTGTTATGACTGTCCTGTTATGTCAGGGATCATGATTAGAAGGTGAGTGGCCAAGATTGCATTTGGTGATGGGAAAGAGCACCCTATATACTTGGATGATTATCAAGTCACGTTATTGGTGCACGGCTTCTTCTGTACCTTTGTTGGTGATCCATTTCTCTATGAAGATTGTTTATGAATTTTGTTGCTCTGCACTATTTATGAACTTGTAACATTTTTATTAGAGGTGCTGTGAGATTCAGCTATAAGTGTTCAGCTTGCAATTTTTCTCATTAGTGTTATTATATGACTGTGCTGATTGGTTTCTCTTTGAATAGTTTTAAATAAACTTTGACAACAGTAATTGAAGTACAGTTAAAATTCCAAGGGGTGATCGCATAAATACTATACTAAAGCTGGAGCTTTTTGGGGGCTATGGCCATTTGAATGTCTACTTTAAACATGCATGGCACAGGGTCTTATCATGTTCAATGAGAAAGCAGACCTCTCTGCAGAATGCAATATGCCAACAATACTGAGTTCCCCCTGATTTCTGGCATTATCAGTGAAGCGTGTATTGACAGGTAATTTAATATTTTTATTTATTAAAGGTACTTATATAGTGCCATCAATTTACGCAGTGCTTTACATATATACTTTATACTTTATATATATATAACCAGTAAAATAAGTATTGAACATATCACCATTTTTCTAGGTAAATATATTTCTAAAGGTGCTATTGACATGAAATTTTCACCACATATCAGTAAAAACCCTTGCAATCCATGCATACAAAGAAACTAAAACAAATAAGTTAAGAAATTAAGTTATGTGTAATAAAATGGAATGACACAGGGAAAAAGTATTGAACACATGCAGAAAGGGAGGTGCAAAAAGGCATGGAAAGCCAAGACACCAGCTGAAATCTATCAGTAATTAGAAAGCAATCCTGCCCCTTGTCAGTGCCAGGGCCGGCGCTACCACTAGGCGGACTAGGCAACCGCCTAGGGCGCACTGCCGCCTAGGGCGCAGCCAGGACCGCTGGTTTCCCTACTTTCTGCCAGGAGCTTGTCAGTGCCTCGTTCTTTATAGAACAGCATTCGGAGGGCGCGCACGGTGACAGCACACTACCACGGCCGCCTAAGCTTCATTCACACACACACACAGAGCGGCATGTTTGTGGGCGGTCCACTCCGCCCCCAGTCTGCCTTCACTTCCTGGGCCGTGTGTCACTGTCAGTGTGGAAATCCCTTCCCAATAACGGGGGAGGCCGTCCCGCCCCGAGGCGGGAACAGTTGACAAGTGACCATAAGGACGCTGTCTTCCTGCCTCTACTTGACGCTCACTTGAGCCCTGAGACAGAACAATACACAGGTAGCCATTGGCCACGCCCACCACCACACGGAACACCCACCCCTGCTATCGATTGGCCGTGGCACCACAAGCACACACATGATTGGCTGCTCTGACGGGCTGTTTATTGCTGACATAGGATTCCATGCAACGTGCCTGCCTGAGCTCTCTCCTCCTTGTTTTTAAGGGCAGCCCTGAGAAGCTGGAACTAACGGCCAACACAGTCAGTGAGTGAAGTTCTTGCACCTGTCACACTCTCCACCACCTGCCACACTGGCCCCCCACTTGTCACCCTGCCCCCCCACCTATCACCCCCCCCACCTGTCATATTGGCCCCCCCACCTGCCACACTGCCCCCCCCAACCTGTTACCCACTGTACACACTGCCCCCCACCTATCACCCCCTCACCTGTCACACTGGCCCCCCACCTGTTACACACTGCCCCCCACTTGTCACATTGGCCCCCCCACCTGCCACACTGCCCCCCCAACCTGTTACACACTGCCCCCCACCTATCACCCCCCACCTGTTACATACTGTACACACTGCCCCCCACCTATCACCCCCCACCTGTTACATACTGTACACACTGCCCCCCACCTATCACCCCCCACCTGTTACATACTGTACACACTGCCCCCACCTATCACCCCCCACCTGTTACATACTGTACACACTGCCCCTCACCTATCACCCCCCACCTGTTACATACTGTACACACTGCCCCTCACCTATCACCCCCCACCTGTTACATACTGTACACACTGCCCCTCACCTATCACCCCCCACCTGTTACATACTGTACACACTGCCCCTCACCTATCACCCCCCACCTGTTACATACTGTACACACTGCCCCTCACCTATCACCCCCCACCTGTTACATACTGTACACACTGCCCCTCACCTATCACCCCCCACCTGTTACATACTGTACACACTGCCCCCCACCTATCACCCCCCACCTGTTACATACTGTACACACTGCCCCTCACCTATCACCCCCCACCTGTTACATACTGTACACACTGCCCCTCACCTATCACCCCCCACCTGTTACATACTGTACACACTGCCCCTCACCTATCACCCCCCACCTGTTACATACTGTACACACTGCCCCTCACCTATCACCCCCCACCTGTTACATACTGTACACACTGCCCCCCACCTATCACCCCCCACCTGTTACATACTGTACACACTGCCCCTCACCTATCACCCCCCACCTGTTACATACTGTACACACTGCCCACCACCTATCACCCCCCACCTGTTACATACTGTACACACTGCCCCTCACCTATCACCCCCCACCTGTTACATACTGTACACACTGCCCCTCACCTATCACCCCCCACCTGTTACATACTGTACACACTGCCCCTCACCTATCACCCCCCACCTGTTACATACTGTACACACTGCCCCTCACCTATCACCCCCACCTGTTACATACTGTACACACTGCCCCCACCTATCACCCCCCACCTGTTACATACTGTACACACTGCCCCTCACCTATCACCCCCCACCTGTTACATACTGTACACACTGCCCACCACCTATCACCCCCCACCTGTTACATACTGTACACACTGCCCCCACCTATCACCCCCACCTGTTACATACTGTACACACTGCCCCTCACCTATCACCCCCCACCTGTTACATACTGTACACACTGCCCCTCACCTATCACCCCCCACCTGTTACACACTGCCCCTCACCTATCACCCCCCACCTGTTACATACTGTACACACTGCCCCTCACCTATCACCCCCCACCTGTTACACACTGCCCCTCACCTATCACCCCCCACCTGTTACACACTGCCCCTCACCTATCACCCCCCACCTGTTACATACTGTACACACTGCCCCCACCTATCACCCCCCACCTGTTACACACTGTACACACTGCCCCCACCTATCACCCCCCACCTGTTACACACTGTACACACTGCCCCCACCTATCACCCCCCACCTGTTACACACTGCCCACCACCTATCACCCCCCACCTGTTACACACTCTACACACTGCCCACCACCTATCACCCCCCACCTGTTACACACTGCCCACCACCTATCACCCCCCACCTGTTACACACTCTACACACTGCCCACCACCTATCACCCCCCACCTGTTACACACTGCCCACCACCTATCACCCCCCACCTGTTACACACTCTACACACTGTACACACTGCCCCCCCACCTATCACATTGGCCCCCCAATTGTCACACTGCCTCCCCACCTGTTACACACTGCCCCCCATCTATCACCCCCCCCACCTGTCACGCTCTCCCCCGCCTATCACACTGCCCCTTCCCCACCTGCCACACTGCTGGATTTGGCTGTCTGTTTGCTGGATTTGGCTGTCCCTGCTGGATTGGGCTGTTTTCTTCTTTTTTTTTTTCCGCTGGATTGGGCTGTTTCTTTGATATCTTATGGCATGAATTTTTGCAAATGAAAAGAAACTTAGCAGTTTCATATTTAGATGTTTTAATATTTTCTACTGTTTTTAAAATGGTAGTTTTAATTTTTTTTTGTTGGGGGGGGGGGGGGGGGCGCAAGTAGCTGGTCTTGCCTAGGGTGCAAAATAGTCTAGCACCGGCCCTGGTCAGTGCACATTAATATCAGCTGGTTCAGTCTTAACTGATGGCTTATAAAAAGGTGTCTCATCACCAAGATGTCACACAAGAAACATCTCATGATGGGTAAAAGCAATACACTTTCTCAAGGCCATCACAACCTTATTGTTACAAAACATACTTTTGGCATTGATTACAGAAGGATTTCTAAACTTCTAAATCTTTCACTGAGCACTTGTTGGGGCCACAATCCGGAAGGGGAAAGAACATCATTTTATCATAAACCAGGCAAGACCAGGTGCTCCTCGCAAGATTTCTGACAGAGGGGTGAAAAGAATTATCAGAAGAGTTGTCCAAGAGCCAAGGACCACTTGTGGAGAGCTTCAGAAAAACCTGGAATTAGCAGGTACAAGTGTTTCAAAGAAAACAATAAGTAATGCACTCAACCGCCATGTCCTGTATGCACGCTCATCACGCAAGACTCCATTGCTGAAGAAAAAGCATATTATAGCTAGTTTAAAGTTTGCTACACAACATTTAGACAAGCCTGTGAAATACTGGGAGAATATAGTCTGGTCTGATGGGACCAAAATGTAAATCTTTGGGTGCCATAATACACACCATGTTTGGAGGTTCAATGGCATTACACATCACCCCAAAAACACCATACCAACAGTGAAGTTTGGAGGTGGGAACATCATGGTTTGGGGCTGTTTTTCAGCATACGGTACTGGCAAACCTCATATCTTTGAAGGAAGGATGAATGGATAAATGTACCAAGACATTCTTGATAAAAATCTGCTGCCATCTACTAGAATGATGAAGATTAGGGATGGGCTGAACACCAAGCGCCGGCAGCTATAATGAATTGTCGGGTCTCTGCAATACTCATAAAAGTCATTGAAAAAAACGGCCTGGGGTTCCCCCACAGTGCATTACCACATGGGACATCCTCCCCATGTTGAGGGCATGTGGCCTGGTACGGTTCGGGGGGGGGGGCGCTCTCTCGTCCCCACTCTTTTCCTGCGGCCTGCCATGTTGCGTGCCCGGATAAGGGTCTGGTATGGATTTTTAAGGGGACCCTCACGCCATTTTTTTTTACATTTTGACGTGGGGCTCCCCTTAAAATCCATACCAGACCTGAAGGGTCTGGTATGGATTTTGAGGGGGACCCACCACAACATTTTTTTTTTAAATTTTTGTGCAGGGTTCCCCTTAATATCCATAGCAGACCTGAAGGGCCTGGTATGGAATTTGGGGGGACCCCCACGCATTTTTATTTTTAATTTTGGTTCGGGGTTTCCCTTAATTTTCATACCAGACCCAAAGGGCCTGGTAATGCACCGTGGGGGAATCCCAGGCCGTTTTTTTCAATGACTTTTATCAGTATTGCAGAGACCCAACAATTCATTATAGCTGCCGGCGCTACCGCTAGTACTTTTAAATTACTTTCTTTTCCGTTAGAAATGTCATTTTGCTCTCGGACAGTTGTAAACATGGGAAATATGTGTCACTTTACAGGCATACTATAGACACCCCCCAGGTATGGAATTTAAAGGAATATTTCACTTTTATTGTTTCACTTTAAGCATTAATAAAATCACTGCTCCTGAAAAAACTGACATTTTTATAACTTTTTTTTGGATTGATACATGTCCTCAAACACTTTTTATGACAATAGCTTGCATATTAACCTTTAAAATTAGCACTTTTGATTTCTCCCATAGATTTTTAAATGGTGTTCTGCGACTTTTGAATTTGCCGCGAACACCCCAAATTGTTCACTATTCGGCGAACACACACATAACTTTCTAAAAAAATGTCTGAACTTATTTGTTTTGGTTTCTTTGTATGCATGGGTTGTTACCAACATGTGGTGAAAATTTCATGTCAATAGCACCTTTAGAAATTTATTTTCCTAGAAAAATGGTGACGTGTTCAATACTTATTTTACCCGCTTTATATATAGTGCATTCACATCAGTCTTTCCCTGAAGGAGCTCTAAGGTCCCTAACTCACATTCATACATATACTAGGGCCAATATAGACAGGAGCCAATTAACTTACCAGCATGTCTTTGATAGAAGGAAACAGGAATACCTGAAGGAAACCCACACAGGGACAGGGAGAACATGCAAACTCTAGGCAGGTAGTGTCATGGTTGGGATTTGAACCGGTGAACCTAGGGCTGCTGGTGACGTAATGCACAGCTGTAACCAGCATTGTCCCAAACGTGCATACAGACCATGGAGCATTTTGATATGCAGTCTACTCACCTCTGCTTTCATCTCATAAAATGTCACAATTTTGATAAAAATCTCTTCATATTCCTTAATACTCTCCTTTAGCCTGTGGTGATACTGGACAAGTTCATTCATCTTGCCTGTTTTTTCATTGATTTGTGCTCCTTCTCGAGTAAGAAGTTCTGAGATCTTTACAGCTTGTTCAATTTCATCATTTAGTTTCTGTCAAGATGTGTAAAGATTTTAGGTAAGACAGAGAGATAATTGGGCGTATTCAAAAAGGTGGGGGCAGTATGGAAAGAGCTAGATCAAAACCAACTGATAGGAAACACTCATCCATTCTGTTATTCATGAACATTATATATGTCTATCTATATATGTATGTATAGAGCTTTGTGTTGTATAGTGAGTTTTATACAGTATCATATATTTTAAGGAGCACCACATAATTATTGATAATTGTTTACCTGACCTTGCAGAAATGCATGTAGATGTGATCAACACCCTTCATTTTCACTTTGAGATATTTATAGGAGATCACATTATATATTATATTATATATTTATAATTGATTCCTTTTATAAATAGGTGGGGTGGAAGTTTCAGTGGTTTTCATTAAATAAACCAATGCATATATAATTATGTTATTAGAGTCCAATCAATCTACAGTATATGAATAAGTCCCCCCAAAAAGAATGTACTGTAATCTTCATATCCAATCCACTGCAAGCATCCATCATATTGATATAAATTATATCACCACCTTGAGACAAAAGATGGCTGCTCAGCTCAAATAAAACCATTTTACTATATGGTCAAGAACATATAGTTCTTTAGGGTTCTGGAGTAACTTTAATTTGTCTCATAACAAGGAATAGTCAAACCTCCACAAGTAGGGAGAATGATCCAACATCACCACCACACAGAATGGCCACTCAAAAAGTGTACTTTAATTATAAAGGTCAAAACATGTGTGTTCCCCTTTAACAGACAGGATCAGCTATAGGTGACAGGCTCACTGTTCAGGTTCACTTCTTCTTTAGGACCAACTTAAAAGGTGGACCTTTAATCATAATGGTCAAGACATGTGTGTTCACATTTAACAGCTGGGATTGGCTCTAGGCTGTTCAGTTGAAGGGCTTTTTGTCCTTAATGTGCAACTCAGGCGTAACTCAAAGCCCTATGTACAGCCTGGGCCTAGAATTTAAAAGGCTCCACAAGGATACAATAAATGATCAGTAAATTAACATTAGTACTTACAGGTACCATAAGATGTCTGCACTTGAGCACTGCTATGTTAGCAATGCTTAGGCTAGGCCAGGTTAACTTTATGGTATGCTATCCCTACTGGTGTTCTGTTACTTTCGAGCAGATGTTATTCCTATCAATCAAACATACAATGTTTATCAATTGGATATAATCAGTGTCCTAACCAAGGAAAGTTAGAAAGGGTTTGTTCAAAGAAGTTATATTCATATTTAGACAAATTGTCATCATGCAACTCACCTGAAACTTCGTCTTAATATTATTCAAATTCTCCTGGGCATTTAAGATATTTTGGATATCATTTCCTAAACTCAGTGTAGACAAAGGTTGTAGATCATTTTCCAGTTCTTGTAATCTGCCACCTGCCTATAAAAAAAGTTAATAACCTTTACATTTACATATCAAATGTCTTATATTTTTAGTGTCAAATGATTGTTTCACAGAACCTTCTTGAAACCACCCCACCCTAATTTATATAACAAGCAATATATAATGCTTAAAGCAAATTGGTTGTTCACTTTGCAAGGTTTCCCTTAGCTTAGTGAATGTGGTAAAAATTCACTTTGCAGAGAATGCCCAATTATGTGCAATGGAAATTAAAAAAAAAAAATATATGTTTACCTGCACATAATTGAATGGTGGAAATCAGTAGAGCTTCACCTCACTCAATAAGTTAAAGGGGAAATTCTCTTGCAAACTAGACAGACTATTGTTCTTTAGTAAATCTAGCTCATAGTGTTCAATAAAAATTAATCTTCACAACTGATTTGTTGCTAGGTGTTAACAAACTTTACAAACTGATTTGTTGCTATGTGTTAATATACTTTACGCATAGGTACCTCATGCTACTAATAGTGAAAAATGTGCAAAAGTAGCAGAAGTTTACTTTTCCCTTTAGTTAACTTGCATATGAACGTTCATACATAAAATATAACCTAAATGTATACCAATCGTAGCTGGTCTTTAATTGTTTTCCATGTCTGCTTGGAGGAATTTTCTTGATTGACATGCTGTTGCCACACTGACCACAGATTTGTTATCTCAGTCTTTTCCTTATTCAGATTAGCCATCGTGTCCTCCACAGTCTGCACGTGTTTATCCTTCAAGATTCTGTCCTTGTTCATCTGAAATAAAAATAGTTTTGAAACTATTCATTGACTGAATGATAATAGTGATTTATAATTTTAACTTCCTTTGATCATGCTCTTACATAAAAATTTTTGTCTTACATTGGTAATATTTATCTTAAGAAAAAATGCTTCAAGTGTAAAAGGACTTTACCAAGATGTAAAATCCGTGTCTATTTATGTATGTCTAATGTTTGAACTGTTTCAGACACTAATTAAAGAAACGTATACTGTAAAATAATGAGGTTTTTGATGCTGAACTTTTCTGAAAATACAAGCTGCCTGGTTGTCTTGCTTAACTACTTCAATACAGGCACTTCCCCCCCCTTCCTGCTAAGGCCATTTTTCAGCTTTCAGCGTTGTCACACTTTGAATAACAATTGCGTGGTCATGCTACACTGTACCCAAACAAATTTTTAATAATTTTCTTCACACAAATAGAGCTTTCTTTTGGTGGTATTTAGTCCCTGTTGGGTTTTTTATTTTTTACTAAAAATAAATAAAAAATACTGCAAATTTTGAAAAAAAAATTTTTTTTTCTTAGTTTCTGTCAGTAAATTCTGTAAATAAGTATTCTTTCTCTTTCACTGATGTGCGCTGATGAGGTTGCACTGATGGGCGCTGATAGGCTGCACTGATGAGGTGGCATTTATGGGCACTGATGAAGCGGCACATATGGGCACTGATTGGGTGGCACTGATGAGGAGGCACTAATATGCCGCACTGATGGGCACTGATAGGTGGCATTGATATGTGGCACTGATGAGCACTGATAGGCGGCACTGATGGACACTGATAGGTGGCACTGGTTGGGCACTGATAGGCTGCATGGTTGCGCAGCAGAGATGGGCACTGATGGGCTGCACTGATAGGCACTGATTGGTGGCACTGATGGGCAACGATGGGCAGCACTGATGAACAGGCCCTGATGGGCAATAAAAGGCAGCACTGACTGGCATCACTAATGGGAACTGATTGGTGTCACTGATGAGTACTGATTGGTGTCACTGATGGGCGCTGCTGGGGCTTTACTGTAATCAGGGCACTGATCATCAGTGCCCTGATTACCTGCCCTGGTGTCCCATGCGAGGAGATGCTCGCTGATCAGCCATGTGACTGGCTGTGATTGGACACAGCCGATCACATGGTTAAAGAGCGTGTCTTTAGCTCTTTACAGAGAACATGGTCGTGCCGCGTCCTAGGAACATGGTGCGGCCGCATGCCTCTGCAGGTGCACGAGAGTGGTCGTTCTGGGGAGCTGTCATTTGACGTTCTCCCAAAATGAGAGCTGCACCGCTCCTCTGTCATTTAACGGAGGGCGGGCGGCAAGTGGTTAAAGTGTTACTAAACCCACAACAGTAAAATCATTTGTATATGCAGTAAAGCATGCCTGTTTTAATCACTGTGGGACCTAAGGGGTTAATCCTGTGCATTTTGTAAAAGGGCTGTTTGATCCTCTCTTCTCTGATCCTCCCCTTCTTGACAGTCCCCAATCAATCTGACAATAGTACAGAGCCTTGGAGGCAACCTGCACATGCTCAGTTTGGAGAGATTTATTTTTCTTGGGAAGGTGCATGTGATCAGCACATGGCCAATCAGCACTGTCTAGCCAGAGGGCCAGGGGTCCTGCAGCCTCATAGGACAGTCAGAGTAGAATGAAAACTCCTCCTACAAGCCTTTACCAGACACTGATAGAATTCATAAGACTGTTATATACTGCTGATGAGAAAGGTATTTAGCAGTTTATATTTACTAAAATAATTGGAATTTCATGTTTTGTGTACTGTGGGAGACCAGATATAGTGAATGCAGGGTCCTGGGTTTAATAACACTTTAACTTCTGACATCCATTATTTTTTGGTCACTGGCTCCCAATATGTATGTAGCCAGTGAAGTAAAAACTACTAATTTGCATGCTTTTTTGGGTCAGTAACTCAGAAAGATATGGAGATATAGACTGCCAAGGAGGTAGTATTTTCAGAATAGGGTCAGCAATGGCAAAGCCCATTTTTCTCAGTCCCGAGGAGTTTAAGCACATCCACATTTTGCTCCTGTGCATTCAGTGACATTTAGGGGTTGATTTATGAAGCATCTGTGAGGCCTTACCGTGGCCATACTGCTGCTTTAAACAAATGAGCATTTCATAAATGTGCTTATCACCATACTGGCTTCATGACTCTGCTGCACTGTAGTGCTATTAAAGGGCAAAGAGACAAAAAAAAATCTGATCTAGGAAAATTGTTGTGGTACTGGCTGTTCTCCAATCACTTGGTGCATTATGCAAGCTCAATACTACAACCTACAACTAGAAATGGGCCAGAAACTTCAAGTGCTTTATTGAGTAATGCTGTGTAGTATAATAGAGAGTGCACAGCAGTATATGCTCTGTATATGGCCCCTTAGTCATCTTTGCTAAGATCAGAGTTCACCAGGGCAATGCAATGCACAAGAGCAACATTCAGAAATTCACAAGTTACTGGGTGCATAGGCATCAATTGATATAATGGGTGCAGCATGATGACCCCATTATGCTCCATCGTCATATCATCCCTTTTTCAAGGATGTGCTCTTGCTTTACAATATACTAAATATGTGCTACAATAGGCGTTTATAATATAAAGCAGGGATATGCAATTAGCTGACCTCCAGCTGTTGCAGAACTACAAGTCCCATGAGACATAGCAAGACTCTGACAGCCACAAGCATGACACCCAGAGGCAGAGGCATGATGGAACTTGTAGTTTTGCAACAGCTGGAGGTCCGCTAATTGCATATCCCTGATATAAAGTATCCTGTATATGCCTTACTTTGCTTCATCAACAGCATAACAAGTTATAGGGATCAATTGAACTTTACAGACTTTTAAGCAAGTTTATATCTACTTTTATGTTAATATATAGTCAATCTCACCATTTTTATGATATTCAGACAGTTTTGTCCCATGTCTTGGACTGAAAAAAGCTCATTAAGCACACTCTGTATCTGTGATTCAGCTGTTTCCAGCATGGTCGCTGCCTCTACTTCTGGATTAGGTGTGCAAAATGTCTTTAGATTCTGGATGTTCGATTCCAACTTTAAGTAAATACAAAATAGCATGTTATTGGCAATATAATCAACAAAATTAGACTTTGGCCAATAACACCAAGATAACCTAAATTCAAATGCCACAGTTAAAGTAGAAGTAAACCCATCCATAAATGAGTTTAATTTCCGGCACGTGCCTAAAATGTAACACTCCCATTGGATTGTGCTCTCAACCAAACTGTCAAACCATCCAATGGCTGGTGTCATAACTGATCACATGTGCAGCATCATGGCAATTGTAGATTAAACAGAAGCAAAGATGGCAGCTTCCTTAGCTGAAAACGATAGGGGTTTACTTACACTTTAAAGCATCAACTAGTGAGTCTGCATCCATCCCAAAAACTCTTACTAAATTTATTTTGAATGTATGCCAATTTTTTAAATCTGGGCACCTCTGGGTACATAGATTGAAATGTTGAGGGGCTGGTAAGATACCATGATGACCGTTTTGGATCAAATCTAAGATTAATAAAATCTTTTAACTGAACAAAAAGGAATGAGTCTAATAATTATGATTACAAAATAAATAATGGATGGATTGGAAAAGCAGATACATTATACAATGTTCCAAAACTATATATTGCATAGAATGTATTATTTATTTATAGGAATGATAACCCCAGGCACTTAGCATTCGACCCGGGGCACATGCCCTGGGTGCCAGTGTCTTGCAACGCCACTGGCAGACTGGAAGACCTAAACTTAGAGAAAGGAATGGTAAAGCATATCACATTAGTGTTTAGAACTACTTAAGCTGGAAGCACTTTCTGAAAAAGTAATGAACACATATGACCATCTTCAATGATACAAAAAAACAAGGATTTTAATATGTTAAACAACAACATTGATAAGATGGTTTGCATGAAGTTATGATTTTATGTATGTGTATCTTAAAGCACTATACATTTTCTGTAAAGCTTTAGATATGTCCCCTTGTTTATTTCAAGTAAGAAATTATGTGACTTTTAGTACAATTCTTTGCACATCGAACCCTTAAAAAACATATTTTACCTGTTTCGAAGACTTCAAAAATGTTACATAGACATTTATAACCTCCAGTTTCTCCTCAATACTCTGATCCAGAGCTTTTAGTTTCTCATCCAAAATCCGAGAGTTGCTGGCAAAAGCTTCACTCCCAGATGGCACCGCCTGTATAAGCTGGGAGGCAGACTCCATATACTGTGATGCTTCCTATTTCAAATCACACACAATGCAATAAAAATGAACAGGCCAGTTTAGATCACAACTTCAGGTGAATATTTAAAATATGCTTTTGGTCTCTTATATACTTACTAAATACAAGCAATCAAAAAACAGATCAGTTACTGTAATTATTTGGAATATATATTTTATTAGGGTTGAAATTACGCTTGTAGTGTCTGCTCTGTAAGATGATGAGAGGTAAAGAGAAATACTTTTGTGGTCTTGTAGGTGATATCAGGATGAGGTATTATCAGTGTGGCGGAGGGAAGTAACACAGAGGGTTAATTTACTAAAGCTAAATCGACTGTGCATTTTGTAAACTGCAATTGCACTCTGCAAGTGCAGTTGCTCCAGAATTTAGTAAAGGAGGTAAAGCTCCACTTTGCAAAGAATACCCAACCACGTGCCAGGTAAATTTGAAAAAAAAACATAATTTTTGCTTGAAAATGATTGTATAATGTAAGTCAGCAGATCTTCTGCTCAATTACTAAGCTCTGGAGCAACTGCACTTGCAGAGTGCAACTACACTTTGCAAAGTGCACAGTCTATTTGCCTTTAGTAAACCAACCCCAGCGTCTGTATACCTGCAGGGTCTAAAAAGTGTTGTTACCAGCCTTATGATGCAATGGGGTTGACTAAAATCTGGTGCAACTCTGCATAGAAACCAATCAGCTTCAAGGTTTTTTTGTCAAAGCTTAACCTCCCTGGGGGTATGATTATGTCGGATTTTAGGTGCTGAAAGCAGTAAAATTATTTTGCATGGAAATTTGGCGTTTTATATTGTAGGCCTGAAATTCTTAACAATAACACACTTAAATCTGTCCAAGCAAGAGTCTAGTAGACATCCCGGGTATGATGAGGTTTGAAACACAAAATTACAAATTATAATATAATAAATAAATATAAAGAATTAAAAAAAATTATAATACAATAATAATAAAATAAATTTCCCCACGATTCACTATCGCTCAATTCTGCAAGTGTTCTAATTTACTATCGCTGTTTTCTAGCTGGTCTAAAGCCACTTTTGAGGTAAAGGGACACTTTTTAGTTGCTATCTACAATCTCAAGTTTCCAGGCAGAAAGAACAGTATATATAATATAAAAGTGCATGCAGGGCATTGGACAAAGCATTGGGGACAAAAGGGATGTGAAATGATTTCATACAGTACTGTAATCTGTAAGATTACAGTACTGTATGTGTTATGATTTTTACATTTTTGAATTTGCCGCCAGGCTCCGCCCCCGTGCTTCGCGACGCTCGCAGGGAACGGAGCCTGGCATGGAGAGGCTTTGGCTTTAGGAGGAGGACAGAGCCCACGGACACTGTGGGGGGACATCGCAGGATCCTGGGGACAAGGTAAGTATACCGCACCAGGATCCTGTAATGCAATCCCGAGTGTGGCTCGGGGTTACCGCTAATGGTGCTGAAATTTAACCCCGAGCCACACTCGGGAATACCGCCAGGGAGGCTACTTGGACAAGCTGAAATTAGAAGCTGATTGGCTACCATGCACAGTTGCACTAGGTTTTGCACTTTCCAGTTTTAGTAAATCAACCCCAATATGTAGCCTTAAAGCACGGCAGGGTTTAGTAAATCATAAGGCTACTTTCACACTGAGGCGCTTTACAGGCGCTACAGTGCTAAAAATAGCGCCTGCATAGTGCCTGTAAAAAGCCTCTCTTGTGTCTCCAGTGTGAAAGCCTGAGGGCTTTCACACTGGATCGGTGCACTAGCGGGACGGTAAAAAAAGTCCTGCAAGCCGCATCTTTGCAGCGCTGTTAAAGCGTTGTATACACCACTCCTAAAGCGCCCCTGCCCATTGAAAACAATGGGGCAGCGCCACTAAACCGCCGGCAAAGCGCCGCCGCAGCGGCGCTATGCCGGCGGTTTTAATCCTTTTTAGGCCACTAGCGGGGGTTAAAACCACCCCGCTAGCTGCCGAATAGCGCCGCTAAAACGACAGTAAAGCGACTCTAAAAATAGCCGACGCCTGCCCCAGTGTGAAAGTAGCTTAAGAGTACATGCATTACCTTACAAATGTTATGGCAAAGTGACCCATTACAACAGTCAAACCTGTAAGTCACTGCTTATACATCAGTTGATGTGTCTAGTCACATGTAAAAAAAATAACAACCATTCTTCTTAAGCAGGTTTACAGCTACAGTATGCAATGAGAATGACCAAAAGTGTTTTCTACATCCTCCATAATGTTAATGTCACAGCTGTTGTCCAAAGCAGATTCACCTGTAGAAGAAAGGCCTTGGCAGTATTTTTGCATTTGTGTACCCCACCCCTTCTCTAGTGACCGTTTTCAGCCTGTGCCAAGTGGCTGGCTTATCATCAACAGAAATTTAAGCGTATGTATAGTGTGTTTCCAGCATGTGTTTAGAGCTTTTTCTGTGTTTGCAATCGTGATTTTTGATGTGACGTTTCACATTTGTACATACTTAATCTTCCATAATTTTGTTACAGTCTTGAAGCAGATATATACTGTATATATTTTTTTTCCTCCAAAGGTCTTCTGGCTGTCTCAGTGACATTGCTGGTCCTCTCCCTTCTGGCAGTGAGCAGTTCTCACTATTGCACTAAATGTCCCTTATGTAATAATATGTGAGTGACATTCAGTGTGGTGCTACTCTAAGCCCACAGTCCAGACTTCCATGATAGCCTGGGCACAGTGGAAATGGGGTGCATGACGTGAATAAATGGTGAGAGCTTTCTGTGGGTGACATTGCTACAATTAAGGTGAGTATTGTAACAAAAGCTACTGTTTTGCTGTTGTTGGGCTACAGTTTGTACTTTTTTCTACAAAACTAGAGTTCCACTCTAAATATAAAGATTTGTGGATTAATAACTAGGGGGAGTCTGTTTTTTTTCTCAGCCTCTTTCAACCTCTGTTGAGATAAGATACAGGGCATACATGGAGTGCATTGTTTTAAAAAAAAGGTTGGCTGACTAATAGATCTACATTTTGTGAAGACATAGTAAAGGTCAACTGTTGTGTAGATCTGCAGAATGAGAAGCAAATCCTCAGTATGTTCTGAGCAGGCAAAATGGCCCTATGTACATACAGTATATAATTAGTAGCTACACATAGTAACAAATACTTTTTGGTATACTGTATATTTAAAAAGCATTGAAAAGTTTATACATTCCCTTTAATGCGGTAGTAAAATGATATCACGTTTGGCATACTATACGATGAGTGGGAAATATAGATGTAGTTAGCAAGTGATGAATCACCTTGGTTTGTCTAGCCAATTCACCAAGTTTGTTCTGTACTTCCTCACATTCATTGATGCTCCAGCCAGGATCACTGTGTCTTTCCAGATCAGAGTCTATATTCTGGATCCATAATGATGTCTGTGATATAAGAAGGTACATTTTTTTGGACATGAGCATAAACACCAGAATGTATCCATTTATTCTTCTTCTATGGCTAATCAAGGAGCAACAGTATGTAAAATCAATAACATGGTAGAGCTATCAAAGAAACATAACAACTGTTCCAAAGTCAGATGGACCATTCAAAGGATCTTTTACAGCCTAACTCCAAACATTTTTCATTTATATTTATTTATATATTTTTGTGGGGAAGAGTAAGGCCTCATTCACATGGGGTGATTACATCCATGCCCTGTGCAGGGCTGTTTTTTACTGGCACGGAGATGCACAGATGTTGTGTGCATCCCTATATTGGCTGTCCCATAGCTTATCTTCTGGAATGCAGCTGTTGCATGGGCACAGCTGTTGCTTCGAATGTGACATCTGTGCAGGTGGGGGGGGGGGGGGGGTGGCCCCAAACACACCCAGGTTGAGTTCAGGGACACGCACCCACATGGATGTCCTATTGGAAGAGTCTGTATCTGTACAGCTACTGAGTCTCAGAAGACATATTTGAAACTGCCCCATGTATCCATGGCCTTATACTTTGTCAGGTTTTTATTTCTGTCTGTGACCCCTACTGGAGAGATTTCTCTTCACCTACTGTACCTTCTGATGTCTGTACAATAAATAGAAGGTGTGGTTGTCGCCAGGAAAGGGAAGCACACAGCAATTAATGTTCTTTAACAAAAGAACATACATTCCACATTATTATCTATGCTACCAAAAATTAGTGTTTGCTGTAAGTTGCCTTCAGCATTGCTCCTGTTTCTTCTTGCTGGAGGCTGACATTTTTTTTTTAAGCCAAAATCAGTCGCTTTTTTATTGAAATTCTCTCCCTCTCCTTGGTCTCAAAAACTATATGTCACTTTTTGCAATTCAAATGTGTGTATTTCCAGCCCCGATTGTATGTCTAGGCTCAGCTACAGAGGAAGGCTGATAGAAGCTTTAAAGTGCTGATGTTTACAGGCTGTTGCTGCCTAGGGAGAAATGAGAGAATATCAGGGAAATAAGATAAGACACTACCCTTGTACATTTAACTCTTTTGTGTCTCCCTGGCAGCAGAGCTTGTCCTGTCATATCCCCTGCTTTTCATTTCTCCCTCCCTAATCTGTGTTCCCTGTGCCATTCCTGGTGCTCCCCCCCCCCCCCAGCAGTAAATCTTTAAGCTGCCTTTATTCAGAGACCCTGTCATGTGCAAGTTAAAACTGTGCACCAGGCAGCCATGCAGTTGACCCTGGCACTCCACATAGAACTCAGTTATAATTCATAATTCATCCAGTTCTGTGCAATAAATGGATCTACTGTAATGGGTAGTAGGCTTGCTGGAAAGACCCAACATACATGTGTATTTAATGGTACAAAACACAGTCCATGTGTGAGCTCACTAGAAAAGTCATGTAATGTTAGGTCAGCTATGAATAAGCGCAGAATAAGTGTGAAATGCGTTAGTGTTGTATGCTGTTTTCCCTTACTGTACTTTTACTGGTGTGATTTTATTGAAGATTCTACAATAATAGTGATTTTAGATGTGCGACTGACCAAAATTGTTTCCTTTTTCCTGTGAAGACTGCTATAAGCTGGATCAGTGTACCAACCTGGAACGGTGCTTGTTTTTTTGTGCTCATGTATTGTTAGGTCAAGCTACCTTTTCATTATGAGCTGCATTATTACTTGAGCAGTGAATACTGCTGTTTAGAAATTCCATTCACTGATGCATGACTAATGAGTGATGTTACATTGTGTGTGATGGCTATTTTTTGTCTAAAGCATCAAGAACCAGAATGCTTTCCACGGCTTATATAATTTCCTTCTAAAGACCTCAAAAATATGGAGCATGCCAACTTTTTTTTTTAATATTGCATCCTCAAGAACAAAGAAACTGGCAAAAAAAAGCTTTGTTCACTTTTCCACAGTCCCCAATATTAGGTGACCCCGGGCCAAAATATTATGTATTTTACCTTTATAAGCTGATCCTGTAATGACGCCATTATCTCCTGTTGCTTGAGAGAATTTTCCATAGATGTTGGGCTCTGGCAGGTTAGCTGATCTACTCTTTTCTGAAGGTATCCAATCATTTCCTGAATTCCATTCATCCCTGGGCTAAATATGAACCAACAGCTGTTAGCGCCTTCATTGCTTTGGGAAATAGCCACGATGATAAACAGGAGATTGGAATAACATGTCTGCTTTACTCTGAAGAGGCAAGTCTAGGAACTACAGTCACAATAATCAGATAACATGCTGAATCCTTTAAGATGGCTAAACTATTGAAGTTTTTATTCCTGGAGAAAAGAAAATGAGCATGGAAGGAGAATTGTTGCCTATATTGAACTACCAGAATTCTCACAGGCACTAATTCCTCCTTTGGTTTTCTCCAGTTTTGTTTGATCAGTCATCTTGTGTTTAATTCTTTATTTTAGGATTTAAAATATTAAATAAAAACATAGTTCAAAGATCAAAGCATTGGTTAATTCTGCCTTAATATTTTATAGTGGTAATAATTATTTTAATATGTACAAAAAAAAGTCAAATGGAGAATGAGAAATAGATTTGAACTATTACAGAGTTAAATGAAGGCCTTTGGTTTAAAACTGAACCATGGACACAAAAACTTTCATTTAAATATAATCCTTAAAAGCCATAAAGGATATAAATCCACTTTGTGTGCACAAAATGTCTTTGCAAATCCAGATATTGCCTTGTAAAAATAGCAGTGACATCATTGCTGTGCTGTACATAGTCTGTACAAAAAGCAGAGCTGTGGGAGGGGCCCAGTAGGCCCTCCATCTACAGGCGGTCTGCAGAAATCTACAGGAGGGGCAGAGACAAGACCAATCACCTGCACACGGAGAGAGAGCAGTAGTGACCGGTCTTTGTTACAGGAAGCTAATGCGCCAGTCAACGTTTTACACTGCATTGCTGCACAGATATTGAAGAAATACACAAAGTACACCACAATTTAAGTAAGAATACACATGGCTTTTGTATTTTAAAAAATAATTGCTTTTCCAGGAGTTCAGGACAAAAAATAAGTGTTAACAACAGAAACTTCTATTACCTAGCAAGCAACAATAAGTATGCGCATTTGCATTTGTAGTAACCTCCCTGGCGGTTTTCCCGAGTGTGGCTCAGGGTTAAATTTCAGTACCATTAGCGGTAACCCCGAGCCACACTCGGGATTGCATTGCAGGATCCTGGTGCAGTATACTTACCTTGTCCCCAGGATCCTGCGATGTCCCCCTGCTGGGTCCGTGGGCTCCATCCTCTGCCCGAGGCCTCTGTGTGCTGGGCTCCATTCCCTGCGAGCGCCGTGATGCACGGGGCGGAGCCTGGTGGCAAATATCAAAAAATTTAAAAATCATAATACGTACAGTACAGTATAATCTTACAGATTGCATTACTGTATGAAATTATTTCACATTCCTTTTGTCCCCAGTGCTTTGTTCAATGCCCTGCATGCAATTTTATATGATATATACTGTTCTTTCTGCCTGGAAACTGGAGATTGTCCATAACAACCAAAAAGTGTCGCTTTACATCAAAAGTGGTTTTAGACCAGCTAGAAAACAGCGATAGTAAATTAGAACACTTGCAGAATTGAGCGATAGTGAATCGTGGGGAAATTTATTTTATTATTACTATATTATTCTTTTTTATAATTAATTATATTTATTTATTATATTGTAATTTATGATTTTGTGTTCCAAACGAACATAACCCGGATATCTAGTAGACTCTTTTTTGGACAGATTTAAGTGTGTTATTGCTAAGAATTACAGGCCTACAATATAAAACGCCAAATTTCTATGCAAAATAATTGTACCGCTTTGAGACGCAAAAATCTGACATAATCATAATGCCAGGGAGGCTACCAAATAAACAATCTTTACCTTCAACCTCAGATTATAACATTAAACCAGCTTTAGCTCTCTTGCTTAGGTTATATTGCCATGATTTTAACAAGCAGTAAAAAAGCTTGAACTTTTTCTAAAGGCAAAACTTTTTTTCTTTTTTTTTTTAGATAGTGTTAAAACCTGGATGTCATTATATAGATATTATATAGATATGTACAAGTCGTATTCTTTTTAACAATTAATACTTTTTATCTTGATGTACAATAAAATTTATAGTTTCTGGAGTTCTATCTGATGTACCCATAATAGTCCCTTCCCATTGGAAGGTTTTTGTTTGTTTTGTTTATATGTGGTGACATTTGGAGAGGTAAACAGAGCTATCCTACTTGATAAAGGCCTTCATGGCATTTGGTGTTCCTAAATAGTTTTCAGTTTATCAGTAGGAAATACCGGGGAGGGGGCAGGGCTGTTGCTAGTTAACTTCCAGAGAGAACAAAAGTATCTTGCTTAAAAAATAAAAAGCTAGAAAACACAGTGGGGGTTGATTTACTAAAACCGGAGAGTGTAAAATCTGATGCAGCTGCGCATGGTAGCCAACCAGTTTCTAACTTTAGCTTGTTCAATTAAGCTTTGCCAAAAAAAAACCTGGAAGCTTATTGGTTTCTGTATAGAGCTGCACCAGGTTTTGCATGCTCCAGTTTTAGTAAATCAACCCTAGTGCATGTGAGATAAAGTTTACAAAATCTACCAGCTTTGGCTGTGCACCATTGTAAATGGGCACTAAACTAAACATGTGCAATTCGTTTGGTTCCAAACTTGTTTTTTAACAAATTTCTACAAATTTGTTATTTCTAAAACATCCAAATTAAAGAAAGCCCGTTTAACAAATTTTTCAGAATATTCGTAAATTTGAATATTTATAAATTTGTAAATTCATAAATACAAAAATTCATAAATTCCAAAATTTGTAAATTTGTAAATTCGTAAATTCATAAATTTGTAGATTTGTAAATTCATAAATTCGAAATTCGAAAAACCAAAAATTTGAAAGTCTGAAATAATAACTATTACCACTTCCTACCCCGCCCATAGTCAAATGATGTCCGCAGGAGGGATCTCCCATCCTGGGCGGGTGTCATATAACGTCCTGGGCTTCCCAGCCGTCTAGGGGACTCGCGCGCCAGTCGCGTCACTCAGGAGCCGGTGTGCGTGCCCGCGGCCGCGATGTCTGCTGGGCACCTGCGATTGCCGGGAACAGAGCCGGGATGTGGATCTGTGTGAGTAAACACACAGATCCACTTCCTGTCAGGGGAGAGGAGACCGATCGTGTGTTCCCATTACAGAGGAACACTGATCGATCTCCTCCCCTTGTGAGTCCCCCCCTGCAGTTAGAATCACTCCCTAACACATTTAACCCCTTGATCACCCCCTAGTGTTAACCCCTTCCCTGCCAGTGACATTTATACAGTAATCAGTGCATTTTTATAGCACTGATCGCTGTATAAATGTGAATGGTCCCAAAATAGTGTAAAAAGTGTCCGATGTGTCCGCCATAATGTCACAGTCACCATAAAAATCACAGATCGTCGCCATTACTATTAAAAAAATGAATAATAATAAAAATGCCATAAATCTATCCCCTACTTTGTAGACGCTATAACTATTGCGCAAATCAATCAATATACGCTTATTGCAATCTTTTTACCAAAAATATGTAGAAGAATAATAATAAATAATAATAATAAAAATAATAAAAATGCCATAAATCTATCCACTACTTTGTAGACGCTATAACTATTGCGCAAATCAATCAATATACGCTTATTGCAATTTTTTTACCAAAAATATGTAGAAGAATACATATTGGCCTAAACTGAGGAAAAAAAAGTAAAAAATATAGTGCTTTTTTCAAACTTGTCACTCTTCTTTTGTTTATAGTGCAAGAAATAAAAAACGCAGAGGTGATCAAATACCACCAAAAGAAATCTCTATTTGTGGGGAAAAAAATGACACAAATTTAATTTGGGTACAGGGTTGCATGACCGCGCAATTGTCATTCAAAATGCGACAGCGCTGAAAACTGAAAATTGGCCTGGGCAGGAAGGGGGTGAAAATGCCCTGTATTGAAGTGGTTAAATTATAGGTATTGGAATTTTCTTTCAAATTTGACTGTTAGTGAACGTAACAAATACGAACTTATCCAAAGTTATGAATTATCCGAAGTAACGAATGCCGTATCTAAATGACTGGAACGTAACAAATTAATAATAATAAATAACAATAATAAGACGAAAAATCTTTTTATTATCATTTTTTTTATTAATTCGATCCGTTCCATTTGTTTAGATGCGGCATTCGTTATTTTGCATAATTCGTAACTTCAGATAAGTTCGTATGCGTTACGTTCACTGACAGCTAAATTTGAAAGGAAATTCCAACACCTATAATTTAAAAGTTAGTTTATTATTAGTTAGTTAGTTAGTTAGTTAGTTAGTTAGTTAGTTATTATTTAGAATTTTCAGATTTTCGTTCTTTCGAATTTACGAATTTTCGAATTTACGAATTGCGATCATAACGAATGACCAGAAAAACGAAAAGAAAAAAAAGAATGAAACTAAAACGAAAACAAACACATTTTTCAGCAGTGCATATGTCTACTCTAAACAGGGTTTTCCACTAGAAATAAAATGTGGAACTCTGCTTTAGGTCATCCTATGCTGCAGTTAAGATTTTCCCTGTAAATCCCACTCCAATGCTAAATTGACATACACGTGATAAACAGTAAGGCTAGGTTCAGAAACCTAAATAATTAATAAATATTAAAAAAATAAAATGGTGTGTTTTGGTGCTGGCAAAAACATACTGAGCAAATATGGTGGATTTACAGTGAGCACTTAAGGTTTCTTAAGCATTAGTTTTAGTTTAACCACTTCCCGCCCGCCCTATAGCGGATTGACGTTCGGAAAGTGGTTCTGTTATCCTGACTGGGCGTCATATGACGTCCAGCAGGATAATATGCCGCAGCGCGCCCCCGGGGCCGTGCATCACAGCGATCGGTGGAACGGTGTGTCAGCCTGACACACCGCTACACCGATCTTGGTAAAGAGCCTCCGGGGGATCCAATCACGGCTGATCACGCTGTCAATGGGAAGAGCCGTTGATCGGCTCTTCCTCACTCGCGTCTGACAGACGCGAGTAGAGGAGAGCCGATCGACGGCTCTCCTGGCAGGGGGGGTCTGCGCTGATTGTTTATCAGTGCAGCCCCCCCTCAGATCACCACACTGGACCACCAGGGATGCCACTAGGACCACCAGGGAAGGGGCAACGTGGATGGCCAGGTATGTACCCCGTGGCCATCCACATGTGCCCAATCTGTGCCAATCAGTGCCCACAAATGGGCACTGATTGGCACCATTATGTCACTGATCTGCCCAGCAATGCCCAGATCTGCCCAGCAATGTTTTATCAGTGCCACCTGTCATTGCCCATTGGTGCCACCTGTCATTGCCAATCGGTGCCAGCTGTCAGTGCCCATCTGTTCCCATCAGTGCCCACCTATCAGTGCCCATCAGTGCCACACATCAGTGCCACCCATAAGTACCCATCAGTGCCACCCATATGTACCAATCGATGCCACCTACGAGTGCCTATCAGTGCCGCCTATGAGTGCCCATCGGTGCCACCTATGAGTGCTCATCAGTGCCGCATACCAGTGCCACCTATCAGTGCCCATCAGTGCCACCTATCAGTGCCAATCAGTGCCGCCTATCAGTGCCCATCATCAGTGCCCGTTAGTGCCACCTCATCAGTGCCACCTCATCGGTGCCCATCAGTGCAGCCATATCAGTGCCCATCATTGAAGGAGAAAGCGTACTTATTTACAAAAAATTTTAACAGAAACAAAGAAAAACGTGTTTTCTTTCAAAATTTTCGGTCTTTTTTTATTTGTTGCGTAAAAAATAACAACCGCAGTGGTGATCAAATACCACCAAAAGAAAGCTCTATTTGTGAGAACAAAATGATAAAAAATGTGTTTGGGTACAGTGTAGCATGACCGCGCAATTGTCATTCAAATTGTGACAGCACTGAAAGGTGAAAATTGGCCTGGGCGGGAAGGTGTCTAAGTGCCTGGTATTGAAGTGGTTAAAAGATCAGTCTGACCAAAATTGTTATTTTTGTGAATACTGGAGAGTTTAATCCTCCACTGCCTTTTAATATCCCTTGATAATTCCAGAGCAAGATCTCCCTACCTGTGCATGTAGACTCATCTTGCTACAAGGGGAGAGGTGCCTCAATATTGTAAAAAATGAGTAATCAAACAGGGAAAGAGGTATCATAATAGCTGTGACCTGCATGTGGGCCTTGTTTAGAAACCTCACTGCTTTAATCTAGAGAGATAAAAGTCCTTGAGTAATTCAGCCCACCACTTTTGTGGGAATGAGTAGACAATTTGATAAATGAATTACCCTATGCTAAATCATTATGTTTTTCCAGTTTTTGTGAATTACATTTGTTTTAATGATGAAAACTGAAAAAATTGTCAGGTATATATACCGGTAAACATAATAACTTACTTTTGTTAGTGATGATGCTGCTCTCTGTGCCTCTAATTATACAATAAACTATGTCTCTGCCTCATAGAATTAGTATAGGACAGTTATAATCCTGCCTAGTTTAGCAATGTTGTTTGCACATACATTAGTCATACATAGTTTCATTCTTTTTTTGGAAACTTGTTCACATTCCATGGTATAATTAGTCTTGGCCTTTATTATTTCTGTTTTCCATACTTGCAGTTTTCCTTGTCAAGTAGAAAACTCATTTGAGTCAAATATTTATTTTTATGTATTTAAAGAGGTTCCAAGGCCTTAAGATTTTTTATTACCTTACTGCATTCTATGCATTAAGTAATAAAAAACCTTCTGTGTCAGAGGATCCCCCCCAAGCCATCCCTTATACTTGCCCAATCTCAATCCAGCATTGTGCATGAGAGCAGCGGCTCTCTCCGCTGTTTCCCTCCTTGCTGGGCAGATTGATAGCAGCGGAAGGCATTAGCTACCACTGTTGTCAATCGAATGGGGAGTGGGGCAAAATCACACTATCTGTGTCTATAGATACAGGCTGCAGGGCTCGGGATTGAGCCCACACAAGTACCCAAATGAAAGTGGCTTCCTATGGTGGGCACTCACTAAAGGGGAGGGGACAGGAGCGCCAGCAGTGGACCCCAGAGGAAGAGGATAGGCCTGCTCTATGCAAAACCATTACACAGAGCAGGTAATCATGACATCTTTGTTATTTAAATAAAAAAGTTAAATAAAGCTTTACAATCACTTTAAGGATATCTACTGCATAGTGTATATACATCCAAATTTTGTGTGTTGAGGGGTGATATGTTTTAATTTTTTTTGACAGTATGTCTCCTTTTTCATATCGCTGAGTAAGTTCCATATATGTGTAACATATGTGTGACATATATTCAAAGACCTTCTCACCATTTCACAGGTTTCTGCAATATACGTTGCACGTGACAGCTGCCCACCGGTTGGCAGTCTGCCTTTTTGCCTTGTGCCCGCCCCCAGGCTATACTTTTTGGATGTTCTGCGATCCACCACAGTTACAGTATGTGAGCATTTCATATATAATTTTATGATGTGTATGTAATATCATATGTATTCTAGATTGTGATATGTGTAAATATATATCTTGACTTATGCCTAGTACACACGCTCAAACTTCTCTTGCATACACACGGTCACACAATTGTTGGCCAACAATTACGAACACAGTGACGTACTAGACATACTAGGTGGTTTTTCAGCTCTTTAGCGCGACCCTTTGGGCTCCTTCTGCTAATTTTGTTTTAGTAGAAGTTTGGTGAGTGTTGATTTGCGCTTTTCTTTTTGCGTTTTTCATTTAGCGCTTTTCATTTTGTGCTTTTCAGTTTGCGCTATTCATTTCGTGCTTTTTAGTTCGTTTCTGAACGATCGTTCATCAACCTGACATGTTGCGGAATCGGGGAAGATAATGTGTTATTTATTATTGGCCTTGGAGTTATTGCTTTGACATAATTTTTTGGGTTGAATAATGGTTTGATTTGGTATATTTTCTATATTTTTGGATGCATAGAATGCTCTTTTTGGTTAAGTTCTATTGGCAAATAGCATGTCTATTTTTTTTGCTTTCTTTTTTTAATGCACAATAAAAATATTGTTGAGAATAATACATGGACTATGTGTTTTACTTCAAATAACAGTTTTGGTAGTAGGCAGTTACATTTGAAAAAATACATAGTTGTATCTTTGATCTTCAAAACTACGGGATAATGGTGTTGTGGTAACTTGCCCAAATAAAAAAAAAGAAAAAAAGCATTACATTATTATTGATATCACTAGAAAAAAAATCCTTTGAAAATTCGTTTGCAATAACTCCTCAGTATCACCATCAAAGCAGCTTCATTATTATCCCATTAAAGAAGAGAATTGTGTGCTGCATTTGGAGATTTCATAATTTGCCACGACGGGAATGTTAATTCTCCATTACGAATGCTAGTTTACAAGACCGACCGCTTCTGCTTCCGAGCATGCGTCTTTGTACTTTGGACTTTTGTCCGACGGACTTGTGTACACATGCTCGGACAATCCGACAACACACATTTGTCCGCGGAAACTTTGAGAACCTGCTAGCCAACATTTGTTGGCAGAAAGTCTGACAACAATTGTCCGATAGAGCATACACACGGTCGGACTTACCGCCAACAGCCTGACATCGAACATTTCCCATTGGAAAGTCTGATCGTGTGTACGGGGCTTTACTCCTTTCTTCTCTTTCTAAATAAGGTATTTAGCGTTGCTCTACCTTGCCATATTGGGTCCTGAAGAAGTTGTGTAATTGACGAAAAATAGACCTGGCATACCTGGTACCAGAAGCACACATTTTCTACATTGCTGCTATGTTATTCTAAACGTACCCAATAGTCTTCCGGCACCTTAGTAGAGTTATTTGCAACATTATTCTGTGGACTGTTTTTAAAGGCTTATATGTCTTTGTTTTTAGAACATTTGTTTTCAAATATGTACAAATAAAGATACAATTTTTTTTTATACATTTTGTTAAGTCTCCCATGTTATAGCCTATAAAGTCGGATGCTTTAGACAGGACCTGGTGTTACCGGCCCTGCACTTTCTCTCATATTTTCGGATTCGGATGTGGCTTGCTGACCAAAATTAGCTTTCTATGTTTTCATTTGTATTGTTTGGTATATTGCCCTGCCTATGTGCACCTTTTTACTTGTTGCTTGTTTCAAATGGATCAGAGTCATTGTTATTGTTTCTTCTTTGGAGTTGGTGCAGATACACACTGAAAGTCTGCAGCTGCCTAGCAAAAATAGGATGGTGTAGCTGCCTAGAAAAAGTGATGTCTGGGCTTCTGTTGTGTTGCTGTACCTTAATCTCCCAGGGAAATTTGGTGTTTTATATTGTAAGCTTGTAATTCTTAGGAATAACTCACTTAAATCTGTCCAAACAAGAGTCTAGTAGACATCCCGGGTACGATAAAGTTTGAAACACAAAATCATAAATTATAATATAATAAATAACTATAAATAATTCTAAAAAAAAAATAATACATTTTATTAAATAATGTAATCAAAAACACTGAAATTTGTCCAAAAAAGGATGCAATATTACTAGTCACTGTAATACTAGACACTGCATATTGGTTTAGTAAAAATCCCGGGTATGAAAAATTTTGAAACATGGGACTGCACAAAGTCTTTGACACAGTTGACCATCTGCTGCTCCTCCGCAAATTACACTCCCTTGGCCTCCGTGATTCTGCATTATCCTGGTTCTCCTCCTACCTATCTCAGCGCACTTTCAGCGTCACTTACAACTCCATCTCCTCCGCTCCCCTTCCTCTTTCTGTTGGGGTACCCCAAGGCTCCGTCCTTGGGCCTCTCCTTTTCTCACTCTATACCTCTTCCCTGGGCCAGTTGATCACCTCCCATGGCTTCCAATACCACCTCTATGCCGATGACACACAGATCTATCTCTCCACTCCTCAACTCACCCCCACTATCTCCTCACGGATCTCAAACTTGCTGAATGACATATCGGTATGGATGTCACACCACTTCCTCAAACCTAATCTTTCTAAAACTGAGCTTGTTATATTTCCTCCTTCACGGTCCCCCTCCTGTGACTTCACCATTAATATCAACAACACAACCATTGGTCCCTCCACACATGCCAGAGTCCTGGGTGTAATCCTTGACTCTGACCTCTCCTTCAGCCCCCATATCCAATCACTGGCTAAATCCTGCCGCCTTAACCTCAACAACATCTCCAGAATTCGACCCTTCCTGACTAATGACACCACAAAGCAACTTATTCACTCCTTGATTATTTCCCGCCTCGACTACTGCAACTCTCTCCTTAATGGCCTACCCTTAAGCAGGCTTTTCCCCCTTCAGTCTATTATGAATGCTGCTGCTAGACTAATACACCTCACTAATCGATCCGTGACTGCTGCTCCTCTGCCAATCCCTTCACTGGCTTCCCCTACCCCACCGTGTAAAATTCAAAATGCTAACCATAACATACAAGGCCATTCACAACATCGCCCCCATCTACATCACCAACCTCATCTGCAGATATCGCCCAAATCACCCCCTCCGCTCCTCCCAGGACCTCCTGCTCTCTAGCTCTCTTGTTACCTCCTCCCATGCTCACCTTCAGGACTTCTCCAGAGCCTCTCCCATCCTCTGGAATTCCCTGCCCCAGTATGTCCGATCAGCCCCTACCCTGTCCACCTTTAGGAGATCCTTGAAAACTCATTTATTCAGGGAAGCCTATCCCACACCCACATAACTGTCCCTGAGCCACCCCCATCAAATCATTCTTTGCAGCTATTACCTTTTGTACCACTACCCCCTCCCTTTAGAATGTAAGCTCTACGAGCAGGGCCCTCCTGTACCTTTTGTATTGAACTGTACTGTAATTGTGTTGTCCCCCTTATACATTGTAAAGCGCTGAGTAAACTGTTGGCGCTATATAAATCTCGTATAATAATAATAATAATAATAATAATAATAAAGTCTGAATCAGGACAATGGAAAGCGGTCCTCTACGTCAATAGTGGTTTTAGACCAGCTAGAAAACAGAGATAGTGAATTAGTAATTTGTGGGGAAATTCGTCATCAGACACTGAAAGTGATGACAGCTACAATTCTGCGACTGAGCTCAGTGCTGCGTGGTCCGTAACGCAGTCTATAGAGCAACAAGTTCGCACATCACTGAGCTCAGTCGCAGAATTGCCGCTGTCATCACTTTCAGTGTTTGATGGGGAATTTCCCCACGAACCACTATCGCTCAAATCTGCAAGTGATTCTAATTCACTATAGCTGTTTTCTAGCTGTTCTAAAATTGCTTTTGACGTAGAGGGACGCATTTTGGTTGCCATGGACATTTATAAGCTTCCAGGCAGAAAGAACAGTATATATAATATAAAAGTGCAGGCAGGGCACTGAAAAAAGCACTAGGGACAAAACTTAGGTGAAATGATTTGATACAGTAATATAATCTACAATGTATTGTGTGTGTAATGTTTTTTATACTTTTTTAATTTTCTCCCAGGCTCCGCCCCGTGCGTTGCACGCTCACAGGGAACCGAGCCCGGAAAATTGATGCATTAGAAGGAGGATCCGGTGGAGGGCACAGTGATAGGTTATCGCAGGATCCTGGGGACAAGGTAAGTAACTGTACCTGGATACTGCGATGCAACCCCGAGTGTTGCTTGGGGTTACAGCTATTGATACTGAAAATTAACCCTGAGACACACTCGGGATTACCGCTAGGGAGGTTAAGGGAGGAAAAGACTGCCTCTTAGTGAGCCTGCTCTCTGTTTGCGAACTCAGATAGTTTTGAAATACCACTTTTTAGCGGTGCTTTGACGTGGCAGGGTAGCTTCACATGTATTTGCAAATATATGCAATAAAAATCTGTTTTTGACCTGAGTAGTTGAAACTATTTTGTTTGGGATCTTTTTTTTTTTTGCTGGCTAGCCTGAAAGTGTGCTGGGGAACTTTCGTATTATTAACCATCAAGGACTTAAGACTCTCAGGAATTTAAAATGAGGGAAAATCCTAAATTTGAATTGTCACCAGAATAGATATAGGGAGGAAACAGCTAATGTATTTCCTTCACGAGATATGGTTCTCCTACACAGCAGCAGCTCTATCCAGCCCCTCTTTCCCTGCCCATTCACAGAAAGCTTAAGATTTTGTTAATGGGTTCACAGAAAGCAAAACCTTCTGTGATTGGGCAAGAGGGTGAGCAGGACAGCTGCTGTGTAGCACATACCTGTAGCTGGAGTGTCAGAGCACCAAAAGAGTAGCAATAGCTATACTCAGCAGCTATACTCAGTGCAGTGCTCAGCGAAACAGTAAATGAGTAAGGGAGGTGGAATATATTTCTGTGCACTCCATGTGTGCCAGAAGATTTTAAACATGTATTTTTTTCTTGGAGTTCTTTTTTAAGGACCAGCAATTTAATATCCTTAGTGGACCAAAGCATTTTTCTCAGAGATGACAGATGTGTATCAAATTATTCTTTATTTTTGGAATTTGTTTCCATATTATATAAAAAAAATACATTTAGGGGCAGATATATAAAAAAATCAACATACCAGTATTTTTTTCCTAAGCTGCCTTTACATAATTGACACAAGCCCAGATATTCACCCCAAAAATATAATCATCAAAAATATCACATACTTTTTTTTTTTTTGGAAGCATTGTGTTAAAGACCACTTTTTTATTTTGGGAAGATTTTACCATAGTGGTGAGGTAATACATGCATAAAAGCAATCATTAGTGTAGCAATATGGTGAGAATGCATCAACTTAAAGCAACTCAGAATCTGTGATCTGCAAATTTGGGACCAGAAAAATATATATGATACTACCAAGCTTGTGTTGAATGATTACCTGTTTACCGCTGATGCAATAAGCACAAATTTCAAACAATGTTTGTCGGGACCTGGGAAGGGGACTTGCCATTGATGGGGTGGCTATGTCTTTATTGATTTTCATTTTATTTGTTTTTACTTTTTTTAATCTTACCACACTTGAAGAACACAGGCTACAATTGCTTTCTATGTGTCATATTCACCCTGCAATGCACCCCAGAAGTATGGTGCAGTGAGCTGCCATAAAATGCAGACATGCTGCATTTTATGGCAGCACACTGCAAAGGATCGCATGTTACTGTACACCAGAGCAATGCACTGTGCTGCTGTACAATGAGTTGCACTTCAAATAAAGTTTGTACAAAAAAAAAAGGGAGCTGAGTGATTCACTAAAGTGCACACCATACCGCCCCCTACTGCTGGGTCACTGCAGCCAGAAAGGACAGCTGCTGAACATTAAACCGCTCAGGGGACCTGATCCAGCCCCCAACCCCCCCCCCCCCCCCTTGTAGCACCTAAGCAACAGACCACTTGTAATTGTATAGTTCAATTCAGTAGATTCTAGAACATTTCATTGCGAGTGTGTTGGGGGAGGGGTGTTTGCTAATTATCTTGCTGTAAAGGTGATTTAGCAAGCTCTGAATTACTAATCCAGAACAAGTATGCTGATGAAGAGTTCAGATTTCACTCCGACTTTACTTGCCGCATACTTGTTCCAGGACATTGACACAGTGGGGTTGATTAACTAAAATTGGAGAGTGCAAAATCTGGTGCAGCTATGCATGGTAGCCAATCAGCTTAATCAATTAAGCTTTGACAAAGAAAAAAAATGGAAGTTGATTGGTTTCTATGCAGAGCATTACTAGGTTTTGCAGTCTGCGGTTTTAGTAAATCAACCCCTGTATATTGATTCCAAAGGCAACTGGTATTTTGGCTTTATTTTTTAAAGGTCAGCAAGAAAAGCATTCATATTTCTCACTGTACATTTCCTTCACACTACAGATTTTGAATTTGCAATGATTTTCTGTAAAATGCTTCATTGAAAACACATACAATCAAGGTCCTGGGGAGATTAGGACACTTGAGGTGGATTTAGTGCATGCAAGTCATGGTTTAATTTTGTTACAGCATTAGTAAGGTATTAACTCATAACTGGCTAAAGCACAGGGTTTTTGTTTTGAATTACTGCTCACTGACCTTTATATGATAAGTTAATTCAATTAATTGTTTCCTAAAACCTAAATCCTAATTAATCCTATAGAAAGGGAAGAGTATCGGCAGCAAATCCATTTTCATTGCTGCTGATGAATTTAACCTAGTGCTAATCACAGCGCTAAATGTTTAATTTTATATTGCTCGACCTGAACAAGTCTTTGCTGAATCCTCATATTATTGCAGTATGCCAGATATGTCTCTCAGCATTCTCCGTGCTCTCAGTTTGACACATTTAAGGGGGCTGAGTATCAAAATATACTTCCAGAAATAGATATGGCAATGCTGGGAAAGATTATCTTGCAACTCACATCCAGTTTAGCAATTCAAGGCTGGAGTCGGTAATCTTAAAGGTGGACCTACGTTGATGATTATCTGGAATGTTTAGTGATTGTGGATATGCACATAGATAGTTATATAACGTGAACAATGCTGTCACTAGGCATTGTGGGGTTGATTTACTAAAACTGGAGAGTGCAAAATCTGGTGCAGCTGTGCATGGTAGGCAATTATCTTCTAACTTCAGCTTGTTTAATTAAGCTTTGACAAAAAAAAAAACCTAGAAGATGATTGGTTTCTATGTAGAGCTGCATCAGATTTTGCACTCTCCAGTTTTAGCAAATCAACCCCAGTGTGTTTTAGAAATAAAGTCTGAGAATTAAGAACTTGGGAGACCGGCTTCGCTTCAGAACATCCAAAAGGCTTGGAAATATATTCTGATCAGCTTTGAGCCCTGCAACAGTACATAGACAAGTATTGTCTTGGATAGAGATGCCAGAACAATCAACTATCCACTTGGATGTTTGTCTAATCAACTCATGTTATCTGTTTTGCAAGGTTCTAATGTACCAATCAAAAACGTGTAGCCTCTTCTCCTAGGTGCATTACCAGCACTTCAATAGAACAGCTACTATCCCCAAACGTCATGGCAATATGTAAGTCCCCTGCTGTGCTTTCTATAGACATCCATTTTGGTATGGGCTTCTTAGGAGGAAAGTTTAAAAAAGTGGGCCCCCTTCCTAAAACACAAGTTATTTGCACTATACTGCATCATTAGAGCCTGGAATATTGAGAGAGATTCAAAAGTTATTTAAAGTGGTGTTCCGCCCCTCCCAAAAAAAAAAAATTAAAGCCAGCAGCTACACATACTACAGCTGCTGGCTTTTAACAATAGGACACTTACCTGTCCTGGAGTCCAGCGATGTCGGCACCGCAGCTGATGTTTCCATCAGCTGTCGGGTGCTGCTGCCGTCATTGCGGGTAAGGGTACCCGGCAGTGTAGGCTTATGGCTTCACGCCGGGAACCCTACAGCGCATGAGCGAGGTCTGCTCCTCTCTCCTACTGGCCCGGCAACAGGGAGAGGAGGAGGGAGGAGGAGGGAGGAGGAGGGAGCCCCACAGTGATGTCATAGGCCGCGGCCCGGACTCCCGGAAGTGGGAACAGGATACCTGTGAAAGACAGGTATCCTGTCCCCCCTCCCCCTCGAAAGGTGCCAATTGTGGCACCGGAGGGGGAGAGGAGACAAATGAGCGGAAGTTCCACTTTTGAGTGGAACTCTGCTTAAAGTAGAACTTCAGTCAAAAATGTTTAAATAGTTAAGCTTGGTTTTGAGTAGAATGGGGAAGAGTCGGGACATCTGTCAGGGTTTTATTATCTGTATGCCCTTTGGAGAAATTTGTCTCACTTCCTGTTTTGTTGCCACAACAGAAAGTAAAGGTAAGTTTTGTCAAAAAGGCACAAATCAAAAAAACACCTAACAGGGGTTCTAATATTTCCCAACGCTATAAAAAAAAAATGTTTTTACTGAAATGCTTGTGTAATGTACAATTTACCCAACACTATTTAATGTAAAAAGTTGTCACTCCTTGCCCAGTAAAGCTTATCCATTCACTCAAACACAATTAAAAAAAAACTGCTTTAGATTTTTGAAATAAGCAAGAATCTCCCTACCACTTAAATAAGTTAAGGATTAAAATATGCTTGCTTTCTTTCTTTGTTCTGTGGTTATATTTTTTTCACTAAAACTCCCCGACATCAAATTATATTTGAGATCCGGGTGTCAATATATGTACCTGTGGTGTACATCATTCTTTTATCTTCTAATTTATCACCGCATGTACACACACAAAAAAAGCAGATCTTTGTTGTCTCCTGATGAAGTGGGTGTTGCCCCATGAAATGCGTAGAGACTACAGCCTATATGAATTGAATTGTAATTGTATTATATGAATTGAATAATCACATATCCCAAGAATCATGGGTGATTTGTTGTATATACATGCTTGATTTTTTTTGTCAATGTAAACAAGTATATAATTGTGTCTTTTTTGTATTCTGTATTAAATTGTGTACGTTTTTAATATT
Source organism: Lithobates clamitans (assembly GCA_037952925.1). Taxonomy (NCBI): domain Eukaryota; kingdom Metazoa; phylum Chordata; class Amphibia; order Anura; family Ranidae; genus Lithobates; species Lithobates clamitans. The sequence goes on from JBBGZY010000014.1 coordinate 10,328,484, forward strand.
TTGTTGGATCATTGTATTTAGCACCACTCACAAAAACTCCCATGGGCATATCTTTCTGGCTTATTCTACAAATCGCATTCTGTCATTGTTAATGACATCATTCATTTTATACGAAATACTGTATAGTAATAAGTTAAGATTAGTACAATCACACCACAAAAGGAAGACCAAAAGTGTAAGTGGTTTACTTTGTGGATCTGACCTGCATAACTAACCACAATAAATCTAACCCTCTTTGTATGTTGTGTGTCTAAGCCCCCATAATGACATTGTAGTGATGAAAAGCAGAAGTCGGTCCTTACTGCAGCCTCATAAAGTATTAAGGGTATGATTTACAGCTCACTACACTTGTCAGAAATGCATGTAGTGTACTGATCGTCTTTATTTATCCTATTTATGTTATATTTGTAACAATTCTAGGCAAAAGTCAAAGTCTGGCTGATCCTCAACTGACCTCGCAACAGCCTATTGGATGTTCAAGGTGAGGAGTAGCTTCATTGATCTGTATGGTGTTGTTGATAGGGCATGTCAACCCTCAACTTTTACAGACAAAATTGAGGTTTGTATTTTGGAACACCCAAATATTTTGGGCTCCTGTGACAGTGAAGATGCTTACTTTTGATGCATGAGGTCAATTTGCCTTCCTACATGTGATGAAAGATGTACTTTAAAGTGTATATAAACCCTAGCAAAAAACTTCTGTTAATTGCTCCCTTTTAGTCTGTACATAGTTACATAGTTACATAGTTAGTAAGGTTGAATAAAGACACCAGTCCATCCAGTTCAACCTGAGTGAGTGTGGGTCTACAACCCTGACCCTTGTCCCTAACCCTGAACATCGCACACTCACATCAATCCCTACCCTCAATCCAAGGTCCCCATTCATATACTAGGGCCAATTTTGGACAGAAGCCAATTAACCTACCAGCATGTCTTTGGAGTGTGGGAGGAAACCGGAGTACCCGGAGGAAACCCACGCAGGCACAGGGAGAACATGCAAACTCCAGGCAGGTAGTGTCGTGGTTGGGATTCGAACCAGCGACCCTTTTTTACTGCTAGGTGAGAGTGCTAACCACTGCACCACTGTGCCGCCCTTTTTTTGATGGAGAGGCACTGGTCCTCTATGGAGGTCCCAGCCAATGTTAGAATAAAAGGAGAAGATGGGAGCACAGGGGACAAACTATACAAATAAAACAGTTTTGTTATATCTGTTTTAAAAGTGCAAAAATACCTGTTGATCCTGCCAGAAACCTAGTGGGCTAATAACTTCCTGTGTTGTCTGCGTGCTGCCCTCTTCAGTTACATTATTCAAAGCTATCACTTCAGACTACAGAACACTTCCCTCTGTGTAATTGAGAAGAGGAGAGGGAAGATTTTCTGTAGTCCAGAAATTCCCTGTTCTAGGGTGAGAATACAGCCTCACTAAACAGTATGGTGAATGAGCGTTATCACGCTAGGACAGGTGTGTTACTGGCAGGAACACCAGTCGAGAAAAGATACAAACATACATGGAAAAAGACAACTAGTTGTAACCACCTTATCTAAGGTCTGGCAAGCTACATGAGAGGTTGGTCTCCCAGCTTCCAGTACAGTCACTTATCAGTTATCACTGCAGACCATAAGCCTAGATAGGAGTACTTCACAATTTAGCTCAGATGCCTCATTTACTACGGTGTTCCAGATACAATTAACAGTTTCCTAGACATTTTATTGAGTGCCTCCAGGGAATCTGTGTGGTCACTGCTTCCAACTGACCCACGTAATTTATTACCATAACCCCTATCCCAAAACCGTGTTCACTGCTACTGTACCCAATCTGTGGTATCTTCAGTTCCAAATACATGGGTAGTGTCCTGTGCCGTCTGCCAACTTTTATTCTCAGCTACTACCAGACCATAGGCCTCACCACATGCACCCCTCTGTAGAGGTCCACACTATCCTCCATTTGCTTCTTTTCTCTACTCCATACCTTTGACTTCTAACTAAGCTGATTCCTCCTGTATTGAATTGTACTGTAACTGTACTGTCTGCCCTAGCATTGTAAAGCGCTGTGCAAACTGTTGGCGCTATATAAATCCTGTATAATAATAATAATAACTGAGGCTTTGTTCACACCTTTGAAGGCCTGTGGCTTGAATTTGAGTGTGCATAGCAGTTAATTCATTTCAATGGGCTCCTGTACCCGTGGAGAAAAAGTGTCTGACGCTTTTTTTAAAACACAGCCACAAGGAACCACATGATGCTGTGGCACCATGCGATTGTGTGCACTCAAAAATGCACCATGTTTTCAGATGCATGGGGGTGTCATTAATAATTAACAGTACCCCTGCATGTCTGCAAAGAGCAGCACATTTGCCTGCAACTCAAGTTGATTAGCACACACTCCCTGACCCGCATATGTGTGAACCTAGACTAACACCTAACTCCCCTAATATATATAGGCTTACTCTCCAGTGCCACCCATTGGGCAGAAGAGAACCAATTAGGGCAGTAACCCCCTCTTACATACAGCTGCATTATATTAAATTTTTGTTCATGGTTTTAAATACATGTAAGGGGTCATTCATGTGAGCAGTCACGGGGGCTGTAAAAGCAGGCAGTTTAACAAGGTTTTACTGCCCCCTGATCACCCACCTAAAAAGCACACACACCAAATCACGTCTCTACACATGCCATGGCTGCAACACTCTGCTTCATGGCTATGACAAAAATTAAACTGCTGTTGTGTTTGACAGACACCACCATGCATCTCATTCAAGTTAATTAAGGCCACGGCACAACTGTGTCCAACACAATGGCCTTTTGATGGTGAAAACAGACATATTGCCTCCCAGCTGCCTATCAACTGCCCTCTGAAAAAGCTTTCCACTGCAGAACGGGTTTCAGAAAGGTGGCAAGGGCTGCCACACACCTGAATGATCCTTAAGTCTCAGATATTTAAATTATACAGAATTGGCGTTATTAATCTAAGGCCATTTTTCTTGGTTTCTGTGGCCCATTCCGAAGGTGGCCATAGATGGATTGAAATTCAACAAGAATCTGCCAAATTTCGATCCATGTGTGGCTACTGGAGTTGAACAGAAGCTGATCTATGTATTGGCTTCTGTTGAACCGTCCTGTCAGATAAAGGCCGCTCAATCAGCCAATGGCTGCAGCACTGATCTGTGTATTCTAACAGCAAAGGAGTCTCCTCGCTGTCAGAATACAATATCTCAGCAGGGAGGATTCCCCCATCTACCTCAAACATGTGGATAAGGGAATTGGTTCAGTTTTTTTTTATTTAGCCTGCTGAAAAAGCCTGAACCATGTATGGCCAGCTCAAGCAGGTGACCTCAGTGTAACATTATAATCTTTTCTTTAAATTTTATCATAATTCCCTTTTTCTTACTGAAATCTAGTTGCTATAGACTGACTGGCACACATGATGGCTCTTGCAGTGGGTAGCTAATTATACAATGTGCACTAATGGCAAAGAAACATATGGCCATATATACAACTAAACCATATAGACCTCAAATATTATACAGCAATAGTGCTTAATATGTGCAATAGCTAAACTCCCTGAAAGTGACTGCAAGACAAGCTAGATTACCATGTCGTACATAATGTGTTCATTAAAATGATGTCTTTTCTTCAAAAGTAACTCTACACATGCTTTTAATTAAGCCTAGAAATGATTTAATGTGAGAAGCGAATGCATTGTGAATAGATGTTTAGACACCTGTTGTCACTGTGCTGAAGGTGGGGGCCGGCTGTTACTGTTTGTTCCTTGACATGACAGTAAGTTCAGACAAACAGCTGCTTCGCACATATCCATCATCTCCTAAATACTGCTAACCTTCTTCTTCATCCACCTTTCTTAATGTGTGACACATGCTTCTACTAAAGACAGCTGAAAAACGAATTTAGGTTAACATTAAAGTAATATCTTAATATATTGGGGCAACAGATATTAACCTCTGGACCTTCTGATAAATGTTTATAAAAAATACATTAAAATGTAATTAAAGGCAAAACTTTTTTTGTAGTTTTGGATAGAGTGGAGAGGGATTAGAACACTTGTCAATTTTTACTGCTGTCTGTGTTCCTCTTAGGAAGATTCACCCTCTCTATTTGTGAATAGTCAAAGCTCCTGTCACTAAATAAAATGGTTAGCTTACAGTCCTGTTTACACCTTGCTTTTGCTTGGTGTTTCGATGAGGCTTCAATGAGGCTTCAGTGGGGCTTCCGTGAGGCTTTGGTGGAGCTTTGATGGGGCTTCGAGGAGCCTTTGATGAGGCTTTGGTGGGGCTTCGGTGAGGCTTCGTGGGGCTTTGATGAAGCTTTGGTGGGGCTTTAGTGGGGCTTCAAGCGAGCTTTTCCATAGACTTCTATGGAGGCTTTGAAGACGCTTTGAAGCACCACTAAAGGTACATGGGGAATAATTTTTAAAGTAAAGCCGAAGCAAAGCAAGGCAAAAGCAAGGTGTAAACAGGACTGTAAGCTAACCATTTTATTTAGTGACAGGGGCTTTGACTGGCGTTCAGAGAGCTTTAACAAAGCCTGTTCAAAGCCTTGTTTTGAAGCAAGTGTAAACAAGCCTTTAATGTGTGTTGAAGCCGGAGCAAGTGTAAATAAGCCCTTACTGTCCCTAATGTCAATTTAGGCCCTTGTTTGTATACTATACTAGGATGCTCTGTCTCGCATTAACATGTTGCATTAAGGCAGCTCATTCAAAGTTCTTTTCAACTGTACAGACCACCACACAAGAAAAAGTAGAAATGTTTATTTCCTATGTAATTCACTTGTTGCCTTTAGACAGAGATGGGCAGAAGAAGGGGACCAAACTATGGAAACCCATAAAATATTGTATATATTCTGTATTTTGGTGCTCTCCGCTTTAAAATTGCTGTACTGAGCACCTGGCCATGAGTACTATTATGGTAAATACAGCCTAAGCGCTCTAGTAAATTTACACACATAACCTGTTGCTGTAAGATCAAGCATAGTCATGTAATCACAAATCACTGGAGCATTCCAAATTTCACAATCTCATGCAACATCACTCAGCGAGTGTGTAATTTGACCATACAATGGGTTGTTAAATTAAAGGACTTACTTAAGAGGTGACTTCTTTAGGAGAAAATGCCCCTTCTGGAAGGCATCAGATGTATATCTTCTGATTTCTGCTTCAGCTTCCTTTTGTTTTGCAGCTAATTCAGAGTAATTTAGATTTTGCATCTTCAGATGTTTCAGGTAAGATTCAATACCTCCTAATTTGTCAAAAGCCTGTGAAAAAAATGGACAGATTTTTCTAATGGGATTAAATTGGGTAAATATTTGAATCCTGAGTGAAAGTTGTCGGAAAACATTTTACTGGAACCATTCAAAAACGTGCAAAGAAATGCTCTTTCAGTGAAATGCTAAAAATATGGAGGAGTGAGCCTGTAAAATGTGGAAGCCTAATCACGATTTACTTTAAGACAAATTTTATGCCTATCTCAAGCACTAATTACCATGCTAAGATTTAACCCCTCCCTCCCTATTACCTTAGCATTTCTTTCTTCCCTAAAACCTCAATATGTAACCTATCCCTAACACCTGTGGCCAAACACTAGATTTGTTTTTTTTATTATATATACCATGTTTCCAGTTTTTTTCTGGATGGTTACTTGACAAGCAGGGCCTTCAATTCTTTCGAGCATGGTGCTCATGTTATGATGTCAATACCATTCCCTGCATATGCATCATTATACTGTGAGCTCAGGCTGACCTGATGGTGCCATGACCATCACCATGAGGTGTATCCGTGAGGGCCTGGGCCAGTGATGGTGAAACCTTGGCACCCCAGATGTTTTGGAACTACATTTTCCACTATGCAGTCTGGTGGAGTATCATGGGTGATGTAGTTCCAAAACATCTGGGGTGCCAAGGTTCACCATGACTGGCCTGGTCTCACAGAAAGTGGGTTGAACAGTGGTGGCTCATGCATTGTGGGTGCACGGGTGCCGCCCCCTGACACCTCCGCCGCCCTCCCTATTCATGTGCCCGGCCCCTTTTAGGACACCGGACACATAAAATACTATGGTGAGAATAGGCGGGGGGGTGTGTGTTTTGAAACACGTGATTAGAGCCAGAGGCTCTAATAGGCTTCAAAATAGGGTGGGCTCGGAGCGCAGAGCATTGCGTCCCGATCCCACCCTGTTGTGTGGCATAGCGTATTCATTTTTGCTATTTTCACACTAACGTTCCTCCCTGCCAATCAGCAGGCAGGTCAGTGAGACCTGTCTCCTGATTGGCCAAAGCATTAGGCAATCCTATTGGATGCTTTGGTGGAAGAGGAGACACGACGGAGGAAGCCTGAGGAGCCAAGCGGACAGAGGAGTTGCAGCCTCCGCTTCCCGCCACTACAGAAGAGGAGGAGAGCCCCGTCACTCGGTAAGTGCCGCAGGACCGGCCGCAGGGGGTTAGTGAAGTGACAACCGGGGACGTGCCTGGCTGCATCTGATGGGCACAAGTGGCTGCATATACTGGGCACAAGTGGCTGCAGTTGATGGGCACAAGTGGCTGCATTTGACGGGCACAAATGGCTGCATATGATGAGCACAAGTGGCTGCATTTGATGGGCACAAGTGGCTGCATATACTGGGCACAAGTGGCTGCATATTCTGGGCACAAGTGGCTGCATTTGATGGGCACAAATGGCTGCATATGATGGGCACAAGTGGCTTCATTTGATTGGCACAAGTGGCTGAATATGATGGGCGCAATTGGCTGAATATGATGGGCTCAAGTGGCTGCATTTGATGGGCACAAGTGGCTGCATTTGATGGGCACAGTGGCTGCATTTGATGGGCACAAATGGCTGCATATGATGGACATAGTGGCTGCATTTGATGGGCACAAGTGGCTGCATATGATGGGCACAGTGGCTGCATTTGATGGGCAAAATGACTGCAATTGATGGGCACAGTGGCTGCATTTGATGGGCACAAGTGGCTGCATATGATGGGCACAGTGGCTGCATTTGATGGGCACAAGTGGCTCCATATGATGGGCACAGTGGCTGCGTTTGATGGGCAAAATGGCTGCAATTGATGGGCTCAGTGGCTGCATTTGATGGGCACTATGGCTGCATTTGATGGGCATGGTGAGGCTGCAATTTATTGGGGGAGTTCAGTATTTTTCAGTTTGTTTGCGCCCCCCTAAAAATTTTGAGCACCAGCCACCAATGGGGTTGAATGATGGCTTTCGTCAAGAAGAGTATCACCACTGGAAACTATTGTAGTGAAAGCTGCATTTTTTATTTTTACAAGGAATGGGCTAGTTATAATGAAAATTTTAAATTTAACAAGAGTTGGGATTTAAAAGTAATTCCCTGGCCTAATACATAAGAGTTCATATAATTCTAACGCTTAAAGCAGCAATCTTCCTTAAATCTGTTTACAGAAATTACAGCTATGAATAGTTTAACTGCTCGCCAGACCGTACCAAGTGGGCCAAATCTTTCTTCCAGTTTTTCCCCTGGGACCCAGCTATCAGCATAGAGAAGAGAAAGCCAAACTATCAATTGCAGCCTGCATACCAAAGACAGCTTTGTTCTTCCTGTGACAGTCATGCTGCTTTCTGTGTATATCTGAGACCAGGAATATTTGTTAAAGATGCAGATGAGAGCTTTGTTTTTGACTTTTAACAAAGGGTAACATTTTGCTTATCTGTTGTCTACGTAGACTGCACTCAGAAATTAATGTGTTGAAACAGCTGAAGATGATTATATGCCTTAAACTCAACCTCAAAATCAAACTTTATCTAAATCCAAGTATAATAATTGAAAGCCATATATTGCAGCTTACCAGCATTAGGATGTGGAGGTTGCATGGGCTTTTTATTTTGTCTGCCCCATTCACACTTGTGCGACTTGTTGCACCCCATGTTTCCCAATGAGTGCAATTTATATCTGTGCAACCTAAAGTCGCCTGCAACTTTAAAGTACTTCCTGCACTACTTTGGTCCGACTTTAATGCGACTTGAGGGCCATAGACTTCAATGTAAACCCTCAAAAGTCGCATGAAAGTCGCACCTATATAAAATACATGTGACAGCATGGCCCGACAGGCCTGGTATGGATTTTGCAGGGAACCCCAAATGCCAAAAAACCCAAGACCCCCCAAAAACCATACCAGACCCTTATCAGAGCATGCAGCCCAGCAGGTCAGGAAAAGGGGGGCCCCCTTCCTGAACTATACCAGGCCACATGCCCCCAACCTGTTTTGGACAAGGGCCTCTTCCCCACAACCCTGGCAGGGGGTTGTGGGGGTCTGCGGGCGGGGGCTTATCGGAATATGAAAGTTTTTTTTAACAAGGGGTCCCCAGATCCAAGCCACCCCCCATATGATTGCGTAGGGGATGCATAGTACCCCTACTCATTCGCCAAAAAAAGTGTAGTGTAAAAAATTACAGTAGGCCAATTTTGACAATTCCTTGATTTAAAAGTAAAAAATAAAAGAAAATGTCCCCTGTTGTAGATCCATTGTCAATTACGACATTCTATAAATGAAGGAGGTTTGGGGGAATAGGGATTTTCAGGAAGCTATGACCTGGTAAAGTCAAGTACTTCCATCCCTAGGGACTTTATATGATATCATGATCTGGTAAGGTCATGCATATCCATCCCAATTTGCATCAAGAGAACAAGGCATATTTACAAGGGGAGTGGGACTTTGAATGAAGCACCGGGCAGCAAGAGAGTACTAAGATGAATAAGGAATTTTATTGGAAGGCTAAATTGAATTTGAATCTTCCCTCGCCTCTCCCCCTCCTTCTTTTTCCCCACCTTTCCCTCTTTCCCCCTCCCTCCCTACCTCCTTCCTTCCTCCCGTCCCCCTCCTTTCCCTCCTTTTCCCCCCTCCCCTTCCTTTTCCTTCCCTTTCCCCCTTCGTTCCCCATTCTCCTTGTTCACACTCCACCTCTCTCCCCTAGAATATCCTTGGCTTCCGTGCCTGGCCTAGGTGTGCCCCTTCCCAGTCCGTGGGACCTTCCACCTCAGCTCCCGGTTGGGGCCACTTCTCGACTACCTGTGGGGCCCCACCGCCACGCCAGCAACATATCAACCCTAGTGAATAAGCCCTGGCTGGGGGGGTCTTTTGTTCTACCCCTAACCTTGTCTTTCCACATGTTATCTCTCCTCTTACCTCTACAACATTTCTTACAGAAATCACACGTGCTTGCTCCTGACGAGTGGCATAAAAGCCACGAAATGAGTAGGCCGCAGCCTGGGTGGAAAAGAACCCCAATCACCTGACTCTCTCCAAATAAATAGACTATCCCAGCAGCCTCAGCGGCCAAAGAAACTCCTGCTGCATACATTCACTCGTATACCTGAATTAACTGTAATATATCATACTAATCTATTGACCAAAGAGAAAATCACAGTCCCACTCAAGTTTAGGAGAAAGCCATTTCATCAAGCTACAAATTAGCCAGGCTAGTTACCACCTAGCACAACTAAATTTACTAGCAGCCCTGTTTAGGACCAGGGTGATAAATTGTTTTAATGCAATTCCCCTTTTTTTATTTTATGTATCTAATTTGTTGTATGTACAGAGCTTTGCGAGGATTGTTTTGCCCTCTGCTTTGTATTGTTTCTCCTTTATTTTCAGAAAACATAAAATAAAAACTATTGAAACAGACTTGTATCTGAATGCAAACCCCACTTGTAGCAAACAATATCTCAACACAGGCCCAGAGATTAAATGTGAATATCTAGTTAAACCTTAGCCTCCCAGAAAACAGAAATATCACCTAAACTAACAGAAGGATGCCCTATGCACCTAAATATTTAAGGTCACATACTAAAAAAAAAAAAAAAAAAAAAACAACCTCAAAATCAGAGTACCTAAAACTCCTGAACATCCCTAAAGGTACATACAATCATTTAAGTTGGCCTCAAAGCGTATATAAGTATTTTTGCAAAGAATACACTTATTTTTTGTTATCATTGTCCATGCAAAATGTAATTACTTGTAATGTGTGTTTATGATTTTGTTATGGTTGTAGATGTTCTTAAAATGATAAAAACACAAACAAGAAACTTTCTATAGAATAAAAGGCATATTTGTAAATTAGCTTGTGCACCATAGGATCCCGGAGGTCAGCCACAGAATTCCTTTACAGAGTATTCACTTTGCAGAAAACAAATTCACTGAGCATACTGGATAGTCCTCATTAAAAAATAAGTCACACAAGAGCACCATCTCCAGGAGATGCACAATATAGAGCAGTGTTTTGTTTTCTTTTTACTGAACGTTTTATGTTGTTGTTGCTACTATTACTGTTAAATTTACTAGTGCTAGTTTTCACAGATGTCTGTGGGCAAGTGTATCTTTCCACAGTGGGGAAAGAGCTCTTAGTTTATATACTCAAACTTTGTTAAGAAGGTCTATCAATATATGGAACAATGTTATAGCTGTCCCAGTCACTATCACTTTTGCTGGACAGCTTATCCTGCATGTAAGTATGTAGAAAAATCTATTTTTGGGATTGTGGTTCAAATACACAATGCCCGGAATGATAGTTAATTGTAAAATGTATAAATGGTATGTTTATTGGAGGTTTTTTACTCTTTCCCAAACTATCCATAGTGAAAAAATGACTGGAATTTTACTTTTCCACCTTGCTTCTGCATGGGTGTACAAGGGCGCCCTAGGTATTTTAGATCCCAAGCTACACCCTGACCGCAAATGGTCAGGTTATATTAATAAATCAGAGGACTAGTAGATCAATGTCTTACTTCAAGAGGACACCAATAATGGTTTACCCACATACTAGAAGGAGATGAGAAGTCAGAGACATAGTGCAATGTGAACTATGGGGTTGATTTACTAAAGTCAAATAGACTATGCACTGTGCAAAGTGCAGTTGCACTCTGCAAAAGCAGTTTCTCCAGAGCTTAGTAAATGAGCAGAAGCTCTGCTGACTTCTATCATCCAATAATGTGGAAGCAAAAATACAGTTTTTTTTATTTTCCTTGCACGTGATTGGGTATTCTTTGCAAAGTGAAGCTTTACCTTATTTACTAAGCTCTGGAGCAACTGCACCTGCAGAGTGCAACTGCACTTTGCAAAGTACACAGCTTATTTGCCTTTAGTAAATCAACCCCTGTGTTACATACCGTAATTGTAACAGGCATTGCAATAGATGACATGATGATGCATGAAATGATGACACCAAGCTATACAGTGGAACAATGTCCTTAGAGGATGTCTCCAACTTACAAGCCGACCTCAATGCACTGTTTAATTGGGCAACTATGTGGCAATTGAGGTTTAATCTTGATAAATGTAAATTTATGCACTTGGGGGCTAAAAATATGCATGCATCATACATACTAGGGGGGTGGGTTCAACTGGGGGAATCCATAGTGGAGAAGGATCTGGGTGTTCCGATAAATCATAAGTTTAATAATAGCATGCAATGCCAAGCTGCAGTTTCCAGCGCAAGCAAAGTCTTTTCTTGTATTAAGAGAGGTATGGACTCCAGAGAGAGAGATAACATTTTGCCCCTGTACAAATCATGAGTAAGACCTCATCTGGAATACGCAGTTCAGTTTTGGACACAAGTTGCCAAAAAAGGATATCGGGGAACTGGAGAAAGTGTAGAGAAGGGAAACCATACTGAAGAGGCATGGAGGAACTCAGCTATGGGGAAAGATTAGACGAACTGAATTTATTCTCTCTTAAGAAGGAGAATAAGGGGGGGGGAGGATATGATCAATCATCACAAAGGACAAGGGGGCACTCTTTACGTCTAGAGTAAAAGAGATTTCATCTCCAAATACAGAAAGGTTTCTTTACAGTAAGAGCTGTGAAGGTGTGGAATAGACTCCCTCCAGAGGTGGTTCTGGCCAGATCAGTAGATTGCTTTAAAAAAAGGACTGGATTCTTTCCTAAATGTACATAATATAACTGGATACTAACATTTATAGGTAAAGTTGATCCAGGTAATATCCGATTGCCTCTCGAGGAATCAGGAAGGATTTTTTTCCTCTACTGTAGCAAATTGGATCATGCTTTGTTGGGGTTTTTCGCCTTCCTCTGGATCAACTGTGGGTATAGGATTGTGTATATGGGAGTGTATGATTTTTATTTTTGTATCTGTAATTGGTTAAACTAGATGGTCTTTTTTCAACCTGACTAACTATGTAACTATGTAATAGATTTTATTATTACAGAAACATGTTAAGAGACCTTCTTAGTTTGAATAATGGAACTAGGTAGATCCAGTGCAATCATTTATTGTGGCTATAAGATAAAATGCTAAATTCCCTTATATTAAAGAGGTGTTTTTGCAGTTGCATGTACCCTATTGTTGAGATTTGGAACCCTTTCTCTGTATATCCAAAAAAAAGGTGAGTGGATTTTTTTTAATGCACATTTGGAAAATATAATGTTTGCTCCATTCTCTACCAACCTGACTATTATTTAGAAACCTATTGGCTGTTTGTGGCTAGGATGTACTCATTACACAGAGAATTTTTATCACATCGTGGGGTTGATTTGCTAATGGCCAAGTAGGCTATTCAGTTTCCAAGGGAATGTTCACTTTGAAAGGGAATGTTTGCTTAGCTTAGTAAATGAGGTCAAGCTTTGTTGACTTCTATCATTCAAGTACATAAAAGCAAAAATATATATTTTTTTGTTTTCCTGGCATGTGACTGGGTATTCCTTGCAAAATAAATTTACAACACATTTACTAAGATAAGGGAAAATTCATCTGCAAAGTGAAAAATCCCTTGCAACGTGATCAGCCTATTTGCCTTTAGTAAATAAACCCCTTTGTTTCAAATTTTCATCCCAACTGCAGGTAGACTCTTATCATTAATGGAATGACTATGTTTATGCCAGAACCTTATTTGTTTAAATTGCTCAGTTCAAGTATTGCTTTAACTACCTAGCTAAAAATCCACTAAAAGCATTTCCATTAGTGGAACTGAATGCAGTGATAATTGTAGAATTTACTCTCATGCTATTTGCTTACCTTGTTAACACACTTAAAAAAGTCATTGGCTTCCAGTAAAATTTCTTGTCTCCGATCCATCCGTTCCCAGAACTCAGCATAGACTGCCATTAATTTTTGATTGGAGTTGTTTAGTTTTTCAATGTCTGCGCACTCTTTCACATCAGCTAATCTGTTGGCCTCTGTTTTTAGATTGTCTATAACCGGAGTCCATTCCTATTGAATAGGATATAAAAACAAATGCAGATAAAAAAAATAACTTGGTTTTGTTAAAGTGGAACTCCACTCAAAACAGCTGTATTCAATATTTTTACATTCTTCAATGCAATAATATGAGAATGTACTTTTGCTGGAGGAAAGAAAAATGTGTTTTGTTGCTGATAATCCTGTTGCTTTCATCTTCTAGCCTGCACTAAAAATTTCATTTTCAATTAGAGGTGGCTACAGGCAATATACACTTCCTGTAGTTTATTTTTATTTTTTATAAATAATCCTTACTGGGGCTTATTCAGTAAAACAATGAAAAGTACAATAAAGATGTTCAATGTGTAACACACAGTAAGCAATCAGTCTGTAGCATTGTTAGTACTGAGATGCTTATAGAGCTGTTATAAGCCAAAGACAGAAAGGCACAATACTTACCTTTAATGCAACTGAAGTAGTTATGTACATGTTCACAAGCATATTTAGTTATACACTTGTAGCACCATCTAGTGTGCTAGAAGGATAGTGCATGTTTATGTGAGAATAGATACATTTCCAGGCTTGGCTGGGGGTGTTTTGATCTGGGTTGGGAGTGACTCAGAGTAGAGTTGGGTGATTCACAGAAAGCATCACCAAGACCTCCAACTTCTTTCCAGAATGTTCTAGTGTTTTCTGGAAAGGAAGGAGGATAGGGGAGATGGAGCTGTCTGGGGTGTTCTGGGGAGCCCTGACCAATCCCCAACCTAGATTGGCAGGGGGCAGGCCTCCTAAAATACCCATGGTCAGCCCAGTGGAGGAGTTGTTCAGGTGGAAGCTGGAGATGGAGTGCTAGGTTGTCAGGCCTTTGAGGGAGCTCCCTAGTCTGGGGGGGTGATCTTGGGCCTGGGGCTTGGGTGCAGACAGGACCCTTCTCATAAGAAACGGAGATGTCCTTGACAGGTGGCATGGGAGCAGGAGAGGACAGTGGGAGAGCACTGCCAGGCAAAGTCTCTAGGAGAGGAACAACAGGTTGCAGCCAAGAGGGCTGGTGAGTGACACACAGTCGGGAGAGGACTGGGGAGGCACACTTGAGAGGACTGGGAGAGTGCAGTATGAGATTGGTGCAGAGCAAGAGGAGTGGACTGGGGTGTCACAGGCAGTGGGGAGAGTTAGCTGCAGCCATGAGGGCTGGCAGGGCCTGAAGATGTGGTTCTGGGAGCAGTAGCCAGGTGGACAGCTAGTACTAGGTCTATCTACATACTTTTTCTACACCAAAGGGGCCTGCTGTCCCTGCCTGCAAAGGACAGTCACCTTAGGCCTGGCTGAGCCAGTGTCAGGCCTAAAATATAGTGCTAGCTGGTCGGGAAGTGCAAGCAAGTGATCTGCTAGGGGTCTTGAGGAAAATAGTCTGCAAGCAAGTAATATGCTGGAACTGAAGATTGGAGTTGTATATACTGGAGGTGTATATAGTTGGTCCCATGTATATTGTTCTTCAAATCAGTTTGGGCATCTCATGAATATCCCATCCCCATCCAAATGTATTCAATAAAATACAAAACAAAGTTAAAGGACTGGTTTTCTGTCTGAGGGGGAAAGAGAACCTTGTTCCTGGTTGGGCAGGGTGACAGACAGACTACAACACCCAGCAGCCCTCAAGAGGCTACTGTTACACACAATATTGTCAAAAGTATTGGGACTCTACACGCACATGAACTTTAATGGCATCCCAGTCTTAGTCCATACGGTTTAATATTGAGTTGGCCCACCATTTGCAGCGTGTGTCTAGGGTCAGGCACTGATGTTGGACGAGAATACCTGGCTTGCAGTCTCCGCTCTAATTCATCCCAAAGGTGTACTATCAGGTTGAGGTCAGGACTTTGTGCAGGCCAGTCAAGTTCCTCCACCCTCATCTAAGTCTTTATGGACCTTGCTTTGTGCACTGGTGAGTAGTCATATTGGAACAAGGAGGGGCCATCCCCAAACTGTTCCCCACAAAGCTGGGAGCATGAAATTGTCCAAAATGTCTTTGTATGCTGACGCCTCAAGAGTTCCCTTCACTGGAACTAAGAAGCCAAGCCCAACATCCTGAAAAACAACCCCACATCATAATCCCCCCTCCACCAAACTATTTGGTCCAGTGCATAAAGCAAGGTTCATAAAGACATGGATGAGCGAGTTTGGGGTGGAGGAACTTGACTGGACTGCACAGCGACCTGACCCCAAGCCGATAGAACACCTTTGGAATGTATTAGGGAGGAGACTGCAATCCAGGCCTTCTCGACCAACACTAGTGCCTGACCTCACAAATGTGCTTCAGGAAGAATGGTCAAACATTCCCATAGCCACACTCCTAAACCTTGTGGACAGCCTTCCCAGAAGAGTTGAAGCTGTTATAGCTGCAAAGGGTGGGTCAACTCAATATTGAACCCTACGGACTAAAACTGGGATGCCATTAAAGCTCATGTGCGTGCAAAGGCAGACGCCCCAATACTTTTGGCAATATAGTGTATGTCATAACTATTTTTGAGGCCTAGTTTAAATAAAAAAAACAATGTGTTCTATTTACATATTAAAGTGTAAGTTTAATTAGATTTATATATTTTCTTAAATCCACAAATGTAGTTTGCATTGAATGAAAAGTGTTCCTTGTGCTGGTGGCTGCTGTCTTATTTGAAATCTCCCATCTTCTGGACCCCCATGCCCACACAGCAGTAATCTTCCAGTGCTGCAGAAGTTAATACAGCTGATGAATAATGACTGGAGGAGGTGAACAATTCATCCACTCCGCCCTCCATTCACAGAGTGCTTACCATTGCTGGAAGCTATAGTTCAGCTTCCATGAATAAAGAAGAGAGACAGAAAAGTTGGGCATAGTCAACACTCTTGACAAGTGTCTATGACATGGTTATCCAGCAGTTGTATTAAACCCCACAACTCTGGAAAATTACCACTGCAGTGGTATGGGAGAGGCAGAGAACTGAATATTTCAAGACAATAGCTACCATCACAAATTATACTTCTCACTGAATGTAAGTACAATCCCTTGTGAAGATTTTTCTTTCTTTATTCCAAAATCAGGCTAACCATATGACCATTATCCCAAAGGCACTATTAGAAAAAAAAAGTACATTTTCTGTATAGAAACTCCTCTTGCTATGTATGAAGTCTTGTTACAGTCATGAACCATCGGGAACAGTTTTGTTGCCCTTTCTTTGTCCTATTACCATGAACCAACCAAAGCTTCCCTTCCATTTTTTTTAGTCCTTATGATGCAGTATTGGAGTGAAAACAGGTATAATTTAACTCCATTTGAATCCGAGATCACACAGGAAGTAGGGAATGGTGGGGTTGGCGGAGTGGAGAAGACATTGCTGGAAGTGGCAGTAGAGGAGGGTCCTCCCTGCTGACTGCCATTTTACCTACCGGAGGGAGCCATCCTGTTTTGCCTTTCTCCACATGGTGAAGTCGTACTAGGACGGTATCACTGACCGGGCATCTGGTTTATTTACAAGCTGATTTACAGCTTGCCTTTGGTAAGCGTGCAATTTACCTGGTGGTGGATTTTTCACATGGTGTCACCTGATGAATTGTTAAGCCTTATTGGATATCATTGGGATTTTATATTTGGACTTCATTGCACTGCTGGGACTTTTTATTGTTTTATTTCTTCCTTTATAATTACTTAGGTTGTTTCATTGTTTTTTTTAATGCATATGTGGGTCCTTCAGGGATCTATCTATATATTATTTCACCTGTTTGTAGCGCAGTTCACGTTTATTTATTATTTACCTATTTGTGCATATCTCACAATCTTAGAGCTGCAGCTTTTTTCTTGTAGTATATGTTTTTGTGTTAGCGCGGTAATCCTTCTTTCATGATGTCATAAGCCTAGGCTAATGACCAGACAAGAAACAGGAAGTGGGCTGTATAAGGTATTTACTGGTGGAGAAAAAAATTTTACTAACCAAAGTTAAAACAACAAGCTCAAATCCGCCATCATGGACACAGGCCACATGCAGCCGATCCAGCTTGCAGGGGTAACAGAAGTTCTTGGGAGAACTGGATCTCAGGGATGGTGTATTCAGGTTCGTGTTGAGTTCATGTATGATAACAACCACTCCATCATAACAAATATAAAGGGCCCTGTTCGTGAGAGAGATGTATTGATCCTGTTGGAATCTGAACGTGAAGCTAGAAGATTACGCTAGCAATGCCTTATAAACGTGTATCTTGGTTAAAAATAAAATTTAGGAAATGTAAAAAAAAAAAAACAACAAGAAGGGTAGAAGATTTAATAAATGGAAAGTTGAAAATGACTGAAGGTCCCGCAAGGTAACCCCCTCGGGAGAGAGCTTATCCTAGGGGGTTATCTGATGAGAGGAGGAGCCGCGAGAGCCACCGGGGGACCCCAAAAGATGGTGTTCGGGGCCACTCTGTGCAAAACGAGCTGCACAGTGGAGGTAAGTATGACCTAATCACTTTAAGTGTTTGAAAGTTTTTGAGAGTCACACATCAACAATGGCAATGCATATAAACACAAGGCCAAAAAAGATTCAAAAAGCATTACTGTTGTATGTGGTAAATAGACTAGATAAGATGTGGACAACAATGTCCTCTGCACCTACAATGGTGGATGCCCCTGCTCTGAAATGTTTGGTTGCTACCCCATAATACCATTAACAAGATTGAATATGCAACATCTAAACATACAGTGTGATACCATTGTTGTGATGTGCCTACAGTGCTGTTATATGGTCCACTCTATAACTACTGGAAGCCTTCTAATGCAAGTAATATGATTATGCAATACAACCAGAGCGCTAAACAAACTGAGTGTGCGGCTATCCACTTTTTCCTATCAAGTTAATTTGGTGGCGAGCCGTGCCAGTACCTTGCTGTAAGTACATGTAATAGGAGGAATATATGTGGACATACCTGGAGCAGTGTTTTATTTTTGTTGCCCCAGAGCTTAGTAGATGTGGAGAAGTTTCAATATGCAAATAATACCCAATCACGTGCCAGGAAAATAATTTAAAAAAAAACAAGATTTTGCTTGCACATGATTGAATAATGGAAGTCAGTAGTTTCACACCATTCACTAAGCTCTTAGTAAATCAACCCCATAGTGTGATACCACTGTCACACTGTGCCTGCAGTACTGTTACAAGATCAAAGCTGGTTTGCTACAGATGTGCTATAGCGCCTTGGTTTATGGAAATATATATTGGATGTAGTCCTTGTCTGTTTTAGAGATAAGCATATGATGTGGCTAATTCAGTTTAGAAAAGCAAAGTCAGCCTGCAGTGAACTTATCATTGTGACGCTTTGAGCCTATTAACCACCTTGTAATAGACAGTGTACTTGCAGTACACCTGGCATCTCCTCAGGCTACACCATTATCATCTCTTATCTCAGTGGTATTCTCTCAAAATTGAGCTTCATAATGTGCATTTACCTCTGGAAATAAGCTCATTTATCTGACAAGGCATTTGGAAATGTCTGCTCCCTCCAGAAGCTGTGAAAATAGCTGCACACTCTCACACATAGATTTCTTGTTTGTACCTTTGCAGGATGATGAAATACTTAGCAGTCATTTGAGTGATGTAGTCCCTGCATGTGCTTTTACAAAATAAAATCTTTAATTCTAATTTTAATTTTTGTTTCCATTGAACATGTTAGTAGTAGACATTGGTAACTTTTTTATTAAAGTAGATGTAAACCCTCACATATACTCAGTGAAGTGAACAGCCTCAGATTATACACAGAGGTTAAACAAATCTCCCTACATATTTTACATGTATATCTGCTGTCTCAGCTCTATATACTGTTTAGAAAGTACACGTCCTGTTGGATTTTTCACTTACTCATTCATCTGTAGGAGTGGATTATTGCTATACACTGTGAGACAGCTGATTGGAGGAAAGGCGCACACCCCCTCCCCACACATGCAGAGGTTGCCTGTGAATAGTTTAGCAGTCTGCTAATCTATTCATAGCAACCTCCCCCGACACACACTTCAGGCTCCTGTCTCGGAGAGCTTGTCAAAAGTTATCAGGCTAATAACAGCAGAACGGAGCAGGACAAAGCTACGGGACATAATGCTTTGAAGAGAGATAACAAAACACTACATATATATGTGCCCAGCTCAAATTTCATAAATCAGGTTTACATCCACTTTAAGGCTAAGACGAGTGTAAGTAGAGAAATATTACAACCACATTCATTTGAAAAGTCCACAAAAAGCACCAATATTTCTTTTTTGAGTAGATCGTGTTAGGGTGGAATCACTTATCAGATTTTTATTAATTTCAGCACTTCAGTGGTGAGATCTCTGCAGCCCTAGTCCTCTTCCACGACCATTTCAAAAGGAGTCTCTTGCTCTTTTTTTGCATGAAAGTGTAATGACAGGGAAGGTGGCAATGCTTTGAACCAATTTCTTCCATGATTGATATATTCATTTTGAGTGATGGGCCTTATAGGAACCGTAATTACTTTATGGAGTTCTTTAATGCTGCTAAACTTTTAAAAAAAGATTAAAATCTGCTTTATTACAAGTAGTCCAATATTAGCAAAGAGGATCCTTAATCCTTGTATAATTTATGAATGATAATATGTCACTTCCTCTGTGTAAGCAGGTAGAGTTTCATGCTGCCCCAGCTGAGAGGAATAGTGTTAATTGCTTTTCCTGGTTCTCTCTTGGCAGGCTTTTTCGGGTCCAACCCACTGGTACTGTATATTATAAAAGGGACAGGGCTCTGGCCCCAAGAGAGCATGGTCACTGCTGTTGGTTGTTCATTGCTTTTCTCTGCAGTACAGTTGTCATAGTCTGTTCTGCTAGCCTGCTTAAATATGCCAATACCGGAATGCCTGCTAGTGAATATCTGGCTTCATGAGCCTTTTACAGCAAAGGGGGATTTCTGGGGCCTGCAGTCTGCCCTGAAATACCAATCCTGGACATTACCATCGTGGACTCAACCAGTTATGGACTCTATCCTGTGCAGGTACGATGGAGCAGCCACAAACCTGAGTTAAGGATTAATTTAGGGAAAGACTGTTGCCTTTGTATTTCTTTGTCATGTCAAGAAATTTAAGTGAAGCTTTTGAAACTTTGTCTTTGCCTGGTCTGATGTTACTTAAGGGGTGTAATGCAAGTAACCAGCACACATAGTCTACAGCTTGGGCCAGCTGAGCATATTGGAGCATGAAGAGAGCAGTGTAAGAGTTAATACAGTGTGAAAATACAAGTGGTTACCTGGAGTAACAAAGGCTTCTCTAGCAGCCTATCTTAGGGATGTGACATGGTGGGATAGCACCTTGAGTGAGGAGTTGTTGTCGGCACTCGCCCCGTGAGCAGGTCTGTCTCCCATTGCAATGGGAGCAGATCAGCACTGCAGAGGTCCTCAGCCTATACACAGGTATGGAAGAGGAAGAGTTAAGGAGGTGCACACATGGAGTCCATCCTAGGTGCACGGTGGGACCCCATTCTGTTACTGGGAATCGGGTAGTGGAGGCACGGTGGGTGGCTGGAGAGGACATTGGCTCTGCATGTCACTCCTACAGTGGGGACGGAAAATATTCAGATCCCCTTAAATTTTTCACTCGTTGTTATATTGCAGCCATTTGCTAAAATCATTTGAGTTAATTTTTTTTCCTCATTAATGTACACAGAGCACCCCATATTGACAGAAAAACACAGAATTGTTGACATTTTTGCAGATTTATTAAAAAAGAAAAACTGAAATATCACATGGTCCTATTTTTTCAGACCCTTTGCTCAGTATTTACTAGAAGCACCCTTTTGATCTAATACAGCCATGAGTCTTTTTGGGAAAGAAGTTTTTCACACCTGGATTTGGGGTTCCTCTACCATTCCTCCTTGCTGATCCTCTCTAGTTCTGTTAGGTTGGTAAACGTTGGTGGACAGCCATTTTTAGGTCTCTCCAGAGATGCTCAATTGGGTTTAAGTCAGGGCTCTGGCTGGGCCATTCAAGAACAGTCACGGAGTTGTTGTGAAGCCACTCTTTCATTATTTTAGCTGTGTGCTTGGGGTCATTGTCTTGTTGGAAGGTAAACCTTTGGCCCAGTCTGAGGTCCTGAGCACTCTGGAGAAGGTTTTCGTCCAGGATATCCCTGTACTTGGCCGCATTCATCTTTCCCTCAATTACAACCAGTTGTCCTGTCCCTGCAGCTGAAAAACACCCCCACAGCATGATGCTGCCACCACCATGCTTCACTGTTGGGACTGTATTGGACAGGTGATGAGCAGTGTCTGGTTTTCTCCACACATACCGCTTAGAATTAAGGCCAAAAAGTTCTATCTTGGTCTCATCAGACCAGAGAATCTTATTTCTCACCATCTTGGAGTCCTTCAGGTGTTTTTTAGCAAACTCCATGCGGGCTTTCATGTGTCTTGCACTGAGGAGAGGCTCCTGTCGGGCCACTCTGCCATAAAGCCCCGACTGGTGGAGGGCTGCAGTGATGGTTGACTTTCTACAACTTTCTCCCATCTCCCGACTGCATCTCTGGAGTTCAGCCACAGTGATCTTTGGGTTCTTCTTTACCTCTCTCACCAAGGCTCTTCTCCCCCAATAGCTCAGTTTGGCCGGACGGCCAGCTCTAGGAAGGGTTCTGGTCGTCCCAAATGTCTTCCATTTAAAGATTATGGAGGCCACTGTGCTCTTAGGAACCTTAAGTGCAGCAGAAATTTTTTTGTAACCTTGTCCAGATCTGTGCCTTGCCACAATTCTGTCTCTGAGCTGTTCAGGCAGTTCCTTTGACCTCATGATTCTCATTTGCTCTGACATGCACCGTGAGCTGTAAGGTCTTATACAGACAGATGTGTGGCTTTCCTAATCAAGTCCAATCAGTATAATCAAACACAGCTGGACTCAAATGAAGGTGTAGAACCATCTCAAGGATGATCAGAAGAAATGGACAGCACCTGAGTTAAATATATAAGTATCACAGCAAAGGGGTCTGAATACTTAGGACCATGTGATATTTCAGTTTTTCTTTTTTAATAAATCTGCAAAAATGTCAACACTTCTGTGTTTTTCTGTCAATATGGGGTGCTGTGTGTACATTAATGAGGAAAAAAATGAACTTAAATGATTTCAGCAAATGTCTGCAATATAACAAAGAGTGAAACATTTGAGGGGGTCCGAATACTTTCCGTCCCCACTGTATATGCAACAGTGAAGGTGAAGAGAATTTACTAGAGATCAGTCGTCTGTGCAAGTAAAGGTAGCCCATGTGTAAGGCAGTGACCCTATCCAAAATGACTAGCAAGGCGTAGAAGAACCCACCCCAGGATAGGCCTCTGATGTGACCCTTACTTGGCACCCAACGAGGAGGGAAACATGGAGGCATCACAACCACCCATCTACCCCTCTTACGTATGTCTTTAATGTGGGAATTCACATGCACAAAAGGGTGCTTTGACAAGAAGCAAGTTAGAGTTTGACATTCTATCTTCTTTGGCTTACATGAACCAAGTCTACCATGCTTTATGGAGAAAGAAGTTGTGTCACTTGAAGAATCACACATCCTCAAACAAGTTTGAAGTTTTGTGAATTCCTGCTTTCCTGCTTTCAAACCCAGAATCATACATCCTGGGTGTTGAGCATTGCTTTCTCCGTAAACAGGGCCCTATTTTTTGTCATGAAGAAAGCGGTCATGCAGTTAGCTTAAAGTAGAACTAAAAGCAACACATCTCTTTTTTTTGAGAAGAGTAATGCAGTTTTTTGTCATCTGTCTCCCATTGGAGAGATTTCCCTTCGCTTCCTATTCCATTGCCAAAGTAGGAAGTGAGAGGAAATCCCTCCTAAGCGAGGGAATGCCTGGTTGTCATCCAAAGCTATTAAAGATTTCCCCTCTATTCCTGTTCTAGTGACAACCCAGAATTAGGGAATTTCCTGCACCTTCACCTTCAGTGTTAACAGAAAAGAGCAACAAAAATCAGACAGGTGATGTAACCCTTGTCCATTCTAATCAAAGCTAAAAAAAATGTCTTTAGATATAATTTAGTCCTAATTGTGCCTGTTTCCATGAAACAACTATCAACAAAAAATGGCCACATTGATGGCCTGCAAGATAATAGCAACAGCAATGTAATTCAGTCTGCACAGATGCCATTGGTGCACACCAACAAATCCTCACCTCCACTTATTTCTTTTACTGCAGCACCCACTGATTTGTGTTGAGGTTTGTTTTTGGTCAAACAGCCTGTAAGTGCGCATCTTCTCCCTTATTTCTTCTGTTGTCTGAATGCATCCATACACTTTGTTTTTTATGCTCAATATGTGCGCTTGTTCTCCCTACTACAATTTTGTATGTAACATTGGGGTTGATTTACTAAAACTTGAGAGTGCAAAATCTAGTACAGCTGTGCATGTTAGCCAAACAGCTTCTAATTTCAGCATGTTCAATTAAGCTTCGACCAAAAAAAAACTGGAAGCTGATTGGCTACCATGCACAGCTTCACCAAATTTCGCACTCTCCAGTTTTAGTAAATCAACCCCAGTGTCTCTTTAGGGCCTTGAACTGGCACTCCCCATCTGCATTCATTCTTCGATGCATGGGGGTGAATGATCACCTTAGTTGGTAATAGCCGGTGCACACTGACCAGCAGGGCAGTTTATAAAACATTGTCTACCATGCTTCATAATTATGTGATTTACTCATGACTGAAATATATTTATTGTTTGTTAGTACTAAAAGTTTATTTTTACACAGGTAAATGTGAAACATGACATATAAATATTTCACATTTACAGTTCGTAGCCACCAGATGGCATTGTATGCTTTAAAAATGTTCTTCCTTTGAGGCAGCTGCTATCCAATGCATAGACTTGAGCAGGTCAGAGAAGAGACATATGTCTCCCCTCTGATAGCAGGGGTGTCATTGTCTTAAGGGAAACTTGTAATAAGTGTGACATAAAGTCTGTTTCCTACTTAGGTCTATGTTCTTGATTTTAGCTTGAACCACACAGCCAGTCCCTGACCTGGGGCCAATATATAGAATAGAAATTTAAAATTCAGAGCTTGTACCTTCAAAAAACAACTTGTCAATGTCCGGCCTCCATATTCATCACAGCATAGTTTTCCTTTAATAAGTGAAATAACATAGAGTATGAGCATAAAGGTGGTACTGGGCTTTCTTAATAGAAATCCCAGCATGCTATGCAAATGGAATGTTGTGTATGAACTCTGTAATATTTTTTAAATTTTTTTTTTTACTTTTAGGATTTAAAGCCTAACTGCAGTAAATTTAGTACCCCTGCCTTGTAGTGGGGAAGATTTATTGCACTTTGGTATTGAACATTATAGTAAGAACTTTAACTTATATCATTTGATGAAGTATTCCAGTGCAAAAGTTTTGCTGAATCAAAACAGTCAAGTGTGAATAGGCCTTAAACCTTTCGCCTAACCAACAAATTATTGTACAGTAAAACCTTGGTTTGAGAATAACTTTGTTTGAAAGTGTTTTGCAAGACAAGCAAAATTTTTTAATACATTTTAACTTCATATACAAGCGATGTTGTGATATACAAGTAGCTTCATGTCACAACTGAGTATAAAAGAGAAGAGAGTCGCCTCTAAGTGTAGCAATATGGTTACATTTAATGAAAGTACAACATTTAGCAACATATTGCTACACTTAGAGGCGCCCCTCTTCTCTTTAATACTTTGTACCTCCTGCTGGATTTTGCTTCTAATCTCCTTGTGGAGGCTGCCATTTGTGGATGGACATTGTATGGTTACACAACCTGGTCACATTGCGATAATTTTTTTATAAGGACTATAAACTGAAGGACCTATGAATAAATGTTTGTTGAACGAATCATCTGAGTTTCTATTATTTCTTATGGGGAAATTTGCTTTGATATAAGAGTGCTTTGGATTACAAGCATGTTTCTGGAAAAAATTATGCTCGCAATCCAAGGTTTTACTGTATTTGTTATTTTTTTGGCAGAATGTGTCCTTTGCCCACTTACTTTGGGCTAGTGATCTCCTTTCCTATCTCAGAAAGCTGGGATGCCTGCAATGTACGGTGCATTATCAAGAAAAGCAAAGTTTTAGCCTGTTTCTGTGTAATGTAGCCAGTAGATGGCAGTACAGACACATAATTTTGGCCTGGGTGAAAAAAAACAAGCAGGCATAACTCAAATATATTTTGCCATTAGCAATCTTCCCTTGCAATGCTACTACATTCTCAGTTTCATTGATGTCATATTTAGATTTTTTTTTACGGCTAAATGTGTCATGTGGGAATACCGAAGCTTAAAATGATAAGGTAATATTATGTTAATCCAAATGTGTTACTTTTAAAACTGGATATAAATATTTAAGTCCGATAGTATATTAAGGCAGTAAAGAAAATACACTACCAGCATTTACTTGGTTTCGCCACATGCGTGAATGGCATAGTATGAAATATACATTTAGTTTGTTATATGTTTTTTTAGTGGGAATCCATCACATATTATAATGACTTTTTTGGTAATGTGACTATATATTACATACAGCTATACAGACTCTGCTGTTCTATAGGTTAATATTTTCCTCTTAGAGTCTTAACTATCAAAAACACTAACAGTTAATCAAACTAATGAAAGTTTCCACCCCTAAAGTGTATGTATAGGCAAAACTATTTTTGTTTTTAAAGCGGAGTTCCACCCTAAAGTGGAACTTCCGCTCATCGGATTCCTCCCCCCCTCCGGTGCCTCAATTGGCACCTTTCAGGGGGGAGGGGGGTGCAGATACCTGTATAATACAGGTATCTGCACCCACTTCCGGGAATAGCTAGCCGCAAATGCCCGCCCACCACCGTTGTGTTCTGGGAAATACACAGTTCCCACAACACAACGGGGACCAGTGTAGACGCGCAGCGCGACTCGCGCATGCGCAGTAGGGAACCGGGCAGTGAAGCCGCAACGCTTCACTTCCTGATTCCCTGACCGAGGATGGCGGTGGGGGCAGCCGAGAGACGAGCGATCGATCGGCTTCGGCTGCCGACATCGCTGGACCCTGGGACAGGTAAGTGTCCATTTATTAAAAGTCAGCAGCTGCAGTATTTGTAGCTGCTGGCTTTTAATATTTTTTGTTTAAGTGGACCTCCTCTTTAAGTTTTGGATAGAGTAGAGAAGGATTAGTACTGCTGCCAAGTTTTACAGCTCTACCCCTCTATTTGTTATAGTGACAATGCCACCAGGACAGAAAGTGTAGAAAATTCCAACATTTTAGAGTTGTTACCAAAAAAAAAAAAAAAAAAAGGTTAGGGGAGACTTCCATTGGGGAGACCTGTTCCAGTAACAGCTATCTAGATTTCCTCTCTTTTCCTGTTGCTTCTCTATGATAGGAAGTGAAGTCCCCCTAACACCACAGCAAAAAAATTAACTGATGGGGAGTTTTAAAGGAGTTGGTTTTAAAGGTTTTTTATCTTAATGCATTCTATACAGTAAGATAAAAAGGCTCTTGTATGCAGTAGCCCCCCTTAGCCCCCCTGATACTTACCTGGGCCCCATCTCTGTCCAGCAATGTCCACGAGTGTCTCAGCCTTCCGAGACTCTCCCACCTGATTGGCTGAGACACAACAGCAGTGCCATTGGCTCCCGCTGCTGCCAATCAAAGTCAGTCAGCCAATCAGGAGTGAGAGGGGTGGACCAGGCCTCAGCTTCGTGTCTAAATGGACACAGGGAGCTGTGACTGGGCTCGGTGTCCCCAAAGCAAGCTGCTTGCTGCGGGGGCACTCAACAGGAGGGAGGGGCCAGGAGAGCCGAAGAGGGACCCGAGAAGGGGAGGATCCAGGTTGTTCTGTGCAAAACCACTGCACAGAGCAGGTCAGTATATCAACCTAAAGTGATTGTAAGGAATCGTTTTTTTTTTTTTTCAAATAACAAACATATCATACTTACCTCCACTGTGCAGCTCGTTTTGCACAGTGTGGCCTCGAACCTTGTCTTCTGGGGTCCCCCGGTGGCTCTCGCATCTCCTCCCCACATCAGATAACCCCCTAGGAGAAGCTCTCTCCCGGGGGGTTACCTTGTGGGCGCGCTCCTGAATCCAGCATTTGCGTCCATAGACACGTTTGCCGGACTCGGCCCCGCCCCCCGGCGCTTGCGTCATTGGATTTGATTGACAGCAGCGGGAGCCAATGGCTTCTATCAATCTATCCAATCAAAAGCCGGGACCCCGTGGAGAGAGGGAGAGCGCATCTCCGGCGACAGAGATATGGGGCTTAGGTAAGTAAAATGGGGGGGGCTGGGAGGCCGGTCACTGGCAGGTATTTTTTCACCTTAAATTGGAGTTCCACCCAAAAATGGAACTACCGCTTTAAGTGGGGTGGGCGACTACATGGCAAATGAGGTTCAATGTAGAAAAATGTAAAATAATGCATTTGGGTGGCAAAAATATGAATGCAATCTATACACTGGGGGGAGAACCTCTGGGGGAATCTAGGATGGAAAAGGACCTGGGGGTCCTAGTAGATGATAAGCTCAGCAATGGCATGCAATGCCAAGCTGCTGCTAATAAAGCAAACAGAATATTGACATGCATTAAAAGGGGGATCAACGCAAGAGATAAAACGATAATTCTCCCGCTCTACAAGGCTCTGGTCCGGCCGTACCTAGAGTATGCTGTTCAGTCCTCAGGAAGGATGTACTGGAAATGGAGCGAGTACAAAGAAGGGCAACAAAGCTAATAAAGGGCCTGGAGGATCTTAGTTACGAGGAAAGGTTGCAAGCACTGAACTTATTCTCTCTGGAGAAGAGACGCTTGAGAGGGGATATGATTTCAATTTACAAATACCGTACTGGTGACCCCACAATAGGGATAAAACTTTTTTGCAGAAGAGAGTTTAATAAGACTCGTGGCCACTCATTACAATTATAAGAAAAGAGGCTTAACCTTAAACTACGTAGAGGGTTCTTTACTGTAAGAGCGGCAAGGATGTGGAATTCCCTTCCACAGGCAGTGGTCTCAGCGGGGAGCATTGATAGCTTCAAGAAACTATTAGATAATCACCTGAATGACCGCAACATACAGGGATATACAATGTAATACTGACACATAATCACACACATAGGTTGGACTTGATGGACGTGTCTTTTTTCAACCTCACCTACTATGTAACTATGTAAGTGAATGTGACCCCCTGACATGCCACATTTGGCGTGTCATTTTTTTTGGGGGGGAGCGATTACCCTGCTTTTACACTTCCTCCCGGGATACTGTGGCGCCGGAGGGAAGTTCATCTCTCCCCCCTCCCTCTCAGCAGTCATCTGGGACACGTCACAGGTCCCATATGATTGCCCGTCCAGTCACAGTGCGCAGCGTGGCTTGCACATGCGCAGTGCGTGCCTACAGTGACAATGCCAACGCTACAGTGAGGATGGGGAGAGGAGCAGGGCTTCATTCGCCCACATCACTGGACCCTGGGACAGGTGAGTGTCCGATTAATAAAAGTCAACAGCTACACTTTTTGTAGCTGCTGACTTTTATGTGGGTGGAACACATAGGATGCATTAAGGTGAAAAACCACGAGGGTTTACAACCCCTAAACCGTGAAAAATAACTAAACTTTTTTTTACAAAACAACAAACTTTTTTTTTTTCATTTTAGTTTTGAATAGAGGGAAGAGGAATTAGAACACCGGTAAGGTGTGTATTGCTGTCTGTGCCCCTGTTAGGGAGATTTAACGCCTCTATTCATCACATTTAACATTATCACTAATACAGAAGTAAAAAAAAATAATAATTTTGGGTTGTCCTCAGAAGAGTAATAGAGGAGAAGTTTTCCAATTGGGACACAAGTTCTGGTGACCTTGGTGACAGCCAGAGATTCCTTCACTCTTCACTTTCATTTTCCTGTTTTGTCTATGAGACAGGAAGTGAATGGATAATTCCCCAATGGGACACAAATGGCAAAAAAATCCCGACAGGGTTTGTAATCCTCCATTACTCTATCCAAAATGTAAAAATGTTTTGCCTTTAGTTCTCCTTTAAAGTGGTTCTAAATTAATTTTTTTTTTATATAACAAACATGTTCTATTTACCTGCTCTGTGCATTGGTTTTGCACAGTGCAGATTCTTTTCTTTTTGGGTCCCACCGCCAATGCATTTGGCCACTCCTCTCTGCCGAGTGCCCCCAGCAGCAAGCCGCTTGCTCTGGGGGTACTTGAGTAGGCTTGCTTCCGAGCTGCACTCCTGTGAATGG
The DNA here is from genome assembly GCA_037952925.1 of Lithobates clamitans. NCBI lineage: Eukaryota > Metazoa > Chordata > Amphibia > Anura > Ranidae > Lithobates > Lithobates clamitans. The sequence continues at coordinate 10,357,878 of JBBGZY010000014.1, forward strand.
ACAGAGTACTTTCATTACACAGAGCATGGCTTGGCACCCGCCCCCGCTCTCTCCTAATTTGCTCACTGGCTGTGATTGACAGCAGCAGGAGCCAATGACTCCCGCTGCTGTGTAAGCCAATGAAGAGGCAGAAACCCAGGAGAGCCACTGCTCTCATGCACTTAGGAAGAAGAGATGATGACATCTACCAGTTGCTACAGAGAGAAATAGTATGAATATACAGTACACTGTAAAGATCCTTTGTCTGGTAAGACTGAATAGTTGGTTTTAACTGAAATGTTATTTGGATGAAATATAATGATTTCATGTAATGGCTTACAGTTAAACTGCTTTCTGATCTACTAAACTAATAATTATTTATTTGGCATATTTATGTCACATATTCTATTAGGCTCATAATGTGTTTTGTGCCTTTTCTGAATCAATCTCCTAAAGGTATCAATCCCTCAAGCATTTGTCAAGAGTGCCTACTATGCTCATCATTTCTTCTCTCCTCTCCATGCATAGAAGCCTTATGCCACGTACACACGAGCGGGCTTTTCAGCATCAAAGGTGCGACGGTCTTTCCGACGGACTTTTGACAGAGTTACGACAGACTTTCGAACGACCGGACTTGCTCACACACGAGCGGACCAAAGTCCATTCGAAATTCCGTTGGTTTGAACGTGATGACGTACAAAGGGACTAAAATAAGGAAGTTCATAGCCAGTAGCCAATAGCTACTTTTGTCCGTCGGACTGGCTTACAGACGAACGGATTTTTCGACCGGACTCGAGTCCGTCGGAAAGATTTGAAACATGTTCCAAATCTAAAGTCCGTCTGATTTTCGACAGAAAAAGTCAGCTGAAGGTCCGATGAAGCCCACACACGGTCGGATTGTCCAACGGATTCGTTCCGTCGGACCAGTCCGGTCGAAAAGTCCGGTCGTGTGTACACGGCTTTACTATCACTTCCTGTAATGAAAAATACTCTATGTATGGAGGAGGTGGACCCTTCATTCATTCACCCATCCTCCATTAATAGATTTCTTTTTATTTATAGAAGTTAAAGTACAGCTAATCTGATTAGAGGAGGGGGTGTAACGGGTGGACATAGTTGGCACTGTTGATGAGTGCTTGTGACAAGTCCAGTGCTCATATTAACCCCCGCAGCAGCAGGCGATTACAGGTACAGGTATAGGAGGGGACCAGAGGACAGAGGATTTCACCTGCATGGATTTCTTCTGGGCACTCTGGTTTCCTCCCACACTCCAAAGACATGCTGGTAGGTAGACATGTGCAATTCGTTTTGTTACAAATTCGTTTTTCGACAAAATTCGACAAATTTGTTCATTCAGAAATATTAGAATTAACGAAAACCTGTTTAGCAATTTTTTCTTGAAAACAAAAATTCGAAAATTTCGAAATTCGAAAAATCGCAAATCCGAAAATGTAAAATTGAGTAAATTTGAAAATTAAAAAAAAAAAGTTCAAAAGAATAAAAATCTGAAAATAAGAACAAAAATCCAAAAATAAGAACGAATAACCGAAAATTTGAAAACCCAAAAATTTGAACATTCTAAATAATAGCTAACTAATTATAATAACTGTTACTAACTATTACATTTTAGGTATTGGAATTTCCTTTCAAATTTGGCTGATAGTGAACGTAACAAAAATGAATTCATCTGAAGTTATGAATTATCCAAAATAATGAATGCCGCCTCTAAACGAATGGAACGTAACAAATTAATAATAATAAATAATAAAAAAAAATATTATTTAAGGTACTTATATAGTGCCGTCAATTTACGCAGTGCTTTACATCTACAGTGTATACTCACATCGGTCCCTACCCTCAAGGCGCTTACAATCTAAGGTCCCTAACTCACATTCATATACTAGGGCCAATTTAGACAGCAGCCAATTAACCTACCAGCATGTCTTTGGAGTATCAAAGGAAACCGGAGTACCCGGAGGAAATCCACGCAGACACAGGGAGAACATGCAAACTCCAGGCAGGTAGTGTCATGGTTGGGATTTGAACCAGTGACCCTTTTTACTACTAGGTGTGCTACCCACTAAACCACTGTGCCACCCGGTATTTGTATTGTTACGTTCACTAACAGCCAAATTTGAAAGAAAATACCAATACCTATAATTTAATAGTTAGTTATTATTAGTTAGTTATTATTTCAGATTTTTGAATTTTCGGATTTTCGTTCTTATTTTTGGATTTTCAAATGTTTTAATTTCCAAATTTTCGAATCTTTGGATTTTTGAATTTCAGATTTTCGAATTTAAAATTTTTAAATTTCCGAATTTTCGGATTTTCGAATTTCGATCATAACAAATTAATATAAAAGGTAAGTTGCGCTGAAAAATAATAAAGTACAAAAAAAGGTGACAAAAGAGAGGAGCCAATAAAGACCAAACGCACAAAGGCTAAGATCACATAGTCCAATGGCTATGGAAAATAGAAACTCCTTAAGTAGTGCAAGAAAAGGAAACTGGAAAAGTAAATCCTCCACCTTAATAGAGCCGCTGATACACAGGTTAAGATGTACTCTTACCGAAACACCAGGACCCTCTAACTAGGACTAAGGTCAAGTCAGCCTTAGTACATCCACCTTTGGCAAGATCCAAGGGAAAGCAGCGGTGATGGTGTATACTCCACATAAAATTCCAAGAGACTTGGATTCTGGTTATCCGGACATTCCAGCCATGACTCAAAAAACAAAAAGAGCTCCAATAGTGTAAAACCTTCTTACAGGAGTTTATTGGGCTAAAAGCTGTACTTGCACATTTCAAACGTAGTAAGACAAAAAGCAACAAACTAGAGCAGATACAAGAGCGCGACACGTATGTATTCTTCCGCCCAACCGGTTTTGCCACAAGTGGATTTCTTCCGGGGCAATGCCGCTGTACCGCTACCGGAACACAGCACTGTATACTGTATGTAGCTGATTCTACATACAGCTTATATAGTGCTTACAGTGGGCACACGTGTTAGAAATGGAAATACGTTTTGGGTCAACTAGGTCCAAGCAAACTATTTGTGAAATGAAAACCTGGAGTTAGGCTTTAAATGGTCAAGTGATTCCACAACACCAAGAGATCCCCTGTGTTCCTGTGTGAGTCCAATCCTCACACAAGGTTTTTGATATACTAACAAACACATTAGATGTCATTTTAGAACCATGTAACCAACCCCAGGTAATTAACTAGTGTATGCTAGATATGACTCTGTGTGTGTATAAAAGAAAAAAGTTAATTGTTCTCTCACCGTGGCATTATGGACAAGTTGTTTGTGTTTGTGAAGCAATTCCTCATTCTCTGTCAGAGATGCCCCAAGCTGGAGGTTTGTCAAATATAAATCCATATGTTTTCTTAACCAACATATAACCTACAGAAAAAGAAAAATTCCATCAGTTTATTAATAAATAGCTAGCTTCCTATAGCATTCTATAACATTTATAAACATGAATATAAATGCCCTTAGGTTAAGCACACCCTGGGCTGTTTTGATTGCTGTTCTAAGAGGGTCAATTGCAGCCTGAGGATATAATATAAATGAAGAGAACAGCATTAACACCAACAGTTCCAGGTCTGCAATCAATTTGTAGCGACTCACCACTATTTATTATTTCTTTCAATAACACTGTATGGCTAACAAGTACGGGTTTATTACCTCTACTGTACAATTTTCATAACAACCCTCCTTCAATTTGGAAAGAGCAATGTCTTGGGAGGTCCAAAAGTCCAATTAGTTTTGTCCTTTCAAGTTATAGTAGGTCCCTCTCAAGGGGGTGCAAAGGGAAGCAGACAGAGCTCTAGGCTCTCTTCTCATGCTTGACTATTCTAAAAGTGGACTCAAAGCAAACAGCTAAACATAAAACTTAAAGATGAATTCCAGGCATGGATATTTTATACATAGTTCCATTGGTCCAGTTTGGGCCAGTGTACCTATGTAAATACCATACTTGGCCGATACCCCTGGAAGGTGGAAATCACTGAAGTAGACACCACCAGTGATCTGCACTTGCTTCTAGGTCCTTTGCCAAGCGGCTACCCTGCTACATTGTGAACACAGAAGGTCAGCAGCTCGGCAGCAGCGCCATTCAGAAAATACTAAATTAATGCAAAGTGTTCTCTGATTGGATGAGGTGAAAAGGTGGGGTGATGATATAACCAGTGTACTGTGGACCAATGTAACTATGTACAAATTATCTATACCTGGAAATTTCTTCAAAAACTATGAGAGGAATTTACTAAAACTGGAGCAACTGTGTATGGGAAACAATTAGCTTATAGTTTTTTAATTTTCAAAGCTTAACCACTTCCCAACCGGCTCATGTACATCAATGGCGGCAGGTGGGCTCCCCTGAGAGACTTGTCGTATATGTATGTCAGTTCCTTCAAGAGCCATAGCAGGCGCACGCCACCCGCGATTGCGGGCACGAGAGCCAGAACGAGGATTTGTGTGTATGTAAACACACAAATCCCCGTTCTGACAGGAGAGGAGAGACAGATCTGTTGTTCCTAGTAATTAGGAACAGCGCTATGTCTCCTCCTCCAGTCAGTACACTGCCCTCACAGTTAGAAGCACACACGAGGGAATATATTTAACCCTTTGATCGCCCCCTAATGTTAACCCCTTCCCTGCCAGCAACATTTACACAGTAATCAGTGCATTTTAATAGCACTGATCGCTGTATAAAAGTCAATGGTCCCAAAAAAAGTGTAAAAAGTGTCCGATCTGTCCGCTGCATTGTCGCAGTCCTGCTAAAAATCGCATGGATAAATTTGTTTTTTTTTTAAAATTGGGGATTTTTTTTATAGCAAAAAGTAAAAAACATTCTTATTTTTTTCCAAATTGTCACTCTTTTTTTTTTTTATAGTGCAAAAAATAAAAAAATGCAGAGAAATACCACCAAAAGAAAGCTCTATTTGTGGGAAAAAAGGACATCAATTTTGTTTGGGTACAGCGTTGCACGGCCGCGCAATTGTCAGTTAAAGCGATGAAGTACCATATTGCAAAAATGGCCTGGTCATTAAGGGGGCAAATCCTTCCGGGGCTGAATTGGTAATGAAACAAGCGGAAGATAGAAGCTGATTGGTTGCCATGCACAGATTTTGTCTGCTTCAGTTTTGATACATTTCACACAGTATGTTTACTGTTTTACATGCCTAAATGCCGGTTCACACAGGGGAGACTTGTCAGGCGACTTGTCAAGTCGCCTCCCGTTCTGTACAATGGAACCGTTCTAATAGGAGCGACGCAAGTCGCTCCGACTTAGAAAAAGGTTCCTGTACTACTTTGGGGGCGACTTGAGGCGACTTGCATAGACTTCTATACAGAAGTCATTTTGCAAGTTGCCGTGGAAGTCGTGTGCAGCTCGGTGAGGCGACCTGCAAGTCGTGCCGCCCCTGTGTGAACCGGGGCTAAGGATTTGTAATTTTGGCCAGCCCTTATTGTGATACAAGTCAAGATAATTATTCTTTTTTCCAGGACTATTTTTCTTCTCTTTGGACAGGGTGATGTTGCTGACTTATTGTCTAATGAGCAGGTTGCAGGTAGAGAGGTGACACAGGTTTGGTTGCTGAACTTGGAATTAGGTGTATCACTTGCTTGGTTGTACATTATAATATGTGTGTGATTCACAGTATATTTAGTTATTTGTCCAGGGATTCACTTTAACTTCTCACTTACACGATAACTGTTGCTCCAAGCAACAACCCCTGATCTCATATGTGCCTCACCCCTCTCGATGCCAGCTTAGTTTAGATGGGTGCCATACATGATTTAAATCAGAGACCAAGGCTCTGTAGGTAAACAGCTTCTGCTGTGCTATCTTTTTTTTAAAAAAAACATAATACTCAATGGCAACAATGTCATATGTCCACCATATTTGTAAATGAAAAATGCTATATAAAAAAATTAAAAAGAAAAGATTTAATGCATCACCCTAAAGTGGTTTATTCTTTTATCCAGGGTGCTTCTGACCTGTTTGAGTTGACAACTCAGTTGCTCTGCTGCAATGAAATAACAAGCAGTGTTCTGCTACTGCCACTGCAAAGCTTTATTATATTATTGTATCTGTATTTTGTTTTTTACCCAGATAATCCCTTTAAATCAAATGTATGATCTATGATCTCTTTAGTTATACATGCTTATTCTAGCAGCAACAGCTTCTAGGTCACTTGTTTTGAACAACCAATTCCAAGCAACTAGATCCAAAAAGCAGAAATGTCTTCATTATTTGTTAGTGCTCCAGTTTTCAAAAGAACAGTCAGCAGTTTTTTTTGTACGTTGATGAAACAATGGGTGGAAAATTCCAAAGCCCCAACTAAAGAAGACATACAGTATCTGTCAGAAAATGGCTATTCCTTCTGACAATGTTTTTTTGGTCTAAACATAAAGGGAGGAGTTAACATAATGTGAAAAATCACTATACTGCCTGAAAACGAATTCATTGTACTTGTCTCTTTGGCCCAAAAGCTCTATCTCCCTACATTTCTAAAGGATTTAGCACTATTTTAAGAGGTATGTACAGTATTTTATTAGTTTATTCTGATAAGGACTAAATAAATGAAACAATTATAATTGTTTTTTTTGTCTGTCTTTTTGGATAACCCACAGTGCTCTAAAAATCCTTTTTCATATATTAATGGTTTATTTATAAAATGGCATTTGTCTACATATATAAAAAAAATTGTATACAATAAAAATATGCACATATAGTAAAATAATTCAAATAAAATTGATCCAAAACCATTGTAGTTGCCCTTTACATGGTTAAGAAGCCATAAATAAATCTACATTTGGCACAGGTCACTAGTAAAAGTAATTAACATAGTTCTATAAAATTAAACAATGGCTTGAATCATCTTTTGTCGTTTTTTTCTAGCCTCTATTACATCTCTCTGAATTTTTATACTCAAATCGTGGAAGTCTAACTACATAGGAAAAAAACCTATTATATCAGTAATATTAATTATATTAATTCACCTAGAAGACACAATGTGATAATTTCCAATAATACTGATGTAATAAAATTTTATGAGATAACAAATTGTTAATGAGTTCAAGCACTAACTCTGGTTGTAATATGATTACTTAATATGATCTCTATATTTTCTACTTCTTTTGGCATTTTATGCCTGTTATAAACCCTGAATGAAAACCATAGGAGAAGTTTATCTAGTCTCTGCTTCGGCAGCTAAAACTGCACACAGCATGCCCTGTAGGCACTTCCTTCAAGCTGTTGGATGGCGTAGCAGCTGTTCATTCTTTTAAAAATGGCATTTTGCAAAGTCTCCAAAATGGTTCTTATGTCTGTTACCTGCTGTGCTTATTTCATACGGCTCATCTTAAAGCAGACATACCAGTAACTTTACAAGCCTGCACAAATTCATTTCTGACATGTCACTATATATAGATTTTTTTTTTTTTTAATGTAACCTTTTATCATTACACATTAGCTCTTTATATGTAGTCAGGTACATTTTAGGTTTGCACTGGGAGAATTAAGTCACTTAAGCCTCATACACACGGTACGATTGTTGGCCAACCGAGCGTCTGATTTTTGTCAAAAGGGCATGTGCCAGGATCTTGTCTTGCATACTAATGGTACACAATTGTTGTGCCACAAACACGAACGTACTACAAGGAATTTCAGCTCTTGAGCGCCACCCTTTGGGCCCCTTCTGCTAATTTCGTGTTTGGTGAGCACTGATTCCGAGCATGCGTGTTTGTACTTTCGACTTTTCTGTGATGGATTTGTGTACTGACCATACGAAAATCTGATGTCAAACCGCTGTCCACCGAAAATTTACTAGCCTGTCATCCAACATTTGTTGGCCGAAAGTTGGACAACAGTTATCAAAAGGAGTGTACTAACGGTAAGATTTTAGGACAACAGTCTGTCAACAGATAATCTCCTGCCAACAATCGTACCTTGTGTACGAAGCTTAAGTCTTTCTTTCTTCAGTGGTCTGTGTAGTGGCCTTCTAGGCCATAGGGTAAATAGTAGCAATGAAACTGATCTATGAGAGACTGTGACTGAATTTCACATTTGTAGGTCCCAGAGTGAGAGACAGTAGAGGAACAGAGCTAGGGGTGACTTGATGGACATTCACTGAGTTCATATATAGTTCACTGAGTAAGATGCAGCATTGGCTAATCTTTGAAGACTGTGATGGCCTATTGCACTGGCAGGTTACAAATTGAGAGTCAGAAGATGGACTGATCTGTGTGTGACTACACTGGAAGGTAACAGGGTAAGAAGCAGCAGAGGGAATTAACTGCGTGAGTGGCCACAGAGGGGTTGATTTACTAAAACCTGAGAGTGTGAAATCTGGTGCAGCTCTGCATAGAAATCAATAAGCTTCCAGGTTTTTTGTCAAAAGCTTAATAGAACAAGCTGAAGTTAGAAGCTGATTGGCTACCATGCACAGTTGCACCAGATTTTTCACTCTCCGGTTTTGGTAAATCAACCCCAGAGTGTGGTGCAGCAACAGAAAGGTCTAAACTGAATGAGACAACATGGTTACTTGAAGCTAAGAGCATAAAGTCTATTGAATGCTTCATTCCTCAGCCAACATCATAGTCCTTGAAGTAGGAGCTTACTCTAAATGATGCAAAAATGGCACCTGACTTCTGGTGAGGAATCATTCATCTGGCTTTCTAATCAACTCAGAACCCAGCATTTCACACGTTTAAATGTAAATTAACATAGATATGCATTTTTGTAGTTTAGGGTAAGTGTAGTCTATAAACCAAAAGAGTGCAGCCCATCTGATTGGCTATTCATCTGGGATCATAAGGAAAGTGGTCTGGTCTGGAATCTGAAGTTGCCTGATGTTGGCCCTTGATAGTAAATAGCCAACATTATCTGCCTTTGGGGATGATAACATCAATCTATAGATACTTTTATTGGTTTCATATTAGCACAAACCTCGGTATCACACTTGGCAACTCAATTTATTTCTGTAAATCAATGGGAATTAATGCTAACGTCTGGAATCAAGTTAATAAGGAAAACCATGGCTGGAGCTTGATGAGACCAAGATATTAGAAAAGTTGGCATTATATCCAGTCTGGGACTGACCTAAGTTGTTTCTCTTTTTCAGTAGACTCTTCCTTTCAAGTGACTATATATTGGTTTGTGGGCAACTTGATACTTTATATGTACATATACATTTTTTACTAAAATTTTAGATCAGTTTTTTTACTATAATTGAAAGTACAAGCTTTCTCATACAAATAGAAATTAAATACATGAGGATTTATGTACACACGCTTGGACGAGCAGACAACAAAATCCTGGATTTTTTTCCGATGGATGTTGGCTCAAACTTGTTTTGCCTACACACGGTCGCACAAATGTTGTCAGAAATTCCGAACGTCAAGAATGCGGTGACATACAAGACGTTCAACGAGCCGAGAAAAATTAAGTTCAATAGCCAGTGCGACTCTTCTGCTTGATTCCGAGCATGCGTTGAATTTTGTGCGTCGGAATTGGGTACACACGATCGGAATTTCCAACAACAAGTTTTGTTGTCAGAAAATTTGAGAACCAGCTCTTAAATTTTTATTGTCGGAAATTCCGACAGCAAATGTTCGATGGAGCCTACACACGGTCGGAATGTCCGACAACAAGCTCCCATCGAACATTTGTTGTCGGAAATTCCGAGCATGTATACGAGGCATAAGAGTTAGTTAAGGAGAAAGCACCGAAAAAAAAAAAATCTTGATGCGTTATCTGACTAAAACTTTGGGCTGAGCCATTGTGAGTTTGTCAAATGTCAGCTTAAGCTATTGTTTTTTGTAAACAATAGGCTTTTTACGGTTTGCAGTTAACAGAAGGTGAAAACCATGTAAAAGAAGAGAAAGTTACATAATATTAATATGCAATATTTTTAACATTTTCAAAATGTGTTTTTTAGTCCAGAACATAGTAAATATGGAAACAAATATAGAAAACTACCATACATTTCCATTTAAACATTTGTTACATCAATGTATACTACGGCACCACAACATATTAATACGATACATTAGGAATGCTATCACCATGCCATACTTTGCCAGGAAAAGGTTTGTGGAGACAATGTGCAGGTATGATCAAACCTCTCTTAGGCACTATTTCTATTTTGCCAATATTGATGGGAAGAGGTGGAATACCTAAGAAACCTCTGAGCACTACTGTATCAGAGGGAAAACAATAGTAATACTACAAGGTTTTACAAGCCGAATCATGCACAGGAAAACCTAGGCCATTGCCTAGAAACTGGTGGATGTCCAGGGTGCAAGCTACAACCTCCTTGCCCTTTTAGTTACCCAGGGGATAGAGCAGTTGGCTTTGAGCTGTGCACCTGCTTGTCACTTCACAAGGAAGCATACACCTGTAGGCAGTTGGTGTCTGATGGGGTACTCCATGCAAGTAGTGACAATGCAAATGATTCATTTATGTTACTATTGCAACCTCTAAAGTGGTATTAACCTCCCTGGCGGTATGATTATTTCAGATTTTTGATGCTGAAAGCAGTACAATTATTTTGCATGGAAATTTGGCGTTTTATATTGTAGGCCTGTAATTCTTAGGAATAACTCACTTAAATCTGTCCAAAAAAGAGTCTAGTAGACATCCTGGGTATGATAAAGTTTGAAAAACGAAATCATAAATTATAATATAATAAATAACTATAAAGAATTATAACAAATAATAATATAATAATAATAAAAAAAAAAAAAAAAAAATATTCAATAATGTAATCAAATCAAAAACACTGAAATTTGCTCAGTTGCAGAATTGTCACTGTCATTACTTTTCAGTGTTTGATGACGGATTTCCCCACAAATCACTATCGTTCAATTCTGCGAGTGATTCTAATTTATTATCGCTGTTTTCTAGCTGGTCTAAAACCACTTTTGATGTAAAGGGACGGTTTTGGTTCCTATGGACAATCTCCAATTTCCAGGCAGAAAGAATAGTATTTACAATATAAAACTGCATGCAGGGCACTGGACAGACCACTAGGGACAAAAGGGATGTGAAATAAATTGATACAGTAATGTAATCTGTAAGATTACAGTGTACTGTATATGTAGTGTGTGTTTTACTTCTTGAATTTGGCGCCGTTCTCTGTCCTCGTGCATCACAACGCTCACAGGGAACGGAGCTCGGCTCTGTGATAGATCGAGCGGAGGACGGCTCGCACACAGTGCAGGGAGACATTGCATGATCCTGGGGACAAGGTAAGTAAACTCTTCCTGGATCCTGCGATGCAATCCTGAGTGTGGCTCAGGGTTACCACTTTTGGTACTGGAAATCCACCCCGTGCCACACTCGGGAATAACGCCAGGGGGGTTAAATCCAAAAGAAAAATATATAAAATTGCAAGTTACCAATTCTTAGACGTGGTGGCTGTATTGGTTTTTTAGGCTTTTTTTCCTTTATTTTCACCTGGTGATCCGACCAGTAAGTCTGTTATTTTTCAACTTTTGAGCCTATTAAGTTGCAGTAGCAGTTAGAGAGTTGAGATAAACAATTTACCACTGACAGGCATGCCTAAAATGGCCAGCTTTCATTTATTTATGTTAAACTTTATTTGAAAAGGAAAAAACTGTCTAAAGAGGAGTTCCCATTTAAAAAAAAAAAAACTAAAAGTCAGCAGCTACAAATACTGCAGCTGCTGACTTTTAATTGGACACTTACCTATCCCAGGGTCCAGCGATGCAGGGGATCGAAGCCCCGCTCATCTCCCCCTCCGTTCGGCGGCACCAGCATTGCAGCTGTGGGCGCCGGGCTGTGGCTTCACAGCTGGGCACCCACTGCGCATGCGCGAGGGGCGCCGCGCACTGTGATTGGCTGCTCAGTCATCTTGGACCTGTATTGGGTCCCATATGATTGACAAGAGGGAGGGAGCAGAGCTGAGCCCTTCCTGTGCCGAGGGGAAGTGATGTCACCAGCCCAAGCACTGAAAGAGGCAGACTACGAGGAACCCCCTAGCAACAGGCATTTAGAGATGAGTAAAAAAAAAAAAATCCAAATGTTTTTTTTAATTTTTTTTTTAGGCACATTCATGTATTTTTCTTTTTTTTGGGGGGTGGAACACCACGTTAACTGCTCAAAAAGTGTTGGCTGGAGTCCATCTTCAATTTGATAGTCAAGTCCATTTAAATCTGATAGTCTAACAACCCGCCCCCCCCCCTCCTGCTTATTGACAAATGCTACTGTCCAGATGTGTCTGATTTTACTAAATCAGGATGTGTGTTACTGGCCAGGTGAAATACAGGATAACAAGCCTAAAAAAGAATAGAAATACAGCCACCACATCTAAGGGTTAGTCAGCCGCAACATATTAAGTTTTGGTTTTGGGTTTAATGCCACCTTAATAAATTCACTAAAAGGGAAAAGGATGGAGAGGGGGGTGGGAGTATTTACTCAAGCCCAGAGTTGGGCTTTAGAGTGCATCTAAGGCCAAAATGTTTTTTTCAAGTTTTGAATTGGGAAGGGAAGAGCTAGAATCCTTTTCAGATTTTATTGCCATCTGTATCCCCACTGAGGATATTCACCCTCTTTATTGTGATTTACTAAAGACAAAAACACTGTTCACTTTGCAAGTGAAGTTGTACTCTGCAAATGAGTTTACCCCAGAGCTTAATGAATTTTGTGAAGTTTCACTTTGCAAAGAACACCCAATTATGTGCAAAGAAAAAAAAAACAATATTTTTGCTTGCACATAATTTCAGCAGTGGCGGGCGGTGTAATTTTTTTTGGGGGGTAGCAAATAGTATGCCACCCCCAACCCCCCCCCCTTCAGTTGGTCAGTCAGTAGCACTTACCCCATCACCGGTGGCTTCCCCTGCTCGGCGGCCTCCCATTCTCCTGCTCTCCACGAGTCTTCACGGCGGCGGTGGCGGTGGCTTATGTTTCCTCCCTCTGGCTTTAATCAGGTGCTTAAAAAAAAAAAACCTGCCCACTGTAATTCATTCGCCCGGTGCCCTGAAAGGGGCCGGACAGGGGTTGGCCGGCGGCGGCCATGGATAGAATTATGCTATGCATGAATCTATCCATTGCATATAGGGAGTGGCCTGGAGAGAGGGGGCGGCGCCCGGGCGCCCCTAAGAGCCCTTTCACACTGGGGCGGTTTGCAGGCGCTATTGCGCTAATAATAGCGCCTGCAAACCGACCCGAAAGTGCTGCTGCTGTGTATCCAGTGTGAAAGCCCCGAGGGCTTTCACACTGGAGCGATGCGCTGGCAGGACGGTAAAAAAAGTCCTGCTAGCAGCATCTTCAGAGCGGTGAAGGAGCGGAGTGTATACCGCTCCTGCCCATTGAAATCAATGGGACGGCGCGGCTATACCGCCGGCAAAGCGCCTCTGCAGAGGTGCTTTGCGGTGGTATTTAACCCCTTCTCGGCCGCTAGTGGGGGTAAAACCGCCCCGCTAGCGGCCGCATACCGACGGTAAAACGCCGCTAATAATAGCTGCGTTTTACCGCCGACGCCGCCCCCCGCCCCAGTGTGAAAGGGCTCTAATGGCCCCTGCATGATTAGATGATGGAAGTCAGAAGAGTTTCCCATCATTCCCTAAGCTCTATGGATAATTTCTGTGCAGAGTGCAAATGCATTGGAAAGTGAACAGTCTATTTGCCTTAAGTAAATCAACTCCTATGTGCCCAGAGTAGCACAAGTAGCACCAGGACTGAAAGTGTGTGTAAATCCAAAATTTGGATCGGTAATAGAGCAAATATCTTCTGTTGGGGACACTTGTTCTGGTTACTATCTGTTTTTCTTACTTTGGAGAAATTTCCTTTTACCTGCTGTTGTGTGTTGGGGGTAGCGGTTTTAACCATTTATTACTATAGCGACAAATTAAAAAAACGAAGTTTGGCTTTAGTTACACTTTAATTTAGAAACCATTTAACCGAGAGGTTAATTTAAGAAATTTCTGCTAAAGGTACATTCCAGTTATACATAAACACTTTTCATTAAAACATGCTTGGGGGACACAGATGCAATAGGCATATCTACTTGCTAAACCAATTTAGTTTGAGGCCCCATTGTTTTCTAAAAGACCCTAAATTTGTGTATCAACGCTATTGTGCTCCCTCTGTGATGAGGCTGCACATCACAGAATCATGTAACAAGAGGCTGCAGGCCCTCTAAGAAACAATATGAATAGCTTGCCAAATCAGTTTACAGTGGGTTATATATTTGGATTAAAGATAAATTAATAAAATGTAGAGCACAGACAGTTCAATAACTGATTTTGCTTGTTGCATAGAGTTGTTTTTTTTAGAGACAACGAATGCAGAATAGATGCTAAAACTTTTGCAAATATAAACTTTCTTTGAGAAACCAGATACATTTAAAAAATGTGTTTGGGAAATCCTTTCTATAGTGAGTAATTCATACCATTAAGGCCAAGCTCACATACTGATAACAGATGGCAACCATTTTAAGGTCTTTTACGTGCCACTGTGCAGGGAAGTACGCAGAGCCACAGATGGGTAAATAGTTTTCTTCCCACAAAACAACATGCTGAGAGCTGACACTAGCTTCACAGCTCTGACCTAGGGAAACAGGTGCTGTGTGTGTGGGCTTTACTCCATTACCTTGTCTTCCTGTTGGTGCCACTGGCTGACCTGCAAACCGTACTCCAGCCTTTGTCGTTTATGCCTCATCTTCTTATCTAGCTGCCTCCTCCTGTCTTGTAGTAGTTCCAGAAGGTCTTCAATTCTGGAGCAGCTGCAGCGAGCCCCCTTTATCATCTCTGAGCTGGAAACTGGCTGCTGAGATGTGAACTGCTGGATGAATTCAGTGACTTCCTGGCTTTTGTTCAGCAGGGCGAGGGATCGCTCTAAAACAGCTTAAAATAAAAAAAGTGAACTTTCAAAAAAGTATTTATTGTGTATTTTAGTGCATTCCTAATCTTTTAAATATCATCTACCTAAACTTCGCCAGTTTCACTTAAACTGAGCTAGAAAGAAGTTTTTTTTTATGTTTTGAATGTATATAAATGTGATCAAATTATTTAATAAATTCAATTTTTCTAACTTTTCTGTTGACAGCTTTTAGTTGTACAATATGTACAGTATGTACATAGGGTACTCATATTTACTTGTTATGTGTACAGACTATGCTTCCTGCATTGTGATTGCCCTTCATTGCCTTTTCCTTTGTATGTTAGCAGACATCCCAACCTGCAAAAACTAATTTCAGGGAGGTGGTAAACTCATTTCAGGGATTTTTATATCACCTTTTTAATATTTTTCCACAGTGCTTCTGGGGAAGGGGGTGGGTGGTATGTGGCAGTGGACGGTGTCAGTAGTTTTTTATTTTTAATAATTGATTTTTTTTTACAATTTAATTTGTTTGTTAATTTTTTTCACAATGCTTTATGGGGGGAGGGGTTTGGGGCAGTGGACCGTGTTGGTAGGGCAGGGGAGAGTGGTGTCAGTAGTAATCTATTTAAATTTTTTTACACTTTGTAATTTTTTAGAATTGTTTTGAAATTTTTTTATACTTTGTGGGGGGCTTTGGTGAGAAGTCAGCATATACACTTGTTATTTTTTTTACTTCAAAGCAGATGATATATATATATATATATATATATATATATATCATCTGCTTTGAAGTAAAAAAAATAACAAGTGTATATGCTGACTTCTCACCATCATCTGCTCTGAAAAAAAGTAAAAAACATAACAAATAAACAAACAGAGTGTATATGTCTATATCTATATATAGATATAGATATCGATATGGGTATATATCGATATCTATATCTATAATAGCGATAGATAGATAGATAGATAGATAGATAGATAGATAGATAGATAGATAGATAGATAGATAGATAGATAGATAGATAGATAGATAGATAGATAGATAGATAGATAGATAGATAGATAGATAGATATTGTCCTATGCTGAAAGGAGGTGTTTTTCTTAGGAAAATGGAGACTCAACACAAGAAGAACGTTTGTTTTCTAGCGTTTGAGAATTCTCCCATTAAAATCAATGCAATTTGGTCCACCACAAAATGGCCGCCAGCCAGAGCCCTAATTACAAGGACAGATTGTTAAGTGTTGGTGGGGATGCTAGGAGCGGAAGCTGTTTGTAGAGATGTTTGCAGGGACAGAGTCGGTCTTCACAGCTGTTCCCCGCACCGATCATTCCCGGGAGATCGGGAGGCTCTTGAGGGTGTTCGGGAGCCGCGGCATGAAATGGGGGAGTCTCCTGCACCTCGTGAGAGACTTGAGATGTCTGTGTTAGTCTAATCTAACTGATTTAAACCAAAACAATCTCTAAGAGTGTGTTGCTGTTATTTCAGCAGTAAGGGCATCCAAAAACATGTGGAAAAAATTTGATTTTTTTCACAAAAATATTTATGTTTAACAGCAAGTCAGCAGTGGTTGTTTCTGCCTGAAGTGCTTGATTTGAATAGTCCACATCATAGTTATTAGCTATGACTAAAGCCACTCCAGCTGAAATGCGTCAGTTTCATGACTGTGTGCTTAGGAGGATGTAACGAATAAAAATGTCTTGTTTTTATCTGGAACCTCATCATGATGGAGTATTTACTGCAAACGTTGTACCTAAGCTAAGCCAACAGAGGCTTGAGTCTCAGACCGGTGCCTCGCAGCTAATGTGATTGAGGTGTAGAGATCCATCATTGTGATGTGGAGTATTTACTGCAAACCTTGTTCCTAAGCTAATCCAAAAAAAAGCTTGGGTCTCACACCGAGGCCTCGCAGCTGATGCGACTGGAGTGTAGAGATCCATCATCGTGATGTGGAATATTTACTGCAAATGTTGTACCTAAGCTAAGCCAACAGAGGCTTGAGTCTCACAACAGTGCCTCGGAGCCGATGTGATAGGGGTGTAGGGATCAAGCGCTCCTTCCTGATTGTATGAGCTTCTTGATTGTCACAAACAATGCTCAAATTATTTTCTATGTCTGGAAGTTCCGGGCCATGTATGACAGAGATAGTGATGAGATAAAAATGGGTATTACACATCAACATAAAAATTAGCCTGCATCTGTGAACATACCTAAGGTTCTATGCGTTGTGGATAATTAATTTAATTTATTGGTGTCACAGTAAATGCTGTATAGCTTGGACAGGCAGGGACAAAATGTGCCTGGGTTAAAATAAAATGAATGCATGTGCACTGAATGGGAGCCACAGATGTGACATGGTAGCGGGGTAGGCTGATATCCCCTTACAAGTCACCCTACAAGGAATCTTTAGATTGTGGATGCCCGTGGAGGAGACCGGTGGAGCAACACTTGTAAGTCTGAGGTGATCTCAAGATCACCTACCTGATAAGTATTAGGTGAATAGGTGCAGCATATGAGTATGGTATTTTGGGACTGAATTTCACTCTTCTAAAAGAAGAAGCAACTTTGATGCTTATACATAGGGATGAGCTTCGTGTTCGAGTCGAACCCATGTTCGACTCGAACATCAGCTGTTCGCCCGTTCGCCGAATTGCGAACGATATGGGCCGTTCGCGCCAAATTCGTGTGGCGCATCACGGCCCATAATTCACTGCGGCATCGCAGTGCATTGCTTCCTGATGATTGGCCAAGCATGCACTATGACCCGCATGCTTGGCCAATCACAGCGCCGCCTGAACAGAGAGCCATAATTGGCCAAAGCCAAGGAGGCTTTGGCCAATTATGGCTCAGGGGATTTAGTACACGCCCCACACTATATAAGGCCGCCTGCACGGCGGCCCTGTGTAGTGTGTGTTCCGGCGTTCATTGAGAGAGAGAGAGAGACAGACAGTGTCATTTGATTTGAGTTAGATAGATTAGGCAGAACAGTCAGTCAGCTGCGCTTACAGTGTATTGTGTATATATATGCATCCCAGGTGTTGCATATATATATATACACTGTATTCAGTTTAGCTAGATCCGTTCCTGTTATCTTCTAGACTATTTACATTTAGTGCAGTGCGTCCTGCTCCCAGTGTTCAGCTAGATCCGTTCATGTTATCTTCTAGACTATTTACATTTAGTGCAGTGCGTCCTGCTCACAGTGTTCAGCTAGATCCGTTCCTGTTATCTTCTAGACTATTTACATTTAGTGCAGTGCATCCTGCTCACAGTGTTCAGCTAGATCCGTTCCTGTTATCTTCCTACTGACAGGCAGGCTTGTCTGGTTACAGTATATAAAGCTACCTGAAGAAAATTACTGGTGTTCTATTTGATCCTATTAGTACCACGGTCAGGCAGCTAGACTATTTACATTTAGTACAGTGCGTCCTGCTCACAGTGTTCAGCTAGATCCGTTCCTGTTATCTTCTAGACTATTTACATTTAGTGCAGTGCATCCTGCTCACAGTGTTCAGCTAGATCCGTTCCTGTTATCTTCTAGACTATTTACATTTAGTGCAGTGCGTCCTGCTCACAGTGTTCAGCTAGATCCGTTCCTGTTATCTTCCTACTGACAGGCAGGCTTGTCTGGTTACAGTATATAAAGCTACCTGAAGAAAATTACTGGTGTTCTATTTGATCCTATTAGTACCACGGTCAGGCAGCTAGACTATTTACATTTAGTACAGTGCGTCCTGCTCACAGTGTTCAGCTAGATCCGTTCCTGTTATCTTCTAGACTATTTACATTTAGTGCAGTGCGTCCTGCTCACAGTGTTCAGCTAGATCCGTTCCTGTTATCTTCTAGACTATTTACATTTAGTACAGTGCGTCCTGCTCTCAGTGTTCAGCTAGATCCGTTCCTGTTATCTTCCTACTGACAGGCAGGCTTGTCTGGTTACAGTATATAAAGCTACCTGAAGAAAATTACTGGTGTTCTGTTTGATCCTATTAGTACCACGGTCAGGCAGCTAGACTATTTACATTTAGTACAGTGCGTCCTGCTCACAGTGTTCAGCTAGATCCGTTCCTGTTATCTTCCTACTGACAGGCAGGCTTGTCTGGTTACAGTATATAAAGCTACCTGAAGAAAATTACTGGTGTTCTATTTGATCCTATTAGTACCACGGTCAGGCAGCTAGACTATTTACATTTAGTACAGTGCGTCCTGCTCACAGTGTTCAGCTAGATCCTTTCCTGTTATCTTCTAGACTATTTACATTTAGTGCAGTGCGTCCTGCTCACAGTGTTCAGCTAGATCCGTTCCTGTTATCTTCTAGACTATTTACATTCAGTGCAGTGCGTCCTGCTCACAGTGTTCAGCTAGATCCGTTCCTGTTATCTTCCTACTGACAGGCAGGCTTGTCTGGTTACAGTATATAAAGCTACCTGAAGAAAATTACTGGTGTTCTATTTGATCCTATTAGTACCACGGTCAGGCATGTAACGAATAAAAATGTCTTGTTTTTATCTGGAACCTCATCATGATGGAGTATTTACTGCAAACGTTGTACCTAAGCTAAGCCAACAGAGGCTTGAGTCTCAGACCGGTGCCTCGCAGCTAATGTGATTGAGGTGTAGAGATCCATCATTGTGATGTGGAGTATTTACTGCAAACCTTGTTCCTAAGCTAATCCAAAAAAAAGCTTGGGTCTCACACCGAGGCCTCGCAGCTGATGCGACTGGAGTGTAGAGATCCATCATCGTGATGTGGAATATTTACTGCAAATGTTGTACCTAAGCTAAGCCAACAGAGGCTTGAGTCTCACAACAGTGCCTCGGAGCCGATGTGATAGGGGTGTAGGGATCAAGCGCTCCTTCCTGATTGTATGAGCTTCTTGATTGTCACAAACAATGCTCAAATTATTTTCTATGTCTGGAAGTTCCGGGCCATGTATGACAGAGATAGTGATGAGATAAAAATGGGTATTACACATCAACATAAAAATTAGCCTGCATCTGTGAACATACCTAAGGTTCTATGCGTTGTGGATAATTAATTTAATTTATTGGTGTCACAGTAAATGCTGTATAGCTTGGACAGGCAGGGACAAAATGTGCCTGGGTTAAAATAAAATGAATGCATGTGCACTGAATGGGAGCCACAGATGTGACATGGTAGCGGGGTAGGCTGATATCCCCTTACAAGTCACCCTACAAGGAATCTTTAGATTGTGGATGCCCGTGGAGGAGACCGGTGGAGCAACACTTGTAAGTCTGAGGTGATCTCAAGATCACCTACCTGATAAGTATTAGGTGAATAGGTGCAGCATATGAGTATGGTATTTTGGGACTGAATTTCACTCTTCTAAAAGAAGAAGCAACTTTGATGCTTATACATAGGGATGAGCTTCGTGTTCGAGTCGAACCCATGTTCGACTCGAACATCAGCTGTTCGCCCGTTCGCCGAATTGCGAACGATATGGGCCGTTCGCGCCAAATTCGTGTGGCGCATCACGGCCCATAATTCACTGCGGCATCGCAGTGCATTGCTTCCTGATGATTGGCCAAGCATGCACTATGACCCGCATGCTTGGCCAATCACAGCGCCGCCTGAACAGAGAGCCATAATTGGCCAAAGCCAAGGAGGCTTTGGCCAATTATGGCTCAGGGGATTTAGTACACGCCCCACACTATATAAGGCCGCCTGCACGGCGGCCCTGTGTAGTGTGTGTTCCGGCGTTCATTGAGAGAGAGAGAGAGACAGACAGTGTCATTTGATTTGAGTTAGATAGATTAGGCAGAACAGTCAGTCAGCTGCGCTTACAGTGTATTGTGTATATATATATGCATCCCAGGTGTTGCATATATATATATACACTGTATTCAGTTTAGCTAGATCCGTTCCTGTTATCTTCTAGACTATTTACATTTAGTGCAGTGCGTCCTGCTCCCAGTGTTCAGCTAGATCCGTTCATGTTATCTTCTAGACTATTTACATTTAGTGCAGTGCGTCCTGCTCACAGTGTTCAGCTAGATCCGTTCCTGTTATCTTCTAGACTATTTACATTTAGTGCAGTGCATCCTGCTCACAGTGTTCAGCTAGATCCGTTCCTGTTATCTTCCTACTGACAGGCAGGCTTGTCTGGTTACAGTATATAAAGCTACCTGAAGAAAATTACTGGTGTTCTATTTGATCCTATTAGTACCACGGTCAGGCAGCTAGACTATTTACATTTAGTACAGTGCGTCCTGCTCACAGTGTTCAGCTAGATCCGTTCCTGTTATCTTCTAGACTATTTACATTTAGTGCAGTGCGTCCTGCTCACAGTGTTCAGCTAGATCCGTTCCTGTTATCTTCTAGACTATTTACATTTAGTGCAGTGCGTCCTGCTCACAGTGTTCAGCTAGATCCGTTCCTGTTATCTTCCTACTGACAGGCAGGCTTGTCTGGTTACAGTATATAAAGCTACCTGAAGAAAATTACTGGTGTTCTATTTGATCCTATTAGTACCACGGTCAGGCAGCTAGACTATTTACATTTAGTACAGTGCGTCCTGCTCACAGTGTTCAGCTAGATCCGTTCCTGTTATCTTCTAGACTATTTACATTTAGTGCAGTGCGTCCTGCTCACAGTGTTCAGCTAGATCCGTTCCTGTTATCTTCTAGACTATTTACATTTAGTACAGTGCGTCCTGCTCTCAGTGTTCAGCTAGATCCGTTCCTGTTATCTTCCTACTGACAGGCAGGCTTGTCTGGTTACAGTATATAAAGCTACCTGAAGAAAATTACTGGTGTTCTGTTTGATCCTATTAGTACCACGGTCAGGCAGCTAGACTATTTACATTTAGTACAGTGCGTCCTGCTCACAGTGTTCAGCTAGATCCGTTCCTGTTATCTTCCTACTGACAGGCAGGCTTGTCTGGTTACAGTATATAAAGCTACCTGAAGAAAATTACTGGTGTTCTATTTGATCCTATTAGTACCACGGTCAGGCAGCTAGACTATTTACATTTAGTACAGTGCGTCCTGCTCACAGTGTTCAGCTAGATCCGTTCCTGTTATCTTCTAGACTATTTACATTTAGTGCAGTGCGTCCTGCTCACAGTGTTCAGCTAGATCCGTTCCTGTTATCTTCTAGACTATTTACATTCAGTGCAGTGCGTCCTGCTCACAGTGTTCAGCTAGATCCGTTCCTGTTATCTTCCTACTGACAGGCAGGCTTGTCTGGTTACAGTATATAAAGCTACCTGAAGAAAATTACTGGTGTTCTATTTGATCCTATTAGTACCACGGTCAGGCAGCTAGACTATTTACATTTAGTACAGTGCGTCCTGCTCACAGTGTTCAGCTAGATCCGTTCCTGTTATCTTCCAACTGACAGGCAGGCTTGTCTGGTTACAGTATATAAAGGTACCTGAAGAAAATTACTGGTGTTCTATTTGATCCTATTAGTACCACGGTCAGGCAGCTAGACTATTTACATTTAGTACAGTGCGTCCTGCTCACAGTGTTCAGCTAGATCCGTTCCTGTTATCTTCCTACTGACAGGCAGGCTTGTCTGGTTACAGTATATAAAGCTACCTGAAGAAAATTACTGGTGTTCTATTTGATCCTATTAGTACCACGGTCAGGCAGCTAGACTATTTACATTTAGTACAGTGCGTCCTGCTCACAGTGTTCAGCTAGATCCGTTCCTGTTATCTTCCTACTGACAGGCAGGCTTGTCAGGTTACAGTATATAAAGCTACCTGAAGAAAATTACTGGTGTTCTATCCCAGCTTAGTGCAGCTACAGGCCATTAGTATGTCTGGAAGGCCAAGAAGGAGAGGCAGACAGTCACAAGCCAATAAGAGAGGGCAAGCAGGCTCTGTGTCTAGTGCTGGTCGTGGAGACGGTGCATCCTCATCAGCACGTGGCCATGGGACACGCTTGGCCTTTTTTTCGGCAGCTGGCCGTGTTGAGCCGCAACATGCGGAAGACTTGGTCGAGTGGATGACCAAGCCGTCCTCATCCTCCTCATCCTCTCTCACCCATGCCCAGGGTGCTTTGTCTGGCAAAGCAGCGGCCTCTTCCCTCAGCTCAATGTCATCAGTGACTCCTTCCCTAGCTCCACCATGTCCTCATGAGGATTCCCTCGAACTGTTTGACCACAGTGTTGGGTACATGCTCCAGGAGGATGCCCAGCGTTTGGAAGGCTCTGATGATGATACTGAGCTCGATGAAGGCAGTAACATGAGCACGGACAGAGGGGGTGCCCAAGAAGGACAGCAATCTGGCAGTCATGCTCCCCCTGCTGCAGCATACTGCCAGGTTTGCTCCAGTGATGAGGAGGGAGGGGATGATGAGGTCACTGACTCAACGTGGGTGCCTGATAGGAGAGAGGAGGAGGAGGAGGAGGAGGCGGCACATCACCAACGAGGCAGGATGCCCTCCAGGGGCCAGCCTAAGGGCAGCACATTGACTGCATCACACCCCAAAGCTCCACATGTGCAGGGCGCTGCAGTCTCTGCGCGTTATTCAAAAAGTTCTTTGGTGTGGGCCTTTTTTGAGACGAGTGCATCAGATCGCACCGCTGCTATTTGCAACATATGTCTCAAGCGTATCTCACGTGGCCAAAACATCTCCCGCTTGGGTACCACATGCTTGACCAGACATATGTTGACCTGCCATGCAGTTCGTTGGCAAGCGTATCTAAAAGACCCACACCAAAGAACAAAGAGGATCTCTCCTTGCTCCTCATCAGCTGAGATTTCCAACCCCACTAGACCTCCAGTCCTCTCTGAGACCTGCAGTGAGAGGAATGAAGGTGTAGAATTAGGTGTGTCACAGCCAAGTACTTGTGGGCAATCTGCTTTTGGTACACCGATGTCAGATTGTACCAGGCAAATTTCCCTGCCCCAGCTGCTGCACCGCCGAAAGAAGTTTGCTCCCAGCCATCCACATGCCCAGCGGTTGAATGCTAGCTTGGCAAAATTGCTAGCACTTCAACTGCTGCCTTTTCAGTTGGTAGACTCTGCCCCCTTCCGTGAGTTTGTGGAATGTGCGGTTCCTCAGTGGCAGGTACCCAAACGCCACTTTTTCTCACGGAAGGCGATTCCGGCTCTCTACCGGCATGTGGAAGGCAATGTCCATGCCTCGCTGGACAGGGCGGTCAGCAGTAAGGTGCATATTACCGCTGACTCATGGTCCAGCAGGCATGGACAGGGACGTTACCTAAGTTTCACGGCACATTGGGTGACTCTGCTGGCAGCTGGGAAGGATGCAGGACAAGGTGCAGTAGTGTTGGAGGTTGTTCCGCCACCACGCCTCCAAAATGCTGATTGTGACACACCTCTCTCCTCCACCCCCTCCTCTTCTTCTTCCTCCATGGCCTCTTCCTCGGAACCAGCGGTGCTCCGTAGTCGTTCAAGGGGCTACGCAAGTACGCAGGCCAAAAGATGCCATGCGGTGCTTGAGCTGGTGTGCTTGGGGGACAGGAGCCACACTGGGGCAGAGGTTCTGTCAGCTCTGCAGGGGCAGGTTCAGAGGTGGTTGACGCCACGCCAACTTAAGGCAGGAATGGTGGTTTGCGACAATGGCACCAACCTCCTCTCTGCCCTCCGACAGGGACAAATGACCCATGTGCCCTGTTTGGCTCACGTCCTTAACTTGGTGGTGCAGCGGTTCTTGGGCAGGTACCCGGGCTTACAGGATGTCCTGAGGCAGGCCAGGAAAGTCTGTGTGCATTTCCGTCGGTCATATAATGCCAGTGCTCGGCTGACGGACCTCCAAAAGGAGTTTAACCAGCCCAAGAACCGCCTAATCTGTGACATGCCCACCAGGTGGAACTCAATGTTGGCCATGCTGCAGTGGCTGCACACGCAGCAGAGGGCCATCAATGAGTACCTGTGCGACTATGGCACCAGGACAGGGTCAGGGGAGCTTGGTTTTTTTTCCCCACGCCAGTGGGCCATGATCAGGGATGCATGCACTGTCCTGTCACCATTCGAGGAGGCCACGAGGATGGTGAGCAGTGACAGTGCATGCATCAGTGACACTGTCCCCCTTGTCCACCTGTTGGAGCACACGCTGCGTGGAATAATGGACAGGGCACTTGAGGCAGAACAGAGGCAGGAAGAGGAGGACTTCCTTAGCTCTCAAGGCCCCCTTTATCCAGACAGTGTTCCTGCGTGCCCGCCGATCACACAGGAAGAGGACGAGGAGGAGGAGGAGGAAGATTGTGTCAGCATGGAGGTGGAGCCTGGCACTCAGCATCAGCAGCAGTCTTTAAGGGATCAGTCCCAAGAAACACATGGACTTGTACGTGGCTGGGAGGAGGTGGCTGCGGACGTTGTCGTCCTTAGTGACCCAGAGGACTCCGGACCGAATGCCTCAGCAAACCTACGCTGCATGGCCTCCCTGATCCTGCAAAGCCTGCGTAAGGATCCTCGTATTCGTGGTATCAAGGAGAAGGACCAATACTGGCTGGCAACCCTCCTTGATCCACGTTACAAGGGTAAGGTTGCGGACCTTATCTTGCCATCGCAGAGGGAGCAGAGGATGAAACATCTTCGGGAGGCCTTGCAGAAAGGTCTGTGCAATGCGTTCCCAGAGACTGGGAGGTTACAAACTCCTGTTTCTGGACAACGTGTTGCTGAGGCTTCGGTCAGTCAAAGAAGGAGCGGTGGAGAAGGTGGCCGTCTGACCGATGCGTTTAGACAATTTTTTGGTCCGCAGCCCCAAGGTATGATCGGTTCCAGCAACCATCGCCAGCGTCTGTTTTACATGGTGCAGGAATACCTAGGGGCAAGATCAGACTTGGACACCTTTCCCACCGAAAATCCTCTGGGTTACTGGGTCTTGAGGATGGATCACTGGCCAGAGCTTGCACAGTATGCAATTGAGCTACTGGCCTGTCCTGCATCCAGCGTTCTTTCGGAACGCACATTCAGTGCTGCTGGAGGCGTGGTAACCGATCACAGGGTGCGTCTGTCCACCGACTCGGTCGATCGGCTGACCTTCATAAAAATGAATCAGTCTTGGATCACCACCAGCTACCAAGCACCTGATGCTGATGTAACCGAATAATTTTTTTTGAAATCTCAGATCCCTTCAAAGACTGCCTATGCTGATGCTGAGTGACTATCCCTGAGTAATTATCCTCTTCCTCCTCAATCATCACGCTGATAGCGTGTAAGAACATTTTTGGTTCTGGGCGCCACCACCAGTGCCTAAGGCACAATTTTTCAGCCCCTGTTTAACAGGGGCGTGTAATTACAATTTTTGATGTAATACTTTGCAGCAGGGCTCGTTCCTGCATTCCAACTAGAGTGTCTGTGAGGGGTTGCAGTGTTGTGGCACCAGCACCAGTGCCTAAGGCCCAATTTTTCTGCCCCTGTCTAACAGGGGCGTGTAATTACAATTTTTTATGCAATACTTTGCAGCAGGGCTCGTTCCTGCGTTCCAACTAGAGTGTCTGTGAGGGGTTGCAGTGTTGTGGCACCAGCACCAGTGCCTAAGGCCCAATTTTTCTGCCCCTGTCTAACAGGGGCGTGTAATTACAATTTTTGATGCAATACTTTGCAGCAGGGCTCGTTCCTGCGTTCCAACTAGAGTGTCTGTGAGGGGTTGCAGTGTTGTGGCTCCAGCACCAGTGCCTAAGGCCTAATTTTTCAGCTCCTGTTCAACAGGGGCATGTAATTACAATTCTTGATCTAATATTTCACAGCAGGGCCCTGTGAGGGCTTACAGTGTTGTGGCCACAGCAACACCTAAGGCCCAAATTTCTGCAGAGTATATAGGGCAGGACCCTACTTTCAAACATCTAACTTACAAACGACTCCTACTTGCAAACGGAAGGAGACAACAGGAAGTGAGATGAAATCTACCCCTAGGAAGGGAAATTCTCTCCTGTAAGAGTTAATATGGGAAAACAATTTCTCCTTTCCACTGATGCTTTCCAATCCTTGTTCCACAAAAAACCCAAATTTTCAAAAAACATTTTTCATTGGGACAAAAAGTGAGGTGAAATCTTCTGAAGAGGAGGAAAGACAGCAAAACAAATGTCACAGGGGTGATAACCCTTCCCTATGTTTTCCAAAAAGCTTAAAAAAGATTTTTTGGCTGGAGCTAAATGCGTTAAAAATGTACCCGTTCAAAATTACAAAGAGATTCTACTTAACAACAAACCTACAGTCCCTGTCTTGTTTGCACCGCCTGTATACTGCTGTTCAGAGTATATAGGGCCTTTCCTTATTTTAATTTGGGTGCGGGGTTCCCCTTAATATCCATACAAGACCCAAAGGGCCTGGTAATGGACTGGGGGGTACCCATGCCGTTTGTCTCACTGATTTTCATCCATATTGCCATGACCCGACATGACATTAAACCCGCAAGCAGTTTTAAATGAGATTTTTTCCTTTAAAAATGACATTTGGTGCAGGGACTGTTCTAAACACGGGAAACACGCGTCACTTTACAGGCATACTATAGACACCCCCCAGGTACGATATTTAAAGGAATATTTCACTTTTTTTTTTTACTTTAAGCATCATTAAAATCACTGCTCCCGAAAAAACGGCCGTTTTTAAAAGTTTTTTTTGCATTGATACATGTCCCCTGGGGTAGGACCCGGGTCCCCAAACCCTTTTTAGGACAATACCATGCAAATTAGCCTTTAAAATGAGCACTTTTGATTTCGAACGTTCGAGTCCCATAGACGTCGATGGGGTTCTAACGTTCGTGCGAACTTTCGGTCCGTTCGCAGGTTCTGGTGCGAACCGAACCGGGGGGTGTTCGGCTCATCCCTACTTATACATGATAGTAATTTGTTTTCCTAAAAAGTACGGTTAGGGATATATGGTGGGGCCTTGACTGAGGGAAGGACTTTAAAGTGGTATTAAACTTAAAAATAAAAATGTAATCTATTGCAGTTTAACCATTCTTAAATGTGGTGTCTGCAGTCCACAACAAGGTCTTTACTCACAATGTCCCAGGAGCCTAGGTTTCTTAGTGAGGGAGACAAAAAAAAGATCCTTCTCCAGACTAGGACTCCAGGACGATGCTCTCCAGCAAATAATCATTTAGCAACCTTCTCCGGGTCCTCAGCCCAGCTCTTACTGAGGCCCAGACTGCCATTCTTGTCTATTTCTAGCTATCTCCCAGGAGCAGCAGCCCCAGGGGAACTGTAACCCTCCCTGGAGAGGAAAGAACACTCTGGAAATGCCTCCCAAACATGTTTCACCTTTTCAGCCATCTTTTGGACGCCTCCTTCCAGGGATTGGATGATAAAGTGTCATACTGGTCTTTTGGCTCTCCCTGCCCTATATTCTGGAAACTTCTTCCAGAAGCAGGTGAGAGAGTTCTAACACCCAGCTAGGAAACGCTGACCAGACCAAAATAATAGAGCACTGCTCCACTGACTGCTGTAAAACCAAAAAGTAAATTTAGGCTAACAACTCAACTAGAAGAGGGTGCTACAGGTACAATCATTTTTTTTTTTTTCGTGGTGGTTCTCCACCATTGAAGAACGATATTAGAAGGACTTTGAGACGTGGTACATAGGTAACTCGTCCTCTCCCCCTCCTTCCCTGCAATCTTCTGGGACATGTCCCAGAAGAATTGCTCGGCCATTCAAGATGTGCTGCATGACTTGTGCATGCGCATTGCACACCTGGCTGTGAAGCAACAAGCTGTCACAGCTGGGTACCCACACTTGCAATGCTGGAGTCATGGAGAGGAGAGGGAGAGAAACAAGGCTTTGGGCAGCCGCATCGCTGGACCGTTGGACAGGTGAGTATGTGTTTATTAAAAGTCAGCAGCTACACTTTTTGTAGCTGCTGAGTTTTAATAAACAGAAAAATGAGTGGAACTCTGCGGGAATTATTTTTTTCATGGACATTGTTGAGAATTGGAGGTTATCCTGTTACTTTTACCTGCTATTCTTCTCTACTTGTAGCTCGCTTATGGGTTTTTTGGTTTTTTTTCAAGACTACTATGCAAGGAATATGATTGTCATCCTACCTTATTTGGGGATTTTTGAGGGGGTATATGTTTGGTAATATAACTGTACTGCATTGGACCCTTTACCTTGTTTGCTTCAGTTCAGCATACGTTGCTGTTATAGTCAGGAGTACATATAGCTAACCACATCTACATTGACAATAAGGCTCAGCTGGTTCTTTTTTGGGGGGCATTTATAGGGCTTGTATTGGAGGGTTGAATTTATAGAGGTGGTCTGGTTATTGAAGACATTGATAATGAATTTTTAAGGTTTTGATCAGACCAAATAATTAAGGATTCAATAGGTGCACTGTATTTTTCTTTTCTTCTTATTTTTTTTCTTGTGGAAATCTAAAATAAGGCTTGTAATTTTCTTTTCCTTCATTTGTAATCAGATTTATTGAATGTCTTTCTGCCATGCTTGCCAGATTAAGCAAAATTGGCAGGAAATATCACATATTTAAGGTGGAAAAACTTATTTTTTAAAGGAACTCAATATTAAGATAAATATGGAGGCTCTGGAAAATGCTGGTTGCCCAGGTCTTTTTCTGATCTTGTGGTTTCAATATTTTTGAGTCATTGACCCAGAACAAGTCAGAACTCCTGATCTACATATCTGTAATGGTCTGTGACAAATAAAGGACTGGATCTACTGGACCATTATGAGAGATAGGTAACTAGCATTTCAAAAGTGGAGATGGGCAAAGGCATTTTCATATTTGC
The DNA here is from genome assembly GCA_037952925.1 of Lithobates clamitans. NCBI lineage: Eukaryota > Metazoa > Chordata > Amphibia > Anura > Ranidae > Lithobates > Lithobates clamitans. The sequence goes on from JBBGZY010000014.1 coordinate 10,387,400, forward strand.
TTCAGTACAGTTTTTTTTTTAACTCAATAGCTTTTATACATGAAGAATATTTGTATGAAAGGCATCCCTTACCTCTTGTATGCTGTTGGTACTGTTGCAGGCATTCTGGAATACTGTCGGCAGTTTCTTGTATATTCTGGAGAAAGGACTCGGCATTATCAACTGCATCAGCAAACTAAAAAGAGAGAAGCAAAGAGCATAAATTGAAAACTGATGGGAAACTGCATGAACAAATGTTTATAAAATCTTGTCTGTTCAATAGACTAAAAGCTTCTGAAAAAAATACACCTTCATACAGGAAATCATAGAAATCTTGCTATCCACCTACTTTTAGCAATACATGCTGTATAATGTACAGGCTTAAATATTAATGCAAAACGCAATGTGAATAACCTTTAACATAAGCTCAGAGGCTCCATGCTCAGGTTCTTTTCCTCTCTGCATGCTCCTGAAAAGGTGATAAGGGGGAGCAGGGTGGAATTTTTAGCAACAGAGTTGCTAGCTGACAGAAAGTGATGCAGTGTGTGATGTGCTAGTGTTCAGTATTAGGGGTGCTGGGAGGCAAGGAGGTTCAGAGTCCAGGGTTTAGGAGGTACAATGTCAAGAGTGCTGGGGAGTAGGAAGCTTCAGAGTCAGGGGTGAAGCAAGGTTTAGTGAAAGGGAGATGTCAAGGTGCAGAGTGCCAGGGGTACTGCATTCATCATAGTCCTGAATAGAAAAGCTTTCTTATTTTAAGCCTGCAGGGAGGCTTCTCTAAGTGCCTCCTGGTATGATGCAGGCTCTTGGACTGCATTACCCACTAATAAAGTAAGTGCAAAGGGGTTTAGTTATCGGGGGAAGAAAGGGTAATTTAGGCCTCCTTTAGACTCATGTGTTGCAGTAATGCAGTGGCTCAAGCCACTGCACCTGCGGTTTTCTGACCACCTGAGCAGTGACTACATCTGATAGGGTATAATCATTGTTCTGCTGACAATTTCCTTTGGCAAGGCAAATAAGCTCTAATGGGGCGTACACACAGTCGGACTTTTCGGCTACAAAAGTCCGATGGACGCCGACGGAGCAAATCCGGAGGACAATCCGATCGTGTGTGGGCTTCCCCGGACTTTCAGCGGACTTTTCCAGTCGCAAATCTGACGGACTTTAGATTTGGCACTTGCTTCAAATCTTTACGTCGTAACTCCGCTGGACCCAGAAATCTGCTCGTCTGTATGCTAGTCCGACGGACAAAAACCCACACTAGGGCAGCTATTGGCTACTGGCTATCAACTTCCTTATTTTAGTCCGGTGTACGTCATCACGTACGAATCCGTCGGACTTCTGTGTGATCGTATGTAGTCAAGTCCATTCGTTAAAAAGCCCACCGCAAGTCCGCCAAAAATCCATTGAAAGTATGTCGGAGGGGCTGTCGGACTTTTGTAGCCGAAAAGTCCAACCGTGTGTACGCCCCATAACACCAATTGTCAATAATGCTGATCCAAGCCAATCCACCTACAAGTGACAATTATTGGTGAATGAGAGTCAGCCCCTGTCTTCTGTGTCTCAGAGGCTACAAGAGTCAGATCTCCTTGCAATATCTGCCTCTGTTCCTGTAAACATGGGAGTTTTTGGTGTTCCCACCCACCTTTGAATGTTAAAACATCTATTGTTACATTCTCCATAATATAAAATAAATCCAACAGAAGAGTTGCATTCCCTCATACTAGCAAAAGAGCCCCTGGGAGAGATAAGAAGCTGTAAGGTACAGTGCCTTGAAAAAGTATTCATACCTCTTGAAAATGATAAATGGTTTTCAACATTTTTTACAAATAAATATCTGAAAAGTGTGGCGTGCATTTGTATTCAGCCTCCTTTACTCTGATATCCCTAACGAACATCTAGATGAACCAATTGTCTTCAGAAGTCACCTAATTAGTAAATAGAGTCCACCCGTGTGTAATTTAATCTCAGTATAAATACAGCTGTTCTGTGAAGCCCTCAGATGTTTGTTAGAAAACCTTAGTGAACACACAGCATCATGAAGGCCAAGGAACACACCAGATAGGTCAGATATAAAGTTGTGGAGAAGTTAAAGCAGGGTTAGGTTATAAAAAAATATCCCAAGCTTTGAACATCTCACGGAGCACTGTTCAATCCATCATTCAAAAATAGAAAAAGTATGGCACAACTGCAAAATTACCAATATATGGCAGTCCACCTAAACTGACAGGCCGGGTAAGGAGAGCATTAATCAGAGAAGCAGCCAAGAGGCCCATGGTAACTCTGGATGAGCTGCAGAGATCCACAGCTCAGGTAGGAGAATCTGTCCACAGCACAACTATTAGTCGTGCACTCCACAAATCTGGCCTTTATGAAAGAGTAGCAAGAAGAAAGCCATTGTTGAAAGAAAGCCATAAGAAGTCCCATTTGCAGTTTGTGAAAAGCCATGTAGGGAACACAGCAAGAATGTGGAAGAAGGTGCTCTGGTCAGATGAGACCAAAATTTTACTTTTTGGACTAAAAGCAAAACGCTGTGTGTAGGGATGGGGGCGCCACAAGTTCCTTCTACTATAAGGCTGACAGAAGTAGTGACAGCGGCATCACTTTTTCTGTCAGCCCAGCTATGGAAGCTGCAAGGAGAGGAAGAGAGCCGGGCGGTGGTGTGGGCTGTGCTTTCTCTCTCCCCCTCCTCCACATAAGCTCACACATAATGAAGGGGGAAGGGGGGCACAATTTGGCATCTTTGCCCTGGGCATTGGATGATATTGTCCCAGCACTGGTCCCAGGGTTCTGTTTATTAATAATATAGAGGTTGAAACCAATAGCTTATGTTTAGGTCATATAGTCAAGAGTAGGGATGAGCTTCGTGTTCGAGTCGAACCCATGTTCGACTCGAACATCGGCTGTTCGACCGTCCGTCGAATTGCGAACGATATGGGCCGTTCGCGCCAAATTCGTGTGGCGCGTCACGGCCCATAATTCACTGCGGCATCGCAGTGCATTGCTGGCTGATGATTGGCCAAGCATGCACTATGACCCGCATGCTTGGCCAATCACAGCGCCGTCAGTAGAGAGAGCTGTAATTGGCCAAAGCCAGGGTGGCTTTGGCCAATTATGGCTCAGGGGATTTAGTACACACCCCACACTATATAAGGCCGCCTGCACGGCGGCCCTGTGTAGTGTGTGTTCCGGTGTGCTGAGAGATAGAGAGAGAGAGAGACAGTGTCATTTGATTTGAGTTAGATAGATTAGGCAGAACAGTCAGTCAGTTAGCTGCACTTACAGTGTATTGTGTATATATATGCATCCCAGGTGTTGCATATATATATATACACTGTATTCAGTTTAGCTAGATCCGTTCCTGTTATCTTCTATCTAGACTATTTACATTTAGTGCAGTGTGTCCTGCTCACAGTGTTCAGCTAGATCCGTTCCTGCTATTTACATTCAGTGCAGTGCGTCCTGCTCACAGTGTTCAGCTAGATCCGTTCCTGCTATTTACATTCAGTGCAGTGCGTCCTGCTCACAGTGTTCAGCTAGATCCGTTCCTGCTATTTACATTCAGTGCAGTGCGTCCTGCTCACAGTGTTCAGCTAGATCCGTTCCTGCTATTTACATTCAGTGCAGTGCGTCCTGCTCACAGTGTTCAGCTAGATCCGTTCCTGCTATTTACATTCAGTGCAGTGCGTCCTGCTCACAGTGTTCAGCTAGATCCGTTCCTGGTATTTACATTTAGTGCAGTGCGTCCTGCTCACAGTGTTCAGCTAGATCCGTTCCTGCTATTTACATTCAGTGCAGTGCGTCCTGCTCACAGTGTTCAGCTAGATCCGTTCCTGCTATTTACATTCAGTGCAGTGCGTCCTGCTCACAGTGTTCAGCTAGATCCGTTCCTGCTATTTACATTCAGTGCAGTGCGTCCTGCTCACAGTGTTCAGCTAGATCCGTTCCTGGTATTTACATTTAGTGCAGTGCGTCCTGCTCACAGTGTTCAGCTAGATCCGTTCCTGCTATTTACATTCAGTGCAGTGCGTCCTGCTCACAGTGTTCAGCTAGATCCGTTCCTGGTATTTACATTTAGTGCAGTGCGTCCTGCTCACAGTGTTCAGCTACATCCGTTCCTGCTATTTACATTCAGTGCAGTGCGTCCTGCTCACAGTGTTCAGCTAGATCCGTTCCTGCTATTTACATTCAGTGCAGTGCGTCCTGCTCACAGTGTTCAGCTACATCCGTTCCTGCTGTTTACATTCAGTGCAGTGCGTCCTGCTCACAGTGTTCAGCTAGATCCGTTCCTGCTATTTACATTCAGTGCAGTGCGTCCTGCTCACAGTGTTCAGCTAGATCCGTTCCTGCTATTTACATTCAGTGCAGTGCGTCCTGCTCACAGTGTTCAGCTACATCCGTTCCTGCTGTTTACATTCAGTGCAGTGCGTCCTGCTCACAGTGTTCAGCTAGATCCGTTCCTGCTATTTACATTCAGTGCAGTGCGTCCTGCTCACAGTGTTCAGCTAGATCCGTTCCTGCTATTTACATTCAGTGCAGTGCGTCCTGCTCACAGTGTTCAGCTAGATCCGTTCCTGCTATTTACATTCAGTGCAGTGCGTCCTGCTCACAGTGTTCAGCTAGATCCGTTCCTGCTATTTACATTCAGTGCAGTGCGTCCTGCTCACAGTGTTCAGCTAGATCCGTTCCTGCTATATACATTTAGTGCAGTACGTCCTGCTCACAGTGTTCAGCTAGATCCGTTCCTGTTATCTTCCTACTGACAGGCAGGCTTGTCTGGTTACAGTATATAAAGCTACCTGAAGAAAATTACAGGTGTTCTTTTTGATCCTATTAGTACCACGGTCAGGCAGCTAGACTATTTACATTTAGTACAGTGTGTCCTGCTCACAGTGTTCAGCTAGATCCGTTCCTGTTATCTTCCTACTGACAGGCAGGCTTGTCTGGTTACAGTATATAAAGCTACCTTAAGAAAATTACAGGTGTTCTTTTTGATCCTATTAGTACCACGGTCAGGCAGCTAGACTATTTACATTCAGTGCAGTGCGTCCTGCTCACAGTGTTCAGCTAGATCTGTTCCTGGTATTTACATTCAGTGCAGTGCGTCCTGCTCACAGTGTTCAGCTAGATCCGTTCCTGGTATTTACATTTAGTGCAGTGCGTCCTGCTCACAGTGTTCAGCTAGATCCGTTCCTGCTATTTACATTCAGTGCAGTGCGTCCTGCTCACAGTGTTCAGCTACATCCGTTCCTGCTGTTTACATTCAGTGCAGTGCGTCCTGCTCACAGTGTTCAGCTAGATCCGTTCCTGGTATTTACATTTAGTGCAGTGCGTCCTGCTCACAGTGTTCAGCTAGATCCGTTCCTGCTATTTACATTCAGTGCAGTGCGTCCTGCTCACAGTGTTCAGCTAGATCCGTTCCTGGTATTTACATTTAGTGCAGTGCGTCCTGCTCACAGTGTTCAGCTAGATCCGTTCCTGCTATTTACATTCAGTGCAGTGCGTCCTGCTCACAGTGTTCAGCTAGATCCGTTCCTGCTATATACATTTAGTGCAGTACGTCCTGCTCACAGTGTTCAGCTAGATCCGTTCCTGTTATCTTCCTACTGACAGGCAGGCTTGTCTGGTTACAGTATATAAAGCTACCTGAAGAAAATTACAGGTGTTCTATCCCAGCTTAGTGCAGCTACAGGCCATTAGTATGTCTGGAAGGCCAAGAAGGAGAGGCAGACAGTCACAAGCCAATAAGAGAGGGCAAGCAGGCTCTGTGTCTAGTGCTGGTCGTGGAGACGGTGCATCCTCATCAGCACGTGGCCATGGGACACGCTTGGCCTTTTTTTCGGCAGCTGGCCGTGTTGAGCCGCAACATGCGGAAGACTTGGTCGAGTGGATGACCAAGCCGTCCTCATCCTCCTCATCCTCTCTCACCCATGCCCAGGGTGCTTTGTCTGGCAAAGCAGCGGCCTCTTCCCTCAGCTCAATGTCATCAGTGACTCCTTCCCTAGCTCCACCATGTCCTCATGAGGATTCCCTCGAACTGTTTGACCACAGTGTTGGGTACATGCTCCAGGAGGATGCCCAGCGTTTGGAAGGCTCTGATGATGATACTGAGCTCAATGAAGGCAGTAACATGAGCACGGACAGAGGGGGTGCCCAAGAAGGACAGCAATCTGGCAGTCATGCTCCCCCTGCTGCAGCATACTGCCAGGTTTGCTCCAGTGATGAGGAGGGAGGGGATGATGAGGTCACTGACTCAACGTGGGTGCCTGATAGGAGAGAGGAGGAGGAGGAGGAGGAGGAGGAGGAGGTGGCACATCACCAACTAGGCAGGATGCCCTCCAGGGGCCAGCCTAAGGGCAGCACATTGACTGCATCACACCCCAAAGCTCCACATGTGCAGGGCGCTGCAGTCTCTGCGCGTTATTCAAAAAGTTCTTTGGTGTGGGCCTTTTTTGAGACGAGTGCATCAGATCGCACCGCTGCTATTTGCAACATATGTCTCAAGCGTATCTCGCGTGGCCAAAACATCTCCCGCTTGGGTACCACATGCTTGACCAGACATATGTTGACCTGCCATGCAGTTCGTTGGCAAGCGTATCTAAAAGACCCACACCAAAGAACAAAGACGATCTCTCCTTGCTCCTCATCAGCTGAGATTTCCAACCCCACTAGACCTTCAGTCCTCTCTGCGACCTGCAGTGAGAGGAATGAAGGTGTAGAATTAGGTGTGTCACAGCCAAGTACTTGTGGGCAATCTGCTTTTGGTACACCGACGTCAGATTGTACCAGGCAAATTTCCCTGCCCCAGCTGCTGCACCGCCGAAAGAAGTTTGCTCCCAGCCATCCACATGCCCAGCGGTTGAATGCTAGCTTGGCAAAATTGCTAGCACTTCAACTGCTGCCTTTTCAGTTGGTAGACTCTGCCCCCTTCCGTGAGTTTGTGGAATGTGCGGTTCCTCAGTGGCAGGTACCCAAACGCCACTTTTTCTCACGGAAGGCGATTCCGGCTCTCTACCGGCATGTGGAAGGCAATGTCCATGCCTCGCTGGACAGGGCGGTCAGCGGTAAGGTGCATATTACCGCTGACTCATGGTCCAGCAGGCATGGACAGGGACGTTACTTAAGTTTCACGGCGCATTGGGTGACTCTGCTGGCAGCTGGGAAGGATGCAGGACAAGGTGCAGTAGTGTTGGAGGTTGTTCCGCCACCACGCCTCCAAAATGCTGATTGTGACACACCTCTCTCCTCCACCCCCTCCTCTTCTTCTTCCTCCATGGCCTCTTCCTCGGAACCAGCGGTGCTCCGTAGGCGTTCAAGGGGCTACGCAAGTACGCAGGCCAAAAGATGCCATGCGGTGCTTGAGCTGGTGTGCTTGGGGGACAGGAGCCACACTGGGGCAGAGGTTCTGTCAGCTCTGCAGGGGCAGGTTCAGAGGTGGTTGACGCCACGCCAACTTAAGGCAGGAATGGTGGTTTGCGACAATGGCACCAACCTCCTCTCTGCCCTCCGACAGGGACAACTGACCCATGTGCCCTGTTTGGCTCACGTCCTTAACTTGGTGGTGCAGCGGTTCTTGGGCAGGTACCCGGGCTTACAGGATGTCCTGAGGCAGGCCAGGAAAGTCTCTGTGCATTTCCGCCGGTCATATAATGCCAGTGCTCGGCTGACGGACCTCCAAAAGGAGTTTAACCTGCCCAAGAACCGCCTAATCTGTGACATGCCCACCAGGTGGAACTCGACGTTGGCCATGCTGCAGCGGCTGCACACGCAGCAGAGGGCCATCAATGAGTACCTGTGCGACTATGGCACCAGGACAGGGTCAGGGGACCTTGGTTTTTTTTCCCCACGCCAGTGGGCCATGATCAGGGATGCATGCACTGTCCTGTCACCATTCGAGGAGGCCACGAGGATGGTGAGCACTGACAGTGCATGCATCAGTGACACTGTCCCCCTTGTCCACCTGTTGGAGCACACGCTGCGTGGAATAATGGACAGGGCACTTGAGGCAGAACAGAGGCAGGAAGAGGAGGACTTCCTTAGCTCTCAAGGCCCCCTTTATCCAGACAGTGTTCCTGCGTGCCCGCCGATCACACAGGAAGAGGACGAGGAGGAGGAGGAGGAGGAGGAGGAGGAAGATTGTGTCAGTATGGAGGTGGAGCCTGGCACTCAGCATCAGCAGTCTTTAAGGGATCAGTCCCAAGGAACACATGGACTTGTACGTGGCTGGGAGGAGGTGGCTGCGGACGTTGTTGTCCTTAGTGACCCAGAGGACTCCGGACCGAATGCCTCAGCAAACCTACGCTGCATGGCCTCCCTGATCCTGCAAAGCCTGCGTAAGGATCCTCGTATTCGTGGTATCAAGGAGAAGGACCAATACTGGCTGGCAACCCTCCTTGATCCACGTTACAAGGGTAAGGTTGCGGACCTTATCTTGCCATCGCAGAGGGAGCAGAGGATGAAACATCTTCGGGAGGCCTTGCAGAAAGGTCTGTGCAACGCGTTCCCAGAGACTGGGAGGTTACAAACTCCTGTTTCTGGACAACGTGTTGCTGAGGCTTCGGTCAGTCAAAGAAGGAGCGGTGGAGAAGGTGGCCGTCTGACCGATGCGTTCAGACAATTTTTTGGTCCGCAGCCCCAAGGTATGATCGGTTCCAGCAACCATCGCCAGCGTCTGTTTTACATGGTGCAGGAATACCTAGGGGCAAGATCAGACTTGGACACCTTTCCCACCGAAAATCCTCTGGGTTACTGGGTCTTGAGGATGGATCACTGGCCAGAGCTTGCACAGTATGCAATTGAGCTACTGGCCTGTCCTGCATCCAGCGTTCTTTCGGAACGCACATTCAGTGCTGCTGGAGGCGTGGTAACCGATCACAGGGTGCGTCTGTCCACCGACTCGGTCGATCGGCTGACCTTCATAAAAATGAATCAGTCTTGGATCACCACCAGCTACCAAGCACCTGATGCAGATGTAACCGAATAATTTTTTTTGAAATCTCAGATCCCTTCAAAGACTGCCTATGCTGATGCTGAGTGACTATCCCTGAGTAATTATCCTCTTCCTCCTCAATCATCACGCTGATAGCTTGTAAGAACATTTTTGGTTCTGGGCGCCACCACCAGTGCCTAAGGCACAATTTTTCAGCCCCTGTTTAACAGGGGCGTGTAATTACAATTTTTGATGTAATACTTTGCAGCAGGGCTCGTTCCTGCATTCCAACTAGAGTGTCTGTGAGGGGTTGCAGTGTTGTGGCACCAGCACCAGTGCCTAAGACCCAATTTTTCAGCCCCTGTCTAACAGGGGCGTGTAATTACAATTTTTGATGCAATACTTTGCAGCAGGGCTTGTTCCTGCGTTTCAACTAGAGTGTCTGTGAGGGGTTGCAGTGTTGTGGCACCAGCACCAGTGCCTAAGACCCAATTTTTCTGCCCCTGTCTAACAGGGGCGTGTAATTACAATTTTTGATGCAATACTTTGCAGCAGGGCTCGTTCCTGCGTTCCAACTAGAGTGTCTGTGAGGGGTTGCAGTGTTGTGGCACCAGCACCAGTGCCTAAGGCCTAATTTTTCAGCTCCTGTTCAACAGGGGCATGTAATTACAATTCTTGATCTAATATTTCACAGCAGGGCCCTGTGAGGGCTTACAGTGTTTTGGCCACAGCAACACCTAAGGCCCAAATTTCTGCTGAGTATATAGGGCAGGACCCTACTTTCAAACATCTAACTTACAAACGACTCCTACTTGCAAACGGAAGGAGACAACAGGAAGTGAGATGAAATCTACCCCTAAGGAAGGGAAATTCTCTCCTGTAAGAGTTAATATGGGAAAACAATTTCTCCTTTCCACTGATGCTTTCCAATCCTTGTTCCACAAAAAAACCCAAATTTTCCAAAAACATTTTTCATTGGGACAAAAAAGTGAGGTGAAATCTTCTGAAGAGGAGGAAAGACGCAAAACAAATGTCACAGGGGTGATAACCCTTCCCTATGTTTTCCAAAAAGCTTAGAAAAGATTTTTTGGCTGGAGCTAAACACATTAAAAATGTTCAAAATTACAAACAGATTCTACTTAACAACAAACCTACAGTCCCTGTCTTGTTTGCACCGCCTGAATACTGCTGTTCAGAGTATATAGGGACCTTTCCTTATTTTAATTTGGGTGCGGGGTTCCCCTTAATATCCATACAAGACCCAAAGGGCCTGGTAATGGACTGGGGGGTACCCATGCCGTTTGTCTCACTGATTTTCATCCATATTGCCATGACCCGACATGACATTAAACCCGCAAGCAGTTTTAAATGAGATTTTTTCCTTTAAAAATGACATTTGGTGCAGGGACTGTTCTAAACATGGGAAACACGCGTCACTTTACAGGCATACTATAGACACCCCCCAGGTACGATATTTAAAGGAATATTTCACTTTTTTTTTTTTACTTTAAGCATCATTAAAATCACTGCTCCCGAAAAAACGGCCGTTTTTAAAAGTTTTTTTTGCATTGATACATGTCCCCTGGGGTAGGACCCGGGTCCCCAAACCCTTTTTAGGACAATACCATGCAAATTAGCCTTTAAAATGAGCACTTTTGATTTCGAACGTTCGAGTCCCATAGACGTCAATGGGGTTCTAACGTTCGTGCGAACTTGCGGTCCGTTCGCGGGTTCTGGTGCGAACCGAACCGGGGGGTGTTCGGCTCATCCCTAGTCAAGAGATATATCAATAATGTTCCCTCTTTACAAAACACTGGTTCAGCCTCATCTTGAATATGCAGTTCAATTTTGGTCACCAATCCTCAGGAAAGATGTTGTTGAATTAGAAAGAGTTTAGTGAAGGGTAGCAAAATTAACAAGGGGTATGAGAGGACGTCAATCGTGACATGGTCCTCCTGCAGGCCTATGCCATAATGTGCTAGTATACACTGAATATTAACATATTATGCAAGCTTACCTTTTAAATAGAGCCCTCCAATGGCTTGCTGTCACTGCTGCCAGTGCTTCCATCTTCACCCAGTCCTCCTTCTGGGTTTGCGATCTCTGGCCATTTATATGAATGGACCGCGATGAAATGCATGTGTACAGTATTCATGATGGTGCCACAGCACTCTCTGCATCGATAGAACACTCAGTGTGCCCTGAATGCAGAGCTGCTCTGCATACGCTGGTGACAGCGCCAGCTGCAGCCACAGTGAATATCTTCTAAATGGCTCAAGTTTAGAAGATATTTATAGCACCTAGAAGTAAGCTTTATTATAAGCTTACCTGTAGGTACAAGTTGAAAAAAAGACTTTACTACCACTGTAAGAGGGGATAGGATTACAATGTACAAATATATCAAAGGTGACTTCAGTACCTGTAATAAACTCCTTACTCTAAGGTCCCTAGAGAGGACTCATGACCATGATTTGAGGATATAAGAAAGGAGGTTTAACCTTAGATTGCACAAAGGGTACATTACTATTAGAGCAGTAAAAATGTAGAACTCCTTCCCCAGGAAGTGGTACTAGCTGAGAGTGTTGACAACTTTGTCAACGAAAAACTTTTAGCTGTATTCCTATATTCACATATAGGTCATGACAAGCATACCCCTACTTACCTGAAGTCTACCTAATGAATTTTCACCACATATTTAAATTATTACTGTTATTGGAAGGTAGATCACTATTTCACATAATTCCAATTATGTGAATCAGTGGTCAATTTTCCAAAAACAGGAATTATGTAAATATGTGCTGCAAGTTCATCAAGCATACGCCACACACTGTAATATAAATATTGATTGTTTAGACTTTGGTGGATAATGTGACATAGGGGTATGCTTGGCATGCCCTATATGTGAATATTCGTTGATCTTAATTCCTATATGTAGAGTCTCTGGTAATTGGCAAATCTAAAATCTCCTTTTTTTGTCTTCCTACAATACAATGGCCCATGGAAATTGTTAGAGAATTAAAATCACACAAACATACTGTAGGTTGAACTGGATGGTGTGTCTTTTTTCATTCTTATAAACTAAGTAACTATGTAACTAAACACCAGCTTGGTGAAATAATCATTACAATGTATAAAGAAAAGATCTAAAGAACCTAACCTAGCTTGGCTAATAGGTTAATAGGAAGTATACAGGTATAATGTAGAATCAAATAATGGAAAGCTACTAGGTGGCACTGTGAGCCAAAACTATGGGTGCTAAGTGATGTCGGTTGATGTTGTACATGTTATATACTGTAATAAAAATAAGAACCTGCACTGCAGTATTGAAGAATTCAGAAGTCACATGTAACAAGTCTCTTCTTTTTTCCAGCACACTGATCAGGGAATCCCAGGCTTCATTTAGAGTTGCTGCCATGGCGTCATATATTTGGCTTTGGTCTTTATGCTGTTCAGCTGTCTCATCAGCTTGACATAACAGATCACATACTTGGTCTTCTAGAGACTGTGAAGAAAAAGGAACAACTTTCATAGGAACACAATACAAATACTAACAACATTAGTATTGCACCAAATGTGTCACAACAATAGCTTCATTTTTAAAAAAAAGTGTATCTGAAGCCAAAACTTTTATATTTTCATTTTTGCTAGATTAGGCATGTGTTCATCTGACAGTTTTTTTTAATTCTTTATTAGTTCTGGTGATTGTGCCTGGGACCAAAGGTAAAAGGGAAATCCTAAAGTTGTCACTGTAACAGAGGAAATTCTTTGAGAAGGTAAAATCTGTTGCTGTACTAACAATTTAAAACATATTTCCCTTACTTTGAAGAGATTTCTCTCATTTCCTGATGGGTCTATGGGACAGGAAGTGCAGAGAAATCTCGCCAGAGGGACATAGATGGCAAAATGGTTTTAACCTCTTACCCGATCTAAAACTCAAAAACATTTTGGCTTTAGCTATACTTTCAAATTCGTTAAATTTCACACTATGTGGGCCTTTGACTGTTTGCCTTATTGATTGCATTCCAAAGCATATTTTAATTGATATTCCTAGAGTTTACATATTATTAGCATATCCATACAAACTTACAGTGCTTTATGTATTTATTTGATTCAATTATATAAGGGTGACATTTTCCACAGAGCTTTATGGAGAACTCTGTACCGTAAACCATTTGTATTAATCCCCTATCACATTCATACATACACTTTAGGGCAAAATATCCCTAGGTGTAAACTAACCTACTGCTAAGTTTTTGGAGTGTGGAGGGACACCAGAGTTCCCTGGAATAAATCAATGCATTTCCTGGTAAAAGTTAATTGAATCATTCACAAACAAGACATTTACATACAGTAGTTCAATAATTAGACAGAAAAACACATTTCCAATATGTCAAATTTTTACTGCTGCCTACTGTATATCAGTGGGGAAATGTCACTGTTTCACCTTTCCCTGTGATAAACATCCTCAACAGGCAAAGCCAGGGAGGCAAGATCCCTTCTAGAAGCTATCTCCAATAATTTACCCTATTTGTCAGCACACAACACTAGCATCAGTTACTGGCCAGGTCATTCCTAACCCAATACACTCCGAGGTCAATTCACTAAGAGTTAAATAACAGCCAAAAAAAGGTGGTAAAATAATGTTAGTTAGTTAATCAGTTTTGAAAGTGTAATTCACTAAGAATTTTGCATCAAATACCGAATGAGGTATTTGTTCGATTTAACAGTACCTACCGCATTATTTAATGAGGTAATTTATTGCATTGAGCTGGTTGCTAAGGAGCGGGCTGGGAAGCCGGCCACCGCGTCTATAACAACGGATGACTCATCAGCTGTCAGTGGGTTCTCTGCTGACAGCTGAATGTAAAAAAAAAAACATGCCGGCAATTAAAAATGATGAGAAAAAACCCGGCGTGGGCTCCCCCCCATACCAGACCCTTATCCGAACATGCTGCCAGGCAGGTCGGGAAAGGTGGGGGGATGAGAGCGTGCCCCCTCCCTCCTCCTGAACCATACCAGGCCACATGCCCCAACATGGGGGGGTGGGTGCTTTGGGGCAGGGGGACTCTGCTCCCCTACCCCAAAGCACCTTGTTCCCATGTTGATGGGGAAAAGGGCCTCGTTCCCACAACCCTGGCCGGTGGTTGTGAGGGTCTGCGGCAAGGGGCTTATTGGAATTTGGAAGCCCCCTTTAATAAGGGGGCCCTAAGATCCCAGCCCCCCCTATGTGAATGAGTATGAGGTACATAGTAATCCTACCCATTCACCAAAAAAGTGTCAAAAAGTAATAAAAACACAGGCACAGTTTTAGACAATTCCTTTATTAAAAAATAAAAATGAAAAAACAGTGTCCCCCCCATGTAAATCCATCATCAATCACGCCAACCGCCGCACCGCCGAACCTAAAAAAAAAAAAAGCTCTGCATGCGAGGACGACTTACAGCCAAATGCCTCCTCTGCCAATTCACAAGAAAAAAAATACTGATTATACAGTATTTACCAGGGAGACCCCCCATGCTGTTTTTTGACAAATAGCTGGTTGTTAAGGAGTGGGCCGGGAAGCTGGGCGTCGCGTCCTTAACAACAGATGACTAAAAAAAGCTCTGCCCGCGAGGACGGCTGATAGTCGAATGCCTCCTCCGCCAGTTGACAGTTCTTATATAGGTAGGGGTGGGGCCACCTGGCAAGGTCACCTGGTGGCCCCGCCCCCTTGTGATGTCACTGACCCAGCATACACCAGTATTTGATGTCACAAGGGGCAGTGCAACCAGGTGACATCGGCAGGTGGCCCCGTTCTTACCTATATAAGAATTGTCAAACAGAGGAAGAGGAATTCGGCAGTCAGCCGTCCTCGCAGGCAGAGCTTTTTTTGGGGGGGTCGGTGAGTGGCGTGATTGACAATGGATCTACATCAGGGACACTGTTTTTTTATTTTTTATTTTTTAATAAAGTAATTGTTAAAAAAATGTCTCTGTGTTTTTATTACTTTTTGACACTTTTTTGCTGAAAGGGTAGGGGTACATACTGATTCACATAGGGGGGCGGGATCTGGGGGCCCCCTTGTTAAAGGGGGCTTCTAGATTCCGATAAGCCCCCTGCCCGCAGACTCCCACAACCACTGGCCAGGGTTTTGGGGATGAGGCCCTTGCCCCCATCAACATGGGGACATGCCCCTATGCCCCCACCCCCCATGTTGAGGTCATGTGGCCAGGTATAGTTCAGGAGGGGTGGCGCTCGCTCTCCCCCCCTTTCCTGACTTGCTGGGCTGCATGCTCATATAAGGGTCTGGTATGGATTTGGGGGGCCCACTCCGTTTTTTTTTGGCATGTGGTTCCCCTTAAAATTCATACCAGACCCAAAGGGCCTGGTATGGATTGGGGGGGAGGACCCCACGCTGTTTTTTTTCATCATTTTTAATTCTCGGCATGTTTCTTTCACATTCAAGTGTCTGCGGGCTCCCCGCTGACAGCTGATGAGTCATCTGTTGTTAAGGATACGACACCCAGCTTCCTGGCCCACTCCTTAACAACCAGCTATTTGTCAAAAAACAGCGTGGGGGGTCTCCCTGGTAAATACCGCATAATCAGTATTTTTTTTCTTGTGAATTGGCAGAGGAGGCATTTGGCTGTAAGCCGTCCTTGCGTGCAGAGCTTTTTTTTGTGTATGCAAAAATGTATGCAAATGAGTCACATGACTGTTATCGCATGCTGTAAAGGTTAGTGAATTGACCCTCTATCTTCGATCTCTATCTACTGGAGAACACTCCCCAGTAGCAAGTAGAAGCAAATACTGCCCCTGGGCGTAGGAGAAACCTAACAAACCCAGAACTCATAAACAAAGCTCAGGCTGGCTACAGCCTAGTTGGAAACAATAAACTTAGATTAGTGATACTCTAGCTTAAAGTGGTTGTAAAGGCAGAAGGCTTTTTTTATCTTAATGCAATTAATCCGGCTCCCCAGATGAAGTCATGAGCGGTGACATAACGCGTAGGGAGTGGCGGAGAGCAGACGTAAACCGGAAGTCACGTAAGGAAGCGCTCCAAACACCGTTCCACCTGTATATGCTAGTTTTTACTGTTTTTAATGTAAGAGACCACCTTGAAGCCCGTAAATAAAGTTTTATTTCACTAATCTTACATACTACACCATTGGAGGCTTTCTTTTTTCTCTCTCTCTTCCACCGGGCCGTTTGTGCCTTGGTGGAACATACTTTAACAGGCAAATACATTACATGAAGAGTGGAGAGGAAAGGAACAAAGCCGTGATTAATTGATGAGAACGTTTTGGCATAACAGTGAGGAGTTCTACAGATCCAGAAAGAGATACTTGTTTAAACCTGTACTAAGGTGAGAGTTCTGAGAGCCTAATACTATCTGGATATTTTCCATGAGGACCTGCATGAACTTTGACCAACTCATATATTTAATTCAACACTAAGTCACTTTATGAAGTTTCACAGCCAAGATAGAGCCATTTACCTGTCCACTATATGAACTTTATCCCCAGTGCACAGATAATAAGCACTTTATACTCTGTCTTTATTTATATTCATGTTGATTATTGTGATATTTTATTCTCATTTTACCCACACGATCACCATAATGAATTTTAATTTATTTGCAATATTGTATTGTGTAATTAGATTTTAATGCGCGAGATCATTTTTCTTAAACATTTTCATTGAAGTGTAGTGTGAACACTTTTAGATTTTGCTGCTGTCATTTTAGACATCACCACACATACAAATTTCTATTTTTTTCACATTTTCACAATTTGTTTTATGTCATTTTGCATACATTTTCATTATTACTCATTTATAGCGCAAAGGACACTTCCACTTGCATTCTGCTGAATAGGAAGCACCCCGAAAAAAGGTAGTAGTTGTTTATGGGGAGGTACATTTAAACAAACAAAAAAAGAGTATTTTTGCGAGTGTTTAATGCCCATCTTAGGTGAAATTAGTATGCTAATTTCAGTAACTTAAACGTAGAGAAAGCAAAACATACAGTATAGTAAATTTTGGCAAATAGTTGTAATTATCTCTCAAATAAACAGAACTTCAAAGTGCATTTTACAGCCAATAATTGTTGTGCCAACCTTCACTGCCCCTCATAGTTACATTTCAAATACCACATTGCTGCAATGTAATCATTGTGGCCTTTACAATGACAAGTAACAGAGCTTGCTGGTGATAAATTAAGAATGTGTTTGTTACACAGATAACAGCATCCATGCAATAACAATGTGATTAAGTTAAAAATACACCAAAGACACAATTTACCCAGGGCAAATCTACAGCCTTGTAACTGGAATATGGAAATAAAAACAATAATTTTGGAAATGCTCTAAATGTGATTAAAACTTTTTAGGACACTTTTTAGGAACCTACAATGGACCTTACAGTGTACCTAAAGCCGCAATTGTTTTGTTTTAGAGAGTAGAGTAAGAACAAAACTGAACCCCTATCCAGTTTTTACTGCTATCTGTATCCCTATTAGTGAGATTCACTTGCTCCATTTGTCCTGGGACTGGAGATGATGGAAAATCCAAAATGTTGAGTTGTTGCCAAAACAGTAATAGAGAGAAACTTTACCGATAGGGACATTTGGTCTGGTGACAACTTTCAACAAGTTTGAAGAGATTTCCTTTCACTTTTTATTTTGTCTTCAGCACAGGAAGTAAAGTGAAATCTCTTCAATGGGACTTAGATGCCAAAAGGAAAAAATGTTAATGTTTAAACTAACTGCCGTAAGCTGAAATCTGGTTGCACTGGATTAGTGCATTCTTCATCATTGCACTCTGCGTTGCCTATCTTTGTCAACCAGCCACGACCAAAGGCCAGTGACAACTTCATACAGACATCATCTATTGACAGCATCTGGTGGACTGCTATGCTAGCCCAGAGATGACATGGTGATGAGAAGCTGGATGTTTGTGCATAGCCTATAATCTTGGCAGAATGTATGCAGGTTGTCCCGCACAGCTCATTCACTTTGATGCAGCCTCTCACCCTGTGACTTCTTTAAAGTTACAATGTACAGTCAGAGTTGATAGCTGGGGGAGAAAAGACTGCCTGCAGCAGGCCAATGGCATACGATTCCAAAAGTGTTCTTTTCAAGCCTAGGCTTTGCATTGTGAGACATCAGGAATGAACTTATGGAGACTTGGGGCTGATTTACTAAAGAAAAATAATTTCACCAAATTCACTAAACTCCAGGGCAAATTGTGTTGCAAGGGATAACTTCCCTTGCAAAGTGAACACCCTATTTGTCTTTAGTAAATCAACCATAGATCTATGCCTTTGGATCCAGAACATATTTTAAAAAGCTGGCAAGTAAACCTGTTAATATCTTTCCAGAACTGGAAAAGTTGGGCTTGCCCATTCAAATACTGTAAACCACATTTTTTAATAACTAATTTTGTAAGTCATTTGTACTTTACTCTTACCTCTCCTCCACATTTATAATGGAGAAGAGAGGCTTCATTTCAAGGTTCCCCTACTTTCCTTTATTCACATACTCAGTTTGAAGTGTGTGGTAAGATGAAGGAACGACAAATAATTTTATAATCACATTATCATTCTTCTTTCATGTAGATCCCCAAACACATCCAACTTCAAGCTTCTTTCTTTTATGGCTTAAGGAGCAAAAAGCCCTTTGAAAATACATAGCTATCTCATGTCTGAGGAAATGTTAAGTATCTAGCAGAAGTGCTTGGATATCTTTTGATTAAAAATAAGTTGTTAAAACATTGTTATTTAAAGTCATGTAATGTAATCTGTCATGACTATATCTACTTCATTACAGGCATGAGAGAGAGAAAAGCTGATAAGTTGTCTTAAAATGCATGTTTCTCTTTTGATACCTGTACTTAGTTTCCACTTCAAGCAACAACAAAGTACATAATAAAGTAAGTTTGTCATACGTAAAAAGACCAGTCTCAGAAAGAACACTGTGTGATATCTGTGGCCATTCTTTGACTTCTAGGTCTTATGAGTTCTCAGCCAGTGAAAGAAAATAAGTTCAGTTTTGCTACAAATGAAAGGAGTTCAAGTAGGTTTATTTCACTGAACCAATCCAATTGGACAGACATGTTTCAGGTTCCTTTCACCAGAAAGACCTCCCGACAAAGCCACATGTGGGAGTGGCGTAACGTGTAGAGGTGAAGCCAGGTGACGTGTGTTACCAGAAGGATACTGTGAGATACTGCTTATTTTGATGCTATGCTGCTGTGTTTTGAAGCTTGTCTTATTATTAAGTGCATTTTTTAAGTTGGGCTGGTTCAATTGTGTGTATATTAACCAAAGATACTGCACTATTGAAGTCATTACAAGTAAAAGAATTGAGCCGGCAGCTCTGTAGTCCATATAGCGATTTTAATGGTTGGTTACAAAAAGTGACAAGCAAAACAGCTGACGCGTTTTGGCAACCAGCCTTAGTCGCAGCATGCTCTTTTTGTAACCAACCATAAAATCGCTATATGGGACTACAGAGTTGCCAGTTCAATCCTTTTACTTTTTCTGTTGTAGTGTGTAAGGACACACTGAGCCTGAGCACCTGAAAGAGGATCTTACAAATTGGACTGGGAGCTCTCCGCTGTGTGCGCTGTCTCTCTTAAAACTTATAAGGAACCATTCCTTTGTGGGGAAGGCATGCTACCCAAGGAGTAATAGAGTGGAAGACTATTATCTGGTCTATGGAAGTGTTGTTCTATATTGCCTAGTTGGCCCATTTCAAGGTATTGTATGAAGGTGAGCATGCATTTCACAAGGTGACGGTGCACAGTTTGTTATGCTGTGGAGCACTGAGAGGATTTAAAGAGCAGCACGCACCATGTTTATCTATGAAGAGGCACTGTTTATGAGCACCGGTTGTGCGGACTGTTGGGACTTTTTTCTACTTACACTATATATATTTTTTATTATTTTTCATTTTTTCGTTTTTCTTATTATTGTTTATACCATCAGTTTTTTTCACTTGGATTATTATTATTATTATTATTGTTATTATACAGGATTTATATAGCGCCAGTTTATCCAGCGCTGTACAACATTAGGGCAGACAGTACAATTACAGTACAATTCAATACAGGGGTGGGGGGATCAGAGGGCCCTGCTCGTTAGAGCTTACAATCTAGGAGGGAGGGTCAAGTTATACAAAAGGGTAATAGCTGTGGGGGATGAGCTCATGGAGAAAATAGAGGCAGGATAGGCTTCTCTGAAGAAGAAAGTTTTCAGGGATCGCCTAAAAGTGGATACATTTGGAGACCTTCTGACAGATTGGGGTAGCGAATTCCAGAGGATGGGCGAGGCTCGGGAGAAGTCCTGGAGGCGGATATGGGAGAAGGTGATGAGGGAGCTAGAGAGCAGGAGGTCTTAGGAGGAACGAAGAGGGAGATTAGGTTGGTATTTTGAGAATAGGCTAGTGATGTAGCTGGGGGAATAGTTGTGGATAGCTCTATGTTACATATTTCATATAGATGGTATATTGTAGATATATTGTTTTCTGATGTGGCACTTTTTTCACAGTCATTGTTATTTGTAATAAGTTAATTTACATAATTTAATAAGTTTATTGAGCAGTGCTATCACACACTGTCTATTATTATCTCATATGATAGCAGCAGCCATTCATTATAATTAGCATAATATACTATTTTGTTTTTAAAGGTCAAGGGTAATGTTCTCAAATGGCTTAAAGTGTATCTAGTGTCAAAAGGTAAAATCATATGATCTTCTCCATACTGAATTTCAATTATTTCTAGCCTACCCCTGACTGAACAAGTACGTCTCTAAACTTACTTTTTGAAGATCAACTACACATTTACCTCCTTGAGTTGTCATGTGTTCACTGTGCCCTGTGAGTAGGCACTGCTGTGTCACACATTTCACAGAGTCTGCCTTCTGAGCTACAGAGGGGCTGAGAAGAGAAGTTTCAGGAGGTGCAGTAAAGGAGATGTAGTACAGGAATCACTGCTTGGAAGAAGCAAGGTACCCTGAGATGTGTAGTCCTGTAAAGCATGCAGCAAATCAAGGGAGTTGTTGAAAGAGATGGCCAGCAGACAGGCATGTGGGTTAGGTGCATTTTTTTCTGGTTGGCAGAAAACAGAGTCCGAGTTCAGCAGTAACAGTGTATTGAAGAACAGTTTGGCAAATGAAACAGGCACAGCAAGAAGCCCACCTGAAGGAAGCCACTTACAACTGAGGTAGCGGTGGATCCACTAGATGCAATCTGGAAAATGCAGACAGCATCTGCCACAAAAGAGCGAAATGTGGCCTTGCTGGTCCACACACAAAAGAGAAGACTTCCTGAAAGGTAGACATAGTCCCTGCACTGTCCCTACTCCTCTGGAACCTTTCCCTGTCTTACTGGAGGGATTTAGTTATGTCCCTTACAGAGAGGGTTCCTATCCCTATGCTAGCCACTTGTAAAAACTGTGCCAAGCCCAGAAGCTAGAGTCGTAAATAGACTCTGCCTAACCCAAGATGGCCACCAGAGTCACATGAGGAGCCAGCATCCAATCAGATTGCTGCCTCCCTTTGACCAAGGAAATCATAAAAGAACCAATTTCCTCTCAACTTCCTCCCCCACCTTCATTGTCGATTCGGTCGAGTTCTACCTACAGTGGATGCAGCTGCCTACAGGCAAACCTCAAAACATGAAAGAAGATTTCTTAAGTTAGCTTATTTTGGACTGTCAAAAATAACTATTATTGGTATTGTATTATATTACAAAGCTGATGTTATAAAACGAAAGTATATGTTGAAACCACAGAACTCACTGAAAGCTCAACTCCAAGATATTAGTAACCCCCCTCCCATACCTCTTTAACCATGGCTGGATCTAGGGGGATGCTGGGGTGATTTTGTGCATTGGGCTGAGCTCCCCAGATTACAGCTGTGCCCCCTTCAGGGCAGCCCCCCCATGGACATTTTGACTTGACACGCTAAGCTCCTCTCCCCATCCCCACACTCAGGGCTGGACGGAGGGGGGGGGTCTGGTCAGGTGATGTGGGCTGTACTGTGCTCCCCTCCATCCTGTGAATGGAGGGCTTCTCCATACAGAAAATGACACAGGCTCACTCTTAGATCCGACTGTACATGGTTTGATTGCCATCCCTTATATTGTTCGTATAAGTGTGTTAAATCAATCCATTTACCATAGCCATATCACAATTCTCATATATGGAAAAAAAACATTCCAAAACAGCTTTATATTTATAATTCTAAAACATATATACAGTATAACTAAAAAGTTGTTTTGGAGTGGGTTTTTTTTTCTTAATATGAGAAGTCAAGTGTGATATGGATTAGGGATGAGCCGAACACCCCCCGGTTCGGTTCGCACCAGAACCTGCGAATGGACCGAAAATTTGCACGAACATTAGAACCCCATTGAAGTCTATGGGACTCGAACGTTCAAAATCAAAAGTGCTAATTTTAAAGGCTAATTTGCATGGTATTGTCCTAAAAAGGGTTTTGGGACCCGGGTCCTGCCCCAGGGGACATGTATCAATGCAAAAAAAAGTTTTAGAAATGACCGTTTTTTCAGGAGCAGTGATTTTAATGATGCTTAACCACTTCCCGATGCACGCCGATGTACGTCGGCAGAATGGCACGGCTGGGCAAATGGGCATACTTGTAAGTCCCATTTGAATTCCCCGACGTGCTATTGCCTGTGTGCCGCCAGCGGTGCGCGCTGGCCGGGAGCTCCGTGAGTCGGGTCGCAGGTCCCGTGGACTCGTTTGCCGCGGGGATACCTGTGATCGCCTCACGGAGAGGACGAACGTGGAGATGCTGATGTAAACAAGCATCTCCCTGTTCTGCCTAGTGACAGTCTCACTGATCTCTGCTCCCTGTCATCGGGAGCAGAGATCAGTGACATGCCACAGCTAGCCCATCCCCCCTACAGTTAGAAATCACTCCCCTAGTACTGACTTAACCCCTCCCCACCCCCTAGTGGTTAACCCCTTCACTGCCAGTGTCATTTACACAGGAATCAGTGCATTTTTATAGCACTGATTGCTGTATAAATGACCATGATCCCAAAAACGTGTCAAAAATGTCCGATGTGTCCGCCATAATGTCGCAGTCACAATAAAAATCGCTGATCGTCGCCATTACTAGTAAAAAAAAAATATTAATAAAAATGCCATAAAACTATCTCCTATTTTGTAAACACTATAACTTTTGCGCAAACCAATCAACAATCGCTTATTGTGATTTTTTTTAACCAAAAATATGTAGAAGAATACGTATCGGCCTGAACTGAGGAAAAAAAATGTTTTTTAATTATTTTTGAGGGATATTTATTATAGCAAAAAGTAAAAAATAATGCGTTTTTTTCAAAATTGTAGCTTTTTTTGTTTATAGCGCAAAAAATAAAAACCGCAGAGGTGATTAAATACCACCAAAAGAAAGCTCTATTTGTGGGAAAAAAAGGAAGTCAATTTTGTTTGGGAGCCACGTCGCACAACTGTGCAATTGTCAGTTAAAGCGATGCCGTGCCGAATCGCAAAAAGTGTTCTGGTCAGGAAGGGGGTAAATTCTTCTGGGGCTGAAGCAGTTAAAGTGAAAAAAAAAAGTGAAATATTCATTTAAATATCGTACCTGGGGGGTGTCTATAGTATGCTTGTAAAGTGGCGCGTGTTTCCCGTGCTTAGAACAGTCCCTGCACAAAATGACATTTTTAAAGTAATAAAAGTCATTTAATGACTTTAATGTAATATCCGGTCCCGGTAATATGGATGAAAATTAGTGAGACAAACGGGTTGGGTACCCCCCCCCCCCCAGTCCATTACCAGGCCCTTTGGGTTTTGTATGGATATTAAGGG
This sequence comes from Lithobates clamitans, assembly GCA_037952925.1. NCBI lineage: Eukaryota > Metazoa > Chordata > Amphibia > Anura > Ranidae > Lithobates > Lithobates clamitans. Next base: position 10,411,136 of record JBBGZY010000014.1, read on the forward strand.
GAACCCCGCACCCAAATTAAAAAAAGGTGTGGGGCAGGCCCTCTGAACAGCAGTATACAGGCGGTGCAAACAAGACAGGGACTGTAGGTTTGTTGTTAAGTAGAATCTGTTTGTAATTTTGAACTGGTACATTTTTAAAGTGTAGCTCCAGCCAAAAAATCTATTGTTAAGCTTTTTGGAAAACATAGGGAAGGGTTATCAACCCTGTGACATTTGTTTTGCTGTCTGTGCACCTCTTCAGAAGATTTTACCTCACTTTCTGTCCCAATGACAAATGTTTTTTGACAATGTGGGGTTTTTAGTGAAACAAGGTTTGGTGATAAAGCATCAGTGGAGAGGAGACACATTTTTTCCATATTAACTCTTACAGGAGAGAATTTCCCTTCCTAGAGGTAGATTTCATCTCACTTCCTGTTGTCTCCTTCCGTTTGCAAGTAGAAGTCGTTTGTAAGTTGGATGTTTGAAAGTAGGGGCCTGCCCTATATACTCTGCAGAAATTGCGGCCTTAGGTGTTGGTGTTACCACAACACTGTAAGCCCTCACAGTTACTCTTGGGGGGCGCAGGAATGGGTTCTGCTGTGAAATATTAGAATTGTAATTACATGCCCCTGTTGAACAGGGTCAGAAAAATTGGGCCTTTGGTGGTGGTGGTGCTGGTGCCACAACACTGTAAGGCCTCACAGTTACTTTTGGTGGGCGCAGAAACAAGCCCTGCTGTAAAATATTAGATCAAGAATTGTAATTACATGCACCTGTTGAACAGGGGCAGAAAAATTGGGCCTTTGGTGGTGGTGGTGGTGGTGGTGGTGGTGGTGCTGGTGCCACAACACTGTAAGTCCTCACAGTTACTCTTGGTGGGCGCAGAAACGGACCCTGATGTGAAATATTAGGTCAAGAATTGTAATTACATGTCCCTGATGAACAGGGGCAGAAAAATTGGGCCTTAGGCACTGGTGCCAAAACATGGCAACCCCTCACAGATACTCTAGTTGGAGCGCAGGAATGAGCCCTCCTGTAAAATATTGCATCAAAAATTGTAAGGACTTCATATTCCCATCGCACACATTCCTGGATGAGCTCATGGATATGGGTGCTGCAGCAACAACCAGCTGGATACTGGTTCAAGTCACAATGAAAATATTTGCCAGCACACCATGGAACGGCGTAGATCGCGTCCAAACGTGTAATTTATTGCATGATCACAACACAAGGAGAGTGCAATGTTTCGGAGTTACGCAGGACCCCTTCGTCAGGCATGTGATAAATGTGAAAAAACAGTGGAAAATATATAAAGAAACATCAACCAATCAGAAAAAGAGAAAAGGAAAAAAAAACAAAAAGACTCCTCCCACCCCCAGACTGGTATGACGTCATAAATCCCGCCAAAAAGACACTAACAAATGTTTAAAAAAAGTTTTCATGAATGAAAGAAAAGCAAATGACAAAGGAGGGTACAGAGAAAAGTATTGTAAAACTGTCATCATGGTACCTCCTTGATAATGCTGCAAATCGTTGTGGGGATGGAACAGCTGTTGGGGAACATCAGGCTGCAGTGCACGATCCTGCAACGGATCGGCGCCAGTGTAGGGATCGGATGCTGTGGGGCGAGATTCAATAATAAACATAGGACTCTTGCGTCATGCAGCGGTAGCCGGGGCAACAGGAGACGCTGAAGTCCCTGGCATACCAGCGTGCGAGGGAGATAATAGTGGCCACCGACCGCGCTTGCGCGATGGGCCAGTCGTAGCTGAGCAATGGAGGACGCTGCTGTGCTGGGGCCGCCGATGTCATGGAAATGAGTGACGTCGGCGGGCCCTGCCCCTAAGCTGGGATGTGTCATGGGAGGTGAGTAAGTAGGGTGAAGTGAGAATGCAAGAAGTGGGAACGAAATAGAGGAGAGAGAGTCGTTCCATGGTGTGCTGGCAAATATTTTCATTAAAAATCGTAATTACACGCCCCTGTTAAACAGGGGCTGAAAAATTGGGCCTTAGGCACTGGTGCTGGTGCCACAACACTGCAACCCCTCACAGATACTCTAGTTGGAGAGCAGGAACAAGCCCTGCTGCAAAGTATTGCATCAAAAATTGTAATTACACACCCCTGTTGAACAGGGGCTGAAAAATTGGGCCTTAGCCACTGGTGGCGGCGCCCAGAACCAAAAATATTCTTAAAAAAATATTCAAGCTATCAGCATGATCATTGAGGAGGAAGAGGATAGTCACTCAGTATAACAGGATAGTCACTCAGCATCAGCATAGGCAGTCTTGAAAGCATCTGACATTTCAAAAAAAATTATTCGTTTACATCAGCATCAGGTACTTGGTAGCTGGTGGTTATCCAAGACTGATTAATTTTTATGAAGGTCAGGCGATAGACCGAGTCGGTGGACAGGCGCTCCCTGTGATTGGTTACAAAACCTCCAGCAGCACTGAATGTGCATTCCGAAAGAACGCTGGATGCAGTAGCTCAATTGCATACTGTGCAAGCTCTGGCCAGTGATTCATCCTCAAGGATGAACTGAAGGCTGGAACTGATCATACCTTGGGGCTGCGGACTAAAAAATTGTCTGAACACATCGGTCAGACGGCCACCTTCTCCACCGCTCCTTCTTTGACTGACCAAAGTGTCAGCAACACATTGTCCAGAAACAGGAGTTTGTAACCTCCAAGTATCTGGGAACGCGTTGCACAGACCTTTCTGCAAGGCCTCCCGAAGATGTTTCATCCTCTGCTCCCTCTGCGATGGCAAGATAAGGTCCGCAACCTTACCCTTGTAACGTGGATCAAGGAGGGTTGCCAGCCGGTATTGATCCCTCTCCTTGATACCATGAATACGAGGATTCTTCCGCAGGCTTTGCAGGATCAGGGAGGCCATGCAGCGTAGGTTTGCTGAGGCATTCAGTCCGGAGTCCTCTGGGTCACTAAGGACATGATCCGCAGCCACCTCCTCCCAGCCACGTACAAATCCATGAGTTTCTTGGGACTGTAAATTATTCCTTAAAGACTGCTGCTGATGCTGAGTGCCAGGCTCCACCTCCATGCTGACACAATCCTCCTCTTCCTCCTCCTCCTCCTCCTCCTCGTCCTCTTCCTGTGTGATCGGCTGGTACGCAGGAACACTGTCTGGATAAAGGGGTCCTTGAGAGCTAAGGAAGTCCTCCTCTTCCTGGCTCTGTTCTGCCTCAAGTGCCCTGTCCATTATTCCACGCAGCGTGTGCTCCGACAGTTGGACAAGGGGGACAGTGTCACTGATGCATGCACTGTCACTGCTCACCATCCTCGTGGCCTTCTCAAATGGTGACAGGACAGTGCATGCATCCCTGATCATGGCCCACTGGCGTGGGGAAAAAAAACAAGCTCCCTTGACCCTGTCCTGGTGCCATAGTCGCACAGGTACTCATCGATGGCCCTCTGCTGCGTGTGCAGCCACTGCAGCATGGCCAACGTTGAGTTCCACCTGGTGGGAATGTCACAGATTAGGCGGTTCTTGGGCAGGTTATATTCCTTTTAGAGGTCAGCCAGCCGAGCACTGGCATTATATGACCTGCGGAAATGCACACAGACTTTCCTGGCCTGCCTCAGGACATCCTGTAAGCCCGGGTACCTGCCCAAGAACCGCTGCACCACCAAGTTAAGGACGTGAGCCAAACAGGGCACATGGGTCAGTTGTACCTGTAAGAGGGCGGAGAGCAGGTTGGTGCCATTGTCGCAAACCACCATACCTGCCTTAAGCTGGCGTGGCGTCAACCACCTCTGAACCTGCCCCTGCAGAGCTGACAGAATCTCTGCCCCAGTGTGGCTCCTGTCCCCCAAGCACACCAGCTCAAGCACCGCATGGCATCTTTTGGCCTGCGTGCTTGCATAGCCCCTTGAACGCCTACGGAGCACCGCTGGTTCTGAGGACAAATCAGCACAGGAAGAGGCCATGGAGGAAGAAGAAGAGGAGGGGGTGGAGGAGAGAGGTGTGGCAGAATCACCACTAGTAGTATTTTGGAGGCGTTGTGGCAGAACAACCTCCAACACTACTGCACCTTGTCCTGCATCCTTCCCAGCTGGCAGAAGAGTCACCCAGTGCGCGGTGAAAGATAGGTAATGTCCCTGTCCATGCCTGCTGGACCATGAATCAGTGGTAATATGCACCTTACCGCTGACCGCCCTGTCCAGCGAGGCCAAGACATTGCCTTCCACCTGCCGGTAGAGAGCCGGAATTGCCTTCCGTGAGAAAAAGTGGCGTTTGGGAACCTGCCACTGAGGAACCGCACATTCCACAAACTCACGGAAGGGGGCAGCATCTACCAACTGAAAAGGCAGCAGTTGAAGTGCTATCAATTTAGCAAGCTAGCATTCAATCGCTGGGCATGTGGATGGCTGGGAGAAAACTTCTTTCGGCGGTGCAGCAGCTGGGGCAGGGAAATTTGCCTGGTACAATCTGACGTCGGTGTACCGATAGCAGATTGCCCCCAAGTACTTGGCTGTGACACACCTAATTCAACACCTTCATTCCTCTCAGTGCAGGTCTCAGAGAGGACTGAAGGTATAGTGGGGTTGGAGATCCCAGCTGATGAGGAGCAAGGAGAGGTCCTCTTTGTTCTTTGGTGTGGGTCTTTTAGGTACGCTTGCCAACGAACTGCATGGCAGGTCAACATATGTCTGGTCAAGCATGTGGTGCCCAAGCGGGAGATGTTTTGGCCACGAGAGATACGCTTGAGACATATGTTGCAAATAGCAGCAGTGGGATCTGATGCACTTGTCTCAAAAAAGGCCCACACCAAAGAACTTTTGGAATAATGCGCAGAAACAGCAGCGCCCTGCACATGTGGAGCTCTGTGGAGCTCTGCGGTGTAATGCAGTCGGTGTGCTGCACTTAAGTTGGCCCCTGGAGGGCATCCTGCCTCGTTGGTGATGTGCCTCCTCCTTCTCCTCCTCTCTCCTATCAGGCAACCACGTGGAGTCAGTGACCTCATCATCCTCTACCTCCTCATCACTGGAGCAAAGCTGGCAGTATGCTGCAGCTGGGGGAACATGACTGCCAGATTGCTGTCCTTCTTGGGCACCCCCTCTCTCTGGGCTCACGTTACTGCCTTCCTCTAGCTGGGTGCCATCATTGGAGCCTTCAAAACGCTGGGCATCCTCCTGAAGCATGTACCCAACACTGTGGTCAAACAGTTCGGGGGACTCCTCAGGAGGACACGGTGGGGCTAGGGAAGGAGTGACTGATGCCATTGAGCCAAGGGAAGAGGCCGCGTTGGCAGCTGCTTTGCCAGACAAAGTACCCTGAGCCTGGGTGAGAGAGGATGAGAAGGATGATGACGGCTTGGTCATCCACTCTACCAAGTCTTCCTCATGTTGTGGCTCAACACGGCCAGCTGCCGAAAAAAAGGACAAGCGTGTCCCATGGCCACATGCTAATGAGGATGCACCGTCTCCACGGCCAGCACTGGCATTGGCTTGTGACTGTCTGCCTCTCCTTGTTGGCCTTCCAGACATACTAATGGCCTGCAGTGAGATGTAGCTGCACAAAGCTGGGATGTATATATATATATATATACTGATACTGCAGCTAGCAGAATCAACTGCCTGCCTGTAGTATTATTAGTATGAGAACACCAGCAATTGTCTTCAGGTAGCTTTAGGTGCACATTGTGCAGAGGACGCAATACACTAACTGTAAATACTGCAACTGCCTGCCTGTGGTATAAATAGGAGCAGAACAACAGCAATTGTCTTCAGGTAGCTTTAGGTGCACACTGTGCAGAGGACGCAGTACACTAACTGTAAATATTGTAGCTGCCTGCCTGTGGTATTAATAGGATCAGAAGAACACCACCAATTTTATTCAGGTAGCTTTAGGTGCACACTGTGCAGAGGACACAGTACACTAACTGTAAATACTGTAGCTGTCTGCCTGTGGTATTAAAAGGAGCAGAACAACAGCAATTTTCTTCAGGTAGCTTTAGGTGCACACTGTGCAGAGGACGCAGTACACTAACTGTAAATACTGTAGCTGCCTGTCTGTGGTATTAATAGGATCACAAGAACACCACCAATTTTCTTCAGGTAGCTTTAGGTGCAACACTGTACAGAGGACACAGTACACTAACTGTAAATACTGTAGCTGCCTGCCTGTGGTATTAATAGGAGCAGAACAACAGCAATTTTCTTCAGGTAGCTTTATGTGCACACTGAAGAGGACGCAGTACACTAACTGTAAATAATGTAGCTGCCTGCCTGTGGTATTAATAGGATCAGAAGAACACCACTAATTTTCTTCAGGTAGCTTTAGGTGCACACTGTGCAGTGGACACAGTGCACTAACTGTAAATACTGTAGCTGCCTTCCTGTGGTATTAATAGGAGCAGAACAACAGCAATTGTCTCCAGGTAGCTTTAGGTGCACACTGTGCAGAGGACGCACTACACTAACTGTAAATGCTGTAGCTGCCTGCCTGTGGTATTATTAGGATCAGAAGAACACCACTAATTTTCTTCAGGTAGCTTTAGGTGCACACTGTGCAGAGGACAAAGTGCACTAACTGCAAATACTGTAGCTGCCTGCCTGTGGTATTAATAGGAGCAGAACAACAGCAATTGTCTCCAGGTAGCTTTAGGTGCACACTGTGCAGAGGACGCACTACATTAACTGTAAATGCTGCAACTGCCTGCCTGTGGTATTAATAGGAGCAGAACAACAGCAATTGTCTTCAGGTAGCTTTAGGTGCACACTGTGCAGAGGACGCAGTACACTAACTGTAAATATTGTAGCTGCCTGCTTGTGGTATTAATAGGAGCAGAACAACAGCAATTTTCTTCAGGTAGCTTTAGGTGCACACTGAAGAGGACCCAGTACACTAACTGTAAATACTGTAGCTGCCTGCCTGTGGTATTAATAGGATCAGAAGAACACCACTAATTTTCTTCAGGTAGCTTTAGGTGCACACTATGCAGTGGACACAGTGCACTAACTGTAAATACTGTAGCTGCCTTCCTGTGGTATTAATAGGAGCAGAACAACAGCAATTGTCTCCAGGTAGCTTTAGGTGCACACTGTGCAGAGGACGCACTACACTAACTGTAAATGCTGTAGCTGCCTGCCTGTGGTATTATTAGGATCAGAAGAACACCACTAATTTTCTTCAGGTAGCTTTAGGTGCACACTGTGCAGAGGACAAAGTGCATTAACTGTAAATACTGTAGCTGTCTGCCTGTGGTATTAATAGGAGCAGAACAAAAGAAATTGTCTCCAGGTAGCTTTAGGTGCACACTGTGCAGAGGACACACTACATTAACTGTAAATGCTGTAGCTGCCTGCCTGTGGTATTAATAGGATCAGAAGAACATCACTAATTTTCTTCAGGTAGCTTTAGGTGCACACTGTGCAGAGGACACAGTGCACTAACTGTAAATACTGTAGCTGCCTGCCTGTGGTATTAATAGGAGCAGAACAACAGCAATTGTCTTCAGGTAGCTTTAGGTGCACACTGTGCAGAGGACGCACTACACTAACTGTAAATGCTGTAGCTGCCTGCCTGTGGTATTAATAGGAGCAGAACAACAGCAATTGTCTCCAGGTAGCTTTAGGTGCACACTGTGCAGAGGACGCACTACACTAACTGTAAATGCTGTAGCTGCCTGCCTGTGGCATTAATAGGATCAGAAGAACACCACTAGTTTTCTTCAGGTAGCTTTAGGTGCACACTGTGCAGAGGACACAGTACACTAACTGTAAATACTGTAGCAGCTGCCTGTGGTATTAATAGGAGCAGAACAACAGCAATTGTCTCCAGGTAGCTTTAGGTGCACACTGTGCAGAGGACGCACTACACTAACTTGTAAATACTGCAGCTGCCTGCGGTACTGTACTAATAGGATCAGAAGAACACCACTAATTTTCTTCAGGTAGCTTTAGGTGCACACTGTGCAGAGGACGCACTACACTAACTTGTAAATACTGCAGCTGCCGGCGGTACTGTACTAATAGGATCAGAAGAACACCACTAATTTTCATCAGGTAGCTTTAGGTGCACACCGTGCAGAGGACGCACTACACTAACTTGTAAATACTGCAGCTGCCTGCGGTACTGTACTAATAGGATCAGTAGAGCACTAATTTTCTTCAGGTAGCTTTAGGTGCACACTGTGCAGAGGACGCACTACACTAACTGTGAATACTGTAGCTAATAGGACTAATAGGATCAGAAGAACACCAGCCATTTTCTTCAGGTAGCTGTAAATACTGTAAAAACACCTGCCTGCCTGTCAGTAGTAGGAAGAGAATAACAGGAACGGATCTAGCTAAACTGAATACAGTGTATATATATATATATATATATATATATATATATAGATATATATATATATCTATATATATATAGATAGATATGTATATATACAACACCTAGGATGTATATATATATATATATATATATATATATATATATATATACAATACACTGTAAGTGCAGATAACTGACTCGCCTGCCTACTCTATCTAACTTAAATCAAATGACACTGTCTCTCTGTCTATCTATCTCTCTCTCAATGCCGGAAAGCACTATACAGGGCCGCCGTGCAGGCGGCCTTATATAGTGTGGGGCGTGTACCAAACCACCTGAGCCATAATTGGCCAAAGCCACCGAACAGGCAATGTTTGAGTCGAACATGTGTTCAATTCGAACACGAAGCTCATCCATAATATGGATACGGTAAATAGATGGATTAAACACACATATACACACAATATAATTAAAGTAGTGATATTCGGGCATATAGTATAGATGAAGGAGGAAATTTTTCTATTTTTTTTTAATCTGTACTCCATATTTTGCTATAAACAAAAAAAGACACATCATTTTGAATAAAAAAAATATTTTTTACTTTATGCTATAAAACATATCCAAATAAAAAAAAAAGTAAAAAATATTATTTCTTCATCAATTTAGGCCAATATGTATTCTGCTACAAAAACCCCAATAAGCGTATATTGATTGGTTTGCACAAAAGTTATAGCATCTACAAAATAGTCAATATATTTATGGAACTTTTATTTATTTATATTTTTCACTAGTAAAGGCGACGATCAGCGATTTTTAGCGGGACTGCGACATTGCGGTGGAGAAATCGGACACCTAACTGACTCTTTTGACACTTTTTGGGGACCAGTGACACTAATACAGTGATCAGGGCTAAATAATATGCACTGTCACTACTAATGACACTAGCAGGGAAGGGGTTAACAAGATCTCCATTTTCCTCCCTGACAGAACGGCGGTGTGCCTTGTTTATATAGGCAGACCGCCGTGCTGCCTTTCCTGTGAGGATCACAGGTGGCTGGTGGCCATCGTAGCCACCAAACCTGCTGATTGGATACAGTGGGAGCAGGACGCAGGTGGCGCGCGTGCGCATCAGACCCAGTGCACAAAATCACGTACCTGTACGTGATTTCATGTAGGAGAGCCACCCTGCCGCAGTATATCTTCGCGGGGTGGTTCTTAAGTGGTAAAAGGCTAACTGAATGTTTTAGTGAACTTTAATTAGTTTGCCCTTCATACCGCTGTCAGCGCTGTATGAACTGTGTGTAGCCTCAGCTGTTCCTGCAGTGAAATGAGGACTTCCTGTCTCTCTCCAGGAACAAAATCGATTTAGGCCGAGTGCTGCTTAGCCATTCACAGGAAGCTTTGTATTTTCCACATTAATCCAACCCTTTCTCTGATTGGCTGAGGCAGGGAGGTGGGCGGATGACATCATAATCAGCCAATCAGAGGAAGCTTTGCATTCATTCAGAAAATACAAAGCTTCCTGTAAATGACTGAGCAGCGCTCAGTCAGACTCGATTTTGTTCTGGGAGCAAGGATGGGAAGTTCACATCCCGCTGGCAGAACTCAGCTCTCTATGCTGTATGTACCAGAGGCTGCATGAGTTAGTGAGGGAAATAGTTTGTTTGGACAAATTTGATCCAAACAAACTATTTAAAGCTTACTAAAACATGGAAGAGTTAGGTTTTAAGCGCCTCTAGAATTCAACCCTTGGGTGAGCCACACACGTATTTTGTCTGCTGCATACTGTGGTTCCACCATATGTTCTGTACTGATGAATGGGATGGCGTGAGAAACCACAGCATGTGGCAGGGGAGCCGGTATTACATACCCCCAAAAGTGAAGAATAATTGAAGAAGCCAATGAGCAGGGAAGCGGCGACGTTTCAAGACATGGACCGCCACAAAAACAAGTGACAGGGTCACTTTAATATACATTGCAGTGAGTACTCTACACTGTGCATCTCACCGTATAATGCTGTAGACTGCACTCTGCGGCAGAGGAAAAAAAAAAATGACGAGGCTCCCCTCCTGTCCCCAACTGTAATTCATTCTAACAGGCTTGGTTGCTTTGGATTCCTGTGTTTCTCCCTGTGTCTGTTTTATAAATGGGTGCCCCCCCCCATCTTTTTAAAGCAAAAGTATGGTTGCAGTAAAGCTTTATAAAAACAGACCCCAAAACTGACACTCATCTACCCCCAATCACGGACACCCCAAATTGACACCAACCTACCCCCAACCATTTATACCCCAAACTGACAACCACCTACTCCGAACCGTGACAGCCACCTACCGTCAACCACTTACATCTCAAATTGACACCCACCTAGCCTCAAGCACTGATACCCACCTACACCCAACCACTGATACCCCAAACTGACACCCACCTACCCCCAACCACTGATACCACAAATTGACAGCCACCTTCCTCCAACCACTGACACTCACCTACGCCCACCTACTCACCTACCCCAAACCATCATCAAACTACCCCCAACAACTGACGCCCATCCACCCCCAATCACTGACACCCTAGACTGTTATTGACCTACGCCCAACCACTGACATCTCAAATTGACACCCACCTACCCCCAACCACTGACACTTCAAACTTACACCTATCTCTCCCCAACCACTGACATCACAAACTGACAGCCACCTACCTCCAACCATTGACACTCACCTACTCCCAACCACTGACACCCCAAACTGACACCCACCTAACCCCAACCACTGACATCTCAAATTGACACCCACCTAGCCCCAAGGACTGACACTCACCTACTCCCAACCACTGACATCTCAAATTGACACCAACCTACCCCCAACCACTGATACCCCAAACAGACACCCAACTACCCTCTAACCACTAACACCTACCTACCACCAACATCTTGGACTGATACCAACCTATGCCCAACCACTGACACCCACCTAAACCCCAACCACTGACATTCCATACTGACACCCATTTATCCCCAACCACAGACACCCTAAACTGACAGCGATCTACCTCTAACCACTGACACTCACCTACACTCAACCACAGACACCCCAAACTGACACCTACCTAACCCCAACCACTGACATCTCAAATTGACACCCACCTATCCCCAAGCACTGACACCCACCTACCCTCAACCACTGATACCACAAACTAGGGGTGTAACTATAGGGGCCGCAGGGGTTTGATGGCTTCAGAAAAAAGCCATTACAGCATTGGCGCAGCCCCACTGCTTGGTATAATTTTTCTTGACACTGAAATTTCTTTCAGCTTTGATTTCATCTGCAAAATGCCATTGCTCAGTCTTATGCCCCGTACACACGGTCGGACATTGATCGGACATTCCGACAACAAAATCCTAGGATTTTTTCTGACGGATGTTGGCTCAAACTTGTCTTGCATACACACGGTCACACAAAGTTGTTGGAAAATCCGATCATTCTGAACGCGGTGACGTAAAACACGTACGTCGGGACTATAAACGGCGCAGTAGCCAATAGCTTTCATTTCTTTATTTATTCTGAGCTTTGGGCGTCGGATTTGTGTACACACGATTGGAAATTCCGACAACAGATTTTGTTCTCGGAAAATTTTATAGCCTGGTCTCAAACTTTGTGTGTCAGAAAATCCGCTGGAAAATGTGTGATGGAGCTTACACACGGTCAGAATTTCCAACAACAAGGTCCTATCACACATTTTCCGTCAGAAAATCTGACCGTGTGTACGGGGCATTAGGGTACATTTTGGCATCATATGAGTAGGCCTGAGCAGGTAGAACCTTTTTTTTTTTTTGTTTTAATTTTAATATTAGTTCACGTTTAGTCAAAGAGGGGATTCAATATGCGAAGTCCATATGCGATTACATTAAACAAACACGTTCAAACAAACGTTCAAACAAATCTGCAATACACTTATGCACACATGGTTATGTCTATTCTTGTACTGTTCATTCTCCATCATGCCCGTAAACTTTATTATGCGCATTGCATAATCTTGCTTATTGGGCAACTGTTGTCATTTCTGATCATAGCTGTTTAAAAAAAGGGTGCCGTTTTATATAATCAAGCAATATAGGCCTTGTTGTATTACCTAGTGGATAGCGACAAATGTGTGCATCATTTGATGTCATAACCATATGTACTACCATAATTATATGTGCGAAAACAGGCAGCCTTGTTCCTATTATGGGACTGTAGACCAAAAAAATTGCACTGTTGTTATTTGAAAAAATAAAAAAAATTTGATAGCAATAAAGTTTGCTAAAAGCAATTTTGATTGTCTTTACTTTGACAGCTTATTTTTTACATGATTGTAGTCAACGGCAAACTCAAATGTACTATGTGTCCTGCTAGCTGAATGTGTATTTGAGCTTGTGTAGACGAAAGATCAATGTGTTCATTCAATAAAAATATTTCAAAATTGTCAATTGAATTTTCGGAGCTGAAAATTTAAAATTTTGTATAGTGTATGGCCAGCATAAAACCTTGGATTGAGAGTAACTTGGTCTAAAAGTGTTTTGCAACACAAACAATTTTTTTAAAATAAATTTTGACTTGATAAACGAGCGATGTCTTGATATACAGCGTCATGTCACCACTGAGTATAAAAGAGAAGAGAGATGACTCTAATGCCGTACACACGGTTGGACTTTCCGACGGCAAATGTGCAGACGGAGCTTGTTGTCGGAAATTCCGACCGTGTGTAGGCTCTATTGGACTTTTTCCATCGGATTTTCCGACACACAAAATTTGAGATCTGGATCTCAAATTTTCCCACAACAAAATCCGTTCTTGTAAATTCCGATCTTGTGTGCACAATTCCGACGCACAAAGTGCCACGCATGCTCAGAATAAATTACGAGACGGAAGCGCTCAGTCTGGTAAAACTAGCATTCGTAATGGAGGTAGTACATTCGTCACTCTGCAATTTTTAAAATATTTTAATGCAGCACATTCTCTTCTTCTTTATAATGCTAGAATAATGAAGTTGTTTTGCTGCTGATATTCACACATAGTTCTGACAAACTGATTTCTTTATTACTTCTTGTGATCTCCTGAATAATATTATTTTTTTTTTTCGTCAGATCTCCATAATAATGTTTAGAATTTTTGTTTAGATTTTATTTATTTATGTATTTTATCAAGATCTCCAATTTTTTGTTTTTTATGGTGATCTCCATAATATTATTTCTCGTTTTGTGTGGCAAGTTACCCCAACACCATTATTAACTTGTATTTTTTAACCTCAAGGAGGTTGTTTGGTGTTGGTGTCCCTTGTTAATTTGACATTGTATTTTTGAAATGTACCTGCCTACTCAGAAACAAACTGTCCTTTTTGAAGTAAAACACATAGGCACGTATTTCATTAAAAAAAATAGCCATTTATTCTGGGTCACAACAAAATAAAGAGGAAGGCAACGCTGGAGAAACTGCTAAAATTGGCAAAGCCTTTGTACCCCAGGGCACACATCAACTATTTGCCAGCCCAAATTGGTGGCCTGAGGAGTCCATATAATAGTGAGCACAATCTGGTCCAGGATTCCAAGAGATCAGGAACAGCAGAAGATGACATCTATGTCCCCAGGCTGTGGTCATACCACAGCCTGCATCTTTTGCCAGACCAGACTGAACCCAGGCAATTACTTTTTTGTCTTCCTTACACGCTTCCTTCCAGGCTGTGGCTGTGGTGTTTGAGGTGTGGCAGGAGGTGGAGGAGGAGGAGGATGGTCCAACTCACACAGGTGTGTTTTGGTTGTGAGTTGGCCCCTCAGCCCCTTATTTTGGGTGATCACCATAAGTTCCTCACACAAGAGGCGTTGATCATCCTCCATTTGCTGCATTTTGTATGCAGTCATGCATGCAAAGGCCTCTTGGAGAGTGGGGTTGGCTTTGAGGGCCTCATTAGCCTCCCTAATTATCCTGAGCGCTGCCTCCTCCACGTTACTCCCCTTCCTGGCCCTGTTGGTTGGAAGGCGGAGGGGAGGGACCTGCGATTCTGTGAGGCTACTACATTCCACAGCCTTCTCCTGGCTGCCACATTCCACAGCCTCCTCCTGGTTGAGGCTTTCCTGTGCATGAAAAAGGGACATAGTTTTAGTTTATTGTTCATCAATCACACACAATTTCCACTCATGGCTGTTGAAAATTGAATGTTAATAAATAGAAAAGACTATCATTCTGACCCCAGCATTTTACATTCTTGTCCCAAACCTTTTTGGCTACTACTGCCTATTGATATATAAAACACTTTATTAAATCAGCAATTAGTGATCAATAATAACATCTATTTCACATCATTTATTTTACAACAAGAAGTATGTTGAACAATGCTATACCTGACTCAAGCTGGGCTCCTCCACTTCTACCTGGCTGGAAGGCCCAGGGTGGGCATCGGAAGCCTCAGCTGGGGTGTAAGGAAGTGTGGAAGGTAGGGTTGAGAGGAATTCCCTGACTTCAGTCTGGTCTGCCAGAGAATGAAGTCTCTCATAGTACCACAGCCTGGGGACATAAATGTCATCTGCTGCTGCTCCTGATCTCATGGATTTCTGGACCTTAGTATGCTCACGATTATAATTGTTCCTCAGGCCACCAATTTTTTTTTTAAAATAGGGGATGTCTGCCGTGGGGACCTGCAGCTTCACCAACTCCAGCAGTTTCTCCATCGCTGCATGCCTCTTTATTTTGTTATTATAATGCGGGTGTTTCACCTGCCACAGACAGGTCAGCTCCCTGTATTTATAATTGAATATTGGGAGGAAGCTGTGGTCTTTGAACCCATCCATTTTCTCTGCAAGACACAACACAAGACAAACCCTAATGTCAGGCGAAACTCTCCTAATCTTGACCCAATATAGGCCTCAATCTATGTACAGTATAGGCCACTGATGCACCAAGTTAAAATTGTACCTTCGTTATAATGATCGTCGCTTCTGGTACTCTGTCCTCTGCTCACAGATCATACATATGACGCACGCGTGTTACGCTTTATATACACTGTGCATGCGTGAAATTCCGCCTGCCCCTGACGTTCTTGATATAGCAGCAAGGTGCATGCAGAGGAGAGCAGCAAGGACGAAAGCCCGGACCCACGAACGTCCCGATCCCGGAGGAGATTTAAGGCCTCAAATATGTCCTTTGTAGAGATGGTGGAGATGGTGGACATCTTGAAGAGGGCCGGCTATGATGGGAAGTATGGACCTTACCTAAACCCAAATGTGAGAAAGGCCAAGATCATGACTAAAGTTGTGAAGCGTCTGCACAGGAATTTTGGGGTACGGCGATCCAAGGAGCAATTGAGGAAATGCTGGTCAGACCTGAAATTGAGGGAGCACGATCAGTACAGAAGAATCAGGAAACTGCGTCGAAAAAGTAAGTACAGGCATACCCCACTTTTAAATACACAATGGGGTTTATTTACTAAAGCTGGAAAGTGCAAAATCAGGCTCACTTCTGCATAGAAAGCAATGGGCTTCTAACCCCAGCTTGTTCAATTAAGCTTTGGTAATAAAACCTGGAAGCTCATTGGTTTCTATGCAGAAGTGTGCCTGATTTTGCACTTTCCAGCTTTAGTAAATAAACCTCATTGTGTATTTAAAGGTGGGGTATGCCTGTACTTGTCGTGTGTTCCTATTATTATTACTGGCATGCTGCTCTATGTGCTTTTCTTTACTGTTGTACAGTTTAAAATGGCAACTTTCATGTTCATGGGCACAGTAATCGGTCGTAGGAAACATCGTTCGTTCGCCCACTTATAAGATGATTTGGGCAGATGCAGGTTAACTAAATTTGTTCAGGCCTATTTGTATTAAAAGAAGTTTGTTGTCTAGATGGGTTTGTAACTAGAAAGAAATGGAAAATTGATTCAGTGTAAGGAGAGAACACTCAGCAGCTGTTTACACATCTGGACGCAGGAGCACTAGTGTGGGACACCAGAACAAACTTTTTTTGGGTGTCCCACACAGGTGCTCCAGTGGATACTAAAGGGGTGTCTCCATGTGTGAAAATTGTACAAAAAAGGTAAGTATTCCAGTTTTAAGAAAGGGAGATAAAAATTTCTTCAGCTTGAAATGCTGCCAAAACAGACAATTGTAGGACACTTCCAAGCAATGTTTCAAATTCCTATTTCTGGCCTCAAATATCTGTGTGCTAAGTATACCTTTTTTTATTCACAGAAGATAGAAAAGACTTGGGACATCTGAGGACACCAGGAACCCCCCACCTCCGAAAGAAAGGGAAATCCCAAAACCACAAGCAGAGGATAAGGAGGGAGATGTTTATGAAGTGGCCGAAATAGTCACCACAACAGGTGAGTGTCTGAGCCCACAGCTTCAGGTAATAATATGCCTGCATATTTATAATACATGGTGTGTTTTTTTTTATTTTAGGTGATGTGGATGTTGTGGAAGAAGAATCTCATTTCACAAGTGAAAGTGCTCAGATCCTCATCGGGGAGATAATGGGGTGCAATCGTGATTTAGAAAATATAAAGGAAAACATCAATGATGTTCAACAAAAAATAAAGAACATCATTGATGTTTTAGGCAGAATATAAAACACCCAAAAATTGTACATTTATCAACACAGTTTGGACACACTAATGTCTGATATTGCCTTCACTTTGTCAAAGTTGAACTTTGTAAGTTCCTGAGTTGTGTATGTTATGTTTTGAAACATGCCTGTTTAACCAAAAAAAGGCTATTTCTAATGTGACAAATAAAAATGTTATACAACAAAGATATTGGTTTGTTCAAAAACCCTTTTCTAATGCACATGTGAATGTGCTTTGAGTAAAATGTTTTCTACTCAACAATGTGTGCTGAAAATTATGAATATTTTTATCAGTAGCAGACCCACAACATAATAGTTCACTGAAGAAGAGATTGTCACCTCATGTATCCAAAAAATGACGTTTGCAATATTGAACAAAAAGGGAAAAAAGAAAAGCCCATTGGATAACCTAGGAGCAAGCTAAAAGAAAAACAAGCAGTAAATCAAATTAAATATTATTTCCGTTTAAATAAAAAAATTATTTTTCACATGTTTGTTAAACATTTTGTGGCATATCAATGGCCCCCTACCCACAAAGCACTCTAAATACTTTTCACGAACTTCACGGGCGCTTTGGAGGGGCAAGCCAGGACGGCCAGCTTCAAGAGCCGTCAGGGTTGTTGTATCCGGTAATAAGCCGGCCTCAGTCCCAACTGAGGCCATGTAGTTCGATGCATTTTTTCTTAAAAAGTTATGCAATATGCAGCATGCCATAATGATATGATTGATTTTATATTCCGCTACGTTTATTGCATTGAGGAATAGGCGGAACCGGCTGGCCATTATTCCAAAGACATTTTCCACCACTCTTCTGGCTCTGGCCATCCGGAAGTTAAAAACCCTCTGCTCTGGGGTGAGGGTCCTCACGGGGAACGGTCGCATCAAGAGTTCCCCCAGACCAAATGCTTCATCAGCAACAAAGAAGAACGGGAGTCCTTCCACGTTCTCTTCAGCAGGTGGCAATCCCAAGCCACTATTCTGGAGCCGTCTATAAAACTCGTCTGGGCGATGACTCCCCCATCCAACATCCGGCCATTCTTCCCCATGTCCACATACAGGAACTCATATGTTGCCAACACCACCACCAACATCACTATACTATTAAACCCCTTGTAATTATAATAGTATGACCTCGAGTTGGGGGGTGGGACTATGTGGACGTGCTTCCCATCTATTGTCCCTCCACAGTTGGGAAAGTCCCACCGCTGGGCAAACTGGGATGACACAGTCTGCCATTCCTGTGCCGTTGAAGGAAACTGTGGAGTCAAACAAGAAATAAAAAATGAGTCGTTTTGCACATAAACATTGCAAGCAGATTAGACACAAACATTCTTGGCCAAAATAAGTATTAACATTTATTTGAAGGAGTATTTAAAGACAAAAAGAGAAGGTCCACTTATCAGATGCCTTACCCCCTCGGATGGCCCATTGTAAAAAATTTAGGGGGGGAGATGTTTTAGACAGGTAACCCTCTCCACTTCATTGCATACATAATGTGTGTTAGTTTGGCCAGCCCCTCCTTACTTGAACTATTGGCAGCCCACTGGGCAGGTAAGAAGTGTCATAATACAAAAATATAAATACACACTGTACAAATTGAAGCACTTTTTTACATTCTGCAATTACCTGATAATAGGAGAACAAAACTTTAAACAGTACCATTTGAAAGTATTCAGGCAGGCCCTTTCACTACATGCTTTGGTGAATTCATCCATAAATATGACCACAAAAGAGGTAGGTATAGTGTGTATGGGTTTGGCAAAGTCAGCAGATAGAGGATTTGTATCGGTTGAGGGAGAGGAGGGGTTCAAAATGATTTTGGGACCCCAAAAAAAGCCTCTGGCACTCTGCATGAATTTAAGGACACAAATAACAATTGTATACATTTTAGGAGTGTTTAGGGTAAAGCAGTACTATGGAGCTGACAAAATACATTGTTTAGTGACTAGACTAGGTGTGTATGGGCTCAGGATAGCATGCTGGGGAGGTTAGTGAAGGCAAATATGCATGAAGGACAAAAAAGGAAGTTTAAAAGCTTCCAGCATGCATGAGGACAAAGGGGACATTTACAGCATATTACAATCATGGTAATTAGGGAATAATGAAAGAAATACAATACATTAGCAAACATTAAATAGATATAATGTGACATTAAATGAGAAATCTTACCTTAATATAGTCCTTCTGCAGGACCTGAATGATGGCAGAACAGGTCTCTGGAATAATGATCCCCAGAGCCTGGGGGGAGATGCCTGTCAAGAACATGATGTCCTGCAGACTTCTCTCCGTCACCAAGTACCGCAACGTGGTGACTAGCCTCTGCTCGGGAGTGATGGCTTGCCAAATGCAGGTGTCCTGCCTGCTAATATAAGGGGACAGCAAAGCCAACAAATGGTGAAAAACGGGGTCCGTCATCCGGAGATAATTCCTGAAATCGTCAGGATTATTCTCACGGATCTCCTGCAACAAAGGCATATGAGAGAATTGGTCACGCTGGAGCAACCAAATCTTCGTCCATGAACTCCTCCCCACCCTGTTCATGGACTGGGCTTGGGTCAAAGTAAGAACCCCAACACCAAGCCCCCACACAGCACGAACTCTACGATGAGTACGTAACCGCAACATGGCTTCAAAACGGTCGGCTGGTCAGAACGAACTAACAGAAAGCACTGAAAAACAGAAAGGCCTGAGAAGAGTGAGCTGAAAATCAGAAACGAGGGGACAAGAACGCACTGCAAATCAAATACGTACTATAATAATAATAGAATGCACTGACAAACAAATGCAAACTGACTACACGCACTGAAGAACAGATACGAACCCACAAGCACAAACTGAAGAGCAGTAATAACATCTGAAAAGCACAAGGCTGAAAAGCACAAATCGTCCCTCACCAAACTTCTACTAACACGAGATAAACACGAGATTAGCAGAAGGAGCCCAAAGGGTTACCACTTGGTATTGAACTTTCCCTTTTCTAGTGCCGTTGTACGTGTTGTACATCACCGCGTTCTTGATGTTCGCAATTTCCGACCAACTTTGTGTGACCGTGTGTATGCATACATACAAGTCATACAAGTTTGAGCCAACATCCATTGGAAAAAATCCACGGATTTTGTTGTCGGAATGTGCGATCGTGTGTACGCAATATTAGTGTAGAAATATGGTTACATTTATTGAAGGTACAACATTTAGCAACTCACATGGTTGATGATTAAAACAGGCATCCGGGGTAAAGCTGTCCACATAGACCATCCTCTGCACCGCTATCGACATCATCCCTTCCACACTGCACTCCACACTGCTCTCCACGAGCGCTTCAAGGCTCGCTTTCAGATCGTTCTACTGCAGGATAGCCTTTCCAGTCATGATTGCAGACTGACAGCGGTGAGAGCCGGCGATGCGGAATATGGTCTATGTGGACAGCTTTACCCCAGATGCCTGCATACTTAGATGTACCTGTTTTGATCATGTGAGTTGCTAAATGTAATACCTTTATTAACCACTTAAGGACCGAGCCTCTTTTTTACACTTGTTGTTTACAAGTTAAAATAATTTTTTTTTGCTAGAAAATTACTTAGAACCCCCAAACATTATATATTTTTTCTAACAGCCTAGAGAATAAAATTGCAGTCATTGCAATACTTTTTGTCACACTGTATTTGCGCAGCGGTCTTACAAGCGCACTTTTTGTGGAAGAAATACACTTTTTTAAATTAAAAAATAAGACAACAGTAAAGTTAGCACAATTTTTTTTTTATATTGTGAAAGATAATGTTATGCCGAGTAAATTGATACCCAACATGTCATGCTTTAAAATTGCGCCCGCTTGTGGAATGGCGACAAACTTTTACCCTTAAAAATCTCCATAGGCGATGTTTAAAAATTTATACAGGTTACCAGTTTGGAGTTACAGAGGAGGTCTAGGGCTAGAATTACTGCTCTCGCTCTAAGGTTCGCGACAATACCTCACATGTGTGGTTTAAACACCGTTTTCATATGCGGCCCTACTAACATGTGCGTTCGCTTCTGCGCACAGGCTCCTCAGGCGCTTTAAAAAAAAATTTTTAGGGGTGTGACCGGAAACCTTCCTGTATGGGTGCTTGAATCCCCTGCTCTCTCTCAGCCCGTAGCTACCAGGCACTTTTGGGGACTTTAAATTCCAGATATATAGGCAGATCCAGGACGACCTGCTCCTCCAAAGCCCGGGGATCCTCGCAACCCCCTCTGGGCTCATCCACGGACCTCCGGGACTATTTTGCACCGGCTGACATGTCGCCAGAAGGAGCTGACAAGATGGCGCCAGACGCCTTCACCTCCCGTTCCCGGGTCTCTACACAGTTCTCCCCCTTGGCTCATTCAACACACTGGGCCCCCACGGACCCCCCGCTGATGGTGATGGGAGGCGCAGATCCGCCAGCACAGACAGGAGTGGTGAGTCTATCCTTCCAGGCTCCCTCCCCAGGGGCTTCACCATGAGGCACACGGGCCACTATGTCAGGCCAGCTCCCCCTGCAGTACACTCAATGCACATGCTTTCCCGAGATTGCTGAGGACGGCATCAGACCTCTGCATCCATGGGGTAGATCATGGATCCCCTGCACCCTCGGACTCCTCTGAGGACTTCCCTGCTCTGCCTGGCCCTATGCAGCCCCACATCCATCCGATGCTAGTGCCTGAACCTGCCAGGAGCCATGCATCTCCCTATGACTCCATTCCTGCACCATCCATTATATCTCCCTATGACTCCATTCCTGCACCATCCATCTAACCTTATAAAATACTACCAAGCGACTCAGTTACACGCAATAACCTCATATTTTACCCATGGTTACCCATGGTTTACCCATGGTTTACCCAACAATCTTACAACAAATGGACGGAAATTGAAAAACTATGGCTTGCTCCTGTGCACCCGAACAACCTACTTTGGAGTGGGAATGCGGAGGTACACCCTAGCCGCTTGTTGGGATCCATGTCCCAACTCTGGCAGCTCTGGCGCAAAATATCATGTCAACATGAGCCGTCTTCCGAAAAATCATTGTTGACCTCGTTTATCTGTAACCCCAATGTGCCAGATAGCCTCACTCACTGGATGTCCTCGCTGTGGACGTCGCAGAATTTATTCCACTTTGGGAATCTAGTAGATCCTATGTCTAGCAAACTGTTGCCATTTGCCGAACTTCAGGACAAATTTGATCTGCCTCGCCAGGTGTTTTAAGGGTATCTGCAAATTCGCCACTATGCCTTAACTATAACTCCAAATCTGAAATTCTCCCCCCATCCCCCTTTTAAAACTTAATTCTAGCAGCCTTTGCCTGGCAGGGTTTAATTTCCAATATGTACCGGATACTGAACTCCTACTCCATAGCTGTGCAGGGCTAACACGCTTACATGCTGCATTGGGAGAGGGAACTCCGTGAGGAAATCCCTATAGAGACATGGCAGGTTATTTGGTCCCAAGCAGCTAAAAGCTCTTTTTGCACGCTGTACAAGGAAAACGCCTATAAAATCCTCCATTTTTGGTACATGCCCCCAGATATGCTCCATGCCATCTACCCCACTAGCTCCGACCGCTGCTGGTGTTGCCATGGAGACAAAGGTACCCTCCTTCATATCTATTGGAGCTGCCCACTGATCACTCCTTTTTGGAACTCGGTTCAACAGTTGCTGACTCGCCTCTTTGAGGTACCTGTCCCCATGACACCAAAACTCTTTTTATTAGGCCTATCACCACTGAAAATTCTAAAACCCTATAAAAAGCAATCATTGCTCTTAACTGGAAGCGATGCTCCCCACCTTCCTCTGATACCCTATACACTAGAGTCAAAGAAAATGACCGCCAGGATGCAGGACAGAATAGAGGCCCACGATGAAGTGTGGGAGCTGTGGAACCTCCGGGAGGACCCACCCTGAACACGTAGGTGAGCTGATACGATGACTTCTTACTTTCTTCTTCTCCTTTTTCTCGCCTCTCTTCTTGTTTTATTTTTTCTTGTGATTTTTATTACATCACACTAGCTGATACATATTGCTACTTAGCGAAATAATGCATGAACAGCGATATGGCTACACCAGCAGTTTTACTGCTACTATCTTTAAGCACATATTTTATCTTTATGATTGATTGTACAACAGTTATGATGCATAATGCGTTATTTTCTTTTAAATGCATGTATGTTCTGGTCTTTCTTTGAAAAAAAAAAAAAAAAAAATATATATATATATATATATACATTCTTTTTTTCTTATTTATTTTACTTTTAATTTTTTATTTTGACACAGCCTTTTTTTAAAAAAAAAATAATACATTTGGGTCACTTTTATTCCTATTACAAGGAATGTAAACATCCCTTGTAATAGATAAAATGACAGGACCTCTTAAATATGAGATCTGGGGTAAAAAAGACCTCAGATCTCATATTTACACTAAAATGCAAGAAAAAATAAATAAATAAATAAATAAATGTCACTTGAAAAAAAAAAAATCCTTTAAGAGCTATGTCGTTTGACGTTGCTTCCCCCCTCCCATGCTATGGAGCCGAGTGGGGGCCTTCTTTCCCTCAGTCGGCAGCCAGGCATCTATAGGAAAGGATGCGATCATCTCTGCCACTACAGACTGGTCCGGTAAGCGGCGGAGACAACCAGAGCAGGCGGGAGGGGGATGGGCACCTCTCCCGCTGCTGATAAAAGTGATCTTGCGGCGAATCCACTGCGGAGACCACTTTCATCTTAAAGAGAAATGCACAGCGTTCCCGAAACAACCGGGGTTATGGCAGCTAGCTGCTGCCATAACCCCGGTATTTAGCGTCAAAGTACCAACGTACGGGTACGTCGTTTTGCGTGAAGTGGTTAAATGTAACCATATTGCTACACTTAGTGGCACCTCTCTTCTCTTTTATACTCTGTAGTTCCTGCTGGATTTTGCTTCTAATCCCCTTGTGGAGCCTTCCATTTGTGGATGGATATTTTATGGTTACACAACCTATTACATTGATATAATCTTTTTATATGGACTATAAACTAAAGGACTTATGAATAAATGGTTGTGGAAGGAATCATTTGAGTTTCCATTATTTCTTATGGGAAAATTTGCTTTGATATACGAGTGCTTTGGATTACAAGCATGTTTCCGGAATGAATTATGCTCGCAATCCAAGGTTTTACTGTATAATTAATTGATTAGGTAGGCCCTTGTGCTACTTAGTTGTTAAAAAATCAAAAGGAGATTTTAAAATTAGACTGTATTCTAAACACTGATGTATCAACTATCCTGCAGTTTCTTATCAGTGTCAGTGTCTATACTTAATATTTGTACAAGTATTACAAGCACTTTGCGACACCTAAATTCATGATTTGTGGGTACCCTCAAAGCCTAGATCTCAGAATCATGACTTACAATAGCATCTGGCACTTACGTGTTAGGAGATTGTATGTATTCACAGTAGACGGCTTGGTCCCACAATTATCAAAACAAAACTAGGGCATCTTTAAGAAAAAAGTCACTGTTTCTGCTCTGAATATTAAGAAAGAACCATACTTCCTAATATTATGTTTTTGACTTGGGATACTTCCAGTTTCAGAAACAGAGCTGTCAGTGATGAATAGCTACACTGGTCTCACATCTGCACTTCCTTTATACAGATAAATTTATCACTTCTGGTGAAAAGACTAGAAGTGAAACAGACATTATAAATCATACAGAGGGAAAGCTCTGTGAGATTGTCATTCTTTATATCCACTGAAGAATATGATGTATTTTAAAAAAACAAAACATATTTCCACACAGAAAATATATATATTTTAAATGGGTACTCTCAGCATAGCCAAAGTACAGGAAATGACAATAAACTCATAAAGTAGCACCTCTATACAACAGTATAAAAAGAAAGGATTAGGCTGGCAATGACACTGAATCTTTCTTACATCCAGAGCTAAATGAGAAGTATGGTATTTTTGAAGGTATATAAAACATAAAAACAGCAATCTGGCAGGTTCCAAAAACACACACTTCACTCTGATGATGTGCCTTTACAGCTAGAAATTGGCTGGATTTTCTTTAAAACTAGAAAACGCTGAGGTTATAATGATTTAAGGGTCTTCAATAAAAATATACTTTGATTTATCAAAGGATATGCATGTGCCACCTTTGATGTAATTTGCAGCATGATTCCTGTTCTTTGTACAGTTACACAGTGATACACCAATGGACATCAAAGGGACATGGTCCAGCTACGACTACTGCTGCTGAAGCCACAAATTTAAGTGAAAATGCTTGATATCTGTTGCTATTTCTTTCATGAAAGAGAAAGTATCATGCTTCTTTTGGAGCCTTGCTAAAGGCAGGATACAAAGAGTCTGCTACTTTACCTATTTAACATCTAAATGCTTGCTTGGCTTTTCTCATCTCGTACACTCTGGAGAGAGGAGAGCAGTGAGACATAACCTTAGCTAGTTATATCTAACTTAAAAGGAAGAGACTAATTCTAACACATTTCATTAAAATATTTCTAACCTCTATTTCTGGATCAAATCTCATTAGAGGCCATTTAATAGTGAATTGATCTATTATTATACTAATAATATTATTATTATTATGTAGGGTTTATGTCGTGCCAACAGTTAGCACAGTGTGTTACAAAAAGAATACAATTCAAGACAAGATGGTTATTCCATAAATTTAATAATTTAGCTATTGACAGTGTCTTCTTTTTGAATTACTGCCAATCTTTTCTTTATTAAATAGCTTTCAATGTTTCCTTTATCCATTACCTTTCAATGTTTCCTTTATTCAATACATTAGAACAGGGGTAGGCAACCCCCGGCACTAGTGCTGCAAGCGGTACACAAAGCCACTTTTGTCCGGACTCAACCCCCTCCCCATCAGCAGAGCAGCGCAGGGAAGTGTCAGTGAGACACTAATGCATTCCAATTTCAGAATTGCTCATACTGAACCTGCACTGAGGGGGAGGCACTGTGCTCCCCATACATTGTAAAAGATGGGAAACATTGTTTGGGTCTCTAACTTCGCTGTTGGTGCGATCGTCAGTTCTTGTGATGGGGAAGAGTTTGGGTTCAGTTCTACTGGGGGGGGGGGACGGTCCCTGTTTCCAGGAGAAGGAGGACTGTCATTGGCCACTGCTAAAGCCAATCACAGTCCTGCTAGCCCCATCCACCATCTGGAGGAAGATGACTCACTTGGTTGCCACTACCAATCTCAGAAAGAAGGGATTTCACTGTAATTGAAAAAACTACAATCAGGTGACAGTTTGTGGAATTTTACGAACCTTTGCATCACTTACTATTGGACCCCTGCACTCTGTGTCCCTTTAGGCCACAGTCAGTATTCAGCGCAATGAAAATCGCACCCAACTTTTGCTTTTTCCAGCTGCGAGGGCCCAACTTATGATCCTGCACACAGGTCCACTGCTTTCAGAAAATGCCCCTTACCTGAGCTCATCATTGCGCATTCATTCCAGATGCTTGTATGTGACATCACATACATTACATACATCACATACAAGCAAGTGGGCTGTATGCGAGAGGTGGATCAGCAGGATGAGTGTGTCAGGACAGGTAGATGTGTCTCATCTCATCTTCCTTTCACCACTCTGCATATCACGCATATAATAGATGACAAGAGGGTACAGCGGTGGAGCAGATGAGCAGGAGGGGTTCAGAGGTGGTACAGAAGAGCAGGAGGGTACAGAGGTGGGGCAGAAGAGCAGGAGGGTACAGCGGTGGGGCAGATGTGCAGGGAGGTACAGTGGTGGAAGAGATGAGAAGGGGGTTTAGCAGTGTGACAGAAGAGCAGGGGGGTTACAGTGGTGGGACAGATGAGCAGGGGGGTTCAGTGTTGGGGCAGATGAGAAGGGGGTTCAGTGGTGGGACAGAAAAGCAGAGGGGTAGAGCAGTGGGACAGATGTAAAAGGAGGTGAATTGGTGGGACAGATGAGCAGGGGGTTACAGTTGTGGGGCAGGAGAGCAGGGGGTACAGAGGTGAGACAGATGAGAAAGCGGGTTACAGTGGTGGGGCAGATGAGCAGATGGGTTCAGTGTTAGGACAGATGAGAAGGCTATTAAGTAGTGAGACAGAAGAGCATGGGGATACGGCGGTGGAGCAGATGTGCAGGGAGGTACAGTGGTGGGACAGATGAGAAAAGGGGTACATTGAGGGAGCAGATGAGCAGGAGGGTTACAGTGGTGGGACAGAAGAGCAAGGGGGTACAGTGGTGGGGCAGATATGCAGGAGGTACAGTGGTGGGAGGGGTGTGAAGGGGGTTCAGCGGTGGGACAGAAAAGCAGGGGGGTTCAGTGTTGGGCCAGATGAGAAGGGGGTTACAGTGGTGGAAAAGATGAGCGGGGGGGTTCATTGTTGGGGCAGATGAGAAGGGGGTTCAGCGGCGGGACAGAAGAGCAGGGGGCAGGGGGGTACAATGGGGTTGGACAGATGTGAAAGGAGGTGCATTGGTAGGACAGATGAGCAGGGGGTTACAGTGGTTGGGCAGAAGAGCAGGGGGTACAGAGGTGAGGCAGATGTACAGGGGGGTACAGTGGTGGGGCAGAGGAGAAAGGAGGTACATTGGTGGGACAGATGAGCAGGAGTTTACAGCGATGAAACACATGAGCAGGGGTTACAGTGGTGGGGCAGAAAAGTAGAGGGGACAGAGGTGGGACAGATGTGCAGGAGGTAAGGGGGTTACAGTGGTGGGGCAGATAAGCAGATAAGTTCAGTGTTAGGACAGATGAGAAGATGGTTCTGCGGTAAGACAGAAGAGCATGGGGGTATGGCGGTGGAGCAGATCTGCAAGGAGGTACAGTGGTGGGGCAGATGAGAAAGGGGGAACATTGGTGAGGCAGATTAGCAGGGGGTTACAGTGGTGGTACAGAAGAGCAGGGTAGTACAGTGGTGGGGCAGATGTGCAGGGGGTTACAGTGGTGGGGCAGATGTGCAAGGGGTTACTCTGGTGGGGCAGATGTGCAGGGGGTTACAGTGATGGGGTAGATGTGCAGGGCAGTACAGTGGTGGGGCAGATGTGCAAGGGGTTACAGTGATGGGGCAGATATGCAGGGTAGTGCAGTGGTGGGGCAGATGTGCAGGGTAGTACAGTGGTGGGGCAAATGTGCAGGGGGGTTACAGTGGTGAGACAGATGAGCAGGGGGTACAGAGGTGAGGCAGATGTGCAGGGTGGCATAGTGGTGGGGCAGAGGTGCAGGGTGGCACAGTGGTGGGGCAGATGTGCAGGGTAGCACAGTGGTGGGGCAGATTTGCAGGGGGGGCATTGATCTGAGGTGTGAAGGTGCATGAATTGGGCTGATCTGAGGCATGAGAGTGAAGGATGTTAACAGCATGTTTACAGCATTTACTTTATAAAAAATCCTTTTCGTGATTGAGAGTGTGAAGTTGACATTTTTTTGTTATAAAATCGACACACTTAATTTCTTTGAAAACATTTTTCGGCACACTGTCCTGAAAAGGTTGCCTACCCCTGTATTAGAACATATAAAAAAATAAAGAAGGTAACACGAACCTCAATTGTCCTGTTTCCTAGCCAGTAATTATCGGCTAGGAAACAAGACAATTGAGATTTGTGTTGCATTCTTTCTTTTTTTTATATTTTTTTATACAGCCTTATATTTGCCAACTGACATGAATTTATTTTGAGGCAATTTTTTTCTATTTCTCTATTATACGATGATCAGCCATAGCATTAAGATCACTGACAGGTAAAGTGAATGACACAGAATATTTTGTTACAATGGCATCTGAGTGAGTGGGATATTATGGCAGTGAGTGATCATGTTGACCCTGAAGTTGATGTGTTGAAAGCAGAAAAAATGGACAAGTACAAATATTTGAGCGACATTGACAAGGGCCAAATTGTAATGGCTAGACCACTGGGTGAGAGCATCTCCAAAACTGAAGCTCTTAATCTTCCCAGCCTGCAGTGGTCAGGACCTACAATTAGGTGGTCCAAAAAAGGAAAACTGGTGAATCAGCAACAGGATCATGGGCAGCCAAGGCTCATTGATGCACATGGGGAGCGAAGGTTGGTCTGTGTATTCTGTCCCAATAGAAGAGCTACTGTAGCTCAAATTGCTGAAAAGGTTCATGCTTGTTCCAATAGAAAGGTGTCAGAACACGCAGTGCATCGCAGTTTGTTGGGTATGGGGCTGTGTAGCCACAAGATGCCTATGCTGACCTATGTCCACAGCCAAAAGCACCTACAATTGGCACATGATCTTCAGAACTGGACCACAGAGCAATGGAAGAGGGTGGCCATGTCGTGTGTTGACTTCAAATTGGTCTCCAAATTTTCCAGGACTCAATCCAATTGAGCATCTGTGAGATGTGTGGGAAAACAAGTCCGATCAATGATGGTCCTACCTCTCAACTTACAGGACACAAAGGATTTACTACTGATGGCTTGGTGCCAGATACCATAGCACATCTTCAGAGGTCTAGTGGAGTCCATGCTTCGACAGGTTATAACGAGTGGTCTTAATGTTATGGCTGATTGGTGTATATCTTATATGTGAGGTTTTATTGCTTATTTTTTTTTATCAAAATAATGCATCCTTCTTATTTTTGTTCTGTACTTGTCTGCTTCATTGTATTTTTTCAAAGGCTAAGGTGTCCGTTTATGAAACAGACAAAAGCTGTGATCCTCAGGATCATGGCTGATCTCTGGTTTGTACCGGTTTATATAGCTGAGATGAGCAGAGAACATGTTCTCAGGTTCTTGGCTTCTCACCACAGTAAAGGACCGTTCTGTCCCAAATGGCTAGTTTTAGAGGAAAAACTTCACCTCTGTTTTCCCTCTGAGTACAGAAGTTCTCAGATTCATAAACAGGCTGCAGAGGAGATAATCTTCCTCTGAGAACTGCCAAGAACTAATCTAAAAAAAAAATTCTCAATTTCATAAACATACACCTACATTCACCTTATCCAGTAGTGTCTATGCAGCCAAGGAGCCCCAATAGATATTAAAAACTCTGCAGCTTTTTAAAATGTTCATTACTTTTATTATCATACTTATAGGTCATTTTGGCCTCCAGAAGTCTGGCCAAAAAACTCTCAGCTGGCACACTCCATGTCATGCCTTGTTGCTAAGACGTAAAATCCGTTGAATGCTCCCTGCAAGCATTATAGTGATGATTTTCATGTCTTAGCAACAAAGCAGCATGTAGAGATTGCTAACTGGGAGTTTTTTGGCCAGACTTCTGGAAGGGCCCAAATGGCCAACAGGTATGACAATAACATTAATAAACAATTCACAAATCTGTACAGTTTTTGTAAAATCTGCTGAGGCCCCTTGACTACTTAGGTTATTTTCTTGAAAAGGTGATTTTAGCCTTTAATTTACAAATTATTTCTGTCATTTATTAACCACTTAAGGACCGCCTCACGCCGATGTACGTCGGCAAGGCGGCACGGGCAGGCAAAATCACGTACATGTACGTGATTTGCCTCCCGCGGGTGGAGGGTCCGATCGGACCCCCCCCGCCGCCCGAGGCGGTCCCGTTTTGTTTCCCGGCGATCGGAGACGAGGGGGAGGCCATCCGTTCGCGGCCCCCCCCTCGCGATCGCCGCCGACCAATGGGAACACTCCTTTGCTGCTGTATGCTAAACAGCAGCAAAGGAAGTGATGTCATCTCTCCTCGGCTCGGTAGTTTCCGTTCCGGCCCGAGGAGAGAAGACAGGTATGTGAGTGCACCAACACACACACCCACAGTAGAACATGCCAGGCATACAAAACACCCCGATCCCCCCCCCCGATCGCCCCCGATCCCCCCCCAATCACCCCCCCCCCCTGTCACAAACTGACACCAGCAGTTTTTTTTTTTTCTGATTACTGCTAGGTGTCAGTTTGTGACAGTTACTGTGTTAGCACAGTTACTGTTACCCCCCTGTAGGTCTAGGGTACCCCCCTAACCCCCCCTAATAAAGTTTTAACCCCTTGATCACCCCCCGTCACCAGTGTCGCTAAGCGATCATTTTTCTGATCGCTGTATTAGTGTCGCTGGTGATGCTAGTTAGTGAGGTAAATATTTAGGTTCGCCGTCAGCGTTTTATAGCGTCAGGGACCCCCATATACTATCTAATAAATGTTTTAACCCCTTGATTGCCCCCTAGTTAACCCTTTCACCACTGATCACCGTATAACCGTTACGGGTGACGCTGGTTAGTTCGTTTATTTTTTATAGTGTCAGGGCACCCGCCGTTTATTACCGAATAAAGGTTTAGCCCCCTAATCGCCCGGCGGTGATATGCGTCGCCCCAGGCAGCGTCAGATTAGCGCCAGTACCGCTAACACCCACGCACGCAGCATGCGCCTCCCTTAGTGGTATAGTATCTGATCGGATCAATATCTGATCCGATCAGATCTATACTAGCGTCCCCAGCAGTTTAGGGTTCCCAAAAACGCAGTGTTAGCGGGATCAGCCCAGATACCCGCTAGCACCTGCGTTTTGTCCCTCCGCCCAGCCCACCCAAGTGCAGTATCGATCGATCACTGTCACTTACAAAACACTAAACGCATAACTGCAGCGTTCGCAGAGTCAGGCCTGATCCCTGCGATTGCTAACAGTTTTTTTGGTAGCATTTTGGTGAACTGGCAAGCACCAGCCCCAGGCAGCGTCAGGTTAGCGCCAGTACCGCTAACACCCATGCACGCAGCATACACCTCCAATAGTGGTATAGTATCTGATCGCATCAATATCTGATCCGATCAGATCTATACTAGCGTCACCAGCAGTTTAGGGTTCCCAAAAACGCAGTGTTAGCGGGATCAGCCCAGATACCTGCTAGCACCTGCGTTTTGCCCCTCCGCCCGGCCCAGCCCAGCCCACCCAAGTGCAGTATCGATCGATCACTGTCACTTACAAAACTCTAAACGCATAACTGCAGCGTTCGCAGAGTCAGGCCTGATCCCTGCGATCGCTAACAGTTTTTTTGGTAGCGTTTTGGGGAACTGGCAAGCACCAGCGGCGTAGTACACCCCGGTCATAGTCAAACCAGCACTGCAGTAACACTTGGTGACGTGGCGAGTCCCATAAGTGCAGTTCAAGCTGGTGAGGTGGCAAGCACAAGTAGTGTCCCGCTGCCACCAAAAAGACAAACACAGGCCCGTCGTGCCCATAATGCCCTTTCTGCTGCATTCGCCAATCCTAATTGGGAACCCACCGCTTCTGCAGCGCCCGTACTTCCCCCATTCACATCCCCAACCAAATGCAGTCGGCTGCATGAGAGGCATTTTTATGTCCTCCCGAGTACCCCTACCCAGCGAACCCCCCAAAAAAGATGTCGTGTCTGCAGCAAGTGCAGATATAGGCGTGACACCCGCTATTATTGTCCCTCCTGTCCTGACAATCCTGGTCTTTGCATTGGTGAATGTTTTGAACGCTACCATTCACTAGTTGAGTATTAGCGTAGGGTACAGCATTGCACATACTAGGCACACTTTCACAGGGTCTCCCAAGATGCCATCACATTTTGAGAGACCCGAACCTGGAACCGGTTACAGTTATAAAAGTTAGTTACAAAAAAAGTGTAAAAAAAAAAAAATATATAAAATAAAAAAAAATAGTTGTCGTTTTATTGTTCTCTCTCTCTCTATTCTCTCTCTATTGTTCTGCTCTTTTTTACTGTATTCTATTCTGCAATGTTTTATTGTTATTGTTATTGTTATTATGTTTTATCATGTTTGTTTTTCAGGTATGTAATTATTTATACTTTACTGTTTACTGTGCTTTATTGTTAACCATTGTTAACCATTTTTTTGTCTTCAGGTACGCCATTCACGACTTTGAGTGGTTATACCAGAATGATGCCTGCAGGTTTAGGTATCATCTTGGTATCATTCTTTTCAGCCAGCGGTCAGCTTTCATGTAAAAGCAATCCTAGTGGCTAATTAGCCTCTAGACTGCTTTTACAAGACGTGGGAGGGAATGCCCCCCCCCCCCACGTCTTCCGTGTTTTTCTCTGGCTCTCCTGTCTCAACAGGGAACCTGAGAATGCAGCCGGTGATTCAGCCAGCTGACCATAGAGCTGATCAGAGACCAGAGTGGCTCCAAACATCTCTATGGCCTAAGAAACCGGAAGCTACGTGCATTTCATGACTTAGATTTCGCCGGATGTAAATAGCGCCATTGGGAAATTGGGGAAGCATTTTATCACACCGATCTTGGTGTGGTCAGATGCTTTGAGGGCAGTGGAGAGATCTAGGGTCTAATAGACCCCAATTTTTTCAAAAAAGAGTACCTGTCACTATTTATTGCTATCATAGGGGATATTTACATTCCCCGAGATAACAATAAAAATGATTAAAAAAAAAAATATGAAAGGAACAGTTTAAAAGTAAGATTAAAAAAGCAAAAAAATAATAAAGAAAAAAAAAAAAAAAAAAAAAAGCACCCCTGTCGCCCCCTGCTCTCGCGCTAAGGCGAACGCAAGCGGCGGTCTGTCGTCAAACGTAAACAGCAATGGCACCATGCATGTGAGGTATCACCGCGAAGGCCAGATCGAGTGCAGTCATTTTTCCAGTAGACCTCCTCTGTAAATCTAAAGTGGTAACCTGTAAAGGCTTTTAAAGGCTTTTAAACATGTATTTATTTTGTTGCCACTGCACGTTTGTGCGCAATTTTAAAGCATGTCATGCTTGGTATCCATGTACTCGGCCTAAGATCATCTTTTTTATTTCATCAAACATTTGGGCAATATAGTGTGTTTTAGTGCATTAAAATTTAAAAAAGTGTGTTTTTTCCCCAAAAAATGCGTTTGAAAAATCGCTGCGCAATTACTATGTGAAAAAAAAAAATGAAACACCCACCATTTTAAACTGTAGGGCATTTGCTTTAAAAAAATATATAATGTTTGGGGGTTCAAAGTAATTTTTTTGCAAAAAAAAATAACTTTTTCATGTAAACAATAAGTGTCAGAAAGGGCTTTGTCTTCAAGTGGTTAGAAGAGTGGGTGATGTGTGACATAAGCTTCTAAATGTTGTGCATAAAATGCCAGGACAGTTCAAAACCCCCCCAAATGACCCCATTTTGGAAAGTAGACACCCCAAGCTATTTGCTGAGAGGCATGTCGAGTCCATGGAATATTTTATATTGCGACACAAGTTGCGGGAAAGAGACAAATTATTATTTTTTTTTTTTTCTTTTGCACAAAGTTGTCACTAAATGATATATTGCTCAAACATGCCATGGAAATATGTGAAATTACACCCCAAAATACATTCTGCTGCTTCTCCTGAGTACGGGGATACCACACGTGTGAGACTTTTTGGGAGCCTAGCCGCATACGGGACCCCGAAAACCAAGCACCGCCTTCAGGCTTTCAAAGGGCGTGAATTTTTGATTTCACTCTTCACTGCCTATCACAGTTTCGGAGGCCATGGAATGCCCAGGTGGCACAAAACCCCCCCAAATGACCCCATTTTGGAAAGTAGACACCCCAAGCTATTTGCTGAGAGGTATAGTGAGTATTTTGCAGACCTCACTTTTTGTCACAAAGTTTTGAAAATTGAAAAAAGAAAAAAAAAATGTTTTTTCTTGTCTTTCTTCATTTTCAAAAACAAATGAGAGCTGCAAAATACTCACCATGCCTCTCAGCAAATAGCTTGGGGTGTCTTCTTTCCAAAATGGGGTCATTTGGGGGGGTTTTGTGCCACCTGGGCATTCCATGGCCTCCGAAACTGTGATAGGCAGTAAAGAGTGAAATCAAAAATTTTCACCCTTAGAAATCCTGAAGGCAGTGATTGGTTTTCGGGGTCCCGTACGCTGCTAGGCTCACAAAAAGTCCCACACATGTGGTATCCCCATACTCAGGAGAAGCAGCTGAATGTATTTTGGGGTGCAATTCCACATAGGCCCATGGCCTGTGTGAGCAATATATCATTTAGTGACAACTTTTTGTAAATATTTTTTTTTTGTCATTTTTCAATCACTTGGGACAAAAAAAATAAATATTCAATGGGTTCAACATGCCTCTCAGCAATTTCCTTGGGGTGTCTACTTTCCAAAATGGGGTCATTTGGGGGGGTTTTGTACTGCCCTGCCATTTTAGCACCTCAAGAAATGACATAGGCAGTCATGAACTAAAAGCTGTGTAAATTACAGAAAATGTACCCTAGTTTGTAGACGCTATAACTTTTGCGCAAACCAATAAATATACGCTTATTGACATTTTTTTTTACCAAAGACATGTGGCTGAATACATTTTGGCCTAAATGTATGACTAAAATTTAGTTTATTGGATTTTTTTTATAACAAAAAGTAGAAAATATAATTTTTTTTCAAAATTTTCGGTCTTTTTCCGTTTATAGCGCAAAAAATAAAAACCCCAGAGGTGATCAAATACCATCAAAAGAAAGCTCTATTTGTGGGAAGAAAAGGACGCAAATTTCGTTTGGGTACAGCATTGCATGACCGCGCAATTAGCAGTTAAAGCGACGCAGTGCCAAATTGGAAAAAGACCTCTGGTCCTTAGGCAGCATAATGGTCCGGGGCTCAAGTGGTTAAATCTAGTAAACTATAAAAAAAAAACGACATCACCGCACTCTTCCCTCGGGGGAGTAAGTATTGCATCCCAGTTTTGAGACAGCTTTAATGAGATTAAGTGGAACTAAACTCTCTAAATAAAAAATGCAAAAAAATAGATGTTTCTATTACAGATGCACGCTCATCAATGTCTGGGACCAGGCAGAGACTGTGCTCATGTGAAGAATCTAACATTAAGACAGTTCCCTGACTTAGAGATGAGCATCACTGTGTGCAGATAATAAATAAATACCTGAAAACAAACGTGTCTCATGTTACTACACACTATAACTTGATGTATGTTTGCATTAGGAGGGATGTGCTGAGCCTGCTTCCACTCCACCAGTCCAGCGTACCTCTGTTACCTCACTCCCAGTAACATAATAGGGTCCTGCCAAGCACCTAGCGCAGACCTCATGCGTGCTCTCACTTAACTCTTTCCTTCCCGTACCTCTTGACCAGGCCATAGATCTCCATAATGTGGGATCGGTTCTGGTTGCTATTGGATACTGAGTACTGGGGAGGGAGCCAGATCACTGACCCCCCCTCACCAGGGCTGGACTGGGACAAAAATGTGGCCCTGGACTTCATCCAGACTGGCCCAGGGCACAACACATCAGGGTACAGTGCACATCAGGGCACGGTACAGAGCCCAGCACATCAGGGCACAACACATCAGGGTACAGGGCACAGCACATCAGGGTATAGCACATCAGGACATAGCACATCAGGACATAGCACATCAGGGTACAGGACATCAGGGCACAGGTCACAGTACATCAGGGCACAAGGCACATCAGGGCACGGGACACATCAGGGCATAGGACTTCGGGGCACAGCACATCAGGGCACGGGGCACATCGGGGCACATCAGGGCACATAGCACATCAGGGCACATAGCACATCAGGGCACGGGGCACATTAGGGCACATAGCACATCAGGGCACATCAGGGCACATTGGGGCACATCGGGGCACATCAGGGCACATAGCACATGAGGGCACATAGCGGCACATCAGGGCACATAGCACATCAGGGCACATCGGGGCACATCAGGGCACATAGCACATCAGGGCACATCAGGGCACATAGCACATCAGGGCACATAGCACATCAGGGCACATCGGGCACATCAGGGCACATAGCACATCGGGGCACATCAGGGCACATAGCACATCAGGGCACAGGGCACATCAGGACACGGGCACATCAGGGCATATGGCACATCAGGGCACATAGCACATCAAGGCACATAGAACATCAGGGCACATAGAACATCGGGGCACATCAGGGCATGGGCACATCAGGGCACATAGCACACCAGGGCACATAGCACGTCAGGGAATGGGATACATCAGGGCAAATAGCAAATCAGGGAACTGGGGACATCAGGGCGCAGGGCACATCAGGGAATGGGGCATATGAGGGCACATCAGGGCACATAGCACATCAGGGCACGGGGCACATAGCACATCAGTGCACAGGGCACATCAGGGCACGGGGCACATAGCACATCAGAGCACAGAGCACATCAGGGCACATAGCACATCATGGCACGGGGCACATCAGGGCACATAGCACATCAGGGCACATAGCACATCAGGGCACAGAGCACATCAGGGCACATAGCACATCAGGGCACAGGGCACATCGGGGCACGGGACACATAGCACATCAGAGCACAGAGCACATCAGGGCACATAGCACATCAGGGCACATAGCACATCAGGGCACGGGGCACATAGCACATCAGCACATGGGGCACATCAGGGCACAGGGCACATAGCACATCAGGGCATGGGGCACATCAGGGCACATAACACATCAGGGCACATCAGGGCACATAACACATCAGGGCACATAGGGGCACATCAGGGCACAGGCCCATCAGGGCATGGGGCACATCAGGGCACGGGGCACATGGCACATGGCACATCAGGGCACATCAGGGGGCACATTATAGGATCGTTTACTAGCCTGGCCAGCATGCAGGAAGCATCTGTCTATAGTAAGTTCTCTCTCTCATGTCATGCAGCGCTGCTCGCTCCTTGGCTGCCCCTCCTCTCTTCCTGTCTATCCCCATTGGCTTGTGACATCATATGGGATAGACGAGAAGAGAGGAGGGGCAGCGCTGCATGACATGAGCGAGAGAACTTACTACAGACAGACGCTTCCTGCGCTACTCTGCATTATGGCTCTCGATCTACCTGTCAGGCGCCAGCTGTCGGCGATTGACGGGTAGATCGCCCCGGACCTCTGAGGCAATAGAAGGCCGCTGAAACCGGCCCACTGAGCCATCGGCCCACTGGGAAACTCCCGGTAGTCCCGATGGCCAGTCCATCCCTGCCCCTCACTACCAGGACCACGCTTAACAACTGGTTGCTTATAGCTTGTTTCTTCATTTGCCCATAGCAACTAAACTCCTCTTCTTGTCCTGGCTGAGTTAACTTTTTGTAGCAGTGTTACTTCAAACCCCATAGTTCTTTACAGATCTAGGTTGTTTTGGAATATGCCAGAAACAACATGCATCCCTTTGAACATCTTCAGACCAGGCTCATAATGATCAATATAACTTTACTGAACATGACGTGGTATACAGCTTAATATGAACAATGCCCTGTCTCTAAACCTAACTAAGTATCGTAGTGGCCCAGGTATAGCTCTGTGAGGTGAGAGTCCATTATGGCATTGATCATGACTTGGATGTCCTCCACAATTTCTGTTTTTTCAGCAGCACCAATGACCGTCCTCACAGGAGATGCTGAAATTCTTATGCCGCGTACACACGAGCGGACTTTACGGCAGACTTTGCCCGGCGGACGGGATTTCTTCGGACAATTAGATCGTGTGTGGGCTCCAGTGGACTTTGTTTGCTCAAAAGTTGGACGGACTTAGATTTGAAACATGTTTTAAATCTATCCGTCAAACTCGAGTCCGGTCGAAAAGTCCGCTCGTCTGTATGCTAGTTCGATGGACAAAAAGCCACGCTAGGGCAGCTATTGGCTACTGGCTATGAACTTCCTTATTTCAGAAATTGTCAGATTGGTCACCAAGGGGTCCACTGGTAAAAGTACTGACTTATCCCAGTTTATCTTAAAACCTGAAAAGGAGCCATATGTATAGACATTTCTGCCTTCAATGGAGACGAGGTATCTACCAGAAATAAAAGTGTATCATCAGCATATAGGGCGATGTTGTCCTCTCCCATAGA
This sequence comes from Lithobates clamitans, assembly GCA_037952925.1. NCBI lineage: Eukaryota > Metazoa > Chordata > Amphibia > Anura > Ranidae > Lithobates > Lithobates clamitans. Next base: position 10,449,752 of record JBBGZY010000014.1, read on the forward strand.
TCTACAAAACCTAGTAATATTTTTTGATTGACGGATAGAGGCTGCCAATGGTTCTAAAGCTAAAGCAAACAACAAAGGAGATAATAGGCATTCCTGTCTTGTTCCTTGTTGTAGTGAAAAAGGTGCTGATATATGTCCATGCACCTGCACCCGTGCCACTGGAGCAGTATAAAGAAGTTGTATCCATCTTATAAACTGGGGTCCAAACCAAATTTTTCTAAGCAATGCCATTCTATTCTATCAAAAGTTTTAACCGCATCAAGCGACAATATAGCTCTAGTACCCAAATTTTCAGTTGGAACCTGTAAGTTAAGAAATAAATGCCTTATATTCACTGCCGTTGATCTATTTGGAATAAAGCCTGATTGTTTCTTATGCACGTAGAAATTACTTTCGTCAATCAAGTAGCTAACACTTTTGCCAAAAGCTTCACGTCTGAAGTAAGTAATGAAATTGGTCGATATGATTCAGGGTTACCAGGGATTTTATCAGGTTTTAACAACATAATAATTATATTATATTATATAATAATTGTTTCAGTCATAGAAGATGGCAAATAACTACTTTCAAATGCTATATTAAAGAACTCCAACAAATCAGGCAAAAAATCATCTCCAAAAACCTTATAAACCTCCCCTGGTAACCAATCTGCGCCTGGGGCTTTATTATTAATCAAATTAGCAGAAGCTATTTGGAGTTCTTCTATTGACAGGGGTTGATCCAGCATCTCCCTATCACTTTATGATAATTCTACTAAAGTAATGGAATTCAGAAAAATGTTCAAATCGGTCTCCTTATAGGATACTTTACAACTATACAAGTTTTTATAGAAATCAAGAAAAGCTGAAGAAATCTCTAAAGTTGTTTACACAGTTTCAGTAGGAGAAATTTGTAATTCCACTACTTGTAACATTGGTTTTTGGGATTTTACGATTGCAGACAAAAGTTGACCCGTGTTTTCCCCTTCCTCAAAATAAGGTTGCTGAAGGAAAAAACTTTTCTCCTCTGCTTTTTTACGAGAGATACCGGAATATATCTGTTGTTTTTGTATCCATGTCTGCTGTGTTTCTTTAGCAGGGTTCGCTATGTATTGAAGTTCAGCCTTTAAGATATCTTCAGTCACAGAATCTTCCCAGGCCCTAGATCTTTTTTTTATTCTTGAAATTTGTGAAATTAACAGACCTCTCATGTATGCCTTTAATGAATCCCAATAGATCTGTGAAGATACAGTAGCCATATTAATAATGCCATAAGTCAAAATATCAAGCTTTATTTTCTGTTTTGAAGGAAAAAGGTCAAACCAATAAGGGTTGACTTTCCATAATGTACTGGTATGAGTTAAATTTTAAGTCAACTTTAACCAATGGGGAATGATCGGACAATACCCTAGCTGCATACGTAGCTTCAGATATAACAGGTAGCATCCTAGATGTAGCCAATGCCATGTCTATTCTAGATAAAGTCCCATGGGTGCTAGAGAAGCAGGAAAACACTCTCTCTTTAGGATGTAGCATTCTCCAAACATCCATAAGGCCTATCTCCTGATATACCAAAAAAGAAGTACATACAGAAATTCCCAGAGTTGTATCCAGGCTAAATGGAGAAGTCCAAATAATTTGCTAGCAATATAGATATTCCTCTAGAATATGTAGTATATATAGAATGGCATTGTCTTTTATATTGCACTCGTTTCAGATAATTAAATTTATGTATGTTTAAGTGGGTCTCCTGCAGGCAGATAATAGACATACATTTGTTTCAAGGTAGTGAACATGTCAACTGAACAACTTGTCTTTTTACTGGATCACTAAGCCCCCTAACATTCCAAGATGCTAATACTGACATATTACTTCTATGTTACATTATTTGGGTTGTATCCCTGGAACAAATACCGTATTTATCGGCATATAACACGCACTTTTTTCCCCTGAAAATCAGGGGAAAATTGTGGGTGCGTGTTATAAGCCGATCCCCCCCCAATTGTGTGTGATCGGAGCGATTGCGGCAATTGCCGCGATCGCCGCCGACATACACAACCGTTTGGAAATTCAAATACGGCGCCGAGACTGCAGGGACTCGGTGGAGCGGAGCTACACATAGCCGAGAGTCCTCGGGTTTTCTCGGCGCTGCTTACAGTCCCGCCCATAGGGCGGAACTGGGCGGGACTGTAAGCGGCGCCGAGGAAACCCGAGGACTCTCGGTTATGTGTATCAGTGCTCCGCCGAGTCCCTGCAGTCTCGGCGCCATATTTAAATTTACACAGGGCTGTGTATGACGGCAGGGATCGCGGCGATCCCAGAAAGCTGCACGGGGGGGGCAAGGCTGCACGGGGGGGGCAAGGCTGCACTGGGGCAAGGCTGCATAGGGGCAAAGCTGCACTGGGGACAAGGCTGCACTGGGGCAAGGCTGCATGGAGGCAAAGCTGCACTGGGGACAAGGCTGCACTGGGGCAAGGCTGCATGGGGGCAAAGCTGCACTGGGGCAAGGCTGCACTGGAGAAAAGCTGCACTGACATGGCTGCACTGACATTGCTGCACTGACATTGCTGCACTGACAAGGCTGCACTGACAAGGCTGCACTGACATGGCTGCACTGACAAGGCTGCACTGGGGCAAAGCTGCACTGACAAGGCTGCAATGGACACTGGGGCAAGGCTGCACTGACACTGACAAGGCTGCAGATGGACACTGATAACGCTGCATTGATGGGCATTTTAATGTAAGTTTTTCTTCCTTAAACTTTACTCCTAAAAGTTTTTTTCCTTAAAATTCCCTCCTTAACTTGGGTGCGTGTTATACGCCGGCGCGTGTTATACGCCGATAAATACGGTAATTCTTATTAGCAATACAAGGGAGATCATTTAATGTTCTTTGTAAGGAGCTGATTTCATTATTTATTTTAACTATCTGACGAACGCATGAAAGATATCTTTGTAAAAATAAAACATTAATATTTTTAAAAAATAAAAAACAAAAAAGACAAAAAATTTCTCAGACTTGTACAAATCATATTTCCCTGGTGAGGTACCACCCCCCTCCATAGCCTCTAAGTGGTTTGTATACAAAACATCACAGTGCACACCTCATAACTTTTTTCCATTTTTTCTTTGCAACAAACAAATGAAAGAACCCCCACAACCTAACAAATATCTACATATACAAGAAATAAAAACTAGCAACCATATATTTCCCTCGGGAAAAAAGTATAGAAAATCCATTCAGTGATTAACACTGGACTCTCGCCTCCGACCCCCCCCCCCCCCCACACACCCAAAAAAAAAGAAAAGGGACCTGGGCTTCTCCCTAAAATAGGAGAAAAAAGGTGAGGAGGCTGGGGAGGAGGGAGAGGTAGAAAAGCAGGGAAGAGAGAAAGAAAAAAAATAAAAATGTCCTCCCCTCCCTCCTGTCCCCCCTCCCATATTGCTCCCTCCCACTACTCTATCTATAGTGTCTATCCAGCCATTCAACAGCTGTCTGTGGCTTGTCAAAAAAATATACGGCTTCATTTGCCTCTATTCTTAATTTAGTAGTATATTGCCTTGAATAAGACAGTTTCAGGGTCTGCAGCCTCTTTTTTACAGCTTGAAATTTAGCCCGCTGTTTTTGAACTTCAGGAGAGAAATCCAGAAAGAACATACCCTATTTTCAGCTCCATAAGACGCACCTGACCATAAGACGCACCTAGGTTTTAGAGGAGGAAAACAAGAAAAAAAATATTCTGAACCAAATGGTGTACTAAAATATTTACCAGTGCCCATACAATGCAGCCTGACCTGTGCCATACAATGTAGCCTGTCTGTGCCATAAAATGCAGCCTGTCTGTGCCATACAATGCAGCTTGCCTGTGCCATACAATGCAGCCTGCCTGTGCCATGCAATGCAGCCTGTCTGTGCTATACAATGCAGCTTATCTGTGCCATACAATGCAGCCTGCCTGTGCCATACAATGCAGCCTGTCTGTGCCATACAATGCAGTCTAACCTGTGCCTGGCGAGGACATCATCACATCCGACAGAGCAGCCCGAGCCGGCGCCACGGCCGCACTCCATTCACATGACCCCATGACAGGCAAAGCTGAGTAAAAGGTGACAGGCTCAGGATCACAGGATCGCACTTGTGGGAGACGTCCTGGTCAGTATTCACTCCATAAGACGCGCAGGCATTTCCCCCATTTTATAGGGGGAAAAGTGCGTCTTATGGAGCGAAAAATATGGGAATTTTAGTTCCATTAAACATGACTTTCTTCAAAACTCTGGCTCTTCTAAGAATATGATCTCTGTCTCGTTGATTGAGAAGTCGTATTAGGAATGGCCGTGGAGGGGCTCCTGCAGGTAGTGACCTACTTGGTACTCGATGTGCTCTTTCAACCGAGAAACACATACACTGTAGATAGATATTCTTTTCCAATCGTGTCCCAAAGCCATGTTTCCGCAAATTCTGCTGAGTTTGCTCCCTCAGATTGCTCTTGGAGACCCACCATCCTTATGTTGTTACGTCAAAAACGATTTTCAAGATCTTCAAACTTATAAGCATTAGATTCTGATTTTTTTATTGCTTTTTTAATATCTTTGCCCAATGGCAATGATGAATCCTCTAATTCTTTGACACGGTTTTCCAAAGCAGATGTTCTCTCCCTTTTTTCTGTACATCTTGATGCAAAAAAAAAAATTCTTCTTTGAACTCCTGCATTTGATCAGTCAAGTTACCTATGGAGCCCTTGCATTCTTGTATCACTTTTAACATATCTAGTAATGTAGGCTCTGATGGTATTATTGATGTTGTTATCTGCATGTCATTTGGCTGTTTGTTAATAAGTAATTTTGCACTTTTATCCATTTATCCACTTTTATCCATCCATCCATTTTTATCCATATTCCTTTTCACCTGTCTTTTGATCTTTGTGTTCATGCATATTAACTATATCAGTGCAAGAAACTTCCAATTCGTCGTCAGCAGCAATGTATTATGACACTTTATTTTCCCCACCTTTTAATGGCAATGCATATTTTGCGAGTTTTGCAGCTGCGGCTTCTTTAGCCTTCTCTTTTGTGGATTTTCCGCTTCGTATTTGTTGAGGAAATTTGCCATCATCTTGTGTAGAGGCTTCATTATTTAAAGTCCCCTGCCCCTCTTTCCATAATTTGGCCACTCTATTACCACCCCTTCTCTCCATTCCTCCTATTTCTTCCAGTTGTCCCCTTCTTAATTAATTATTTATTTCTTGGTTTATTTTTTTTGTTTTGTTTAGTTTTTGCGTATGCCTTTTTTTCATGCTTCTTTCTATTTATTTATATCACTGTTTCCCCCAAGTTTTACTTTAATTACAGTTTATTGTATTTTCCTGCTCCAGTACCATAATTCATGTCTGGCTGCAATGGACCTTGCACTAGTTCTTGGTTACCCATAGCTGAAATATTCCTTCTGCTTGTCTTGCCAAGTAGACCTTTAGTAATGGTTTTGCGTCATACCCCACATGTGCTTTACTGGACTTAGTTCTTTTATATGCCAAAAACTATCTTGCACCGCATTAAATAACTTCAGACTAGGCTCAGACCGTTGATGCAACTTTTACTTAAACTCTTTGGCAATACAGTCTAACATGAACAAATACAATAGAGTATCCCCTAACTACCTCTGCTAGGCTGCCCAGGCAAACCTCAATAAGGTAGTAGTCCATGCTTGGTGTTCTCCAGGAACTGGTGGATCTTTAGGCCCCTGGTGCCTCAGAGGGACTGTAAGGCGCAGCAGTCCTCCTCTGCAGTAGTCACATCATTTCTTCTTGTGCAGGACGAAGCAGCCTCCAGAACATGACCTTCTCCCTTATTTATTTTACAGGGTGGATAGGCTGGGTCCAAAAAGCCTGGGAACAGTAATGTACAGCCTTAACCCCTTCACCAGCCTGGGCCAAACCCCTTCCCCAGCCTGGGCCAGCCACTACCCAACTACCATACTATGGGCATTTGGCCTACAGGCTACCACACTAAGAATGCACAAGAATATGGCCACAGACAGCATGGAGATAATTAATTAAATGTATTAAGGCAATACAAACAGAGGGTAAAACAATAAACATGTAATTACACAGACTTAATTACCCTATGAAGGGTGAAATTATTCATTACCCATTGGCTACCACTCAAATATTACAGCAAGACTGAATTAAACTACTACTGGGTAACTAGAGTCTCTAAACAACCTCAAACAGATCAAAAGAATCAAAAAGGGCCCTGGTGTACACCTTGTGCATACAACCCAAACAGTGGGCAGGTGTATACGTTCCCAAAATGGGGGTAACGCTGATGGTAGTAGAAAGTACCTGAACGAGCACAAATTGTATGCCTAGAAAATGATTGTCTCAATCAATTAAAGGCTTCAAGACTGCTATAGAGCATATGTATAAAGAAAAACCCACAAAATGGGACTTTACTGGGTCATTATAGTGTCAAGTGAATGAACAGTATTTCTAGTTAGTATAAAAGTTGACAAATCTTTATTAATACAAATTGTGTAAAACATTACAATACATTTTACAATAATACATTGATGGGAAACAAGTTCTTGATGCTGTACTTAAAGGGGCTGTAAAGGTTCATGTTTTTCACCTTAATGCATCGTATGCATTAAAGTGAAAAAACACCTGGCAGTCACCGGCCCCCTAGCCCCCCGTTTTACTTACCTGAACCCCTTAATTCATTTGGCGGGGACACGCTGTCTCTCTCTCCACGGGCTCCCAGCTCTTGATTGGATAGATTGATAGCAGCGCAGCCATTGGCTACCGCTGCTGTCAATCAAATCCAATGACGCGGGCGGCGGGGGACGGGTCGAGTCCTGCATTCAGCCTCTATGGACACCGAATGCTGGACTCTGGAGCATGCCCGCAAGGTGATCCCAAAGGGGAGCACTTCTCCCAGGGGGTTATCTGATGCGGGGAGGAGCCACGAGAGCCGCCGGGGGACCCCAGAAGAGCAGGTTTGGAGCCACTCTGTTCAAAACGAGCTACACAGTGGAGGTAAGTATGATATATTTGTTATTTAAGAAAATAAAATACCCTTACAATCACTTTCAATAGAGAAAAAAGGATGGGAATTGCTGAACACTCAACGTGTTTCGAATTAGATTTTCTTCTTCAGGGGTGCATACACATGAAAGAAAGGAAATTTCTTTAGACAACAGAAACATTGCATTTTTCTTTATACATATCATTCAGGGATGTTGATACTCCGTTAGCTACCATTTCCATATTGGCTCTAGAGCATATAAGCACAATTGTTTTAGTTTGCCATTGTTCACCAAAATGCAAATGAATCAACCAGTTTATAAATTTTTTTACTGTCTGGACTTTACCAAATTAACAAAAAGTAAGTGTCTTGTTAAAGCGATAGTAAAGTCTCATTTTAAACTTGTACCTACAGGTAAGCTTATAATAAATCTTCAAGGTACCATACGTGGTATGCGGCATTTAGTAAATATTCACATTAGCTCCAACGGATGGTATCACTGCACATGTGCATTATGCTCTGCACACTAAGTGTGCCCTGAATGCACAGAGCGCTGTGCTGCGATGGTCATTCCCATGAGCGTACGTAAGGAATGGCGTCATCTCAACCCAAACATTTAGACAGTGAACTTGGCAGCATTGGAGGATATTGTTTGACAGGTAAGTCTGTCATAATGTGCTAGCATGCAGTGCATACTAGCACATTATGGCATAACAGTGCAGGGAGCCATTAAAAAAAAAATCCTGAGTTTACTATCGCTTTAACCATGGTTCTGTGCCAATCTTGCATACAGTAAGTTTATAATCTAGTCTATTATCTAGTCCTAGCATGTTGCTCGAAGATGGACATGGTCTAGCGTGGCTTGTAATTAATCCCCAGAATGTCAGTAAAGCCCTTGAATCCCAAGTTCAAGATAAAAATAACTGGGCTATTTTGAACAAAATATGTTGTCAGGTTAAAAAGAATGCAGCCAGTCAGAAGCACACAAGGCACTGTCTTAAGAGAGGGACATGTCCTCCTCTCTTCTACTCTGATCCTTATATTGTCAGTCACTTAGTATACATGTCAAGACACAGCCCTCCAGAAACAAACTAATCAGTGGTGAAAATGTTTGAAATATCAGCTGCATCTGCAAGATACTTGCTCTAGTAGATAAAAGGGTAGCTGAAATCAAGAGTAAAACTCCAGGGCAATGGGTCAACCTTGTTAAAATAAAATTCCAGTTTTATTGGAGTACACAAAATCATCCAGGTCAGTACTAAGCATTTCAAAGATTTTAGCAAACTTTATTTCCTATTTTTACCAGCTTCTGTTCTGTGGATGTGTAGGTTTATTCTAGTGCACTCACTGAAATCTTTCCTTGTCAAAAAGGTTTTATTGTACATACAATGAAGTATTTGACATTACAGTGAGTACAAGTTATGCAATAAAGGAAATGAAGCTCAAAAATACATATTTAAACAATGTAGATTATATATTGAATTATAACTTCTTATGGTGTTAATAATACATACAAGTGGTGCTGAATGTAAGAGGAATTATGTTTTATGATTAGTATGAGCTTCCAAATAAAACAACAAAAAAGAAAAAAAAGGAATGAGTAGAGAAGAAAGGGGGGATAGAAAGAGGAAGTACTAGAAAGAATAGAAAGAAGAGTCCGCAGGGTTGAGCCGAGGCAAGGTCCATCACAGTCACTAAGGACTATATAATGCATTAGTTCACTGGGTCAGTTACCATGGTAGTAAAACTTCTTTGTTAAAAGTTGAAGGCAAGTAGTTGCTAATCCATGGTTGCCATATTTTATCAAATTTGACAAACGAGTCATTTTCGATGGCTACCATTTTAGCTTGAGTCATGGTGACGTTCATTCGATTTACTACCTCTTCCACTATCAATGAGGGAGATCTCCAGGCTCTTGCCAGTGTTTGTTTCGCCGCTGTAAATAGTTGGATGAGTAGTTTAAATTGGTTATGTGTTAAAAATTCTGGTTTTCGGTTAATGAGAGCCATTGCAGGATCTGGGGTGATGGGTATTCCTAACATTTTAGATGCAATAGTAAAGATAGCTTTCCAAAAAATTTGTGCTTTGGGGCATGACCACCAAATATGAAAGTGAGTACCTGGGTCCAAGCATCCACGATAACACTCTGTCGAGTAATTATGCACATATTTCGCTATTCTAACCGGTACAAGGTACCATCGTATTAAAACTTTATAATTAGCCTCTATTGCTATTATGTTTGGGGAAGCCGATTTGGTTGTTAACCAAATTTGATTCCATTCTGTTGTTTCCAGAGTTTGTTCTAAATCTCCCTCCCATTTCTGTACATACGATGGTTTCTCCGTTTCGGGTTGGTTTACTAATTGAGCATAAAGGACCGAAATCATGCCTTTAGCATGAGGATTATTTTTACAAAATTTTTCAAATTCAGAGAATTGAGTCAGTGGAGATTTTGTGGTTAAGAGAGGCATAAAGAAATTTTTAATCTGAAGATATCTAAATAACTCCGATTGAGGTAATCCATATTTATCGCAGAGGGATGGGAATGGAATAAAGGATGAAGAATTTACAAATTTGTGCAAGTTTAGTACATTATAAGTAATCCACGCTTTGAAAGATCTAGGTGAGATCCATGCGGGGTAGAATGCGGGGTTTTTATAGAAAGATAATAGAGGGTTATGTAATGATTGTAGTTGATTTCTGAGTTTATATTTGTCCCACATGGAGACAAAATGCTTGGTGATTGGGTTACTTATTCCTCTACGATCTCTTGGTGAAAGCCAGAGCAGATTTGCGATTGATAGGGGATCACATTCTGCAGCTTCAATTGACACCCATAGAGGGGATTCGTGTTGTGCATGGTATTTAGTTAAAGTTGCTATATGGGCCGCTCTATAGTAAGAGGCAAAATTGGGGCATCCTAGACCCCCATTTAACTTAGGGAGATATAATGTATGCAGGTTCGTACGAGGTTTAGAGGAGCCCCAAATAAATGAATTTGCTTTTCTTTGTATTATTCTTAGATAATAGGCAGGGATTGGGATAGGTAAAACTCTGAAAAGATATAATAGTTTGGGTAAGATTGTCATTTTTATTGTGTTAATTTTTCCAAACCAAGAAAGAGGGAGGTGGTTCCAGGATTTCAGCATATTTGTTATATTTTTGACCATTGGAGGATAGTTAGCTGAAAAAAGATCCAAATAAGATGCAGTTAGATGTATTCCTAGATAAGGTATAGATTTATCTGCCCAAGTAAATGGGAGACCGTTTTTAGCTGACGTCAATTCCAATGATGAGAGGGATATGTTTAATGCTATACATTTTTTAGAATTAATGAAAAGGCCCGAAAATGCAGCAAAGTCATCAAGTATTGGCATCAAATTGGGGCCTGAAATTTGCGGTGATGAAAGAAACAAGAGGATGTCATCCGCAAATAGACAGAGTTTGTGGTGAAATCCTCCTATCTCAATTCCAGTTATGGTTGGTTCTGATCTAATTCGTTGAGCAAGAGGTTCTATGAGCAGGGCAAACAACAGGGGTGAAAGCGGGCACCCCTGTCTAGTGCCCCTCTCAATGTTAAAGGCCTCAGATTTATACCCTGCATATTTAACGTATGCCTTGGGCTTATTATATAAAGCTTTGATCCAGTTTATAAAATTCGGGCCAAAACCCCATTTTTGTAACATATAATGTAAATATGGCCATGATATGGAATCAAAGGCTTTTTGAATATCCAGTGAAAGAAAACAGGAGGGAATGCGTCGGGTCTTGGCAATTTGTGCTAAAAGAACTGCACGTCTTACATTATCGCCTGCTTGGCGAGTTGGCATAAAGCCAACCTGATCACGATGTATAAGAGTACCAATGAAGCCACCAAGACGGGACGCTAAGATTTTTGCCAGGATTTTGATGTCTATATTAAGCATCGAGATAGGACGGTAGTTAGTACATGATGTGTCATCTGCATGAGGCTTAGGAATCATGCATATGATCGCCGTTAGAGATTCCTGTCTAAATGAATTGTTTTCAAGTAGTGCATTAAATGTTTCTGTTAATATGGGGGAAATAGAGTCTGAGAAGGTACGATAATATAATGCTGAAAAACCATCAGGTCCTGGTCTTTTATTAATTTTTAATTCTTTGATGACTTTAGCTACATCTTCTACCTTGATAGGTTCATCTAATTGCGCTTTTTGTGAATCAGATAATCCCGGTAAATTAAATTTGGAGAAAAAGGAATCTGCTTCGTTTAAATTAAACGAATTTGATTCAGTGTATAGTGTTTTAAGGTGAGAACGAAATTTATGGACAATTTTAAGGGGATTGCTAGTGTATATATTTTTAGATATCTTCAGCTTAATTGGTTTAAAGGATTTATTAGTTGTTTTGAGTGCACGTGCCAAGTATGTGCCTGGTTTATTCGATTTCATATAGAAGGCATGTCTGGAACGGCGTAGTATTTTATCAGTTGATTCTGTTAGAAAAAGGTCATATTCCAGGCGTGCCTTCTCCAATTCACTTTTATTAATTGGGTTAGGATTGTTTTGGAAGGCTATGAAGTGGGAATTAAATTGTGTTTCTAATTTTCGTGCAAGATTTCTACGTTCTCTTTTGAGTATACCAATCTGTTGTTGAAATATTCCTCTCAACACCGGTTTATGAGCTTCCCAAAGTGTTATTGGGGAAATTTCTGGACCTTTGTTGAGTATGAAATACTCTTTCAATGCATGCTCAATTTTGTTTCTATATATAGGTTGTTTGAGTAATAATTCTGGTAGATACCATGTTTTATCCTGAGTTTTAGGTATAGTGGATGTAATAGTGGTTAGGACTGCGTTGTGATCAGACCATGGAATGGGGATTATGTTTGATGATAGAATTTCTGGGATCATTCCTGTGGTAAGAAAAATATGGTCTATACGGCTAAATGTTTGGTGGGGGTGAGAAAAATATGTGTAATTTCTTTTGGTTGGGTTACTCTCCCTCCATGAATCAACTAGATTGTGTTTCGAAAGAAGTTGAGAGAGGGATACTTTAGATTGGTTTCGAGGTGGCATATATGGAGATTTGTCCAGAAATGGGAGGAGAAGCTGGTTGGAATCACCACATACTATGATTGTTCCCATTTTATGTGCATTAACTACTTGCAAGAGATGTGTCAAAAATGGAATTGGTTGTTTGTTTGGAGCATAATAGGAAACCACAGTTACTTCTGTATCTAAGATGCTTCCTGTCAGGATTAAGTAGCGTCCTTCCGGGTCTTTAATTTCGGAGTGGACTGTGATTGGGGTGGAGCGGTGGAATGCCACTAGAGTTCCGCGTTTTTTGGTATTGGCCGAGGCAGTAAATACTTGTGGATAGGATGAACTAAAAAATTTAGGTGTTGAGTTTATCGTAAAATGTGTCTCTTGAATACACACAATGTGTGCCTTTTGTGTTTGGAATGATCTAAACGCTTTAGTACGTTTTTGTGGCACATTGAGTCCCTGCACATTGAGGGATAAGATGTTTAAAGGAGCCATGGTAACTGAGTCAGTAGGCAACACTTACCAATTATTCTGGTTTGGAGAACTCTCGACTCAACCCATACGGACTTGAAAAAGGAAAGAAGAAAAAAGAATCTTGTGTGATCTGGTTTAAGGAAGAAGAAGAAAACAGGTAAGATTACATTACATAAGCTTAAGAATAAAATACTAAGGTGTTCAGGATTTGCCCGTGATGAGGGGTGAAACCTCTCAACAGGGGGTCGAAGGCCTTCGTCAGGTCTCCCCATATTAAGCGGGGGGGTCCGAGGAAGACTAGGTGAGGCGCACGGAACTTCCGTGAGCAGGAGAACCACTTTGTGATAATGTAAAAAGGAAAAATAACATCGCTAGGATGTTAACTTGTAGCCCTTAAGGCTTAGAACGAAACATATCTATATTATCATTGTTTTGAAGAAAAACTTAACATTTATAAAATAAAGATTATTTAAATTCTCTGTTATTTAAGTAGAATAAATTATCTAGTCTGGAAAAAGAGGAGAAAAGATAATAATATACATATATGTATATAAAAAGAAAAAGACAAGAAAGAAAAAAAAAATACGTCTTGTGTTTAGTGTTTAGGTTTGCTACTAAACTTTGTTTCAGTAATTTACCTAAAAGTATCAATTATAGAAATAAGTTTGTATCATTTCAGTCATGACTAGGTCTTCTTTTGATAATATTAGTGTTAAACTCAAAATTGCAACTGATAAATATGAAAGGTGTTTTAACCAATCTGGTTAGGGAAAAAGAAAAATCTACTTAGTTTCAAAATATGAAGTAAGTATGGAACTTATAGGAATGGTGTTCTCGTAAGGTAATATTCAACAAACTCAGATGATATCTGAAAAAAAAAAAAAAAAAAAAAAAAAACTAATCTAACTCATCTTATATTTCGTTTTAGAATAATAGTATGGGCTATAGCTTCTGGATATGTATAAAAAAAAACTTAGTTTTCCCTTTTTTTTCTTTTTTTTTTTTTTATTTATTTATTTATTTATTTATTTCCGAAAAAAAAAGAACAAATAAATAAAAAATGTGTATATAAGCTATATAGCAATATATCTAAGAAATATAATTATATTTCTCCTGACATGACTGAGGTTCCTTATTTATTTGGTTATAATAGTGTGGAGCACAATATTACATACAATAGATAAGGATAGCCATTTAAACCATTCCATTTAGGAAAAGGGGAAAAAAGAACAACAAAAAAAAAAAAATACAAAAAAAAACCCCTGGTTTTATGTTTTGGGATTAAATATAGAACTGAAAAGATTCATGTTCACAGATGATTATGTTAAGCATATATAATTGTTACTTGAATCTGGGATTTACCCTTATCCACATTGTATTCTATTTATTAGAATACAAGTATGGAATGTGAATTCAAGTAAGAATTGCATTGTGAATGCATCCGAAATGCTGTGTATTCATTGAGAGCATATCTTCTTAGCTGATTCCATATTTTATGTGTAAATTCATGTTCCTGGAAAAATAGTTTTTCAGTCCATTGGATCTACATCTTGGTCTTGTGGAGGGGATGCATAACGGCCTCTCTTGTGAACGTGCTGGTTACCGTTTTTTCCTGTAGCAGGGGAAGAAGCTGGTAGTGAAGAAGCAGATGCTGTTCGTCTTCGTGAGGTATTGATTGCAGATGTTCCATCAATCAAATTAAGGTCTTGTAGAGCCTGTTGTAATTCGTTCGGAGATCTACAAATATGCCTGTTTCCTTGGTAGGTAAAACGTATGGAGAATGGAAAACCCCATTGGTATGTGATATTGTTTCTTTGCAGTTCCAGCAGATGCATTTTCATAGCACGTCTTTTAGAGATGGTAATTTGAGAGAGATCTGCGAAAATCTGAAAATTGTGACCTTGAAAGGTTAGGTTTTTTTTCTCTCTGGCTGCAAATAAAAGTTGTTCTTTCGTTCGATAAAAATGGAACTTTGCTATGATGTCTCGAGGGGGTCCATCTGTTTTTTTAGGCATGAGAGCTCTGTGTACCCTATCCATTTCCAACCTTTCGATCGGTATTCCTGGTTGCAATTCTTGGCATAGAGCTGTTATTGTAGAAGATAGATCAACGATCGATTCAGGAATGCCTCTGAAACGCAAATTTGACCTTCTTGCGCGATTTTCATAATCTTCCAACTTGTTTTGTAAGATTATATTTTCATCTTTAAGAAGATCTATTTCAGTCATAAATTCCTGTGTTGTGTTTTCTAGTTCTTCAGTTTTAATTTCCAGCGCCGCTGTACGGTTTCCCAGTTCTCTGATTTCTTTAGTAAGATTATTGGTTATTTGTTCTGAGGTAATCTTTAATGCTTTGTGGAGCATTTTCTCAAATTGTTTAATAAGGTTTGGAGTTGCTGCTGGTTCTTGTGAAGATTTTTGTGACAGAAACAATTCTGTGTCAGATTCATCTGAGGAGATTTGCTGTGACAGCTTTGTCTTTCTCCTGTGCTCTGAGGTGATTGTGCCTGAGGCTGAGGAGACTGAGGAGACTGGCGCCAATTTCACTGCAGTCTTTGCCTGTGTACCTCCACTGGGGGCATTTTTATACTTATTCCTGGTTCCCCCTAGTACCATTTTGGTTTCAAAGTTTCCTCTCACCTCTCAGGAGTATGATGTCTCGTTTTTTAAGTGAAAAAAGTCGGCGGGCTGCCTTTATACAGCGGTTCTCCCTTTTCACGGAGCGGAGCTCTAGCAGGACATGTCCGCTGCGCTAGACTCCGCGCATGCGCCTCTCACTGAAATCTTTCAAAATGGGCGCTGAGTGTGTGTGGGTGGGGGGGGGGCTTGTCTTTACACTTATCACATGATCATTTCTAGTGTTAATGTTAATGAAAAACTTGCAAAGCACAGTAAATCCTTTTTAAAACACTTTCATCACCAATCCCAAAAATAAGGTGTTACTTTTCTTATTTAAGGATAGTGGGCAGAACCATGCAGATCTTTCCTCCATGCCGTTGGAAGGCTTTTAGATTCCCTTTGGTCCACAACACCATAACTTGTCTTGATTACTTTGCTCCAAAATCCTTACTTTATAGAAGCCAATGGGGGGGGGGGGGTTGAATTTCCTAAGTGAGTAGAAGCTGCCCAGTTAGCAAAGTGAACGTTCTCTTAATAAAGTGTATGTTCATTTAGATTAGTAAATAGGGCGAGGGTCTTTTTACTAAATATGATTTTTGCTTGTACGTTATGGGATGTTGGATCTCAGGCTAAATGGCCTCTTCAGAGGAATGAATGAGATTTTGAATGCACGTGTGCTGTAGTGGCTGGGAGATTTTACAGCAGTGGCTGTGCAATTCTCCATGATCTGCACAACTTGCATCTGCCAGGACTGCAAGACCTTAACCTCCCTGGCGGTATGATTATGTCAGATTTTCAGTCTCGAAGTGGTACATTGTTTTGCATAGAAGTTTGGAGTTTTATATTGTAAGCCTGTAATTCTTAGGAATAACTCACTTAAATCTGTCCATACAAGAGTCTAGTAGACACCCCGGGTATGATAAAGTTTGAAACACAAAATCATAAATTATATTATAATAAATAACTATAAATAATAACAAATAATAATATAATAATAAATTGTATTCAATAAATTTTATTCAAAACATTTTATTCAATAATGTAATCAAATCAAAAACGCTGAAATTTGTCCAAACAAGGTTGCAATATTACTAGTCATATTGGTTTAGTAAACATCCCGGGTATGAAAATTTTCTAAACATGGGACTGCACAAAGTCCGATGTCACAATCGGGACAATGGAACCTGGTTTCCTTTCGGATTTTCTTTCCACTGTCATCTCGCTTCGAGCAACAATCCTCCAGGGGTTAAAACTGCCCGCAAAGCGGCGCTGCGGCGCCGCTTTGCCGGCGGTACGGCGCTGCTGCCCATTGATTTCACTGGACAGGAGAGCTTTAGGAGCGGTGTATATACCACTACTACAGCGCTGCAAAGATTCGGCTTGCAGTACTTTTTTTACCGTCCTGCCAGCGAACCGCTCCAGTGTGAAAGCCCTCAGGCTTTCACAGTGGAGTGAGAGGAGAGGCTCTTTACAGGCGCTATGCAGGCGCTATTTTTAGCACTATAGCGCCTGTAAAGCGACTCAGTGTGAAAGCAGCCTATGTTTTAGCCTTAGGCTTTAGCTTCAGTTTTGGGGTTTAGGTGAAGGGAAGGTTGAGTGTCGGGGTCAGATTAAAGGTTTTTAAAAAGTCCAGTGTTGAAAATGACTGCACCCAATTCTCCACATAAAAACCCATTGTATCCCTTTTAACCACTTAGCGACCACACGCCTGCAATGTGCTGTGGAAGAGCAGCTGATGTAAGCAAAGCGACATACGTCACTGCCTACGTCTGGGTTTAGGGTGTGCGCATGTAGGAGCTGTCAACAAATCCCAGCTAACAATTCACATGCTGGACCTACTGATTAGCTGTGTACATTCACAGCCCAGAGCTCTGTGTTGACATTCAACACAGAGCTCTATACACAAGGAATAACCTCTGGGTTTCTCAGCCCTGCTTTGCAGGGCTGAGAAACATAGCGATCACTTAGTAAAAGCAGCACACTTTTCACACATTAAACATTGTCGGGCACATATTTACCCCCTTGATCAACCTAGATGTTAACCCCGTCCCAGCCAGTTTCACTAGTACAGTGATAGTGTATAGTATGATTGACAATCACTGTATAATAACGTCACTGGTGATGTCAATGGCAGTTAGTCAGTTCCCTCCAACGCCAGTTAGTTTAAGATTGTCCGCCACACTATTTCAGTCCCATTATGAGCCGCCATTAGTAGTATAAAAAAAATTGCAGTATATATACCATAGTTTGTAGGCGCTATAGCTTTCACGCAAACTACATAGTTACGTAGTTACATAGTAGATAAGGTTGAAAAAAGACACAAGTCCATCAAGTCCAACCTGTGTGTGTGTGTTTTATGTCAATATTACATTGTATATCCCTGTATGTTATGGTCATTTAGGTACTTATCTAATAGTTTTTTGAAATTATCTATGCTCCCTGCTGAAACCCCTGCTTGTGGAAGAGAATTCCACATTCTTACCGCTCTTACCATAAAGAACCCTCTACGCAGTTTGAGGTTAAATAGTTTTTTTTCTAACTTTAGTGGATGGCTGCAAGTCTTTTTAAATGCCCTTTCGTGGTAAAGTTTTATCCCTATTGTGGGGTCACTAGTATGGTATTTGTACACTGAAATCATATCCCCTCTCAAGCGTCTCTTCTCCAGAGTGTATAAGTTCAATGCTTGTAATCTTTCCTCATAACTAAGATTCTCCAGTCCCTTTATGAGCTTTGTTGTCCTTCTCTGGACTCTCTCTAGTTCCAGCACATCCTTCCTGAGGACTGGTGCCCAGAACTGGACAGCATAATCCAGGTGCGGCCAGACCAGAGTCTTGTAGAGTTTGAGAATTATCATTTTATCTCTGGAGTTAATTGCATGCCATTTCCGAGCCTATCATCTACTAGGACCCCCAGGTCCTTTTCCATCCTAGATTTCCCGAGAGGTTCTCCCTCTATTGTATAGATTGCATTCATGTTTTTGCCACCCAAATGCATTATTTTACATTTGTCTACATTAAACCTCATTTGCCATGTGGTTGCCCACCCCATTAATTTGTTCAGATCTTCTTGGAAGGTTCCCACATCCTGCTTAGCTTAGTATCATCTAATCAATATACACTTATTGTTTTATTTTTATCAAAAGCATGTAGTAGAATACATTCTGGCTTAAATTTATGAAGAAATTCGATTTTTAATTTTTTTTATTGGATATGTTTTACAGCAGAAAGTAAAAAATATAGCTTTTTTTTCAAAATTTTCGGTCTTTTTTCATTTATATTGCAAAAAACCCCAGTGGTGATCAAATATCACCAAAAGAAAGCTCCATTTCTGTAAAAAAAAAAAAAAAAAAGCTCAGTCCTGAATTGCAAAACAATGACCTGGTCATGAATTTGGTAAAATGTTCCGGAGCTCAAGTGGTTAAAGAGCTCAAGGATGAGCTATATCATTTTCAGTTTCCTCAACAGGTGTAGGGACCAAGGTATGTATCCTTTTGTGATTGTACAACATTAAATGGTTTCCTATGATCTACTCATATTATTCAAAATCACTTCTTATGGAAAAAAAGAAAGGGCTATAATGCACATTCCACACTTGGGTTTCATATATAAACTTGGAGTAAAAATTATATTTAGCCCACTGCAAAGTATACTTTTATTAAACTGCATTAGAACAGCCTAATTCAATTTAAGACTGGAATCCTATTGATGAAAACACTTTTCTTCCATGCAGGTTTTTTACATCAGCAACATTAGTTCCATTCCAGTCCACTTCTGGATGAATGAACAAAACACAATCCAATTTTCAGATTCATAGGGTATATACGCTATATTTTTACCAATATTTAAATACTCTTGGTGTAACTGCTATGGGACTAGATTATATAACATCTAACCTTGAGTTTGAAGAGAAGCACATTGTGGTCCTGAAGCAGCTTCTTGGCCTCCTCTTGACTTGCCCCAATCTCTAGTAAATTTGGTATGGCTTCTGCTAACTGCAAATGGATCAGGTCTCCGCTCTGCAAACAACAACGACAAATAGTTACTCCTTTATAGTGTATGCATATTTGCACATTGATCAACTCAACCAGGTGTTTTACTTTGATCTGCATTCTTTTTTTTTTTTCAGTCTTCTTTATTTCTCTGCTTTATTCTCACCTGGTGATCACCTGGCAGTAACACACCTTCTGCACTATGGTGACAACGCTCACTCTCTGTACTGTGTTTATGGAGGAGCAGATTTGTCGCCCTAGACCAGTGATGGCGAAACCTTGGCACCCCAGATGTTTTGGAACTACATTTCCCATGATACTCATCTACACAGAATGCTTGAGCATCATGGGAAATGTAGTTCCAAAGCATCTGAGGTGCCAAGGTTTGCCATTACTGCCCTAGACTGCTCGTTTCAAATTTACACTACAGAACACACAGACACTCTTTGTTCATCTCCATTGCAATAGAGGCAGAGAATACATAAAGTTATCAGCTAAGTGGATTTTTTGGCAGAATCAACAGTCATTTTTAAGGCTCAGTTCACATATATGCGAATAAGATACATTTTTAACCTCATCCAGTTTGCATAACATGTGAATCGGACCAGCTTTCAATGGAGCCAGTTCACACATGTCCGGGGCAGCCGCGGCCTGTTTCTGAAAAGGGTTTCTGTGCGATTTCGGGTATGGTTGAGGTGCGAATTCAACAAATTTTGCACCTGAATCGCACCTGAACTGGTGAACAAAACTGCACTGGACTCCAGACTGCAAACCACAGACGGACATGTGTGAACCCAGCCTTTCTTATCCAAAAGATATAACAACATACTTTCTATGTTATACTAAAAAGGACCAAAGATAAGAAAAGTTCATTGTACACTTCAACCACTTAAGCCCCGGAAGATTTTACCCCCTTCGTGACCAGAGCACTTTTTACAATTTGGCACTGCGCCGCTTTAACTGACAATTGCGCGGTCATGCAATGCTGTACCCAAACAACATTTGCATCCTTTTTTTTCTCACAAATAGAGCTTTCTTTTGGTGGTATTTGATCACCTCAGCAGTTTTTATTTTTTGCGCTATAAACAAAAAAACAGCGACAATTTTGAGAAAAAAACAATATTTTTTACTTTTTGCTATAATAAATATCCCCAAAAATGTTTTTAAAAAACACATTTCTTCATCAGTTCATCAATATATATTCTGCTACATATTTTTGGTTAAAAAAATCGCAATAAGTGTATATTGATTGGTTTGCACAAAAGTTATAGCATCTACAAACTATGGGAAAGATGTATGGCATCTTTATGGCATTTTTATTATTTATTTTTTTTTTTTACTAGTAATGGCGGTCATCTGCGATTTTTAGATGTACTGCGATATTGTGACAGACAGATCGGGCACTTTTGACACATTTTTGGGACCATTGACATTTATACAGCGATCAGTGCTATAAATATGCACTGATTACTGTGCAAATGTCACTGGTAGGGAAGGGGTTAAAACTAGGGGCGATCAAGGGTTTAAATGTGTGTTCCCTAGATGTGTTTTAACTGTATGGGGATAGGACTGACTGGGGAGGGGACATATCGTTGTTGCTACTTAGTAGGAACAAACAATATGTCTCCTCTCCCCTGACAGAACAGGGATTTGTGTGTTTACACACACAAATCCCCGTACTGGCTCTCGTGCACGTGATCGCACGTGGCCGGTGGTGATCACGCCTGCCAGCCACGCGCACCGGGTCCCCCGCCGTGCAGCGGCGCACGCGCACCCTCTGGTGGCTCTTAAAGGGGAAGACGTACCCATACAGGATTTCGCCCAGCCGTGCCATTCTGCCAACATATATAGACGTGAGCTGGTCGGCAAGCGGTTAAGGTACCAGTCAAAGGAGAAAAACAAATAGCATAGTGGTAGCACAGTCTTCCTTTCCAGGGACCTAGTCTTTCATCCAAGTTTAGCTGAAGTGTCCCAGTCCACCCTACCACTTGTAACCCAGTGCATTAGGAATCCTTTTTGCCTTCTGTTAGCAATGAAGAATGAATTACCAAACAAACACTGCAGACTCATTGCTGTCTCTCATTTGCATAAAGGTATATACCATTGTTTCTTAACTCCAGTCCTCAAGGCGCCCCACCAGGTCATGTTTTCAGGATTTCCCTCAGATGAAAAAGCTGTGGTAATTACTAAGGCAGTGAAACTGATCAAATCACCTGTGCAAAATAATGGAAAGCCTGAAAACATAACCTGTTGGGGCACCTTGACGACTGGAGTTGAGAAACACTGGTATATACAGAATATCAGAATCAGAAAATGTATTGTCATTTTACAATAACAATCATAAAATGAGTTGTAGCTCCCTCACATTAACAATAGGAATTCCATGCCCAGCATAAAAACACCAAAGCAGCATACATACCATAATAAATACATACTGTAACTCCCAATACATTTATTCCAAAAGACCTCTAGCGTTCAAGAGCCGAACAGATCGAGGAAAGAAGCTATTCCTCAACCTGGTACCGTAGTACGAAACGCTAATGATGTTCAGTAAAACATATAACATTAATTGCAAATATAAATATACATGGTATAGCAAGCTAGAAAGTCCATATGTGATGAATCCCAACCCAGGTGTTGGGATTCACCACATATGGACTTTCTAGCTTGTATGCTATACTATGTATATTTATATTTGCAATTCATTTTATATGTTTTACTGAACATCACTAGCGCCTCAACCTTTAATATATTGTTTGCAGATTTCGGTGACTTGTTCACTCTTAAAGGGACAGCTTATACTATGTTTGTACACTGATTCCACAGGGCGCCATTAGTTGTTTTTCATTCTTTCAACCATAGTATGAGAGACAATACTTCTATACCACCTACCAATGTATACAGAGTATTGCCAGGATGTGAAGTGTCTTCCAATATATTAATCACTCACCAAAGACAGCTCCCCTCCTCCAGTTCATTATTACTCAGTAGAATAATTGATTCAATAGTCTTCGGTGCAGTATTTAATACCCTCTGCAGGATATTTCTGTCATGGATTGTGCCCTCTGATGAGCCTTGCCCACCAGACAGGATATATGCCCCATCCATGACAGGTCCTTCCTAATTATTGTTCCTAGGAAGCGAAACTCCTCTACCCTCTCAACCTTCATCCCATTAATCACCACTGGCTCATAGCTAACCTCCCATACTTTCCTTAAATCGATAATAATCTCCTTTGTCTTGGTAACTGTAAGTTCTCTATGCAATATCCAACTAGATTTTCAATATATTGGCGATATGCAGACTCATCACTGTCCTTATTTTCCCCACTAACATGGTGTCGTCTGCAAATTTTAACACAGGGTCCACCTCGGCATGGGAAACACAATCATAAGTGTATAAAGTAAACAGAAAAGGCCTTAGCACACATCCCTGTGGCACCCCTGTACTAAAGCATTACAGTTTCTTTACAGCGGGTTGCACGGAAAAAAAACTGTCAGCTCCAGCAGAGAGATAGCTTGAGTTAGATTAGTATTAGTATTTGACATATATATATACAGTCAGTCTAGTATATTTATATATATACTCTACATTTAGCATAGACTACACACATATACATATATATACATACATCCAGTGTACCCTATATCAACAGTGCATTTTGTGGTGTACTGTTTCTAATACACTTCAGGTGATGTATTAATATATATATATATATATATATATATATATATATATATATATATATATATAAATACAGTCTTGAGTATATACGTAAATACTCTTTGTAGCCTATATCTACAGTGCATTCGGTAGTGTACTGTTTCTAATACACTTCAGGAGGTGTGTTAATATATACATATACATATATATATATATATACAGTCTTTTATATATATATATATATATATATATATATATAGATAGATAGATAGATAGATAGATAGATAGATAGATAGATAGATAGATAGATAGATAGATAGATAGATAGATAGATAGACAGACAGATATAGATAGATCTATATCTATCTATATCTATCTATATATATATACACATACTCTGCATTCTTTGTAGCCTATATCTACAGTTCATTTGGTGGTGTACTGTTTCTAATACACTTCAGGCTGTGTACACAGTATCTAATACAGTGTGTACAGTTTCTACTACACTTCTGGTGGTGTACACAGTATACAATACAGTGCAGCCGTAGTACAGTTTCTAATACAGTGCAGGCGGTGTACACAGTATCTAATACAGTGTGTACAGTTTCTACTACACTTCTGGTGGTGTACACAGTATACAATACAGTGCAACCATAGTACAGTTTCTGATACAGTGCAGGTGGTGTACACAGTATCTAATACAGTGTGTACAGTTACTACTACACTTCTGGTGGTGTACACAGTATACAATATAGTGCAGCCATTGTACAGTTTCTAATACACTTCAGGCAGTGTACACAGTATCTAATACAGTGTGTACAGATCCAGCGCAGCTGCCAAAGCGGCCTATTTCACTGGCTGCTTGTCCACAGTCACTACTTCCATAGCCCCACCATCATGCATGGAGGAGTCCCCAGAATTATTATTGATGTTGGTTCCCAGGTTGAGAAAGGGAGTAATGTGAGCCAAAAAAGAGGGGGTGCCTCAGAAGAACAAGAAACTGATAGTCATGTTCCCCCAGCTGCAGCATACTGCCAAGTTTGCTCCAGTGACGAGGAGGGAGAGGATGATGAGGTCACTGACTATACTTGGGTGCCTGCGAGAAGAGAGGAGGAGGAGGCACAACTCCAACAAGGCAGGGTGTCCTCTAGGGGGCAGCTTAAGGGCAGCCACCCTATTGCATCACACCGTAGAGCTCCGCAGGTGCAGGGCGCTGCTGACTCCCCGCTGACTTTTAAAAGTTCCTTGATGTGGGCCTTTTTAGACACGTGTGCAGCATATTGCACTATTGCTGTTTGCAACCTATGTCTGAAGCGGATCAAGCATGGCCAGAACAGAAGCCGCTTGGGCACCACATGCTTGACCAGACATATGATGACCTGCCATGCAGTCCATTGGCAACAGCACTTGAAAGACCCACATCAAAGAAAAAGGCAGACTTCTCTTTGCTCCTCATGTGGGATCTCCAACCCTACTATACCTCCAGTCCTCTCAAAAACCTGCACTGAGAAGATTAAAGGTATAGCAAAAGGTGTCCCAAGTACTTGCAGCCAATCTGTTAGCAATACACCACCAATTGATTTTAGTAGGCAAAATTCCCTATCCCAGTTGCTGAACCGTAAAAAGAAATTCCATCCCAGCCATCCACATGCTCAGCATCTAAATGCTAGCTTGGCCAAATTGCTAGCACTGCAACTGCTGCCTTTTCTGCTGGTAGACTTGGCCCCCTTTCGTGAATTTGTGGAATGTGATGTACCTCAGTGGCAGGTTCCAAAACGTCATTTCTTTTCACGGAAGGCCATTCCGGCTCTCTACCAGCATGTGGAAGGCACTGTTTTGGCCTCGTTGGACAGGGCGGTCAGCAGTAGGGTTCATATTACTACTGACTCATGGTCCAGCAGGCATGGACAAGGACTACACCTTTCCTTCATGGTGCACTGGGTAACTCTGCTGGCAGCTGGGAGGGATGCAGGACAGGGTTCAGTGTTGTTGGAGCTTGTCCTGCTACCACGCCTCCAAAATGCTAGTGGTGATTCTGCCACAGCTGTCTCCACCACCCCCTCCTCTTCTTCTTCCTCTATGGCCTCTTCTGCAGATTTGTCCTCTGAACCAGCGGTGCTCCGTAGGTGTTCAAGGGACAATGCAAGCAGTCAGGCTAAAAGATGCCATGCGGTGCTTGAGCTGATCTGCCACAGGAGCCACACTGAGGCAGAGATTCTGTCAGCTCTGCAGGGGCAGGCTCAGAGGTGGTTGATGCCATGCCAGTTTCAGCCAGGAATGGTTGTATGCGACAATGGCACCAACCTTCTCTCTGCCCTCCGACAGAGACACTTGACCCATGTTCCATGTTTGGCACACATCCTGAATTTGGTGGTGCAGCGGTTCTTAAACAGGTACCCAGGCTTACAAGATCTCCTGAGGCAGGACAGAAAAGTCTGTGGTCATTTCCTTCAGTCATACAATGCCAGTGCTTGGCTGGCTGACATTCAAAGGGAATGCAACCTGCCTACCAACCGCCTCATTTGTGACGTGCCCACCAGGTGGAACGCAACGTTGGCAATGCTGCAGCGGCTGCACACATAGCAGAGGGCCATCAATGAGTACCTGTGCGAGTATGGCACCAGGACAGAGTCAGGGCAGCTTGGCTTCTTTTTGCCACGCCAGTGGCTAAAGATCAAGGATGCATGCACTGTCCTGTCACCATTTGAGGAGGCCACAAGGATGGTGAGCAGCGACAATGCATGCATCAGTGACACTGTCCCTCTAGTCTTCCTGCTGGAGCACACGCTTCGTGGAATTATGGATAGGGCACTTGAGGCGAGGCGACTTCCTTTCCTCTCAAGGCCCCCTTTTCCAGATAGCATTCCTGTGGGTCCGCCAAACACACAGGAAGAAGAGGAGGAGGATTTTGTCAGCATGGATGTAGAGGATAACACTCAGCTGCAGTCTTCAAGGGATGGTTTTCAGTCCCCCGAAATCCAAGGAGCTGTATATCGCTGGGAGGAGGTAGTTACGGATAATGTGATCCTTAGTGACCCAGAGGACTCAGAATCGAATGTCTCTGCAAACGTACGCTGCATGGCCTCCCTGATTCTGCAAAACCTGTGAAAAGACACTAGAATTCGTGGTATTAAGGAGATGGATCATTACTGGCTGCATCCCTTCTTGATCCACGTTTCAAGGGTAAAGTTGCAGAACTCATTCTGCCTTCGCAGTGGGAGCAGAAGATGAATCATCTCCAGGAGGCCTTGAAGAAAGGTTTGTGTAACGCATTTCCAGACCCTGGGAGGTTACCATTTCCTGGTGCTGGACAACATGTTGCTGAGGCTTCGTTCAGTGAGAGGATGAGTGGTGGAGAAGCTGGCCGGCTGACCGATGCCTTTAAACAATTTTTCAGTCCTCAGCGCCAAGGTCTGATCGGTTCAAGCAACCACCGCCAGCGTCTGCACAAACTCTGTTGATAGGCTCACATTCCTAAAAATTAATCAATCTTGGATCAGCAGCTATCAAACACCTGATGCTATTGTAACTGATTGAATTTGCTATGGATCTGGGATCCCTTGAAGACTGCCTATGCTGACTATCCTATTCCTCCTCTTGATAATACTAGCTTCCAACAATGTTTTCAGTTTAGGGCACCACCACCCAAGGCCCAATTTTTCTGCCCCTGTTTAACAGGGGCATGTAATTACAATTTTTAATATAATATTTCACAGCAGGGCCCGCTCCTGCACCCAAAAAGAGTATCCGTGAGGGGTTACAGTGTTGTGGCACCACCACCCCCAGCCAAGGCCCAATTTTTCTGCCCCTGTTTAACAGGGACATGTAGTTACAATTTTTGATATAATATTTAAATACAGGGCCCGTTCCTGTGCCCAAACAGAGTAACTGGGAGGGCTTATGCCCTGTACACACAATCGGACATTGATCGGACATTCCGACAACCATATCCATGGATTTTTTCCGACGGATGTTGGCTCAAACTTGTCTTGCATACACACGGTCACACAAAGTTGCCGGCAAATCCGATCGTTCTAAACGCGGTGACGTAAAACACGTACATCGGGACTATAAACGGGGCAGTAGCCAATAGCTTTCGTCTCTTAATTTATTCTGAGCATGCGTGGCACTTTGAGCGTCGGATTTGTGTACACACGATCGGAATTTTGTTGTCGGAAAATTTTATAGCCTGCTCTCAAACTTTGTGTGCCGGAAATTCCGATGGAAAATGTGTGATGGAGCCCACATACGGTCGGAATTTCCGACAACAAGGTCCTATCACACATTTTCCGTCTGAAAATCCAACCGTGTGTACAGGGCATTACAGTGTTCTGGTGCCACTAAAACCAAAGGCACAATTTTTCTGCTCCTGTTTAACAGGGGCATGTAATTACTATTTTTGAAATAATAGTTAAGCAGGGCCCATTCCTGCGCCCAACAAGAATAGAATAACTGTGAGGGGTTACAGTGTGCTGGCGCCACCAAAACTAAAGGCCCAATTTTTCTGCCCCTGTTTAACAGGGGCATGTAATTACAATTTTTGATATAATATTTCACAGCAGGGCCCGTTCCTGCCCCCAACAAGAGTGACTATGAGGGATTACAGTGTTCTGGTACCACCAACACCTAAGGCCCAGTTTTTCTGCAGAGTATATAGGGCAGGCCGTGTAGTATATATACTGCTGCTCAGAGTATATAGTGCCTGGGGGCCTGGGGGACCCCCACGCCAGTTTTTTTAAATATTGGTGTGGGGTTCCCCTGAATATCTATACCAGACCTGAAGGACCTGGTATGGATTTTGGGGGGGACATCCACGTCATTTTTTAAAATATTTTTAGTAACTTTATCTATATATACATTATAGCCGCGAGCAGTTTTCAATGAAATTTTTTCCTTTAGAAATTTAATTTTGCTGTGGTACTGTTATAAACATGGGAAAGATGCGCTACTTTACAGGCATACTAAGGACACACCCAGGCACGATATATTAAGGAATATTTAATTTTTTTTGTTTCACTTTAAGCATTATTAAAATCACTGCTCCCAAAAAAAACTTTAGTTTTTAAAACTTTTTTTTGCATTGATACATGTCCCCTGGGGCAGGACCGGGTCCCCAAACACTTTTTATGGCAATAACTTGCATATTAGCCTTTAAAATGAACACTTTTGATTTTTAATGTTCGCATCCCATAGACTTTAACGGTGTTCGTGTGTTCGCACAAATCTTTTGCCTGTTCGCATGTTCTGCTGCGAACCGAGGGGTGTTTGGCTCATCCCTACTAATGCTTTGGATTACAAGCATGTTTCTGGAACGAATTATGCTGTATATTTATGCCTAACAAAGGTTGGGGGAGCAAGGCAAGACAGCTTTGGCAATAGTTTATCCTTGAAGGGAAAATTGTACCTATCTTGGTTGGTCATGAGTGGTTGGGTGTCTAGTGCAATTTCCTGCTTCTCATGAACAATTATCTCATGATTATAGGGTCTATTTACAAAGGGATACATTTCTGTTTATGTGACCTGTTCTTTCACAGTTTTTGTCCTATTTATAAAAGCATGTTAAGTGGTTTTATTCACCACAGGAATTTGTTTTTTACTTTTTGGCAACAGGTTTTCTACAGTTTTTTTTTTTTTTTTGCCGCATTTCATTGCAGATGCCATATTTTTTTAACAAAGTTTAAATGTGCTGAACACTACTTGGCAGAAGTGGCAAGATTAGGTTGAAATCACAATGTAAGTGATGTAGATGAGTAGTAATAAGTACTCATCTCTTTTTAGTTTTAGTTCAATAGCCATTGTTTGCCAAAATCCACCTAATTGTCCAAAAACTTCATTGACCAGGTCATCATTTTTCCAGTAGGAAATATTTCAATATACCACTTCCATATGAATATATTGGGCCCTTATGTGTATATTTAAACTGTCTCAACTCTCAACACATGTATCATCATGTCCTTACATTGCTACTTATAGTGGATATGAAACTAAGACAGGGAAATATAAATAAATCAAACAAGTAATTGAGATTTTCATGACTGGATTAATACAGTAATAGCACTAACTAAGGATTAAGAACTAATATGACGTTGCTACTGGAACCAGTACTACATATTTCCTTAAGGCAATTTATTATATTAAGCGGCTGCTTAATGTCTTCAAAAGTCTGTGTATGCTCCGGAGGAACACTGTATATACGATGATTTTTCACATTGATTTGTTCAGTGTCCTGAATAAGTACTTCTTAAAGAAAAATTATGATGGCTATCAGCAATGTTATTTAAAATGTGTTTATTTTTGCTCTTCTACACATTAGTCGTGGATACCAAATACACTTGTGGCTGCTGGAAACATTCATTGTATGATCCGTGACTGTTCTTGAATGGCCCAGCCAGAGCCCTGACTTAAACCCAATTGAGCATCTCTGGAGAGACCTAAAAATGGCTGTCCACCAACGTTTACCATCCAACCTGACAGAACTGGAGAGGATCTGCAAGGAGGAATGGCAGAGGATCCCCAAATCCAGGTGTGAAAAACTTGTTGCATCTTTCCCAAAAAGACGCATGGCTGTATTAGATCAAAAGGGTGCTTCTACTAAATACTGAGCAAAGGGTCTGTGGAAAAAAAATGAACTTAAATGATTTTAGCAAATGACTGCAATATAACAAAGAGTGAGGGGGTCTGAATACTTTCCGTCCCCACTGTATATACAAGTGTATATATGTCATACAGGCTCGGGGGGGGGGGGCAAGCTGTGTAAGGGGCCCAAAAATTTATGATGGCTGCCCTGGCTCTGACCTCTGCAGAACATCCACAGTCTCCACACAGTCTCCACTCTCTCTGCACAACCAGCCCCCTTCCTCCCCCTTTCCCTCTGCAGCTCTCTCACTGGCATTAGAGCAGTGCAGCAGACTTCCGTTCTGTTAGGCAAATCAGGTTTTTTTTCCCCCTCAGCCTGCTGTGCAGTCTCCTCTGTGCAGCTCCGCCTGTCAGATCCGTGTAGCACAGAACCGAGGAGGAGTTCCAGAGCGCTTCACTTGGCTCTGTGCTACACAGATCTGACAGACAGCAGGTGGAGATAGCCACTGAAATCCCCCATTAATGCCGACAGTTGTGGCATCTGGACCCAATCCCAAGGCACCAATCAGTCAGCTGTGGGGCACATAACCTGTAAGAAATAGCCAATGAGCTAGAGTTAGCAAAAGGAAAGAAATAAATTGTAGATGGGGCAGATGCTGATAAAAACAGATGTTGAGTATGATGATATAGGATGTGAAATGTGCAATAATTAGTACAAGGCATTGCAATGAAAATTACAGGAGTGTGAAAACTTACAGCAATTCTGGCAGATTTCCACTCCAAATTCTTCCAGATTTACAACCATGGATTTCCTACTCACAAGGATTTATCCACTCTCACCTATCCTTGAGATTCAGTTGGAGAGTTTTGTTGAAAAGTAAATGGTTTGTGGTGACCTATATACATACCAGGGACCGTCTATTGATGGGTGGGTTTATAAGTCTGTTCACCTCTATATTTTAGTGTCTTGAAAAAGATGGACTGAGCTCCATCCAAACGTTGACAATAAAATAAAATGCTGTTGCTTTGGTTTACCTCTGCTGCAAGACCTGTTAGTGCCTCCATACCCATACCTGTTTCGGATCTTTATGGATATTTCTTTGTTGGTGAGTACTTGGACATTTACCTCAAACATGGAGTACGATGGCTACCTTTGGGACTGTTACATGCAAACGAAGTTAGCATGCATTATTATTACTTTTTCTGTTTAGAAGTCTTTATCTAAGCTTAAAGGACTGTTCACACCATTATCCTGTGGTAACACGTGCATTATCGCAATACACAGTACTGCATGTTATGTGTGTTGGTGCGTTCCATTATTTATGCTTTTCTGCTTACAGAATATAGACATAGAGTTAATAATTTGTGTGGATTTACCTTGAAGAGGAGCCTTAGTTAAATCATCTAGACAAAAACACCTTTGGCCTAAGTTTGTAGTTTACAGCACAGCTTACGGAGTGCTATGGCCACAAGTATGTAGTGTAGAAGACAGAGTATAGGGTGCAGGGGTCAGGAGTATATAAAAAAAAGGCACAGTTTACAATGAGCAGTGATTAAGAGTATGTACTGTACAGCACAGTGCAGTAGTAATTATTATGTTATGTATTTGGTTTTGTTTTGTTTGATTGATTACATGGAGTTTTATTTATTTTTATTGCAATTTTTGGTGTGGGAACACATGACAACAGCTGTAGAAATCATTTAAATTATTTATTGAATTTGGTTCACAATTTGTGTGGTAGTGTGGGAGACCCTGGTGTAGGCCTTTGGCCAATCATGGTTTAGGGGCCACGCCCCACACTATATAAGGCTGCTGCTTACACAGCGGCCGTATATAAGTGAATGAATGGAGATTAGGCAGGTAGTTAGTGCAGTTAGTGTAATGTGCAGTCAATCAGTGTAGAATATATAATACAGTTAAGAGTATATAGTGCAGTCAGTGTAGTATATATATAATACAGTGGAGAGTATATAGTGCAGTCAGTGTAGTATATAATACAGTGGAGAGTATATAGTGAAGTCAGTGTAGTAAATATAATACGGTGGAGAGTATATAGTGCAGTCAGTGTAGTATCTATAATACAGTTCAGAGTATATAGTGCAGTCAGTGTAGTATATATATATAATACAGTGGAGAGTATATAGTGCAGTCAGTATAGTGTATATAATACAGTGGAGAGTAAATAGTGCAGTCAGTATAGTGTATATAATACAGTTCAGAGTATATAGTGCAGTCCATGTAGTGTATACAGTATAATACAGTGGAGATTATATAGTGCAATCAGTGTAGTATATATAATACAGTGGAGAGTATATAGTGCAGTCAGTGTAGTATATAAAATACAGTTCAGAGTATATAGTGCAGTCATTGTAGTATATCTAATACAGTGCAGAGTATATAGTGACATTAGTGTAGTATATAATACATTGCAGAGTATATAGTGCAGTCAGTGTAGTATATATAATACAGTGGAGAATATTTAGTGAAGTCAGTGTAGTATATATAATACAGTGCAGAGTATACAGGAAAGGTAGGGGACGAGCCCTCCCTCCTGAACCATACCAGGCCGCTTGCCCTCAAAATGGGGAGGGTGCTTTGGGGTGCCCCCCAAAGCACTTTGTCCCCATGTTGATGGGGACAAGGGTCTCTTCCCGACAACCCTGGCCGTGGTTGTCGGTGTTTGTGGGTGGGGGGCTTATCTGAATTTAGAAGCCCCCTTTACCAAGGGGGCCCCCAGATCCTGGCCCCCCCTATGTGAATGGGTATCGGGTACATTGTACCCCTTCCCATTCACAAAAAAAACTGTCAAAAAGTATAAACCACAAGAGACAGTTTTTGACAATTCTTTTATTAAAAAAGAAAAAAGTGTCCCACGATGTACATCCATCATCAATCACGACGGGGTCATCCGGTGGCCCCACCCTTGCCTATATAAGAGCTGTCTAAGTGAAGAGACAGCAGTCGCCGGGAGGCCTCTCATGGAGGCGGAGCTTTTTTCGTTTTTTGTTTTTTTCTGGTCCGTCGGGCAGCTTGATTGACAATGGATGTTTAAATTGCGGGACACTTTTTTTTCTTTTTTTTAAAGGAATTGTCAACAACTGTCTCTTGTGTGTTTTTTTTTTTTTTTTACTTCAAGGTCTCTTGTGGTTTTTATTGACAAGTTTAAATGACATTTTTTCCTTTAGAAATGTCATTATTGCTGCGGCATGTTCTATACATCGCACAGATGCACCACTTTACAGCAGACTAAGGGGACCCCTCAGGCACGATATTTAAAGGAATATTTAATTTTTATTGTTTCACTTTACGCATCATTAAAATCACTGCTCCTCTAACAACTATAGTTTTAAAAACTTTTTTTTGCATTGATACATGTCCCCCAGGGTAGTACCCAGGTCCCCATACATTTTTTATGGCGATAACTTGCATATAAGCCTTTAAAATAAGGACTTTTGATTTTTCATGTTCGTGTCCCGTAGACTTTAATAGGGTTCGCAAGTTTGCTAGAACTTTTTGCCTGTTCGAGGTGTTCTGGTGCGAACCAAACTGGGGGTGTTCGACCCATCCCTTATGGCCAGTTTGTTTGCTCATATTAGAGCAAAGGACAGTTGAAACGCTTGTGGTTTATCCATAAGATTTTGGTATAGGTGAGAAAAAGGGCCTGATGTGTGTGGGTTATTCAAACAAATATTTTAAAATGAAATTAAGATTTGGAATGATGGATGTGGGTCTAAGATTAATTTGGTAAAGTTTTTTAATTGGCGGTAGTGGAAGATCTCCCTGAGTGTTTACAGTAGATTTCTTGTAGTTCAGGAAGTTGAACATTTTTGTAGTTCACTAGCAACATTTTATATTTTGCACAAATTATTTTAAGGGTTTACCAACTCATTCCGTTTGAATTAATGGGGCTTTCAGCATATGGATAAATATAGCAAGGAAGTGCTATTTTGAAACTATTCCATAGCTTCTTAAAAATAGCTTTTGCCTCCCAGGCTATGTCTTGCTGCAGCTGTTTGCAGAGTGGGTCTCCTGTAGTGAGAGCTAGACATGTTCCACCATTGTAAACACTTCCAGACAAGAATCCCAGGCTAGACAGGAATACCACCAGACCTCTTAGTACATTTATTGGAGATTTTCACAAAATTAAGACGAAATGTCTCTAATCCTTGATGAGTTTTTTTTTTTAAATGTATTTTTCATGAAAGTGAGATTTACATGGCAGTAATATTGATCAATGTAAATCAAGGCTTTGAAAACAGACTTACAAATTCATACAGTATAACATAAGAAAGTGAGATGTAGGTCAGCTAAGTTTCAAACGTTTTATCTTGAACATTAAAAGCATAGTAAAATTTAGGATCATATCAGCCATTGCTTACATTACAAGCAGCACCTGTGTACAAGAGGAAAAATGACAGTAATTTTTTTTTTGCAATAAAGGTGTAAGTTATTCTTCTATTTTGCAGTATATTGTAAACTAGAGCTTGGTTTTTCATTTTTGAGGTTGAATGTACAGCAATTATTTCTGACTAAATTAAAACTTTACTGCAGTTACATAATTGCATAGTAGGTGAGGTTGAAAAAAGACACAAATCCATCAAATCCAACCTATGTGTGTGATTATATGTCAGTATTACATTGTATATCCCTTTATGTTGTGGTCGTTCAGGTGCTTATCTAATAATTTTTTGAAACTATCAATGCTCCCCGCTGAAACCACCGCCTGTGGAAGGGAACTCCACATCCTTGCCACTCTTACAGTAAAGAACCCTCTACGTAGTTTAAGGTTAAACCTCTTTTCTTCTAATTTTTATGAGTAGCCACATGTCTTATTAAACTCCCTTCTGCAGAAAAGTTTTATCCCTATTGTGGGGTCACCAGTATGGTATTTGTAAATTGAAATCATATCCCCTCTCAAGCATCTCTTCTCCAGAGAGAATAAGTGCTCAGAACCTTTCTTCATAACTAATGTCCTCCTGTACCTTTATTAGTTTTGTTGCCCTTCCCTGAACTCGCTCCATTTTCCAGTACATCCTTCCTAAGTACTGGTGCCCAGAACTATACAGCATACTCCAGGTGAGGCCAGACCAGAGTCTTGTAGAGTGGGAGAATTATCAATTTATCTCTTGAGTTAATCCCCTTTTCAATGCATGCCAATATTCTGTTTGCTTTGTTAGCAGCAGCTTGGCATTGTATGCCATTGCTGAGCCTATCATCTACTAGGAGCCCCAGGTCCTTTTCCATCCTTGATCCCCCCAGAGGTTCTCCTCCCAGTGAGTAGACTGCATTCATATTTTTACCACCCAAATGCATTATTTAAATTTTTCCACATTAAACCTCATTTGCCATGTAGTTGCCCACCACATTAATTTGTTCAGATCTACTTGCAAGGTTTCCACCTCCTGTGGAGAAGTTATTGACCTGCTTAGCTTAGTATTGTCCGCAAATACAAAGATTGAACTGTTTACCCCATCCTCCAGGTCATTTATGAACAAATTAAATAGGATTGATCCCAGCACAGAATCCTGGGGGACCCCACTTTCCATCGATGACCATTCCGAGTACTCCCCAGTTATCACTACCCTCTGATCTCTCCCTTGTAGCCAGTTTTTAATCCATGTACTCACCCTATGGTCCATGCCAACGGACCTTACTTTGTACAGTAAACGTTTATGGGGAACTGTGTCAAATGCTTTTGCAAAATACAGATACACCACGTCTATGTCTCACCTCCTCATAGAAGGTTAATAGATTGGTTTGGTAAGAACAATTCTTCATGAATCCATGCTGAATACTGCTAATGATACCGTTTTCATTACTAAAATCTTGTATATAGTCCCTTATCATGCCCTCAAAGAGCTTGCATACTATTGATGTTAGGCTAACTGGTCTGTAATTCCCAGGGATGTATTTTGACCCTTTTTTAAATATTGGTGCTACATTGGCTTTTCTCCAATCAGCTGATACCATTCCAGTCAGTAGACGTCAGTAAAAATCAGGAACAATGGTCTGACAATTACTTGACTGAGTTCCCTAAGGACCCTCAAGTGCAAGCCATTTGGTCCCGGTGACTTATTTATGTTAATTTTTTTAAGTCTATTTCTAATTCTGTCCTCTGTTAGCCATGAGGGTGCTTCCTGTGATGTGTCATGAGGATAAACACTGCAGTTTTGGTTACTGAAGCCTCCTGATTCCCTCGTACAGTCTAAACATTTCTTTGTTTAAAATTGAATGGTGAAGAATTAAATCCTCGGTCAGGTTTTTATTGCTTTCTGTGATTTGAGGGACAGAAAATAAGACTTCTGCAGTGAAATACAGGCAGCAAGAACAATTTGATAAAAGTTTTTATACTTTTCCTCTTTATCCAAAATGATAAAAATGGATGTAAGATTTTTCAAGGCTATCTGACAAATGTTGTATTAGAAGAGGGGCATCATTAGGGAAGAGGAAGAAAAATAAATCCTTTAATTGTGTAGAAGAGGAAAATATGTGTTATATGTTAAATGTAAACATGGCTTACCTGATACTACCTGTTCTATTAGTTTCCTGACTTGTCAGGTTGTCACAGTTGTAGCTGCTCATACATGGCACCATGCGAAGTATTACTCTACTTCAGTAATGCTATGCTGGATCTCCTTTCTGATTTCCTAGTACATGCAGTGTTAGGAAACTGATGGTGGCATTGCAGTACTGACACTACTTGACTTATGGTAGTAAAAATGGATGATCATGTTACAGAAGATGCTGTAACTTATCTTAGTTGCTATCTGCTTTAGAAGTAAGCTGTTCCCCACTGTGATTACAGTGAATGAATGGCTGGAGTATAGCCTTATATGACAATGATAGCGTTGCAGTGACATCACCACAGGGCTGACTGCATTTGAACATTTCCTGTATTATTTTGCCACTGCAAAAACAAACAAAATGGATCAAAAAAAAAAAACGTTTTCACGGAAAAAAAAAAAATTAGTTAAGGGACTATGTAATAAAGCTGTGTTGGTGAAACATGTTAAGGTACTTTATGGTATGCCACCACTGTTTATGATGCATTGATCTATTAAAATAAAAGTCTCGTTTGGAAAGAAAATCCCTAGTGCCCCTTCAACTCACATCCCCCACCCCCCAAAAAAGTAACTGCATTACTCACCTTAAAGTGCTTCTAAAGGCAGAAGGTTTTTTTTTTCTAATCTTAATGCATTCTATGCATTAAGATAAAAAACCTTCTGTGTGCAACAACCCTTTTCAGCCCCTCTAATACTTACCTGAGCCCATCTCAATCCAGCAATGTGCACGAGGGCCTAGGCTGTCCTGGACTCTTGGCTATTGGCTCCCACTGCTGGCAATCAAATTCAGTTAGCCAATGAGGAGAGAGAGGGTGAGGGGCTGAACCGCGGCTCAGTGTCCGGATGGACACACAGAGCTGCGGCTCGGGTGCCCCCACAGCAAGCTGCTTGCTGTGGGGGCACTCAACAGGAGGGAGGGGCCAGGAGTGCCAGAGAGGGATCCGAGAAAAGGAGGATCCAGGCTGCTCTGCGCAAAACCACTGCACAGAGCAGGTAAGTATAACATGTTTGTTATTTTTAACCACTTCCCGCCTGGCCTATAGCAAAATAACGGCTGGGCAGTGGTTCAGTTATCCTGAGTGGATGTCACATGACGTCTTTCAGGATAACTGCCGGCGCGCGCCAGTCTGACACACCGCTACACCGATCTCAGTAAAGAGCCTCTGACGGAGGCTCTTTACCACGTGATCAGCCATGTCTATTCATGGCTGATCACAGTGTAAACAGGAAAAGCCGTGTATCATCTTTTCCTCACTTGCATCTGACGGACGCGAGTAGAGGAGAGCTCTCCTGACTGGGCACTGTGTGGCATCCCTGGTGGCCATGGGTAGCATACCTGGTCATCCATCCGTGGTGGCCATCCCTGGTGGTCCTGGTGGTCCAGTGTGAGCATCCGTGGGAGGGCTGCTCTGATAATCAATCAGCGTAGCCCTCCCACGGATGCCCACACTGGACCACAGGGACCACCAGGGGTGGCCACCATGGATGGATGACCAGGTACTCCACCCATAGCCACCAGGGATGCCACACAGTGCTGAAAATATGCCAAAATAATGCCAGTCAGTGCCCACAAATGGTGCCAGTTAGTGCACATTACTAATGCCTGCCAGAAGTCTCCATATCAGTGATGCCCATCAGTGCCATCTATCAGTGGCCATTAGTGCCACCCATTAGTGTCCATCAGTGCCACTTATCAGTGCCCATCCATGCCAATCAGTGCCCACTTATCAGTGCCCACCAGTGCCCATCCATGCCACCTATCAGTGCCAGCCATAAGTACCCATCAGTGCAGCCTTTTAGTGCCCATCAGTGTTGCCTATCAGTGCCACCTCATCGGTGCCCATCAGTGCCGTCTTATCAGTGCCCATCAGTGAAGGAGAAAACTTACTTATTTTCAACATTTTATAACAGAAACAAAGAAAACCTTTTTTTTTTTTTCAAAACTTTCAGTCTTTTTTTATTTGTTGCGCAAAAAATAAAAACCCTAGCAGTGATCAAATACTACCAAAAGAAAGCTCTATTTGTGGGAACAAAATGATAAAATTTGTTTGGGTACACTGCAGCATGACTGCGTAATTGTCATTCAAAATGCGACAGCGCTGAAAGCGGAAAATTGGCCTGGGCAGGAAGGGGGTGTAAGTGTTTGGTATTGAAGTGGTTAAACCAAAAAAACCCGAGACTTTAGTATCACTTTAACCACTTCCATACCGGCCTATTCTGGCACTCCTCTCCTACATGAAAAAATCTTAATTTTTTTGATAGAAATTTACTCAGAACCCCCAAACATTAAATATGTTTTTTTATCATACACCCTAGGGAATAAAATGGTGGTCGTTGCAACTTTAAGTGTCTCATGGTATTTGCGCGACAATTTTTCAAACGCGTTTTTTTGGGAAAAAAAACAGTTTCATGAATTAAAAACTAACAAAACACTAAAGTAAGCCCAATTTTTTTGGAGTTGCAGAGGAGGTCTAGTGCTAAAATTGTTGCTCTTGCTCTAATGCACGTAGCGATACCTCACATGTGTGGTTTGAACGGCGTTTACATATGTGGGCGGGACTTACGTGTGAGTTCACTTCTGTGCATGAGCACACGGGGACAGGGGCGCTTTAAATTTTAAATTTTTTTTATTTGACTTTGCTTTATTTTTTTTACACTTTCTCTTTAAAAAAAATTTCTTTGATCAATTTATTTCTATTCCCTTGTAACAGAAATGGTGCGTGACAGGTCCTCTTTATGGAGAGATGTGGGGTCTATAAGACCCCACATCTCTCCTCCAGGCTAGAAAGCATAGGATCAAAAAAAAAAAAGAATGATCCCATACTTTCCAGCCATGCTCGCGGCTTTGTGTACAATCGGGGCCCGAACGTGACGTCATAACGTTGTGCCCAGGCCTCTGACGGTCATAGAGAAGACTGGTGACCATCTGGTCACTGTAAATCTCTATGCTCATCATCCGAAGGCGGCAGATTCTTTCTCCGGGTCCCCGATGGCACAGGAGAGCCCGGAGAAGCACCGTAGGGCAGCGGGAGGGAGGGATGTCCCCTCCCGTGGCCTGTAAGAACGATAAAGTGGCTGAACTGCCACTTTGATAATTCTTACGGTGCACAGAATTGCCGGCTCTAAAAGATGATACCTGAACGATGCCTGCAGCTGCCGGGGGGGGGGGCAGTCTCTCTCCAGGCCAAGTGGTCCCTTCGGTCCACTCAAGTCCAAACAGCACTGACAGTCCTGCTCCCAGCTTACCTTGCTCCCGTACAAGAGGCCCGGCCGCTCCCTTCAGCCTTCTTGCATCACACGACATGCTCGGGCACTGCCTCCATCAGGCCGCCCCTCTGCCGGTGCCGCCCACACACAATGTAGCATGCACTCAGATGGTCCCGGCTGGCTGCGAACCAAAACTGTGCATGCGCAGTGCTGAGCCAAGTGTCACAACAATATTTTTAACTGGCAATCCTTTCCATTTACTGGCAGGAGAAAAATGCCTGTTTTTACTGGCTGCCAGTAAAAATACTGGTGGTTAGCAACACTGGTGAGGAGGCAGTGGGGGGCGGGGCAGGGCGGGGCCGAGCCACGCTCTGTGTGTCATTGGACACACCGAGCTGGCTCAGGAGCGAGCCTATATGAGTGCTTCCATAGCAAGTGGGGTTGGAGGAGTCTCGAGCACTAGTGAGGGACCCAAGAAGAGGAGGGTCAGGGCTGCTCTGTGCAAAACCATTGCAAAGAGCAGGTAACTATAATATGTTTATTATTTAAATAAAATAGGGGTTTACAATCACTTTAAGGACCAGTTCACACCACATGCAGTCCAGTGCGTTTTTTTTTCTGCATCCAAAACGCATAGAAAGTAGGTTATATGGTTTTCAATGGCATAGTTCACACCAGTGCTTGCAGTTCCAGTGCGTTCCATTTCCAGAAAAAAGTAGAACATGCTGCATATTTACTGCACTGGAATGCTGTAAAAAGCATCAAAAACTCATGGGAACGCACCTAAACGCACCAAAAACGCACTGGAACACCTATGTTCTTATTTGAGGTTAAGGGAAAAAAAGGGGGAAAATGCACTGGACTGCATCAAAAACGCACCAAAAACGTATCAAAAACGCACTGGAATGCATCAAAAATGCGCACACACAAAAGCACCTGGAGCGCATCCGGACTGCGTTTCTATGGTGTGAACTGGCTCTAAGCCCCAGAGCTACTAGATGTCACGAGTCTTCTAGGTTGTATCAACTCACTTCCTCTCAGCCTCCTAGAAAGGTATAACTGGTCTTGGTACACATGAGTGACGTTCTGTGATGCATCCACTTTGAAGTGAACCTGTGCCCAAACCCCACACATTAATGCATTTACATATTCAAATGGTAAAAAAAAATAAAACAAGACCTCAATCCCCTCTTTGGTTATAGGTTTTGTGGAGAAATTAGTCTTTTACAGTCACAACGGAGGCACTGATATTATGTATCAGTATCATGCATGGCATACTAGCACATTATGTGAAACGTACCTGAAAACAAAGCCTTCCAGCTGTCACCTCTGAAGGCGCTTCCATGTTCCTTAGTTTTCCTTCCGGGTTCGCAGACTCCGGCTGTGTGTATGGCCAGAGCCACAATGACGTCACTCCCACGCATGCGCACAGGAACCGCCGTTTACAGCACAGGACTCACGGGGGGGCCTTTAGAATCTCTTTAAACATTTAATAAAGGCTTATCAAAGCTGGGCTCTTTAGATTTCAATTATCCAAGGTTACAGTGAAACTAAATGATATCCCTATTTTAAAAAAAATAATCCAATGCTATATGAATCATCTGCCCTTACTCAAGATGGCCAGAAACGCTTGGGGGGTGTTTTTCAAAGTGAGCTAAGCAAAATAAAGCATAGAGACATGGATGGATGGGGCGGGGGAGTTTGCTTTGAATATTAAAAATGAATTAAATTGTGTTTTTGGTCTGCAGTGTTAAGGTGCAGTGTAGTCCCGCTTTAAGAAAACATACTTAGAATTTTAAAGCGGAGTTTCAGGCTAAAATTAAAGTAGGTGTAATCCAATGGAGCAACCCCCCCCCCCTCATATTTGGATATTATTTATTATTCTTTTTATTTTGTACCTTTTTCTTGTTTTTCCAGCAGGTCTTCCGTCCTACACCGCTGCAGCAAGGTATGTCCTCTCTGGATTTAGACCGGCCCCTCCTCCTGCCCCTTGCTGCCTTCAGGCACCTGTGTGTGTCTCAGAAGACGACGGGGCCATTCAGAAAGTGCAACGCAACTAGCGCATGCGCAGTAGGAAACCGTCTGTGAAGCCTGAAGGCTTCACTGCCAGTTTCCCTTAGTTTCAATGCCAGCGCCTGCACCCGAGCCGATTGGGGGGAGGACATTTCGGGATCCTTGGACAGGTAAATGTCCTTATATTAATTATTTACATTTTTTTTTTAAGAGGCCGAAACTCCGCTTTAATGTCAGAAAATACAAAACCTGACATAGCTGAACATTCCTTCTAAAAATGCTAGCTGGCTGTTATGTTGATTCAAAGGCTTCAAAAGGTTTGGTCCCTGACTAAGAACAGGTATGAAGATAAGGAGTTTTGGATGCATACTAATTCCAGATCAGTGACTCAAAAAGTCCCCTGTGATTTCCAAGTACTCATATGTACAGGGCCTTTAAGTGTCTCACGCAAACTTGCTTTTGGACATACCGCGTACATTTCAGGCGCGTTTCTGCCCATGTAATACATACCTGCTGCATAAAGCTGGCCATAGCAATGCATGGCTGTACATGGCTGTAGGCAAGTTTACTCTGCTTTTTGTGTAATCCTGCACATGTGTACAGGAATACAATCCTAGATGCATACAGTCTACAGGGGCATATGGCTTTACGCATGCGAGGTGCATGGCCATCCATTACTATGGGTGGCTGGACACAGCAGCGGTGCAGAAATACACCAGCATATTACATAGTGTGGCTAAAAACTGCACTAACAACAATTGTATTTTATGTGCTTTCCTTTGGTTTGCTAAATATTTAAACTTTTTTGTTATATCTGATAAGTGCAAAAAACCTGCTGATCCTGCAGAAAATCGCGGCAGCTGACTTCCTGCGCTCTTTGTCTGCACTGATAGTTATCAGTGACATTGTTCCATCCATTTCTGTGGATTACAGAACACACCACACTGTGTTATGGAGAAGATGAGAGGGGGAGGTGTTTTGTAGTCTGAACACATCTTCAGTTCTAGGGCAACAATGCTGCACCTCCATATAAACAGTACAACGAGTAAGTGGTCTCTCCTTAGTACAGGGAGTGCATTACTGGCAGGATCACCAGGTAAAGAAATTAAAGGAAAAAAAGCCTCGAAAATGAATGCAGCCACTACAACTAATGACTGGTGAGCTGTAATATATTACATGTTTGTTCTAGAGTTTAGATACGGAAACTTGTATCTTGAAAATGACTCATGCAGTATGAGCTGTGATACTAAACATATGGAAAGTTCTGTATATCTAATATTCAGACTTTAATTTTGGAATGACTACAAACATGATTGCTATACCAATGCAATGCAGAAGTCAGTGGTACCACACAGCGATAAACATCTAGGTATATAGGACCTGTGTATAATAATTTCCTGTGCTAATGTGCCAATCATTCGCACAGATGCAATAAATATTCAATTTAATTTGCCTAATACATGTCATTGCCATCTAGTGGCAATAATGTGGTATTTATCTGAAAAACCTTAATCAGGAAAAATATTGCATTATTGCCACTAGATGGAGGTGACCATTTTTTTTACACATAGACCCCTATAGAATTCTCTAGTCTGTTTAGAAGCAAGGGGTTAAGGGCTCATGTCATTTACTCTTGTTAAGGGGTTCTTCAAAAATTAACTTTAATTGTTTTTAAAAATACCACCAATGCTGATACTGTTGCAAGGCCCTATGCTATTTAGCTACAACTAGGACTACATAGGCAAATTGTGATTTTGCAAGTGTGTGATTAAAATTGCATGCATTTCATCACCTGCTTTCGATACCATTGCTTTTTACCTGGCAAAGATGGCCAATGCCATCATCTGAACAATCACAGACAGAAGAAGAATATGCCAAATTATCACAGATGGTAATAATGATATTCCTCTGTCCTTTGAATAGGCAAATGAAAATTGTCTTACATAGTTGCTTCTACAATCGTGTTTGATTTTGATTACAGAAAATGATCTGGTGAACGTTCCTAACTTTTTAAAAAGAAATACTTGTCTGAACAAAAAAATAATTTAAAATCACAAATTATCGAGCAGAAACATAACATTATTAACCACTTTAAGACTGGGCCTATTTTTCAAACTTGTTGTTTACAAGTTAAAATCTTTTTTCTTTTTCTTTTTTATAGAAAATTACTTAGAACCCCCAAACATTATATATATATATATATATATATATATATATATATATATATATATATATATATATATTCTAACACCCTAGGGAATAAAACGGCGGTTGTTGGAATACTTTCTGTCACACCGTATTTGCGCAGCGGTCTTGAAAGCGCACTTTTTTTGGAAAAAAATACACTTTTTTGGGGAAAAAAATACACTTTTTTAAAATTAAAAAATAAGACAACAGTAAAGTTAGCCCAATTGTTTTTATATTGTGAAAGATGATGTTACGCTGAGTAAATTGATACCCAACATGTTATGCTTCAAAAATGTGCCCGCTCGTGGAATGGCGACAAATTTTTATCCTTAAAAATCTCCATAAGTGAAGTTTAACAAATTCTACAGGCTGCATGTTTTGAGTTACAGAGGTGGCCTAGGGCTAGAATTATTGCTCTCACTCTAACAATCGCTGTGATACCTCACATGTGTGGTTTAAACACCATTTTCATATGCGAGCGCTACTCATGTATGCA
Source organism: Lithobates clamitans (assembly GCA_037952925.1). Taxonomy (NCBI): domain Eukaryota; kingdom Metazoa; phylum Chordata; class Amphibia; order Anura; family Ranidae; genus Lithobates; species Lithobates clamitans. The sequence continues at coordinate 10,493,562 of JBBGZY010000014.1, forward strand.
TTCACTTCTAAACGCGAGCTCGGCGGGACGGAGCGCGTTAAAAAAAAAACTTTCTCTTATTTATTTTACTCTTTACTTTTTATTTTTACACTCTTCTTTAAAAAAAAAAACTGTGTCACTTTTATTGCTATTACCAGGAATGTAAACATCCCTTGTAATAGAAAAAAAGCATGACAGGACCTCCTAAATATGAGATCTCGGTTTAAAAAGACCTCAGATCTCATATTTACGCTAAAATGCAGTAAAAAAAAAATGTTGTTTGAAAAAAATATAAAAATAAATATGTCTCTTTAAGAGCTATGTGCGGAAGTGACGCCCTGCAATGGTATGGAGCCGGGTAGGGGCAATCTTCCCCTCACTTAGCTCCATACCACAGAGGGGAGAGGACGCGATTGCCTCCGCCGCTGCTGGGGGCTCCGGTAAGCGACGGAGGGCACCAGAATACGGCGGGAGGGCCCTTCTCCCGCCCCCGATAAAAGTGATCTCACGGCGAATCCGCCGCTGAAACCACTTTTATCTGAAAGCGAACCGCCCGCTGATAAAGAGGGTACTGGAGTTATGGCAGCTAGCTGCTGCCATCACAATGATATCCCTCTTCAAATTCCTGTCGTATAATGATGGCGGGTGGTCCGTAAGTGGTTAACGGATTCCGCAATTCACTTTGGTCATGCGTACCAATGTCACTATGGTAGCTCTGTCACATAGCAGTTAACCCCCCCATCCCCCCAAAAAATCACAGTTTAGATTGTAGACGCTATGACTTTTGCGCAAACCAATCTATATACGCTTATTGGGATTTTTTTTTACAAAAAATAAGTAGCAGGAAGTTGAAAAATAACAGACTTACTGGCAGGAGCACCAGGTGAAAAAAAAAGCTTAAAAAGAATAACGCAGCTGCCACTCCTAAGAATTGGTAAGCTGCAAAACAATATACATTAAGGCTGGGTTCACACCTCTGATGAATGTGGCTCACAGCAAGGGGTCCGGTGTGTCCCTGTTCTCTGTTTCAGGGATGAATCAGGGCCAAATTTTTTCCTGAATTCATACCTGAAACTGAGCCAAAGATGCACAGCATTCCTGTGCAAACCGCTCTGCAGCTGCAACGGAGCTATAGAGAGTCATTCACAATGTCCTGTCATGTGAATTGGATGTGGGGAAACCCTGCATCCAATTCACATAGGTGTGAACCCAGCCCAAAGCAGAGTTCCACTCAAAAGTGGAATTTCTGCTTATCCGCCCCCCCCCCCCCCCCTCTGGTGCCACAATTGGCACCTTTCAGGGAGAAGGGGGTAGCTGTTTTTGACAGGTACCGTTCCCCACTTCCGGAGACGGCGTTGCGCCCCCCCTCCTCCTTCCTCTGCCTCCAGGCCAATCAGAAAGTGCAGTGTGCTTCGCACATGCTCAGTAGGGAACCGGCTGTGAAGCCGAAAAGCTTCACTGCTGGGTTCCCTCATTAGGAATTGCGGCGGCTGCACCTGACAGTCTATCCGAAGATCGGCTGGGGTTCCGACATTGCAGGATCCCTGGACAGGTAAGTGTCCGTATATTAAAAGTCAGCAGCGAAAGTATTTGTAGCTGCTGACTTTGAATTTTTCTTGGGGGGGGCTGAACCTCCTCTATAATTTGTTTTACTTAGACTTTTTCCTTTTTTTCACCTGTTCATCCAGCCAGTAACACACCTATCTTAAAGCTAAACTTCACTCACTTAATGAACATTGACTATTTTAAAAAGGGTTATAAACCCTTGCGTTTTAATTCACCTTAATGCATCCTATGCGTTAAGGTGAAAAAACACCTGGCAGCGACCGCCCCCCCCCCCCTGGTTTAACTTACCCGAGCCCGTATTTCTGTCAGAGACATGCCCTCCCTCTCTCACCGGGGTCCCGGCTCTTGATTGGATAGATTGACAGCATAACAGCCATTGGCTCCCACTGCTGTCAATCAAATCCAATGACGCAAGGGCCGGGGTATGGGGCCGAGTCCATCATTCGTGTCTATGGACGCAAATGCTGGACTCAGGAGCGTGCCTGCAAGGTAACCCCCCCCCCCCCGGGAAAGTACTTCTCCTAGGGGGTTATCTGAAGTGGGGAGGAGCCGCCGAGGGACCCCAGAAGATGAGGTTCGGGGCCACTCTGTGCAAAACGAGCTGCACAGTGGAGGTAAGTATGACATGTTTGTTATTTTAAAAAAAACAAAAAAAATGAACCCTTACAATCGCTTTAATCCTTATTCTGCTAGCATTAGTAATTAGATAGGAAAGTATGTCATAACTACTTGTTTTAAACTTTTTTTTTTTTATTTCTTCAGTTACTTTCTGGTTTCTAGGCCTAGTCAAATGATATCCTACATCCCTGGAGTTTCCAGGAGGGGAAGAAGGGATTTCCCAGCTAAGCATACCCTCATTGCATGCCTGAGCTAAGGGCAGATGAACTCCAGGCAGTAAATGCTATGTGAATCAATTGCCCTTACTCAATGCTAGGGGGTTTCAAAGTGATTTCTCAGCAAAATAAAGCATAGAGAGATGAGGGATGTTGCTTTAAATATTTAAATACTTTTAAATATTAAAAGTAAATTAAATAGCGTTTTTGGTTTGTTGTGCTCAGATGTAGTAAAGTTCCACTTTAACATGGCTCCACTCTACTGGAAGAGAAATGGAATTGCTCTTGGACTGCAGCATTGTCAACCTGTGGAGAGGGTAATGCATGCTAGCAGATTTTGATGAGCACATTAAAGCCGTGCCTCAACTTATGCCGCGTACACACGAGCGGACTTTCGACGAACTAAACTCCAAAGGACTTTTTGACGGGGTTCCGACGCAACGGACTTGCCTACACACGATCACGGTCCGACTGATTCGAACATGATGACGTACGACCGGACTAGAATATGGAAGTTCATAGCCAGTAGCCAATAGCTGCCCTTGCGTCGTTGTTCGTCCGTCAGACTAGCATACAGACGAACAGATTCTTTGACCGGACTCGAGTCCATCGGAAGGATTTGAAACATGTTCTATTTCTAAAGCCTGTCTGATTTTTCGACAGCAAAGGTCCGATGAAGCCCACACATGATCAAATTGTCCGGCGGATTCGTTACATCGGACCTTTGCTGTTGAAAAGTCCGGTAGTGTGTACATGGCATAACACTTTATAAGCAGTTACAAAAAACTGTTTTCTTTTCCTTTCGGGATAAAGGCTGTTTACAAAAATGATTAAAAGCTGAGCATTGTAAGCACCCCTGTCAATGGACAATGACTTGTCTCAACGCTCCAACTTCCACATTTGCTGGACAGCTTGGTCTATTAAAGGAAAATAACAGACTTATGCCGCGTACACACGATCGGACATTCCGACAACAAAATCCATGGATTTTTGCAGACGGATGTTGGCTCTAACTTGTCTTGCATACACACGGTCACACAAATCTTGTCGGAAATTCAAGAACGCGGTGACGTACAACACGTATGACGAGCCGAGAAAAGTGAAGTTCAATAGCCAGTGCGGCTCTTCTTCTTGATTCCGAACATGCGTGTAACTTTGTGCGTCGGAATTGTGTTCAGAATTTACGACAACGGATTTTGTTGTCAGAAAATTTGAGATCCAGATCTCAAATTTTGTGTGACGGAAATTCCGGTGGAAAATGTCCGATGGAGCCTACACGTGAACAGAATTTCCGACAACAGGCTCCCATTGAACATTTTCCGTCGGAAAATCCAGCCGTGTATATGGGGCATTACTGGTAGGATCAAAAGGTAAAAATAAAGAAAAAATGCCTACACAAAAAACGAATACAGCCGCCACATCTAAGGATTGGCAAGTTGCAACATATTACATTTTTGGTTTTGGGTTTAATACCATTTTAAGCAGAGCAAACAGAAGTGATCATATGCAGTGCTGTACTACCTAACAATCAAACATGGCTACAATTTTTTCTCACATTTTGATGCTTTAACTAGTTCATCTCTTTGGATGTATGACGTATGTTGGAAGAGTGTCCTGTCAATCACAAGCTGATGGCAGCTATCAGCTTGTGCTCTGCTTGTTCAGTCGGCTTGAAAGTGAAAGTGATGTGGCGGTTGTATAGTTACCGATCACCCAGAGCGGGTGACCCCCCTTGTTCCCAGGCTCTCCCACTCTCACTGGAAGTTCGGGACCGTAACTGCCAGCTTTATATATATATATATATCTATGCCTCAATCTCATATAAACAAAGAAACTGGAAGCAGAGATGATTTTGTTACTTCTGGTCTCAGAGCCACCATTTCCTGGCCGGTATAGCCAGTGGACAGATGTAACTGAGTAGATCTGTGCTGGGTTAGATGGTGCGAAGGGCAGAAGACCCATCGGGGTCTATTAGGCCACTAATGTCTCCAAAACGAGTTCCAGTGACCTGTCCAATGCTTTTACATGAAGGTTTATTAACCTCTTCTGATAGCAATCAAGTAAAAATAAACAAATAAAACAAAAACAAAAAAAAAAAAAAAATGTATAATGTATTAAAAAATGTTTAAAAAAAAATTGCTGTAACCCTTGTTACCCCACACACATGCACAAACACAAGCCCAGGGTGACACGCGGGTATGTAAGTCGCGGTTACACCACATGTGTGACATATCACTATGAAAGTCAGTTTGAGATCAATAATTCTAGTACAAGTGCTCTTGGTTAACTCTAAACTGATGAGCTGTAAAGGCTTTTGACCACTTGCCTACTGGGCACTTACACCCCCTTCCCGCCCAGGCCAATTTTCAGCTTTCAGCGCTGTTGCATTTTGAATAACAATTGCGCGATCATGCAGCACTGTACCCAAACAAAATTTGTATCATATTTTTTTCCCCCTTAAATAGAGCTTTCTTTTGGTGGTATTTATTCACCACTGGGGTTTTTATTTTTTGCTAAAGAAAAAAAAATTCAGAAAATTTAGAAGAAAAAAAAATGTCATAGTTTATTATAAACTTTTGCAAACAGGTAATTTTCTGCTTCACTGATGTGCGCTGATGAGCCAGTACTGATGGGCACTGATAGGCTGTACTGATGGGCACTGATAGGCACTGATGAGTTGGCAATGATGAGGCGGCACTAATGAGGCTGCAATGATGGGCACTGATGAGGCTGCACTGATGGGCACTGATGAGGCGGCACTGATAGGTGGCACAGATGGGCACTGATAGGTGGCACTGAAGGACACTGAGGTGGCAATGATGAGCACTGATAGGCACTGGTAGGGAGCACTGTTAGGTTACACTGATGATGAGGCACTGATGGGCACTGATTGGCAGCGCTGATGGCACTGAAAGGTGGCACTGGTGGGCACTGATTGGCACTGAAAGGTGGCACAGGTGGACACTAATTGGCACTGAAATGTGGCACTTGTGGGCACTAATTAGCAGCACTTGTGGGCACTGATAGGTGGCACAGATTGGGACCGATGGCCCTGTAACAGAAGTCGGTAACCGGATTTATACTTTTCTCCTCACGCTAATAGTGAGGATAGTTTGGGTACCGTCGTTTTTTGTGATATCACAGGTGCGCAATTTTAAGACGTGGCATGTTTAGTATCTTTTTACTTGATGCAACCTCATCTTTTATATTTTACCAAAAAACGGTATTATATTATGTGTGTTTTCACTAAAATGAATTTTATTATATTTTTCCTGAAAATTTGCTTAAATAAACAGGTGCGCAAATATCATAGGGTCAATTCCCTAAAAGTTAAATAATGCTGAAAAAAAAGCGGTAAAATAACTCATGCGAAAACAATTGTGTAAATGTTCAATTCACTAAGAATTGTGCGGTAAATAACTACTGCGGTAAAGTTTCTATAATGTGCTAATTACAGCAAATTTCCATGTGGTAATTTATAGCATTAAGTCAGTTGCTAAAGAGCAGGCCGGGAAGGCGTCAGCTGCGTCCCTAACAACAGATAACTCATCAGCTGTCAGCGGGTTCCCCACTGACAGCTAAATGTAAAGAAAACATGTCGACAATGAAAAATTATGAAAAAAAAAGCAGCATGGGGTCTCCCCCAATACATACCAGGACCTTTGTGGGGTTGTGGGGAAGAGGCCCCCTGCCCCAAAGAACCCCCCCATGTTGAGGGCCTGTGGCCTGGTTTAGTTCAGGAGGGGGGGCATTTGCTCATCCCCTCCCTTTCCTGACCTGCCAGGCTGCATGCTCGGATAAGGGTTTGGTATAGATTTTGGGGGGTCCCCACGGCATTGTTTTTAAATTTTGGTGTATTGTTCCCCTTAAAATCCATACCATACTCAATATTTACTTGCACATTTTTAAATTTGGGGTAAATAAGGCATAATCTGTATTTTTTTGTGTGAATTTTACTTTTTTTACAGCATGCAATAATTTATGCAAATGAGTCATGGGACCGTGTTATCACATGCGGTAAAAGTTAGTGAATTGATCCTATTTGACATAAAAATTTGCAACTTATTATTCTACAGGGCCTCTGCTTTCAGAAAATATATAATGTTCTGGGGGTTTAAGTAATTTTATTGCTAAAAATTAAGATTTTTACATGTGTGCAAAAATGAAAAACTTTGTTCTAGAGCCGAAATGGTTAAACCGATGAAAAACGAAGCCAATTGCCTTTTACATGAAGTACCAACTTATTCTGTAGTGGTGTACAGTGAAAGCGTACACAGGCAGTAGTTACAATACAGATCACATGAAGAACGTAACATGGATAGGAGGCCCATGTGCAGAAGAGCAGAATTTCTTTAGAAATCACTTTTGCATGGCCTTATAAAGTAACTGTGTCCATATTTCCAGGCCAATGACAAATGTCATCAGTGGCAGTTCAGAAGTGAAGGTCACAAGGCAGCAGAATGTGGAGTGTGTAATGAAAGGCATATGGAGAATTAACATTGATAAAACTTTTCGGCACTCCAGTTCAATTTAGGTAAGCACAATATAGCAACTTTTTACATTACAGCCTATCAAGTTAGCTCTACAAATTGCTTACCTTGAGAACAGAGATGATTATTCGAGATTCTCCAGCTTGTATCGCAACAGAACTGAGTGTGGTCGTAGACGGCTGGCCAGACAAACTGCTTTTGCCAGACATGTTGTCCCAAAATCCAAGTCCACAATTGTATTATGTATACAAAGGCTTAAAGGAACCGTCCTCTACAGTAGTCACACAAAAAAATGAGGAGTAAGACTATTGGAAATCATTGAGCAGCAAAGCTCAGGCAGCCTTGAAAGCTGAAGTGAAGCAAAGAACAGGAGGATAAAAATAGATGGTCCCATTGAGTTTATCATCATGCTGCCTGTGAGCTGACACACCCCTAACTTTAGAGCAGAGATCTGCTGGAACACTTGTACTATTATCAGAGATGTGGAGGCCGTCTTCAGTCAGTGGGCTTCTGATGCTGGACGAGTAAATGGAAAAAGAACCACTTCAATCACAAGAGCTAAATTTGCTGTCACTGTTCCTATCAGTGAAAATGTTATAATTAGCATTGTGGCTTTTATCTCCTGTGTGCATGGCTGTATTCATAGCTGGTTATAGGTACATACATCTACCGTCCAGTCATTGTTATCTGTCAACACAACTTCTTCAAGGGCCCATCCAGGAAAATTTTATTATTTTATTGATTTGCTGTATAAACCTAGTAATGAAAACTGGTGCACGGATCTTTTGCACTTATTTTCCCAGCAAGGGTGTATTTAGAAATCTCAGAGATGTATAGCAAATTTTTGATAGGGGTCCCGCTGCTCAAAAAAATCTACAACGAAAAGCGACTGTACATCATAGCTCCCAACTGTCCCTCATTTGGAAGGACTATCAGTCTTTTGAGACCACATCCATCTGTCCCTTGTGCAGCTTCAGTGGTCCCTCTTTTTGGTCTGATGTGTACATCTCTGTATAAAATGTACTGTTCTACTAGCAAAAGTTTTATGCTACACTAAACTTTTTACCCAACCTTTATAGTACTGCAGTTGTTAGTTAGAAAAGTATTTTTGTGGTCAGCGCAGAGAGGTGGATACAGGAAGTGGTAGGATCAGGCAGGTTTTTTACAGTTTGGAGGGAGGTAAAAAAAAAGCACTTGTGTGGTTTAGCCAATCATTTTCTGCATATTAGATCTTTGAGTTCCATGTAACTGAGGCTGTGGCAAGGAAAGTGTCCTTTGTCTGCATACTGTGAGCTAAAAGGCATCCCTCTTTATTATTTCAGAATTTTGGGAGGTATGGTACCCCATTCTTGTTACCATAACAGTGGTTATATGTTCCCCTAACAGCTAATATGTTTCCCTAATAGATAACAAAGTCTGACGGACCCCAAACTATGTGGAGAAATAAGAAGAGTGGTACTGAACACAGTATCATCTTCATTTTCCCTAGAAAATGGAAACAAAATGAATCTGATGATTTAAATCTGGTGTCTAGGTTAGGCATCCAGAAAAGGTGACACATTTGACAGACCACAGCCTTCTTAAAGCTGAACTCCAGCCAGAAATACACAATATTGCCAAAAGTAGAGTTTGGGGTGGAAGAATTTGACTGGCCTGACCTTAACCCGATAGAACACCTTTGGAAAGAATTAGAACCGAGACTGAGAGCCAGGCCTTCTCGTCCAACATCAGTGCCTGACCAAATGCGGTTCTGGAAGAATGGTCAAACATTCCCATAGACACACTTCTAAACCTTGTGGACAGCCTTCCCAGAAGAGTTGAAACTGTTATAGCTGCAAAGTGTGGGCCAAACTCAATATTGAACCCTACAGACTAAGACTGGGATGCCATTAAAGTATTTGTTAACCCCCCCCCCAAATAGATATCCTGGTTCCTTAAAGCAGATTACACAGCAGACAGCACAGCGTTTGTGCTGTGTAATCTGCCCCCCTCTAAACTGAAAATCAGGGCTGCTGAGCCCTGACCACCATGGTCAATGTACGTCCCTTCATCATCTTCAGCCCTGCTCTCTGCTCTCCTCTTTCCCCCTCTACCCTTCCTCTCTGCCTGTCAGTTCTATGCCTGTGTCTCTGTCTCCGCCCCCCACCCCCACCCCCACCACTATTATTATAAAACAAATATTCGAAATGCTCAGTGCCAGCCCCTCTATTATAGCCTGGCATACCACACTGTGCATGCCTTTTATAAAAACGAGGCATGTAAATACCGATTTAGAGTGCTCTTCAGGACGGTCATGTGACTCTTGGACAGTTTCCAGGGCTACTTACTGCAGGAGGGGCTGAGCGGCCATGTGATCTCCCCGACTGATGTCAGAGGGAGATCTCGGCCCCTCCTGCAGTATTCATGTATTGGAAATGTAAAGCAGCCATTATTTAAAAGCCTAGTTTTTTAAAAGATATGTACAATGTGCTATGCCAGGCTCTAATAGAGGGGCTGGCATAGACTTACTTATATGGGTTCATGTGCGTGTAAAGGCATGTGTCCCAATACTTCAATCACAGCCGGTCACATGTAAACACAGAGATGCCGGTAATTGGCTCTCCTTGCCTCACACTGACAGAGTGTGAGGCGAGGAGAGCCGATCAGCGGCATCTCCTCACAGAGGGACATGTAGGAATGTAATCAGGGCACTGATCATCAGTGCCCTGATTACAATAAAGAAATATAGTGTCACAATACAGTGCCCACCATTGCCCAACAATGCTAGCATACAGTGCCCACCAGTGGCAGCAATCAGTGCCCACCACTGCCCACAAGTGCCACCAATCAGTGCCCATTAGCCATGCCAGTCAGTGCTGGCAATCAGTGCCGCCTATCAGTACTGCCCATCAATGCCCATCACTGCTGTCCATCAATGCCTATCAGTGTCACCCATCAGTGCCACCCATCAATGCCCATCAGTGCCCATCTGTACCGCCTATCCCTGCCACCTATCCGTGCCCTCCAGTGCCGCCTATCAGTGCCCGCCATTGACACTTATCAGTGCCCACCAGTGCTGCCTATTAGTGCCCATCAGTGCCACCTAACAGTGCCCATCAGTGCCGTCTATCAGTGCTCATCAGTGCAGATATCAGTGCCACCTATCAGTGCCCATAAGTGCAGCATATTAGTGCATCCTCATCAGTGCCAACTCATCAGTGCCGCCTCATCAGTGCCCATAAGTGCCACCTCATTAATGCCCACCAGTTCAGCCTATCAATGCCCATCGGTGCCGCCTCATCACCGTACATCAGTGAAGGCAAAAATTACTTAGTTGCAAAATTTAGAAAAAAGTAAAAAACATTTTTTTTTTTAATTTTTGGTCTTTTTTTTGGTAAAAAATAACCCAACAGTGATTAAATACCACCAAAAGAAAGCTCTATTTGTGTGAAGAAAATGATAAAAAAAATTTGTTTGGGTACATTGTAGCACGACTGCGCAATTGTCATTCAAAGTGGGACAGTGCTGAAAGCTGAAAAATGGCTTGGGCAAGAAGCGGGTGTTAGTGCCTGGTAGGCAAGAGGTTAAGATGCCTATTTAATAGTTTTTTTTAAATTATCAATGCTCCCTACTGAAACCACTGCTTGTGGAAGAGAATTCCACATCCTTACCGCTCTAACAATAAAGAACCCTCTATGCAGTTTAAGGTTAAACCACTTCTCTTGGACAGCATATTCCAGGTGTGGCCGGACAAGAGTCTTGTAGATTTGGAGAATTACCGTATATACTCGAGTATAAGTCGAATTTTTCAGCCCCTATTTTAGGGCTGAAAGTGCCCCCCTCGACTTATACACGAGTCACCGCTGTCTGCCTACATGATCAGCGTGTCATGCATGCAGACGGTGGCCAGCGTGTGCTACATAGCACTCAGCAGCTGCTCTCACTGTTCAAAAGCCGCGCCTCCTTGTCTGTTATAGGCAGTCAGTGTACAGCCTATCACGGACATTCTCTCATCCTCGTCCGTGGTATGAGGATGAGAGAATGTCCGTGATAGGCTGACCGCTGACTGCTGGGAAATGGAGTTTTCTGCCTATCATGGACGAGGAGGAGGCGCGGCTTTTGAACAGTGAATGGCCGCCGAATACTACACGCTGATCGGTGCAGAGCGGCGCACGAAGGCATGCACAGGACACAGGTAGGATGCACACACACACACATGCACACAGACACATGCACACAGGTACATATACACATGACACATACACAGGACACAGGTACATGACACAGGTACATGACACATGCACATATACACAGGACACAGGTACATGACACATGCACATATACACAGGACACAGGTACATGACACATGCACATATACACAGGACACAGGTACATGACACATGCACATATACACAGGTACATGACACATGCACATATACACAGGACACAGGTACATGACACATGCACATATACACAGGTACATGACACAGGTACATGACACATGCACATATACACAGGACACAGGTACATGACTGTCACGAAGATCCTGCCAGTAACCGGCGTCCCAGGCGCACGGGAACCCGGCCACGGGTCCCATTGCGCATGCGCGCGCGTTCACGGGTGCGGTCACGCACGCGCACTCCCGCTGGTGTCCGGCGGGCTATTTAAACCTGCCTGTCACACTCCATCCCTGCTGTCTGCTCTACAGCGTTCTGTGAGTGTTACCTGATCTGATCTGTGTTTCCTGTTACCTGACCCGGCTTCCTGTTTGACGATCCTGCTATCTGCCTGCACCAGACTCTCTTGGCTTGCCTGACCATCCCTCTGCATTACCCCTGGTACCTCTGCTGTCCGAACGTTACTGACCACCGGCTTGTTGACCCTCCGCTGTGTTTCATCAGCTTCCAGTCTGCTATTACCTGCTGTTGTTCCTGGTTCCAACACGGTCTATATGCAAAGGCTGAAAAATGTGAATTCGAACAGGAAAGTATTCCATTTTTAGGGTTGGTCATCTCCAGTAAGGGCATTAAAATGGACCCCCAGAAGGTCACGGCTGTTCTAGATTGGCCAGTCCCGACTGATAAGAAAGGAATCCAGCGATTCGTTGGATTCGCTAATTTTTACCGCAAATTTATTAAGGGGTTCTCAGCTATCATTGCACCCATCACACAGCTTACCAAACAGGGTACACGCTTCCATTGGTCGGCCGAGGCTCAAAAGGCTTTTGAGACTCTCAAGGGCCTTTTTACCTCCGCCTCTGTACTGAAGCATCCAGATTCCTCTCTGCCATTTATTCTAGAAGTGGATGCATCTGAAATTGCTGTAGGAGCAGTATTATCCCAAAGACAAGGAACCAAGGCCCTGCTGCATCCTGTGGCTTTCTTTTCTCGTAAATTATCCACGGCAGAGAGAAATTATGATGTAGGTGACAGAGAGTTGTTGGCAATCAAGTCAGCATTGGAGGAGTGGCGCTATCTGTTGGAGGGTGCCGCTCATCCAGTTCTAATCTTTACAGATCATAAGAACCTGGAGTATTTGAGGTCTGCAAAGAGGTTGAAACCACGTCAGGCCAGGTGGGCTCTCTTTTTCTCCAGGTTCTCCTTCCATGTCACTTACCGTCCTGGCTCCAAGAATACCAAACCTGACGCCCTGTCTAGGATGTTCCACAAACCTCAAGAGATTTCCCCTCCAGACACCATTTTGTCTCCAGGGAACTTTCTTCTACTTCAGGGAGACCTGCTTTCCCAGATTAAACAGGCCTCCGCAGAAATAGAATCTTCCATTAAGACAGAACTCCAGGTTAAGGATGGGTTATTGTGGCATGAGGATAGGATCTTTATACCTGAAACACTACGAGTTCCAGTACTAGAGCTCTGTCACGATCATGCGCTGGCTGGGCATTTTGGTGTGGCTAAGACCACTGATTTGGTTCAGCGCACCTTCTGGTGGCCTCAGCTGCGCAAAGATTGTAAGGAGTTTGTAGAGTCCTGTACCACCTGCCTTAGGAACAAAGGGCACAAAACAAAGGCATGGGGTCTACTAAAACCCTTGCCTGTCCCAGATAGACCCTGGAAAATGCTCTCAATAGATTTTATTGTAGAACTACCCCCGGCCGGGGGCTTCACTTCAATCTTTGTCATAGTGGACCGGTTGTCGAAGATGGCGCACTTTGTCCCAATGAAGGGTACCCCTTCAGCTACAGAAACAGCACAAGCATTCATTAAAGAGGTCGGCTTATCACCCCCAGACTAATGGGCAAACAGAAAGAACAAACCAGACCCTTGAACAATATTTGCGCTGTTTTTCTTCCTTTGCCCAAGATAATTGGATTGCTGTTTTACCATTGGCCGAATTCGCTTATAACAATTCCATTCATTCTGCTATCAAGCAAACTCCGTTTTTTGCGAATTATGGTTTCCACCCCTCATTTTTACCAAACTCTCTTCCAGAATGCACAGTACCCGCAGTCCAGGAGAAATTGGATTTCTTTACCTCTAACAACCAAGTTTTACAGGACACCATGACCAGAACCCAGGAGTACAACAAAGCAACCTTCGATAAAAAGAGGCGAGGTGAGCTCTTACTTGCACCTGGGGATCAGGTATGGTTGTCCACCATAAACCTCAGGTTGGCCTGCCCTTCCAAGAAATTGGGTCCCAAATTTCTTGGACCATTCCCTGTTAAACGGAGAATTAATGAAGTTGCATATGAACTTGAACTCCCGGATTCACTAAAGGTACATCCAGTTTTTCACGTGTCCTTGCTTAAACCATCTATTACTAACCCATTTCCAGGTCGAAGTACGGATCCTCCTTATCCAATCCTGGTAGATGGGGAAGAGGAATTCGAGGTGGAGGCTATCATGGACCACAGGAAAGAGGTAACCAAAACCAATTCTTAATAAAGTGGAAGGGGTTTGGCCCAGAGGAGAATTCTTGGGAACCAGAGAATAATATTCATGCTGAAGACCTGTTACAAGCCTTTAAAACAGCTCATCCAGAGAAATTTTTTCAAAGGGGCATCCGGAGGCTGCCCCTTGGGGGGGGGCAATGTCACGAAGATCCTGCCAGTAACCGGCGTCCCAGGCGCACGGGAACCCGGCCACGGGTCCCATTGCGCATGCGCGCGCGTTCACGGGTGCGGTCACGCACGGGCACGCGCACGCGCACTCCCGCTGGTGTCCGGCGGGCTATTTAAACCTGCCTGTCACACTCCATCCCTGCTGTCTGCTCTACAGCGGTCTGTGAGTGTTACCTGATCTGATCTGTGTTTCCTGTTACCTGACCCGGCTTCCTGTTTGACGATCCTGCTATCTGCCTGCACCAGACTCTCTTGGCTTGCCTGACCATCCCTCTGCATTACCCCTGGTACCTCTGCTGTCCGAACGTTACTGACCACCGGCTTGTTGACCCTCCGCTGTGTTTCATCAGCTTCCAGTCTGCTATTACCTGCTGTTGTTCCTGGTTCCAGTCCAGCTTCCAGTCTGCTATTACCTGCTGTTGTTCCTGGCTCCAGTCCAGCGTTCCAGGCTACCTTCTGCTGTGTTCCAGCCCAGCGTTCCAGGCTACCTTCTGCTGTGTTCCAGTCCAGCATTTCAGGCTACCTTCTGCTGTGTTCCAGCCCAGCGTTCCAGGCTACCTTCTGCTGTGTTCCAGTCCAGTGTTCCAGGCTATCTTCTGCTGTTGTTCCAGTCCAGCTTCCAGTCTGCTATTATCTGCTGTTGTTCCTGGTTCCAGTCCTGCAGTCCAGTCTCTGTCCTCAGTCTACTCCTCAGGCTACTGACTCCAGAGGGTGCCACCACTACTGGACTTTCAGCAACTGTTGATCCTGCCAGGCACCCATACCACTCTTCACTCCTGGCCCTCTGTCTCCATTCCAGGGGAACGGGAGTGGGAGCTGTAAGGGAGGTCTTTTCCTGCACTTCAGGCTCACAACCTACCAGGTACGTGACAATGACACATGCACATATACACAGGACACAGGTACATGACACATGCACATATACACAGGACACAGGTACATGACACATATGCGCAGGACACATGACAAATGCAAAGGACACATGCACAGGACACAGGGAGGTATACAGCTGCAGATGGGCATTGTTACCCTCTTTTTCCACTTACAGTAGCTGCTGCATTTCTCAACCTCGTCTTATACTCGGGTCAATAAGTTTTTCCCATTTTTTTGTGGTACATTAGGGCCTCGACTTATACTCGGAACGACTTATACTCGAGTATATCATTTTATCTATGGAGTTAATCCCCTTTTTAATGCATGCCAATAATCTGTTGGCTTTGCTTGCAGCATACTGAGATTGAGCTGTTTATCCCATCCTCCAGATCGTTTAGGAATAAATTAAATAGGATTGGTCCCACGACAAAACCCTGGGGGACCCCGCTTTCCACACCAGACCATTCCAAGTACTCCCCATTTATCCCGACCCTTTGGACTGCTTAAGCCAGGGGGACACGTCTGGCACTGCAGGATCTGAGTCCCTGGCGGCGTAGTGTGTTACTGATGGTAGCCTTTGTTACGTTGGTCCCAGCTCTCTGCAGGACATTCACTAGGTCCCCTGTGTGGTTCTGGGATTTTTGCTCACCGTTCTTGTGAGATTATCAGTGGTCTTGTATGTCTTCCATTTTCTAATTATTGCTCCCACAGTTGATTTCTTCACACCAAGCTGCTTGCCTATTGCAGATTCAGTCTTCCCAGCCTGGTGCAGGTCTACAATTTTGTTTCTGGTGTCCTTCGACAGCTCTTTGGTCTTCACCATAGTGGAGTTTGGAGTGTGACTGTTTGAGGCTGTGGATAGGTGTCTTTTATACTGATAACAAGTTCAAACAGGTGCCATTAATATAGGCAATGAGTGGACGACCGAGGAGCCTCTTAAAGAAGAAGATACAGGTCTGTGAGAGCCAGAAATCTTGCTTGTTTGTAGGTGACCAAATACTTATTTTCCACAATAATTTGCAAATAAATTCTTTCAAAAATCAGACAATGTGATTGTCTGGATTTGTTTCCACATTTTGTCTCTCATAGTTGAGGTATACCTATGATGACAATTACAGGCCTGAGGTTTGCTAGAATGCATTTGGATGATCCAGAAGATGATTGGGAGAATGTCATATGGTCAGATGAAACCAAAGTAGAACTGTTTGGTAGAAACACAACTCGTCATGTTTGGAGGAGAGAGAATGCTGAGTTGCAACCAAAGAACACCATACCTATTGTGAAACATGGGGGTGGCAACATCATGCTTTGGGGCTGTTTCTCTGCAAAGGGAACAGGACACCTGATCCGTGTACATGAAAGAATGAATGGGGCCATGTAGCGTGAGATTTTGAGTGCAAATCTCCTCCCATTAGCAAGGGCATTGCAGATGAAACATGGCTGGGTCTTTCAGCATGACAATGATCCCAAACACACCACCCGGGCAATAAAGGAGTGGCTTCGTAAGAAGCATTTCAAGGTTCTGGAGTGGCCTAGCCAGTTTCCAGATCTCAACCCCATAGAAAACCTTTGGAGGGAGTTGAAAGTCCGTCTTGCCCAGCGACAGCCCCAAAGCATCACTGCTCTAGAGGAGATCTGCATGGAGGAATGGGCCAACATACCAGCAACAGTGTGTGACAACCTTGTGAAGAATTACAAAAAACGTTTGACCTCTGTCATTGCCAACAAAGGATATATAACAAAGTATTGAGATGAACTTTTGATATTGACAAAATACTTATTTTCCACCATAATTTGCAAATAAATTCTTTCAAAAATCAGACAATGCGATTGTCTGGATTTGTTTCCACATTTTGTCTCTCATAGTTGAGGTATACCTATGATGACAATTACAGGCCTCTCTCATCTTTTTAAGTGGGAGAACTTGCACAATTGGTGGCTGACTAAATACTTTTTTTACCCCACTGTATGTCTGATTCCGCTCCTCTCCCCCATCGATTTGGGGGCGATCCAGTCCAATGCAGAGGGTTTCTCAACCAGGTTGAGATATACTTCGAGATGCTGCCCCAGGCGTTTCCCATGGACAGAAGCAAAGTAGGTTTCATGATATATTGGCTTTCTGAGAGAGCCTTGGCCTCTATGAGAGATGCAAAAACCCATTGTACTGAGTTACCCAGAGTTTGTGGCTTCTTTTAAAAGGGTATTTGATTTTCCCGCACGCTCCGCTTCTGCTGCCAAGTGCCTCATGTCTATCAAACAGAGTACGAGAACTGTTGCCGATTACGCCATTGAATTCTGTACTCTGGCAGCAGAGGCTGCTTGGAACAATGAGGCCCTCATGGCTGCTTTTTCTCATGGTCTCTCGCATACCATCAAGGATGAGATTGCAGCCCGAGATATACCTACTGAGCTAGAGAAGTTGATCACATTTGCCATCCTCATTGACTCCAGACTCAGAGAAAGACTCTCTTTTAAGGAGCGCTTGTGGAAGCCTCCTGTACATTTGTCTCTGAGCTTTGCAGTTCCACCCTTGCCTCCCTCACCTCCCATGCCTCCTGGTACCGAGTCGGTCAGTGAAGTGGTACCCATGCAGTTGGGCTTCACCCGTCTCTCTGCAGATGAGAGAACCCTTAGGAGGTGGGAGAGTTTGTCTTGTCCTACCTGTCCAGGGAACGCCCGAACCCTAAGGTCCTGTCATTAAAAGACGTTAGGTAGCATTGTGTCCCCAGTTATCCAGAAGGATAAGCCCCTAGTTTTGGTTACCCTTTCTTGGGCTGAGTCCTCCGTCAAGATACAGGCTCTAATTAACTCTGGGGCTGCAGGCCTGTTCATTGATGCTGCCTTTGTATTGAAGCACTCAATTCCGCTTCAGCTGCGTGACACTCCACTTGCCATTGAGGCTCTTGACGGGAGACCTCTACAGCCTGCCCATGTGACTCAATGTTCCATTGTCCATTGCCGTAGGGGCTCTTCACCATGAGATAATCCAATTCCAAGTTATTTCCTCACCTAAGTTTGCGCTGGTTATTGGTTATCCTTGGTTACAGAGGCACAACCCCTCTTTTAAATGGCTCCGTGCTGAGGTTCTCTCCTGGTTGCCACAATGCAGTAAGACATGCTTCTGTAAGGTAGGCAAGGTCCTCTGCACCTCTTCACTCTCCTCCCTGCCGGAGGAGTACTGCGATTTTAGCGATGTCTTTGACAAAGGTCAAGCCGGTAGTTTGCCTCCACGCCGGTCATATGATTGCGCAATTGACCTACAACCTGGTGCCATACCCCCTCGTGGCTGGGTTTACCCTTTGTCGGTCTTGGAGGATAAGGCCATGGGGGAGTATGTTGCAGACCGTTAACGTAAACGGGTGACCCCGCCCCCTCTGACAACATGGGGATAGTCACAGGGAAGTACCCGTGCATCAGAGGAGGGCGGGGTCACTGGGTGGCCCCACCCTCCGTTATATAAGAAATGTCAGGAGAACCGAAGCCTCACACAGCGGAAGACTCCCACTGAGGCGGATCGTGCGGACGGAGCGGAGAAGATGCCTGGAGGAAGTTGCGGGACGAGAAGAACGGAGGAAGAAGAAGATGGAGAAGAAGAAGATGAAGAAGAAGATGGAGGAAGAAGAAGAACACGAAAGGAAGACCAGAAGAAAGAAGATGAAAGAAGGAGAAATTAATAAAAGACTTGTCAAAACCGTCTCTTGTGTTTTTTAACCTTTTTGACACTTTTTTTGTGAAATGGTAGGGGTACATTTGTACCCCATTACCAATTCACACAGGGGGGGGCCGGGACCTGGGGGTCCCCTTGTTAAAGGGGGCTTTCAGATTCCGATAAGACCCCTGCCCATAGACCCCCACAACCACTGGCCAAGGGTTGTGGGGATGAGGCCCTTCTCCCCATCAACATGGGGACAATGTGCTCAAAGCACCCTCCC
Source organism: Lithobates clamitans (assembly GCA_037952925.1). Lineage (NCBI taxonomy): Eukaryota > Metazoa > Chordata > Amphibia > Anura > Ranidae > Lithobates > Lithobates clamitans. The sequence goes on from JBBGZY010000014.1 coordinate 10,512,294, forward strand.
AATGTTGAGGGCATGTGGCCTGGTACGGTTCAGGAGGGGGGCGCTCTCATCCCCCCCTCTTTTCCTGTGGCCTGCCAGGTTGTGTGCTCGGATAAAGGTCTGGTATGGATTTTTGGGGGGACCCCATGCCATTTTTTTTGTTTTTTTTTTTGTTTCAAATATTTTATTGAAGATTATAAAGTTTTTACAGCAGTTGTGGTACAGATAACAGTAAACATAGCCTATGAATTCTAGTACAGTATAAGTCTATGTCTTGAGAGGTATCCCATCCGGGCCTAAGAATCGCAAACATACTATGCTAGTTGCTAGTGGGTTATGAACCCAACATGTAACTGTAACCGTGAGGTGTAAACAACACTATACCGAAGACCCTTTTGCCATTGTTGTCTGTTCACCGTCATCTAATTTATGTGAGGTAAAGGGTTGGTTTATTTTTCACGGAAGAACTCAAGCAAAGGAATACTTTTGTGTCAGTAGTTGTATGGCGGGTCTTTTTTCCTACTTCAAAAAAGCCCTCATGCATCTCTGATGTGTAATTCACAAGTTGGGTATTCAATGGGTATGTAGCGAGGGTGGCCTACATGCTTGTGATGGCTATATGCAGCCTGATGTGGAAGAGAGTGAGGATGGGGGGGGGAGAGAAGGAAGGATGGGGAAGGAAGGGTGGAAAAGGGGGGATCCCACGCCATTTTTAAAAAAATTTTGGCGCGGGGTTCCCCTTAAAATCCATACCAGATCTGATTCATGGTTTATGACACTTCCCAAAAGAGAGCATAGCCAGGAATATTAATATCCCAGTCATGTGAAGAATGAAGCCAAGATTCAGCAATAACAATTAAATCATAGACTTCTTCATTCTCCAAAGCTTCCAACGCACCTATTTTGATTGGCAGACTTCTGGCATTGGAGAACAAACACTTTAATTAATTTTCACATATTGCACACTTATTTTGCATATTTTTTATTTTGGTACAAATAGTATTATTTACAATGGTTGTTTTTAACATGGGCACAGTGTAACATGTGCCAACAATGTTGGCAGGACCGCTGTCGGTCTTTGAAATTTGGCATGACCACAGCAGCGATGACAAGCGAGATGGCACCTGCAGCACAAGAGAGGATAGACTGGCAGAGCTGGACTGTAGAAGCATAGTCAGGGTGGAAGCCAAGGTCATACACAGAGAAAATAGCCAGGGATTAGGCAGGAGCATGGTCAGGAACAGAGCTTAACTCAGGTGGAGCAGGCAGGAGAGTGGTCAGAGGAGCAAGCCAGGGTCATAAACAGTTAATAAGGAGAGGCAAAGTCCTGTGGTCAAATCAGAAGTCAGGCAGCAGAATGATCCAGAGGCAAGCTGAGTTGGTAACGAGAAGTCCAAAGAATACAGGATATACAGGAGCAAAAGTACTGGTAGCTGAAGATCATTCAGCAGTCTCTGGCCACAACCACTGTCCTTATATAGGGTGTTTGGTGCCAGATGTGCGTGAACATGAATCAATCCACATTCCCATGCAAACGAGCATGGCCATGTATAGCATTAGCAACTATGCCAGGTCTCCTTAGCACATGCACATTTTCATTCTGACGTCTCCTTCTCAGCACATGTCCACCTTTGTTCTGAATGGTGCCCTAACAGGTGGAGATACGTTTTACATTGTGAAAAAGCTGTGGGCCTGAATATTATATGAAAAGATCATAACTGGCATTTCTTTAGATGTGCATTCTCCTCCCTGCTGGCCACTGTGTGGAACAGACTTTAGCTGTGCAATCTGCTGATCAGTTGTTGGATTACATGCTATCAGACCTGTTACTGGAATTGCTTCCACAGCTAATGTCTTCAATACCCAGTGGCCAGAAGGGAGAAACATGCATGTCTTAAAGGAAGCCAAACGTTCTTTCATTAATGCTCAGGCTCAGAGCAGGGCATGGTTTCCTTCAGGGGAGAACTGGAGCAGGTGCAGTGAGAGTGGGAATGCTGAAGATGAAGTATTGGTTGGAATGGCATAGCCACCCTTAATTGAAAAGCAAGGGAATGGCAGACAGCTTTCAGTTCCATGCTTATAGATCTGTAACACTTTGGCAAAAGCTGCACAGAAGATAGAGGCAGGGTAGCTTGACATTGCTCTGTGCCTCGATTATTATGCATGAACACTCTAATGCCCCGTACACACGGTCGGACTTTGTTCGGACATTCCGACAACAAAATCCTAGGATTTTTTCCGTCGGATGTTGGCTCAAACTTGTCTTGCATACACATGGTCACACAAAGCTGTCGGAAAATCCGATCGTTCTAAACGCGGTGACGTAAAACACGTACGTCGGGACTATAAACGGGGCAGTGGCCAATAGCTTTCATCTCTTTATTTATTCTGAGCATGCGTGGCACTTTGTCCGTCGGATTTGTGTACACACGATCGGAATTTCCGACAACGGATTTTGTTGTCGGGAAAATTTTATCTCCTGCTGTCCAACTTTGTGTGTCGGAAAATCCGATGGAAAATGTCCGATGGAGCCCACACACGGTCGGAATTTCCGACAACACGCTCCGATCTGACATTTTCCATCGGAAAATCCGACCGTGTGTACGGGGTATTATGCTCTGTACACACGGTCAGATTTTCCGACGGAAAGTGTTAGATGGGAGCTTGTTGTCGGAAATTCCAACCGTGTGTAGGCTCCATCGGACATTTTCCATCGGAATTTCCGTCACACAAAATTTGAGATCTGGATCTCAAATTTTCCGACAACAAAATCCGTTGTCATAAATTTTGATCGTGTGTACACAATTCCGACACACAAAGTTCCATGCATGCTCGGAATCAAGCAGAAGAGCCACACTGGCTATTGAACTTACTTTTTCTCGGCTCGTCGTACGTTTTGTACGTCACCACGTTCTTGACGTTTGGAATTTCCGACAAGATTTGTGTGACCGTGTGTATGCAAGACAAGTTTGAGCCAACATCCGCTGGAAAAAATCCATGGATTTTGATGTCGGAATGTCTGATCGTGTGTACGGGGCATAAGACTGAATTTTATGATTTACTGTAACTGTATTCTGGACACAATGACAGATGACAGACTTGGTGAACACATTCTACTTCATCCACTTGTGGTCAGGGCATGTGGAAGTAATTTAAAAGGGGCCAAGAAGGCAACGCCTTCTAGGATTTTGCTTGTTTATGGACTGGATAATAAAAAGTACAGCGCTATTGTTGTTATCCCAAAGTATAAGTTCCGTAGCAGAGCAGTTCAGTTATACAAGGCTTACATGTGGCAGTATGCTTAAGAATCACTCCTTTAAACATGTCCCTTTAAGCTTACACTGTGGGCCTCATGGACAGGATGAGATGCTGGCAAAGTAGGGCACAAAGATATGCCAATTCAAATGCAGGCTTTGCAACAGGGCCCTTCCCTAAACTCCAGTTACAATATAGGGGAACTCCAGACAGGGCCGGTGCAAGGATTTTTGACACCCTAGGCGAAACCTAATTTTGCTCAAAGTTCTCAGCCAGCTGTTGACCATGAAGTGGAGAGGGGGGAGTGCAGGTCACCGGGGAAGCGGGTATGAACATCGGGGAAAGCGGCACGCTTTAGTGTAGGCTAGTGGGACCCCCAGAACTCCTCAGTCCAGGCTGGAAAATGTGGCAACCCTAGGTGCGACAGGGAGAGCAATCACAAGGAAGATGCCCTGTGTCTTCCCCCCCCCCTGCAGCAGCTAAAAGCCGGTGGAAGGAGGGACAAAGAGCATCGTTCCTGGTCTTGCTCACAGCTGGTTCTCCCTACTGTTAAGGCCCCCCGTGTGCCCAATCCCCCTACAGGAGGGCCAGTACTGCAAGAATTGGCGGGCGGTGGCAACTCACTCACCACCAATCTGAATCGTGCATACACAGCTCTGCCCGGACGGACTTTGCCCTGCACACTGCACTGCACAGCAGCAATTATGAACAGGGAGGCAGCACACATAGAGTGAAACTCCAGACGCGGAAGGTCAGCACAGACAGGACACACACTAAGGCAGCACTATTCTGCGGAGCTGAGCCGGACGCGGTAAACTGATCCATCTGGGCTGGCTTGCACCCTCCCAGCTAGGCTAGGCAGCAATGCGCACCTAGGCGGCTGCCTAGTTCGCCTAGTGGGAGCGCCGGTCCTGACTTTTCTCGTCTGTCCCTGCTCCTAATGAACCTTTTCTTTCACTGAAGCATACCTGTCCCTAGCCGACACATACCTGTCTCTACCGATTTACTCTGCACACTGCAGGATTCCCTAAAATTGTCCAGCAGTGGCTATATAAAGCCTCTCTGGGTTCAAAATAGCTGCCCAAATTTTCGCACATTTGTGTGTCCAATCAGGCACAGGTTTCCCTAAGATGGTCATTGGTAGTTTAGTACAGCTGACAAATCAGTCCTACGCAAGTTTCCCTCTTCCCTGGTCATCTATAAAAACCAGGATTTCCCACCGTGGTCTTCAACTGTTTTACTGCTAACAAGCAATGATTCTCAGATCTGAGCAAAGCTGCAAATTAATTATTGTGGTTTTCTTACAGTGATAGCAATTAGCGCATCTGTATTGCAGTGTGCTCTGTCAAGGCTTGTACACGTGTCCCAAAGGAAGGATGTGTTCCTGACTCTTCCTGAGTTCTCACAGGCAAAAGAAAAGTGTAATAAATTGGTATGCAGTGGTTAAGTACAGCGCTGCGCTAAAGGAAGTAAACAGCAGCCGACACACCTGTAGACTCAGGATTAAACTAACATTAAAAAATTCAAAAAGTGTGGCGCTATAAACTCCATACATAAAGAATAATTGAAATGAATCTAAAGAATGAACACTCTAAAATATTGAGTGATTACAAAGCAAACATTTCAGTGTGGACCAAAAGGTGCTTATGTGAAGGGAATGTGATTGGTAAACAAAACTTAAATACATTCACTAAATCCAATAATAGGTGAAAAAACATCACAAAATAATATTATATATAAAGTCCATGTCATAATAAGTGAGAAAAAACTGTGATGATAGTGCATAAACGATGATGGACAGGTGTTTCCTGAGCATGCAGAAGGGTTGTTTAGACCAAACAACCTGGTAGGTGAATGGACCACGAGGAGACCAAACGTGCACAAAGGATTGGAATCAGTGCCAGAACCGTCACCAGGAATCATAGAGGCTTACCAGAAATATTGGCCTGAAATAGCATATGCCAAAACTGGTCAAAAAGGCTTGATTACCGACAGGTCTGAATATAACAACTGGTCAGATGTCGTCGTCACACAGAGAAGGGGGGAAGGAAATCAGCACGGCTTCCTCTTCACTGGATACACCATAGGCCAATAGTATGTGTGGCATGTGAGGGAAAAACACTCACATAGCGTGATAACGTTTTTAAACTTGGATTTATTTAAAAAATGAATAAAAACAGACTCACATTTTTTGAAGAAGAAAACAGCATGTAAATCGTATAGCGGTAGTCATGAGAGGTCCACCTCTCATGACTACCGCTATACGATTTACATGCTGTTTTCTTCTTCAAAAAATGTGAGTCTGTTTTTATTCATTTTTTAAATAAATCCAAGTTTAAAAACATTATCACGCTATGTGAGTGTTTTTCCCTCACATGCCACACATACTATTGGCCTATGGTGTATCCAGTGAAGAGGAAGCCGTGCTGATTTCCTTCCCCCCTTCTCTGTGTGACGACGACATCTGACCAGTTGTTATATTCAGACCTGTCGGTCATCAAGCCTTTTTGACCTGTTTTGGCATATGCTATTTTAGGCCAATATTTCTGGTAAGCCTCTATGATTCCTGGTGACGGTTCTGGCACTGATTCCAAAAGAAAAGTGTGTTGACTTGCTTTCACACCTCAACAGAATGAACATAGATTATCACATTTTCTTTGTTGTGATCATTCAATAGAACACAACATTTTATTCAATAGATCAGCTTATCTGGATTTCCTATAGCCAACTGCTAATAATTTAAAGGGATTCTATCATCATTCAATATTCAGTGGCGAACGATACAGAGTGAAAATAGGTACCATAACATGCTTAAAAGTACATTTATTGTCAATTAAATGATTTTCTGTGGACCTGGGGAACCCCAGATTATAGCTGTGGACTTCGGTTCAGACTCAGCGCTATGATCTACCCCCTGCTGTCCCAAGAAGAAATGCCAATTGGAAAATAATGGTGATCTCATTGGTTTGTGGTTATAATGATAACTCTATGGTTAGTGGTATGCTGCAACTGCACCACATCCCTATAAGTAGCAATGTTTGAGAAAGCTAGGATGGTATTTTTAAGGTGCCATTTAAATTTACCAAAGAGGTTAGTTGGGGAAGGCATTCTTACTACTATTTTGATTTTAGTGAGTATATGGATACCATATGATTAAATATATATTTTTTGAAATCCATAGCCTATACGTATTTGTAATATCATTCATATTGCAGATTCAACGTTGCCCTGTGTCATTGTGCCCCCTCTGCAATTGACCCCCTGCATGGGTGTGGGTAGAGTGGGGGTTTGTGTTGGACTTTGGAAGTCCCCTGCACCTCCCAGGTCTTTGGGATTGTTTCCCTCTTTCTGTCTCTGGCCTTTGGTCTCCTCTTTGTAATCTCTAGGAGACCTGGTATGTGTGTGAAATTGATGATGTTATATGGATTGATTGTTGTACAGTGCCTTGAAAAAGTATTCACACCCCTTGAAATTTTCCAAATTTTGTCATGTAACAACCAAAAGCGTAAATGTATTTTATTGGGATTTTATGTGATAGAGCAACACAAAGTGGCACATAATTGTGAAGTGAAAGGAAAATGATAAATGGTTTTCCAAATGTTTTTACAAATAAATATGTGAAAAGTGTGGCGTGCATTTGTATTGAGTCAATACTTTGTAGAACCACCTTTCTCTGCAATTACAGCTGCAAGTCTTTTTGAGGATGTCTCTACCAGCTTTGCACATCTAGAGAGTGAAATTTTTGCCCATTTTTCTTTGCGAAATAGCTCAAGCTGTGTCAGATTGGATGGAGAGCATCTGTAAACAGCAATTTTTATGTCTTGCCACAAATTATCAATTGGATTTAGGTCTGGACTTTGAATGGGCCATTCTAACACATTAATATACTTTGATCTAAACCATTCCATTGTAAGGGTCGTGGCCTAGCACATGGAGCTGTAGGACGCATGGCGCGGCTGCTCCCAGTCCTAACAGCCTCCACGGGGTCCTATCTCATACACCATTGCCCGCACAGCTACCAAACCGTTCCGATGGGTAAAGGGAAGCCAAGGGAAGAATCTAAGCCCACCGGCGACCGGACACAAGGAGATTTGGGAAGTTTTGTGACCCGTTCCTCTGCAGCCTACCTGAGTCAGAGACCATCCAAGATGGCGACGGCGCCTCCGTCCCCAGCCCGCTCTGAACCGGCTGACGCTGAACAGGTACATTCTAGAGGCTGCTCGGTCTCCCTAGCTGCCCTGGAGCCCCCTCTATACACTCCCCACAACCCTCACAGCCTCTCACAGGCATCCCTATGCTCAGGGGATGGTTGGGATATGGAGTCACAGATGCGATCCATGCATGCTTATTTACGCTCTCTGCCCACTAAAACTGACTTTGAGCACTACATCCCCCGCATGGAGCAGACTTTTAAGAAAGAGATTGCTGACCTCAAGAGAGATTTGGGGACTCGCATGGAGGATGAATAGAGAATACTGCTGACGGCATTTGCAATACACTGCAGTCCCATGCAGTTCCCACACTGTCATGCTGCAGCAGCTCATGTATCACCAAGATGACATCGAAAACCATAGCAGATGGAATAATATTAGGATATGTGGCATTCCGGAAGCCATAGAATACAAAGACTTGACTGGAGCAGTTACTGCCATTTTCAATCAAATACAACAACCTAAAGACACCCCTATTGAGCTGGACAAAGTACACAGGACCTCGGGCCTGAGGAATCCTGACTCCTCTTTCATCCGTGACATGCTTTGCAGAGTGTACTTTTACAAAGTCAAAGAGGAGATCATGAGAGCCGCCAGCACACAGGACTCCATTCAGCTGAATGACACTCCTGTCATGTTGCTCCCAGACCTCTCACGCCAAACCCTGGCCATGCGGCGTGCACTTAAATCAATTACTTCCATCCTTCAGGAGAAGAAGATTAAATACCAGTGGAGGTTCCCCTTTCAGCTATGGGTACACCATGAAGGCAAAACGGCCCTCTTCTGCACCCTAGGAGACCTACCACGGTTCCTGAGTACACTGGAGCTACCCCAGATCTCTCTACCGGATTGGCCCCTTCCACCTGCTACCCCGGGACTTCCATTCCACACGCAATGGCACAAGGCTGGCAAGAGTAAGAGACCCAGGGGCTCCCCTCAGAGGCCACCGGATGACTGAATCCCTTTCGACCTCTGCCAATTGCACGCCTTTACCCTGTAACTGGGATTGTTCTTTTTGTTTCGGTACAGGACGTCCACCCCCTGACCAAGGTTTATGGTAATGGTCGCCCTAGATCTCCTGAATGAACTCTGCACTAACAGTGTTTCAGACTCACCTCCTTTTTTTTGTTATTTTTTTTGGTTTCCTTTTATTGTACAGATAATGGTCCTCTTAGAGGACACTTCTGCAGACATTGACCAGACGGTTTGGTTTAGGCCTTAAAGTTTATCCTCCCCCTTCTGGGTTGGTTCCTGATAGTGTTCTCTGCCCTGACAGAGTTCCTTAGATGTCCTTACACACTTCTAACAGATGCGGGAGGGGAAGGGGGAAGTGTCCGCTTTATGTGATGATTTTGTCCCTATATATTCTTATTCGGTTATTATAAATGTACTATATTGATGGTTGATTATTGTTTTAAAACAGTTACTGTATTTCAGCGGACCCCGGGACCGGGAGGTACTCTGTGTGCTTACCAAATTTACCCCCCTTAGGACCGTTAGTGCCTGAGTGAGCACTATACTTGTGTTAGTTAATTTTCACATTTCAGACATATTACAATATTTGTATAATTATTTAATGCTGCCACCTAGTGGCTTGTTGTTTTTTCTCCTTACTATGTTTTCAGCTATGACCTCCTTCTCCAATAGTACTGATTCTCCCATTCATGGAGATGGTTTTCATACACCCGTACTACTTTTATTTCTTCTTTTTCTTCTTCCCTCATCCTCCCCCCCCCCCTTTTGTTTACCTGCTCCCCTTACTCCCTTTTTGCTGGGGCTGGGCGGACCTTAGTGCTGACACAGATGAGTCCTGATGCTACCTCTCAACACTGATACCATGTTATCACTTGATCATTTAACCTTATCATCTTTTAACTGCAGAGGTTTCAATACCCCTGAAAAAAGAAGTCAAGTGTTGTACCATTTCCACAAAGCCAAAACAAAAAATTCTGCTTCTGCAGGAGACACATTTTAAGCGCTTGGCTATACCGACTCTTAAAAATCCTCATTACCATCAATAGTTCCACAGTACAAATCCTCAGGCGAAGTCTAAAGGGGTATCTATAGCCTTTCACAAATCATTTCATCCTGAAGTCTTAAATTCCCTTATTGACCCACTAGGACGTTATCTATTTCTTAAACTAAAATCTAACTCTTCTATCTTCACAGTGGCTAATGTATATGGACCAAACCAAGACCAAGGGAGCTTCCTGCCTATGGTTCTAAACAAGTTGCTTTCTTTTGGTGGACCCTGTTTCATCTTAGGTGGTGACCTTAATGTGACCCTTTCTCCAGCCGTAGACACTTCCTCGGGTAAGTCTGCCATATCCCACACTGCTCTCAAACACATAAAGACACTCCTGCACTCCGCACAATTGGTTTATGCATGGAGAGTGCAGCACCCATTTGAAAGAGACTACAGCTGTTATTCCGTGGCCCACAATTCCTATAGTCGCACTGATTACTTCCTAATTTCCCAATCCTTACTTGACATACCGCTCAAAGCTTCATTAGGTAATATACTATGGTCTGACCATGCCCCCGCACATCTTAGCCTAGCACACCCTCCGGCATCCCGTACTAGGTCCTCGTGGCGCCTAAACGACAATTTGTTGAAAGACATTCCATGTGGTGCAGCAGTTGAAAGGGCGATTCGGGACTTTATTGAAGTCCACCGTTTTGATAACACCAGTCCCCTCATTAAATGGGAGGCCCTCAAGTGTGTACTTTGAGGGACTCTCTTTCAACATGGCTCCCGCCTAAAGAAAGCTAGAACGGCTGACATTTCACGCCTATTGTCCACTATAAAAACGCTCAAACTGACTCATAAACGAGACTCAGACCCAGCAACGTATGTTGACCTTTCTAACGCACGCAGAGAGTTGCTCTGTCTGATGGATGCAAATTCTCTTATAGCCAGGGACAGGGGGTGCAACCGACACTACACTCTAGCTAACAAATGTGGACAACACTTGGCAAGGGTCTTGCACCCCCGTCCCCCACGCCGACCTATTCAACATATCTGTACTACAGATCAACAAAGGTAAGCAACCCAAGTGGTATCTCGGATGCCTTTAAACACTATTACTCCAACCTGTACAACTTACACCCATCGACCGCGGCGACTGATACGGGAGACTCACACTTCTCCAATATGAAGGATTACATTTCAGAAACGGCCCTACCACAAATAGACCCCGAACAGGCCACTGACATGGATAACACTTTAACGGTAGAGGAATTTTTGGCCACTATTAAAGGACTGAAATCTGGTAAATGCCCGGGCCCGGGAGGGTTTTCCCCTAGGTTTTATAAGTCCTTCGCCCAGCACCTCGCCCCACTATTATTCACTACATTTAACTCTATAAATGATACCCATTTACCCTCTAGTAACCTACTATCCGCTAATATTTTGGTTATACCCAAGCCAGGCAAAGACCCCTCACAATGTAGTGGTTACCTACCGATTTCACTCCTCAACCTTGATATCAAACTTTACGCCAAAGTCTTGGCAAACCGCCTCTCTCCCCTCTTACCTTCACTTGTTCATAAAGACCAGGTGGGTTTTGTCCCTTTTCGCGAGGCCATAGAGCGGCACTGTTGTCTAGGGTTCTAGAGTGGTTTCCTCGCCCCTTCCCCAAAGCGTCCACTATGGTGGAACAAGATTTATCCGCTCTTGACCTCCGAGCCTTACTTTGGGGACACGGACAGCACTTGCACCTACTCTCCTCTATCTCCCCACTGACGACTGCTGCCCTGCACCTTTGGTATAAAAAAGGTATGCAATCATTATTGTCCTCATATCCCTCACCCCTCACGTCTTTGCTTACACACGCCGCACGCTAGACAGCCACATCTGCAAGATCTATCTGCTGAGGGACACCCGGATATTTATCCTTTGGTTACCTAGCCAATATTTCAGGCTTCAGTAACTATCCATCCCATATACCTGTTCTGAACTACATGGGCACACACTACAGGATGGATATTGCAGATATTATGCACCTTGTGAATCTGCCCAATATTTACAGTCTGAGATTCATTTAACATTATTACGGACACTTCTGTCCTCAGTGCCTATCTTCACATGGAATCATCATACTGGAATCTATATGTTTGTAATTAAACTCTTTAAACCCTCGGCCCCTGAGGAGGGTATTTGAACACCTCATACCGGAAACGCGTTGGGCATTTGGGCATTTACACTGTATGACGACTATGTGTATAACATTTATTTGATTTTCTATGTAATATATTGTGCATTTTTGTCTCATGTGGATTTTATGTTTTCTACGTTATTAAAGATTACATTTTATCGACCTTTGAGTGGGTGGTCTGTCAAAGTCCCAATTGAGGGGGTGTTTTTCTTTGTTGTTTGACCACCCCGCACTGCCTCAAGGTAAGGGCTCCAACATATTAGGCCCCTACTCCTGCTCCGCCTGGCCTATGGCGAGCACATTTGTGGATCCTACCTCAGGCACACCTGTCTTGCCAAATGTCCAGGGCAATTGGCTTACAGCCCTCTGTATATCCTCCTTCTGTTCAGATCTTTTTTCCTCTTCCCAGATTCACAGACCCCTAACGGGATATGAACAGCTGTGCTCTCTTTCAGAAACGCCTAGACACCTACTCTCTACCATGTACACGTTGCAACACGCACTACTACATGATTAACCCCCTTCTTACACCAGGAAGTGGTCCACGGATCTGAGAAGGGAACTTCACTTAGTGGACTGGCAAAAGTCATACTATTTCACACACAAATCCTCTATCTTGCTATACCCAGGAGAAAAACTTCAAACTTCTCTCCCGATGGTATAGGGATCCTCAATCTCTTCACAAAATATTCCCATCCGTACCTCCCTCGTGCTGGAGATGCGGATCAGCTGATGGAAGTTATTTACATATATGGTGGGATTGTCAATCCATTCAGCCCCTCTAGTCACAGGTTTTTGCCATATACAGCAGTCTCTATAACCAACCTCTGCAGCCCTCCCCAGAAATAGCTCTATTATCCATGCTCCCTGGCTCCATAGCTTCCCAGAAACTTACCTTATTGCACTTTTTCCTATCAGCTGCCAGGCAGATTATACACTTATTTTGGAAAACTACCACTACCCCCCCCCCTGGCCTTATGGGTCTCCACAGTCAATGATATCATGCGCATGGAAGAGATGATAGCCCTGGTAAATGACTCTTTTGACAAATTTAAGATCTTATGGCTTATATGGATTAACTACTCTGCATCGGACTCCTTGAAAACTTTGTTGACACCCCAAGGTCAACCCGGACACACAATCTAACTATCCCATACAGGTTTTGTCGCACCAAGGTCTGCCTCAAGCCCCACCTTTACCCTTGTCCTCTCTTCCATTTCCCTATCTTCTCCCTACCTTTCTTTTCTCTCCTTCTTTATTATAAATATAACTTCTTACCCCACAGTCGGATGTTATATCCTTCGACCAGATTAGCTCTCACGTCTCCTTGAACAGATTATTACCATCTGCTTTTGTTGGATAGTGGGATATTGGTGCTCCTTTTGGCACTACTTTGTGTCATATAATGGAAATGTGACATGCTTTGTACTACCTTTGATATTGATGTCTGACTGCTATTTTTGTTACCTTATTTTGTTAATGATAATAAACATATATTTGACTCTAAACCATTCCATTGTAGCTCTGGCTGTATGTTTAGGGTCGTTGTCCTGCTGGAAGGTAAACCTCTGCCCCAGTCTCAAGTCTTTTGCAGATTTTCTTCTAAGATTGTCCTGTATTTGGCTCCATCCAGTTTCCCATCAACTCTGACCAACTTCCCTGTCCCTGCTGAAGAAAAACATCCCCACAACATGATGCTGTTTTACAGTGGGGATGGCGTGTTCAGGGTGATGCGCAGTGTTAGTTTTCCTCCCCACATAGTGTTTTGCTTTTAGGTCAAAAAGTTGAGTGTTGGTCTCATCTGACCAGAGCACCTTCTTCGACATGTTTGCTGTGCCCCCATCCCCCCACCCTCACCACCACCCTCACCACCACCCCCACCACATGGCTTCTCGCAAACTGCAAACGGACTTCTTATGGCTTTATTTCAACAATGGCTTTCTTCTTGCTACTCTTCCATAAAGGCCAGATTTGTGGCGTGCGTGACTAATAGTTGTCCTGTGGACAGATTCTCCCACCTGAGCTGTGGATCTCTGCAGCTCCTCCAGAGTTACCATCAGCCTCTTGGCTGTATCTCTAATTAATGCTCTCCTTGCCCGGTTTTGGAGAAGGGTTTTTTCCAGCCGCATCCGCTATGGTCCTGTGCGCGGTGGATTGGCACAGAGGCGCGTGCGCGTGCACGATAGCACACACGTGCGTGCGGTGACCTGCGCACGCCCGTTGTGACGCTCTGGTGGGGCTATTTAAAACGGCTCCAGCACCCAGACGGGTTGCTGATTTGTCGTCAGCTTTCCGTTGGTTCCTGCTTCCTGTTTGACGTATCGGATTACCTGTTGTGACCCGGACCGCTCTCACCATGCTACTACTCTCCTGGATTGACCCTCGGCCTGTTTAATGGACTTTGCCTTGCCTGCCACCAGTGTTTGACCCCCGGCCTGTTTAACGGACTTTGCCTTGCCTGCCACCAGTGTTTGACCCTCGGCCTGCTTAACGGACTTTACCTTGCCTGCCACCAGTATTTGACCCTTGGCCTGCTTAACAGACTTACCCTTGCATGCTACCAGTGTTTGACCCTCGGCCTGCTTTACGGACTTGCCTTGCCTGTTACTAGTGCCTGACCCTCTGCTTGTTTACAGATTTGCTTGCTTCTCCCAGCATCAGATTCTCAGCCAGTTCCAAAACCCCTGCAACCCTTGATTCAGCTCTGCAGTCTTCCTTCAGGAACTCTATACCTGCTGGTGGCCCGTGCTGCTTAGTGCCACCCATTCTCTGTACCATCCCCAGGGGACGGGATTCGCGTAGTTGCAAGGGCGAACCGCTCTCGGCATCTCGGCCTCTGTAAGTACTCTTCTGACACCCGGCCTGTCAGTTTAGGTGGGTGGCCAGGTCTTGGCAGGTCTTCTGTGAGATGTTTAAAGCTTGGGATTATTTTTTATAACCTAACCCTGCTTTAAACTGTTCCTTGGCCTTCATGATGCTTTTTGTTCACTAAGGTTCTCGAACAAACCTCTGAGGGCTTCACAGAACAGCTGTATTTATATTGAGATTAAATTACACACAAGTGGACTCTATTTACTAATTATGTGACTTCTGAAGGCAATTGGTTCCACTAGATTTTATTTAGGGGTATCACAGTAAAGGGGGCTGAATACAAATGCACACCACACTTTTCAGATATTTATTTGTAAAACTGTTGAAAACCATTTATCATTTTCCTTCCAGTTCACATGTACCACTTTGTGTTGGTCTATCACATAAAATCCCAATAAAATAAATGTACCTTTCTGGTTGTAACATGACTAGATCTCTTTATATAGTTGTACTTTTGCACCTTAATACTTTCTGAAGAAGCCAATTTGGGGAAACATGTAGAAAATAAAAGTGTGCTTGGAATTCAGTACAATGTAACAATATCTTTTGTCCAGTTGTATATATGTATGTAAATTGCCTATATATCTATGGATTTTAGCTTTTGTATGAATAAAGCACATACATTCTAATACTTACCTCTTTGGTGGATTTAAATGGCACTTAAAAATCCCACCCTATCTTTGTCAAATACCATTGGTTTGTAGGACTATGACAGGGCATGCAAATCTGCAGCTACTGTTGTCTTGCAACCACCATAGTATTTATTCATGCTGTTATTCAGTAATGTTTGTTATTGAATTTAACATACATTTAATGATTTTTAAAAGTGAATACCTCCATTAAATTGTGTTTGTTTTTCATCTGCCCAGACTTTAGGGATTATGGGAAGAAATGCAAACACAGCTTACAAACTCTACTGTATGTAGATTGTGTTTGTGCTTAGGCCTAAAACAGTGGTATACCATTAAAGCAATACTCCCAGCAAAAATAGCAAGAAAAAAAACAATAATATGTTGAAAGGTAAAATAGCAAAGCTAAATTTTGCTGCAATATTCAGCTTGAATACAGAGATTCCCCTGCAGTACATTTTTTGGCACTAGGTGTCTTTAGCCTGATGGTCTGCATCATTTAACCCACTCCCCCTGAGCCCAGGTTGAATTGGACCTGATCTAACCTGTGACTGGGTAGTGAAAAGATAAGCACCATGTGATAATCTCATCTCTCTTTCACTCTACTCTCTCCTCCTGTCAGCATGCTTCTTGATAGCACATGAACTTATTGACTCTTTGTGCTGCCGCTTCTTCTGACGCTCCAGTCTTGCAGTACAAGAACAGCAGGAGACTAATACCAGGTCAATCTTAGATACCTACACTGCTTGCATTTATTAAATACATATAATGGTGGTGTATTTATGATTACAGAGCTGCATTCATTTGTGTCTTTTTTATATGCCAGCTTTAACTACCATATTATAGCTTATTTACAGGATCTAGAAATTATTTTAATTGACACTGACCCACATGTATTTAATTGTTTTCTCTACTAAAGGCCCCATTACATCTGAGAATTTTATAGCTTGAAGTTACAAACCACTCAACATTAAAAATCCCATTGTTTTATATCTCTCGCTCGAAAAAGTACTGGAGCTCCTTTTCAGGCATACTTGGGCGTTGGGGCCAAAAATACATAATCCTGCCCCAAAGAAGCTTCTGTATGGCACATTGTGCCTAAATTACACAAAAAAGGCCTTTAAAATCATCTGAATATGCTATGATCACATGGGGATCTAGTCCAACAGTCAAGCTTGGGAAAGAGTGGGGAAGAGTTATTATTATCTTAGTGTGAAAGAGTGGGGAAAGATTAATATTATTTTAGTGGGGAAGAGTTAAAAGCTCATGTATTGCAGTCTGTGTCCCCATTCTGGAGATTTCCCACCACTTCCAGTCATCGTGTCACAAGAGGAACCGATAAAGTCTCCTCAACGGAAACACAAATAATGCAGTTTTTATTGCTGACCGTTTTTCACCTTATGGTATTATTTATTACTTGTGTTTTACATGTATGGAAAGAGCCTTTAGTCTCTGTCCCAGACAGTAATTAAAAAAAAAAAACCTGACTTAGGTTCTAACCTTCCCCACTCAATGCAAAACCAAAAACCCACAAAGTTTTGTCTGGATTTGTAGCCACAAAACTTTTTCTTATTAATAATTGTATTGCTTCTGACAGTTTCTGTAATTTCAAAATAAAATAGAACACTTTTTTCTTTAATCACGTCATCTATCTTGTTACAATTTGTCAAATTATATTTATTTAGTTATTATTCATAGAAATAGCATCCTTTAAAAAAAAAAAAAATCAAAGCGTACGATAAGAATAGATAAGTAAATCTGAGATCCTGAAGAGCGACTGCAGTCCACAAGCTGTTTTACTAGAAGTAGCAGACATACCAGGAGTTGCTTTTGGTTGTAGATGACAGCTGTGTGATATCTTGCAACAGAGCAGCTGGGAGAGGGACCCAGGACAGGAGTGAGGGCATATATCTGTCAGCCTTCACCACATTGTACTATCTCCAGGCTAAACAACTTGGAGTGTCTGCATTCATTACTACTTGGCACAGTGTTAGCTGTTGAATGCACATTAATAAGTGACATCTAAAAATGTTTTAATGTGGTAGCGTTTTCAGTATATGCAAGATCTGTTAAATGTTGTTCTGGCTTATTAACATGACAATAGAAGGGACATTTAATGAATATTTATTATATTGGGAGAATGGTAGTTCTTTACAGGGTATACAGACTAAAACTTTGATCAAAATAAAAATCAGTAGAACCATGCCAAGTGAATAACTAATTACTTTTACCTTTGTTTTTTTAGTGGCACCCCCCGAGGAGTCACTGGGTTGTTTGGGTCCTCCTGCCTGCTCCAGTGAGAAGGGAAAGAAAGAGCACGCTCTATGTGAATGTGATTAGCCTAATGGGTGCTAGCCCTGGCTCACTTCTGTGACACTGAAATCCAAACAAAATTGGCTGCACACCATGGCCAGTCCAAGAAACGTTATTATGCAATCTTCAAAAAAGGGACCACCACCACGACACAGTCAAGCTAGAACTGGTTAACGCGTTTCACATAGACTAGAGAAAAACTTTGAGCAAAAAAAAAAAATCAGTAGAACCACGCCAAGTAAATAACTAATTACTTATACCCTTGTTATTTTTTTAGTGCTACCCCCAAAGAGCCACTGGGTTGTTTGGGTCCTCCTACCCTGCTCCAGTGATAAGACCCCCCCCCCATACCTGGATCCAAGTAAAACAGACATACCTAGAAATAGCTTAAATGGGCTTTATTAAAGATGCTAAAAGCCATGTAAGGGAAAACTGGTTAGAGCCAAGTGGCTACCATTAATTTCCTCCCAGCTGCCTGTAAAATAGCAAGACCAAACACACTAGACAGAGGTAAAAGGAATGATTGTGGCACTGCAAAATAACTCTAAAGTAAAGTCAAAGACAGCATTAATAACAATAATAACAGTGATGCAATCTAAGAACTGAAAGAATCCCCTAGTTAGGGGGGTGTGCCAAGGCTGAGGCCCACATGAGAATGGGGGTTTGCACTCAGAGGGCAGGTCAGATACCAGCAGCCGTGTTGGTTATCTCTGCACACTAAGTTTCCCACCTGGAACCAACAGACTCTGTAATCTCCTCTTCCTTTCACCTCCTAGGTGAATAAACTGTCACAGGAAGGGGGGACAGAGCATGTCCCAAGCCCCGCCAGTCCCCATGTCTCCATAATGTGAACTCTACAAGCATGTGTATACTAAATTCATCCAATTTTACACATATTGCAAGAAGCCACCGCTTTATACTTGATGTAGGGCTTGCTCTGTGACCATCCAGGCCTGGTCCCTAGGTGAACTCTGTGCTGCAGCAGATCCCAATATGGGAAATCCAGCTGCAAGGTGAGGGACATGAAGTGCACCTGTCCTCCCTTTCCAACAGGGCCACCCTCTCCTGCCTAAATCTCCGGACTGGCTATCTTCCCTGGTAGTGGGTATTAACCCTGAAGGTAAAGTGTGTAATAATACAGATGTGCTTGACTTAGGAAAGTTTATTTATAACTATCCTGTTGCAGCTCAAGGCCGCTCAACCCATAGGATTGCATGGCTTGACTCCCAGTATGAGTTTCACTAGATACACCAAGGTTACATTCTTTAGCACTAGTGAAGTAAAAGACAGAGACACTTCACTTCTATAATAAATTTACTTTTTATTGAGGCGGTTAAACAAAGTACAGAGGCATTCTTCATTATTCTCTCCATCAAATAATTGAACTGTGGTAGAATTAGCTGTGCTGCTGCATGAAACTTCGTCCCTAACAACTATAGAAATCTCACATATATTAAGGTGCAAAAGGTACATAATGTGGCCCATACCTGAGTTGAAAATGTCCATAGCAACAAAGTCCATAGTCATTGGAGTCCCTGAGACTGAGGTTCATTTAGGAGAGGTATTGGCAGCAGAGAAGATGGATCACCAAAAGCAGCCTTCATGTTCCTCTCAGGACATCCTTTAACATGACATTTTCTATAATTATATATATTTTTTTTACTGTTGTTGACCTTTGAAACGTTGTTCCACCCAAAAATGACATTTCAGTTATACAGTGCGTTGCAAAAGTATTCACCCCCCCCCCCCCCTTGGCATTTTTCATGTTTTGTTACCTCACAACCTGGAATTAACATGGATTGTTTGGGGATTTGCATCATTTAATTTACAGAACATGCCCACAACTTTGAAGATGTTTTGTTTTTTTTTATTTTGAAGCAAATAACAAATAGGACAAAATAACAGAAAAAGTCAATGTGCATAACTATTCACCCCCCTAAAGTCAATACTTTGTGGAGCCACCTTTTGCGGCTATCACAGCTCCAAGTCGCTTTGGATAAGTCTCTATGAGCTTGCCACACCTTACCACTGGAATTTTTGCCCATTCCTCCTTGCAAAACTGCTCCAGCTCCTCCAAGTTGGATGGTTTGCACTTGTGAACAGAAATCTTTAAGTCTGACCACAGATTTTCTATTGGATTGAGGTCTGGGCTTTGACTAGGCCATTCCAACACATTTACATGTTTCCCCTTAAACCACTCAAGTGTTGCTTTAGCAGTGTGTTTGGGGTCATTGTCCTGCTGGAAGGTGAACCTATGTCCTAGACTCAAATCACACACAGAGTGGTACAGGTTTTGCTCAAGAATATCCATGTATTTAGCACTATACATATTTCTCTCAACTCAAACTAGTTTCCCAGTCCTGACTGCTGAAAAACATCCCCACAGCATGATGCTGCCACACCATGTTTCGGATGGTGTTCTTTGGGTGATGTGATGTGTTGAGTTTGCGCCAGACATAGCGTTTTCTTTGATGGCCAAAAAGTCTAATTTTAGTCTCATCAGACCAGAGCACCTTCCTCCATTCATTTTGGGAGTCTCCCACATGCCTTTTCACAAACTCAAAACGTGCAATTTTGTTTTTTGCTGAAAGTAATGGTTTTCTTATGGCCGCTCTGCCATAAAGCCCAACTCTATGGAGCACACGGCTTATTGTCGTCCTATGTACAGATACTCCAGTCTCTGCTGTGAAACTCTGGAGTTCCTCCAGGGTTACCTTAGGTATCTGTGCTGCCTCTCTGATTAATGTCCTCCTTGCCCGGTCCGTGAGTTTTGGTGTGTGGCCGTCTCTTGGCAGGTTTGCTGTTGTGCCATGTTCTTTCCATTTGGTTATGATAGATTTGATGGTGCTCCTAGGGATCATCAAAGATTTGAATATTTTTTTATAACCTAACTCTGACTTGTACTTCTCAACAATATTGTCCCTTACTTGTTTGGAGAGTTCCTTGGTCTTCATGGCAGTGGTTGGTTAGTGGTGCCTCTTGCTTAGGTGTTGCAGCCTCTGGGGCCTTTCAAAAAGGTGTGTATATGCAATGATAGATCATGTGACACTTAGATTGCACACAGGTGGACATCATTTCACTAATTATGTGACTTCTGAAGGTAATTGGTTGTACCAAAGCTTTTTATGGGCTTCATAACAAAGGGGGTGAATACATACACACATGCCAATTATTAGTGTTTTATTTCTGAAAAATAGTTTTATGTATATATTTTTCTAATTTTACTTCGCCAACTTAGACTATTGTGTTCTGATCACATATATTTCAGATTAAAAAAGCATTGAACTAAAGGCTGTAATGTAACAAAATAGGTAAAAAGCCAAGGGGGTGAATACTTTTGGCACTGTAGATGGGGTTTGGCAGCATGAAAATACTTCTTATATTGCTTGGGGATTCCAATGGCTAGATCGCCTTCCTGTAGTTCTTGGGGTCTGTTTATACCCACCATGGAATGGGTTGCATGCCTGGTCATCTTTATGTAATCTCTCTAGTTCTAATAATTGTTAATACTGTGCAGATCTGGAAACTCAAGCACAGAGTCTGTTACATTAGTCTTTAATAGATGTAGAAACCTTTAACTGGTTTAACTATTCCTTACACAATATAGCACCTTTCACATTGGCATGCTTTTGCTGTGCTTTTCCAGATCGACAAAAGCACATGAAAACCATTTCCCATTAAATACTACTGTATGTAACTTGTCACACTGGAGGTGCATTGCACTTTGAAAAGTCCTGAATGCTGCATCTTTGGTTCAGTTTTTCAAAACTGTACCAAAAATGCACCTTCCATTGTAAGTCAATGGGAAGGCAATAAAAGCGCATCAGTATGAAAGGGCCCTTAAGCTGCCCAAAAGTGCATTAAAGCGCTTCAGTGTGGAAGGGCCCTTTGTCACCTTTATGAGATAAATTACCAGTTTTGTTGTTTCTCTTGACTAATTCAATGCCAGAAGCCATAGTTTTATTTCAATACATTTATTATTCAATATATTTTCAATGACGCATTAACAACGTATATACTATCAATAATGCAATTGACAAAATATTGGACGGGGAACAGTTAAGTATAGAGCAAGGAGAGGCAGAAAGGAAAGATTTTCGTTGCTTCATGAATGGAGGTATCCTAGTGTTCCCTTCAGAAGGGCATACACCTAATTCATTCCTGCTGACCAATGGTGGCATAGCTTAAGGAGCCTGTATACTTGGCAGTATGCCAGGGATGCTTTCTTTTAAATAACTTTGTATACTGAGGTTCCTGAGTGTGCAGATGACTTAATCTGTAGAATACTATTATAACATTCAGGATAGCAAGGGAAAATAGGATTTTAATAACAGCTTACCTGTAAAATCCTTTTCTTGGAGTACATCACGGGACACAGAGCCACAGTAATAACTGTATGGGTTATATGGCACCTTCAGGTGATGGACACTGGCACACCCTAAACAGGAAGTTCAATTCCCCATATAACCCCTCCCCTTATCGGGAGTACCTCAGTTTTGTAGCAAAGCAATACACGTGTAACCAGAAAGAGGGGAGGGACCTCTTTGTCCCGTGATATACTCCAAGAAAAGGATTTTACAGGTAAGCTGTTATAAAAGTCCTATTTTCTTTATCGTACATCACGGGACACAGAGCTACAGTAATAACTGTATGGGATGTCCCAGAGCAATGCCACCTGAGGGGAGGGGAGGGGACACAAACAAAAGTAGGGTGCAATCAGACCTGAGGACCTATACTGCTGCCTGCAGCACACTGCGCCCAAAGGCGATATCCTCATGCCTTTTTACATCCACCTGATAGAATATGGTGAATATATGGACTGAAGACCAGGTTGCGGCCCTGCAGATTTGAGCCATGGAGGCTTGGTGATGCACTGCCCACAAAGCACTAACAGTCCTGGTGGAGTGCGCTTTGACCTGAAAAGGTGGAACCTTCTTCTGTCAGGGCTGGCTCAGCCCTTCCTTCTATGAGCTGGCCGCTCAGCTGTCGGCTAATTACCAGCTCTCATCTCTCTCCACAGTTAACCAGCTGTTGTGGATCTGCTCGTCAGTCCCGCCTACTTAAAGATCTCCAGCTCACTTCATTCCTGCCTTTGCCTGGGTCACATCACAAGAAACCATCTCCTGCATTCCTGTTTAAAGACTGGCTTTGCTGACATCCCTTCTGGCTCCTTATCCTGCTTTCTGTTCCTCTAGTTGGATCCCTGACTTCTGGCCTGGCTGATTACCCGAACTGGTTACTGAACTCTGGCTTGGCTGACTACCCGATCTGGTTACTGAACTCTGGCTATGCTTTGACTATGCTTACTCTATTTACCTTTTTTATTTTTATTAATAAACAAGTGTGATTTTACTGTACTTCTGTCTTGGTCTGGTTCATGGTTCCTCACAGTAGGCGATGGCCGTGAATTCATAAGATAGAGTCAATCCACTTGTTGGTAATATTTTTTCCAGATTGGATGAGCAAGATCACTGCATGGATCAGTTTGCCATAGTGTTATAAATGCTCCTGAGTCACATGGCTCACCTGGAAACTCCCACTGTGGCTGCTCCGGTACAACCTGAGTTGCAGGCCGTCCCTGCTGCTGTGCCAGTCTCTGTGCAGGCACCCGCCTTGAGTATTACCTCTCTAAGAGGTATGTCTGGTTCTACCCCGCATCCCCAGCGATTTGGGGGCGATCCAGTTCAATGCAGGGGGTTTCTCAACCAAGTTAAGATATAGTTTGAGATGCTGCCCCAGGCGTTTCCTACGGACGGAAGCAAAGTAGGGTTTGTGATATCTTTACTTTCTGAGAGAGCCTTGGCCTGGGCTAACCCTCTATTGGAGACTCAAAAATCTGTTGTCTTGAGTTACCCTGAGTATGTGGCCTCCTTCAAAAGGGTATTTGACGTTCCCGCACGCTCCGCTTCTGCTGCCAAGTGCCTCATGTCCATCAAACAGAGTACGAGAACTGTTGCCGACTACGCCATTGACTTCTGTACTCTGGCAGCAGAGGTTGCTTGGAACAATGAGGCTCTTGTGGCTGCTTTTTCTCATGGTCTCTCAGATTCCATCAAGAATGAGACAGCAGCCCGAGATATACCTACTGAGCTGGAGAGCTTGATCTTGTTTGCCATCCTCATTGACTCCAGACTCAGAGAAAGACCTTCTTTTAAGGAGTGCTTGCGGAAGCCTCCTGTACGTTGGCCTCCGAGCTTTGCAGTCCCACCCGTGCCACCCTCACCTCCCATGCCTCCTGGTACCGAGTCAGTCAGTGAAGATGAACCCATGCACTTGGGCTTCACGCATCTCTCTGCGGAGAGAGAGCCTTTAGGAGGAGGGAGAGATTGTGTCTTTATTGTGGCCAGGCAGGTCACTTTTTGAAGTCTTGTCCTACCCGTCCTGGGAACACCCGAACCTTGAGGTCCTGTCATGGACAGACCTTAGGTGGTGTTGTGTTGTCCCCAGTTATCCAGAAGGATAAGCCCCTGGTTTCAGTCACCCTTTCTTGGGCTATATCTTCTATATCGAGATACAGGCTCTAATCGACTCTGGGGCTGCAGGCCTGTTCATTGATGCTGCCTTTGTATCGCAGCACTTGATTTCACAGCAGCTGCGTGACACTCCACTTGCCATTGAGGCTCTTGACGGGAGACCTCTACAGCCTGCTCATGTGACTCATGAGACGGTTCCATTGTCCATGGCCGTAGGGGCTCTTCACCATGAGATAATCCAATTCCAAGTTATTTCCTCTCCTAAGTTTCCGCTGGTTATTGGTTATCCTTGGTTACAGAGGCACAACCCCTCTTTTGATTGGCTCCGTGCTGAGGTTCTCTCCTGGTCCCCACAATGCAGTGAAACATGCTTCTGGAAGGTAGCCAAGGTCCTGTGTACCTCTTCACTCTCCTCCCTGCCAGAGGAGTACCGTGATTTTAGCAATGTCTTTGACAAAGCTCAAGCCGGTAGTTTGCCTCCACACTAGCAGTATCATTGTGCAATTGACCTTCAACCTGGTGCCACTCCCCCTCGTGGCCGGGTTTACCCTTTGTCAGTCTTGGAGGATAAAGCCATGGAGGAGTATGTTGCAGACGCACTTACTCGGGGTTTCATCCGCAAATCCTTGTCTCCTGCTGGTGCTGGTTTCTTCTTTGTGAAGAAGAGGAGCGGTGAACTGAGACCTTGTATTGATTATAGGGGTCTCAATCGTTTCACGATTAAGAATGCCTACCCAATCCCGTTGATTACAGAGTTATTTGACTGCCTCAAGGGAGCAACGGTTTTCACTAAACTTGATCTGAGAAGGGCTTACAATCTTGTGAGGATTAAGGAGGGCGACGAGTGGAAAACTGTGTTTAATACCAGAACAGGCCATTATGAGTATTTCGTAATGCCTTTTGGCCTTTGTAACACCACGGCAGTTTTCCAGGAATTTATTAATGATGTCCTCCGAGATTTGTTGCAGTTGTGTGGTGGTTTATCTCAATGATATCCTCATATTTTCCAAGTCCCTGGAGAGCCACCACACAGATGTCTGTTGTGTGCTTCAGAAATTAAGAGAGAACAATCTCTATTGTAAACTGGAGAAGTGTGAGTTCCATCGGGAACAAGTTAAATTCCTGGGCTTCCATGTCATTTCCACTGCTGGTTTTTTGATGGACCCAGAGAAACTTTCGGCAGACCTACAGTGGCCTCGACCCATGGGGTTACGTCCTCTGCAGTGTTTCCTGGGTTTTGCCAACTATTATCGGAAGTTTATTCGTAACTTCTCGTCTCTGGTCAAGCCCCTGACCGATATGACCAGAAAGAACGGTAACCCACAGAGTTGGTCTCCGGAGTCCATTAAGGCCTTTGAAAGTCTCAAGGCTGCCTTTGTTTCTGCTCCTGTGTTGGCACATCCTGATCCTACGTTACCTTTTATACTTGAGGTCGATGCTTCTGAGACTGGTGGTGGTGCCCTTCTGTCTCAACGTCCTACCTCTGAGAGTGCTAGGCATCCTTGTGGCTACTTTTCCAAGAAATTGTCACCTGCTGAGGGCAATTATGAGATTGGTGACAGAGAGCTGTAATAATTTAGCCCTAATTTTTAGCCCTGAAAGAATGGAGACATTTCCTCGAAGGTACCACGAAGGTGCCGGTTCTCATTCTTACTGACCATAAGAATCTCACATTCTTGTCTGAGGCTAAACGCCTCTCTCCCAGAAGGGCGCGATGGGCTCTTTTCTTGTCAAGTTTCAATTACATTGTCTCATTCTTACCCGGTACTAAGAATGTAAGGGCTGACGCCTTGTCACGACAATTTTCCTCCACTTCCAAGTTGGAGTTGCTTCTAGTTCCTATGATTCCTCCTGATTGTATTCTGGCTACGGTTCACACTAGTCTTAATTCTCTTTTGGGTGACAAAATTCTTGCTGCTCAGGTCCATGCTCCTCCTGAGAAACCTTGTGACCGCTGCTTTGTCCCAGTGTGCTCCAGACTTACCATTCTCCCAAGGCAGCTGGCCACCCTGGTAAGAATCAACTTGTTTGGGCCATTTCCCAACAATCCTAGTCTACGTGCTGATGTAACTGCCTTCGTAGCTGCCTGTTCCGTGTGTGCTCAGAGTAAGACTCCACGACACCTTCCAGTGGGCCTCCTACAACCCCTACCCAATGGAGAGAGGCCCTGGACCCACCTGTCTATGAATTTCATTGTGGAGTTTCCCAACTCCCAAGGCAACACAGTTATTCTTATGGTGGTTGACAGGTTCTCAAAGATGTGTCATTGTATTCCACTTATAAAGTTGCCCACTTCTAAGGAACTGGCTTCCATTTTTGCTCAGGAGATCTTTCGCTTACATGGGCTACCCAAGGTGATTGTCTCGGACAGGGGTAGTCAGTTTGTCTCCCAGTTCTGGTGAGCCTTTTGTGCACAGTTGGGAATTCAGCTTGCTTTCTCCTCTGCGTATCACCCGCAGTCTAATGGGGCCGCAGAACGAGCCAATCAGTCCTTGGAGCAATTCTTATGTTACTATATTTCTGACCATCACAACAACTGGTCAGACCTATTACCATGGGCAGAGTTTGCTCACAACAGTGCCTTGAATTCTGCTTCCCGATTGTCCCCGTTTATGGCGAATTATGGTTTCCAACCTTCCATGTTGCCTGACTTGTTTGTTCCACAGAGTATTCCTGCATTAGAGGAGCATCTCCGTGGTCTTCGTTCCACTTGGGCACAAGGAGGCTTTGCAACATGCTATAGGTACAGACTCCATGCTGATCGCAGACGCCTGCCTGCACCTTCCTACCAGGTTGGGGACAGAGTCTGGCTGTCGTCTCGCAACCTCCGACTTTGTATTCCTTCTTTGAAGTTAGCACCTCGGTTTATTGGGCCTTTCCGTATCCTTTGCAGGATTAACCCAGTGGCTTACGCCTTGGACCTTTCTCCTAGTATGTGCATCTCAAATGTGTTTCATTGAAACCTTTGGTCTTCAATTGCTTTACCAACTCGTTGTCACGTCCTTACCCTATACAGGTTGAGAACCATGAGGAGTATGAAGTACAATCCATTGTTGACTCCCATAGGTTCCGTGGGCGCATACAGTACCTTGTGCATTGAAAGGGGTATGGACCGGAGGAACGCTCTTGGGTCTCATCCTCGGACGTACATGCCCCTGTCCTCCTCCGTGATTTCCATAGACGTTTTCCCCTAAAGCCCGGTGGTCCTCCGAGGGGGAGCTTCACTGAGCTGGCCGCTCAGCTGTCGGCTAATTGCCAGCTCCCTTCTCTCTCCATAGTTACCCAGCTGTTGTTGATTTTGCTCGTCAGTCCTGCCTACTTAAAGTCTTCCAGCTCACTTGATCTCTGCCTTCACCTTTGTCAACATCACGGAGACTTTCTCCTGCGTTCCTGTTGAAGACTTGCTCGGCTGACGTTCCTTCTGGCTCCTGATCCTGCTTGCTGTACTACTACGTTTATCTCCGGCTCTCTGACATTTGCTTGGCTGACTACCTGATCTGGTTACTGAACTCTGGCTTGTTTTGACTACGCTTACTCTGTTTACCTTATTATTATTATTATTATTATTATTAAACAAGTGTGATTTAACTATACTTCTGTCTCGGTCTGATTCATTGTCCCTGATAATCCTCCCTAAAGAGCTTTTCACCACAGAAAGGAAAATTAGCCAGGAGCTTTTTGCATGGCGCTTCGGCTGACCAACCTTTTAACCATAAGATTCTATGCATATGTACCAACCCAAGCGTAAGGCGAGAGGTTTGAAGAATAGAATCTCTGATTGCGTCAATTGCAAAGCACAAAGCTGCTGGCAGCTCAGCTAATTCCTGGGCCTGCTGTTCAGGGAACACCTTGAGTACCTGTTTCAAATGGTCTCTCAAGGACTGACATACCCCAATTGCCGCCACTGCAGGTTGAGCCACTAAACCTGCCAGGGAGAAAATGCTTTTTAACAGGAATTCCATTTTTTTATCAGTTGGATCCCTAAGTATTTGCGCATTGTCAAGTCAAACTTTTATTCACAGAGGATATAGCAGCGTCAATTGCTGGTATACTCCACATCTTAGTAAATTTTTCCTCCATAGGATAAAGTGTTGAAAACTTTTTAGGAGGGAAAAAAGTTCTTATCTGGGTGAATCCACTCAGAATACATAAGCTTTTCTAGTAAATGAATGGACAGGAAAGGCATGCAAGGCTTGAGGAGGCTTTAGTGAACCCAAACAGGAAGTGGGCTCTTCAACCGACTCCGTTAAGGGTAGCTTAAATGTGGCACTTACCATTTCAGTAAGAGAATGCACCAGCAACTTTGCATGTGAAGCTGAAGAAGGTCCTTCCTCACTTGATTCCTCGGAAGAGGAATCATTATTATTATTATTCAGGATTTATATAGCGCCAACAGTTTACGCAGCGCTTTACAATATAAAAGGGAGACAATACAGTTATAATACAATACAATAGGATTAAGAGGGCCCTGCTCAGAAGAGCTTACAATCTAATAGGGTGGGGCAAGTGGTACAAAAGGTTGTAACTGTGGGGAATGAGCTGGTTGAAGTGGTAGGAGATTAGTTGGAGACATGATAGGCTTTCCTGAAGAGATGAGTTTTCAGGGATTGCCTGAAGGTAGCAAGAGTAGGGGATAGCCGGATAGATGGAGGTAGCGAGTTCCAGAGGATGGGAGAGGCTCTGGAGAAATCCTGGAGACGAGCATGGGAGGAGGAGATGAGAGAGCTTGAAAGCAGTAGGTCTTGAGAAGAGCGGAGAGGTCGATTTGGGTGATATTTGGAGACAAGATTAGTGATGTAGCTTGGGGTAGAGTTGTGAATGGCTTTGTATGTTGTGGTTAGAATTTTGAATTTAATTCGCTGGGTGATTGGGAGCCAGTGTAGGGATTGAAGTAGAGGGTTGGCAGACACTGAGCGGTTGGTAAGGTGGATAAGTCTGGCAGCAGCATTCATGATAGACTGAAGAGGGGATAGCCTATGGAGCGGTAGGCCAATGAGAAGGGAGTTGCAATAGTCAAGGCGAGAGATAACAAGGGAGTGAATGAGGAGCTTGGTGGTTTCATTTGTTAAAAAAGGGCGAATTTTAGAGATGTTACGGAGGTGAATTCTAAAAACTTTTGACAGCGATTGGATTTGAGGCTGAAATGACAAGTCAGAGTCTAGGATTACACCTAGTACCCTGGCATGAGGGGAGGGACTGATGGTTGCATTGTTGATTTTGATGGAAAAGTCATGGAGGGGGGCACGGGCAGGGGGGAATATTAATAGCTCAGTTTTAGAGAGATTTAGTTTAAGGAAGTGGTGCGACATCCATGCTGATATGTCAGTTAGTAAGTTAGTAATGCGAGAGGAGACTGAAGGAGTGAGGTGAGGAGTAGACAGATAGATTTGGGTGTCATCAGCGTATAAGTGGTATTGGAAGCCGTGGGCAGTTATTAAGTAACCAAGGGAGGAGGTGTAGATAGAGAAGAGAAGGGGTCCAAGAACCGAGCCTTGGGGGACCCCCACAGAAAGGGGCAATGGAGAGGAGGAGACAGAGTTGTAGGTGACACTGAAGGAGCGCTGTGATAAATAGCCAGAGAACCAGGATAGAGCAGAATCTCGGAGGCCA
Organism: Lithobates clamitans; assembly: GCA_037952925.1. Taxonomy (NCBI): domain Eukaryota; kingdom Metazoa; phylum Chordata; class Amphibia; order Anura; family Ranidae; genus Lithobates; species Lithobates clamitans. Next base: position 10,541,792 of record JBBGZY010000014.1, read on the forward strand.
AGGGAATGTAGTTTATTGAGAAGGAGCGGGTGGTCAACAGTATCAAAGGCCGCAGAGAGGTCAAGTAGTAGGAGTATGGAGTACTGGCTGTTGGTTTTAGCAGTTAGTAAATCGTTAGTGAGTTTTAGTAAGGTAGTTTCCGTGGAGTGCTGCGAGCGAAAGCCAGACTGTAAGGGGTCAAGAAGGTTATTTTCATTGAGGTAGGAGCTAAGACGGTTGTAGACTAAGCATTCTAGAAGTTTGGAGGTGAATGGGAGTAATGAGATGGGTCTTAAGTTGTTCAGGTCGGTAGGGTCCAGTGAGGGCTTTTTAAGAATGGGAGTGATCTGTGCATGTTTTAGAGGGGAGGGCAAAATGCCACTAGAAAGGGAGAGATTGAAGATGTGGGTGAGGGAGCATAGGATAGAAGAAGAGGGCGACCGTAGTAGTTGTGAGGGAACAGGATCCAAGGGACAATTGGTTAGGTGGGCATCCGAGAAAATTTTTGTAACCTCTTCCGTAGTAGCCAATTCAAAAGAGGAGAGTGTTGAATGTGCTGCTGGGCAAGGTATGATGGGTGGGGAAGACTTACGCACAGTGGAGATGTCCTCACGAATTGCATCGATCTTGTCTTTGAAGTGATTGGCAATCTCTTGGGCAGTGAGTGAGTTAGTGGGTAGAGAGGGTGGTGGACGAAGCAGAGAGTTAAAGGTTGAGAAGAGCCGACGGGGACTGGATGACAAGGAATTAATAAGAGAGACAAAGTAGGCTTGTTTGGCAGCATGGAGGCATGAATTGTATTTTAGAAGGGCAGATTTATATAGGGTGAAGTCTTGCAGGCATTTGGTTTTACGCCACAGTCGTTCAAGAGCACAGCAATGTCTCTTGAGATTTCTAGTGTTGTCAGTTTGCCAGGGTTGTAACGGTCGGGGCCTAATTCTGCGTGTGGTTAGAGGAGCAAGTGCATCTAGTGATGATGAGAGTGAACTGTTGTAGACAGAAGTGGCCACGTCAGGACAGGACAGGGGAGAGATTATGTCATATAGGTGGTCAGTAGCAGAATAGAGAAGAGAAGGGTTAAAGTGGCAAAGGTTTCTACAAGTAATTGTTTGCTGCTTGGAGGGATGGGTGGTTGGAGGCAAGGATACAGTGAAAGTAATGAGGTTGTGATCAGATAGAGGAAAGGGTGTTGGTGAGGTTGCCAGGGTTGCAGAGATGGGCGAATACAAGGTCAAGGGTATTACCATTGGAGTGAGTGGAAGTATGTGTCCATTGGGTTAGGTCAAAAGATGAGGTTAAGTTGAGAAGTTTAGCTGTAGTTGGGCTGTTAACATTGACAGGAATGTTAAAGTCACCAAGAATAATGGTGGGTATTTCAGAGGAGAGAAAGTAGGGTAGCCAGGCAGCAAAGTCATCAATGAAGCGCGATACCGGTCCTGGAGGCCTATAAATTGCTGCAATCCTCAGAGAAATGGGAGAAAACAGACGAATACAGTGCATCTCGAAAGAAGAGAGGGATAGAGAGGGAGGGACAGTAAGGACTTGGAAGGTGCTTTGTGGGGACAGAAGGAAGCCAACTCCACCTCCTTTCTGTCTGTTGGGTCTGGAGGAGTGAGTCCAATGGAGACCACCATGGGAGAGGGCAGCAGGAGAAGCTGAGTCAAAATTTTGCAGCCAGGTTTCTGTTATGGCGAGTATATTCAAGCCATGAGAGATGAAGAGGTCATGTACAGATGTTAGCTTGTTACAGATGGAGCGGGTGTTCCAAAGGGCACATGAGATTGGTGGGGTGCTTTGAGGAAGCAGGGGGATAGAAATTAAACTGAGTTGATTGCGGTGGTTGCCAGAGGGGGAGGGGTATTGGATATGTGGCTTGCATTTGGAAAATGGCGGACCAGGATTAGGAGAAATGTCACCTGAGACTAGGAGAAGGAGGAGGGTGAGGAAGGCAAGGTGGGAGTGGGATGTGCATGAGCGCACGTGTCTAGTGGCCCTGGTGTTTATGTCAGCATGTGGGTGCAGCAACTTCAGGAGATGATGGGTGCCATAGTAGGGAGAGGGTAGGCGTGAGAGTGATATGTGCATGCTGCAGGGAAGAGAGGAGGGGTAGAGTAAAGATAATTTGAGGATAGAAGACACCAATGTGAGAAGGAAGAGAATAAGGAGCATGTTAGTGGATAGAGAGTGGGAAACTAACCTAATATAAAATAAATTTCAAAGGTGGTTTGCTTGTCGTCTTGCAGAGTGGAGCAGAATTCCTGTTGTTCATGCTGCTTTAGTTATCCTGCTTTAGTTATCCTGCTTTCGGTGAAACTGCGCATCACTCGTGACAGAGCCACTCAGGAAAGAGCCATGATGTCTGCGCCATGCCCCTGTCTGCGCCACCCCATAAGCTGCCAATAATTTAGTAGAGACTAAGCTGGGATGCATTTCTCAGTTGGTCATTATTGGGTCTCATGTGAGACACCTGAATATGGGGAGGAGATGGCCAGGGCCAGGCCAGCTACAAACACAGGCTAGGGTCGTAAAGCTAATTACCTCTCTTGATCACTCAAGCCACATGGAGTTGAAAATCAATCACCGGTAATATTGCTATTGCAGTGTGTTTGTTATAGAGCTAGCAGTAAATATGGAAGTTTAAAGATATGGCAGCAGGAGACAATTACCAAAAATATTAATAGCAGACTCAGCAAAGTCAGTTCAGTGGGGATGTACAGTTGGATAGGAGATAGGAGACAATTACCAAAAATATAAATAGCAGATTCAGCAAAGTCAGTTCAGTGGGGATGTACAGTTGGATAGGAGATAGGAGACAATTACCAAAAATATTAATAGCAGACTCAGCAAAGTCAGTTCAGTGGGGATGTACAGTTGGATAGGAGATAGGAGACAATTACCAAAAATATTAATAGCAGACTCAGCAAAGTCAGTTCAGTGGGGATGTACAGTTGGATAGGAGATAGGAGACAATTACCAAAAATATTAATAGCAGACTCAGCAAAGTCAGTTCAGTGGGGATGTACAGTTGGATAGGAGATAGGAGACAATTACCAAAAAAATTAATAGCAGACTCAGCAAAGTCAGTTCAGTGGGGATGTACAGTTGGATAGGAGATAGGAGACAATTGCCAAAAATATTAATAGCAGACTCAGCAAAGTCAGTTCAGTGGGGATGTACAGTTGGATAGGAGATAGGAGACAATTACCAAAAATATAAATAGCAGATTCAGCAAAGTCAGTTCAGTGGGGATGTACAGTTGGATAGGAGATAGGAGACAATTACCAAAAATATTAATAGCAGACTCAGCAAAGTCAGTTCAGTGGGGATGTACAGTTGGATAGGAGATAGGAGACAATTACCAAAAATATTAATAGCAGACTCAGCAAAGTCAGTTCAGTGGGGATGTACAGTTGGATAGGAGATAGGAGACAATTACCAAAAATATTAATAGCAGACTCAGCAAAGTCAGTTCAGTGGGGATGTACAGTTGGATAGGAGATAGGAGACAATTACCAAAAAAATTAATAGCAGACTCAGCAAAGTCAGTTCAGTGGGGATGTACAGTTGGATAGGAGATAGGAGACAATTGCCAAAAATATGAATAGCAGACTCAGCAAAGTCAGTTCAGTGGGGATGTACAGTTGGATAGGAGATAGGAGACAATTACCTGTAAAAGAGCAGAGAAGACATGATCAGAATTGATAACTGCGTCGGTGAAACTGCGCATCACTCGTGACAGAGCCACTCAGGAAAGAGCCATGATGTCTGCGCCATGCCCCTGTCTGCGCCACCCCATAAGCTGCCATAAATTTATAGAGAGACTAAGCTGGGATGCATTTCTCAGTTGGTCATTATTGGGTCTCATGTGAGACACCTGAATATGGGGAGGGGATGGCCAGGGCCAGGCCAGCTACAAACACAGGCTAGGGTCATAAAGCTAATTACCTCTCTTGATCACTCAAGCCACATGGAGTTGAGAATCAATCACCGGTAATATTGCTATTGCAGTGTGTTTGTTATAGAGCTAGCAGTAAATATGGAAGTTTAAAGATATGGCAGCAGGAGACAATTACCAAAAATATTAATAGCAGACTCAGCAAAGTCAGTTCAGTGGGGATGTACAGTTGGATAGGAGATAGGAGACAATTACCAAAAATATAAATAGCAGATTCAGCAAAGTCAGTTCAGTGGGGATGTACAGTTGGATAGGAGATAGGAGACAATTACCAAAAATATTAATAGCAGACTCAGCAAAGTCAGTTCAGTGGGGATGTACAGTTGGATAGGAGATAGGAGACAATTACCAAAAATATTAATAGCAGACTCAGCAAAGTCAGTTCAGTGGGGATGTACAGTTGGATATTAGATAGGAGACAATTACCAAAAATATTAATAGCAGACTCAGCAAAGTCAGTTCAGTGGGGATGTACAGTTGGCTAGGAGATAGGAGACAATTACCAAAAATATTAATAGCAGACTCAGCAAAATCAGTTCAGTGGGGATGTACAGTTGGATAGGAGATAGGAGACAATTACCAAAAATATTAATAGCAGACTCAGCAAAGTCAGTTCAGTGGGGATGTACAGTTGGATAGGAGATAGGAGACAATTACCAAAAATATAAATAGCAGATTCAGCAAAGTCAGTTCAGTGGGGATGTACAGTTGGATAGGAGATAGGAGACAATTACCAAAAATATTAATAGCAGACTCAGCAAAGTCAGTTCAGTGGGGATGTACAGTTGGATAGGAGATAGGAGACAATTACCAAAAATATTAATAGCAGACTCAGCAAAATCAGTTCAGTGGGGATGTACAGTTGGATAGGAGATAGGAGACAATTACCAAAAATATTAATAGCAGACTCAGCAAAGTCAGTTCAGTGGGGATGTACAGTTGGATAGGAGATAGGAGACAATTACCAAAAATATTAATAGCAGACTCAGCAAAGTCAGTTCAGTGGGGATGTACAGTTGGATAGGAGATAGGAGACAATTACCAAAAATATTAATAGCAGACTCAGCAAAGTCAGTTCAGTGGGGATGTACAGTTGGATAGGAGATAGGAGACAATTACCAAAAATATTAATAGCAGACTCAGCAAAGTCAGTTCAGTGGGGATGTACAGTTGGATAGGAGATAGGAGACAATTACCAAAAAAATTAATAGCAGACTCAGCAAAGTCAGTTCAGTGGGGATGTACAGTTGGATAGGAGATAGGAGACAATTGCCAGAAATATGAATAGCAGACTCAGCAAAGTCAGTTCAGTGGGGATGTACAGTTGGATAGGAGATAGGAGACAATTACCTGTAAAAGAGCAGAGAAGACATGATCAGAATTGATAACTGCGTCGGTGAAACTGCGCATCACTCGTGACAGAGCCACTCAGGAAAGAGCCATGATGTCTGCGCCATGCCCCTGTCTGCGCCACCCCATAAGCTGCCATAAATTTATAGAGAGACTAAGCTGGGATGCATTTCTCAGTTGGTCATTATTGGGTCTCATGTGAGACACCTGAATATGGGGAGGGGATGGCCAGGGCCAGGCCAGCTACAAACACAGGCTAGGGTCGTAAAGCTAATTACCTCTCTTGATCACTCAAGCCACATGGAGTTGAGAATCAATCACCGGTAATATTGCTATTGCAGTGTGTTTGTTATAGAGCTAGCAGTAAATATGGAAGTTTAAAGATATGGCAGCAGGAGACAATTACCAAAAATATTAATAGCAGACTCAGCAAAGTCAGTTCAGTGGGGATGTACAGTTGGATAGGAGATAGGAGACAATTACCAAAAATATAAATAGCAGATTCAGCAAAGTCAGTTCAGTGGGGATGTACAGTTGGATAGGAGATAGGAGACAATTACCAAAAATATTAATAGCAGACTCAGCAAAGTCAGTTCAGTGGGGATGTACAGTTGGATAGGAGATAGGAGACAATTACCAAAAATATTAATAGCAGACTCAGCAAAGTCAGTTCAGTGGGGATGTACAGTTGGATATTAGATAGGAGACAATTACCAAAAATATTAATAGCAGACTCAGCAAAGTCAGTTCAGTGGGGATGTACAGTTGGCTAGGAGATAGGAGACAATTACCAAAAATATTAATAGCAGACTCAGCAAAATCAGTTCAGTGGGGATGTACAGTTGGATAGGAGATAGGAGACAATTACCAAAAATATTAATAGCAGACTCAGCAAAGTCAGTTCAGTGGGGATGTACAGTTGGATAGGAGATAGGAGACAATTACCAAAAATATAAATAGCAGATTCAGCAAAGTCAGTTCAGTGGGGATGTACAGTTGGATAGGAGATAGGAGACAATTACCAAAAATATTAATAGCAGACTCAGCAAAGTCAGTTCAGTGGGGATGTACAGTTGGATAGGAGATAGGAGACAATTACCAAAAATATTAATAGCAGACTCAGCAAAGTCAGTTCAGTGGGGATGTACAGTTGGATAGGAGATAGGAGACAATTACCAAAAATATTAATAGCAGACTCAGCAAAATCAGTTCAGTGGGGATGTACAGTTGGATAGGAGATAGGAGACAATTACCAAAAATATTAATAGCAGACTCAGCAAAGTCAGTTCAGTGGGGATGTACAGTTGGATAGGAGATAGGAGACAATTACCAAAAATATTAATAGCAGACTCAGCAAAGTCAGTTCAGTGGGGATGTACAGTTGGATAGGAGATAGGAGACAATTACCAAAAATATTAATAGCAGACTCAGCAAAGTCAGTTCAGTGTGGATGTACAGTTGGATAGAAGATAGGAGACAATTACCAAAACAATTAATAGCAGACTCAGCAAAGTCAGTTCAGTGGGGATGTACAGTTGGATAGGAGATAGGAGACAATTGCCAAAAATATGAATAGCAGATTTAGCAAAGTCAGTTCAGTGGGGATGTACAGTTGGATAGGAGATAGGAGACAATTGCCAAAAATATGAATAGCAGACTCAGCAAAGTCAGTTCAGTGGGGATGTACAGTTAGATAGGAGATAGGAGACAATTACCAAAAATATGAATAGCAGACTCAGCAAAGTCAGTTCAGTGGGGATGTACAGTTGGATAGGAGATAGGAGACAAGTACCAAAAATATTAATAGCAGACTCAGCAAAGTCAGTTCAGTGGGGATGCACAGTTGGATAGGAGATAGGAGACAATTACCAAAAATATTAATAGCAGACTCAGCAAAGTCAGTTCAGTGGGGATGCACAGTTGGATAGGAGATAGGAGACAATTACCAAAAATATTAATAGCAGACTCAGCAAAGTCAGTTCAGTGGGGATGCACAGTTGGATAGGAGATAGGAGACAATTACCAAAAATATTAATAGCAGACTCAGCAAAGTCAGTTCAGTGGGGATGTACAGTTGGATAGGAGATAGGAGACAATTACCAAAAATATTAATAGCAGACTCAGCAAAGTCAGTTCAGTGGGGATGTACAGTTGGATAGGAGATAGGAGACAATTACCAAAAATATTAATAGCAGACTCAGCAAAGTCAGTTCAGTGGGGATGTACAGTTGGATAGGAGATAGGAGACAATTACCAAAAATATTAATAGCAGACTCAGCAAAGTCAGTTCAGTGGGGATGTACAGTTGGATAGGAGATAGGAGACAATTACCAAAAATATTAATAGCAGACTCAGCAAAGTCAGTTCAGTGGGGATGTACAGTTGGATATTAGATAGGAGACAATTACCAAAAATATTAATAGCAGACTCAGCAAAGTCAGATCAGTGGGGATGTACAGTTGGCTAGGAGATAGGAGACAATTACCAAAAATATTAATAGCAGACTCAGCAAAATCAGTTCAGTGGGGATGTACAGTTGGATAGGAGATAGGAGACAATTACCAAAAATATTAATAGCAGACTCAGCAAAGTCAGTTCAGTGGGGATGTACAGTTGGATAGGAGATAGGAGACAATTACCAAAAATATAAATAGCAGATTCAGCAAAGTCAGTTCAGTGGGGATGTACAGTTGGATAGGAGATAGGAGACAATTACCAAAAATATTAATAGCAGACTCAGCAAAGTCAGTTCAGTGGGGATGTACAGTTGGATAGGAGATAGGAGACAATTACCAAAAATATTAATAGCAGACTCAGCAAAGTCAGTTCAGTGGGGATGTACAGTTGGATAGGAGATAGGAGACAATTACCAAAAATATTAATAGCAGACTCAGCAAAATCAGTTCAGTGGGGATGTACAGTTGGATAGGAGATAGGAGACAATTACCAAAAATATTAATAGCAGACTCAGCAAAGTCAGTTCAGTGGGGATGTACAGTTGGATAGGAGATAGGAGACAATTACCAAAAATATTAATAGCAGACTCAGCAAAGTCAGTTCAGTGGGGATGTACAGTTGGATAGGAGATAGGAGACAATTACCAAAAATATTAATAGCAGACTCAGCAAAGTCAGTTCAGTGGGGATGTACAGTTGGATAGGAGATAGGAGACAATTACCAAAAATATTAATAGCAGACTCAGCAAAGTCAGTTCAGTGGGGATGTACAGTTGGATAGGAGATAGGAGACAATTACCAAAAAAATTAATAGCAGACTCAGCAAAGTCAGTTCAGTGGGGATGTACAGTTGGATAGGAGATAGGAGACAATTGCCAAAAATATGAATAGCAGACTCAGCAAAGTCAGTTCAGTGGGGATGTACAGTTGGATAGGAGATAGGAGACAATTACCTGTAAAAGAGCAGAGAAGACATGATCAGAATTGATAACTGCGTCGGTGAAACTGCGCATCACTCGTGACAGAGCCACTCAGGAAAGAGCCATGATGTCTGCGCCATGCCCCTGTCTGCGCCACCCCATAAGCTGCCATAAATTTATAGAGAGACTAAGCTGGGATGCATTTCTCAGTTGGTCATTATTGGGTCTCATGTGAGACACCTGAATATGGGGAGGGGATGGCCAGGGCCAGGCCAGCTACAAACACAGGCTAGGGTCGTAAAGCTAATTACCTCTCTTGATCACTCAAGCCACATGGAGTTGAGAATCAATCACCGGTAATATTGCTATTGCAGTGTGTTTGTTATAGAGCTAGCAGTAAATATGGAAGTTTAAAGATATGGCAGCAGGAGACAATTACCAAAAATATTAATAGCAGACTCAGCAAAGTCAGTTCAGTGGGGATGTACAGTTGGATAGGAGATAGGAGACAATTACCAAAAATATAAATAGCAGATTCAGCAAAGTCAGTTCAGTGGGGATGTACAGTTGGATAGGAGATAGGAGACAATTACCAAAAATATTAATAGCAGACTCAGCAAAGTCAGTTCAGTGTGGATGTACAGTTGGATAGAAGATAGGAGACAATTACCAAAAAAATTAATAGCAGACTCAGCAAAGTCAGTTCAGTGGGGATGTACAGTTGGATAGGAGATAGGAGACAATTGCCAAAAATATGAATAGCAGACTCAGCAAAGTCAGTTCAGTGGGGATGTACAGTTGGATAGGAGATAGGAGACAATTGCCAAAAATATGAATAGCAGACTCAGCAAAGTCAGTTCAGTGGGGATGTACAGTTGGATAGGAGATAGGAGACAATTACCAAAAATATGAATAGCAGACTCAGCAAAGTCAGTTCAGTGGGGATGTACAGTTGGATAGGAGATAGGAGACAAGTACCAAAAATATTAATAGCAGACTCAGCAAAGTCAGTTCAGTGGGGATGCACAGTTGGATAGGAGATAGGAGACAATTACCAAAAATATTAATAGCAGACTCAGCAAAGTCAGTTCAGTGGGGATGTACAGTTGGATAGGAGATAGGAGACAATTACCAAAAATATTAATAGCAGACTCAGCAAAGTCAGTTCAGTGGGGATGTACAGTTGGATAGGAGATAGGAGACAATTACCAAAAATATTAATAGCAGACTCAGCAAAGTCAGTTCAGTGGGGATGTACAGTTGGATAGGAGATAGGAGACAATTACCAAAAATATTAATAGCAGACTCAGCAAAGTCAGTTCAGTGGGGATGTACAGTTGGACAGGAGATAGGAGACAATTACCAAAAATATTAATAGCAGACTCAGCAAAGTCAGTTCAGTGGGGATGTACAGTTGGATAGGAGATAGGAGACAAGTACCAAAAATATTAATAGCAGACTCAGCAAAGTCAGTTCAGTGGGGATGCACAGTTGGATAGGAGATAGGAGACAATTACCAAAAATATTAATAGCAGACTCAGCAAAGTCAGTTCAGTGGGGATGTACAGTTGGATAGGAGATAGGAGACAATTACCAAAAATATTAATAGCAGACTCAGCAAAGTCAGTTCAGTGGGGATGTACAGTTGGATAGGAGATAGGAGACAATTACCAAAAATATTAATAGCAGACTCAGCAAAGTCAGTTCAGTGGGGATGTACAGTTGGATAGGAGATAGGAGACAATTACCAAAAATATTAATAGCAGACTCAGCAAAGTCAGTTCAGTGGGGATGTACAGTTGGACAGGAGATAGGAGACAATTACCAAAAATATTAATAGCAGACTCAGCAAAGTCAGTTCAGTGGGGATGTACAGTTGGATAGGAGATAGGAGACAATTACCTGTAAAAGAGCAGAGAAGACATGATCAGAATTGATAACTGCGTCGGTGAAACTGCGCATCACTCGTGACAGAGCCACTCAGGAAAGAGCCATGATGTCTGCGCCATGCCCCTGTCTGCGCCACCCCATAAGCTGCCATAAATTTATAGAATCATCAGCCAGTTCACGGTCCCTTGAGGGGGATTCATCTTTCCCTTCCCACAGTTCCTCCGTTTGAGGATCCTGGGTGGACAGAAGGGGACCTAATGCGTTTTCTTCCACTCTGTGAAGACGTGATTAAAGCCACTAATCTTTCCTCTAAGCCACTCATAGCTGAGGAGAAAACCTGCTCAGTTATATAGACAGAGGGTGAAGTGTCAGAAGCAATTGCAGCCACTGATGACCCTGATGGCTCACTCTGACCAGCCTCCTTAGAACAGGATGGTGTTGCAGAGGGAGGGTCCTTAAGACCTGAGGGTGACCCCTTTGTGTCCTTGGTCTTTGTGGCATTTGAACCACCTCCTCTGGTCATAGTGCTGAGCACAACGCAGAGGTACCACCGAAAAAATGCACCCCCTGCTGAGCAATAGTTCAGCAACTGCTGCTGCTATTAAGCTCAGCCTGATGCTTAAATTCCCCATTAAAAACGTCATCCTATGACGAAACGCGTCTGGGAGGTACGTGCTGACGTCACCGCGTCGCCCCTTTGAGGACGGGAGTTCGTTTGTTTGCCAGCCGGCATTGCTGTTATCCTTTATTCGTTTTGTAAGTGTATCTTTTTCTAAACAAAGCTGTTTAAAAGGTATTACACTATCTTGCCATATCTTTATTTTATGGATACCGTGGAGCTTTGGTTAAGACGGACGTGATTGGCGTACATTGTCCGGTGAAAGGAGGCTGTTTCCCAAGCTGTGTCAGTGTGTCTATCCAAGGCTTCCATCTGGTAAGCAGGGAATTGGTGTGTTTTGCGGCACGTTGTGTTATTCCTGCCATTCAATTATCCGGTGTTTGTTCTTTATTCACCTTTATTCACTAACATCTGCAACCCTGCAAGTAACCCTGCAAGTTTTTTGTGCTCACTCACTTTTGGGTTTATTTTCATAATTTCACAATTTTATATGTCACTTGCACAGATACCCTGTGTGTGTCTATGGGCACTGGGTGTTTTTGTATGATCCTTTATGATTTATCACTGTGTAAGGGCTCCTCTCTCTCCTTTTTTCTATATTTGTTGACAATATTACACTATGTTTTTTATCAATTTTTTTGGGGATGAATTCGCATGAATCCACATTTATCCTTCATGAGTGGAAGTTTTGCCCATATACACCGGGACTGGTTCTTTAAAGGCCCTGGCTGGGTTTAAGCCACTTGTTTGAATTGGCTTGCCATCTGGTAAGCATTCTACTTACTATTTGCCGCTCTATTTGATTCTTCTGGGCATTCATCAATTTTTCATCACTGAAGATTTGAATTCATTTTTGGACTTTAATGCACTTTATAGGACTGTTTATTATTCTTTTTAAACCACAGTGGTATTCACATGTAAAAGGTTAAGCGCGTTTTTTTATTTTCTTTAAGTAAATGTGCCTGGGAATGCTTGTGTCACCCACTCACATGCCACCCGTCCGCTCTATGTCCCTCCTAGCTGTATGCACCTGAAAAAGGAGCATTTTATAGCTATGCAGCCCGCGTTGTGCTGAAGCGTGCTAACGCTGCTAAGCCCTGCGTCCCCTTCCTCCGACCTCCCACCCCGCCCCCCACCTCATCTATTTTAAAATAGAACGTCTCCTGAATGCGGACATCAACCCCAGGGGTTTTTAAGCTGTACCACATGGAACCTTTACAGTTCTAAGAATTGGGAGGTCATTTAAGAAGGTGGGAAGTGGTCTATCTAGGGCTACCAAATCTGCTAGAATTTGTCATACTTGTCCTCAAGAATTGCTGTCAATCTTTTGTTAATGAGCGTACTGTGAACTCGGTTTTTAACCTCTTCAAAGCTAAGAAGTGGTGTTTTCCATGACCGTGCTATAGTTTGCTTCGTTGCCATAAAAATTTGAGTAATTAGGGTGCGTTCATGACAGGTGGCATCTGCGATGCGGTTTATGTAAAGGAAAATTTCCTTTCTATTGCTGTTGTGGTTACAACTAAAAATTTGGGATTTTGGGGGTCTCCATTCTGCTCTCTAAAACATTACCCTTTGACGTTAAAGATCAGATAATAGACCCAGAAGGCAGATTTATCTTCCTGAAGGGTCTATGGAAAAACAAACCGGTGACGCATTTATTGCCCCTCAAGACAAGTCACATTTATACGGGAGGTCGTTGCAAAACTCACACTCTTTCACACAGGCCTATTAATCCTTGGAGGCGATTTCAATGTACCGCTAGACCCTCTAGTGCAAGGGTCTCAAACTGGTGGCCCTCCAGCTGTTGAGTATTGTGGATTCCTCAGGTAGGACATATACTAAAAACGAGGACATTGCACATGAGTTCCATTCCTTCTATAGTAATCTCTATAACCTGCGTTCGGGAGACACAGATCATACTGCACAACTTAACTGGCAAGAATTGATTAAAGAATTCCTGAGCAAATATAGCCCTTCTGCCTTGTCAGCAGATTACTCACAAGCCCTTGAAGCTCCCCTGACACTAGAAGAGTTTTTAGAAGCACTCAAAACTACAAAACCAGGTAAAAGTTCAGGCCCAGATGGCTATATGGCCCTTTACTGTAAGACTTTCTCAGAGATTCTGGTGCCACACTTTCTCAAAGCATTTAATTTACTCCCAACCTCTCTTAGCAGGTCAGATAGACTCTTGGAAGCGTATTTGTCTCTAATTCCCAAGGAAGGGAAAGACTCCAGCAACATTGCTAGCTATCGTCCAATCTCTCTCCTGAACACGGACATCAAGCTTTATGCCAAAATTTTGGCAAATCGCTTGTCGTTCCACATCCCAAGTTGGGTGGGCCTGGATCAGGTTGGATTTGTCTCTGGAAGAGAGGCCAGGGACAACACCATTAAAGCTTTGAACCTGCATACCTGGCTTACATGCTCACAACAAGAGGGTTTCTTTCTGGCAATGGACGCGGAGAAGGCGTTCAACAGAGTGGCCTGGGACTATATGAATGCTGTCTTGACCTCGCTGGGACTAGGACACGTATGCAGGCCTGATCCAGTCGTTGTATGCGAACCCCAGGGCTCGGGTTAGAGTCAATGGCCACTTGTCGGATGCCTTCTCCATCTATAATGGGACCAGACAGGATTGCCCCATCTCCCCCCTGCTTTATATACTAACGCTAGAGCCCCTACTTCGATGCATAAGAGCCAACCCAGATATCACAGGTATACAGATCTGGGAACGGGAATTCAAAATTGCAGCTTTTGCGGACGACGTCCTACTTTTTCTTTCCTCACCGCTGACATCTTTACCCAATTTCCTACATACGCTGGAGCACTTCAAACGCATATCCAACTTAAAAATAAATTACTCCAAATCATTTGCGTTAAATATATCCCTACCCACGGGCCTGGCTAAACAATGTCAGCTCAATTTCCCCTTTCTATGGAAAGCGGGAGCCATAACCTACCTGGGCATTCAACTCCCTGCTATTCTAACAGAGCTTTATAGCAGAAACTTTCAGACAGAATTACAGAGGATTCGCCAAGATCTCCATAAATGGGATAGATCGACCACATCCTGGTTTGGACGAGCGTTCATTCTTAAAATGACGATCCTGCCTCGCCCGCTATACAAAATGCAAACAATACCTGTTCGCCTACCACCCTCATTCTTTGGACTTTATAAGTCTATATGCAGAACCTTCCTTTGGGGTAATAAACCCCCACGGATAGGCTGGGCGAAATCGGTACTTCCCATAGCATGCGGAGGTATTGGTCTCCCTGACCTTCAACGTTACTACCGGGCGGTCCATTTAGCGCGAATTGTTGACTGGAGACTACACAGTCGATGTAGGGTCTCTTTAGAATACCTGGTGGCGAATTCAGATTTATGTCATGCTCCCTGGCTCTCTAGAAGACACATCTCTCCACAAGCTTCATCACATCCCCTAGTAGGAGCTACCCTACATGAATTTGACAGGGCATGTACTGTACATGCAGTCTCAGCTAAATTCTGCCCCACCACTCCAGTGAGAGGTAACCCAGACTTTCCCCCAGGACTCTCAGGTGCCTTCTTGAGAGCCGAGTGGCTCCACACGGAAATGCTAGCTAAAAACTTCTTCCAAAGAGGCCGCTTCCTACGACAAACTGATATAGCTAAACTCTCTACCACGGGGACATTCCCGTTCTGGCCCTACATCCAGCTTAAACACTTCCTAGAGGACCCGTCCCGCAAACAAGGTTTTACAAAGCTCCCCACTACCTTGGAGTCGCTCTGCATTCGCTCGACCCCCCAATGCCATGTCATCTCCACGCTATATCCGTCATTATTCGAAGAATCTCACACACTCTTGCGCTCGGAATGTTCCTACTGGGAATCTGCCCTGGGGTCTGAGATAGACGGGGAGAGCTGGGACCGCATTCATCTATATATTCACAAAGGGTCCCTAAACGTCTCTGTTCAAGAGAATGGATATAAACTAAAAACCCACTGGTACAGAATGCCAGACCTGATACATAAATTCTCCCCCTCTGTCTCTGATCGCTGTTGGCGGTGTGGTTCAGAACTGGGGACATTCCTTCATATCTGGTGGGACTGCTCGGCGCTCCAACCATTCTGGTGCAAAGTGCACTAACTGACCAAACAAGTGACATTGCTTCCGCTGGACTTTAGTCCTGCGCAATACCTCTTACATTTCGCTAAACTTTCTAAAAAACAATATTACAAGTCGGTTGCCATGCATATGATCAATGCTGCAAGGATGTGTATTCCTATCCACTGGCGGTCCACATCCCTGCCTTCCATCCCCGAATGGCTTAACAGAGTGAATCGTATTGCTGAGATGGAGGAGCTGATCTATACTACCTTGGATAATATTTCCAAATACACAGACACCTGGGAAGCATGGATAACCTTCAAAAAAACCCAATCGTATTAAGATCTTAGAAACGCCTGAAACTAACTCCCAAATGGGGCGACTCCACCCCTGGGCGTGAAGCCAAATTCAAACTCTAGCCCAGTCATAATACTCGCATTGTACTGAACACTAGAAGCTGGAGAGGGTAGTTGGTGCTGAATTTACCTCCTCTCCTCAGCAGCATTCCCCCCCCCCCCTTGTTCTTCACCGCAATACCTCCCCCCTGCTCATCCCCCCCCCCTTCCCCTTCTCCCTCTCCCCCCGCCCAATTTTTTTTTCTCTCTCTTTCTCTTCCTTCCCGTCTTCTCCTCGTGTACCCCTCTTTCTACACCTTTACTTCCCCCTTTCCCCGCTTGAACCTCCTCCTGAAGATATATACAACTAGATAATAGTCATAATCATACCTGATTTTCTGCCCATAATATAGAGATGTCGAATTCCCGCTCAGAATGTTCCTATTTGACTGAATTGTATTCGTATATGTATTGAAAAGACAGGCTCACTGAGCCATGGTTGTATACGCTAATTCTGTGTTTTCTCAATAAGACAAAAAAATTTGGGATTTTTCCTCACTCAGTCCAAGTTATTTTTCTTTAATATCCTATTTTAAAGGGAATGTGTTGTGGTTTAGTTCATATTTTATTTATTTTTATCAAGGCTAAAAAATGAAAAAGAAAAAAATATTTGTAATCAGGTAAATGTAAAATAATATTGCTTTTTCTCTTTTAGAGAGATTGGTCGAGCCATGTTCCTTTTTACATGCATCTACTTTGATCCTTTGTTGCTAAAAGCTTGTTAACGGATCTCAACAGCTCAAGCTTATAATAACATTCATATTAAAAAGCGAATTAGCCAGAGTGACACATCCCACCTATGTCTCTGTCTGAAGTTTCATGGAGAGACTTCAGTGCCTTCAGGACATCAGTACGACTATACACTTTTTTTTGGCAATCTATAGTACTCTTGAAATCATTTACAATATTCTGTGTGCATATACACATTTACTCACACACACACAACTTTAAATAAAACTTATGCCGCGTACACACGGTCGGATGTTTCGGCTACAAAAGTCCGACAGCCCGTCCAACAGACTTTCGACGGACTTTTGGCAGACTTTTGGCGGACTTGCGGCAGACTTTCTAACGAACGGACTTGCCTACATACGATCACACAAAAGTCCGACGGATTAGTACGTGATGATGTACACCGGACTAAAATAAGGAAGTTGATAGCCAGTAGCCAATAGCTGCCCTAGAGTGGGTTTTTGTCCGTCGGACTAGCATACAGACGAGCGGATTTCTGGGTCTGGCGTAGTTACGACGTAAAGATTTGAAGCATGTTTCAAATCTAAAGTCCGTCAGATTTGCGGCTGGAAAAGTCCGCTGAAAGTCCGGGGAAGCCCACACACGATCAGATTGTCAGCCGGCTTTAGTCCGTCGGCGTCCGTCGGACTTTTGTAGACGAAAAGTCCGACCATGTGTACGCGGCATTACTCAAACCATAAGGTTTCCCTTTTCCATGCTGCTTTCATAAAAGTAGGCATTTAAAAATCTAGTATTTGCCCACAGTTTCTAAATAAGAATTGAATTCCTCAGTTTTGATTTTGCAGGTCAGTGCTTTTTATATGCAAAAATGTAGGTGAAAGGAAAAGTTTTTATGCTTTTACTGCAATTAGGAAAGTGTTATGAAAGATCCATGAATTTCAAGGCTCTGTAAGAGTCAGCATTATCAAATGGAGCATTTTCATTATGTACTGTTCAGCAAAATGTCACATAATGTGTTTTGGCATTATTTCATTATTTGTTAGCCAACAAGTACCATTAACATGCATATTCACTTAAGCTATAATGCTATAACTAGTTAGATCTGCATAAAAGGACTCTGTCCTCTTGAAAATGAATGAAATGTACCATAATTGCACCATTTTAGAACGCATACCTGAAGACATTACTTTTTTTAAGGAGTAAGGAATAGGTATGATAAAAGTCTATGTATTTTATATCTAATATAATGCCTAGGGGGTATCTAATATTGAATAACTTTGCATAATATTAATTAGAGACAAAAAAGAGTGTTTGGTATATAATGGAATCAGTTACATCGATTTGCGAGCGTTGTCTCGCAAGACGAGCAGGATTCAAGCCTCTGGGGTGTGCAGTACCGCATGTGGCCAGAGTTGCGGGGGTGCCGGTGATGCGCTGGTGACGCTCGGAGACACTCAGGGCTGCTCGGAAACACTTAGTTCCTGAGTGTCTCCCATCGTCTCCGAGTGTCTCTGGTGCCCCCCCCCCCCCCACCTCTGGTACTGCATACACTAGCAGTGGAACTAATTATCTGAGATTCCATTGATTCCTATGGGAAAACTCACTTTGATATACGAGTGCTTTGGATTACAAGCTTGATTCTGGAAAGAATTATGCTCGTAATCCAAGGTACTACTGTAATTACCATGGTTATTATTGCATAGGCTATATGTGCATTATAGGGGGTAGTTGGGAACATTTTTGGATAAAATAAATCCTTTCCATATTCGCATAACTCTTGCCCTTGATTGGGCAGTCAGTGCAGTTTTTGCTACTTATGAAAAGGTATGGCAGAAGCTCTGTTCGATTCTGTGTGTGCCTCAAAGGTGTGTTTTTAGGGGAATGTGTTAAATCAGAATTTGGGGCAAAAACTATTTCAGAACATTGACTACCAAATACTGTCTAATGATGTGTGTCCCACTCATGGCTACTGCTTCATGAGTGGTGATTATACAATCAGACTTGTATTTTGGCCAGCTTAGTTTAAATATGTCTGTCTAAATTTAGTTTTGCATGGCTGCATTCAACCAATGCAAATTGTGATGCCGCGTACACAAGAGCGGCCTTTCCAGCAGACTTGGTCCGGTGGACCGGACTCCGTCGAACAATTTGATCATGTGTGGGCTCCAGCGGACTTTTTTCCCCCAAAAGTCAGACGGACCCAGGGGCGGACTGACCATTGAGCAACTCGGGCACTGCCCGAGGGCCCTGGGCCACTAGGGGGCCCCATCAGGGTTGCCAGCCTCAGTAAAACCAGGGACAGTATGTATAAATCTGTGTTTTTTTACATCTGTCTGTGTATACTGTGTGTACATGTATGTGTATACCATGTGATTGTATACTGTGTGTGTGTGTATACTGTATGGCCCCATAATCTCTGATTGCCTGGGGGCCCCATAATCTCCTATTGCCCGGGGGCCCCATGAGTTATCAGTCCGCCCCTGGACGGACCTAGAAGTAAAACATGTTTCAAATCTTTCCGACGGACTTGAGTCCGGTCGAAAAATCCACTCGTCTGTATGCTAGTCCGACGGCCTGAAGAAGAAGGATGCTGTTGCTACCAGTGATGTTTGCTAAAGAGGTCTAACACAGGAGTGTTGATCTCAACTTAGTTGTCCTTTTCCTGTGCAGTGATGCATGAAGTACTGGTGTTCTGCTTTAACCACTTCAGCTCCGGAAGGTTTACCCTCCTTCATGACCAGGCCATTTCTTGCGATATGGCACTGCATTACGTTAACTGACAATTGCGCGGTCGTGCAATGCTGTATCTAAGTAAAATTAAAATGCAATGTTCACCACGCACACATTTAGAAAAAATGTCTGTTTGCTGAATATTTATGATGTGACCACGGAATAAAGCTTTTGACCCTTTTGAGGAATCCTAGGTGTGCTGATGACATTTCTTCACTTCAAATAAAATTGATACCCGTTTTTCCAAAAATAGAACTTTCTGCGGTTTTTATTTTTTGCTCTATAAACAAAAAAAGACCGACAATTTTGAAAAAAAAATATATATATAAAAATATATATATATATATTTTTTTTTTTACTTTCTGCTATAAAACATTCCCAATAAAAAAAATCAAATTTCTTCATCAATTTAGGCCAATATGTATTCTGCTACATATTCTTGGTAAAAAAAAATCCCAGTAAGCATATATTGATTGGTTTGCGCAAATGTTATAGTGTCTAAAAACTTTGGGATATATTTATGTCATTTTTAATTAAAACATTTTTTTTTACTAATAATGGCTACGACCAGCAATTTTTAGCAGCACTGCGACATTGCGGCGGACAAATCTGACACTTTGTGACACTTTTTGGGGACCAGTGACACTAATACAGTGATCATTGCTAAAAAAAATGCGCTGTCACTGTACTAATGACACTGGCAGAGATGGGGTTAACATCAGGGGTGATGAAAGGGTTAAATGTGTCCCCTGGGTGTGTTTGCTAACTGTGTGGGGGATGCTTTGACTGGGGGTAAACAGAAACACAAGATCTCCATCTTCTCCTCTGACAGAACAGCGATCTGCCCTGTTTACATAGGCAGACCGTCATTCTGCCTCTCTCGGGAACGTTCGCCGGTTGCTGGCGAACATTGGGACCGCCGGACCCGCTGATTGGCTCCAGCTGTATCCAATCACTGCGGGAGCGGGTCGCCAGTGGCGAGCCTGTGCCCTAGAACCGGAAATCGAAATGACATACAGGTACGTGATTTCGTGCTTAAGGGCCACCCTGCCACAGTACATGTATGTAGGGCGGTCCGGAAGCGGTTAAGCATAGCATTTGCAATCCTAACCCTCTCTCCCAAGGACTATGAGTAATAAAAACCCCTTTTTTGTTTCATCTACATGTCTCACTATTAGGGATGAGCCGAACACCCCCTGGTTCGGTTCGCGGCAGAACATGCGAACAGCAAAAAATTAGTATGAACACGCGATCACCGTTAAAGTCTATGGGACTCGAATGTGAAAAATCAAAAGTGCTAATTTTAAAGGCTAATGTGCAAGTTATTGTCATAAAAAGTATTTGGGGATCCGGGGCCTGCCCCAGTGGACATGTATCAATGCAAAAAAAGTTTTAAAAACGGCCGCTTTTTCGGGAGCAGTGATTTTAATAATGCTTAAAGTGAAACAATAAAAGTGAAATATTCCTTTAAATATTGTGCCTGGGGGGTAACTATAGTATGCCTGTGTAGCACTGACCCCCGTAGGAGTTGCTGATTTAAATTGGGTTGTTGCCGTCACCCCTTACCTGTAGTTTCACCACATCAGGAACTTAGAGTCTACATTGGGCCTTGCGCCCACCAATGTATGCACCAGTCACTTAGTTCTTTTTCCAATGCTTTATTACAAGACAATTTGAAAGAAGTAGCAGTAAAGAGGTTGAAGGGGAGTTGCAGATACCTTTTTGTAGCAGATCACTTACAGACTTCAGAATAGAGGACAAAACACAGCTTTCTCTCTGTAAATCTTGTATGGCTAGGTAGATCTCTGCCACAGACCTAGCAAGCTACAAGATGTCTGGACAAGCCTCTCTCACAGGCTTAGCAGCCACCATTCGCCTGGATAAGTCTCTCTCACAAACTTAGCAGCCAGACAGTTAGTTACCTTGATTGAATTGTAGAACAGCTTCTTCACAGTACCAGAATCTTTAAGCCGACCCGACGGTACTGTGAGGGTAGGTTAGAGATAGGTGAGTCCTCCAAGTAAGTTACCAGGCCCTTCTGAGAGACCAGCCTTCATCCTGGCTCTCTCCAGCAAGGGTCCTCCTCTGGATTTCCTCAGCTTGGCTCGGCTTCTTCCTAGCAGGCAAGACAGCCTAAGGACCACCTCTGCGGAAGTAGGCACCAGACAGGCTTCTGGGCCTACTTGCACAGCTGCAGTGATGTAGCCTCCAGATCTGGAAGGCCACAAGGTCAGGACTCCCCTAAGCACATGGCATCTGTCCCATAAATACTCTCTCCCAGAACGCACAGCAGCAGGAACCTCCTACTGGGCTTTTCTGAAAGAAGAATATTTATTAAAGTTTCACTAAGTTGTTATTCGCACACTGTCCCATGGCACCAATGACCCCTATTGGCAACAGTGGGAACTGCACAACTAAGTCAATTCCAGAACAGATCCAGTAAACTATATACATTCAATCTGAGCTGTTTACAGCTCAGCCAAAAACTAAATTTACATGCGAGCGCCTGGTCAACAGGAGCAGGGCGCTACACCTGTAAAGTGGCACATTTTCCGCATTTGTTTAGAACAGTCCCTGCACAAAATGACATTTCTAAAGGAATAAAAGTCATTGAAAACTGCTTGCGGCTGTAATGTCGGGTCCCGGCAATATAGATGAAAATCATTGAGAAAAACGGCATGCCCCCCCCCTGCCCATTACCAGGCCCTTTTGGTCTGGTATGGATATTAAGGGGAACCCCACCCCACCCAAATTACAAAAAAAAAGGCGTCGGGCCCCAAGGCCCTATATACTCTGAACAGCAGTATACAGACGGTCTCCAGGTTACAAACAAGATAGGGACTGTATGTTTGTTCTTAGGTTGAATCTGTTTGTAATATGGAACAGGTACATTTTTAAAGTGTAGCTCCAGCCAAAAAATCTATTTTTAAGCTTTTTGGATAGCATAGGGAAGGGTTATCAGCACTGTAACATTTGTTTTGCTGTCTGTGCCCCTGTTCAGAAGATTTCACCTCTCTTTCTGTGCCAATGACAATTGGATTTTGAAAATCTTGGGTTATTAGGGATACTAGGATTGGTGATAAAGGATCAGTGGGGAAACACCTTTTTCCCATATTAACTCTTACAGGAGAAAATTTTCCCTTCCTATGGGTATATTTCCTCGCACTTCCTGTTGTCTCCCTCTGTTTGTAAGTAGGAGTCGTTTGTAGGTCGGATGTTTGAAAATAGAGGACCGCCTGTATATACTATACGGCCTGCCCTATACACTCTATGGAAAATTGGGCCTTAGGTGTTGGTGGTACCAGAACACTGTAAGCCCTTACATTTACTCTTAGTGGGCGCTGGAACGGGCCCTGCTGTGAAATATTATATCAAGAATTGTAATTACATGCCCCTGTTAAACAGGGCAGAATAATTGGGCCTTAGGCGGCGGTGGTGGCACAACACTGTAAAGCCTCACAGATACTTTTGTTGAGTGCAGGAATGGGCCCTGCTGTGAAATATTAGATCAAAAATTGTAATTACGCGCCCCTGTTAAACAGGGGCAGAAAAATTGGGCCTTAGGCGGTGGTGGTGGTGGCACAACACTGTAAAGCCTCACAGATACTCTTGTTGAGCCCAGGAACGGGCCCTGCTGTGAAATATTAGATCAAAAATTGTAATTACGTGCCCCTGTTAAACAGGGGCAGAAAAATTGGGCCTTAGGCGGTGGTAGTGGCACAACACTGTAAAGCCTCACAGATCTTTTTGTTGAGCGCAGGAACGGGCCCTGCTGTGAAATATTAGATCAAAAAATGTAATTAAGCACCCCTGTTAAACAGGGGCATAAAAATTGGGCCTTAGGCAGTGGGGGTGATGTAACAACACTGCAACCCCTCACAGATTCTCTTGTTGAATGCAGGAACGAGCCCTGCTGTGAATTATTAGAGCAAAAATTGTAATTGCGCGTCCCTGTTAAACAGGGGCAGAAAATTGGGCCTTAGGTAGTGGTGCCACAACACTGTAACCCCTCACAGATACTCTTGTTGAGCGCAGGAACAAGCCCTGCTGTTAAATATTTGATCAAAAATTGTAATTACACGCCCCTGTTAAACAGGGGCAGAAAAATTGGGCCTTAGGCAGTGGTGGTGATGCCCTGAACCAAAAATATTCTTAGAAGCTATCATCATGAAGATTGAGGAGGAATAGGATAGTCACTCAGCATAACAGGATAGTCACTCAGCATATGCAGTCTTCAAGGGATCCCACATCCATAGAAAAATCAATAGGTTACATCAGCATCAGGTGCTTGGTAGCTGGGGATCCAAGACTGATTCATTTTTATGAATGTGAGCCGATCAACAGAGTCTATGGACAGGCGCACTCTGTGATCGGTTACAAAGCCTCCAGCAGCTCTGAATGTGCGTTCAGAAAGAACGCTGCATGCAGGACAGGCCAGTAGCTCAATTGCATATTGAGCAAGCTCTGGCCAATGGACCATCCTCAAGACCCAGTAACCCAGTGAATGTTGTGTTGGAAAGGTCTCCAAGTCTGATCTTGCCCCTAGATATTCCTGCACCATGTAATTCAGACGCTGGCAATGGTTGCTGGAACCGATCAGACCTTGATGCTGAGGACTGAAGAATTGTCTGAAGGCATCGGTCAGCTGGCCACCTTCTCCACCGCTCTTTCTGTGACTGAACGAAGCCTCAGCAACACGTTGTCTAGCAACAGGAAATTGCAACCTCCCAGGCTCTGGAAACGCATTGCACAAACTTTTCTGCAAGGCCTCCCGAAGATGTTTCATCCTCTGCTCCCTCTGCGAAGGCTGGATAAGTTCTTGAACCTTACCCTTGTAACGTGGTTCACGAAGGGTTGCCAGCCAGTAATGATCCCTCTCCTTGATACCACGAATCCTAGGGTCCTTTCACAGGCTTTGCAGGATCATGGAGGCTATGCAGTGTAAGTTTGCAGAGGCATTCAATCCTGAGTCCTCTATGTCACTAAGGATCACATGATCCTCAACCACCTCCTCCCAGCCAAGTACAACTCCATGGGTTTCTGGGGACTGAAAGCGATCCCTTGCAGACTGCTGCTGATGCTGAGTGTTATCCTCCACCTCCATGCTGACACAATCCTCTTCCTCCTCCTCTTCTTCTTCCTGTGTGATTGGCAGGCCCACAGGAATACTATCTGGATAAAGGTAAGGAAGTCCTCCTCTTCCTCCCGCTGCTCTGCCTCAAGTGCCCTGTCCATCATTCCACGAAGCGTGTGCTCCAACAGGAAAACAAGAGGGACAGTATCACTGATGCATGCACTGTCACTGCTCACCATCCTTGTGGCCTCCTCAAATGGTGACAGGACAGTGCATGCATCCTTGATCAGTAGCCACTGGCGTGGCGAAAAAAAGTCAAGCTCCCCTGGCCCTGTCTTGGTGTCATACTCATTGATGACCCTCTGCTGCGTGTGCAGCCGCTGCAGAATTGCCAACGTTGAGTTCCACCTGATGGGCATGTCACAAATGAGGCGGTTCTTGGGCAGGTTGCATTCTCTTTGAATGTCAGCCAGCCGAGCACTGGCATTATATGACCGGCGGAAATGACCACAGACTTTCCTGGCTTGACTCAGGAGATCTTGTAAGCCCGGGTACCTGCTCAAGAACCGCTGCACCACCAAATTCAGGACGTGTGCCAAACGGGGAACATGGGTCAAGTGTCACTGTTGGAGGGCAGAGAGGAGGTTGGTGCCATTGTCGCATACAACCATTCCTGGCTGAAGTTGGTGTGGTGGCAACCACCTCTGAGACTGCCCCTGCAGAGCTGCCAGAATCTCTGCCCCAGTGTGGCTCCTGTCCCCTAAGCAAACCAATTCAAGCACCGCATGACATCTTTTTGCCTGAGTGCTTGCGTAGCCCCTTGAACGCCTACAGAGCACCGTTGGTTCAGAGGACAAATCTGCAGAGGAAGAGGCCACAGAGGAAAAAAGAAGAGGAGGGGTGGAGTAGAGAGCTGTGGCAGAATCACCACTACTAGCATTTTGGAGGCGTGGTGGCGGAACAAGCTACAACAATACTGAACCCTGTCCTGTATCCTTCCCAGCTGCCAGCAGAGTTACCCAATGCACCGCAAAAGAAAGATAACATCCCTGTCCATGCCTGCTGGACCATAAGTCAGCGGTAATATGCACCTTACTGCTGACTGCTGACCACCCTGTCCAACGAGGCCAAGACATTGCCTTCCACACACTGGTAGAGCCAGAATGGCCTTTTGTGAAAAGAAATGGAGTTTGGGAACCTTCCACTGAGGTACCACACATTCCACAAATTCACAAAAGGGGGCAGAGTCTACCAGCTGAAAAGGCAGCAGTTGCAGTGTTAGCAAATTGGCCAAGCTAGCATTCAGACGCTGAGCATGTGGATGGTTCGATGGTTTAGCAACTGGGGTAGGGAAATTTGCCTGCTAAAATTGGATGTTGGTGTACCGCTAGCAGATTGGCCGCAAGTACGTGGGACACCTATTTCTTTTTTTTTGCATAACAAGTTTTTATTGAAAAATAAAATGCGTCATTACAATTCAGGTTTTCAATAATCACATCAAAATGTTCTTATTTAAATAAGCTTCTTATAACTAAGGAACATGTAAATATTCAACTTTGTATTCACTCAAAGATGGTTCTGCATATGCTAGACATCTCTGTTGGGTCATTACTTTTTAATTCTCTATAGCTTGCATGTCTCCAACTGTTTATTCTAGATTCCTTGAACTGTTGTGTGATAATATAATTACCTGACTTTTGTATTATCTTAACAGTAGAGAAAGAAAAAAAAAAAAAAAAAAAAATCATAAGGAGAAGAAAGAAAACTGAAAAAAAAATAAAAATTTCAAGCATAGGTAATAGTACTTGTCTACTCATAAACTCCTTTCTTGACCAATCAGGGTTCCTAACTGTTAATTAATTATTCAAACCATATCAGTCTCTGTATTGTTTCCAGCTGTATACTCATTAAAGGCTGATGAGTATTTAAAAATCGTCCATGGTTGCCATGTTTTATGAAATCTTTCTACCTGTTCATTGGATTGTGCTAACGTGTCTTCCATTTCATAAATTTCTACCACTTTGTGGATCCATTCTACAATCGAAGGGATCTTAGTGGAGTTCCAGTGAATCGGAATAAGCAATTTCGCAGCATTTAGCAAATGTTTTGTAAGAGAATGTTTGTATTTCTTTAGTGGCCAAGTTGAAATGTGTAACAGGCAACAAGCCGCGTCAAGTGTTAAGGTGGTTGCTGTAATTACTGAAATTAGCTCTTTTACCTTGTCCCAAAAAGGAGTAATTAGGGGACACTGCCACCAAATATGGAATAAGGAGCCCATGTCTGACATGCATCTCCAGCACAGATTCGATATCTGAGGGATCCACTTACTCAGCTTCACTGGAGTTAAGTACCAATGAGTCATTAACTTGTATGCTGTTTCCTGCATTTTAGTGCTAATTGAACACTTATGTGATAAGATACATGCATTCTTCCATTGTTTGGAAGAGATATTTACCTGTATTATCTCGAACCATCTCCTCCTGAGTCTGTCATCTGTTGGTCTTTTATCTTCTTGTAGCCAGGCGTAAGCTAGCGAGGTTGTTCTGTCAACCTTCTCTCTAGAGAGACACACCGACTCAAGTTCCGTCAAAGGCCTGGAGAAATTTCCTAGTCTGCCCCTATTGTAACTTCGGATTTGAAGATATGCCCAAAATGGCATCTGAGGTAAGTTGTTATCATCTTTGAGGGTGGAAAAGCCTTTAATTCCACCATTTTTGTAGCAGTCTCTGGCTAAAAGTGGTTTATTGTGGCTTTGTGACCTGAGTTGAGGGTTCCTCATCCCAGGGATAAAATCAGGATTATCTAATAGTGGGGTAAGCGGTCCCGGTATAGAAGAGGTCATTTTCTCTCTATTTAGCTCATGGAACAATTTTAGAGTGGTTCCTGTTAGGGGGTGTTGTTTTAAGTCCATCGGATATGCTGACCAAGGTATCCAAGGCGCAAATTGCAGTCGGATAGAGTTAAGATCCCTTTCTAAATTAACCCAATCTTTAGATTTTTGGTGGCAATGCCAATCGATGATTCTCGCGAGATGGGAAGATAAGTAATAGTCTCTAAAGTTGGGCAAACCTATCCCTCCATGCTCTTTTAGTCTTGTTAGAGTTGTGTATTTAATTCTTGGTTTTTTATGTGACCAAATGAATCTCAGGAGCATAGAGCGTAGACTTGCAAACATACTACTTGGTAGTTTAATTGGTAAAGTACGCATGAAATATAAAAGCCTAGGGAGGACAGTCATTTTAACAATGGCTGCTCAGCCAAACCAGGAGAAGGTTCCGGCATGCCATTTGGCTAAATCCCTTTCAGTGTTTTTAATTAATGGAGGAAAATTATATTCGTAAATTGACTCAATTTTAGGTGTCAGTTTAATACCTAAGTATTTCAAGGACTTAGAGTCCCACTTAAAGGGAGAGTTCTCTACTGTGGACCTTAGCGTGTGTTCCGGTAGAGTCACGTTCATGGCCTCTGATTTAGAGTAATTTATCTTTAGGTTGGAGATATAACCATAATGTGTGAACATTCTAGATAGGTTGGGAATGGTGACATGGGGATTGGTTAGAAAGAATAATAAGTCGTCCGCATAGGCAGCTATCTTGAACTCCCTGTCCAATACCCGGAAGCCAGTTATAGAAGGGTCAGCATTGATCGTTCTGATAAAAGGCTCCAGTGACAATATAAATAGGAGGGGTGAAAGAGGACAACCCTGCCTCGTCCCATTAGTAATATGGACCTTCTCGGAAAGTGTGCCATTTATTTTTAGCTTTGCTGTTGGATTTTGATACAGAGCTGAGATCCACGCCAACATCCTAGAGCCCAGACCGACATGTCCGCACGTTGCCAGCATATAGTCCCATGCCACACGATCAAAGGCCTTCTCCGCATCTGTTGACAGGAGAAGGCCTTCCGTGCCATGAGATCTAGCTGAGTGAATTAGGAGCAATGACTTGATTACATTATCTTTAGCCTCGCGACCTGGCATAAAGCCTACCTGTTCTGGTCCGATCAGCTGTTGCAGATGGGGTCTTAATCTGTCAGCGAGTATCTTTGCAAATATCTTTATATCCAGATTAAGTAATGAGATGGGGCGATAGCTTGCACACTCCGAGGGATCCTTACCAGGTTTCAGTACTACCGTTATGAAGGCAGAGAGCAAGTCTGGAGTCACTTCTCTGGGTTTGGACAAGGAGTTCAATGCCCTCACCAATGGGTCTGTCAATAAGTCTATGAAAGTTTTATAATAAATAGCTGTGAAACCATCTGGTCCCGGGCTCTTGCCCAGTTTCAGGTGTTTGATAGCGTTTCTAGTTTCTATTAAATCTATCGGGCGTTCGAGAGCATTAGCGTCTATTTCATCAAGTGAGGGTAGTCCACTTTTATTTAGGAAATCTTGTATGATCTGGGTTCTGTCTCCTATCATGTCTGGTTGTCTGTGTTGTCGTGGGAGGTTGTAGAGATCGGTATAAAATGAGTGAAAGTGTTTTGCTATTGCCTCTGTGGTAACATCTAATGTGCCTTGTTTTAGTTTAATGCCCGTAATGGTGTTGCTATACTTATGTTCTCGTAGAGCTCTGGCTAAAGCTCTCCCTGTCTTATTACCTGACTCATAATATATTCTTCTTTTGAAAAACAGGAAGCGTCTAGTCCTGTTATCAAGAATTAGCTGCAGTTCTTTCCTAGTAGCTAACAACTCCGTGGCGGAATTGACTGAAAGGGATTGTTTATGTAAAGATTCAAGATTATGTATACGCTCATATAATGTTTTAATTTCTTTTTCTCTTTTTTTTTTACGTTGAGAACCCATTTTTATCAATTCGCCCCTTACTGAGCATTTGTGGGCCTCCCAGATTATGAGAGGATCAGTCTCTGGGGTGTTGTTGTGAATGAAATAGTCTTTGAGAGTATCAGTCAACTTAGGTAGGAGAGTTGGATCAGACAGTATGGAAGAGTTAAGTCTCCACATCTGAGGTTTTGGCGATGAATTAATTAGGTCTAAGGACAAAGCTATGGGGGCATGATCCGAAATGGATTGTACCCCTATATGGGCCTCTGTAAGAACAGGAAGATCAGATTGTGTGATAAAGAGATAATCCAGCCGGGAATATTTTTTGTGTGGACTCGAGTAGAAGGTGAAATCTCGCCCATCCGGGTTGAGAAATCTCCAAGAGTCCACTAGTTGGAGGGAATGTAAGAGTGTTTTAATGCTTTTAAGTATCCTATATCTGATGCTAGTAACACCATTCGAGGTGTCTGTCAATGGATTCAGAGGGATGTTGAAATCTCCTCCCAATATTAAGCAGCCGGAAGTGAACCCCTGGAGCTGGTGAACCACTTTTTTACAAAAAGTTAAATGTGCCTTGTTTGGGAAGTAGACATTTGCTATAGTAATAGGAGTACCTTCATATTTCCCTTTTAGAAACAGAAATCTGCCTTCTGGATCAATCATTTGTTCCGTCAACTCAAAGGGAGCGTCCCTGTTCACTAATATAGAGACTCCCTTTGATTTGGCACAATCATTAGTAGCATGAAATACTCTTGTGAAAGTTGAGTCGGTGAGTCTGGGTATCTGGTGTGTCTTAAAGTGTGTTTCTTGCAACAACACAAAATGTGGCTTACCTCGCTTAATTTCCCTGAGTAGGGTAGTGCGTTTTTCTGGTATATTTAACCCTTTGACGTTGTGAGATATCACTGTCGGTCGACATCCCAGTGAAGTGTATGCCATGATGAAGACTCAGGAGTGATCTAGTCCGAGAATATCTGAAATGAGAACTGAAATGCTAATTAGACTTCTTGTCGTAGACTAACAATGTAGTTAAGTATAACTTAAAAGATAAAAGAAGAGAGAAGAAAAAGAAAAACAATATGGAGAAATATGTTTTATCTCTAGATAGAGCCCTATCTAGGTTTCGGTAGTGGAACCAGAATCTGGAAACCTTCCCGAGATTCTGTTCACTTTGTGGGGAAAGTAGGAGGCGGCTACTCAGAGAGTAATCAGTTAATTGTACTAAGAACCGACAACTATTTGTACCTCCAGAAATATCAACTCACACAGCCTATATATAAGCTTATACTATATTCTTAAATTAGTCTACCCGTTTGATCGACGTCTCCGCCACCCACCTAATCTGTGAGCAACCCAGACGTCTACCTCCTCAAAAGTGTAAAACTCTGTCACTTTAAATCATCCTCTCTTTCCACATCCCCTCCGACCCCCATAGCTCTCCATGTGTACAGCTGGTCCCCCCTCCCGACAAAAATATATAAGTAATGTACTTTAATAACACTGGGAACCTCCGCAATCGGGACAGAGTCTCCTATCTAATCGCATAAGCATAACTATTATTATTGAAAAGTAAAATTTAACTTAATAAACAGTAGGCCCATAGCTCAAACTAAACATATGAATCCATCGGTCGCCAGTATTCTCTCTCATGTTTCTACCTTAGTTGACTATTCCAAGTAGGATGTATATTTATTAATAAAGTCAATGTAGGGTATATGATGACATTCAGAGCTAGATCAGGATATGTAGTTACGATCAGTGACCTCGGCCTCTGTAATAGATAGCTATCATTATTCAGTAACTAGAGTCTGACCCAGATCATATCATCGCTTGAGAGAGAGTTCATAATACCCACGATTCTCTTGGTCAAACATGGAGAATAATGTTCCAGAATATACTGGTGATGCGGTGGGGTTCGAATTTTATCCTTCTGCTTGCTCCCGATCCCGAACAAATCTCTGATTTGGTGTGCCAGCTTTGGATCCTCCAGACCTTCCATGCTTCATCTTCTTCGAAAGTCTCTTTTCTGTCGTGGAAAATGGAGAATGAATTGGACTCCTATCATGTGGGGGTAGGGTAAAGTCAGCATACCAGTCAGGTAGTTCTACTGGATCTAGTCCCAAGCCTTCACAAAAATCCGGAAGATCCGATGGAGTGCGTAGAATATGTTGGTGTCCGTTTGCGGTAACAATAAGTGCAAAAGGAAAACGCCAGGTGTATTTAAGATCTCTGTCCCTGAGTTTTTCAAGTAGAGGTCGCAGAGCCCTGCGATTTTTCAGCGTGATTTGTGACAAATCTTGAAACAGCATTATGGTTTCACCATTGAAAATAATTCTGTCATTTCGTCTAGCCTTACGCATTATGTCCTCTTTTAGTTGGAAATTCTGCAGACAACAAATTATATCTCTCGGGGGTGCCGTTTCTGGGCCCTTAGGTCTAAGAGCTCTGTGTGCCCTTACAAATTCAATTACTGCATCTTCTGGGCGCTCTAGTAAACTGTTAAACATTCTCTGGAGGGCAGGGGTAATCTGATCGCTTTCAACTGATTCTGGGACCCCTCTGACTCTAATGTTGTTCCTCCTTCCGCGATTATCGAGGTCCTCCAGATGCCTGTTCATATCAAATGTTGTGCATGGGAGACTGTAACCTTGTCCAGTCTGTGGAGTTCTTTATCTCTTTGCCTCCCTGCATGCTCTGTTGCTGCTATTTTTTCTGTGAGGACTACTAGATTAGTTTTTAGGTCTGTAATTGCTGCAGAGAATGCGGATTTTATATCCGCTGTAAAGCAGGACATGTCCGCATAAGTCAGGGGTTTGTTTGATCTAGTTTTCCCCCTACCTGTGTCCTCTTGTGCTGACTCCGAGTCGCCACTGAAATCCTCCTCGTGTTGTGTACTGCGCTGGGTCGGCGCCATCTTGAGACCGGCCTTGCTGCTGCTCGCTGATGACTGTAATTTAAACAAATCAGCGATATCTAGAGCAGCGGATGGCGGCTGTCCACGGCGGGGACGGGTCTGGGGAGTGTTATACAGCTTTCTGCCCGGCATTGACGGCTCTGAGGACGGGTATCAGGCTGAAAGGCCGTGTGGTTGAGCGGAGCTCCTCTACAGTGCTTCCATCTAAGCCGCGCGCCAAGCCACGCCCCCCGGGACACCTATTTCTATAGCTTCATTCCTCTCAGTGCAGGTTTCTGAGAAGACTGGAGGTATAGTGGGGTTGGAGATCCCAGTTGATGAGGAGCAAGGAGAGGTCCCCCTTTTTCTTTGATGTGGGTCTTTTAAGTGCTGTTGCCAATGGACTGCATGGGAGGTCGTCATATGTCTGGTCAAGCATGTGGTGCCCAAGCGGCTGCTATTTTGGCCACGCTTGATACGCTTGCAAATAGCAATGGTGCAATCTGCTGCACACGTGTCATAAAAGGCCCACACCAAAGAACTTTTCAAAATATGCAGGGAGTCAGCAACGCCCTGCACCTGCTTAGCTCTGCGGTGTGTTTCAGTAGGGTGGCTGCCCTTAAGCTGCCCTCTGGAGGGCATCCTACCTCATTGGAGATGTGCCTCCTCCTCCTTCTCCTCCTCTCTTATATCAGGCACTCAAGTAGAGTCAGTGACCTCATCATCCCCTCCCCGTCACTGGAGCAAACTTGGCAGTATGCTGCAGCTGGGGGAACATGACTGCCAGTTTCTTGACCTTCTTGGGAACCTCTCTCTCTAGGCTCATGTTACTCCCTTCCTCAACCTGGGTACCATCATCGGAGCCTTCAAATCGCTGTGCATTCTCCTGCAGTATGTACCCGACACTGTGGTCGAATAGTTTGAGGGGACTCCTCCGTGCATGATGGTGGGGCTAGGGAAGAAGTGACTGTTGACATGGAGCCAATGGAATAGGCTGCTTTGGCAGCTGCATTCGCAGGTAAACTACTCTGAGCCTGAGTGACAGAGGATGAGGAGGATGAGGACGGCTTTGTTATCCATTCCACCAACTCTTCTGCATGTTGTGGCTCAATAACACGGCCAGCTGCAGAAAAAAAGGACAAGTGTGCCACAGGGCCACGTGCTGAGGATGCACCGTGTCCACGACCAGCACTGTCGACTGTAGAAACAGAGCCTGCTTGCCCTCTTTTATTGGCCTGTGAGCATCTGCCTCTCCTTGGTGGCCTCCTAGACATGATGTAAATTTTGTTTAGCAAAACCACACTACACTGTATTGTGTACTGTGTACACCACCAGAAAAGTAGTAGCAACTGCACTAGGGGTGAACAGTATTATGTACACCACCCGAAGTCTAATAGCAACTATGGGTGCACTGTATGTACTGTGTACACCACCAGAAAAGTAGTAGCAACTGCACTATGGGTGCACGGTACTGTGTACATCAACAGATGTGTAATAACAACTATGGGTGCACTGTATGTATTGTGTACACTACCAGAAAAATTGGATTTTTACCTGTAAAATCCTTTTCTTTTGAAGTTCATCACGGGACACAGAGCCATAGTAATTGCTATGTGGGTTATAGTCCACCTTCAGGTGCTGGACACTGGCACACCCTAAACAGGAAGTTGCCTCCCTATATAACCCCTCCCATACCGTGAGCATCTCAGTTTTGTAACAAAGCAATACACGTGTATACTAGAAAGAGGGGCGGGACCTCTGTGTCCCATGATGTACTTCAAAAGAAAAAGATTTTACAGGTAAGCTATTATAAAAATATTATAATAATATAAAAAATATAATATTATAAAAAATCCTATTTTCTTTAATCATACATCATAGGACACAGAGCCATAGTAATTACTTTGTGGGATGTCCCAGAGCAATGCCAACTGAGGGGAGGGAGACACAACAAAAGTAGGGCACCATGAGATCAGAGGACTTATACTGCTGCCTGCAGTACACTGCGCCCAAAGGCGACATCCTCATGTCTTTCACATCCACCTGATAGAATCTGGTAAATGTATGGATTGAAGATCAAGTTGCAAGCTTGCAGATTTGAGCCATGGAGGCTTGGTGATGCGCTGCCCACGAAGCACTGGCAGCCCTAGAGGAGTGCATTTTGATTTGAGATGGTAGAAACTACCTCTTTAAACCAAAAGCTAGAACGATTACTTGTCGAATCCATTTAGAATAGTACATTTCCATGCTGCCTGTCCTCTTTTAGGACCTTGAGGCAATACGAACAAAACATCCGTTTTCCGAATCTGAGCAGTCGTCTTTAAGTAGACTGCTCTCACCACATCAAGAGAATGTAGTGACTTTTCTTCCATAGAACAGGGTTCTGAAAAAAATAAAGATAGAACAATATCCTGGTTTAGATAAAAACCTGATACTACCTTCTGTAAAAAGTTAGGATGAGGACACAATACTACCTCATCCTTGAGAACAATAATAATATGGCTCTTTACAAGAAAAAGTAGCCAATTCTGATACCCTTCTTGCAGCAGATATGGTTACCAAAAAAAATAGTTTCCTTGTCAAAAAAGGACCAATGGAATATGTCGTTTCGGTCCAAAAAAAGGCTGTTTTGTAATGCCGCCAAAACTAAATTCAAGTCCTAAGGGTTCAGGGGTGACATAACCGGGGATTAAGCCATGTTACCCCCTGAATAAAGTTACGAACCAAAGAAAGCGAAGCAAGTGGATATTGAAATAATACCGATAAGGCCAAGACCTGTCCTTAGAAAGCACTTAAGGCCAGCTTTATTTCTCACCCCATCTGCAGAAAGTCAAGGATTCTACCTTTGACCTATTTCCTGGGGTGCAAACCCTGGTTTCACACCAGGAGACATATGCTTCCCAGACTCCATAATATATAATTATGGAGGCCGGCTCCCTTGCATTAACCAAGATAAAAACCACTGAACCTGACAGCCCACGTTTCTTCAGAGTGTGGGTCTTAATAGCCAAACAGTTACATTTAGCGTTTGTAAAGTAGGATGGAAGACCGGACCTTACGAAAGAAGGTCTGACCGTGGCGGTAGGGTTCATGGGTCCCCTAATGTCATCTTTACTATCCCTGCACACCAAGATTTCCTGGGCCCCGCTGGGGGCCACAAGAATCACTGACTTCCCTTGCTGCATGATCCTGCGAAGAAGTCATGGACGCAGGCAGAATAGGAGGGAATGCAAATCAGTGAGAGAACCGATTCCACGGGAATAGCAAGGCATCTGTTCTGCATGCTAGCGGATCCTTTGTTTTTGACACAAAGTTGTTGATTTCTTTGTTGAACCTGGACCTAAACAGATCTATGTCTGGGATCCCCCATCTTTGACATATTGACAGGAAGATATCGGGGTGAAGGAACCATTCTCCCGGGAACAACTGCTGGCGACTCAAGTAGTCCGCCTGCCAATTTTCGATTCCTAGAATGAAGACATCCAATAGGCAAAGTACATTGTTTTCTGCCCAAGATAGGATATGATTCACTTTTCTCTGGGCCGCACAACTTCTTGTGCCCCCTTGGTGATTAATATAGGCCATTGCTGTGGCATAGTCAGATGGAATCCTGTCAGGATAATACCGTAAACTGAACGTTCAGGCCCTCAGAACCAAGTGCTCTGCCTGAATTTTTAGAATGATAAGGGGCAAGGCCATTTCTGATCTGCGCCACTTCCGTGGTAACTGAAGGAAGGATTTTCCCCTTTGCAGATTTTTGGATATTAACCATAAACTGAGGCTCCGGCGTACGCAGCCTACAGTACCTGGTATTTCTAGGTGGTCCATCCGGGTACTAACCAGGCTTGACCCTGCTTAGCCTCCAAGATCAGAAGAGATTGGGTGCTTTCAAGGGGATGTGGCAGGGGGCTTTGGAGTCAGACACATTGGGAATCTAGAGCTTGAACCCTTTGTTCCAAGCCGATAGGATAATGTTTTGCAGCAGTCTCAAATGAAACTGAGCATAAGGAATGGCCTCGAATGAAGCCACCATCTTTCCCAACAACCTCATGCCAAGTTCAATAGAAGAATTCATCTTGCTTCGACCACCTAAATCAGTTCCTTTATGGTGCTGATCTTTGCCTGGGGCAAGAATACCCTTTTCTTGGTGTAACTATGATCAGACCCAATTATCTTAGCCCTTTTCATGGTTTTAAAGAAGATTTCTCCTAGGCTGAGAATCCGACCTAGATATTACAGGTAGTTGAATGTGGTGACCATACTTTGGTCTAAGCGGGCTACCGACTGGACTATCAAGAACAGATCATCCAGATAAATCATAATCGTTATACCTTGGGCCCTTAATCTGGCTATAAGAGGGTCCAGAACCTTTGTAAACACTCAAGGTGCAGTAGCTAGACCGGAAAGCAGAGCTACACGCTGAAAATGAAGATTTTCCACCTTGAAAAGTAGATATTACTAGTGAGCGAGGAAATAGGCATATGGAGGTATGCATCTTTGACGTCGATTAACGCCAGAAGTTCTCCTCCTTGTAGGATGGAGATATCTGATTGGATTGACTCCATGCGAAAAAAGAGTGGTTATATTCAGGAATTGAATTTAGATTTTTGAGATCCAGAATGTTCATTTGGATTTAATCAAACCCCAACCTCTGCTCTTACATGGGGGCCACTATGATCTTTTTTGCCAAAAGATAGTCCAATGCTTGAGAGAAAGACTTCTTTTTCTCTGGATTCTTTGGAACGCTTGATCTGAGAAAAGGAGGAGACGGGAACTCTTGGAACTCCAGTTTGTACCTTGGAGCTATTGAGGAAGTCCCCCATTCGTCTTGACACTCTTCCTGCCAGATCCTTGAGAACTGCAGAAGAATTCCCCCTATTGAGCGAGCGGGGGCGCCTCCTCATAAGGAGGCTTCAGTACTTGTAGGTTTCCTCCCCCAAGACCTCTTTTGTCCCTGGGGCTAACCCTGAGGATTACCTTTTGAATCTGATGGCGGGAGCCGTCTTCACTGCCTGGAGGCTGATGCCCCTGGCACAGAAGAAGGAGCTTTAAAACGAAAATACATTTACTCCTTTTCTTAAATGGCAAATTTCTTTGGATGTATTATCCAGAAAATCCCCAAACAGCTGTTTCACCGCAAAAAGGAAGACTAGCCAGGAGCTTCTGCATAGTGCTTAGCGAAGAGCGCAAGGTCTGAAGGATATAATCTCTCAAAGCAACTATTGCAAACATAAAGCTGCCAGATCCTGGGCCTGCTGAGCAGGATAACCTTGAACACCTGTTTAAACTGGTCTCTCAAAGATTAAGCAATTACTGTCAGCACAGGCTGAGACACTCAATCTGCCAGTGAAAAAAGTGCTTTTTTTTTGTTTTTGTTTGTTTTTTAATAGGAATTCCAACTTTTTATCCGTTGGATCCCTAAGCATTTGAGCATTGTCTGCCGGGCAAGTCAAAATCTTATTCACAGAGGATATAGCAGCGCTAATTGCTGGTATACCCTACTTAGTGAATTTCCTCCACCATAGGATAAAGTGAGAAAACTTTTTAGGAGGGAAAATAATGCTTATCTGGGTGATCCTCTCAGATACAAAAATGGCTTTTCCAGCAATGAATGGACAGGAAAAAGCATGCACAGCTTGAGGAGGCTTTAGCAAACCCAAACACTCAGTTAAGGGTACATAAATGTGGAGCGGACCATTCAGCCTTATATAGTGTGGGGGGTGCAGGCAGCCTTATATAGTGTGGGGCGTGGACTCAGTGACCTTGAGCCATGATTGGCCAAAGGCACCCTGCCTTTGGCCAATTATGGCTCTCTTAGCTGAGGGCGCTGGGATTGGCCAAAGCATGCAGGTCATGGTGCATGCTTTGGCCAATCATCATACAGCAATGCATTGCACTCCCGCAGTACATTATGGGGCTTTACGCTGTGCGCGAATACCTCATAATGTTTGGTTTTCGACGAACGGGGGAACAGCCAATGTTCGAGTCAAACTCATGTTTGACCCGAACATAAAGCTCATCCCTACTCACTATGCCTAAGTGATCTACCCCTGAGGTAAATGTCAGCCCACCCTGTCTTTGGGGGTACCCCCACACTCTAAAGGCTCAGGGGGCTGCTACATGTCTGTATAGTGAGCCCTTCTTGGATTTCTATTAATGCATTTATTCTAAAATTCCATTAGGTACCCTTATTTAAAACCTATTTGCCAAAATAAAAATTATCAATTAGTTTTGGACCTGAATTTATAATAGCTTGGCATTCTGTGTAATCATACCATTATTCTAATTATTTTGACCCTCGAAATAACAGTTTTATATTCTCTTGTTTTCAATTCTATACATTAGAGCCTTCTATGGGTCACAAGTGGTCATGTCATAAAAATCCTTGCAATCTAAATGTTTTTTCTATCTCTCAGCATTTCATGCTAAAATTAGAGAAGACCATAAATAGGAAATCTGAGGAATTTCATTTAATCCTTTAGTTCTTATTAAAGCTTAAAAATGAATTAAAGTGCAAGTTCAAATATGATATGTGGGAGCCAGTGTTATTAAAGGAAATATTGTGACTCATGCGATGTGCTTTACATATGATAAGTAATAACAGATAGCTTCTTGTTTGATTGAAAAAATATAACAGTGATAGAGCTAGGGCCGGCCCAAGACATTGTGCTGCCTGGGACCAAGAATGCAATGCTGCCCCCCCCTCCCCCCAAAAAAAATCACGCCCACCAAAAGGCCCCCACATTCATTATTTTTTTTTTTATCATGATAATTAAAGGGGACCAGTTATGGTGGTCTACATGTATAGGAGTATAAAGAGGACCTGTTATGGCTCTATACATGTATATAGGGGTATAAAGGGGACAGATCATGGCGGTCTACATGTAAAGGAGTATAAAGAGGACCTGTCATGGCTCTATACATGTATAGGACTATAAAGAGGACATGTCATGGCTTTATACATGTATATGGAAGTATAAAGAGGACCTGTTATGGCTCTATACGTGTGTATAGAAGTATAAAGGGGACCTGTCATGGCTCTATAAATGTATGTAGGAGTATAAAGAGGACCTGTCATGGCTCTATACATGTATGTAGGAGTATAAAGAGGACCTGTCATGGCTCTATACATGTATGTAGGAGTATAAAGAGGACCTGTTATGGCTTTATACATGTATATAGAAGTATAAAGGGGACCGGTCATGGTTGTTCACATGTATAGGAGTATAAAGAGGACCTGTCAGGGCTCTATACATGTGTATAGGAGTGTAAAAGGACGTGTCATGGCTCTATACATGTATGTAGGAGTATAAAGAGGACATGTCATGGCTCTATACATGTGTATATAAGTATAAAGAGAACCTGTAAAGGCTTTATACATGTATATAGAAGTATAAAGGGGACCGGTCATGGCTGTTTACATGTATAGGAGTATAAAGAGGACCTGTCAGGTCTCCATACATGTGTATAGGAGTGTAAAAGGACATGTCATGGCTCCATACATGTATGTAGGAGTATAAAGAGGACCTGTCAGGGCTCTATACATGTGTATAGGAGTGTAAAAGGACGTGTCATGGCTCTATACATGTATGTAGGAGTATAAAGAGGACATGTCATGGCTCTATACATGTATATAGGAGTATAAAGAGGACCTGTCAGGGCTCTATACATGTGTACAGGAGTGTAAAAGGACGTTTAATGGCTCTATACGTGTATGTAGGAGTATAAAGAGGACATGTCATGGCTCTAGACATGTATATAGGAATATAAGGAGAACCGATCATGGCGGTCTACATGTATATAGGAGTATAAAGAGGACCTCTCATGGCACTAAACATGTATATAGGAGTATAAAGAGGACCTATTTTAGCTCTATACAGGTGTATAGGAATGTAACTGGGACCTGTCATGGCTCTATACATGTATATAGAAGTATAAAGAGGACCTGTCATGGCTTTATATATGTATGTAGGAGTATAAAGAGGACCTGCCATGGCTCTATACATGTATATAGAAGTATAAAGAGGACCTGTCATGGCTCTAGACATGTATATAGGAATATAAGGAGAACCGATCATGGCGGTCTACATGTATATAGGAGTATAAAGAGGACCTCTCATGGCACTAAACATGTATATAGGAGTATAAAGAGGACCTATTTTAGCTCTATACAGGTGTATAGGAATGTAACTGGGACCTGTCATGGCTCTATACATGTATATAGAAGTATAAAGAGGACCTGTCATGGCTTTATATATGTATGTAGGAGTATAAAGAGGACCTGCCATGGCTCTATACATGTATGTAGGAATATAAAGAGGACCTGTCATGGCTCTATACATGTATATAGAAGTATAAAGAGGACATGTCATCTCTCTATACATGTGTATAGGAGTATAAAGGGGACCTGTCATGGCTCTATACATGTATGTAGGAGTATAAAGAGGACCTGTCATGACTCTATGTATGTATATAGAAGTATAAAGAGGACCTATCATGGCTCTATACATGTGTATAGTAGTATACAGGGGACCTGTCATGGCTCTATACATGTATATAGAAGTATAAAGAGGACCTGCCATGGCTCTATACATGTATATAGGAGTATAAAGAGGACCTGTTATGGCTCTATACATGTATATAGGAGTATAAAGAGGACCTGTTATGGCTCTATTCATAACGCAGCACAGTAATTGGGAATACAACCTTTAATGTAGTTGTAAATACAAGCAGTGTAGGTACCTAAATTTAATCTGTTATCATCTTTTGCAGGCCATGTACAGTAGAGCTGGAGTGTGGGAGGAAAAAGCAATACAAGGAGACAATCAGTAAATATGCTGACAAGAAGCATACTGATAGAAGGAGAAAGCAGAATGAGGTGTCAACACTGTGCTGCTTCCCCCATTCACTATCCAGTGACAGAATGGGGGTGGTACATGACAACCTGGAATTAGAGGAAAAACGTTCAAGGGGTAATAAACTCAAACCAAAAATGTAATATATTGCAGAAAACAAAGAGAAAACACACGCATTGTCAACTAGCAAATAAAAAAGAAAGAGCTGCTGTAGGCACTTAAAAGTGATCCCACACCCAAAATAAATAAATAAATAAATAAATAAATAAATGATGTTGTGCTGCTTACTATATAAAGCAATCAAATTGTGACAGTGAATACCTTACAGAGGTGATAACTCCTGGGGGAGAAAACAATCCGTGATCAACAAGTGGTAATGAAGTGTGTCAGTAACAACTGAATTCAAAAACAAACAACACTATTCAATGCACAAAACACTACTAAAAAATAAACACAAAAAGCTAAATACCCTCCAGAGGTGTGACCCCACCAAATAAAGTAAATAAATAAAGAAATAAGGCATAAATATAAATGATCCAACAGTGCATATATATATAATAATACAGTGAGAAGAACACAAAAACAAAAAAGGCACCAGGGGTGCAATCACCAAAAATAGAAATGTGAAAAAAATGTTTTAAATGTAGTACCATAAGACTTTAAAAGTGAAATAATAAAGTTTATTCACATCAAGCAATATGACTTTAATTAGGTAATTAAAAAATAATGCTGTCATTTAACTCTTAACATTTAACCCTAGTTGAGGACATCTAGTGGTGGAAAATAAATACTGCAGAGAACAGGCTTGGATTAAAAGGTGAGTATTACAGCAAAACCACTATTGTATAAAAAAAAATGGAAATTGTTATTAATAGATAGATCTTTAGATGCCATTCAGTTATTGATTATGTCTAAATTAAGCTGGTTATAGACACTAGAGGGTTGTCAGATGGGCAGGCTATTTGGTACCTGTATCTGCTACTGATTCCTTGGAGGCTGTTTTGCAAGATCTTGAGGGGTACACATGGTTCCTTCATGATGTCTGGGGACTCTATTGTCTAATTCACATTGACATCACTCAGCTAATATAAAAAATTCTGTAAAGCCAAACCAGAAGTATAACTCCTTTATCCCTCAGAAAACTGTAGGGTTTTTGAAGTATGTCGCAATACCTCCTACACACAGGTCAAGAACAGTGCCATTCTAAGGAGGACTGAGGGCAACTGTTGACCCTACTTTGTGTTAGTTCCTAGATGTCCCCAGGCTGCTCTATCTCGGGAAGAGTTAATTGGCCCGAGTTGAATACTCCCTACTGATTGGTATCCTTTAAACCTGATACAAAGCAGAAACAGACTATCCGATTTCCTATTTAAGAGGCCAAACATGCACCTTTGACCAGTGCAGACATGCAGCTTTGTAGGATGATATATAAAAGATTGTTTGGCAGTGGGGCTGTGCATGCATGGGCAGCTACAATCTGTAAGCCTGTGGGCAGCTTTAATCTGGCTTCGTTTGATGTTTGTCCAGGCAAAGCACAGCAGCATGTGATAAAATAAATGAGTCCCTCTATCTCACATCAAAAAATGTTCTTAGTACTGCATTTGCATTGGATTCTACATTATTGTTGCTGTATGCATGCTTTACCTTTCAGACGCATATACACTATATTACCAAAAGTATTGGGACGCCTGCCTTTACACACACATGAACTTTAATGACATCCCAGTCTTATGCCCCGTACACACGGTCGGATTTTCCGATGGAAAATGTCCGATCGGAGCGTGTTGTCGGAAATTTCCGACCGTGTGTGGGCTCCATCGGATATTTTCCATCGGATTTTCCGACACACAAAGTTGGAGAGCAGGAGATAAAATTTTCCGACAACAAAATCCGTTGTCGGAAATTCCGATCGTGTGTACACAAATCCGATTGACAACGTGCCACGCATGCTCAGAATAAATAAAGAGATGAAAGCTATTGGCCACTGCCCCGTTTATAGTCCCGACGTACGTGTTTTACGTCACCGCGTTTAGAACGATCGGATTTTCCGTCAACTTTGTGCGACCGTGTGTAGACAAAACAAGTTTGAGCCAACATCCGTCGGAAAAAATCCTAGGATTTTGTTGTCGGAATGTCCGAACAAAGTCCGACCGTGTGTACGCCCTATTAGTCCGTAGGGTTCACTATTGAGTTGGCCCACCCTTTGCAGCTATGACAGCTTCAACCCTTCGAGGAAGGCTGTCCACAAGGTTTAGGAGTGTGTCTATGGGAATGTCTGACCATTCTTCCAGAAGAGCATTTGTGAGGTCAGGCACTGATGTTGGACGAGAAGGCCTGGCTCGCAGTCTCCACTCTAATTTATCCCAAATGTGTTCTGTCGGGTTGAGGTCAGGACTCTGTGCAGGCCAGCCAAGTTCCTCCACCCCAAACTCACTCATCCATGTCTTTATGGACCTTGCTTTGTGCACTGGTCCAAATCATTTGGTTGAAGGGGGATTATGATGTGGGGTTGTTATTCAGGGGTTGAGCTTGGCCCCTTAGTTCCAGTGAAGGGAACTCTTAAGGCATCAGCATACCAAGACATTTTGGACAATTTCATGCTC
Source organism: Lithobates clamitans (assembly GCA_037952925.1). Classification (NCBI taxonomy): domain Eukaryota; kingdom Metazoa; phylum Chordata; class Amphibia; order Anura; family Ranidae; genus Lithobates; species Lithobates clamitans. Next base: position 10,585,072 of record JBBGZY010000014.1, read on the forward strand.
CCAACTTTGTGTTAACAGTTTGGGGATGGCCCCCTCCTGTTCCAACATGACTGCGCACCAGTGCGCAAAGCAAGGTCCATAAAGACATGGATAGGCGAGTTTGGGGTGGAGGAACTTAACTGGTCTGCACAAAGTCCTGACCTTAACATGATAGAACATCTTTGGGATGCATTAAAGCGGAGACTGCAAGCCAGGCCTTCTCATCCACATCAGTACCTGACCTCACAAGTGTGCTTCTAGAAGAATGGTGAAACATTCCCATAGACATAGACACACTCCTAAACCTTGTGGACAACCTTCCCAGAAGGGTTGAAGCTGTTATAACTGCAAAAGGGTGGGCCAACTCAATATTGAACCCTACAGACTAAGACTGGGATGCCATTAAAGCTCATATATGTGTAAAGGCAGGCGTCTCAATACTTTTGGTAATATAGTGTATGTCATGGACCCTATTGAGACTATTGATTCATAATCAACCATGCACACAAAACCTATAGAATAATAACTTACAATACATTGCTTATGATGGTGGTGATAAGGACCCCCCTCCAAATGCACCATAGACTTATTAGGTATACAGGGGGGGGGGGGGGGGCTCCCAGGGACATGCATTTAATTTAGAGATGAAGATTATTTCCAAATCTGAAATAACTACTTGTCAGACATAATTCGGAGAAAACAACCTGAATAGAGTAAACCTAAAATTCATACTGGAATTGCCTAGCCAATATTTGTAGAAAGCAGCTATTCCTTAAGACTCTGTTAAATGCAAGTATATGAAATTTGCACATCCAGACTGACAGCAGCGGGAGAGGAAGCAGTCGTCGGTAGCGGCGGAGGCGATCGGGTCCTGTGTCCTAATATGTTTCCTGTTTTCCAGAAGGGGGAAAGTTGTGCATTTCTCAAACATTATTCACCTTGACAAAAGACTAACGCTGAGGGTCCATTCACACATCTGCTACTCCGTGAAGTGAATCTGCAGCTCATGTTAAAGCAAAAAAGAGAATTTATACTTTAAATTCCATATAGTGGAGTACGGTACTTGTAAAACTTTGAAAATTATAACATAGTAGGTGGAGAGACTGCTAGAGAGCAGATCACCCAACCAAAAGTCTGTAGCATTTGACTTGTCCTGCGAACATTTACAGATAGCTGGGAGATGAGTCCATAAGAGGAAGGTTGTCCAGATAACGTGTGACCTGGATGCTGGTCACGGAGGTGCTACATTTGTGAATACTCTGGGAGCAGAGGACCAGCCAAAAAGCAGTGGTACAAGCTGGAAAAGATTGTCTGCCATTACAAAGCACAGAAAACACTTATGAGGTGGATAAATGGGAATATGCAGATAGACATCTTGGATGTCTATGGATGACAGGTATTCCTCTTGTCCCAGAGAGACACTTACCGACCTTGTGGATTCCATGCAAAATTTTGGAATTCAAAGGTATTTGTTGAGGGATTTTAGATCCAGAATAAGATGAATACCCCTTTGGACTTTGGTACTATGAACAAGTTTGAATAGCATCCCTTCAACCTGTCCTGTGGAGGTACTGGCACAGCTACTCCCTGGGACAAGAGATGACTCAGGGCATTTTACAAATCTGACTTCCCTTGGGCAGTTTTTGGTTGAATTGAGAGAAGAAAGTGACAAGAGGGTAGAGTTTTGAACCCTATTTTGAACCCATTTGAAACCACTGATTGAACCCACAGGTCTGGGATGTCTGTGATCCAGAGCCAGGCAAACTGTAACAGATGTCCCCCACTCTTAGGCGTAAGGGTGCCCTTTCATTGGAAAGAGGGCTTTGGGGAAGACTTGGCGGGCTTTGTGGACCAAGTCTTGCATGAAAAGAAAGGCTGAACTTTAGGTTTTGAAGTTGAAGCCTGGACATAATGGTTAGGTGCTCTGCATTTTGAAGAAGCAGAGTCTCCTGATGGGGGTTTTGGAATCTTCCACTGTGGAATTAAACCTTGCCACTTGCAACATCTTTAAATAAATTTTCAAGTGACTCCCCAAAAATGAAGTTTGCCTTCAAAGGGCATAGGTGTGAGGTATCTTTTACAGGCAGCTTTAGCTGTCCAGGCTTCGAGCAATAACATTTTTTGCATGTGAATGGAGATAAGGGTCATTCTGGAAATTTGTCAGCACATGTTCTAGGACATCCACACAAAACAGCAGAGAAGATAAAGGCACAGTCCAGTGATACAGTATGTTGGTTGTCCATTGCCCTAAACCAGTTAGCTGACATGTTGAAACTGGAGAGAGCTGGCTGCAGAATTGGGCCTGCACCAGTAAAGAGAGCCTTTAAGAGCACCTAAGACTTTTTCTGCAGAATCTTTGAATGAAGGAACATCTTCAGTTGGTACAGTGAGATGTTTGTTTAGGACTGAGGGAGCAGGATCAACTACCAGAACAGACCACTTTTTAGCAAACTCTTTATACTGGATATAGTTCAGCAACAATTTTTGGATGAGTAAAAATCTCATTTGGAGTGATCCAGCCATCACAGATCGTCTATTCTTTTTGTTCATGAAAGAGGACTGTCTTTATATTTTGAAGGGCTCTTCGTACCCAATGAGGCATGGCGAGACTGAGGAGAATCAAATTCGGCAATGCCAACGTCTTTGTGCACAGAAGTGAGCATTTCAGTGTTAGCAAGTATATCATGTGAAGCTGCAGCTTTAGGTCTAAAGGAGTGTAGGGGTGAGAAATCCTCCACAGCCTTCTCTAACACTGCCTGTACTCTTCATTCCCTTCCATGTCCATCTTGTCTAGGTGGCATATATCAAAACCTGACTCAGGTAGAGACAAAGGAGCTGAAGAAAAAGCTTGGCATTTGTAACCTTGGACAGAAATGGATGTATTAAATGTTAGTCGTCTAAAGAATTGTGACATAGATACAAAAAAAAAATCTTTGCCAATTATGCCATTTGTTGCGTGCTGTAATGAAACTAGAGTAGGATGCAGAAACTGGCGTTAACCACTTCAGCTCCGGAAGGTTTTACCCCCTTGATGACCAGGCCAATTTGTGTGATACGACACTACATTGCTTTAACTGACAATTGCGCAGTCGTGCGACACTATACCCAAATAAATTGGTGTCCTTTTCTTGCCCACAAATAGAGCTTTCTTTGGGTGGTATTGATCACCTCTACAGTTTTTATTTTTTGTGCTATAAACAAAAAAAGACCGTCAATTTTGAAAAAAAAAAAAAATATATTTTTTACTTTTTGCTATAAAACACATCCGATAAAAAAAATGTAAAAAAATCGACTTTTTCTTCATCAATTTAGGCCAAATCCCAATAAGCGTATCTTGATTGGTTTGCGCAAAAGTTATAGCATCTACAAACTATGGGATAGATTTATGGCATCTATTTATTTATTTTTTACTAGTAACGGCGGCGATCAGCGATTTTAAGAGGGACTGCGACATTGCGGCAGGACAGATTGGACACCTGACACTTTTTTTGAGAACCAGCGACATTACTACTGTAATTAGTGCTAAAAATATGCACTATTGCTGTACTATTGACACTGGCAGGGAAGGGGTTAACACCAGCGGCGATCAGAGGGTTAAGTGTGTCCCTAGGGGATGGTTACTAACGGTGTGGGGGGGTGGACTCACTGGATGAACTGATTAGCAGGAACACAAGATCACTGTGTTAATTCCTGTCAGAATGGCGATCTGCCTTGTTTACATCGGCAGCCCGCCGTTCCATTTTTCTGGGGCACGATCGCGGGTGGCCGGCAGACATCGCGTCTGCCAGACCCGCTGATTAGCTCCCCCTCTGGCCAATCAGCACGTGCGCCCCACTGGCTATCGCACGAAATGACATACAGGTACATTGTTTCACGCAATAGAGCCGATCTGCCGCAGTATATATATTGTGGGCGGTCGGCAAGTGGTTAATATCAAGTCCTGCTCTGGTGCAAGTGAAGCATCGTCATTCTGAGGTTAAGTGTTGTGCATGCCTTCAGCAGAGTGAATCTTCACCTGAGATTATGCCACAGCTCTCTTTTGCCTGATTTCTACCAAAGGTATGGGTGAGGGTATTCCCCTGTGGGGTACTTATGGAGAAGGGTGCATAATTATAGGGTAAGCATGTCCAGAAGGAGTATGCAGCAACCTGGATTTAGATCATTCTGTAGTGAAGTGTTTGTGGTGAAAAGGCAGGAAGAGAGACCTGAGTTTTAAGGGTTATAGGCAGAAGTGGCTATAAAGTGTGTGATCAGTGGTGTGATGTAACACTTCCCAACATATGTTTCCCAATAAAATCCTATATATTTTTTTATATTCTTCTCATACCTCATTGTGCTATCTGCCCCTCTCCAAAAGTCCCACCCAGAGGAAATTTGACCTTTTCAATGTGATGTAACACTTGGACACTCACCTGAGACTAAGCTCTGAGTGTTTGAATTTTAGCGACAATTTAAGAAAGTTTACACTTAGGGGTGTACTCATTTTGTTGCCAGCGGTTTAGACATTAATGGCTGTGTGTTGATTTATTTTGAGGGGTCAGCAAATTTACACTGTTATACAAGCTGTACACTCACTACTTTACATTGTAGAAAAGTGTCATTTCTTCAGTGTTGTCACATGAAAAGATATAATAAAATATTTACAAAAATGTGAGGGGTGTACTCACTTTTGTGAGATACTGTATCTTTTGAAAATGCTATTTGTATCATGGCTATGCTAAACCAGAGGCTTCAATGCTTTGAGCCAGTGAGCTGGAAATGTATTTACTATACATCAGTAATTCAAATTCACTAGCTGCATGCTTGTTTTCAGTAATTAAAAAGTAATGAAACCAAAGACAGCCATGTAAGTAGCATTTTAATAATTTGGCAATGGCATTCTCTGTATATTTTCAGAAAGATTTATTTTTAATTTTTGGGGGGTTAATAGTTGCTCTGTAAGCCAATTCCTCCAAATTTCTTAAAAAAATGAAAGCAAAAGTTTCCAGTTGCTATGGTCTGCATCACGACTTTTCTGTATAATTGCAGCTTGAAAATAAACAACTCAGTAACTTATGGTAAGGTCCATGTCACATGAGTGATCTTGTTATGGACAACTGACCAGTGACAGCATTACTAAAAGACCACCAGTGTGACATGGCACTTACTTTGTGAGGGAAAGAGGCAGAGGGGGATTTGGACAACTTTGAACTGTGTTTTTGTTTAGAATGCTTTTTTAGCCTGGTGTTTTTTTTTATGTTCAATGAGGCTCACAGATGAAAACTCAAGGCTGGCAACTTCGGTTGTATTTTATACTGTTCATTATATGCTTTTGGCCTAATCTGCATAAACGTGTTGAACGTCTAGATTGGGCAAGAAGGATTCTGAATAGTGTAAGGCTCCATTCACACTAGCGCATTTTTTGATGCATTTTGCATTTTGCAGAAATGCACGGGAATTTTTTAACATGGGTTCCTATGGAACATGTTCACATCAATGTATTTTTTGTTTCTCTGCATTTTTGGAAAGGGTCAGGGACTTTTTTTCATGCAAAATGCAGCGTTTTGCATGTAATAGAATTCAATGGACAAACATCAAAAACGCAAGTGCACCGTTTTTGCAGCGTTTTTGATGCGTTTTTTTTTTAAATTTTTTTTAAGACTGTAAAAAAAAATGTAAAAAAAAAACAAAAAAAAAACGCAAATTGCGGCAAAAACGCGGCTCAAAAACGTGGCAAGCATGAAAAAAAAACCTCCAAAAACGCTCAAAAGCAACATGCATAGGTGTGAATCGAGCCTTACAGAGAACAATGGGGTACACCTGATGAGTTCAGGGGGGGTAACAATATAAGGAGCTGCAGAAAAAAAAAAAAAATTTATTTATATATATATATATATATATATATATATATATATATATATATATATATATACACACACACACACACACTAAGTATGTATTCTTAATTATTTATCATCATAAAAGAACGCAGGGCACTTTCATACACAGATGTACTAGCAATAAATGTAACATACTAAAAAAGGTACTTGAATAAACAATTACTTTTAAAAAAGGGGGAGCCTACTTGAAGAAAACCTGTAGAGAGACCTGCATTTTCATTTTTGAAAATAATTGTCTGGTCGTCATGTTGATCCAATGATTTTAATTATGCCTTTGTCACTAATCTGGATACTATACAACTTTACTGATAAAGAGCTTTGTGTTGTCTTCAATCACGCTTGCTCTGGGTCACTGGCAGAAAATACCAGATTAGCACAACAGCTGGCAACAAGCATTTTCAGAAGAGAAGGTCAGCAATGGCATCCTTCATATCTTCTTACTGCAGGTTTCCTTTAATTAGAAAAAAAACGACAGTGCAATCTGTTCTAAGCCCGCCAGAGCCCCCTAGTGGAAGGGAAATGACATGGGTGCCAGTATATTAGTGGTCATGTATATATACAGTGCCCAGAGAAATGGAATCCCCAGCATTAGAAGATGACCCTTTTGATGACCATTGTCATTTATATGTATAATTTGATAAACAGAGATAAGGAACAACCAATTTTTTTTTCACATGCTTTATATGTAAATGGATTCCAGATAATTGGGCTTGAGTGTCAACAAAACCATTTTTTTTTTTAACTAAAGACAGATTGTGGCTGCACATCCAACTCTCCTCCAATTCTGCAGGCAGATCTGGAAATATCACATTTGTATTTTATGGAATATTAAACCATTTCAGTGTCAAAATCACATTCTCAGTTGAAACAGATCATTTATAGTTAAAGTAGAACTATAGGCAAAACTTTTTTTTTCCATTTTGGATAGAGTAAGGGAAAGTTCTAACCCATCAGATTTTTTTTTTTACCATCTGTGTCTCATTGCAGAGATTTCCTTTAACTTCCGGTCTCACAGCCAAGCAGGAAGTAAGAAGAAACTCCTGCAAATTAAAGGAATTCCTTGGGGAGCCCCAGGTCCCCAGAATTACTGTCCCCATTGGAAGATTTAGCTTCTATTACTTTTCTGGGGACAACCCAAAAAACCAAGTTAGACTTACCGGTAACTTGTTTTCCAGAAGTCTTTCAGGATAGCACCTGAGAGATAGCGACTCCACCCACCGGAAACAGGAAACACCTTCTTCCTCCAAATTTTAAAGGGAGGCGCCTCCCTACCATACCTCAGTTGTAGTAGAGAAGACCTCCGGCCCCGGCTGGAACACATAAACACATACGTTAGTCACAGCATAGTATATACAATACAATAGGGCGGGATGTTGCTGTCCTGAAAGACTTCTGGAAAACAAGTTACCGGTAAGTCTAACTTGGTTTTTCCCAAGGCGTCTTTCAGGACAGCACCTGAGAGGATAACAGAGACTTACCCCCTTAGGGCGGGACAACAGCTTACAGGACCTTTCTGCCAAACGCCTGATCATTAGCAGATGTGAGGTCCAGCCTGTAATGTTTCACGAATGTGTGAAAACTTGACCAAGTTGCCGCCTTGCAGATTTGTTCAGGGGTGGCACCAGCTCTCTCTGCCCAAGTGGCCGCTAATGCTCTTGTTGAGTGTGCAGAAATTCCTGCAGGAGGAGACACACCTGCATGCGAATAAGCCTCTGAAATGGCTAGCTTCAGCCACCTTGCTAAAGAGATTTTAGAAGCCTGGCAACCTTTCCTGTTGCCTGAAAATAGCACAAACAGAGAATCTGAACGTCTAAAGAGCTTTGTCCTTTCCAAGTAACATAACAAAACTCTTCTAACATCCAACATGTGAAAACAAGTCTCCTTCTCCCCTACTGGGTTGGGGCAGAAGGTCGGAAGTACAATGTCCTGAACACGATTTTGTACTGAAGCTACCTTTGGTAAGAATTTCTGATCTGTTCTAAGTATAACCCTATCTGGGAAGATAGATAAATAGGGTTCCTTAACTGATAAAGCATTAAGCTCACTGATCCTGCGTGCAGAGACCATGGCAATCAGAAACACAGACTTAAAAGTGAGATATCTGAGTGGCGCTTCTTCCAAAGGTTCAAAGGGACTCCTTGTTAGAGCCTGGAGGACTATCGACAGATCCCATTTGGGAAACAACTTAAGTGGTGCTGGTCTGGATCTCGTAAGGGATCTGAAAAATCTGGTTACCAATGGATCTGAGGCCACAGATCTTTCTAGGAACACTGCTAGCGCAGCCACCTGTACCTTCAAGGTACTAACTGCTAGTCCCTTGTCAGCACCAACCTGTAAAAATTCCAGAATGGTAACAAGACTCCCTGGGTCCTGGTCAGATGAATTACACCACGTATTGTAAACCTTCCAGACCTTGGAATAGATATTTCTAGTCACCCTTTTCCTACTGGATAATAGCGTTGAGATTAACCGGTTGGAAAAACCTTTGCTCCTTAAGAGCTGCTCTTCAGATACCAGGCTGTGAGCGCCAAAGTGGCTACCTCTGGGTGATTTACTGGTCCCTGAAATAGTAAATCGTGCCTGAGGGGCAGATGCCAATAAGGCCTGACCGCCATTTTCAGAACGGTTGAAAACCAAGCCCTTCTTGGCCAAAAAGGCGTGATTAGGACAACCGGTACCGTTTCCCTTTGAATTTTTCTTAATACTAAGGGAATTAACTGGAATGGGGGGAAAGCGTAGCAGAGATGGAATCTCCATGGATACGCCAAGGCATCTGTTCCTAGTGACCCGTCGTGATTGCTAAGGGAAAAAAATTGCGGAACCAAGGCATTCTCCTTTGAGGCGAACAGGTCCACCTCCGGCAGCCCCCACTTCTCGACAATCATGGTGAAAACCTCTGGGTTCAGCGACCATTCTGCTTCCCGAATGGGGTTTCTGCTCAGGAAATCCGCCACTCCGTTCAGGGATCCCTTTAGATGGACTGCTGATAAAGACAGCAAGTGTCCTTCTGCCCAACGGAGAATGCTCATGGCTAGTACTTGCAGCGATTTGCTCCTTGTACCTCCCTGCCTGTTTATGTAAGCCACGGCCGTGGCATTGTCTGTTAGTATTTGAACATGCTGGGCCCGAAGCCCCTGAGCAAATGACTTCAGAGCCAAGTCGATCGCCTTGAGCTCTCTCCAGTTTGAGGACTTGGTCGCCTCTTTCCTGGACCAGTTTCCCTGAGTGAAACCTTTTTCTAGGTGGGCTCCCCAACCCCAGGAACTGGCATCGGTTGTCAGCCTTTTTTCGATTGGAAAGGCCCAGACTAACCCCTCCGATAGGATATCCTGCCTTTTCCACCACCATAGTGACCTCTTCACTTGGGTTGGAACTCTTACCTCTGAGTCTAGGGATTCTAAATTGTGATCCCAAGATCTCAGAAGAAAAGCCTGCAGATGTCTGAAGTGTAGTCTTGCCCACTGAACAGCTGGCATTGACGAAGTCAGAACCCCCAGGGCTGACATGACCAATCTTACCGTCAGCTGCTGGTTGGTCTGCAAAAAAGACACTGTATCCTGGATTTTTCCTTTCTTCTCTGAAGGAAGAAAAATTTTTTGGCTTACCGAATTTATTATATACCCTAGAAACCGAATCTCCTCTCTTGAGGGGGCGAAAAATAGCAGATCGTCTAAGTAAGGAATTACTGCGATTCCCTGAAGACGCAGCGGAGCTAGGGCCTCTGCCATTACTTTGGTAAAAATTCAGGGTGCGGATGATAGCCCGAAGGGTAGGGCTCTGAATTGCAGATGCTGAATTCTGCCTTCCAACCTTACCGCCAACCTGAGAAACCTCTGGGACTGGGATGAGATTGGAATATGCAGGTATGCATCCTTTAGATCCACCGACGCCATGAAACAACCTGGAGTCAGAATATTTCTGGCGGTGAAAATTGAGTCCATCTTGAACCTTCTGTATTTGATGGCTCTGTTTAGTGGCTTTAAATTTAGAATTAAACGAAATCTTCCTGTTGGTTTTTTTACCAGGAAGACATGTGAATAGAAGCCCTCGTGCCATTCCTCTGGTGGCACTGGGATTACTACACCCTGTTGCATTAGTTCCTCCAGAGAGGATTTCATGGCCAGGGCCCTTATTGGATCTCGAGGAGCATTTGTTACCAGAAACCTTTTTGGGGGGCTTCTGGAGAACTCGAGAGTATAACCCTGCGAGAGAGTGGTCAGAATAAACTGATTTGTAGTTATCACTGACCACTGCGGAAGAAACTCTCGTAATCTTCCGCCGACCCGCAGAGATGAGTCATTGTGAGTTTTCGGCCTGTGAAGGAGGACGGAAGAGAATTCCACCTTTGCCCTTCGCCTTTTGCGCGGACCAATTTTTTCTCCTGCCCTGAAACTTACTTTCCTGCTGTTGCTGTTGAGTTTTTTGAGGTCGAAAAAGACGTTTTGGGGTCTGCTTTTTCTTTTTGACCGGAAAGGACTTCTTCTTATCGGCAGTTCTGTCTAGGATATTATCTAGATCTGGGCCAAAAAGAAGGTCACCTGAAAAGGGGATACCACAAAGTTTACTCTTTGAAGCTGTATCACCTGGCCAGGTTTTTAGCCATAAAGCTCTTCTCGCAGCATTTGCTAAAGCTGCAGACCTAGCTGACATTTTGATAGCTTCAGCCGAAGCATCAGCAATATAAGCAACCGCAGAAATCAGGGTAGGAAAGGAATCTAAGATCTCCTGCTTGGGGGAATCTGCCACTATATAAGATCTAAGTTGGTTCACCCAGTATTCCAGATTCCTGGCTACACAGGTTGTGGCCATTGCTGGTTTTAAATTGCTCATGATTGATTGCCATGATCTTTTGAGCAAAAGATCCATGCGTTTGTCCATAGGATCCCTTAGAACACCCATGTCTTCAAAAGACAGGTCTGTGGATCTTGAGACCTGTGAAAAGGCCGCATCCAACCTGGGCACCTTATTCCACACCGCAGAAGGGTCCTCCTCAAAAGGGAAGCGCCTTTTGTGGGCTCTGGAAAAAAAGGGCTTTTTCTCTGGATCTTGCCATTCTTTAGTAATGGCGTCAGAAATGACCGAATGAACTGGAAATGTTCGCCCCCTAGGCTCATTTAACCCTGCATACATGCGGTCATGAAGAGATAACTCCTTCTTTTCCTTACTTAAGCCAAGTGTAACATGGATAGCCTTAAGGAGTCCATCTACCTCCTCTAGGGAAAGCTTAAATTTGGAAGGAGCCACCTCCGCTTCCTCACCCTCCTCCTCCGAATCTTTAACGGAAGGAGTAGGGGACTGCTCTTCCCTGATAGAGGGGCCTTCAGGTAAAACTTCTACCATGGGGAAAGAAATAGAACCCTGGGAAGCCTCAGAAGTGGATGGCTGACTAGCAGCTGGATTAACTAAAGAGTCACGAAAAGTCTGAATCGTGGCGTATAGTTCCTTCTTTACAGAGGCAACCAGATCATCACAAACCGAAGCTGATTCCTCCTTAACTAAAGAAGTGATGCATGTACTGCATAAGACTTTTTTCCAATTTTCTCCCATTTTGGCCCTGCAAGAAGGACATCTCTTTTTTGGGTCAGAGCTTTTAGCCTGTGAGAGAAAAAACAAAAAAGGGAAAAAAACCAGGGGACCTTTTAGTGAGACCCGGTCTCAGCTACACAAGAATCACCCACAGGTGCACTAAGAAGAAACCAGTCAGCCCCCAGTGCCCAGACAGGCCCCTTGCCACTAGGGGGTAGAAAAAAGAAAAATAGACCAAACCCAGGAAAAGGAAGAAAGGCAGACTTAAACTGCTGCTCCTACCTGAGCTTTACTGGCGCCTGTGCCTGTACCCACCGCTGCAGACGCTGAGTCCTCCATCTCTGGTGTGCAGCTCTCCACCCGTGGCTTCATATGCCGCTTCCGGACTCCCATAGTGCATCTGCACCGGACCGGAAGCGGAAGTAGGCGCCAGTTCCTGTCCTCCCTCCTCCCCTCTCGCTTCCACGCCGGAAATGACGCTTCTGCTGACCCAGTGACCCGCCTTGTCACTTCCGCCGCGCCTGCCGGCCAAAAAACATGGCGGCGGCGCACGGGCACCGCCGCTCCTACGACCGCGCGGATCACCGGGTCTACGGCTCTCCCCGAGCTCCAGGAGGGGAAGAGGAGCCCGATTGCTACCGCTGCAAAGGCTTGGGTAGGCCGGGAGGACAGCGGGTCTCCAAAAGGAGGAAAAAATGAAAAGGAAGCCCTGTCTCCCAGGAGCATCTGAGAGACCTTGACTCCCCTTCAAAAAGATGTTCCCTCCGGGCCGGAGGAAACACAAAAACTGAGGTATGGTAGGGAGGCGCTTCCCTTTAAAGTTTGGAGGAAGAAGGTGTTTCCTGTTTTCGGTGGGTGGAGTCGCTATCTCTCAGCTGCTGTCCTGAAAGACGCCTTGGGAAATTTGGGATTTTCTTTCAATGATAATGGTAAATAGGGAGAATCGCCCGCACTATTTGTCCTAACGAGGGCACAGACAGCAATAAAAACTGATAAGCATTCTAATCCCTCTTGCACACTGAAGCTTAAAAAAAGCTCAGTACGGCTTATTTTTTCACTAAGCTAAAATACAGTCCATTAATTGTAATGTGCCTATGCACACAGGCGCGTAAACAGGTGCTGTGTATTCTTCAGTAAAAAAATAAATAAATCGAAAAATCTGCATTTTTGGTCAGTAATTTACACTCCATACGCACATATGTGTGCAATCACGAGAATACTTTTGTGCACAAAATTGCGCGAACGCATATGCACGAAAATACATTTGAAAAACGGCTGAAAATTAGATCCTCAAACGGGTATCATACAAGAGGCCTAAAACCAAGAAAAAAAGTTTTTCCTTTAGTTATACTAAGATTGCTTGCCTATCAGTGATAGTTGATCACAATAAATGGATTGGGTTGTTATGCAACAAGTGTGATGAATGAGGCGTTAGGCCCTGGCAACCCTCACCCACTTGTGACAAAGAAAATGGCACTCTCAGACTCACCTTGTATTAAGATTTTCCAGCGCACAGGACCATAATGCTCGCAGAGTAATCGTCACCGGGTTCAGATTTATTATACTGCCACCAGATAGGGTTCAGACTATTAACCATTTCCAATAGTAGAGATAACACTTTTGATTTAGAACAAACATCTGTAACACACACTACAGACAGGTACATCCAGAAATTTACACTATAGTAGCGCTCATAAAAGAGACTGGGATTCTTTAAGTTCTGTGTTAGTGTATTAGAGACCATATTAATACTTTCAGAATATTGTTTATTAATAGAAAAGGCAAAACAAAATATTTTCATACAAAAGGGTAATATAAATGAACAAAGAGACAATAAGGAAACAGAAGTAAAAAATAATTAACAGTGAAAATAATTAATGTCCTGGTTCTGTGTGTTCAGCAGAGTCCAATCAATGAGCACATTTTTTATTTATTTTTATTTGGAGCCTGGAAAGCAGATCGTGCCATGCAGGACTCCTGCAGACTTCTCAGTATCTGTCTGCTTGTATCTTGTATGGGCAGACACACACTGACAGGAAGAATGAACTTCCAGAGCGCTCAACAGCGCCATGGTAGTTCACTGAAACTACAAGCCGACAGCTGCAAAGGCTGTTAGGACTTGTAGTTTCCCAGAGGGCTGTGAATGAATGATGTGGCTGGGCGGGTGGAGCCCTGCACGGCCATGTTTTTTTCAAACAGTGATAGCGGGTGCCCGGAGAAGATGCCCGCCCGCTGCCACTGGGGGGTAGGGGAGGGGGAGGCTGCAGCTGCTGGAAAATGTTACATGTTCCACCCTTAATATGTGTGAACTTATCCTTATCCAAAAGGTGAATTTATCCTTTAAAGGAGAGCTCCAGACTGCAAATGCAGTGCCCCCTTTCTGGTCCTTGAGGAGGGTGTGGACAGAAATGATCTGAACAATGCAAAGGTCGGAGGAGTGGCTGATGGGATGTCATTGTGTTTATGATCATGTAGTGGCCACTACATAAATACAGTTTTATACAGGAATATCTTCAAATACTTACAGGTTGCATTCTGGTAACTTGTATATTATTGTCCAGCATAAAATCACCCTTTGAATGAATACAAATATGATGGGTATAGGATGGCTGTTTCACCTAGAATTGATGTGTCCAGTTTGCCTCCAGTACTTTTTAATATAGTGGTGTTTGGGCTTAAAATATTGCTAATTAACTGATACAGGTAAATATGCCCTGTAATATTATAGGCTCAGGAGTTATGAAATACACTGAAGTTTACATTTTTTGCTAATAACAGCCAGCCAGAAATGCATATTTGGCTGTTCTACCAGCCGAGATATTAAAGGAGATACATCTAATACTATTAGTGAAGAGGGATGTATGTTAAGCTTCTAGTTAGTCAAACCTGAAAGATTTATGATGGCCACGGGATTGAGATATGGAGTGTGTTTTATTCTGCTAGTCCTATCAATGTGCTGATAAGGATGTTTTGAATGCAGCTAAAAGTTTGTTAATTGTGATGATGCCTTCCTGGGATTAAAGTGATTGTAAAGTCTTGTTTGTTTTTTAGACATTCGTGGCCATCGCTGGAGAGACATGGGGCTCAGGTAAGTAATTAGGAGGGTGCTGGGGTGGCTGCTGCACACAAAAGGTTTTTTATCTTAATGCATAGAATATGATAAGATAAAAAAAACTTCTGCCTTTACAACCCCTTTAAGTAAAAAAGAGAATTACTGCTGTTATGTGTCTCCTAGTGTTACAAAATGTCATGGCTGTCTTAAGAATTTTGAGCAACATGGCTGCCAAGAGTCATCCTTTTGGATGCCCAGTCCAAATTATCATCACAACAAGCAAAAGGTTTTGTAAATTTCTTGTAATAATAATGGAGAATTCAAGGGGTTGCAGTGCTTTCTCTGTAATGTGGTCGTTATCAATTGCTTAGGGTAATATAAAACAATCAATATTTTTTTTAATATGCATTTCAAACAGGTTAATGGACAGAATGTAAAGGTAATGCTGATTCATTATTTAAGAGTCCCAGATAATTAAGGCTACTATATGCAGGTGTTGCATACAGAAGGTAGACCCATAAGGCTGGAGAGTGCAAAATCTGGTGCAGTTGCACATGGTAGCCAGCCAGCTTCTAACTTCGGCTGCACCAGATTTTGCACTCTCCAGTTTTAGTAAATCAGCCCCATAGACTCAAGAGAACAAGTTATGTGCCATTTTACCAGGGAGGACCTGCTCAGGGAGGGCCTGCTCAGATGCACAACAGATGACATCTGAGATTCTGGTTCATTAGATAAATAAGGAATTGAAAGAACTGTTTTGCTCCTAATTTGTGGAATGTTCCCTGACATACAAAGACCTCATATAGACTTACCGGTAACGATATTTCCATGAATCTTCCAGGACAGATTACTTCATATGGACGTTGTCCTGGAAGATTTGTGGAAATACTGATACCGATAAGTCTAACAGAGGTTTTCCCTGTTCCATCATCATATGGATCAGAGATAAGATTCTCTGGGCTTATACATTTTAAGGACAGGTACCCCCCTACTCAGGTTAGAGCCCACTCTACAAGGTCACTGGCCATATCATGGGCAGAAAGAGCGGGAGCTTCATGGGAACAAATCTCTCTCAAGTATGCTGTCCTAGAAGATGAGGAGGGAAAAACTTAGTGGTAATAGAATTTCCATGAATCTTCCAGGACAGTGTTCATATTAAGTAAGCTGTCCTTGGACATGAGGAGTAAAATTGTCTGTAAATTTCATCCATACCTGTTTGAGAAAGGTTTTATATCAGGATATGACAGATGTTATACACACACAAAAACCACTACCACTGACAGTAGATTCTTCGTGAGAGTTAGAAGATGCTGCCAAGTAATCTGAATATGGGTATAGCTCTCTACTCCAATCTACAGGGCAAAACCTTTTACAGGTAAGAATGGACAAATGGTCAACATACTACAATTACAACAGTCAAAAAAAAAAATCTTTGAATAATGAGCATGTATCCACCCTTACAAGTATACGGTCCCGCAATCAAATGCTCATCTTTTGCTTTCCACTACGAGTATAAAGGTCACTTTGAGCCACAAAACTGGGTGCACGTGAGCAGCCTATATGAAGGACTTTGGTTTGCACCAAGTCTTTTCTCTCTAAAGTCTAACAAAATGATCTGTAACATTTTAACTACAGTTAATAACAGGTGTTACTACAACCAGATTTCAACATGAAAGAATCAGATTTGTGTATGTTAGCAGCACACACAGTTCTTATTTAACCCAGACACTGATAAAAGGGCTTTAATCTTCCAATTTAAAAAAAAAAATGTCTGAAAGTGAGAAAAATACATTTCAATAAAGTAAGCAAAACGTCCAACCTTAAAAAGATGGTTTATTCAGCACAAACAGCTTAAATACATTGTCCCATACAAGTAAGAAAACATTTGATTCATGAACATGATATATCAAAGATTTCATGGACAAGTTGTATAATGGCACAATAAAAAATGAAATGTCTTTAGATATTAAGACAAGAAGAAGTACGCTACATCCTAAGAACAACCCACGTCCTACAAAGACTACGTTATCCACTCAGGGACAGCACTTTTCATATACGTCTCCTCCGCCTTCTAATGATCATGGAGAATCCTTCATTTTAGGTAGCACCATTGAAAAGCATTTGCCAGCTGCTTACCTAGAAACAGGACTACCAAATAAGGTAAAGCTTTTTTAACCCATCTGCTTCCAGAGGGCTTTAGAATATTATTATCCAGCCACGCGTTTCGGGCCCTTTTAAAGGGCCTAAAGGTAGTGTCGAGTGCAGCACTACACTGTGTAATACACTTGATGATTTCACAGCACAGTTTATAAGTAAGGCTTTATAGAAGTGTTACAATACGCAGAGCAATGTTTCGGGATGAGAAGATGCTGCTTCATGAGATGGTTGTGAAATGCATTTCAATGTATGACCACATGCTGAGTTACAAACTGTAGCTTATGGGAAAAATCACAGTCCGGTCTCTCTTAACTCTCTCTTATGGAGACATCAGGCTCAAGCAGTTGTTGTTTTTTCAGGCAGACCATCTTGATTCTCTCCCTGATGTGTTCTGCTGTGGAGGCCATGTCACTTGGACTTCCAAAATACTGTTCACTTCTGCAAGAAACGAAATGCATTCTTTTTTAAAATCTCAAGCATGCAACTCTAAACTTGATTTTACGTTCACCAATCAGAAGTTTTTCACAGCAGCATGACATTTCACATAGAATGAATAAAAAAACAATACAAAACAGGTTTTCTTGGTTTTGGATAGTGTGGAAAGGTTTGAATTTTCCTCCTTTGACAAAAGTCGATTGAAAATTCTAATTTTATCGAGCCAGGTGCTGCCAATGGGGCCACAGATGAAATTAATTTCGGTGGCAAATTAGAACACTGAAGTAGTCTCCAAAAGAAGCTAGTCTATCACAGAGACCTTGTATATGGGCATTTATTTAAATATCATCCTTATCAACATACACATATAATTACTTCAGAAATTTCGACCTGGCACAGTTATTAGATATTCATTAGTTTTACTCCGACACTATCTTATAAACATGCCATTTGAATACTTTATTGCCATTAAAGACACGGTTCCTTACCAAGTAGTAATGTTTTCATATGTAGAACTAATTGGAACTTATTATAGCAGCAGCCCCCCCCCCCCCCCAATACTTACCTGAGCCCCATCGCGATTAAGCAATGTGCACAAGAGCCGTGGCTATCCAGGCACTCTCCCTCTTTGGCTGAGACAGCAGTGGGAGCCATTGGCTCCCGCTGCTGTCAATCAGTCAATCACAGCCAGTGAGCCAATGAGGAGACGGGGGGGGGCATGGAAGAGTTATGGCTCTGTGTGTGAATGGACGCCCAGAGCAGCGGCTCGGGAATGACCCTGCTTGGGTGTCCCCATAGCAAGCATTCGCTGTGGGGGCACTTGTATTGATTTGATAAATAAAGTTCTGTGTGAACACAGTTTACTATGCTTCAGTTATTAATGAACACAGTACTGATCACTCACTGTTTTCATTCAGAAAAGCAAGGGGCCGGTAAATTACATATTTACTGGCCCCTTCCCCAGCTCTCCATATCCTGAACCCCACCACCCCATGTGCCCGCAGCAGCCAGTGCGAGATGGAAGCTGGGAGCGCTGGAGGGGGCACACAGCAAGGAGAATCAGATTTGGGCAGGAGAGGCAGGATGATCTGTATAGTGGGGGTGCAATTACAGAAATTATGCCCTATGTGTCTCTCCCTTCAGCAGCTGAAAGCTGCTGCAGGAAGAGACACACAGGGCATCATTCCTGTAATTGCACCCGTGCAGCACTGATCATCCTCCCTGTCCTGCCCACGTCGGGTTCCCCCACTGGACTGGTGGTACCCCCTTATCAGCAGCCATGCTCCATCAGGGTAACAAAATTTTTTCCCCAGACAGATAAAAAACACATTTTCTATCTGAAACTCATACTTTGGTTTGTGGAATTTCCTTATGCTTGGATCTGCAGTGACTCCACTTCCATGCACCCACCTTACAATATCAGGCCCATAAGGAATGAAGTGGGATTGACTTTTAATGCTTTGACGCAGAAACCTCAGGCCAAAAATGACTGTAATGGGCTTACAGCTCTTTTAGAGCACCACTTGATATTTTATTTATTGACAAATCTACACAGAAAAATTACATACCCATCAGGATAAATTACAGGCACTGTTAACCTATCCAGCAACGATTTCCCAACAGCTTCAACTTCATCAAATTGTTCAAAATCCAGCACAGATTCGGGAAGGTCTGGACTTTCTTGTATGATCTGAAAGAGGGAAAAAGAAAAAGGTTGGCTAAGTCAATCAGATTGGTTGTAACGTTTTCCAAGTTGCATTATGATGATTTAAAGTGAATCCATTATAAGGCAGAGCATCTGTTCGCTTTGATGGAAGCAGTCATTAGCCAGCTTGTGTCAAATGCTAATTCTGAAGAAGCGGCTCAGTGAATAGGTTCGTCTTAACTGCTAGTACACATGCTGCTCTGTCACACAAGTTAGGCAATGTCTACTACATAAAAGACCTCTCAAAACTCTTCAGATTCCTTTTAAAATGCACTTATATTTTCTACCTGATAATTGCCTTCACCTATAAAAGCGGTAGTAAACTGCTGAAAAAAACGCACAAAAAAGAAAAAAACCTGCAAGACAATAGCATAATGTGCTAGTATGCATTGCATACTAGCACATTATGAAATACTTACCTTAGGACGAAGCCCCCGCAGCGGCGCTCGGTCACCGCTGAGGGGGCTGACATGTTCCCCCCGTGTTTTTTCTGGGTTCGGGTGCTCCGGTGCAGGTGAGTGGCCAGAGCCACAATGACATCACTGATGCGCGTGGGAGCCCTCTGTTCCAGCAAGGAGCTCTGAAGTTTTGGCATGATACGCCGCACCTTCAGAGCGCATGCGCTGCTGACGTCTGCGGCTGCATGCAGGGTGAATATCTCCTAAACTGTGCAGGTTTAGGAGATATTAATTTTACCTACAGGCAAGCCTTATTATAGGCTTACCTGTAGGTAAAAATCACCAAGCAGGGTATACAGCCGCTTCAAAGTGGACCTGCTACTCTCCCCAGAGGAAACGATCAAAGGGCCTGTTTAGTCTATGGCAATACAAAACCTGCTTGAAACAGGTCAGAAAGATGTCAACTACAGGTCAAATGCACCTATCAATGAGTTCTGAATTATCTCAGAAGCATCTCAAACAATTGTTAAACTGATTCGAACAGATTAGGTAAAACCCCAAAGCCTGTGGACATCGGCCCTTATTCTGAGCTGAAATTACAAGTCAGAAAATCCAGCTGATCACTTCACTAAGGCCATCCATACACTGTGAACTCCTTTCCTGAAACCACGGGTTGCATGAAAGAAATGTGCACGATTCTCCCATCAAAACAGACAGTGCTGACAGGGAATCAGAAATTGTCTTCTCCCGGCGGGAGGACAAAGCCATCCCTGCCAGGAGAAGACAGTGATTATTGCTAGCGGCTACACAGCAGCCTCTTGCGATAATTGGAGGCAAATTCGGCGGCTGGTTGTACCGAAGTTGATCGATCAATCAACTTGGTACATTCAGCCTGCCCATTAACAGTTTGAATCTCAGCCGGTTCCTGCTGAACCGGCCGAGATTCAAGCCGTGTATGGCCGGCCTTAGAAACAGTGACCTCAAACTGCATAAGATCACGCTAGTCCCTTTAAACTGAAAGTCTTTTAATCTAAGTGAACTGATAGCCTTTAATCTTATTTGAAGTGGAGGGAGAGGATATCAACTGATGAGGGTCAGAGAATTCAAGTGTAAGTTCTGGGTTCTATCATGCACTTTTATAGAATTTGTGAACTTTGTTCTGTTGCCAATTATGAAAAATGCTCAAAAAAGCTAAGCACATTGTTTTTTTGGTTGTTTTGTATGTTTGCCAACTGTCTAATATTTGAATGCTATTAAGCATGTACTAATCTTCAGCCAGTTAATCAGGCAGCATACATACTGCAACAGTGTTCAGCAAGCATACTAACGACAGCAGAGAGCAGATTTCTGAGTGAATTCGGTACTAGTTTAAGCGGAACTTTACCAATAACAACTTGATAAAAACAATTTTTTTGTAGCACAAAACATACATTCTTCCACATTAAAGTGATTGTAAAAGGTACAGATTTCTTTCCTTTATACCTGCCTGCTCTGTGCAATGGTTTTGCACAGAGCAGCCCCAACCATTCTCTTTTTGGGCCCACCACCTGTAATCCTAGCCCCTCCTACACCCCCCCTCTGCCTTGAGCACCCCAATAGTGAGCCACTAGCTGTGGGGGCACTCATGCATGCACAGAGCAGCCCCAATCATTCTCTTCTTGGGTCCCCCGCCGGTAAACTTAGCTCCCCTCCTACCCCCCCCCACTGAGCGCCCCAATAGTGAGCCACTAGCTGTGGGGGTACTCATGCATGCGCGCACCCGAGCCCCGCTCTGTATGTCCATAATACACACGGAGTGGGGTTCGACCCCGCCCCACTCCCTTCTCACTGGCTGTGATTGACAGCAGTATCTGAGCCAATGGAGAGGCAGAATCTGAGCCAATGAAGCAGGAGAGAGCCTCTGCTCATGTGCACATCACTAGATCGTGATTGGGCTTGGTTAAGTATGGGGGGGGGTGTTTAGGGAGTTGCATGCAAAAGGTTTTTCTGCCTTTGGAACCACTTTGATAATTATACTACCAAAATTAGCGTGTGCTGTAAATTGCCTACAGCATTTGCTCCTATTTTTTCTTTCCAGAGGCTGCCATTTTGCTGAAGCCCAGAGCTCCTGAACAGTAGTAAATCTTTAGGCTGTCTGCAGATAGGCTTCCAGTGGTTCTGATTTTTGTCAGAAAGCCAAAAATAGAGAGCAACTGAGATTGTGCAAAGCAGGGTGAGACAGATTTTTACTGGATTTTAAACACTATGGGCACGTATTGCTAATGTTTTACATAGCTATACATGCAAAAGGGGCCAGCCTGAAATGATCTAGCAGGACTTAAAGCGGTTGTATACCCACAGAAAAAAAAAAAACCCGTAAGACAAAGGCATAATGAGCTAGTATGCAGTGCATACTAGCTCATTATGAAATACTTACCTTAGAACGAGGTGTCGATATATAATCATGGTCCACGCCGAGGGAGCTGACAATTTGCCCTCAGCGTGTCTTCAGGGTTCACAGCGCCGGAGCCGCGTTGACATTATGCATGGGAGTTTTCTTCCCGGCAAGGTCCGGCAGATTCTGCCGGACCTTCAGCCGCGCATTTACAGCGCATGCGCCGCTGACTTCAGCGGCTGCATGCAAAGTGAGCATCTTCTAAACCATACAGGTTTAGGAGATACTCATTTTACCTACAGGTAAGCCCTATTATAGGCTTACCTGTAGGTAAAAATTAATAATTAGGGTATACAACCGCTTTAAAGTGGTTGTAAAGTCCCTAATCACAAATCTTGGAATCCTCTCTGTTATAGAAAGATATCCTGTACAGTATCTGTGTTTTTAAAAAATTATGCAGCAAAATACCTTATTTCAGAGCGCCACTGTGCGCTCACGTGACCTCCTGGCGCTCTCCTTCCCCATTCTAAGTACTACACAGTGGGAGGGGTTGAGATTCCCCACTGACTTTAGCCAGAAGGAGAGCGGCGGGAGGTCACGCGGGCACACAGCAGCGCTCTGAAATAAGGTATTTTGTTTCATAATTAAAGAAAAAAACTGATATTGCACATTATATCTTTCTGTAACAGAGGGGCTTCCAGGATTTGGGATTAGTGATTTTACAGCCATAGCGGCGGGACAGGAGGGGCTCACACACAGATGCCAGAGCTGACAGGCAGGGAAGGAGGGGGAGAGACTGTGGGCTGATGGAGGCACAAAAACTGACCACGCTATCATGGATCAGCAGCCATGATTACCGTGGTCAGCACACTAAGGAGGACACAGGAACAGGCAGGATCAACCAAATATTTTACAGCATAGAGAAGGACAAAGGAAACCGCACAAGCACTATGCTGTAAACAAAATACATTTTTTTATAGGGTTACAACCACTTTAATTTTCTGATTAAAGTTCCACTTTAAGGTTTAGAAACATACTTGCTTGGTGTGAAGTTCCCCAGGTTTGCTGCTGTCAGAATTCTATATTGCACCCGTTAACTTTATTTTACATAAATAAAGTAGCAGCTTGTGTATCAAACAGAAAAAAACTGATACATTTTACACAGCTGTATATTTTTTTGATCAGGCTGCAAAATTAAAAAAAAGCACTAGTCAGATCAAAAATTCACGTAATAAGGTTATATATGTGACCACCATGTAAGCTCTAGAATTAGCTCATGTTTTTGATGAAACAAAAAGCAGACATAAGCAAAACCTACATGAACAGCTTATTACTTACATTTTGTGTTTTGTTTACCGTTGCCCTTTAATTATACGTTTATATAGCCTGTCACATCATGTCCACCAGAAACTGTATTAAAAGAGAAGTTTGGGATTAAAAAAAACCCAAACATTTATATTCACCTAGGTGGATGCAGCATTGCTCCGGTGCTGAATCTGCACTGACAACTGAGCAATCATAGACCACTGATCTCTCAGTTCACGCTCTTCAGTGAGCAGAGAGCCGATGGCCGTCAGTCACTAGCTCTCTGCCCCTTGGCTAACTGGAGCACTGCGCTGTGGAGGGGGTGGGGGCTGTTGGCTCAGGCTCTCAAAGGGACAATAAAGTCAGGATCTCTCCAGAGTCTGGCCCGGAAAATAGCTAATACTTTAGCAAGTACTGTACACATATTTACTTGCCAAAGTATTTGTACTTCTGTTCATCCAGTTATAAAATATACAGCGCACAGCCAGGTGAAGGCACCACTCTCTTTGTTACAGTTATATACTGTAGATTTTGTACTGTATATTTGTGCATCTTTCTCCATCCCCACCAGCTGACTGGACAATCAACAAATCGCAGGAAACTAAAGAGGTCATTCCTCTGCTCATACTGCTTTCTGCTCCTATCAGCACATTTGCTTGCAGCAGCATATACCATTGGCCAGGAGTATGAGCTCTGCTGTATATGGATCTACAAGGGGTGCAAGCATCAGACTGCAATACTTATCCTTGCCTCACAAGTTGTTGAGTCATGGAACAAGAATATGCATATTAGTTATCTTGACACTTTACTGGCTGCATGCTTGCTATAGGTGAAGCCAGGATAACGTCGACAACTTACACTCTCAAGAACCAGCCAGCAATGGCTATATGGACAGGTTCCCTTTAAATGAAAAAGTTTTCACCAATATGAGTTGAAGCCACTTTGTACCACTTTTGTACAGAAAGAATATTTCCTAATAGATGTTACAGAAAAGTGATGACATTTTGTGTAACAACAATGATTACAGCATGTCCATATCTATCTAAAAGCCCAAACAACAAAGTACATGCACTTAAAACTATTCTAAAGAAATAATTCAATCCACTCCAAATACTTCAACGCTGTGCTCTTGAAAATGAAAGAACTCTAATGTACAGGCAAGCACGAATGCTCTACAGAAGTGCACGTGACCTTTAAATTACTGAAGCTACTTGGCTTGGGTCATATGCAAATGGCTCTAACCTTTTCGGCGTTAGAGTGAAAAGCAAGTGCCATTTCCAGCCGGTGAACCCTCTCTTCTGAGGTTATCGTAAACTGCTTCCATACTCTGTTAAGTTTCGGAAGTGTGTCCCCCGATGACCTTGATGAACATCTCAGAGACTGACACAATACAACTGTGGCTTGCAGTAACTGTCGCCCGTAATCATATGTACTCTGTAGAGAGGACCAAAGAAAGAGAAAATTATAGATGAGAAGAAACAGAATTATTTGTTCTCATCTCTACATTTAAGAGGTCAGACACAGAAAGTTTGCTTCCCAGCTAGAATTAACAGGAAATATTTAGCATGGTCATCTTGTGTTACGATTTAGCGGGCTGGTAAAATAAAAATTGTAGCGGAGGAAAAGCGGATTGTCCATACATACTAAGCACCTGTGCTTTCATCATATTCTGTACTGCACAAATGGCAGCTGGAATTTTATTGTTATAAATATTTTTATTCCTGCTCTGTTCTTTTCATAATTGTGTATTGGAGAAATGTTTTTACAAATATTAGAGCATACATTGGTTCTTGGCCATTAGATGCCACATATACGCAGGCTTGGGTTTTCAGTTTGGGAGGATGGCAATGTTTTGATAATGTGGAGTAAAGTAGAACTAGACAAGGGTGCGCTTCCCTACCCACCGAAAGGCCACTTATCTAAAATGTATGAGTACAAAAATAAATGAAATGGGACCTTAAATATCCCTCTAATGGACAGAATATCTAAAAAAAATTATACAAATCTATTACATTCAATTAAAACCTCAAAAACATACAGTTTGTACGTGGACCTCAATTCTACCACTTGTCTTCTATTTAGGGAAGTAGAAGATGTATGGTATGATCCTCCTCTGAGATTAATGTGTGGGTCGACGCATTTTGCAGAAAAATCCACTTCATCAGGACCTCAAATCTCATGTAAAAGTACAACTTGACACCAAGATAAGACTAGAAATAAAAATACAGATAATATAGTAAGCATTATGTGTAACATTAACATCTTCTGAAGGGAGAGTGAGAAGAGCAAAAAAAAAATGCGAATTGGGGAAACAGGAATGGGAAAAGAGGCAAAGTTTTGCTTTTCTTCTCCATCCCGTTACCCAATTCCCATTTTTTTTTTTGCTCTTCTCTCTCTCTCCCTTCAGGAGATAGCTGTAATGTTACACATGATGCATACTATATTATATGTAATTTATTTGTATTTTCATTTTTAGTGTTATCTTAGTGTCCAGTTTTTACATGAGACTTGGTCCTGATGAAGCAGATTTTTTCCGCAAAACGCGTCGACCCACACATCAATTTCAGAGGACGATCATACCATACATCCTCTACTTCGCTAAATGGAAGACAAGTGGTAGAATTGAAGTCCATGTACAAATTGTAGGTTTTTAATATGAGGTTTTAATTGAATGTAATAAAGATATGTATATTTTTAAATATATTTTGTTGTGTACATCTGTCCATTGGAGAGATATTTAAAGTGGTGGACCAGCTGAAAAAAAAAAAATTAACAGTCAGCAGCTACAAACACTGTAGCTGCTGACTTTTAATAAGCACATTTACCTGTCCAGAGTGCCCGCAATGTCGGCCGCCTGAGGCTGACCCAACCCTCGGCTCTCGGGTCCTGGCGCCGCCATTCGAACTAAGGGAAACAGGCAGTGGAGCCTTGCATCTTCACTGCCCGTTTCCTACTGCGCATGCGCGAGTCGTGTTGTGAATGGCCAGCTGTGTTCTGGGACACACAAAGTTCCCAGAACACAGCGCGCCCCATTCCCCAGAAGACAACGCGAGGAGAAAACTGAAGATCACTGCGGTGTAGGAAGTGGCAGATTAGGACGATCTGCCTAGCAACAGCCATTTCTGGTAAGTTAAAAAAATGTTTTTCTTTAATATTTTTAGGAACATTTTGATGTAATTTTTTTTTTAGGGTGGCCCTCCGCTTTAAAGTCCCATTTTATTTATTTCTGTATCCATATGATTTGGCTCAGGAATGAGACCCTCTAATGGCACTATTAATATAAGCACCACTCCCACATATACAATATCTTGATTATCTGAAACGTAACATTATAAATCATAAAAGGTATGTAAATGACCATAACATGTATCCCTATAGGGAGAGATCAATGCTGCTATATATGAACCAAAGTTCTATCTCTTATCTTATGTGGTAATATTTACATCTACCAAGTTAATTGGTGAAACATCTCGATATACAAATATAGACAATACGAGGGTTATTCTATCCTCTTACATTCAATATAAGAGATCCAGGCTATTTAGAGAATAAGTAACATTACATATGTGTATTTTATGATTTATAATAAAGGTTACATTTAGATAAGTGGCCTTTTGGAGCATAGGGAAGTGCACCCTCATCTAGTTCTAATGTGGAGTAAAGCCACATAAACATGGGGAGAGCATAACGATTTCTAGGAGGTGATGTCTCAGAACAAGTTAAAATTCAGGACCCAGGGTTGCAATGTTAATCATAATTCTGCCCCATGCTGCTATGTGACAAGACCCTATTTAAAAAAGATGGTCACAAAAAAAAAAAAGCTGTTGATGATAGAAGCTATAATGACTCTACAGTCAGTCACTGTATTTGAAACTACTCATAACCTGGCTCACTAATTTGTAGAGACCCAAGGGCTGTAAAGGATATCCAGCACCATAGACAAACACAAAGCCTTAAGTAGAAATTAAAAGAGAAGTATACTTTTGTTAAAAGCCAAGAGCCACAGGCAGCTAATATATTGTCAACCTGTAATTGTGTGTGTATATATATATATATATATATAAAACAATAGTATACGTTTTACAGATAAAACCCTTTATCCAACTGCTTGGTCTGCCAAAGGAGTGTGCATATTCTTTACTGCTCCTTAAAAGAAAAGTATGTCCAAAGCTACTTTTGACAACTGATGGAACAGAACCATGCCAGACTTGGGAAGAATCCCAACAATAACGTCAGGATTCACATTGCTGCCTAATGGACAGCTGGCTCTACCTTTCTGTGTGTGGCTGAGAGCCAAAGCCAGCCATGAATGCTCCCTCACCAGCCCAGTGCTCCAGTGAGTGCTGGAGGAGCATGAACAATCACCTCTCTCCACTTGGAGCAGACTGAGAACTGAGCAGTCAGTCGTAATTGGGCAGCTCTTGATGTTAGTTGGTGTGGGACAGCTGCAGAATCAAGGCGAGTATGGATGTTTGTTTTACAAAAGCCCATACTTCTTATTTAAACAAAGCAGAGAAGAAGGCTCTTTTAAATGCAGTAATCAAACACTTTAATGACAAGGAAGGGTTAAAAACACTTACAAGATGGAAGTGAAAAACAGGCATATCAATGAATCCATAACATCCAGCGGGATGCCTCCTGGGAGTAAAGACAGCTGCAGGTGGAAGTTCCAGCCAACCAGTGGTGGCAAATTCCATCTCTGATCCAAGATGGAGTGCTGTGCTGCCAGGACTTGGTCTAAAGAAATGGGCATGCTCCGAAACATGTCCCGCACACTCTGACGTCACTTCCAATTGCCTGGATTCCATGCTGGTCCTGACAGCACGGCTCTCCATCTTGGATTAGAGATACAGTGTTTCCCACCGCTGGTTGGCTGGAACTTCCACCTACAGCTGTCTTTACTCCCAGGAGGCATCCCGCTGAATGTTATGGATTCATTGATATGCCTGTTTTTTACTTCCATTTTGTAAGTGTTTTTAACCCTTCCTTGTCATTAAAGTGTTTTATTACTGCACTTAGAAGTGCCTTCTTTTCTCCTTTGTTGTTCCTACAGTGTGCTTCCCTCTTCTGAAGTGCTGCATTAGTCACTTTTTAAGAGCCAGTCATGTACTGTTTGTTAAAGTCTCCTTGATATCCAGACCACCCTGTTTTCCACACACCCCATACTTATTTAACACAAGAGGCAGGCCATGTCCTTTAAAATGAAAAAGTGGGCTAAGGTTAGATTGGTCTGCAGTGCATAATGACCAGGCATAAACCTAGCCCATAAGTAGACACGAAGCTCAATGAGGTTTTGTGCTAGTAGTGAGGACAAGTAAAGGCTTTCTTTCTTAAGAAGGCAATGCTGTACCTCACAGTATTTTAGAGGTGGACTTTTATACCGTGAACCTAATAGTTGTATTTCTCTTCTGGACTCACAAGCCCCTACACTATAGAGCCAGAAAAGCCACTGATGAGGGCTAACAAGCCTGTAACAGCTGTATGCAAGTTGACAATACTGGCTCTGTAAAATATGGCTATATCTGTGCTATGCTATTTGGATACACAGATTGCTAAAAGGGGCAACAATGAATAATTTGCATGACTCTTCTCTCTTACCCAAAAACAGAAACTGAGAAGGCACCAGCCACATGCAGTCCAAGCAGAAAGGATTCTTCTGTGAAAAATGTATCATTTTGTAAGAAGGGGTTAAGTTTACATTGTTCCTGGCGCAGTGTTGCCTGCCTTCCTCCTTGTTAGTGTGGTCCTTTTTGCCCATTGGTGCTAAGGCTGCATAAACAAGGGAAGGAGTTCGTTAAGAGGTGTGGAGGCTTCTGAAAGGACCTTGTAAATGGACTTGGGACTAGGTCTTTCCCTTTTGTGGGCATCTCCTGGAAAATATTATAGAAAAGGCTCTTTCTCAAGGTGCCAAATCTCCATATCCATTACAGGAATATTCCTCCATTATTTGAACTGACTGAGTAGAATACTCCGTATTAGGGTGTCTCACTCCTGGAAAATGTACATAATTAGCGCACCTCGGAATTTACCTTTGAGTTCTTGTAGTAACCAGGTTATAGCACTTTTTTTGTAAACCTTTCTAAGATTTGGACTGAAAAATTCTTCAAAGCACTCCTCCACCTGGTTCTGTGTTTTAGTGTGTAATGTAGGTGAGCAATGTTAAACCGCAGCAGAGCCTATGGTACAAAATGAAAGTTGGAGGGAGGGAGGCAACTTGGGTCAGGAGTGGCGATGGTCAGGTAACTGAGGGTTCTGATTGAGAGGTAGTCTGTAGGGTTCAAGACTAATCCTTCCTGGGCAACTGTTACTGGCCCTTGGCTGTGGCTCAGGACCCTTCCTAGGGACCCATAAATTAGCAAGGCCTTAAAAATGTTCATGTGCGACATATGGCTTCTGCCCTTGACCTATGACAAAGTGTGTCATGGACCCTGTATATGTAATGGACAGGAGCAGTGGTGGTCAGGTGACTGAGGCCTCTGGTGAAGAGGTTTTACATTTCCACTCCAGAAATGCAGAACTGAACAAACTATAGCAATTTTAGTTATAGTTTAAATGTACTATTTAAACAAAAGTAAACTTATCTTTAAGTAAGCACACAACCAAATGACCACAATGGGGGGTAAGTTGTCAAGAACCAATTCAATACTAGTATAAAGTCTAAACGGCAGTTACCTGGGCTACATCCACAAATTTTCGGTGCTTTTCTATTAAAATCTTTGTTTCTTGACTGTCGTCTCCCAGTCTCACGTGCGTCTTTAACAAGGCATCTAGTAATTCATTTAACCAGTCTACCGCCTAAATAAGATCAATAAGCAATTTTAATACAGCAGATTACATCTGTCTATGACTTATAAAATCTTCAACGGCACTGCTGGCATGCAAAAAGTATTATGACAATATAAAATATTCCAAATTTTTCACAAACAAAAAAACAGCCTCCTATAGAAAAAAAATTTTCTAGCCAGAAATAGAAAAGTGGCAGCTGGAAACTGATTGGGCAGTATCTCTACACTTGCATGTTGACTCAGTTAGAATGGACTACTCCTCTTCCCTACTTCAAGATTTTTGGGATGTAAACTTATTCTTACTTTTTATGCACATATTTGTCAAAGTAGCCAAATATGACTTCTTTCAACAAACGAAACAAAGACATGCACACCCAGCAAATTTTGCTTATGCAAGAGGAGTTTAACACACAGCTTTTATAGGTAAAAAGAAACTTCAGCAGTCATTTTAGTAGACCCACTTACAAAAAAAAGAAACAAAAAAAACACTTATTTTCACTTTTCACATATATTTGGTTTGCTGAGGAAACGTTAGCGTGTTTTTTTTTTTTTAACCATAATACAGCTGAATTACAAATTGTGATCTCTATGGTGAGACCCCGACAGGTGATATATAGCCTTTCACCTAAAATCTTCACTGCCGGATACTCTTCTTGAGGCCCCATTAATTTCTGAGAGAGCCATTCTGTGCTGGACTGCTACGAGTATGGCACTCCCATGGTACTAAAAAGAATTGTCAGGGATGTTTCCAAAGGAAAGGCCATGCGGTGCTGGGTGGGGATGCACAGTTAAGTTCTTTGGAATATAGAGGACAGTAAGTATGTAATGTTGTGGGGAACTCCTTAAAGAACAACTTGTGTACAGTTGTCTTTAATGCAACCTTTAACACAAATCTGGGAATGTAGACCATGATTATTAAAGGAATGCTGTCTGTCACTTTAAACAAGTTGATAGTGACAGTTAGCTTCAGCATTATTTGAAACTTGTTTAAAGCTGGCTAGCAGCTTGTAGCTTTATCAAAAACTTTACTAATGCCTTGTAAAACTCTATTGTACATACTGCTCTAAACAGTCTAAGGGCCCATTCACACTAGGAACGGCACAAGAATGATGTGCTGTTCCTGTGCGATTCACATGCAGTTC
Organism: Lithobates clamitans; assembly: GCA_037952925.1. NCBI lineage: Eukaryota > Metazoa > Chordata > Amphibia > Anura > Ranidae > Lithobates > Lithobates clamitans. Next base: position 10,615,809 of record JBBGZY010000014.1, read on the forward strand.
TTGTGCAGTGCAATTTCAGCCCCATTAATTTTGAAATGCACGGCAACCGCATTGCATAGTACTTTTGTACCATGCTACCTGTGTTAGGGGTGTAATTGACTTTGAATTGACCCCCGCAGCAGATCGCAAAGGCAATGTGATTGGAATGCAATGTGGGAAGCCGAACGGGAATGCGGGTCTCCGGCACTGCAGTCTAGGGTGAACGGGCCCTTAAGCTCATATGTACAAGACTTTATAGGCATAAGCATTTCACAAACAGTGTACGTTGTTATGTATATATAAATTTAGGCAAGGGTCAGATTCACCATTAAGCATGCACCTATAGATAGGCAGCAGAGGCAAAGAGGTGGCTTTTACCTTTAAAATTATTAGCCACAATTTTTCACCATCATCAGCAGTCCTCTCAGAAAGGGGACATTCTCATATTACAATCTTCTAAGCCAGGTTAGGACCAGGAAACTAAGGTAATATCAAGTGTAAACATAAGTGATCCTGGCAGACTGGTGTTACTTGGGAGGGGGGCTGGGATAGTTTATGTTAAAAAGTGAACATGTCATTTAACACACACGCACACCTGTGAGAAGGGGCCTTTAATGTTTATAGGGTCTTTTTGCCTACAGTGGTTAACACATGGAAGATTTCATGCCCTTAGGAATTTAAACCTTGTCCTCCTGTCCTAGCTGTCAAAGTGGGAGTCCTACAAAGCTCACTTTCAGTATCAAAAATCCCAACTGGACAATGAATACAGGTTCTGTACTTTTATTATTGCATTTGGATGTTCATATACAACTTTGGGTTTTGCATTTTCTTTTTCCAGGCGTACATCTCATGTTTTATGGATATAACTCTACCCTGACTACTTGCAGTCTAGCCTGCTTCAGTTGCTCAAAAAAATTGCATCTTCTCTGTTCCACGCGAAGAATTGTACTTTCAAAAATGGAAAGAGGGATTATTACCAACTATTACCATTCATATATTTAGCATCAGTCAATCATTTGACACGGAATATAAATTGGCAGACAGTAAAGAAAGTGCCTATCGTCTCAGCAAGGAACAGGAAAAGAATTAATAGTCTTTTGGGAAAAAGCTAATGTTATGTATTTGCATGAGCCATTAGATGTGGTCCTGTATTTCAGAAACACTAAACTAAAGAGAAACGCTGCAACCAATCCAAAATCATACTTGATTGTTCTGTTTTCTTCTAATGGAAGCTACAATCTCAAATGCTTATAGTCAGCCCCACCTAAAATCAATAGTACGGTATCTCTATGCATCACCTGAGGCCAGTCACTTCACTGGGTATATGTAAGGGTTCACAACCACTTCAAAGAACAACTTGTACAGGTACAGTTGTCTTTAATGCAACCTTTAACACAAGTTTGGGAATGTAGACCATAAGTATTAGAGTGCTGTCTGTCATTTTAAGCAAGCTGATAGAAGGCTTTCAGTAATCTTCAGCACTACTTGAAACTTGTTGAAAGCATGCTAGCAGCTTGTAGCTTCCCCTAAAAACCTTACTAATGGCTTGAAAAAAACCCTATCGTACACACTGTTCTAATCAGTCTAAAGCTCGTATGTACAAGACTTTATAGGCATGAGCACTTCATAAACCGTGAGGGCAGCAGAGGCATAGAGGGAGTTTTTCCATTTACAATTATTATTGGCCACATTTTTCCCCCATCATCTGCAGGAATAGTCCTCTCAGAAAGGGGACACACTCATATTACAATCTTCTAAGCCAGGTTAGGACCAGGAAACAAAGGTAATATCAAGTGTAACATGAGTAATCCTAGCAGACCGGAGTTATTTGGGAGGTGCACTAGGGAGGGGGGCTGGGACAGTTTATGTTAAAATGTGAACATGTAGTTTAACACACACATGAGAAGGGGCCTTTAATGTTTATAGGGTCTTTATGGGAAATTAGCTTTTTTGGGAAAAAGCTAATCTTATGTATTTGCATGAGCCATTACATATGATCCTAAAGTAAAGAGAAAAACTGCAACCAATCCAAAATCATACTGGATTGTTCTGTTTTCTTCTAATGGAAGCTAAAATCTCAAATGCTTAAAAGAGGAAGTAAACCTCTGGATATTTTTCTTTTTTTTCGCCTGACCTGCAAAGTAAAAGCATATTGTGCTAGTATGCATCGCATACTAGCACATTATGTGAAACTTACCTGCAAACTACGCCCTCCAATGGTGCGTAACCCATCTTCCTTCCGGGTCCGCGGACTCCGGCTGTGTGACTGGCCAGAGCCGCGTGACATTACTCTCACACAGGAGCCACCAGTCCCAGCACCGGGCTTTGAAGGAAAGGCATTGGTGGCCGTTCCTGCAGAGCACATGTGCCGATGACATCATCGGCTGCATATACAGTAACTATCTCCTAAACGGTGCACATTTAGGAGATATTTACAGTACCTAAAGGTAAGCCTTATTATAGGCATGAAAAAATAGGAAAAACCTATAAGCCGGACACCCTGGACAATAATCAACGTCAATAAGTGTGTTCAATAACTTTTTGGGAGCAGTTGGTAGTGAGACCAAAAGTCTAATAAAGTTTTAAAGAAATCAAATACATTTCATACCGCGCTCCAAGTACTCAAGTATACATACAAAAAAATGCAAAAACATCATAAGTGAAATTCATAAAAAACATATATGCTAAAACACTAAAATAAATGTCCATATAATTTCCAATGAAATTTGAAATCAAATTAAGTGTCCGTGAACCACCACCATGAATCTTCTATCAATGTGAGTGATGAGAATCCCTGCGATCTGGGTGAGAAAACGTCTTCCACCACCACCAGGCAAACAATCTACTCGCCAGAGGGAGTTGACACCCATTACAGGTAGTCGATACCAATGGAAGTATGTCTTATGAAGGGAGACTGGTCCACAGCCCGATATGGTACAATGATCGATCAGAGAAGATTGGCACCCATTACAGGTGGTCAGATCAAGTGCAGATACCAATGGAAGTGTGCCTTCTAAAGGGAGACAGGTCCACGGCCCGATATACTCCAAAGCATGCTTTACTATGTTTTATGCCGGAAGCGTCTTATGGAATAAAGGGATTTCTTAAACAACGCAATGTGGAGCCCCTTCTTCTTGTTATCTTTTAAACATATGACCAATCGTTGGAGTATATCGGGCGGTGGACCAGTCTCCCTTTAGAAAGCACACTTCCATTGGTATCTGCACTTGATCTGACCACCTGTAGTGGGTGGCAATCTTCTCTGATCGATCATTGGAGCATATCGGGCTGTGGACCAGTCTCCCTTCATAAGACATACTTCCATTGGTATCTGTGCCTGGTTTGACTACCTGTAATGGGTGTCACCTCCCTCTGATGAGTAGATTGTTTGCCTGGTGGTGGTGAAAGAAGTTTTCTCACCCAGATCGCAGGGATTCTCATCACTCTTATTATAGACTTGCCTATAGGTACAACTAATCAAGCTTCGGTTTTAGGCAAGTTTAACATATTGTGCTAGTATGAGATGCATACTAGCACATTATGACATTACCTTGCAGGATAAGAAGAAGAAAAAAACAAAACAAAAGTCCAGCGGGTTTACAACCACTTTAAGATCACTAGGGAAGATGTTTAGCAAGAAACCCCCACCAGAATGCTCTGTTCCACCCAACTGCTTGGACCCTGAAAAGCCAAATGAAGGTGTAGCAATTGTGCCACATCCTTCTTAAAGTGGAAGTGTTTTTTTTTTTTGTTACTTGTACTTACAGGTAAAGCCTATAATCAGGCTTAGCTTTAGGTACAGTAAATATCACCTAAACTTTCACTCTTTAGGAGATATTCACACTGCATGCAGTCAGTGATGTCACCGTCGCATGCGCTCTAAAGGGACGACATTCCAATGGCATCCCTTCAGAGCTCCGTGCTGCGGCCATGATTCCCGCGCAAATCCATGGAAGTGACTATATCGCAGCTCGGCCAATCAGATGGCCGGAGCACATGAACCCAGAAGGAAGACTGGGTGAAGATGGAAGCCCCTGTCAGTGGTAACAGCGTGCGGCTGGAGGGCTTCATTCTAAGGTAAGTATTGATAATGCGCTGGTATGTGATGCACATACTAGCACATTATGCCATTGTCCTGAAGGTTATTTTAATTTTTAAACCTGCGGTTTACTACCGCTTTAGGGCCTATGGGGCACATAACACTGCAGGGAAATGTCACCAGATGCTGCTGGTGGTTCAAACCACTGGTATCCACTTGAAATGCTGGCACAATGAGTGGCGTACATGTTTGGGTCACTGCATTTCATTACATTTTACAAACAGCTTTTATTTAATAGCCTTAAACAAGGGCAATAATGTGCAGCAATCAGTTTGATTTCAGCTTGTACTTATCAGACCAATAAATGTTGACTTCACTAATAGATGATTTAAATTAATCAAGACCTTGTTCCCTACTGCTGCTTGCAGGTTCCGTTTATCCCATTCCTTATTGTAAAGGCATTATTGTAAAGGCAGAAGGTTTTTTTATCCGAATGCATTCTATGCATTAGGATAAAAAGCTTTCTGTGTGCAGCAGCCCCCCTCAGCCCCCCTAACACTTATCTGAGATCCCTCTCTGTCCAACGATGTCCACGACAGGGACGTGTGGTGAGGTCAGTGGCTGGTGAGGCACTGGCTAGTATCAGAGCCAGATACACACAGGTTACATATGCCGTGAAGATAAGAACAAGAGCAATAATTCTATTACTAGACCTCTGTAACATGTAACCTGGAAACATTTTTAAAGCGCTGCATACGAAGATTTTTAAGTACTGACGTTTGGAACCATTCCACAAGTAAAATAAAAATTTAAATAAAACAAAACAAACAAATAAAAAGTGACATGTTAGGTATCTATTTACTCGGTGTAACATTATCTTTCATAGCATACAAAAAAATCAGGCTAACTTCAGTGGGGTTTTTTTTTAATCAGGAAACTGTTTCTTTCCAAAAAAACATGTTTGACAAATTGCTGCGCAAATACCCTATAACATAAAAAGTTGCAACCACCACCATTTTATTTCCTAGGGTGTCTGCTAAAACAATATTTATATATATATATATATATATATATATATATATATATATATATATATATATATATATATATATATATATATATATATATATATATATATATATATAATGTTTGGGGGTTCTGAGTAATTTTCTGGCAAAAAAATATTATGATTTTTAAATGTAGGAGAGAAGTGTCAGAATTGGCCTGGTTGGCAAGGGGTGATTACCATAAGTAATATATAAATAATTATTATATATTATTTTTAAGGTAATTTACTAAATTTTCAAAAACTGTACTCGAGCAGGTGGCGTAAGGGACAAATTACTAAAGTTTGAAGTTATAACTTCCAACCAGTAATTTCACATAGATAAATAATAAATGATTATATTCTAACATACAGCATAAGAATATAGGATTTAGCTTAATTAAAACAGTACCTTTTTAGCAGCAGAAGAATCTCCCTTTTAACTGTGTGAGAAAAACATGGGATTATGAGTAAATCTTATACCCATAAACCCATGTTTTTTTTGCTAGTTAAGAGGGCAGGGCTAAAATGGAGTAGGTATCTTTTAGACACATGCCCCCTTCTATGACACTGCAGTGAGAGGACAGCCTTTACTGCAGCATTTTTATTGGACAGCTGGGGCCAATGGTACTTTACCATTGCTCCAAGGCTCCAAGGTGTCCATTGAGCTCAGTGCCTCTGACAAGAGGTGAGACACTGTGAGCTCATCCTCTCAGTCTGCTGCAAACAGTGTGTCTCAGCTTGTATTTAAACTGACTGCGCTGTATGTAGCTTCTGACAGGCTGCATAAAGAGTCCAGTATCTCTGGAACTATAGGAGCCCCAAAATTTGACTAGTGGTGGGGTCAAATTCAGCTAGCCAATCAGGGGAGAGAGGGGGTGGGGCCGGGTCTCCGTGTCTGAAAGGACACAGGGAGCTGTGACTCGGCTCGGGTGCTCAGGCTGCTCTGTGCAAATTCACTGCACAGGGAAGGTAAGACATCTTTCTTATTTTTATAGGGAAAAAATAAAAAATAAAACTTTACTATCACTTTAAAGAAAGATTTTTTTTTTTAACATTAACAAAACATTCCCCATTCATTGACCCCTTTGTTCCCAAAAGCACCTCTATATACTTGCTGTTGCTCCTCCCCCCTTTAAATTCCAAATTACGGGAGTTCCTGTGGGGGAGGTATAGTCAGAACACTCAGAGCTGCGGCTCGATGTAAAATATCCGCTGATACCACTTGCCCCCTGGATCCTGTTCCCTCGCAAATGCTACGCTCACCCTCTGACTCGATTCTACGCTCTCTAACTCACATTTTCAACCTCTCCCTCTCTTGTGGCATCTTCCCAAACTCTCTAAAACATGCGCTAGTCACCCCCATACTAAAAAAGCCCTCACTGGATCCCACCAATCTCAACAACTTACGTCCCATCTCCTTACTCTCCTTCTCCTCCAAACTTCTTGAAAGACTGGTCTACAACCGACTAAGCAACCATCTGACCGTGAATAAACTTCTTGATCCCCTTCAGTCCGGTTTTCGCCCTCAACACTCCACGGAAACTGCTCTCCTTAAACTCTCAAATGATCTACTAATGGCTAAAGCCAATGGACACTATTCTGTACTACTTCTCCTGGATCTCTCTGCTGTCTTTGACACAGTGGACCACCCCCTCCTCCTCAAAAAACTCCACTCCTTCGGTCTCCGTGACTGTACTCTTGCTGGTTCTCATCCTACCTATCCCACCGCTCCTTCAGTGTCACTTACAACTCTACTTCCTCCTATCCTCTTCCTTTTCCCGTTGGGGTCCCCCAAGGTTCTGTTCTTGGACCTCTCCTTTTCTCAATCTACACCACCTCCTTGGGTCAGTTGATTGCCTCCCACGGCTTTAAATATCATCTCTACGCTGATGACACCCAAATCTATCTCTCCACCCCCCAGCTCTCTCCATCTGTCTCCTCACGCATTACCAACTTACTAGCAGACATATCAGCCTGGATGTCACATCACTTTCTCAAACTCAACCTATCCAAAACTGAGCTCCTGATATTTCCTCCCTCAGGTGCCACTTCCCCTGATTTCCCTATCAAGATCAACGGCTCAACTATCAACCCATCTCCCCACGCCAAGGTCCTAGGTGTAATCCTGGACTCTGAACTAACCTTTCGACCCCACATTCTATCACTATCCAAAGTTTGCCGCCTCAGTCTTCGTAACATCTCCAAGATACGCCCCTTCCTAACCAATGACACCACAAAGCTTCTAATCCACTCCCTGGTCATCTCCCGCCTCGAATACTGCAACTCCCTCCTCATTGGTTTACCTCTAAATAGGCTATCCCCACTTCAGTCCATCATGAACGCTGCTGCCACACCCCTCTGCCAATCTCTCCATTGGCTGCCACTCAGTCACCGAATTAAATTCAAGATACTAACTATAACTTACAAAACCATCCACAACCTGGCCCCCAGCTACATCTCTAACCTAGTCACAAAATACCAACTTAATCGTTCTCTTCGCTCCTCCCAAGACCTCCTGCTCTCAAACTCCCTTGTCACCTCATCCCATGCTTGCCTTCAGGACTTCTCCAGAGCCTCCCCCATCCTCTGGAATGCTCTACCCCAATCCGTCCGATTTTCTCCTACTTTATCCACTTTCAGACGATCCCTGAAAACTCATCTCTTCAGAGAAGCCTATCTGGCCCCCACCTAACAACTGTACATTTATCTTCTCAATCAGCACATCACCCATAGTTATTACCTTTTGTATCTCTTGACCTTCCCTCTTAGATTGTAAGCTCTAAGGAGCAGGGCCCTCTGATTCCTACTGTATCAAATTGTATTGTATTTGTACTGTTTACCCTCAAGTTGTAAAGCGCTACGTAAACTGTTGGCGCTATATAAATACTGTATAATAATAATAATAATAATAATAATAATAATGTCCTGTATGAACTAAAAGCAGCCGCAGATACTCTACACAGAGCGGCAGCTATGTGTGATCTTTTTTGGTTATGAATAAACAAGCAGGGTTGATTTTTCATTCATAATATTGACAGATCACTTATAGCTGCTTCTTAAACATAGCACAGCCCTGCTGCAATGCTGTGTGAGCTTTCACTTTTATGAATTATATGTTCAGATGCCACGTACAACACAGCCTTGACAGAGCAGATTGCTAAATAAACCAAAAGATCACTCAGAATTGAGATGATGTGATCAAAAGGTTGGGCTGTGATTGTGTAAAAGCAGCCCCTAATAGACACACAGCGCTGGTCTTCAGAATGGCCCCTGCTTCCAGTGACCAGATAGGTCAATTGCAAATCTGCGGCATTGCTGGATTTAGGGCGTGGGGCTGTCACCTGTTGGACCAAGCTTCTTAGAAACTAAGGGACAGATTTAAAAAAGACTAAGTGCTACATACATTTGGTCCCTTGAGGGTTAAATAACAAGAAACATTTTTAAAGTGGAATTTTACTCAAAAAGTGAAGTCCCACTGGTTCAACGACCTCCCCCTAACCTGTAATTGATTTTTATTGGTACTCGCTCCCACCTCCACAATCCTCATCTAGGAGGACATTCCTTGTCCTGCCCTCTCCTGGGACATATCCTAATGCCCCAGGTAGCTGCAGGACCATTCACAAAGCACCATGCGAGCACTCGCATGCACAGTGGGGAGTGGGCTGTGGTTCCACAAGAAACCATAGCTGGCTCCTGTACCAAAGATGGTGGCGCTGAGGTTCCGCAGTGGTAGGAAGAACTGGCTGCAAGAAGACAGCGCTGGACCCAAGGTACTGGTAATTAACTGATTTTCAAATGTCAGAAGCTACAGTATTTGTAAAAAAAAATAAAAAAAAATATATATATATATATATATATATATATATATATATATATATGAAGCTCTTTAATAATAGTTGTATTTAAAACCAACCGTTCCATGAAATTCAATCACCCATGGGATCAACCAACCTTGCTTCACATGACACCTCAGCCCTGTGACTGGCCAAATAAACAGATTCCAATAAGAGCTGACCCATGCCACATCACACACCCATTCTGTTCTGCCTAGCTCACTCTGTCCACAGCCTCCTTACTAATAGGAAGGACATGGTTGGTGAAGGAGCTCAGAGGAAATAAGTGAAAAGCTCGTCTTGAGCTTCTGTCCAGAAAGTTCACCAAATCACCTCCCCCTACAGAACATTAGCATCTGGAGCTGGCACTCTAAACCCAAGCCAGATTTTAAATTTCAGGTAGAACATATCAGTATAAAGAAAGATTTCAGGTAAGTATGCTAACTATTTTGAAAATGTATTTCAATATTAAATATATGAATGGGTACTTTTATATATTTGCCTGGAGTTGTTCAATAAAGACTAAGCTGTTTCACTAGAACAATTCTCATTCTAGTCCAATACTTCCTTTTACTTAGCAATAATAAACAGACCCGGGGGAAGCAAAGTACAGATGGGATGCAAACTCTGCTATTTCTTACTTGTGCTGCATCTTCTTCACATTTAAACAGCTGGACCATCTGTAACATTTTTAACCTTCGGACGTCCACCATATCTTCACACCTAGGAAAAGAATTTCATATTTTCATCTCAAATAATCACCAAATAACACCAAATAACCACCTGGTCTATGACCTATGCAGAAAAAAAATTAGGAAATCTATTTTTTTTCAGCTTCTATAGGTGGATTTTCAGAATGAGTGTAAGGGCTGGAGTCCACAGGATTTTGTTCATATCAGACTGGTTTTGCATCCCTATAGAGGTCTATGGGAATGAAAAGCCTGCTTGAAACTGCTCAAAAGCAGGTTAGATGGAGGTCTAATGCACCTGTCTGTGAACTCTGAATGATTAAGAAGCATCTGAAAATCGACACGGGTCATGAAGATGCTTAAATGGGGCAAATGACCGCTAGTTAAAAATGTGCCTTCTAATTACTGAACTGATATTACATAAAAATACTTTCTGTAAGGTGGCTAGTGTTCAATCAAAGTAAAAACACTGGACTTCAAGCCAGGCCCACACTGCTAAATGAATCATTAAATAAAATGTAAAAAAATAAATGTTTATCCCTTTCATGCCTAAGTCTATTTCTGACATTTGGTGTTTACAAGTTAAAATCCGTATTTTTTGCTAGAAAATTACATAGAACCCCCAAACATTATATATATTTTTAGCAGAGAATCTAGAGAATAAAATGACGGTTGTTGCAATATTTTATGTCAAACGGTATTTGGACACTTCATGAATATTAAAAAAACAAAACAGTACAGTTAGCCAAGTTTTTTTGTATAATGTGAAAGATGATGTTAAGCCGAGTAAATAGATATCAAACATGTCACGCTTTATAATTGCACGCACTCGTGGAATGGCGACAAACTACGGTACCTAAAAATCTCCAAAGGCGACGCTTTAAATTTTTTTTACGGTTACCAGGTTAGAGTTACAGAGGTCTAGTGCTAGAACTATTGCTCTTGCTCCGATGATCGCGGTGATACCTCACGTGTGTGATTTGAACACCGTCTACATATATGGGCGCGACTTCTGTAAGCGTTTTCTTTGCTGCGCGAGCTCGCGGGGACGGGGGCGCTTTAAAACATTTTTTTTTCTTATTTATTTTAATATTATTAAATTGTGTTTAAAAAAAATAAAAAATTTTGATCACTTTTATTGCTTATGTTCTGGGTCTTATGTTCTGAACCTTACTACTGAGAGTATGACACCGTGACTTGAAAAAAACTTCATTCATGTCTGAGCTAGTGGAGTATCACCACCCTACCGTTCAGATATTTAGTCACATCTAGGAAACTTTTCACAGAAATGCCAAATGGAAAAGCTTCACCTCTAACCAAAGCCTTGTCCTTTTTATCTAATGTGCAGGAGGACACTCTGCCAAGACATGCATAATGAAAAAGGCATAGGAACTAATGTTCCCACCAGAAAAATGATAAACAGTATGCAGAAGTGCTCTATTGCACGACTTGATGGACACGAATGCAACACGTGAACTGCTCTTTGTGTAGTGCCGCTTAGGATTAAAGTAATAGTATCTTCACATAAATATGCATGATGAACACTACAGTGACAGAGATAACTTACAAACCTACTTAGAATCTGTCTAGACTGTGGCAGCGCTAAGAGCTGGCAAGAAAATCAGCAGGTTTAATCTTGATAAATGTGCTGAAGGCTGAATCACTCTTGATCAAATCACAATGGATTTTGCACAGTATGAAGACGATGATAACGGGAATGGATTAATCTAGTCAAACCTTCACCTTGAAGGTTGGAAAAATTCTCTTCAAACTTTTCTAACAGATCTTTATTTTAAAGTGTCAATCAAATTTTAATATTTATTTGCTGCCTCACATGAAATATGCAGTCTGCATGAAATTAAAAAAATAGTCATAAGCTTTTCACATAAAGCAAAGTGCTCCTTGAACTGGACAAGAAATAATATGTGAAAAGATTACAGACATTCGAAGGTGAACGCCATGTTTCTTAAAATGACTGAAAAAGAAGTGGAACATGAAACGTGTACAAAATTGAAGGGTTTATGAAGGTTTAGCTTTTTTCTTTTAAATAACAAACTTGTTATACATACCTGATATGTGCCGTGGTTTTGCACAGAGCAACCCCAATCCTCCTCTTTTGGATCTTGACACCCAGCTAAGTGCCCCTATAGCAAGCTGCTTGCTCTGGGTGCACTTGTGCATGCTTGCTCCCGAGCCACCTCTGTGTGTCTATGAGACACACAGAGCATGCCACGTCCCTGCCTCCTGATCCCTTTTTACTGTCTGTGATTGACAGCACAGGGAGCCAATGGCAAAGACCCAGGAGAGCTTCTGCTTTTGTGCACATCGCTGGATCGAGTTCAGGCGCGTATAAGGAGGAGGGAGGGGCCTGAAGGGGAGGCTGCACACTGAAGCTTTTTTACCTTCAAGCATAGAATGCATGAAGGTAAAAAACCTTCAGCCTTTAGAACCACTTTAAGGTAAACTTTTTACCAGGCTACGGACATTCAACTGTTTATATATTCTTAACAAACAATAAACGGGGTTCAATACAAGGCCTGACTGACCTCTGTAGCTGAAGGAACTGTGGAACAAGTTATCCTCAAAGTACCAGTATAGGCACTGAAGTCATTCCAGTTATTCTCTAAGCAATTCAGCTCCCCTTCTCCCTGTTCTAGTAGTGATGCAGAAGCCTTTTAATATTTTTTAAATCTTTAAAGCTCACTCTACATGTTACAATCTGACAATATACAATCTCCTTTAGCTCATCCAACTATGTAGGTGCAAGGGCCAGCCTGACTGGACACAGATTGGTTCATTTAGGCAGGTACTTATGCTACATAGTTTTGGTAAAAGATTGCAAAGTCAGACTGCACAGTCAGATTATAATGGTTATGGTGAGCATACAGTAAAACACAGAACATGTGCTCTGGGTGGAGGATGCAGAATGTGCTGAGCTACTAAAGAGAAGGACTTCAGTATGTCCGCTGTAAAATGTGAGGATGAATTGTGCTACAGTACCTACAGCTAGAGGTCAGTGAGAAATAGTTTTAAAGCTCATTTACTGATTGTTATAAATTTGTCTCACCTTTGGCAGTCTGTTGTGGCTGCTTAGGAAATCTAAGCTGTAATTTTAAATACCAAAAGCAAGTGTATGAACTGTCACTCCTCCCCGCAGAATAGGCAATAGTTCACCCATATAAAACATTGTGTGAAGACTGACAAAGTCATCTCTTAATTTTTTTTTTTTGAGACCAAGACAAGAGAGTTTCCTTCCTCTGTTATTTGTTTCATTTATTTTTCTTAATAAGCATTTCAGAAAAAGGAATAAGGCGCAAGCCGCTGTGGTGAAAAGATGGATGAACAGCTAAGAACTCCACTGGGAAAATTTCACTACTAAAGCCGCTGAAATTCAAGTTGATCCTGCTTGGCACAGAACATTTCAATTTTGCTTGGACTAATCGATTTTAAAATGCATATAGTAACAATTAAACATTATATACAGGTGCATCTAAAAAAATTAGAATATCATCAAAAAGTTCATTTATTTCAGTAATTCAGTAACTCATACATTATATAGATTCATTACACACAGAGAGTGATGTATTTCAAGCATTTCTTTATTTTAATTATGATGAATATGGCTTACAGCTAGTGAAAACCCAAAATTCAGCATCTCACAAAATTAGAATATTGTGAAAAAGTTAAATATTGTAGATTCATGGTGTCACACTCTAATCAGCTAATTAACTCAAAACACCTGTAAAGGTTTCTTGAGCCTTTAAATTGGGATTTTGACAGACCACCCACTCAAAAATATGTAAAAGGTAATCTTTAATGATATAGAATAAAAAACATATAAAATCCACATATGACAAGGATGCACAACGTATGTTACATGGAAAATCAAACAAGTGCTATACACATAATTAGCATACAATGTAAATGCCCAAATGCCCAAATCACTCTGTGTGTAATGAAAATAATATAAATATTTATATAATATATATAAAATTTTGTATGAGTTTCACTTTTTGAATTTAATTACTGAAATAAATGAACTTTTTAATGATATTCTAATTTTTTTGAGATGCAACTGTACTGCCCTGAATGTTAAACATTGGCTGCATTTCATGCGATAATGGTCATCTCACCTCTGCTTCCTCATCTGCATGTCCTCCATTACTCCCTGAATATGATCTACATTTTCCTTGTTTTCACCGGAGACATCCTTCCCATAGGCCCAAGAAGCTTGGTTTGAAATTTGATCAAGCAGACTCTGACCTTTCTCGCGTAAGCCCTGAAGACCAGTGTCTAATAAAAATAGAAAAAAATCTGAATCTTTTTCAGGATGGGCTAAAACCAATTTTCAAATATGATACATTTCAATACAAAAGACAGTCTACATGGTTCTGGTCAGCTGGTAGTTCTCAATGTGAGGCTCTAGATCCAAGTAAAGAAAAGCTGCTTCCAAACTTGCAATGAGCACTGCTGATATGTTGGGAATTTATTAAGCGGAACTAAACCTTCCTTTCCTTTACAGCAAAGGAAGCTGCCATCTTAGCCTCTCTTTTCGATCTGAAGTTGCCATGGTGTGGATCAGTTATGACACCAGCCATTTATTGGCTTGACAGTTCAACTGAGAGTCCAAGCAACTGTGACAGTTATTATTCACGCCACAACCGAAATATTAATTGTTTTGGTAAACTGTTAAATTTACCCCGTAGGGTCCCAACGCGCTTACTACTTTAGGTGTTTGACTTGACATAATCAGGGCCATATGCAGCCAGCTACAAACATGGCAAATATTCTATATTAGGGGTCTTTCAAGGAAGTGGTGATGTTTTGCTTCTGCTGGCGTCACCTGCCTAAGAAGTGGAGAAAGGGCCCTTTCACAGCAACTGTGAGGTTATGAGAGATCATTTTGCCAATACATAGGGATATTTAATAAACCAAAGAACAAATTAATCATTTTCAGACTCTCCAGAATTGAATAAGTAATTTTCAGTGGTGCTTGGCTTGAAACCCTGGCCAGATTCCCTTAAGCCTGAACTAATTTGCCGAGATTTTACCAATTTTGAAAAGCCCTACAGGAAAAGGACCTTGCGTCACCAACCTGCAACAAGCGTGTGGTAACAACCATTTCAGGGAAATCAGAACTTCCCATTTTTATTTTACTATGGTTCAGCAACTCAGAAAGTACTGAAGAAGCTGGGTCAGCATGAATGCCATGCAACTAACAATTTTTAAATGACACTTTAGTGATGGCAAGCGCCACATTTTTTTCATTACATGTTTTCTCTAAGAAATAAACCCCATTCATTTTTTTAATTGTTTTCTTTAATCTATACTTGCATTGTAATGAACAAACATAGGAACGTGTCTGCTCCTTACCAACACTTTTCAGCTTCTCCTCAAGCAGTTTTAATGTTTGTTGAATTGCTGCTCCATCTGTAGGGGCCACATCAACACACAGCATCCCCAGCAGGCCATCTAATTGCTGCGACAACTGACAAAAACAATATTTAGGAATCAGACTTCTGCAGTGCTCAGAATGGTGAAGCAAGCTGTTACTAGTCTTGGCGACAAAAGGCTTTTCTAACAAAAATATTACAGCTTTATGAGTGTTAAGAATCAGGGGTATGGAACATCTAAAACAAACAGCAGTCTAGTTTTGTGAAGAATATTTATTTCACCACTGGATTAAATATAACATGTGCAAGCAGGCTGCCCATTAAACATCACTTGGCCTGACATTAACAGGTAGACCAGAGGTTGTTTCTCGTAAAGAAAAATAGGATTTTTGTATTTACCATAAAATCCTTTTGATGGAGTCCACTGATGGAGACATAAAATCTTTATTTTTTTTTGGACACTGGCAAACCAAAAACTGTTGGCTAGCCCCTACAAAGCAGCACTGAGAACATGATCATAAACAAAGAGGGATGAGACCCATGTCCTCTGATGGACTTCAAGAAATAGATTTTATGGTGAGTGAAAAAATCCTATTTTTATTCTCATTCACTGAGGTGCACAGAAAAACCTTTAAAGGATAAGATCACCTTTTTAAAAAGAAATAATAAATGCATCTTTTTGCAGGTAAAGAAATATGCATTTATTGTTTTTTATTACTTGAAGCATGTAAAGCATTGCACCAGCGATCAGAAGATCGTGGTTGCCATGCAGGACTCCTGTAGACTTGTTTATGTATCTGTCTGCTTGTACCTCCTACAGAGAGGTAGATACACACTGCCAGGAAGAGAGAATGAACTACCAAAGCACTCAACAGCATCATAGTAGTTCATTGAAACTACAAGCCGACAGCTGTAAATGCTGTCGGCACTTGCAGTTTCCCATTCACAGAGCACTGTGGATGAATGATGCTGCCCAGGCGGGTGGAGACCTGCATTGCCACCTTATTTTCAAATAGTGACATAGGGCGCCGGAGAAGATGCCCCCTCACTGTCACTGGGGAGGGGGTGAGAGGCTGCAGCTGCTGGAACATGTTACATGTTCCACCCTAAAAATTAGGGTGGAACATGTTCCAAAAGGTGAACTTACCCTTTAACCTTTGGGATGTCAAGAAGCAGTTCCACAGAGGCGTGGGCAATGCAGCAAACAGTCTAAGAAAAACAACAGAGAACTAGGGACTTCCTGCAAATCACAGGAGTAGCCGAAGGGACATTATGCCCAAAGCTGGCATCAGATGAAAACATCCACCTGGTAGAACTTAGAAAACATGTGGATACTAGACCAGCCTAGCAAGTGTGGGAAATAGTTGCTCTATGCTGAAAAGCCCAAAAAGCACTCACAGATCTAATATAGTTTGCCTTAACAGGAATGGGTTCTTGAAACCATAAGCTTGGGCATTAGCCCACCTGAGTTACCTAAAGTTAGTGGAAACAGAAGGTGGTGCACCCTTACCGGATCCATCCACAGTGACAGAAAGGGAATTTATTTTCCTGAAAAAAGCAGTGGCTAAAAAGACAGGCAACCACAGCATGAACAGCATTCAGACAATGGCTTCTTTTTTGGTGAACTGAAGCCAGAGGGAAGAGAAAGAATGAGGTCCTGGTTAAAGTGGTGATAGCAACAAATTACTTTATTAGTGAGAGTATACAGAGGAATGCCTCTAATGGGCTCAAACAGTGATTTCTGAAGTGCACAAAGAATTAGATTCAGATTCACAGGGGTAGCTACCTGGGGAACGCCCTGTAAATAGGTCTTAATCAAACAAGAGAGGCTAATGGTCTCTGAAACAAAACAGAAATGGTGGAAACCTGATCCTTGAAAGTGCCGAGAACAAAATGCTGGCCCACACTCAGCTGCAAAAAGGGGAGGATTCGACCCACAAAGAAACTCCTGGGGTGGAAGATCCAACTCCTATTAAATAACGTATGCCTTTCATGTCTGATGACAGACCTTACGAGAAGCAGACTTTTTAAATTTAGCATCTTGGAAATCACAGATTGAAAGATGCTCCCCTGTCCCTCAGAACCTGGGCATCAATAGTCATGCAGTTAAAGCCAGTGACTTGAAGCAAGATAGCAAAATGGTCCTTGGGACACAAGACCTTCACGATCCAGCAGAGCTCACAAAGAGTCTGCCAGGAGCCTAATCAAGTTGGCGTACCACACCTGCCTGCGAAGAAGACAAGCAAGAAGTTTTAGAAGAGGAAAGGCGTGTACTGATCCCACTTAGCCACCACTGCCACACTGACAAATGTGGAGGCCCACAGCCAGCGTCCCCCTCCTGTGACACAGGTCCTGGAACACCCTAGTGTAGGGACTAGTAACCCCAGTCCAGATGCTGCAGAAGCCTGATTGCCAATCATCTGCGACTGTACTGGGCCACCTCTGTCCAATTTAACTCCTGCTGTGGTGAGACTTCTGGTTTCCCCCTGAAGATTAAAGGATAAGTTTATCTTTGCAAACATGTTACATGTTCCACCTGATTTTAGGGTGGAACATGTAACATGTTCCCAGTTCTGCAGCCGCCGCCCACTGCCCTCCCTCCCTGTTACAGCAGTACAGGGAGAAGTTCCCTGTACCAGCTGTCACCGTTTGAAAACAGTGCGGTGTGGCATTCATACACAGAGTTGTGTGTATATATGCATTACAAACCCCGAAATCCTTAGTGGCTGTCGGCTTGTAATTCTTAATGAACTACCATGGGGCTGTGGAGTGCTGTAGTAGTTCAATGAGTCTTTCTGTCTGCGAGTATCGGCTTACCTGTACGGGATGTATGGGCAAGCAGATACACTGACAGTGTGCAAGAGATCTGCATGGCATCAGCAATTTGCTGATCGCTGGTGCAATACTTTACAGGCTCTTACTACAAAAAAAAAAATGCATTTATTATTTTTTTGTAGAAAGATTCTTTAATGTCCGTCAGTGCCGTGGTGTTGTCTGAATCCAAAACGGATGACCCTCCTGTAAGACTGTCCATTTCTGCAAAGACAGCCAAATGGTCCAAAGCTCCAGGATGTGGATCAGGAGACAAGACTCCCTCGATGTCCAAGTACCCTGCAGCGACAAGGTCCATCATACGGGTACTTTCAAAAGATGGGAAGGAAGGGTTTCCCTTACTCCAGAGCCAGATTGCATACCACCAGGTCCCTGGTGATAGATGACTCAGTCTGTCCAGAGAGTGGATCAACACATCTCATGATGACAGAAAGTTGTGTTGTAGAAATCTGGAGTAAAACTGAGCCAAAAGAACTGTCTCAAAAGAGGCTTTTACTTTTTAGTTAGTTTGTGGTTTGTGTGATATCACAAGACACATTTATTATTTATCTATTCAATATTGGTTTTATGCACTTGTTTTAGGTTTATTTTCTATAGTTTGTGTTCTAGACCCTCTGGTGGGTGTTTATTGGTCATTGTGTGTACCAGGCATTACAAACTAGAGATTTATACTTTAAGTACATTGACAACAATACCTCTTGAGCAACACCATGAAATTCTAGTGCCGTCTGTAAAAGGTTTTGCCGAAATTCTAGCTGGCTGGCCTGCCTGTAACTGACATCACTGAGTCGCTGCTGTAAACCCTTCAACTCCACCAGATCCTCTTCATCACCAGCATTCAGGAGCGCTGCAATCTGCTGGTTCAGTTCCACATACACAGCAAACCATTCCTAGAAAGCAGCAGATGAACAATGATAGAACAATGAGCACAAACATACTACTCAAATGGCATCAGTTAATTCAACAGATAAAACAAAGGCCATGGACAGGCTATATTGCAACAATGTTTGTGGAAGAAGACAGATCTTGAGGTGTCTATGACAACTCAATGTACTTTTAAAGTCAGAACATTTTTTACCTTAATGCACTCCCTGCTGCAGCCTTGCTGCCCTCTTTCCTCTGCTAACAGATGACACAGGTAGCCATAGGCTCCTACTGTTACCTGTCAAATCTTGTGAGGAGAGAGCGGGATAATGGCCAAACCGCGCACCCCCTCAGCACACGGTTTGCTGAGTGGGGAACTGGAAGCAGAGGAGCAGATAGCAAAAGAGGATGTAGAGAGACCGCTCTATGCAATACCATTGCACAGAGCATTTATGTATAACGTTTTTTATTTTAAGAAAAAAAAAAATAATAATGTGTCTTCAGAATCACTTTAATGTATTTTAAATAAAGTTGGTATCTTTAATATATACCTGGACACAGCTTTTAAAAGACGCATATGCAGCAATTTTAGCGGTTTAATATCTCACCTAAACGTATACTGCCAGCTGCCATTCCATAAGAGGGCAGCAGACTGCAGTTAGGGCAGAGAGCAGTTATGTAAAAGTCACAGATCTAATTTACTAATTTAGTTTTTGTTAATGTGCATGTTCTCTTATTAGTATCTTTCATATATCACATAATATAACTTTCTTATATAAATGACAAAATAACATTTTTGTCCTCACAGTAAAATCCTTTATCTTGTAAGTGTCTAACGTTTTGGATTATACTAGTGCTTACAGAAAGATTGGACACAAAGACCCCTTTCACATGGGGCGGATCCGTCCAAGCAGAATCCGCCTGCTCAGCGGGGTACCTCTCAACTGATCCCTGCTGAGCAGGCAGATGACAGGTCTGTGTCCTCCCCGCTATGCAGAGCGGACACGGGCACAGCCCGCTCTTCTCTATGGGGCAGTCAGATGGAAACGGACTGCATGTCCATTTCCATCCGATTGTCATCCGAACCGATGGATTGCCATACATCTGTTTTCAGTGGATTTTGTCAGATCGGATGCCTGGCAGGTGTCAGCAGAAACATTTCCGCTGACATCGGCCATAATGGGTGCTTCAATCGGGTTCGCATGAAAAACTGACAAGCAGACCTAATTGGTCCGCTGGTGTGAAAGGGGCCTAACAAACAAAATGATAAACCTGTAGACCAGCCCAAGATAACCTCTCCTACTATCAGCATATACCCCAGTTTTGTAGCAAAGCAGTACTGAGAGTATGATCATAAAACACAGAAGGATGGGACCTGTGCCCCTCAATGAACTCCAAGGAAAAAAACTTTATAGTAAGTTCAAATATTCTATTTACTTTTTTATTTATGGAGATACACAGGAAGTCTTTAACCTTCAGGATGCAAACCAACATCCATCAGCAATGATCATTTTAAATGTGATACCAATGCACATAAAAAGTGGACAAGTAGCCCCTTGTGCAGAGGGTATTCATCTGTGTGCACTGTTGTCTTTTAAAAGTTAAGTTCGCCTTTGGGAACATGTTCCAGCTTCTGCAGCTTCTCCCCCGGCTCACCACCTAAATATTACAGAAGGTGGGTGGTCTTCGCCCTACACCTGCTGTCACAATTCAAAAACAGCGCAACCGTGCAGGACTCTGCCCACATGGCTGCGTTGTTCATTCACAGTTTCCTGTGAATGAATAGCTTACAACTACCGTCAGCCACTGTGATCGATGGCTTGTAGTGCTGAATGGATTGCGAGGTGGCTGATGAGTGCTCTCATAGTTCATTCACAAGCCCTGCAGCTTGTAAACTGTCAGCCCGTATCGGAGGTACGGGCTGAAAACTACAGAGCTCGTCTGCAGAAGCCTGACATTGCACCCCTGGTCACGGATGCAATGCTTTCCAGGCTCCTGTAGGAACAAATATTAAATGCACATTTTTTTTCCCTGCAAAAATATGTGCATTTATTATTTTTTCTTAAAAGGTGAAATTATCCTTTAAAATACATGTTTGCTGGGGTGCACTGGCAGGGTGGGTTTGGGTTTTAAAATGAAATGACACCAAAATGCAGTGCACAATGTGCATTACCATGTGCTGAATTTTATTACACATTACTGCAACACACAGATGTAATATCTTAGAAGAAAAAGCTCAGCATGACAGTCAGGCAATCAGCATTCTTAAGAGATCAGGAAATGGCAATGTCTATATTTCTCTAGCACATAGTTTCTTTCACCTACATAATTCAGCACAGCCAAAATATGACACAGACCCTCAAGTGTTCTGGAACAGTCTGTGCAGTATAATGTTACAATGTGTGAGAGGAATTAAAGCTTCTACTGTCTGTATGTGTTCTGGAATACTTCTACTGCATTACAAACTGGTAAGCCAAAGCGTTCCCTGGTTACCGACTAAATATCCTGGGATGAAAAAGATGACATTCAGCATTGAATGAGAAACTAAATAGTTTTTCATACTGTACACGAGCAGATATGTCATATAGAAACAATGACACACAGCCACCTACACTGTGCTGACTCTCAATCTCCTCGTGCTTCTGTTGTAAGGCTTGAGATGCTCTTATGGAATCTCCAATACCCCACTGGGTTCTCAGCTGTTCTGACCCAGGTCCTTCCAGCCAGTTTACAACCTGTATAAAGGACAGTTCCAATTAATAAAATTGAGACACAAACTGTAAAAAAAAAAGAAGTATAAACATTTGCAGAACATTTCACGTTTTCCATAGACAATGAACAACATCCAAGTATCTGGTCACATCCACCAGCACATTTTTATGTGGACGGTGACTTTGAGAGTTCTGGATAATATACACCACATTCCAAATAAATATTTCAAAACATGCAGAATCATATTTATCTCCTAAATGTACTTTCACTTGAATCCAGGTTTCTGACAAACATCTGTGTCCTAGTATGCTGTATACAGTATCTTACAAAAGTGAGTACACCCCTCACATTTTTGTAAATATTTTATTATATCTTTTCATGTGACAACACTGAAGAAATGACACTTTGCTACAATGTAAAGCAGTGAGTGTACAGCTTGTATAACAGTGTAAATTTGCTGTCCCCTCAAAATAACTCAACACACAGCCATTAATGTCTAAACCGCTGACCAGGGTTCTATTATGTTTGGCTTAGGATCTGGGCACCCCCTTGTTAAAGGGTGGCTTTCAGATTCTGATAAGTCCCCCAACCGAGCCAGGGTCCGGGAGAGCCTGGTATGGATTGGGGGACCTCATGCCATTTTTTGGCTTTTTGCCATGAGACTCCCCAAAACCCATACCAGACCCAAATGGCTTGTATGAATTGGGCATATTCAGGGATTCAGTGGGGAATCCCTCAGTGACAGAAGGGATGAGTGGTGGTTAAGGACACAGTGGGCGGAAGTAAAAAAAAAAAAAAAGATGCAAAAATGGATGAAAAACTGATGTACACTGAATATGTTTTGTCTTTGAAAAAATGTGACTAAACAGAGGGCGCCCACGTGAAAGGGGCCCTAAAGTGTTTTTAGCCTCCAAGTTCTTTTTGTCATGATGAGACCAGGCATAGGGGAAAAGTTGGGGATGGGGGTGTTCATTCGCTGTCAGTGTCCAAAAGTGTACATAGTGTACTTAGTATTGGGCAGGGTAGGTACTTTATTAAAAAAACAGTGTATACCTTTTGCAAGGCAAAAGTGCTTACGTGTTTTTTACTTTTAGCTCACTTTCTGCTTCCTTACAGTCCTAATTTAGGCATTAATGGTGATTTAGCTAGGTATTTTTCTTTTGCAAATACATATTCAGCTAGGAGAACTAACATGGAATTAAATCCATTCTATGTTGAAGAGATATCTGCTGCTGCTAGCAAGGTCATGTGGCTGACTTGGCAACGGTAGACTCACGTTTCTCTGCTGTACTTCTGACGCATGTAGACTTGGATTAAGACTTCCAGGATAAGCAGACCTGTCAGTACAACCTAACCAAGTGACATGTCTTATAGCTACAGAAGACATATCCCAGAGTGCAGATTACCCCTTAATAAAATTACATCTCTTAACAGAACAACTAAAAAAAAAAACAGTAAAAAAACAGTGCTCTGTACAAGAATTTACCCTCCTTGGACTTTTTTTTTTTTTAACATTTTAAATAGTTTCTCAACTTTTTTTTCAGTCAAGGCACCCTTTAAAATTATGCACAAATCTAGTGGAATCCCCATTCTAAAATGTAAAAAAACAAAACTAATAGTTTAACATAACGCAGCAACATCCACACACACAGGACACCCAACGTTGGAGGCGATTTATTCTTCCAAAGCAAATACACCAATGCACTGGTACTGACTGGTATTCCAGTGTTTCTCTTATCCCTCAATTTATCACCCTCACTCAGCTAATGTGACCCCAGTGCTGATAGAGGGGGCAGGGGAGGGGCAAACAAGGATGCTGTGCAGGTGCCCACTGTCCTCCTTATCAACTGATGACATCAATGGTTGTTAGGACACCGGTGGCTGGAAGGTTGGAATGGTGCACAATGAAAACCTGTGGCATTGTGTAACTAAAAGGCAAACTTCATCCACCTGCTGGCTTGAACAATTTTTGGCCAATTTTTAGGCATTTTGTCAAGGCACCCCTGAAGAAACCTGAAAGGTCACCCTGGTTGAAAAAGGTTGTTTTAAAGTGTTCTAACCCAGAAATAAAATTGAGATTTCATGTTACTGACCAACAGAAGTCCATAATGTTGAACTGGAAGAAAATCTAAATAGTTCTCCATGCTAACAAAAACTTAAATGAAGTAGTCATATCCTTTGATATGAACCCTCAAAGTAAGTTCTGGTGCAACTGTATTCAGATATCACATTATATATATAGAATAAAGTCTGCTAGACAAGATAACTAAATAGAAACCTTCGCAAAGCTCAAGAACTATTAATATAATTTAGAGACAAATTTCTGGAAAACTACTAGCCAGAGTTGAAAAAAATATGTTAAAACATAACAAAATAAACAAACAAATGTACAAAACAATATATTGTATATTATATTGCAATATAAAACAAATGTAAAATATACAGTTAAATTCTGTTGGAAAAAATACTTAAGTGATAGGGGTCTATGAGACTATAAGGCTGCTTTCACACTGAAAGCTCCAGCCATTAGCGGTGAAGCGCTGCTCTATTTAGCTGCGCTTTACCGCTGTTTAAGCAGCGCTTTTGCGCTGCTTTTCGTCCGCTAGCGGGGTGCTTTTAACCCCCAAAGAAAGGGTTAAAAGTGCCCATGTTGCAGGGCTTCCAAAGCACTTTTAAGACGTTTGGAATGGGCAGCGAGTTTTGGGAGCGCTGCATACAGCACTCCCAAACTGCCCCAAAGATGCTGCTTGCAGGACTTTTTCTAAGGTCCCGCAAGCGCACCGCCCCAGTGTGAAAAGTCACATTTAAATGAATAGGATGAAGTTTTCAGGCACTTTACAGGCGCTATTTCTACCACTAAAACGCCTACAAACTGCCTCAGTGTGAAAGGGGTTTAATTTAGAGAAGTAACCAAGACACCAAAGACATTATCAAGTGTGTATGAGGCATTAGACCTTGTACATATATAGTCTTCAGTACGTGAAAGTACACCATGGGTGCCCAACCTGTGGCCCTCCAGCTGTTACGGAACTACAAGTCCCATAAGGCATTCCAAGGATGATAGTTACAAGCATGATTCCCAAAGGCATGATGGGAATTTACAGTTTGGCAACAGTTGGAGGGCCACAGGTTGAGCACCCATGGTGTACACCAAACTTACAAAGTAGTTTTTAAAGCTTTCCACAAGCTTCAAAGCTTTAAACTTTAAAGCACCATACAGCTCCAACATGGGGGGGTTAAACAAAAATCTTTAGAGAAGTGATGACTGTTACTTTAAAACTGAACTTCAGGTTTGATTTCATTTTAGTTTGCTTGGACCAAGCTGGTCCAAACTATCTATTTCCCAATGTGTCCACTGGCTGGAAGTTATGTATAAACTGTATATAACATCAGCTAAATACAGTATACAGCGCCGTTTTGCCAAAACAAATTCGAACCAAGCTATGCACTGCTCAGCCAGTCACAGGAAGCCTTGTATTTTTAAGAATGAATACAAGGCTTCCTCTGATTGGGGGAGATGGAGAGGCGGGTAGATGATGTCAGAATCTCTACCTCAGTCAATTAGAGAAAGGTATGCATTAATTCATAAAACACAAAGCTTCCTGTGAATGGCTGAACAGCGCACAATTTTGCTCTGGGAACGGGATGGAAGTGCCCGTACGTCAAAATACAGTGCTGTATACTATATGTAGCTGATGCTACATACAGTTTATACAGCACTCCGAGCGGGCACATGTATTAGTGAAGAAAGTAGTTAATTTGGATCAGCTTGATTTTAAAGTAAATCAAATCTGGAGTTCAATCCCCTCTTCTTACCTGCATAACCTTTTGCTGGATTTCATCAAGCTGTGTTCGCTTACTTCGCTGCCTGCACACTTCTTGGTAACGAGTGTATTGCTCTCGCAGGGAATCGAGAAGTTTCATAACCTGAGGCTGAGCCAAAAGCTCATCATCCATTGGAGACCATGAAACGCCTCCCTCTGACCCATTGAACCGCCGCTGCTGAAGCTCAGATAGCAACTCATGACCTATAGAGCAGAAAGTTAATACATTGTTAAAAAGATCATAATTAAATATACTTTCTAATGCACTAGAAACACTTTTCTAGTTTGTCATGTGGTTAGAACAAACAACCACTATAGATTGTCTGTACAGTACAGTATGTAAATTGAGGGCTTACACATTTCTGTTGGTCTCACACGGTCCAGGTCTGATCTATTGGTCTATGGGCAGCTGGTTGTAAAGGGACCAAATGTCCATTTACAACTGACTGCCCTCCAATCCGGCCAAACAGGGGAGGGAAAAGGATCCTCTTTCGCCCTTTTTTTTTGCCAGACTGAAGTAATCAGGTGTAATAGGACACAAGTCCGAAGAGAATGGGGGGGTCTGATCAGGTCCATCTGAAAGAAGGACAGCCAGACCTGATTGAACCTCTCCTGTGAAAAGGGCCTAAACCTTCCATATTCAGCACTGAAGAGACTAAACTAAAACTAGTTGCAAGAAGATGGATAAAGGCTCTGCGTATAAACTCTGTCTGTGCTATAAATCAGTCATTTCGGAGCACACAGTTAACCAGAGGGACATTAAAAGGATGATTTACATATTTCCATTCCCTATCCTACAGCAAGAAATAAATCCCTTGTTTTCTGAATTTGTAATGAACATGATATGAGAATACCTGTTAAAATTAATATTTCTTTCAAATAATTTTTTTAATATTAAGCCATACGTGTCAAAGACATCAACCAAACATTGCTAAAATACTTCAGTCTAAAGCCCCACGCACATGGGCTGGATGCTTCTGTCAGACGTGCATGCTAGAAAACCAGCAGCTGATTGGCTCCCGATCAATGCTCTCAGCCAATGGCTGGGAGTGCTGACCAGAGTGTTCTGGCTGGGGGGGGTCCCCCTGTAAGAACACAACAGCTCAGAGGGAGAGATCCCCGTACTAACGTTGGATCATTAGAGCAGTGGCTCCAACCGCATCTGACAGTTTATTATTCAGCCCGTTGGGTTGAACGGAAAAAAAACTCATAATTCGTACCAGGCTTAAAGAGGTTGTAAACCTCAATGTAAAAAAAAACCTGTAAGACAAATGCATAATGAGCTAGTACACAGCTGACATCTTTCCCAGGTGTTTCTTCTGGGTGTGCGGGCTCCGGCGCTGTGATTGGCCAGAGCCGCGATGATGTCACTAATACGCATGCACGGGCGTCCGGTTCTTTAGAGCGCATGCGCCGATGACGTAATAGCCGGCATATACAGTAAATATCTCCTAAACGGTGCAAGTTTAGGAGATATTTACAGTACCTATAGGTAAACCCCCTTATAGCATATACAAAACAAATGTGGGAATATCCGCGCCTTCCGAATAAACAGAAGATATATAAAAAGATGTATGAAAACACACCAGCAGCCAGCATAAATACTGTTGATGGCAATATATCATAAATACAAAGAGTTCATATGCAGTGCTGAAGAGGTATGAAAATAGATGGAATCCAAGGGAGATGGTGAACAGAAGAGGCAATACCCTCGCACTAACTTCAGTATATGTATTGACACACCACACACCATACCACTGTGCTTTCAACTATTACTCTTACTAGAAGGCAGATCAACCGGGCATGTAGGCGTAGATGCTAGGGATATCTCGTGGCTTCAGCGTGAATCACTCTCCCACACTGCAGGCACCCCAACTGCTCTCCTTTCCCAGGACTCAAAGACAGGTCTCTGCACAGGATCCAATTATCACAAACTTGCTCCACTCAATTACCCAATGTAGGAAATGCGCCTGGCTAGGAAGACTCTGGCCAGTCAAGAAATCTATCTTCTTCCTCTCACCACTATCTCTTTGGCTTTCTAGTTGTAGCTGCAGCTGTAGGTTTCTGGGACAGCAGTACTTAGGTGACAAGTTTCTTTTCAGTGAGTAGGGTCCACGCCAGCTGTGTCTTCTCCTAGGAGACAGGACCAGGGTTCTGGGATCCACCCTCCTGAGGAGTCCATGTGGGTGTAAGGGAGCAGCCATGAGTGTGAGTGTCTAGTTTTAGCAGAGCCGCAGGAATTTGGAAAAAGAGTGCTTACCGAGGTACAATGATGGCACAGCTGGCGTGGACTCTACTCACTGAAAAGAAACTGTCACCTTAGTACTGCTGTCCCAGAAGCCTAAAGCTGCAGCTACAACTAGCAAGCCAAAGAGATAGTGGGGGAGAGGAAGAAGAGAGATTTCTTGAATGGCCAGAGTCTTCCTAGCCAGGTGCATTTCCTTCATTGGATAATTGAGTGAAGCAAGTTTGTGATAATTGTATCCTGTGCAGAGACCTTTCTTTGAGTCCTGGGAAAGGAGAGCAGTTGGGGTGCCTGCAGTGCATTTGATTTGCCTTCTGGTAAGAGTAATAAGTGAGAGCATTGTGGTATGGTGTGTCAATACATTCACTGAAGTTGGTGCGAGGGTCTTGCCTCTTCTATTCACCATCTCTCTTGGATTCCATCTATTTTCATACCTCTTCAGCGCTTCATATGAACTCTTTGTAAGCCTCATCATAGGCTTACCTATAGGTAAAAACAAAATAGGGGAGTTTACTTCCTCTTTAAGTGAAAAGCATCACCAGCCGCCAGACTGCTGGAACTTAGCTTAAAGTGATGTCCACATTTAGAAAAAACACAATGTAAAACCACATCGAATAGGCAAGTGATATTCAAAAGATAATTTTGGCAAATACTACTAATAAAGGTGACCCACAGGGTGCTTTTCTTCATTTGGCTTTCTCTGACAAAAACACAGCTATGTCTCCTGTTTGAAAATAAAAAAAACGGTCATCTCAGAGCTCCAAAAGCCTCAAACGCGACTTGTGAGCAGCTCATAGCAGCCAATTACTTGCCAGCTTACATTTTATCCTTCAGCTAAATACAAATTGCTGGACATTGCATCGTTTATTTAGGCAATAACCTCACTATCTGTTCCCTCTAGCCTTCAAAAATAAGCTTCTAAATCCAGCCTATTTGGGTATATTACAATTAAGCAACTTTAGAAATGAGCATTACAGTGTGCTTTATTAGAAGCATAAAAACATTTTCTAAAGATACAGATTCAAATTATGGATTATGAATCAAATGCTAAGAGCTCGAATAGAGTGAATATCCCCAAGTTCACTGAGGCGTGACTATGAGCATTCTATTGGGAGAAGACAGTGCACTGAGACGTTACACTCAGCGTGAGAAACTCAAAGAAGCGTTTCAAGTGGAAATAAATTCTGGGCTTGCCTGGCTGGTCTGGAAGTACACGATACGCCTCACTAAGAAAATCAAACTGGATTTGCAGCCAGTCGATACACTTCAGAGGAACTAAATATAAAGGAGGCATCGGTGGCAGGGCGATTTATCGGCCACTTGATACGCTTTTTATCTATTGGATGATATCATCTGAACACCATAAACTGAAGATCATGCTAGTTCTGTACACAAAACAAGCTAACTTTGCAGTTTTATATACTGTATATAAAGACACATCACCTCCATGAAGCTAAAAAGAGCACTTTATTTCTGCTACTGAAACATCCTCTAATGTAAAATGCCTAATCAGCCATGAAGATCATCCCTGACCTTCTGGTCACACTGAATTGAGGAGGACATTTCAAATTTATAATTTCCTGAATTTATTAAACAAATCCCTTATTAATTTCAGTGCCCATCAATTATCTCCATTATCTCTGGCTAAAAATTTCAAGCCAATTATTGCTCTAGCTGTTGTGTGACATGATCTTGATTTATGTAACAATGTATACTTTTTAAAGGGTAGACAAAATTATTATTATTTTTTTTTATAGATAATGTATATATACAGTGCATCTGGAAAGTATTCACAGCGCTTCACTTTTTCCACATTTTGTTATGTTACAGCCTTATTCCAAAATGGATTCAATTCATTATTTTCCTCAAAATTCAACAAACAACCCCTTATAATGTGAAAGAACGTGAAAGAAGTTTGCTTGAAATCTTTGCAAATTTGTTAACAATAAAAAAAAAAATCACATGTATATAAGTATTGACAGCCTTTGCCATGACACTCAAAATTGAGCTCAGGTACATCCTGTTTCCACTGATCATCCTTGAGATGTTTCTACAACTTGATTGGAGTCTACCTATAGTAAATTCAGTTGATTGGACATGATTTGGAAAGGCACACACCTGTCTATATAAGGTCTCACAGTTAACAGCGCATGTCAGAGCACAAACAAAACCATGAAGTCCAATGAA
Source organism: Lithobates clamitans (assembly GCA_037952925.1). Taxonomy (NCBI): domain Eukaryota; kingdom Metazoa; phylum Chordata; class Amphibia; order Anura; family Ranidae; genus Lithobates; species Lithobates clamitans. Next base: position 10,645,454 of record JBBGZY010000014.1, read on the forward strand.
TTGTCTGTAGATCTTTGAGACAGGATTGTATCAAGGAACAGATCTGGGGAAGGGTACAGAAAAAATTCTGCAGCATTTAAGGTCCCAGTGACCACAGTGGCCTCCATTATCCATAAATGGAAGAAGTTTGGAACCATCAGGACTCTTCCTAGAGCGGGCCATTAGAGTTGCCACCTCATCCCTTTAAACCCGAACACATATTAATTACACAGGTTCTGTGGCTGATTAAGGTGGCAATTAAACTCACTTGTTGCCTTATCTGCATTTAATTAGCCTCAGAACCTGTGTAAGTCATATGTGTTCGGGTTTAAAGGGATGAGGTGGCAACCCTACGGGCCATCCAGCCAAACTGAGCGATCGGGGGAGAAGGGTCTTAGTCAGGGAGGTGACCAAGAACCCGGTGGTCACTTTGACAGAGCTCCAGCATTTCTCTGTGGAGAGAGGAGTATCTTCCAGAAGAAGAAGAGCCATCTCTGCAGCACTCCACCAATCAGGCCTGTATAGTAAAGTGGCCAGACGGAAGCCACTCCTCAATAAATAGGCACATGACAGCTCGTTTGCCAAAAGGCACCTGAAGGACTCTCAGCCCATGAGAAATAAAATTCTCTGGTCTGCTGAAACAAAGATTGAACTCTTTGGCCTGAATGGCAAGCGTCATGTCTGGAGGAAACCAGGCACCGCTCGTCACCTGGCCAATACCATCCATACAGTAAAGCATGGCGGTGGCAGCATCATGCTGTGGGGATGTTTTTCAGAGGCAGAATCTGCTCCATAGAGCTCTGGACCTCAGACTGGTGCAAAGGTTCATCTTCCAACAGGACAACGACCCTAAGCACACATCCAAGATAACAAAGGAGTGGCTACGGGACAACTCTGTGAATGCCCTTAAGTGGCCCAGCCAGAACCCAGACTTGAACCCGATTGAACATCTCTGGAGAGATCTGAAAACTGCTGTGCACCGCTGCTCCCCATCCAACCCGATTGAGAGGTCCTGCAAAGAAAAATGGGAGAAACTGCCCAAAAATAGCTGTGCCAAGCTTGTAGCATCATACTCAAAGACTTGAGGCTGTAATTGGTGCCAACGGTGCTTCAACAAAGTATTGTTGTAGGCTGTGAATACTTATGTACATGTGATTTTTTGTAACTTTTTTATTTTTAATAAATTTGCAAAGATTTCAAACAAACTTCTTTTACATTGTCATTATGGGGTATTGTTTGAAAAATTTTGAGGAAGATAATGATTTTATTAAATTTTGGAATAAGGCTGTAACATAACAAAATGTAGAAAAAGTGAAGCGCTGTGAATACTTTCCAGATGCACTGTATATTCACTGATTTGGAAGAAGCCTGCAGCAAGTTAAAGTGGTTGTAAACCTCAGTCATGGAATCTTAGCAAAGCACATGCTCTATCTGTAATGTTTACTCATCTCTCTCCAAAGCTCAAAGTGTTGTTTCTCTCTAGTGCTTTGTTCCTCTCTTATAAGCATGAGTTACTTCTGAGAAGTTTTCCCCACACAAGGTAAATTTGTGTCGGGAGGTGGGGGCTCAGCAGACAGCTGGTCTATTCAGAATACAGTTCTGCTGTGTGGAGAATCAGCTCTCACACTGTTACTGCAGCCTCTCTGCCCCCTCCCCTGTGCTTCTGATAGATGAAGAAAGATTTTAACACTTTTCTGCCCTTTTGAAGGGGTGTAAACAAGAGAAGACTGCAGATAAACAAATAAAACCTATAGTATGTTGGAGGATTTGTTTCATCCCTGTGTATCATCCAAGGTTGTTCATTTTACTGGGTATATGTAAGGGTTTACAACCACTTTAAAAGGAGAAGTTTGGCCAAAGCTATTTTGGCCCGCCTACTATGGATCACAGAAGTGCACTTATTTTTGTACTCCTGTGACCCATTTTCAGCCAACAGCGGTCTAAAGCACGCTGTCAGCGTCACCGTTTGTTAACCTTCTGTATCGCCACAGCGCATCGGCTTTTTTCCAAGACGAGCCTCTATAAGACTGACAGCTCCAGTTACTAATCAGATCTGAGGAAAAAGCTTTGAAACGCGTCATCCGACACGTCCCGGCGTCACTTACGGACCTTCCCAAGTGCGCTCCACGCTGGTTTGCACGCCGCCAAGCAGGAATCAGGCTGGCTCTCTCCATCTCCTTGCTGTCACGTTGCTGCAGCCCGCTGGGACACCTCTCTAGACAAAGTCTCGGACTCCCCTAGTGACTACGGACACCCTTTGGACTCATATGCCTGTTTCACATTACGAGTAGCCAATTGGCTGATATTTTAATAAACTTCTTTATATATACCGTATTTATCGGCGTATAACACGCACCCCAAGTTTAGGAGGGAAGTTTAAGGAAAAAAAACTTACATTAAAATGCCCATCAATGCAGCCTTATCGTGTCCATCTGCAGCCTTGTCAGTGTAGCTTTGCCCCAGTGCAGCCTTGTCAGTGCAGCCTTGCCCCCCAGTGGTCAGTGCAGCCTTGCCCCCCAGTGGCCTTGCCCCCCAGTGGTCAGTGCAGCCTTGCCCCCCAGTGGTCAGTGCAGCCTTGCCCCCCAGTGGTCAGTGCAGCCTTGCCCCCCAGTGGTCAGTGCAGCCTTGCCCCCCAGTGGTCAGTGCAGCCTTGCCCCCCAGTGTCCATTACATGCTTGGACAGATCGCTGCCGACATAAACATAGCATGTAGTTTTAAATATGGCGCCGCGGAGTTCGGAGGGATGCGGCGGAGCTGAACGAGCACTGCCGAGATACACATAGTCGAGTGTTCTCAGCTCTTTCCGGTGCCGCTCACAGTCCCGCGCTATGATGGACATAACACAGGTCCAATGGCGGAACTGGGCGTGACTGTGAGCGGCGTCGGAAAGAGCCGAGAACACTCGGCTATGTGCATCTCAGCTCCGCCCAGTCACTGTGATCTCGGTGGCGCTCGTTCAGCTCTGCCGAGTCCCTCCTAACTCCGCGGCGCCATATTTAAAACTACACTATGTAAATGTTGGCTGCGATCGCGGCGATTGCTCCGATAGATCACAATTAGTGGGGATCGGCGTATAACACGCACCCGCGATTTTCCCCTAATTTTAAGGGGAAAAAAGTGCGTGTTATACGCCGATAAATACGGTATATATATATATATATATATATATATATATATATATATATATATATATATATATATATATATATATATATATATATATATATTGCACTTAGTCTGGCGCACCTTGATCTTTTTACCCAAAAGCCTGGACCGGCATCTGCTTCAGTCTCTCAGCTAGCCCCCTCCACAGCCTGGTGCTCTAGTAAGTGCTGGCAGTCACCGGCTCTCTGCAGACTGAGCGATCAGTGGTCTTTGTTCGATCATTTACTGGTGTAGAGCCGGTGTTCTGTCGAATAATGCCTCCGATGTTGCAGGGCGTGTTTTCTATGTGCTGAAGGGCGTGTTTTGTGTGTGTTGCAGTGTAGGTTTAGTGTGTTGAATGGCGGGTTTTGCCTGTGTCTAAGGGTGGGTTGCAACACACCCAAAACCCACCCCGCAACAGCACAATCTAAGTACGTTCTCCCTCCGCTGTTGGCATTGGATAATGCCTCCGACCATCGGCGCATGTGACATTTGGTACTGCACATGCGCAGACCCATCAGAGGCATTTTTCGACGGGAGGCATTTTTTTAATAGAAGACCGGCATGAAACAGCTGGGATTGATGCTGCAACATCTAGGCAAAAATGAATGTTTAATTTTTTTAGTATTTCCGAACTTCTCTTTTAAGAATAAACTGACTTGAATATGTGTTCCAGATCAATGATTTGTAAAGTATCAGCACTAATAAATCAACATGACAACCAGGAAACTAAAATTTTCTAAAGCAGACAGATATCGGCAATGGCAGCAGTCTATATATATATATTTTTTTTTTTAAGAGACATTTTCCTATTGTTTTAACCTTTTTGTATAGATCCGTTTGTCCCAGGCATGTTTAAATTCTCTTACTGCCGACTGATTTACTACGATTTACATCTGCTGAAGCTTTGATCCAAGTTTCAACTACTCTTTCGGTAAAATACTTTCCAGGGTTAGTTTAGAACTTTTCTCCTGCTAAATAGAGGCAATTTCCCCGTTTTTGATGTTAGCTTTATATTAAAAATGCTGCCCTCCTGAATCTGAAACGACCATATTATATAGATCTTTAGTCAGACCTCGTTTTCAAATTCTACGCAATACACACACACACACACACACACACACACACACACACACACACAAATCTGCCCTTAAATCTATAAGGTGACATTCATGGCTCAAAACCACATTTTTATAGAGGTTTTGCACAAGTACGGCAACTTGGAAAGTGCATCAGAAAAAAAGTAGTGGAAAGATTTTCTTAAATGGAACATTGATTGTCCCAGCAAGGATGTGTAGTTCAATATCCAGCAGTGAAAGATTTTCTAGTTATTGTATGGTCCTTCCAGTTTACTTTAAACATCTCCAATTGGGAAGGGTTTGTAACGTAAACTCTAATGCCCCGTACACACGGTCGGATTTTCCGACGGAAAATGTGTGATAGGACCTTGTTGTCGGAAATTCCGACCGTGTGTAGGCTCCATCACACATTTTCCATCGGATTTTCCGACACACAAAGTTTGAGAGCAGGCTATAAAATTTTCCGACAACAAAATCTGTTGTCGGAATTTCCGATCGTGTGTACACAAATCTGACGCACAAAGTGCCACGCATGTTCAGAATAAATAAAGAGATGAAAGCTATTGGCTACTGCCCTGTTTATAGTCCCGACGTACGTGTTTTACGTCACCGCGTTCAGAACGATCGGATTTTCCAACAACTTTGTGTGACCGTGTGTATGCAAGACAAGTTTGAGCCAACATCCGTCGGAAAAAATCCTAGGATTTTGTTGTCGGAATGTCCGATCAATATCCGACCGTGTGTATAGGGCATTACAGTGTGAACTGCAGGGAAACAATATTCTACACCACTTCAAACCACTTTTTTTTGTCTGATAAATCTAATTATATATACACATATATATTGACAGAAAAACACAGAATTGTTGACATTTTTGCAGATTTATTAAAAAAGAAAAACTGAAATATCACATGGTCCTAAGTATTCAGACCCTTTGCTGTGACACTCATATATTTAACTCAGGTGCCATCCATTTCTTCTGATCATCCTTGAGATGGTTCTACACCTTCATTTGAGTCCAGCTGTGTTTGATTATACTGATTGGACTTGATTAGGAAAGCCACACACCTGTCTATATAAGACCTTACAGCTCACAGTGCATGTCAAAGCAAATGAGAATCATGAGGTCAAAGGAACTGCTTGAAGAGCTCAGAGACAGAATTTTGGCAAGGCACAGATCTGGCCAAGGTTACAAAAAAATTTCTGCTGCACTTAAGGTTCCTAGAAGCACAGTGGCCTCCATAATCCTTAAATGGAAGACGTTCGGGACGACCAGAACCCTTCCTAGAGCTGGCGGTCCGGCCAAACTGAGCTATCGGGGGAGAAGAGCCTTGGTGAGAGAGGTAAAGAAGAACCCAAAGATCACTGTGGCTGAGCTCCAGAGAAGCAGTCGGGAGAAAGTTGTAGAAAGTCAACCATCACTGCAGCCCTCCACCAGTCGGGGCTTTATGGCAGAGTGGCCCGAGGGAAGCCTCTCCTCAGTGCAAGACACATGAAAGCCTGCATGGAGTTTGCTAAAAAAAAACACCTGAAGGACTCCAAGATGGTGAGAAATAAGATTCTTTGGTCTGATGAGACCAAGATTGAACTTTTTGGCTTTTATTCTAAGCGGTATGTGTGGAGAAAACCAGGCACTGCTCATCACCTGTCCAATACAGTCCCAAAAGTGAAGCATGGTGGTGGCAGCATCATGCTGTGGGGGTGTTTTTCAGCTGCAAGGACAGGACGACTGGTTGCAATTGAGGGAAAGATCAATGCGGCCAAGTACAGGGATATCCTGGATGAAATCCTTCTCCAGAGTGCTCAGGACCTCAGACTGGGCCGAAGGTTAACCTTCCAACCAGACAATGACCCTAAGCACACAGCTAAAATAACGAATGAGTGGCTTCACAATAACTCCATGACTGTTCTTGAATGGCCCAGCCAGAGCCCCGACTTAAACCAAATTGAGCATCTCTGGAGAGACCTAAAAATGGCTGTCCACCAACGTTTACCATCCAACCTGACAGAACTGGAGAGGATCTGCAAGGAGGAATGGCAGAGGATCCCCAAATCCAGGTGTGAAAAACTTGTTGCATCTTTCCCCAAAAGGACTCATGGCTGTATTAGATCAAAAGGGTGCTTCTACCAATTACTGAGCAAAGGGTCTGAATACTTAGGACCGTGTGATATTTCAGTTTTCCTTTTTTTATAAATCTGCAAAAATCTCAACAATTCTGTGTTTTTCTGTCAATATGGGGTGCTGTGTGTGCATTAATGAGGAAAAAAAATGAACTTAAATGATTTTAGCAAATGGCTGCAATATAACAGAGTGAAAAATTGAAGGGGGTCTGAATACTTTCCGTCCCCACTGTGTGTGTGTTATATATATATATATATATATATATATATATATATAAATTATTACATAAACTTAATCTAAGCTATAGTGCTGCATGGCAAAGCATTACAAACAGGAGCAGTGAGGAAGATTATAGTACAACTGTTCTACAAAGATGCCGCTTGATAAGTAAATTACACCCTCTGCTGTTCGAAAACAGCACTACAACAATATATTAAACATGCCCCTGACCATCTCCCAAGTGTGCATCTGCTTTAAGGCTTTGTTCACACCTATACACTTTTTAGTGCGTTTTTTTATTTTGCAGTTACACACTACAGTCCTATTAACATGGTTTCCTATGGGACATGTTCACATTTATGCGTTTTTCAGCCATTGCATTTTTGGAAAGGGTCAGGGACATGTATTTTTTTTTTAAACACAACACAATGCGCTTTGGGTTCAACAGGCTTTAATGGACACACTGCAGAATACACACGTAGTGCGTTTTTGATGCGTTTTGCATTTTTTAATCTGCCTAACAAAAACATCCTTTCCTTAAAAAAAAAACGCATAAAAACCCCACAAAAATCACTGCAGAAACTGATTAAAAGCAAACTTCATAGGTGTGAACCAAGCCTAAGTGAACAACTGTTGCAAATAAAATGACAGATGGCTGCAAAAAAAAAAAAAAAAACAACAGACAGCAGTCTGTTGAAGGAGCAAAGGTCACAACACAAACGTATTACAAATCCCACACAAGCATGTGAAGGACAGCTGCATTTGTGCTAGATGGGCAACTAAAAACTACTAAAAAAAAACCTACCTGTGCATCAGTTTTCTTGTAATGCAGCCATGATTTTAAGTGCATTGTGGGCCTGATGCAAATAGCAAGGCTCTGGCTTTCATTTTTTGATATGGTGGCACCATAATGTGTGTTATAACGAATGTATTGCAGCTCACTTTAGATGGGTGTTCCCATATAAAGATAACACTGTCCTAACACATAGCTACACAGTCCTTGGCAACACACCTGTGTTAAAATCCACAGGTCCTCTGGTCATAGAGCCTCAATGTGCATATCTTCGATCTATCTCCATTTGTTCCTCAGGAGCAGTGGTTAATGGCCAATGAAAAGGTCTCATAAAACGTCAGACAAAGAAATAAAACAAAGCATTCCCCATAGTGAAGTCCTGTTGGCACAATGGTATATTTACTAATTGCACTTGCAATATTCTGATAAAGGAGAAGAAGAATATACAGCATAGAAAAGATGGGCTCCAAATCTGTATAAGCTGTGTATGACCAGAGCAGTTTCGGTGTAGTGGGGGGTCGGAGCGCAAGGTCATTCCATTCTTTTCCCTTCAACCTTTCTTTTCTCTCTGTCTCTTCTTTTTTATTTTTGGTCCTTGCTGTAGTCTTTACAAGGGTTTTCTGGCCTATTCCCTTTAAACCCTGATCAGTGATTACTACTTTAGTTTGAAGTCCAGTCTCAGGATGACGAGGGATACGGTATCCTCTTTATGAAGGTGTAGACCCCTTCCACTAATGTATACAGTAGATCTTAAGCACATCTGCAATCTAATAAGAGTTATGAGCTGACTTTTAATTTGAATTTGCAATATGTAGAAGCTCGATCTTTACCTGTATATGGAGTTCTGAGATGCATTTTGTTAATGTCACATTTAGAACACTAAACGAGCATTGGGGCTACCCCATAACAACACTGATAATACAATCTATATCGACTGCAAAGATCTACACTTGGAAGAACGGACATTTTGGGTGTATTTTCATGCCTAAAAAATGCTTGGTGATCCACCTATTTAGTATAGGTTTTATACTGTACATGTTCTTTGTAAACATTTTTGTATTCTCTTTTGTGAAAACATTAATAAAAAATACTGAAACAGAAAAAACCTTCTGCTTTTAGAACCACTTTAAATCATTTTGCCAAAAGGTACAATATTTTCATCAGAACTTGAGTAGGTATTCTTTTCATACAAGGTTCAGTACAATATTACTCGGGATGCCACCAGCTTACAAATGCGGACTATGATACTTCTCAGAGAAGGAAACAGTAGGAAATATGTCTTACCTGTTTGTAGAACCGTTTCTGGATCAACAGAGGGAAGATAATTGAAATCCATTGACCTTCAAATGATAAAATAAATAAATTAGATATTTATTTCGAGCATAAAATAATTATCTGCAACACTGGCTCTTCAATTTGAGATAAAAGCAATTTACAGTCTTTTTAAAGGGTTTTACATATACATGTGAGTGTAGTCAGCTTATGGAAATACTTTTATCAATATGTTATTGTTCTAAGTGTCTTGTTTCTATGTGTAGTTATTAAATATGGGGGCAGTCAAGCTTACTACTTAGAACAAAATGTGTTCAGAAGTATAGCAGAGTAACTGTAATTTCCTGTTGATTGCTTTCAATGCAACTCCATGCACAGATCTCAGTTACTGGATTTTCACCATAAAGATACTTTTTGCATCAACATCTCTTCTTTACAATTTACCCGCACATCACCCCCTGCCAACTTGTGCTGTGAATGGACACACCACAAGTTTTTTGGCTGAAATCAGCTGATCGGCTGTGTCCATTCACACAAAATTTTGTGTGCATAGAAACAGCAATCTGGCTGTTTCTTCTCCCTGAAAAGCAGGGAGAAAAAAAAAACAAAAAAAAAACAGCCAGACAGTAAAGTAAAAGGAACACACATTACACATAGTTAGGTACACAGTTAACCCCTTGATTGCCCCTAGATGTTAACCCCTTCTCAGCCAGTGTAATTAGTAAAGTGTCAGTGTACAATATTATCACTGATGTAAGAAAGGTGTAGCGCTTATGATCATATGTAAAGTTCATAAAGGAAAAAGTTCCAAGCATAAGTAAAAGTGGAGCCAATCTGAGCCATCACTATCAAAGAGAAACAGAAGCTTCTATTGGACAAGATCCACCATGGAGGGAACTCCAGAAGGGAATTGGAATACCATCACCATCACCCAAATGATCACTGATCACTGTATTAGTATCACTAGTGATTTCAGTGTCAGTTAGTGACCCTCCCAGCCAGATTGCCCACCACCGTATCAGTGTTGCTGATCATTGTCACTACAGTATAGCGTCTATAGCTGCCTAAATTGCAGTATATATACACACATAGAATGTAGACGCTATAACACACAAACCAATCATTATACATTTATAGGCATTTTTTTTTACCAAAGCCATTTACATTTTGTCCTAAATGCATTGAATGCATTAAGGTGAAAAAAACTTTACCTTTACAACCAGTTAAAGTAGCTTAGAGATGAATAGCAAAAAATGTCCTGGTCATGAAGGGGGGGGGGGGTAAAACCTTGGTTAAAAGAGTAGGAAAGGGTTAGATCCTCTGTTAGCAGTGCTTGAGTCCCTTCTGGGCAGATTCAATATTTGTGCTTGTGACTATTGTCACTGTTAATGATGGCAATCTAAAATGTGTAGTTGTCATTACAACACTAATGGGGGATAATTTTGCAATGGGTTCCTGTGACAACTGTTTAAAAAGGGGACTTTTCTACTTTCTATTTTGACAATATAGGAAGTGAGAGGAGATATTTGGGGCGTAATAAATGCCTAATCTCTAGAAAGAGATCTGGAAGGACTGTACATGCATAGGAACCAGCATTTCATCTCTAGCTTCAGTTTAACATGGTTTACATCATAATATGCGGGTTTTAATCAATAAAAGATATTTAAAGCATTTATTCAGCAATGTTGCAGATTGAACTGTAGGTGGAAACAAAATGAGAATCCTAAAATCTCTGTAGAACATAAAACTAGTGCTAATTTCATCGACTAAAATATTTTCGTCAACTAAATTAATACTATTTTAGTCTACTAAAATACAACTAAAACTAAAACAATTGAGATGACTAAAACTAAAATGGCATTTTATTCAAAAGACTATAACTAAAACTACGGTAAATTGAAACTTGATGTCAAAATGAACACTGCACTACCACATAACAATATGTAGGGGGGCATCTACTAAACTGTTTAAAGAAAAAAAAAAAAAAAAAAAAAAGAGTTAAGAAGAATGCTTTTCTTTTTTTTTTTTTTTCCTTAAAATTTACTGTTGGTATCATCTTCAGGTAGTATGTGCAATGGCATTACAGCCAATAGAGTTTACAGTTTTTTGGGTTTTTTATATGTTTTAAGAAACTTGGTTTTATTTATAAAGACGTTACATCGCAACGGCTAAATCTGTGTCAGCAGTGCATGTTCAAACCTTAATACCATAAATAACATGTTATTAGATTTTTACTCCAGGAGTATATAATAAGTTTGGAAATGCTAAAGCAATGCTTAACCACTTGCTTACTGGGCACTTAAACCCCCCTTATGTCCAAAACAATTTTCAGCTTTTAGCGCTGTCGCACTTTGAATGACAATTGCGCGGTTATACAACACCGTACCCAAATGAAATTTTTATCATCTTTTCCCCACAAATAGAGCTTTCTTTTGGTGGCATTTGATCACCTCTGCGGTTTTTATTTTTTGTTAAAAAAATGTAAAAAGACAGTTTTTTTCTTAAAATTAAAACAATTTTTTTTTAAATATTTTGTTATAAAATGTTAAAACAGGTAATTTTTCTCTTTCATTTATGTACGCTGATGAGGCGGCACTGATGGGCACCGATAGGTGGCAGTGATGGGCACTGATGGGTCGCAATAATGGACACTGAACGGTTACACTGATAGGCAGCACTGCTAAGTGGCACTGATTGGCACCACTGGTGAGCATTGATAGGTGGCACTTGTGGGCATTGATAGGTGGCACTGATGGGTATTGATGGGTGGCACTGATAGGCACTGTGGTCATTGGCAGGTTGCAATGGCAGGTGGCACTGGCAGGGGGTACTGGTGTGCGCAGATGAGGCATAATTGCCTCTTCCTCTTCGGGGTCGATGTCCCTCACAGATGAGCCGGTGATGAGTTTTTTTTTCTCCTCGCACTGTCAGCGTGAGAAAAAAAAAAAAGATTACCAAGCTTTTGTTTACATCATTAGCTGATCACATGGTAAGGGGCCAGGACCGGCCCCTTACTCGGATTGGTGATCACCAGAGTCTCAGTGACTCTGTGATCACAGCGCACACAGGGAGTGTGCACAGGGGAGGCCGTCATATGACGGCCTCCCGGAAATTCAGGTCCGCGCTGTGGCCGTCATTCGGCTATAGCACGGACGGCAAGTGGTTAAATAATGCATTCAATAGAAATAAATCTGTGGGCTTGGACTTTATAGGCACGATAACAAGTATTATACAGTTAAAAACTAAAATTTATTGGACATAGAAAACATTGTTTTTCAAAAAAAGGAGGAAAAGCGAATAAAGAAATCTGTAAAAAATATCAGTCCATAAAAATACAGTTACAATTATACACTCCATATATAGCTCAACGTGGTATAATAGATACCGTAATTTGAGGATAGGATACCAATTATTCCATCATAGAATTATTGTACTTCAGAAGAGAACTATGTAGTTGGTAGAGATTGGTGTCTAAAGCTCAACATGTTACATGCCATAGCGCTTCTTCAGGAGCGTAGGACAGATTTACATAGTGTAGTGATGTAATGATGCAAACAGAATGGGGAGGGGGGGGGGGGCAGCAGGGGAATATCTGTGTATCCCTCCAATGAGATGTAGAATATAATGCTAGAATAATCTAGCAAAACATATTGCAGACAGTACGGCTAGGCAGAAAAGGGAAGTATACCAGTAGCCGTGTAGCACCAGTATATATGTGTAAAAAAAACAGCGGTCACAGTCACTTGTATGCAGTCTCAAATTGATGATTCAACATCCCATATAGATATTAGTAATGTAGAACCTGCTGCTGGTCCATAGTAGGCATAAGTGAACAAGAAAAGCAGCCGCTCGGATAGGGAGCGACTGTAACATGGGACTGTTTTTTTTTAAAAACAATGTTTTCTATGTCCAATAAATTTTAGTTTTTAACTGTATAATACTTGTCATTGTGCCTATAAAGTCCAAGCCCACAGATTTATTTCTATTTAATATGGAATTCAGGGATGTGGCACATAACACTTTATATGTATCCACAGTACAACTCTGTGTTGATACTCAATTGTTGAAAATAAGGCATTCAAATGTAACTAAACCCATTCGATTTTAGAGGACTAAAACGTACTGGGCATTTTAGTCGACTAAAAACAATTCAGATGACTAAAATACAACTAAAACTTAAATGGCATTTTAGTCAAAAGACCAACTAAAACTAAATCGAAATTTGATGTCAAAATTAACATGCATAAAACCATACAAATTTAACACATAAAATGAAAAAAAGCAAACACTAAATTTGAAATAACTATTCAGTATGGTTCTTCACGATACAATGATACATGTCTCTGTATACCGGCAGGTATACTCCATGGACTGCACAAGCAGCAATATTAGACTTTCTTGTTCCACATCCCCCACCGGCATACAGTTTCAATTTACAAATGAACAATTTGCCTTCAAAGATTCACCTTTTCTTTAACTTCATTTGGTATAAAGAATCAAGTGTAATTTAAAACACGTGAATATGGTTGTTGATTGATTCAGGAAGAACACCTGATATGGCAGAGTCCTTTCTAAATCACAGGTCTATTGTGGGAATTGAGGGCATTTCCTGAACTGCAGATCATCAGCTTCTAGCAGTTACATCCACTGTAATACATTTACATTTTATTCAGACTATTTTTACACGGTTAACATTTTTAAGCCATAGACAAAATTTTACCAACCCTGCCTACACACTTCTAAATTAAAATATTACCTATATACGGTAATGCAAAGACATGAATTTGAAGCAACTGCAGAGTTTTTTCTTCTTTGCAATCAGGAAAATATGAATCATATGAATATCTCTTGCAAGCAAAAATTGGCAAGTTCTAAATGATAACAAAACAGTGCTGTTGTAAAAAAAAAAAAAAAAAAAAAATCAGATTGCATGCACTCACAAGGATACACCCCCTCCCAACCTCGCTTTCCTTGCAGCTACAGCTCCATCTAAAATAGTCAGATTACATAGGACAGTGCTGGGTTTCCTAATAAAAAGTCCAACAAGCTGTGTGCTTTGGACACACCCCATATTATTATTATTTTTTTTTTGGAAAACATATCCATTTACCGTATTTATCGGCGTATAAACACACACTTTTTTCCCCTTAAAATCAGGGGAAAATCGTGGGTGAGTGTTATACGATGATCCCCCCCGCTGATTGTGCGGAGCGATTGCTGGCCGTCGATATACATACATAGCCGAGTATGATGGACAGAACACAGGGACTGGGGAAACTGGGAAAGAGTGTTGAGACAAACCATTTACCACTGGCAGGGGTGCTTACAATGGTCAGCCTTTATTTATATAAAACCTTGATCCCAAAAGGAGAAAAAAACTGTTGTCGTGACTGCTTGTGTAACTGTGTGAGCTGGAGTTTGGCCTCAATTTATTTTAGCCTAAACCCCCCCCCCCCCCCATTCTTATGTCCACAGGTGCCCCTGTACTCCTTCATCCACAGTGGGGTCATTCTAATACAGAAGGTGTGGTACTGGCTAAGGAAAAGGGAAAAAAGTGACTAATGCATAGCCACCACATCCGTTGATGGATGAAAACGTACAGTAAAGCATTCCTATGGACAAATGGATGACAATCCGTTTCCATCAGGTCAGTTTTTTATTTATTTATTTTTTAAGAGGAACAATCCCTATTTTTGTTCAGTTTAACGGAAGCGACCTAAACTGATGAATATAAATAATGGTCCCTTTTTTGCATCCATTTCTGCAACGGTTTTTAAGTCGCCACCTGTCAGAGTTCTAGCAACCAGTGACTCATCCCTGTTGTCAGCAGCAGTGATGAGTCATTCGTTGTTAAGGAGCCGGCACCAGCCAGCATCCTAACAACCATGACTCATCCTTGCTGTCAGGAAATGTAAACAAAAGAGCTGGCATTAATTTCCCCAGGTCCTTGAGGACTGGGATTTTTTTTTTTGGGGGGGGGGGCACGCCTCATACCAAAAAAAAAAAGAAAAAAAAAGAGGCATGAGGTCCCACTATATATATATATATATATATATATATATATATATATATATATATATATATATATATATATATATATATATATATATATATATATATATACACACACACACACACACACACACACTTTTTCCCCCTTAAAATCAGGGGAAAATCGTGTGTGCGTGTTATAAGCTGAACGGCTGTCTCGGAGGGGAAGGAGGGAACGAGCGCCGCCGAAATAGACATTGCCGAATCTGTGTACTCGGCTCTGCTCACAGTCATGCCCAGTCCCGCCTCCTAGCCACCAGTGTTATGTCCATCATAGGAGGCGGGCCAATGGGCGGGACTGCCGAGCCAAGTACACAGGAGATCCAGCTCTATTTCGGCAATAACAAGGCTGCAGATGCGCACTGATCATGCTGCAAAGAGGGACAAGTCTGCAGATGGGCACTGATCATGCTGCAATGATGGGCAAGGCTGCAGGTGGGCACTGATCATGCTGCAATGATGGGCAAGGCTGCAATGATGGGCACTGATCAGGTTGCAATGATGGGCAATGGCGAGGCTGCAGATGGGCACAGATAAGGCTGCATTGATGGGCACTGACCCTTATTTTGGTTCAAAATTCTTTATGTAAAATGTTGTTTTTTTTCCTGAAACTTCCCTCCTAAAATTAAGGTGCGTGTTATACGCCGATAAATTCGGTGATAACAAAAAAACTTGCCACCACTTGAGGGTGGTGGCAAGTTTTTTGTTATCAGGTTGGTGGTTGTATTGGTCCAGCAACGCACCAGCACCTTTGCAGCCATTGTGCTATTTGCTGGGAGTTTGTGTGCTCCTGTACCTTTAAGAAGGGGTGGGCTCCCCTTCAGTCCACCTGCCCTCATTTATCCATCAGAATGTATGTGCCTCCACTGTGGGGACACTCATATTTTAGTGTTAGGACCACAGATACCAGGGTCCTGTGACATGGCTGTGTGGCTCACGCATGCGTTTGCAAATGCGTATGGACTAAACCCCTGTTTTTAACGCATACTGTTAGACAGGTTTATTCGGTTGTCTGCAAGCTGGTGCTAAGCAGGCTTTGGTTTTTTCCTGGGCATTCCCCAGACTTTTGTTGTTGCCGATAAATATGGTGTATAGCTATAGATAGATATATATATCTATCTATAGCTATACACACACACACTCTATACATTTAATAAAATCATTTTTGTTGTACATTTCCCTCATTTAGCCAAATGACGTCACATGGGTTTTGTAAAGAAACACATCTTAATGCTGATGGTGAATTTTCATATACCCATCCACAGTCTGCAGACAAAGAGCTCTTCACTCCCTCCTCTGCTGGTTATGAAAGGCAGGCAGCACACATGGCTTCTAATAATGCCATTATGATGAGAGAGATGATCAGGACAAGGAAAGTACAATCAGCTTGTTTCACAAACCTGTCTTTTTCATTCTGATTTCCCTTATCGCTCCCATTGTTGATAACAGCAAGTTCATCCAGCAATGATGTTGATTCTTTTGTGAACTTCTCAAATACCTAAAATTCAGCAGAGAAAACATTACATACATCAGAACTAGAATGAGTACAGGTGAATGCAAAATTTCCACTGCAAATATGCTCATAGCAGCTGAAGATGTTCTCAATATAAATGCAAACACTCCTATTTGTAACCCTACACAGGGGCCGAGTCATTAAAACTGGAGAATAGAAAATAAGCACCTAAGAGGGGCTGTTGCTCTTAGCAACCATACAACTAGTTCATAAATAAAAAATTGTAACTTGATGACTGTGGGCACAACAGCTCCCCTATTCTCCAGATTTATTTTTCTCTGATTTGATTCATCCCTGCAAAAAAAAAATAAATAAATAAAAAGACACAAGTCTCATCATGAATGAATGAATGAATGAATGAATGTACTGAGGCCTCAGTTTGTCTTTAGATGGCTTACACCGTTTGCAACTAAGGATGAGCTCAGACGTGTTCGCAACTCCACGTGCGGAGCTTGCCAGGGAGTTGACACTCCGCAGCGCTAATCACAGGTAGCGAGACATTTCCCAATCTGTGCAGCCGCAGACTGGGAAATGTCTCACTGCCTGTGATTCGCACTGCTGAGTGTCAGCTTCCTGGCGGGCACGTGGAGTTGCGAACGCACCTGAACTCATCCTTATTTTCTACATAATGGGTCTGGATAAAGTAGTAGTAGATGTAGTGGGAACGAGTACAGATGGTTTAGCATGTTGAAAAATCTGAAAAGTAATTATCTATTGCAGCGATCAGGAGTACTGAATACCACTCTATACTATATGCCCGACTGTTACTAGTGGTGCCTGAGTTGCCTCGCATGGTTTTATTGGGTTGAATACAGTCAGCATTAGAAGCTGTGCTCTTGCTACTGGCTTTCGCAAATGAGTAAAATGACTAACAATGAAACATCATGGAAGGAATGGTCTAGGCTAAAGTTTTCCCAAAACGTTGGATGTATAACACTGCCGATAGTTACCCTCACTGAAGGGCAAACACTATACTGCAGAACTGCTTTGTAAGATTAGAGGTGCTCCAGACCCCCCCCACCTCAAAAAAAAAAAAAATTAAAGTCAGCAGCTACAAATACTGTAGCTGCTCACTTTTAGTAAAAGGACACTTACCTGTCCCTGTATCCAGTGATGTCCTCACCCAAGCTGACTATTTAATCAGCTTCGGGTGCAGGCGCCGGCATCTGAAGTAAGGGAAACAGGAATTGCAGCCTTGCTGCTTCACAGCCAGTTTCCTACTGTGCATGCGCGAGTCATGCTGCGCCTTGTAAATGGTCCCGCAGTCTTCTGGGACCTGTGATATGTCTCAGAAGACTGCCAGAGGGGGGTGTATGGGTGGCGGACTTCTAGCTCAGTTCGCAACAGCGATCTGAGCCAGAAGAGGCAACTGCGGGTTAGGCACAACATTGGAACATTGCCATAAGAAAACACTACAGGTAAATAATTGATTTTTAAATGTGATGCTTTCACTGTCCTGTTGATGAGAGATGGTGTCATAAATGAATATGCTGCTTCCAGCATTGCTACAAAGGAACACAATTGGAAATAGTCATCATTTACTTACAAGCCTTTTGTTCAACCAGTCCATGTGATCATAGGTTAGACTTCCTCCAAATTCTTCTGTGAGCTGTGAAGGTTCTATGTATCTGGTAAGCTTGTTCCCAGACACTAGAATAACCTAAAGTGGACAGCAATATGAGACAGTCACTTGTCTGCTATAACCAGTCCCAGCACTTTTAATTAAACCCAAGACACATAATCAAAGACGATAAATACACAGAAGAAGTTTTTGTTAGGGAACTTTAGTTAAAATTACATATTGCTGGTTTATAATGAAGGAATATTACAAAGTATATATTTAGAGTAAATAGAGAGTTTTGGTTGCTATAATACGTTTATGAATGTCATTCAAAAGAAAGGGCCAGGGTGGCTACTTAAGAATTAAAAGACAAGCAACTGACAAGTGTCTTCATTTGAAGCCTCTCCAGATCTAATTGCTACCTGGATAATGTTAGGTTTGGTAAAGCCCTGAATATAGAACAAGTGCCAAATTGCTTCTTTTTTTTACCTTTCTTCATCTTTTGCTACATCTCAGTGCTGCTGGTCACCTCCAGCAGCTTTACTGCTGCTTCCTGCCTACACTGAGCTCCAGAGCATGTCATTGTTAAGGGTTAATGACAGGCCTGTCCATGAAAATGGAACTGCACTGCATCTGAGCATTACAAACCAAAAATGCTATAAAAGAGGGAGTCCCGCAAAAAAATAAAAATAAAATAAAAATGTAAATGTCAGCAGCTACAAATACTGCAGCTGCTGACTTTTAAAATAAGGACACTTACCTGTCTCAGGGTCCAGCAATGTCGGCACCCGAGGCCGAACCGTCACTCGGCTCTCGGGTGCTGCCGCTGCCATCTTCTGTAAGGGAATCGGGAAATGAAGCCTTGTGGCTTCACTTCCCAGTTCCCTACTGCGCATGTGCGAGTCGCACTGTGCAATCAGAACGATCCCTGCTGTCTCTGGGACCTGTGTGTGTCCCAGCAGACAGCACGGGGGGACAGGAAGTGGCGTAGACTCCCGTGGGAGTCTACGCCCGGAAGTGGGTGCAAATACCTGTATTAGACAGGTATCTGCACCCCCCCTCCCCCCTGAAAGGTGCCAAATGTGACACCGGAGGGGGGGAGGGTTCCGAAAAGCAGAAGTTCAATTTTTGTGTGGAACTCCGCTTTAAATTCATTTTTAATATTCAAAGCAAACTCCCCCATCCATCCAAGTCTCCATGCTTTATTATGTTGAGAAATCACTTTCCCCCCCAGCATTTCTGGCTGTGGCCATCTTGAGTAAGGGCAGATGATTGATGTAGCATTTACTTCCTTGAATCTATGGCTTGAATCTATGGCTCAGGCATTCAGGCAGTTGGGTGTGCTTAGTTGAGAAAGTCCCTCCTCCCCTCCTGAAGACTCCTGGGATGTATGGCATAATTTGCCTAGGCATGGAAACCAGAAAGTAACTGAAGAAATGTAAAAAAAAAAAAAAGTTTAAACTATTTTAAAGTAAAAAGTTTTAAAGTAAATATGATATAAAGTACTTTCCTAGCCAAATACTAATGCTAGCAGCATAAGGATTAAAAGATAGTCAATGTCGAATGAGAAAGTGAAGTTCCATATTAAGTAGCTTGTGGTTGTTATTGGAAGCACAGGAGACAGATAATGCAAAAGAGCAACTCGGAGACAGGGACAGACCGTTGTCAATGTATAATAGAAGTGCCTGAAAGAGGACCTTCATGGTAGGCGCAATCACAACCGTTCTCACTGTTTATTATAATTCAGTTCTCCCCTTTTTATTCTGCTTTAACCACTTCACAATCGCCACATAGCAGGTTTACGTGTACATTATAGTATAACTATATATATATTGCCGTTACAACTGTAAGGAGCCTTGAGTGCCCGCCCGGGCCAAAAGAAGGCAGGACGGGTGAAGGGGATCTGTGCTGTGCAGTACAGAAATGATCTAACAGTTTCTGCAATTCTCGTGTCATTGATTTTAGACATCGAGCTCTTTACTGCCACCTCTGGCTACTATGTGCATGTGCACCCCTCATGTGAGAGTGATCTGCCTGTACTATGCTTCTCAGCAACATGTCAGCTTTGTAAAAACGAGCTGGGACCAGGTAGGAAGTTACAAGTAGGATCTAAAGCTGTGTAAGGGGCCCAAAAATTTCTGATGGCTGCCCTGTATATACATACATACATACATACACACAATTCTGCACTTCCCGGTTTTGGGCACAAGTGTGCGCCGCCGACGGCTCGCTCCCGCTGTGATTTTATGTTACTTTGTTCCACTGACAGAATGCCAGTCTGCCAGTATGTAAACAAAGCAAACTGTCATTCTGTGAGTACAGAAGACATGGATCCTGTATTTCTGTGAAGCAGAAACACAGATTCATGCCTTCCAGTAGTAAAAAAGCACCTCCCCCACCGTTACTAAGCACTCCCTAGGCACACATTTAACCCTTTGATCGCCCCTGATGTTAAACCCTTCCCTGCCAGTGTCATTAGTAAAGTGCATACTTTTAGCACTGATTACTGAATTGGTGTCACTGGTCCCTAGGTGTCCGATTTGTCCGCCGCAATATCGTAGTCCCGATTTAAGTCACTGATCGCCGCCATTACTATTAAAAAATAATAAATAAAAATATCCCATAGTTTGTAGACACTATAACTTTTTCGCAAACCAATCAATATACGATTATTGGGATTTATTTATTTTTTTTTACCAAAAATATGTAGCAGAATACATATTTGCCTAAATTTATGAAGAAATTAGATTTTCTACATTTTTTATTGGATGGGTTTTAGAGCAGAAAGTAAAAAATATTGGGTTTTTTTTTTTCAAAAAATTGTTGGTCGTTCTTTGTTTCTAGCTCAAAAAATAAAAACCGCAGAGGTCAAATACCACCTAAAGAAATCTTTATTTGTGGAAAAAAAAGGTAAACCTTCCGGAGCTGAAGTGGTTAAACATCTCGGCACTACTAATCTCCTCCAGCCTTTCTCTGTCTCTTCCTCCACTGTACATCACTGCTCTGATTTCTATGGGTGACCATGACAGACTCCATCGGCACAGCTGCTCAAAAGTTCCCATAGGGGCATGTACTGTATGTGCGACAGAGTACTGAAGGAGCACAATTAGAAGACATATGTAACCCAAAATGCCTGAACAAGGACCTTTATAGCAGGATTACCAGGTATTATTTTGATGAAAGCTGCGGGTTTAGAATGACTGAAAATGACATTTGAAATGACATTAACATGTTAAAGCATGAATTAGATTTTAATGATTGGGTTTACATCTACTTTAAGTTTAGCAGCCCTTTAATAAAAGTTAGGAGCTTATTCTAGTCTCATGAAAATGTTAAAGGTATTATAAACCTTCCTACCTCTGTCTTGTGTTTTTCACCTGAATAAGATGTGTATTGATCATGTAGTTTTATGGTGTCATTTATTGCCCTGCATACAGTACAGTAAATCTTTACATTCCTGTGTCAGCTGTTTCTGTTTAAACATAAGGTAGGATGTATGGCACTGCACAGGTTGATGCATGAACTCTGTCTGTAGTCTAAGAACTGACATTTCCTGTGAAGAAACTATATATATATCCCACAATCCCAGGGTCTCTCACTCTAGTGCTCTTCGGGTAAGAGCTAAATAGTAATTAGATCTGGCACAGACACAAACAGAGCAATTAACATCATGTGATGAGACATCACCATGCTGTCTTTCAGCATATTAGCACTTTCATGTTTGTGATGTAATGCAGAGAAAATGACAACACGTGGATTGGATGCGTGACCCACAAGTTGCCTGTTCCTTTATTGCAGTGGTCTCCAAACTGTGGCCCTTTCCTTCCTTGTCCAGCCCTTGAGGCACAATTCTACCGACACCAATGATGGGGCACTATTCCTCCCACTGACACCAACGATGGGGCCCTATTCCTCCCACTGACTCCAACGACGGGGCACAAATCCTCACACCGACATCAATGATGGGGCACAGTTCCTCTCACTGACACCAACGATAGGGCCCTATTCCTCCCACTAGCACCAACTACTTCTACTGGTCACAGTCTGGCTCTCCTAAAGTCGTGGAAGACAGTGAATTGGCCCTCTGTTTATGACGTTTGGAAAGCCGTGCTTTAGTGAATAGGGACAAGCTAGGAGAATGATTACATTGGCATAGGGGCATCAAACAGTCATGACACCACAAACTGAAGCAGCAACATATGTGCCCATCGTTACAAGGTAAGGCAAACAAACAATACAGGGAATTTACAATGCTGTGAAAAAGTATTTGCCCCCTTTCTGATTTTTTTTTTTTGTATATTTGTTCCACTTAAATGACTCAGATCATCAAACTAATTTTATTATTACACAAAGCTAACCCGAGTAAATACAAAATGCAGTTTTTAAATGATGGTTTAATTTATTAAGGCAAAAAAAGCTGTCCAAACGTGCCTGGCTTTATGTGAAAAAGTAATTGCCTGCTAAACCTAATAACTGGTTGTGCCTCCCTTGGCGGCAACAACTGCAATCAAGCAATTGCGATAACTGGCAATGAGTCTTTCACATCGCTGTGGAGCAATTTTGGCTCACTTTTCTTTGCAGAATTGTTTTAATTCAGCCACATTGGAGGGTTTTCCAGCATGAACGACCTGTGTAAAGTCATGATACAGCATCTCATTTGGACGTATGTCTGGGCTTTGACTAGGCCACTCCAAAACCTAAATTTTGCTTCGTTTGAACCATTTGGACTTGCTGTTTCGGATCATTGTCCTGCTGCATAACCCAAGTGCGCTTGAGGTACAAAAACTGATGGCGGGACATTCTCCTTTAGAATTTTCTGGTAGAGCTCACAATTCATGGTTCCATCAATTATGGTAAGCCATCCAGGTCCTGAAGCTGCAAAGCAGCCCCAGACCATCACTCTACCACCACCATGTCTGACTGTTGGTATGATGTTCTTGTTATGAAATGCTGTATTTGTTTTATGCCAGATGTAACAGGATGCACACCTTCTAAAAAGTTACATTTTTGTCTCATCAGTCCACAGAATATTTGCCTAAAAGTCCTGGGGATAATCAAGATATTTTTTGGTAAATGTGAGATGAGCCTTTGTGTTCTTTTTGGTCAGTAGTGGCTTTGGCCTTGGAACTCTCCCATGGATGCCATTTTTGCCCAGTCTCTTTCTTATTGTTGAATCGTGAACACTGATCTTACCTGAGGCAAATGAGGCCTGCAGTTCTTTAGATGTTGTTCTGAGTTCTTTTATGACCTCCTGGATGTGTCCTCCTCATGCTCTTGGAGTAATTTTTGTAGGACGGCCACTCCATAGAAGGTTCGCCATTGTTCCAAGTTATCTCCATTTGTGAATAGTGGCTCTCTGCGTGGTTCACTGGAGTTCCAAAGCCCTAGAAATGGCTTTGAAACTCTTCCTAGACCGATACATGAACATTACTTTGTTTCTAATCCGTTCTTGATTTTTTTTTTAGATTGTGGCATAATGTGTGGCTTTTTGTGATCTGTTAGTCTGCTTAACTTTGTCAGACAGCCTCTATTTATGTGATTTCTTGATTCAACAGGTCTGGCAGTAATCAGGTCTGGGTGTGGCAAGTGACATTTAACTTCGCTTTCCAAAATTGTGGTTAATCACAGTTCATTCATGAATCAGCAGGGGAGGGGGCAATTTCTTTTTCACATAGGGCCAGGCAGGTTTGAACAGCTTTTTTCCCTCAAATGAAATAATAATTTAAAAACTGCACCTTGGATTTACTCGGGTTATCTTTGTGTAATATTAAAACTTGTTTGATGGTCTGAATCATTTAAGTGTGAGAAAAATGCGCAAAAAAAAAAAATCAGGAGAAGGGGGCAAATACTTTTTCACAGTACAGTAACTACACTAATACCAAAAACATCTGAAAGTGAACAATGCCTTTGAAATGGAACTCCGGGAATACGGAGTATAGTAAGAACTCCTCTAATACGGAGTATAGTAGGTCCAGGTGTCTACTGGGTAAAGTAATATTGTTGGTTTATTCATGTTGGATACAACTGACAGCTGCGATCCTTCAGTGCTGCGACTAGAGCTCCGGGGATAGTACTATGAAGGGATTGTATTGCTCCCTCTCCCTTCATCCATTCACAAAATTCCACTTATTCAATTCACAGAATACATCGAATTTTGGAAATGATTGAGGGGCGAGGGGGGGGGGGGGGCAGACAAATGACAGGATCTGCCCTTGCCCATTCACAAAACACCTTGTATTCTGCTGACAGAATGTAAGATATTTTGTGAAGGGACAAGGGGAGGAATGCCTAACTGTACTATCACTGGAAATCTCATAGCCAGTGCCAGAGGGTCACAACTTGTATTCGGTATGAAAAAAAAAAAAACATCATTTAACCTTACCTAGCAGACATTCAGACTGACTATACCCAGCATTGGAGGTAACTTGCACTATATTGCCAAAAGTATTGGGACACCTGCCTTTACACGCACATGAATAGAATATGTCCGATCGGAGCGTGTTCTCGGAAATTCCGACCGTGTGTGGGCTCCATCGGACATTTTCCATTGGATTTTCCGACACACAACGTTTGAGAGCAGGAGATAAAATTTTCCGACAACAAAATCCGTTGTCGGAAATTCCGATCGTGTGTACACAAATCCGACGGACAAAGTGCCACGCATGCTCAGAATAAATAAAGAGATGAAAGCTATTGGCCACTGCCCCGTTTATAGTCCCGACGTACATGTTTTACGTCACCGCGTTTAGAACGATCGGATTTTCCGACCGTGTGTATGCAAGACAGGTTTGAGCCAACATCCGTCGGAAAAAATCCTAGGATTTTGTTGTCGGAATGTCCGAACAAAGTCCGACCGTGTGTACGGGGCATTAGTCTGTAGGGTTCAATATTGAGTTGGCCCACCCTTTGCAGCTATAACAGTTTCAACTCTTCTGGGAAGGCTGTCCACAAGATTTAGAAGTGTGTCTATGGGACTGTTTGACCATTCTTCCAGAAGCGCATTTGTGAGGTCAGGCACTGATGTTGGACGAGAAGGCCTGGCTCGCAGTCTCCACTCTAATTCATCCCAAAGGTGTTCTATCGAGTTGAGGTCAGGACTCTGTGCAGGCCAGTCAAGTTCCTCCACCTCAAACTCACTCATTCGTGTATTTATGGACCTTGCTTTATGCACTGGTCCAAATCATTTGGTGGAGGGGGGATTATGGTGCGGGGTTGTTTTTCAGGGGTTGGGCTTGGCCCCTTAGTTCCAGCGAAGGGAACTCTTAAAAGGTGTATACCAAGACATTTTGGACAATTTCAGGCTCCCAACTTTGTGGGAACAGTTTGGGTATGGCCCCTTCTTGTTCCAACATGACTGCGCACCAGTGTGCAGACAAGGTCCATAAAGACATTGATGAGCGAGTTTGGGGTGGAGGAACTTGACTGGCCTGTACAGAGTCCTGACCTCAACTTGACAGAACACCTTTGGGATGAATTAGAGTGGGGACTGAGAGTCAGACCTTCTCGTCGAACATCAGTGCCTGACCTCACAAATGCGCTTCTGGAAGAATGATCAAACAGTCCCATAGATACACTCCTAAACCTTGTGGACAGCCTTCCCAGAAGAATGGAAGGTTTTATAGCTGCAAGGGTGGGCCAACTCAATATTGAACCCTACGGACTAAGACTGGGATGCCATTAAAGTTCATGTGTGTGCAAAGGCAGGTGTCCCAATACTTTTGGCAATATAGTGTATCTGGACCAACAGTAAAACATAAGGTTTCCTGGAGTTCCGTTTTAGGGCATGCTAGAACTGTGTTTCGAATATGAATGTTTAAAAGAACAGGAACCGTTTTAATACAATTAATTTCCCATCATTGCAGGCCTCCTTAAACTCATAGGTTAACATGCAGTTTGTAAAGTCAATGTGTGGGTGTTAGGATCTCCATCATGAATAGCAGACGTCACAATGCATAAATATTTCAGTTTAAGAAATCTCTGGCTGTCAGCCATGGAATTTGATTAAAACCATAATATTGGATATGGATGGGAAGGCAATTCTTCATTCGCAGAAAATATCATCTAAATTCAAATTAATTTCATACTGTCACAGCTTGGTAGATTAGACTGACTTCGCAGGCTGCCCTGAACCAATAATGCTTTTTAACCGTGGAGAAACATTTACATGTCTGATCAACTGATACAAACTGCGAGAAAAATAATTGGCAAGAGTAAGAGGTCAACAAAAATTAGAACGAATGTGTGGTGTCATTTATAACAGCACTAATAAAACAAAGTTAAAGGGATTGTCCATGCAAACATAACATGACTTAAAAGGTCAGGTCCACCTAGCATGGATTATTTCACTGCTGTCACAGGCTCCGTGCTGATAGCTTCATAGCATGATATGGAGATCACCCAGACAGAGACCCAGGCACCACCGCATAGGAAATTACCGTATATACTCGAGTATAAGTCGAATTTTTCAGCACATTTTTTTGTGCTGAAAGTGCCCCCCTCGACTTATACTCGAGTCAAGCACTTTTCTGCAGCAAAAAATTTCATTTTCTGAACTGACTTTGGGGCCCAGTATCTCAGGGCCACTTAGCGCTAGGAACCCCAAATTTGGTGTGCAAACCCAGTGGAACTGGTCCCACAACATATCCAAAGCTGGGGTTTCTAGCACTAAGTGGCCCCGAGATACGGGGCCCCAAAATCGGTTCGGCAAATGTCATTCTCTGCTGCAGAAAAGTGCTTGACATTTTCTGAACCGATATTTGGGGCCCTGTATCTCGGGAACACTTAGTGCTAGAAACCCCAGCTTTGGATATTTTATGGTGCTAGTTCCACTGGGTTTGCACACCAAATCTGGAGTTCCTAACACTAAGTGGCCCCAAGATATGGGGCCCCAAAATCGGTCAATTGTGTCCACCTGCAGCAATTTCATTTCGGGACCCTTTGGGTTCAGAGACCCCAAATTTTGGCTGCAGCTAGGGGGCATCTAGGAACCCTTAACTACTGAGTTTGAAGTTCGCGGGACCTATGGCTGCAAATAGGCACAGTGAGGCTGCAAATGGGCATTGTTGACCCTCTTTTCCACTTACAGTAGCTGTGCATTTCTCACCCTCGTCTTATACTCGGGTCACTAAGTTTTTCCCATTTTTTTTGTGGTAAATTAGGGCCTCGACTTATACTCGGAACGACTTATACTCGAGTATATACGGTAGGTTTTAAATCTCCACCAGGGCAAAATAATCAGCTTTGGGAGAAAGCAATCTATAATGGTATTATCGCAACCCCAAATGGGTACTTGTTCCCAACCCTCTATACCTTTAGAGGAGAGCTGAGGACTGTCTATGTAGTCCTGACCTGCTTGGCAATCAGCCACATTGTAACAGAATGGTTGCAAGGAAAGGGGACTCAACCCTACAAGCCACATGTTCTAATTTTGAGTAAGGAACAAATATGGATACCTAAAAGCATTTTAGGTTCACCATCTTAACCACTTGACATCAGGGAGACTTACCCCCTTTCATGACCAGGCCATTTTGTTGTGATACGGCACTGCGTTACTTTAACTGACAATTGCGTGCTCGTGCATTCTGTACCAAAATAAAATTTGTCATTTTTTCCCTACAAATATATCCTTCTTTTCGTGGTATTTAATCACCACTGCGTTTTTAATTTTTTGCGCTATAAACAAAAAAAGACCGACAATTTTGAAAAAACAAAACAAAAAAAAACAACACAATATTGTTTACTTTCTTCCATAAAACATCCAATAAAAAAAAATAAAAATCGAATTTCTTCATGAATTTTAGGCCAATATGTATTCTGCTACATATTTATAAAAAAAAAAAAAAAAATATCCTAATAAGCGTATATTGATTTGTTTGTGCAAAGGTTATAGCGTCTAAAAACTATGATATATATACACAGTACCTTGCAAAAGTATTCATCCCCTGGCTTTTTACCTATTTTGTTACATTACAGCCTTTAGTTCAATGTTTTTTTTAATCTGAATTATATGTGATGGATCAGAACGCAATAATCTAAGTTGGTAATGTAAAATTAGAAAAATATATACATAAAACTATTTTTCAGAAATAAAAAACTGATAATTGGCATGTGCGTATGTATTCACCCCCTTTGTTATGAAGCCCATAAAAAGCTCTGGTGCAATTACCTTCAGAAGTCACATAATTAGTGAAATGATGTCCACCTGTGTGCAATCTAAGTGTCACATGATCTGTCATTACATATACACACCTATTTGAAAGGCCCCAGAGGCTGCAACACCTAAGCAAGAGGCACCACTAACCAAACACTGCCATGAAGACCAAGGAACTCTCCAAACAAGTAAGGGATAATGTTGTTAAGAAGTACAAGTCAGGGTTAGGTTATAAGAAAATATACAAATCTTTGATGATCCCTAGAAGCACCATCAAATCTATCATAACCAAATCTAAAGAACATGGCACAACAGCAAACCTGCCAAGAGACGGCCGCACACCAAAACTCACAGACCGGGCAAGGAGGGCATTAATCAGAGAGGCAGCACAGAGACCTAAGGTAACCCTGGAGGAGCTGCAGAGTTCCACAGCAGAGGCTGGAGTATCTGTACATAGGGGAACAATAAGCTGTACGCGCCATAGAGTTGGGCTTCATGGCAGAGTGGCCAGAAGAAAGCCATTACTTTCAGCAAAAAACAAAATGGCACGTTTTGAGTTTGCGAAAAGGCATGTGGGAGACTTCCAAAATATATGGAGGAAGGTGCTCTGGTCTGATGAGTACAAAACTGAACTTTTTGGCCATCAAAGAAAACGCTACGTCTGGCGCAAACCCAACACATCACATCACCCAAAGAACACCATCATGCTGTGGGGATGTTTTTCAGCAGTCGCGACTGGGAAACTGGTCAGAGTTGAGGGAAAGATGGATGGTGCTAAATACAGGGATATTCTTGAGCAAAACCTGTACCACTCTGTGTGTGATTTGAGGCTAGGACGGAGGTTCACCTTCCAGCAGGACAATGACCCCAAACACACTGCTAAAGCAACACTTGAGTGGTTTAAGGGGAAACATGTAAATGTGTTGGAATGGCCTAGTCAATGCCCAGACCTCAATCCAATAGAAAATCTGTGGTCAGACTTAAAGATTGCTGTTCACAAGCGCAAACCATCCAACTTAAAAGGAGCTGAAGCAGTTTTGCAAGGAGGAATGGGCAAAAATCCCAGTGGTAAGATGTGGCAAGCTCATAGAGACTTATCCAAAGCGACTTGGAGTTGTGATGGCAGCAAAAGGTGGCTCTACAAAGTATTGACTTTAGGGGGGTGAATAGCTATGCACATTGACTTTTTCTGTTATTTTGTCCTATTTGTTGTTTGCTTCACAATAAAAAAAAAAAAATCTTCAAAGTTGTGGGCATGTTCTGTAAATTAAATGATGCAAATCCTGAAACAATTCATGTTACTTCCAGGTTGTGAGGCAACAAAACATGAAAAATGCCAAGGGGGTTGAATACTTTTGCAATTTGTATTTATTCATTTTTTTTATATTAGTAATGGCAGTGATCAGCGACTTGCAATATTGCGGCGGACAGTCAGACACTTTTTGGGATACAGTGATCAGTGCTAAAAAATAATGCACTGTCACTGTACTAATGACACCGGCTGGGAATTGGTTAAACATCTACGGCGAGCAAACGGTTAACTGTGTGCCTAACCAGTGTTTTTGCATACTGTATGTGCTGCGTTTACTAAGGGAAGTGATGGATTATATTCCCTTCTCTACTCTGATTTTGTGTTACTGCCCAATATACGTGGCCTGTGTACTGCAATGAAGTTTTTTTGGGTGTGGGTAGCATGCCCAAAGCCCACAACTGGTTAAAGACTAAAGTGATGTACTCTCAGTAGCGTTGCACAGATATTGGTATCAGTGCCGATACTAAGCATTTGCACGAGTACTTTTACCCGTGCAAATGCTCAAATATTAAAACCGATACCTTCATGTCTGCAGACTGTAAACTTTAAACCTGGTTCACACCAGTGCGGCTTTGAAATCGTGCTACTTCAGCGCGATTTCAAAGCCGCTGATCAGTGTGATTTGGACATTTAACAAAAAGACAATGCAAGTTGCAATGAAATCAAAAGTGGTACAGGAACCTTTTCAAAGTCGCTGCGCCTTGATTCGCAAAAGTTTTGAACGGTTCCATTGCTGGCAATAGCGTGCGATTTGTCATGTGATTTTGAACGATCAAACTGCAAGACAAATCGCACTGGTGTGAACCAGGCACTAAAAATAGGTATCAGTAAATGGTATCGGCGAGTACTTGAGAGCAATTATCGGTAGTCGTACTCGGTCTTTAAAAGCTGGTATTGGTGCACCTTTAACTCTCAGGCTTCTTCTAAGTTTTGCCTGTTAAACGCCAATAAACATAAAGTACATCTGCAGTGTATGTTACTAACACTTGACATCACTTGTTTTTAGTAAGGCAAAAAACAAAAACATGCAGAAGGGTTGGATTTGGTATGTTTGCACCGCAGTGCTTGTCTACATCATTCACTAATGTCTTTGTGATCCTTCTGAAAACATGTATATCAGATGACTTAAGGGAATTAATTTCCAAATTTTGTGATCTTTACCGTCACTCAAAAAAGGAAAATTCCAAAGAATGGAAAGGACTATTCTGCAGTCTCAGCAAGGCCAAAATATATTAAAATCAGCTTTATACATGAAAGTAGGGAGTTGTAAATACATAAATTCAGTGCTGCAAGTCAAACTAATAGGATTAGAGGGTTTAAAGGAATCAAATAGTTCAAACGCCAGGAAACTTGACCCATTTCATCAAACACATAATTTTCTGTTTGTAGAGTACAGGAAGTAAAATGAAGGAGTTTTACTTTCCACCCTTAGTTTCAGTCTGATATAGAAATTTTAGATTTAAAATAAAATGAAGCAAAAGTTCAATAGTTTCAGAAAAGGGATAAATGGGGCCATTGTATTAAAAAAAAAAAAAAAATGTTTACCTTGAAAGTGGAAAAAAAATAAAATAAATAAATCGAGAATACATTTGGATGTTGGACTTCCAATAAATGTCTGCCACATTACAAAATAAGTAGTAATTATAAATAATCTTGGGTTCGATCCATACTTTGGTTTGGACTTAACCCAGAAGGAAGCCATCACTCCCGCAAAATGAACTGCCAGGGCATAACTCACTCTCTACCTGTATGCATAAGGGGGCGAGGATCCTTGTGACATAATATGACCACATAGGGCAGCAAATGCCCTGGCCACAATTCACAATTGACTGGGTGGCAGTGGGCGGGGGGGTGACAGCTTCCATCCAAGTTCTGACCAATCCCAAGCTCATCTACAGTTACATAGTTACATAGTAGGTGAGGTTGAAAAAAGACACAAGTCCAACCTATGTGTGCGATTATGTGTCAGTATTTCATTACATATCCCTGTATGTTGTGGTCATTCAGGTGATTATCTAATAGTTTCTTGAAGCTATCAATGCTCCCCGCTGAGACCACCGCCTGTGGAAGGGAATTCCACATACTTGCCGCTCTTACAATAAAGAACCCTCTACGTAGTTTAAGGTTAAACCTCTTTTCTTCTAATTGTAATGAGTGGCCACGAGTCTTATTAAACTCTCTTCTGCGAAATAGTTTTATCCCTATTGTGGGGTCACCAGTACGGTATTTGTAAATTGAAATCATATCCCCTCTCAAGCCTCTCTTCTCCAGAGAGAATAAGTTCAGTGCTCGCAACCTTTCCTCATAACTAAGATCCTCCAGACCCTTTATTAGCTTTGTTGCCCTTCTTTGTACTCGCTCCATTTCCAGTACATCCTTCCTGAGGACTGGTGCCCAGAACTGGACAGCATACTCTAGATGCGGCCGGACCAGAGTCTTGTAGCGCGGGAGAATTATTGTTTTATCTCTGGAGTTGATCCCCCTTTTAATGCATGCCAATATACTATTTGCTTTATTAGCAGCAGCTTGGCATTGCATGTCATTGCTGAGCCTATCATCTACTAGGACCCCCAGGTCCTTTTCCATCCTAGATTCCCCCAGAGGTTCTCCCCCCAGTGAATAGATTGCATTCATATTTTTGCCACCCAAATGCAATTTTTTTACATTTTTCTACATTGAACCTCATTTGCCATGTAGTCGCGCACCCCATTAATTTGTTCAGGTCTTTTTGCAAGATTTCCACATCCTGCGGAGAAGTTATTGCCCTGCTTAGCTTAGTATCGTCTGCAAATACAGAGATTGAACTGTTTATCCCATCCTCCAGGTCGTTTATGAACAAATTAAATAGGATTGGTCCCAGCACAGAACCCTGGGGAACCCCACTATCCACCCCTGACCATTCTGAGTACTCCCCATTTATCACCACCCTCTGAACACGCCCTTGTAGCCAGTTTTCAATCCATGTACTCACCCTATGGTTCATGCCAACGGACCTTATTTTGTACAGTAAACGTTTATGGGGAACTGTGTCAAATGCTCAAAATCCAGATACACCACGTCTACGGGCCTTCCTTTATCTAGATGGCAACTCACCTCCTCATAGAAGGTTAATAGATTGGTTTGGCAAGAACGATTCTTCATGAATCCATGCTGATTACTGCTAATGATATCATTCTTATTACTAAAATCTTGTATATAGTCACTTATCATCCCCTCCAAGAGTTTACATACTATTGATGTTAGACTAACTGGTCTGTAACTCCCAGGGATGTTTTTTGGGCCCTTTTTAAATATTGGTGCTACATTGGCTTTTCTCCAATCAGCTTATACCATTCCAGTCAATAGACTGTCTGTAAAAATTAGGAACAACGGTCTGGCAATCACCTGACTGAGTTCCCCAAGTACCCTCGGATGCAAGCCATCTGGTCCCGGTGATTTCTTAATGTTAAGTTTCTCAAGTCTAATTTTAATTCCGTCCTCTGTTAACCATGTAGGTGCTTCCTGTGTTGTGTCATGAGGATAAACACTGCTGTTTTGGTTACTGAAGCCCCCCGATTCACTCGTGAATACTGAGGAGAAGCATAAATTCAATACCTTTGCCATCTCCCCATCCTTTGTAACCAGATGTCCTTCCTCATTCTTTATGGGGCCAATATGGTCTGTCCTCCCTTTTTTACTGTTTACATACTTAAAGAATTTCTTGGGAATTTTTTTGCTCTCCTCCGCTATGTGTCTTTCAGTAGTAATGGCGGTGGTGGGTGGCTTCAGTAGTGGGCCCAGAAATGTTCATTTTCTCCCTCTTCCCCCAAAAACACACGAAATGTGCGTAGCATCCCAGAGGCTGAAGGACTGACTGTCCACTTCAGGCTGCACTGGGGAGGTGATCTCACCAGAGAGCCAAGAAACCCAAGTCTAAACCTCTCCTCCTTTCTGCATGTCCCTTGATGACAAGGGAAGCAAGACAAGGGGAGCAGTGGTGGAGTATTTAGTGGCAGAGTTGCTGGGTGTCAGAAGGGTGCAGTTTTTGTGGTGTTGGGATACAGTGTCAGGGGTACTGGAAGGCACGGAGGTCCAGAGTCATGGATGCAGTGGTAGGAGTGCTTGGAGGCAAGGAGGTTCAGAGCAAGGGGCGCAGTGTTAGGGGTGCTGGGTGGCAGGGAGATGCAATGTCAGGGTGCAGAGTTGCAAGGGTCCGTGGTTCCTCATAGATCTGAATGCAAAGCTATTTGTAAACCTGTATGGAAGTTTCACTGACTAAGTGACATCCAACAGCACACTCCTGGACTGCATCACCCACTGAACTTATCACCAATGGGGTTTTTTTTCCCCTTGTTTACATGTGATCAGCTGTGATTGGACACAGCTGATCACATGGGCAAAGAGCCTCGCCTTTGGCTCTTTACCAAGATCGAGGATGCCCGGTGTCCCAGAGACACAGCGAACTGTCAATCGCCATGCTGCGTGACCCAGCAGGTGTGCAAAAGCATGGCAGGAGTGGGATGAAGTCATATGACGTTGTCCCCAAACGAGAGGTGGGTAAAGTGATTTAAAGCTTTGTTTTTTTAAATAAAAAACATGTCATACTTCTTTGCTCTGTGCAATGGTTTTGCTCAGAGCAGCCCTGATCCTTTTCTGGGGTTCCCCGCTAGTGCTCCCGTCTCATCCCCCCTGCCGAGTGCCCCAAAGCAAGTCACTTGCTACGGGGGGGCACTAGTGCATGCATGCTTCTGAGCCGACTGTGTGTTCATAAGACACACAGTGCAAATTATGGCCCCGCCCCTGCTCCATCCCCCTGGCTGTAATTGACAGCAGTGGGAGCTGTGGGAGGAGAGAGAGCCGAGAGAGCCTCTGCTCTCATGCACATCGCTGGATCGAGATCAGGCTCAGGTAAGTACAAGGGGGGCTGTTACATGCAGAAAGTTGTTTTACCTTAATGCATAGAATTCATTAGGGTAAAAAAAAACGTTCTGCCTTTAGAACCACTTTACGCATCATGAGCCATTCAAATGGTTTTCTACTGAAACTGTACATCAATTCTAAACAGATGCTTCAAACCACCTACGTCTTAGAAACTTTCAAAATTTTCATGTTTATGTATTGATCAGAGCTTCTGTTAGAACTTTGTCTTATAAAGGTTGTCGACAGAACTTCATTTGAAAAGGAAATTTACCATATTTAATAATTTTTTTTAAAAAAAGGACGTACCTCAAAGCCTAGTCGGTCCTTCTCTTTCCAGAAACAGAAGTGTGTCACTTTCTTATCCCAGAACTCGTCCGGCTTAACAACACAGACTAGAGACACTTCAGCTGGTACAACATTCTGAAAGGAAACAAAAAGGGAATTAGTGCTTTCAGGCACCAGGCTACATTTCACGGACTGAGGTGTTTTATAGAAACTTCGGAAGTTAAACAGATGATGCCCACAGCAACCAACAAAGCTCCAGCTAATTTACTAGTCTTAAGGCACCACTTGGCTACCGGAGATAACACGTTCTACTCCTTTCTTCTCAGTTTTGTATTACAGGTCTTTGCATAAGAATTAAACCCATAGTAATTTCCATATTTTGCAGTTACAATCTGGAATTAAAAATTTGAGATTAAATGGCACCGACGTACACAAAATACTCCATAATATTAAACTGGCAAAAAAAAAAAAAAAATACACATTTTTACAAATTATTTACAAATAAAAAACTAAAACATGAAAAAAAGGGGGGCATTCTTTTGAGAACAGTGAGGTGCACATTTTAGGTAGAGTGGACAACTTATCGATATTTACAAGAGGTGTAAAAAGAGACTACTAAAGGTGACTATGTACTTCAAATTTTAAAAATCTTAAAAGATGAGGAAAAGCCCAACTTTAAATATTCTTAAAAACGCCATTGGCTGAGAGCACTGAAGAGAAGCCGGTCGGCTGACCTCTTTCAGTCATGGCCCTTTGACAAAAGCCGGCTTCTGTCAGTCCGGCTGCAGGACCCAAGGGCCGAATGTCAGCCAGTTTCTACTGAACTGGCCGATGCTGCACGACATTCGGGCCCGTGTTAATGGGGGCTTAAGCAATTAAAAGGAGGTGGATTTAGAAACATTCACACCTCCTGACATGTTCACCGAGTTACACATGTGGCTATAAATGTTCCGGACAATCATTAAAGCTGGGGAGGCCACTTGGATTGCTGGTGAAACATTTTCAACATTACAAAAGTTTAATTGCATACGACCAACTACAAGATACACCATGACATTGGGGAAGGTTTAGGAGAGATTTGAGAGCATCTGATTTAGAGGAAAACAGGTAATTTTTAGGACAAGAATCAGCTAATGACAAACTCGCGATATTTTAAAGGCTGTAGAAGATCTAATATTTGATCATTCATATCCCATTCCATATATTTCTATATCATTTAGCTGCTGCAAATTACTTAAAGGTGGGGACACACATGGACATCAAAGCACTGCCTAGTTCATGTTAATGTTGCTCGTTATTTGCCTAAAAATCAGTATATCTGCATTGATTGTGTACCATTGCCAGTAAAAACAAAAAATTGTTTTATGCTACCAGATGGAGTGGTCAATGGATGCCTTTTTTTAAGCTAGTCCGGCAGCAGTTAATACATTTTCTGGTATGTACACCCCCTTCCATCAAGCCATTGTGTTCTCCTGTCGGGGGAAGCCGTCCCAGCCAGGAGAACACAGTGGTTATTGCTAGCGGCTATAACAGCTGCTAGCGATAATCACATGTAAAATCAGGCAGGCTGGCTGTACTCAAGTTTAACTATTAATATGGGCACATTCAGCCTGTCCATACATGGTTGGTATCTTGGCCGGTTCCTGCTGAACCAGCCAAGATTTAGTCTGTGTCTGAAGAGCTGTTCAGTCCATGGACATGTGCTCTATTTGCAGCCTGCAAAATCTAATAAACGCAGAAGTGACTTTGAACTTATTAGCAAATAAACTCTAGGGGCAACACAATAGAGTTGGCCATACAATAGCAGAATTTTGGAAATTATTTTGTAACTTGTTTGATTTTCTAATCATTAGTGGGTTAAATCAACAATTTGAACTAACAGGATGGAAAGGCTTCTTTTATTCAAACAAATTTCTATGTGATTTTTGTTTTGGTAATTCCATTCATATCAAAACTAAATGTTTAAAGCAAACATTGGTCAAGTCTCTGTTGGCATTATCAAACGTACAGATGATATTTTTCATACGAATGTTTGTTTAAAAATCAACCAGTGTATGGCAAGCTTTAGAGAGCCTGCAGACCTAGACACAGAGAGACAGCTTAAAGTGGTTGTAAACCCACAAAAATAACAAAAACAAACCAAAAAAAACCCTGCAAGACAAAGGCATAATAAGCTAGTATGCATAGCATACTAGTTCATTATGAAATACTCACCACCCTAGATCGAAGCCCTCGCAGCAGTCTCTGCACACCGCTCTGTCCGGCATCCTTTATGCTTGTATTGCCCTCTGAAGAGTGATCTGCATTGGTTCGGTCTTCCGAGTTCATGCGACAGGTAGTGAGGAGGCATTATATTGCCTCTTCATCTCCTGTTTTAACCACACACCAGTACACCACATCTCTGAATTGCATACAGTTGCAGGGTGCCCCCATTTAGTGAAATAGATCAGGTTTGACAGGCAGTTTTCTTGTATACCCCACTCTGCTGTCTTTACAGCCTAAGGGGGAGTGGCTGACGGCAAAAAATGTGGTTCACTCACATGTTTTTACCGCCCCTTCCGCAAGTGTAAACTAGGCCGTACAGCCCTTTCAGAAGGGCATTTCATTTGTACATGTTTAATCTGTTTCCAGAACAATTTATTCCTTTGGGCTTGCAGATGTAAACTGATGGATTTGGGTCTATTCGGTGTGTTTCTGTAAGCAGAACAAGGCTGTGTCCTTTTCCTTTTAGAGGGATCTGAACTATTCAGTCTGTTTTTGTAAGCAGAATAAGGCCGTGTCCTTTTCCTTTTAGATGGACCTAAACTGGTTAAATAAAGGATATGATTCATTACCATCTGTTGCGTTTATGTCTGTCTGTTTTTAGGCAAGAAACCTTTTTTTTAATTTAAAATAAATAAATAATAAAAATGCAAAAACAGATGTAAACTAATGTGAATTGAACTGATCTGAACTGAAGACAGAGATGTAAAACGATGCAACTTGAATTCGTATTCATCAGGTTTTTTTATCAGCACAAAACATGACTGAACCGATGGAGCCCGTATGAATGGACCCATACACACAGGGAGAAAAAAAAATTGTAACAACTGCAAGGAAATGTAGAGAGGAAAGGATCTCTTCTGCTACTCCTGACCAGCCCAAGTGAATAAACCATAAGGAGCGGCCTCAGCCTACATGTCTCCAACCACCCACGCTGATGCATTTCGCCCCGCAGACCTGCTGCCATTTTTCTGCATCCCAGTTCCTATGTTTTGGTGCATAGGATGTGGAAACAGGGCTAAGCGACTCAACTATGAATGAAAACATAGGAACTGGGGTGCAGAAAAATGGCAGCAGGTGCTCTTGACTTATGAGTCAAAATTTTTAACGTTTGGCTGTAGCAGGAGGCAGTTTATTTTCGAAGAGCTGGAGAGTGGTACAATAACAAGTGTCTGCAGACAACAGTGAAACATGGATAAGATTCCTTGAAAGTTTGGGTCTGCACTTCTGAAAAAGGAGTTAGAGATTTGGTCAGGATCAATGGTGTCCTCAATGCTGGGAAATACAGGCAGAAACTTATCCATCATGCCATACCATCAGGGAGGTATGCAATTGGCCCCAAATTGATTAACAAGATATTTGGGGGGCACACCCTAAAAGGTGCATTAAAGCTGGTGCAGCCATAAGACCATACGGCCGAGAAAAATATTACAGCGCACACATGCAAAAAAGACAAAGATCCTGCTTCTCTGAACCATGAGAGCAATACACTCTTCTATATGGGAGAACTTTGAGGTCTCCACCCATGACACAAGTGGACACTAATGAGAGGTACTTAATGAAAGAGTGGGGTGCTCCTCACTCAAAAGGATTTGGTCAAAATCCATACAATAGACAAACAAGATATTTGGGGGGCACACCCTAAAAGATGCATTAAAGCTGGTGCAGCCATAAGACCGTACAGCAGAGCATATGGATTTTGACCAAATCCTTTTGGGTATGGAGCACCAAACTCTTTCATTAAGTACCTCTCATTAGTGTCCACCTGTGTCATGGGTGGAGACCTCAAAGTTCTCCCATATAGAAGAGTGCAATGCTCTCATGGTTCAGAGAAGAAAGATCTCCCAATCCATGGATAGTGTAGGACCCACTAATTATGGGGTACTTTGACGCAGTAAGTGGGCTTAGCACCATATAGCAATATGGTGTGACCAAATCCCCATACTTTTTGATAATATTTTTTTAAATTGTCTAGGTGTTTTAAACTAGCCCTGCTGGAGGTAAATGTCTTTTTTGCATGTGGGCGCTGTAATATTTTGCTCTGGCCCCAAATTCATTCTGCAGCAGAACAATGACCCCAAACATACCACCAATGTAGTTAAGAACTATCTTTAGTGTAAATAACAATAAGGAGTCCTGGAAGGGGTGGTTTGGCACCCACAGAGCCTGATCTAAATATCATGGAGTTTGTCTGGGATTACATAAAGAGACAGAAGGATTTGAGGCAGCCTACATCCACAGAAGATCTGTGGTTTGTTCTCCAAGATGTTTGAAACAACCTAACTGTGTGCAAGTGTACCTAGATAATTGATGCGGTTTTGAAGACAAAATGATGGTCACCCCAAATATTGGTTTGATTTAGTTTTCTCTTCTGTTCATTTTCTTTACATTTCTATTTCTGAAAGCATTCTTAATTTACAGCATTTTTTCCCACCTGCCTAAGACTTTTGCATGGTCCTGTATATACATTTTTTTTCTTCTGAACTAATAAATATAACATACCAAAAGCTGCACATTGCCTTTAAATTTTTAAAATAATTATTTATACAGTAAATAGAATGACTAGAAACAATTGTATTCAAATAAGGGCGTTAATTCATGCAATCTACATACACCAGTACATTTTCCTGTAAGAAGTTTATGATAAATATGACCCTTCTCAGGGGTGTGCTTGCTGCAAAACTGATAAAGTATATTACACTTGTTTCACAGAAAGAAAAATGTAAAACCCCAAATGAATGTTTAAATCTCAGACTACAGATGAATTATTTTTCCTCCCAGTGACTTGTATCTTCCTAAATAAACTTCAAGAAGCTCCTGATAGCATTTTGCACAGCTGATAAGAGATTATCCATCTTTTCTGCTCCTGAGAACTGCCAGATAAACTATCAAACTCTATTAGACACTCAACCAGTGCCCAGCTGTTTCCATAAAGATCAAACTAGAAAGGTGACGAAAAAAATCTAAAATATTATAAGTTCAATAAACAAAATGATTTTGCCTTCTCATCCAAATTAAAAAGCAGGAGATAAAAGTACATTGAATAATTTTTATGTGCCTATTATCGAAGTCCAAGAGCAAAAAAGGGAAAGTTCTTAGACTATCAGATGAAAGGGACAGACAAAGCTCTCACTGTTTCCAGCAGTTCACATTTCAATCCATAATTCAGGTCCTACAGCTGGTAACAAAACACAGAGCTGAACTTTACACCAACCAATATCAATCACTGAAGTTTTAGAGCCCTTAACTGAGTGTTGCCAAACAGCGGAAGCATTAAGAGCGGTCATTGTGGTTTAGGCTTGTTTTCTGCTAAAGACTTGCACTAACAGTCCCCTATATACAAATCACTGACATTCTGGGAACAAAGATCAGCTGAAGAAAAGGCTCACTCAGTGATGGGGACTACCAACTGCAGAAAGACGACAACGCCTAAAGGAAACTTCCATACAATTGAAAAAAACATCTATCTAATCATTAAAGTTGTTGTAAATCTAGTTACACCACTTGTACCTACAGGTAAACCTATAATAAGGCTTACCTGTAGGTACTGGAAATATCTCCTAAACCTGCACGGTTTAGGAGATATTTACCATATATGCAAGCGCCGAAGTCATTGGCACACTGAAGAAAGGGCACACTCATGCCGTTTCTAAGGGGCTCGTGCCGTGACCAGAAGGAAGAGGGGTGAAGATGGATGTGGCCACCAGCGGGGACATCGCGGGATTTGTTTGCAGGTAAGTGCATACTAGCCCATTAGACTTTTATTTTGCAGGGGAAAAAAAGAGGAAAGTAAAACCCCATCAGGGTTTACTTCCTCTTTAAGCAAATGCTTAGGGTAGAATTTAGAAATCCAGAAACATAATATTAGACTGCATTTACAATTATTGTGAATCCTTTTTTCCTTTAAATTGCCATGTTTTGCACCCACGGCTTTCTGATTCCAAGCAGTGACATGGCAGCTGTAGAATGGCTGGCCGCAAAGCTGTGGAAAAGCTGATAAGAGCAAGTTCTGTGGTAGAAACACATATCCTGGGGCAGCCTCTCTCAACCTTTTCAATACAGAAGAACCCTTGAAATAATGTTCTGGTCTCAGGGAACCTATGCTAATAATTATCATATCTACAACTCATAATACATTAGTGGGAAGAATGCTCCTTATACAGTACTTGTGGTCATTGGGAAGAATTACTCCCTTAGAGACAGCTAAACACATCAATGGTGTCAAGTGCGAACTTATCTGAGATATAGAAACCGCTCATGGCTCATGGAACCCCTAGCAACATCCAGGAGGAACCCTAGTTGAGAGCAGTGACAACACTGCTCATGTATAGTCTCTTTGTTGTGTAAGTGTTATTACACTAAGAGCGAAAGCTCCAAAGAAAGCAGGAACAACGGGTACATTATATAATAAAGCAAGCTTGCATACAGAAAGGGACATGCCTAAGAGACACTGAGGGTAAGCCGTCATGTAATGATTCAGAATAAACAGGCCACGCACAGATGATGTCGTCTAGTTAACTTTATTGGATGAGCAAGCACATACAGCACACACTGCTGTAATATGTTTTACCAATAGCTGGGCTCAATCATAGAAGTTTGCAGCCTTATGCCCCGTACACACGGTCGGATTTTCCGGCGGAAAATGTGTGATAGGACCTTGATGTCGGAAAGTCCGACCGTGTGTAGGCTCCATCACACATTTTCCATCGGATTTTCCAACACACAAAGTTTGAGAGCAGGCTATAAAATTTTCCGACAACAAAATCCGTTGTCGGAATTTGTGTGTACACAAATCCGACGCACAAAGTGCCACGCATGCTCAGAATAAATAAAGAGATGAAAGCTATTGGCTACTGCCCCATTTATAGTCCCGACGTACGTGTTTTACGTCACCGCGTTCAGAATGATCGGATTTTCCGACAACTTTGTGTGACCGTGTGTATGCAAGACAAGTTTGAGCCAACATCCGTCGGAAAAAATCCTAGGATTTTGTTGTCGGAATGTCCGATCAATGTCCGACCGTGTGTACGGGGCATTACTCTCAGAGTTTGCATGCAGTGTGGAGTGGGCTTCTGGGCTCTGACACCCAACTAGTCCACAGGATCAAGGAGGACAAAGGTAGCTTTGAGGCGGCGGGATGTGCAAAGATTGCCTGTCATGTAATGATGTTTTAGACAATAAGTGCATCAAAGCCAGCAGCTCTATCGCTGCTCTACAGCACATGCCAATCACTAAGTGCATACAAGCATATACACCAATCAGGCATAACATTATGACCAATGCCAGTGAATAACATTGATTATCTGATTACAATGGCAAAGTGTGTAGGATATATTAGGCAGCAAGTGAACATGTTGTCACTGAAGTTGAGGTGTTGAAAGCAAAAAAAATGGGTAAGGCATTAAAATTTTAGAAATTATGACATGGGCCAAATTGTAATGTACTGGGTCAGAGTATCACCAAAACTGCAGCTCTTGTGGTATCTTCCTGGTCTGCAGTGGTCAGACCTACCAAAAGTGGTCCAAAGAAGAAAAATTCGTGAACCAGCAACAGGGTCATGGGTGACCAAGGCTCACTGATGGATGAAATGAAGGCTGACTGGTGTAGTCTCATCGAATAGAAGAGCTAAATGTAGTTCAACCTTTTGTAAAAAGTTAATGCTGGTTCCGATAGAAAGGTATCAGAACACACAGTGCATCACAGTTTGTTGTGTATGGGGCTGCGTAGCAGCAGAATAGGTCAGGGTGTACATGCTGACCCGTGTCCACAGCCAAAAGAACCTGCAATGGGCACATGAGCATCAGGACTGGATCAAGAAACAATGGCAATAGGCGGCCTGGTCTGATGAATTCAAGAATGGTTTGAAGAACACAACGAGAACGAGTTTAAGGTATTGACTTAGCCTCCAAATTCTCCAGATCTCAATCCAATTGAGCATCTGTGGGATGTGTTTGAAAAACAAGTTTGATCCACAGAGGCCCCACCTCACAACTTACAAGACTTAAAGGGTCTGCTACTGATAGCTTGGAAGTCACGGGCGAACCAAGCTGCTTATCAAAAGGAACTTTATTATTGGACAATTAATGAAAACAAGAATACAAAAACTAGGTACCCACCACCAACACCTAGATTAATATTAAAATAAGACAACGTTGTCACTGGTTTAACTTAGTTGACTCTTATTCCGATTTATTGGGAATTCACACACTTGAAAAAATAGACCCTATAAAGAGCAATGCCAATGGGTTAACTTAGTTGACTGTTATTCCACTGGTGATAAAAACTGTATAGAGGGTGGCATATAGCCACAAGTAGTCAGTAATTCGTTCAGGCTTTCAGCTTCAGGGGAAGGACCACAAACTGGCTGACTGATCTACCTCCTCTCAAAGGAATGTATGCATGCGGGCACTGTCAAATGTTTAGATTTGTTGAGAAAACTGCAAGTTTCACCAATGCAAATCGGAGTGTGGTTTTTCAGATCAAAAATCTAATCAACTGTGAAAAACCAAGAGACAACTCCGAACTCGCATTGGTGAACACTTAAGAAGTATCAAAAATTCAAACAAGGAGAACAAGAAGAAAAGAGAAGACATGTCCCCACTAGCATTACATTTTGCAGATTTCCATGGAGGCAGCACGGATGGTATCAGTATTACGGGGATTTATACCCTGAATTTGCCATCACATAAAGACGATTTTGATACCATCCTGCTGCAAAAAGAAAAAAATGCGGATATTCAGGCTTAAAACGCTTGTGCCACTGGGCCTGAATACAGAATGCAGTTTCCAGCCCTTTCTTGAACGCTAATTAGGGCCATAACTTACTATCTGTGTAAGAGACATAAATTCCGGTTTGGTGGACAAATTTGTCCTCTCTGATCGTAGATAGGGAATACCCATAGAGCAGCCAGTCATAGACAGGTATATTATGTCACCTTAAAAATTCTACAGTATTTCAAACTCATTACCCTGGGGACCCTGGCTCTGTGTTTCCCTCTGTGCCCTGATCCCCTTAGCACTGTCAAAGCTACTTGCTTGCCATGATATGTCCTATGCGAGCCCTTTTGTCTAGCAGCAGAATAAATATGTGGTGTGTAATTGGGAGGTTGGCATCTAGTGGTCGTTTGTGGGAATTGCAGCCTTCAATTAACTGTGCTGTGCGAAAAAGTGTCTAGACGACAGCTTCTGATCCCTCCCATCCTTGATAAAATCCACAACGTGTTTGGGTGAAACATGTCGGCAAAGACACCACGGCAGTGACGGGATATACTTCACGGATGACACACCCTCAGTGCAAGCGCATCACAAACTATGAGGATAGTCCAGTTGAGATATCAGGACGGAGTGCTTAGACGGCTTCACAACACTACAGCGGTATCAGCAGAAGTACCCTGTGGAACTCCCTGGACTTCCATGTGGCAATCAAGCACCCTGCATTACAGGATCTATGCAGTGCGAGATCCCCTTATAGAGGGCGTCCTACGGAGATACCTGAGACACATACCAGCTATTAGAGACTCTTGACCACAACGGTCGGGTGAGTGGACAAGTGGTCCTGTGATTGTCTATATCATTGCACAATACTTCTGTCCTGACCTGCAGATGATCTTTACCCACTATCCTAGTTAAATAAACTTTCCACTGGGTTACCCTTGCTTATACGGCTTGGCCTGAAGCTGAAAACCAACGAATTACTGACTACTTGTGGCTATATGCCACCCTCTATACAGTTTTTATCACCAGTGGAATAAGAGTCAACTAAGTTAACCCAGTGGCATCGCTCTTTATAGGGTCTAC
The DNA here is from genome assembly GCA_037952925.1 of Lithobates clamitans. Taxonomy (NCBI): domain Eukaryota; kingdom Metazoa; phylum Chordata; class Amphibia; order Anura; family Ranidae; genus Lithobates; species Lithobates clamitans. Next base: position 10,689,892 of record JBBGZY010000014.1, read on the forward strand.
TTTTCAAGTGTGTGAATTCCCAATAAATCGGAATAAGAGTCAACTAAGTTAACCCAGTGACAACGTTGTCTTATTTTAATATTAGTCTAGGTGTTGGTGGTGGGTACCTAGTTTTTGTATTCTTGTTTTCATTAATTGTGCAATAATAAAGTTCCCTTGATAAGCAGCTTGATCCGCCTGTGACTTCCTTTCTCAGGGGGGTCTTCTCTCCCCCTGCTTTATTTTTGTTAGAATTGTAAGCCCTGGAGACCACACCATAGCTGGTGAGCCTGCATCTTAACCACTTGCCGACCAGTGCACAACGATGTACGTCGGCACAATGGCACAGTTGCGCAAATGAGCGTACCTGTACGTCCCCTTTAAATCGCAAGCTAGTGGGCGCGTGCATGCCCACTGCGTGCCTACCGGTCCTGTGGACTCGATGTCCGCCGGTGGCCCGCGATTGTGACACGGAGAGGCAGAACGGGGGGAGATACCTATGTAAACAAGGCATTTCCCTGTTCTGCCTAGCAACATGACAGGGATCTACTGCTCCCAGTGATCGGGAGCAGTGATCTCTATCATGTTCTAGTGCGCCCATCCCCCCCACAGTTAGAACACAGTGAGGGAACACAGTTAACCCCTTGATCGCCCCCTAGTGTTTAATCCCTTCACTGCCAGTGTCATTTACACAGTAATCAGTGCATTTTTATAGCACTGATCGCTGTATAATTGTCAATGGTCCCAAAATAGTGTCAAAAGTGTACGATGTGTCCGCCGCAATGTTGCAGTCATGATAAAAATCGCAGATTGCCGCCATTTACTAATAAAAAAAAAAATTGATAATAAAAATGCCATAAATCTATCCCCTATTTTGTAGATGCTATAAATTTTGTGCAAACCAATCAATATACGCTTATTGCGATTTTTTTTTTACCAAAAATATATATAAGAATACATATCGGCCTAGAATGAGGAAGAAATTTGTTTTTTATATATTTTTTGGGGGTATTTATTATAGCAAAAAGTAAAAAATAATTTTTTTTTCAAAATGTATGCTTTTTTTGTTCATAACGCAAAAAATAAAAACCGCAGAGGTGATCAAATACCACCAAAAGAAAGCTCTATTTGTGGGGGAAAAAAAGGACGTCAATTTTGTTTGGGTGCAATGTTACACGACTGCACAATTGTCAGTTAATGCGACGCAGTACCATACCGCAAAAAGTGCTCTGGTCAGGAAGGGGGTAAATCCTTCCGGGGCTGAAGTGGTTAAGGGATGCTGCATCTGCTACGCACATCAACTTGATGGTGCAGCGCATATACAATAGTGAGCTGATGGTTCCCTATCATTTTGCACTTACTGATAGCTTGGTGCTAGATGCCACAGCATACCTTCAGAGATCTAGTGGCGTTCATGCCTTAAAGGGTTATGGTGGGTTGGCACAATGTTATAGCTGATCAGTGTATATAAGTAATGTGGTGAGGGTAGGGGACATAGGAGAGAGAAGCACAGGAAAGGTTTTCCTATGAAAAGAACATATCCTTTGAAAAGTGCATGCTACTTGCCCCATACCTGCATGCCAGCAGTAAGCTAGTCTAGGTGGCATGAGAGGCATACCAAAGATGCTTCTTTTCAATCTGTCACAGTTAGCGAATCATCCATGTCACAAAAGTATTAGAGTCTCTCTAAAGCACAGAAAAATCTCCGCAGCAATTAAATGTCCCTCCAACACATATGCATTCATACATGAGCTGAGCGGAGGAAGATATTCTTGTTATAAATGCCCATGCTGCACTGCACAGCATTATACTCCATTCCCATGGCTTCTCAGGTGGGTTAAATTAAAATTGTACATGACATGGCTCTTGGGAATGCCCAAACTATTCAAATCTGGATACCTTACCATATATTTACATGGCTTTGTAATAAGTAGCCCCATATGTTTTCATGCATAAATCTCTAGTAGTCTCACTGTATCCAAAGTGTTTCTGTGATCATTAAGTTAACGAGCATGCCGGATGAGAGCAAGTCATAAAACTGTCAGACATAAAAGACTGAGGCTGGGGCCACATAATCCTCCCACAATATATTACAAATTGGTTATAAATATTTCAGCACTGCTAATAAGACGACACTTAGTGCATTAAAAGCTGTAATTAATTAGTTTATTCATTTTCATTTTATCTGCAGAAGAAAGAAAGAATAGAATGGAATAAAGAAACTGCATTTCAGAAAATTCTCCTTGGGTAGCAGGATGGAGAATAAAAGATGAAAGATGTTGAAACACAGACATAAAAAGACCCCAATTCTAATAAAAGTTGTTTACCAGGAGACTGACTAATTCAAGCAAATGAGCGTTATACCCCATACACACAATCAGAAATTCTGCCAGCAAAAGTCGGATGTGATCTTTTGGTCAGAAATTCTGACCATGTGTATGCTCCATCAGACTTTTGCCGGCAGAATTCCAGCCAGCAAAAGATTGGGAGCATGTTCTCTAATTTTCGGTCGGAAAAAGTTCCTATCCAAAAATGCATTTGTCTGTATGCAATTTGGACACGCATGCTCGGAAACAATTTGACGCATGCTCCGAAGCATTGAACTTCATTTTCTCGGCTCGTCGTAGTGTTGTACGTCAATGCGTTCTTGACGATCGAAAGTTCAGAGAACTTTTGTGTGACCGTGTGTATGCAAGGCAAGCTTGATCGGAATTCCTTCGGAAAAACCATCCAAGTTATTTCTGACGGAATTTCTGATCGTGTGTACGCGGCATTACAGGCATAATTAACAAAAACCTGGTGATACAAAAAATTGTCACATGGCAGCCTCCTTGTGTATCACTGGTCATCCCACAATTTAATCCACACATGCAATATATATTAAAGCTGTAGTAAAGTCCACTTTATGATTTGTAGCCTAATAAGGCTTACCAGAAGGTACAGTGAAGATCTCCTTAACGTGTATTGTTTAAAAAATATTCACATTTGTAGCAGCCGATTACGTCACCGGCGCATGAGCAATGTGCTGTGATGGCCAGAACTCACAAACCCAGAAAAAAAACTGGGGGAACAAGGAAGGTCCTTCAATGGTGACAGCTCACCCCTGGAGGGCAACGTTTTAAGGTAAATCCTTCATATTATGCTAGTATGCGGTGCATACTAGTACATTATGACTTAAAGCCCCAGGGGGGACCAATTATTTTTTTTTTCCTTTTGCTTGGATTTTTCTACCACTTTAACCACTTGAGCCCCAGACCATTATGCTGCCTAAGGACCAGAGGTCTTTTTCCAATTTGGCACTGCGTCGCTTTAACTGCTAATTGCGCGGTCATGCAATGCTGTACCCAAACGAAATTTGCGTCCTTTTCTTCCCACAAATAGAGCTTTCTTTTGATGGTATTTGATCACCACTGCGGTTTTTATTTTTTGCGCTATAAACGGAAAAAGACCGAAAATTTTGAAAAAAAATGATATTTTCTACTTTTTGTTATAAAAAAAATCCAATAAACTAAATTTTAGTCATACATTTAGGCCAAAATGTATTCGGCCACATGCCTTTGGTAAAAAAAATGTCAATAAGCGTATATTTATTGGTTTGCGCAAAAGTTATAGCGTCTACAAACTAGGGTACATTTTCTGTAATTTACACAGCTTTTAGTTCATGACTGCCTATGTCATTTCTTGAGGTGCTAAAATGGCAGGGCAGTACAAAACCCCCCCAAATGACCCCATTTTGGAAAGTAGACACCCCAAGGAAATTGCTGAGAGGAATGTTGAACCCATTGAATATTTTTTTTTTTTGTCCCAAGTGATTGAAAAATGACAAAAAAAAATATTTACAAAAAGTTGTCACTAAATGATATATTGCTCACACAGGCCATGGGCCTATGTGGAATTGCACCCCAAAATACATTCAGCTGCTTCTCCTGAGTATGGGGATACCACATGTGTGGGACTTTTTGGGAGCCTAGCCGCGTACGGGGCCCCGAAAACCAATCACCGCCTTCAGGATTTCTAAGGGTGTAAATTTTTGATTTCACTCTTCACTGCCTATCACAGTTTCGGAGGCCATGGAATGCCCAGGTGGCACAAAACCCCCCAAAATGACCCCATTTTGGAAAGTAGACACCCCAAGCTATTTGCTGAGAGGCATATTGAGTCCATGGAATATTTTATATTTTGACACAAGTTGCGGGAAAGTGACACTTTTTTTTTTTTTTTTCTTTTTCTTCATAAAGTTGTCACTAAATGATATATTGCTCACACAGGCCATGGGCCTATGTGGAATTGCACCCCAAAATACATTTAGCTGCTTCTCCTGAGTATGGGGATACCACATGTGTGGGACTTTTTGGGAGCCTAGCCGCGTACGGGACCCCGAAAACCAATCACTGCCTTCAGGATTTCTAAGGGTGAAAATTTTTGATTTCACTCTTTACTGCCTATCACAGTTTCGGAGGCCATGGAATGCCCAGGTGGCACAAAACCCCCCCAAATGACCCCATTTTGGAAAGTAGACACCCCAAGCTATTTGCTGAGAGGCATGGTGAGTATTTTGCAGCTCTCATTTGTTTTTGAAAATGAAGAAAGACAAGAAAAAACATTTTTTTTTTTCTTTTTTCAATTTTCAAAACTTTGTGACAAAAAGTGAGGTCTGCAAAATACTCACTATACCTCTCAGCAAATAGCTTGGGGTGTCTACTTTCCAAAATGGGGTCATTTGGGGGGGGGGGATTTGTGCCACCTGGGCATTCCATGGCCTCCGAAACTGTGATAGGCAGTGAAGAGTGAAATCAAAAATTCACGCCCTTAGAAAGCCTGAAGGCGGTGCTTGGTTTTCGGGGTCCCGTACGCGGCTAGGCTCCCAAAAAGTCTCACACATGTGGTATCCTCGTACTCAGGAGAAGCAGCAGAATGTATTTTGGGGTGTAATTTCACATATTTCCATGGCATGTTTGAGCAATATATCATTTAGTGACAACTTTGTGCAAAAAAAAAAAAAAAAAAAAAATTTGTCTCTTTCCCGCAACTTGTGTCGCAATATAAAATATTCCATGGACTCGACATGCCTCTCAGCAAATAGCTTGGGGTGTCTACTTTCCAAAATGGGGTCATTTGGGGGGGTTTTGAACTGTCCTGGCATTTTATGCACAACATTTAGAAGCTTATGTCACACATCACCCACTCTTCTAACCACTTGAAGACAAAGCCCTTTCTGACACTTATTGTTTACATGAAAAAGTTATTTTTTTTTGCAAAAAAATTACTTTGAACCCCCAAACATTATATATTTTTTTAAAGCAAATGCCCTACAGATTAAAATGGTGGGTGTTTCATTTTTTTTTTCACACAGTAATTGCGCAGCGATTTTTCAAACGCATTTTTTGGGGAAAAAACACACTTTTTTAAATTTTAATGCACTAAAACACACTATATTGCCCAAATGTTTGATGAAATAAAAAAGATGATCTTAGGCCGAGTACATGGATACCAAACATGACATGCTTTAAAATTGCGCACAAACGTGCAGTGGCAACAAAATAAATACATGTTTAAAATCCTTCAAAAGCCTTTACAGGTTACCACTTTAGATTTACAGAGGAGGTCTACTGGAAAAATTACTGCCCTCGATCTGGCCTTCGCGGTGATACCTCACATGCATGGTGCAATTGCTGTTTACGTTTGACGACAGACCGCCGCTTGCGTTCGCCATAGCGCGAGAGCAGGGGGCGACAGGGGTGCTTTTTTTTTTTTTTTTTTTTTTTTTTCTTTATTATTTTTTTGCTTTTTTAATCTTACTTTTAAACTGTTCCTTTCATATTTTTTTTTTAATCATTTTTATTGTTATCTCGGGGAATGTAAATATCCCCTATGATAGCAATAGGTAGTGACAGGTACTCTTTTTTGAAAAAATTGTGGTCTATTAGACCCTAGATCTCTCCTCTGCCCTCAAAGCATCTGACCACACCAAGATCGGTGTGATAAAATGCTTCCCCAATTTCCCAATGGCGCTATTTACATCCGGCGAAATCTAAGTCATAAAATGCTCGTAGCTTCCGGTTTCTTAGGCCATAGAGATGTTTGGAGCCACTCTGGTCTCTGATCATCTCTATGGTCAGCTGGCTGAATCACCGGCTGCATTCTCAGGTTCCCTGTTGAGACAGGAGAGCCAGAGAAAAACACGGAAGACGGTGGGGGGGGGGCATTCCCTCCCACGGCTTGTAAAAGCAGTCTAGAGGCTAATTAGCCGCTAGGATTGCTTTTACATGAAAGCCGACCGCTGGCTGAAAAGAATGATACCAAGATGATACCTAAACCTGCAGGCATCATTCTGGTATAACCACTCAAAGTCGTGAATGGCGTACCTGAAGACAAAAAAATGGTTAACAATAGTTAACAATAAAGCACAGTAAACAGTAAAGTATAAATAATTACATACCTGAAAAACAAACATGATAAAACATAATAACAATAACAATAAAACATTGCAGAATAGAATACAGTAAAAAAGAGCAGAACAATAGAGAGAGAGAATAGAGAGAGAGAGAGAACAATAAAACGACAACTATTTTTTTTTATTTCATATATTTTTTTTTTTTTACACTTTTTTTGTAACTAACTTTTATAACGGTAACCGGTTCCAGGTTCGGGTCTCTCAAAATGTGATGGCATCTTGGGAGACCCTGTGAAAGTGCGCCTAGTCTGTGGAATGCTGTACCCTACGCTAATACTCAACTAGTGAATGGTAGCGTTCAAAACATTCACCAATGCAAAGACCAGGATTGTCAGGACAGGAGGGACAATAATAGCGGGGTGTCACGTCTATATCCGCGCTTGCTGCAGACACTACCTCTTTTTTGGGGGGGTTCGTTGGGTAGGGGTACTCGGGAGGACATAAAAATGCCTCTCATGCAGCCGACTGCATTTGGTTGGGGATGTGAATGGGGGAAGTACGGGCGCTGCAGAAATGGTGGGCTCCCAATTAGGATTGGCGAATGCAGCAGGAAGGGCACTATGGGCACGACGGGCCTGTGTTTGTCTTTTTGGTGGCAGCGGGACACTACTTGTGCTTGCCACCTCACCAGCTTGAACTGCACTTATGGGACTCGCCACGTCACCAAGTGTTACTGCAGTGCTGGTTTGACTACGACCGGGGTGTACTACGCCGCTGGTGCTTGCCAGTTCCCCAAAACGCTACCAAAAAAACTGTTAGCGATCGCAGGGATCAGGCCTGACTCTGCGAACGCTGCAGTTATGCGTTTAGAGTTTTGTAAGTGACAGTGATCGATCGATACTGCACTTGGGTGGGCTGGGCTGGGCCAGGCGGAGGGGCAAAACGCAGGTGCTAGCAGGTATCTGGGCTGATCCCGCTAACACTGCGTTTTTGGGAACCCTAAACTGCTGGGGACGCTAGTATAGATCTGATCGGATCAGATATTGATGCGATCAGATACTATACCACTAAGAGAGGTGTACGGTGCGTGCGTGGGTGTTAGCGGTACTGGCGCTAACCTGACGCTGCCTGGGGCTGGTGCTTGCCAGTTCCCCAAAATGCTACCAAAAAAACTGTTAGCGATCGCAGGGATCAGGCCTGACTCTGCGAACGCTGCAGTTATGCGTTTAGTGTTTTGTAAGTGACAGTGATCGATCGATACTGCACTTGGGTGGGCTGGGCTCGCCTGGGCGGAGGGGCAAAACGCAGGTGCTAGCAGGTATCTGGGCTGATCCCGCTAACACTGCGTTTTTGGGAACCCTAAACTGCTGGGGACACTAGTATAGATCTGATCGGATCAGATATTGATCCGTTCAGATACTATACCACTAAGGGAGGTGTACGGTGCGTGCGTGGGTGTTAGCGGTACTGGCGCTAACCTGACGCTGCCTGGGGCTGGTGCTGGTGCTTGCCAGTTCACCAAAATGCTACCAAAAAAACTGTTAGCGATCGCAGGGATCAGGCCTGACTCTGCGAACGCTGCAGTTATGCGTTTAGTGTTTTGTAAGTGACAGTGATCGATCGATACTGCACTTGGGTGGGCTGGGCTGGGCCGGGTGGAGGGGCAAAACGCAGGTGCTAGCAGGTATCTGTGCTGATCCCGCTAACACTGCGTTTTTGGGAACCCTAAACTGCTGGGGACGCTAGTATAGATCTGATCGGATCAGATATTGATGCGTTCAGATACTATACCACTAAGGGAGGCGTATGCTGCGTGCGTGGGTGTTAGCGGTACTGGCGCTAATCTGGCGCTGCCTGGGGCGACGCATATCACCGCCGGGCGATCGGGGGGCTAAACCTTTATTCGGTAATAAACGGCGGGTGCCCTGACACTATAAAAAATAAACGAACTAACCAGCGTCACCCGTAACGGTTATACGGTGATCAGTGGTGAAAGGGTTAACTAGGGGGCAATCAAGGGGTTAAAACATTTATTAGGTAGTATATGGGGGTCCCTGACGCTATAAAACGCTGACGGCGAACCTAAATATTTACCTCACTAACTAGCGTCACCAGCGACACTAATACAGCGATCAGAAAAATGATCGCTTAGCGACACTGGTGACGGGGGGTGATCAAGGGGTTAAAACTTTATTAGGGGGGGTTAGGGGGGTACCCTAGACCTACAGGGGGGTAACAGTAACTGTCCCAACACTGTAACTGTCACAAACTGACACCTAGCAGTAATCAGAAAAAAAAAACAAAAAAAACAAAAAAAACCTGCTGGTGTCAGTTTGTGACAGGGGGGGGGGGGGTGATTGGGGGGGGATCGGGGGGCGATCGGGGGGGGGATCGGGGTGTTTTGTATGCCTGGCATGTTCTACTGTGTGTGTGTGTGTGTTGGTGCACTCACATAGATGTCTTCTCTCCTCGGGCCGGAACGGAAAATACCGACCCGAGGGGAGATGACATCACTTCCTTTGCTGCTGTTTAGCATACAGCAGCAAAGGAGTGTTCTCATTGGCCGGCGGCGATCGCGAGGGGGGGGCCACGAACGGATGGCCTCCCCCTCGTCTCTGATCGCCGGGGGACAGAACGGGACCGCCTCGGGCGGCGGTCCGATCGGACCCCCCACCCGCGGGAGGCAAATCACGTACCCTGTACGTGATTTTGCCTGCCCGTGCCGCCTTGCCGACGTACATCGGCGTGAGGCGGTCCTTAAGTGGTTAACACCAAGCACTTTCCACCCCAAGGCCAAATTTTCAGCTTTCAGCACTTACTGAGTAAGCACTCAGTTTCGAGTGTGAAACGCGTCAGCTGATCCTGTACATCCTGCATGATTGTCTTGTACTTTTGATGGTCCTATCTCTACAATAAAGACAAGTTTTCTACTTTATCCAGTGTGCGGCATCCAGATCTTTCTTTCAAATACCTTGCTCTATTCAGCATTTAGCCAGCACCTGGGACTTTTCAACTCTGAAGGCTTCACATTAACTTTACACCTGGGTCTGGATCCATCTGAGCGGAGAAACACTCACCCTGCTGCAGTGCAGTAAATTGTCATCATAACTGGTGTGGCGGTGATCAGGGACACTGGTGACAAATATGTTAAAAAAACCTTTTTTTTTTAAATATATGTTTTCTTTTTTATTATATTTTTTTTCTTTTTTAACCATTTTTTTTTAATACAGTGACCAGAGCAATACAGTGTTACCATAGTATGTAACACTGTACTACTCTGGGGAGCTCTTAACTGAGTTTTACAGTTATAAGTAACCATTTTTTTTCTGAATTAAAACAATGAATTCACTGTTTACTATTGTGATTAGCTGTGATTGGCCACAGCTAATCACATGGTACAGATGGGCTGTGATTGGCCCTGTCTGTACCATGTGATCACTGTAACCAATCACAGAGCTCATCACAATAGTACACAATAAAAGGCATGAATCAAAGCCTTTCATTGTGTACAATTGTCATTTGACCTGCTGTGGTTGGCTACAAAGATCACATGGTACCGGCAGCGGGCCAGAATAATAATCTGTCATCGGTTGTGTCCGGTAAACACAGCGAGTGACAGATCACGTCGGAGCACTGACAGTGTGGCATGCACGAGGCGCAATTCTGGGAGGACATCATATGATGACCTCCTAGGATAAAAGGGCTCCTGCTCACCTGTCATATTACAATAGGCCGAGCAGGAGGCGGTTAAGTTCTGCTTCATACTGGAATGACCACATTCCTATGCAATTCCCTCAACGCTGTGTTTCGACAGCCCATTCATTGGAATTGGCTGCAAAACACACTGGGCTACTTCAAGACACACTGGAGTTTTTTTTTTACTAAAGCTGGAGTGAGCAAAATCAAGCTTACTTCTCCATAGAAACCAATCCGCTTCCAGGTTTTATTGCCAAAGCTTAATTGAACAAGCTGAGGTTAGAAAGTGATTGGTTTCTACGCAGAAGTGAGCCTGATTTTGCACTCTCCAGATTTAGTAAATAAACCCCACTGCACCAAATCTCATAGTACTGAGGTACCATGCGATTTGGTGCCCGCAAACGCACTGTGCTTACGTTTTGTTTTTGGGGTGCTATTAACAATACATTGGCACCAGCATGCAGAACATAAGAGCAGTACATTTACTTGTGGTGCAGAAAATGTGCAAGGAACATATATACTGCCACTAAAGATAAACTCTTACTTTTAAAGGTGTTGTTAGGACTCATGGTCACAAAGTTTAAAGCACAAACTCTGTTCTAGCCTACAAATCCCAGTTTTCCTGTGCCTAGGGAGCTGTAGGTGGTATGTACAATCCTTTTATGAACGTGGAAGTTCTGCGTTTGATGAATATACCATATGACCACAAGTGTAAACACTCATGCAAAAAAGCATTGGTACATTCTATGGCCACCTGTGTGCGCCATCTTTGTCTTTCTGAAATGCAGAAAAAATCCTGGTATTTTTATTGCAGAGCAGATTTGCGCCCCATCTGCCTGTGTAACAGAGACCTTAAAGTGTTACTAAACCCAGGACCCTGAATTCACTGTATCTGGTCTCTAAGAGTACACAGAACATGGAAATGCAATTATTTTATTAAATATAAACTGCTAAATACCTTTTCTCATTGGCAGTATATAGCAGCCTTGTGCCCTCTATCAGTTTCTGGTAAAGCTTGTAGGAGGAGTTTTCATACTGCACAGAGCTGTCCTATCAGGATCCAGGACCACTGATCCTCTGTGTGGACAGTGCTGATTGGCCCTGTGCTAATCACAAGCACTCTCCCCCCAAAAAATAAATAAAAACCTCTCTAGCAATACACACAAAACTGAGCATGTGCAGCCTGACTCCAAAGGCTCTGTCTTATCCAGACACTTTCTGGAGTCAGTAAAATTAGAGGAGGATCTGAGCATACAGGATCAAACTGCCTTTTTACACAATGCGGAGGATTAACCCCTTAGGTCTCACAGTGAGTATAACAAGCATGCTTTACTGCATATACGGACTGATTTTACTGCTGTGGGTTTAGTAACTATTTAATATGACTAATTACAACCAAACCAATTCTACATTAATTGCCAGAGTACAGATGTAGTGATATATGCAAATATTGGACGAACAATGGATACAAATTATCATAAAGTACAAAAAACACACAACCACAGACTAGTGTAGGAAACACAGTTAAACACGCCATTACTTAATTTTACTGCAGAGGTTTCAGTCAAGGACACCTAAAAGGTCGTTTCTTATACATTCATCTCAAAACCAATTCTGCATTTTTATTTTTCAGCCTCAATATTAGATAATCTATAGAGATAATTGACTTCTGCCAGTTCTTTTTTTAGGTAGCAATGCTTTCAGTCTGTGAGCGGGTCATAGTGATCCAACACTAGGACACAAGCCTTAGGGCAAAGCAAACGCATTTTATCTTAATTGCTGCTAGAGGTCGTGTGGTATGACTGACAGCCATGATGGGAACAGCAGCAGGAGCTGTACAACTCCTTCATCTATCCACCTCTAATATCCTTCAAAGTCCACCATAATCATTATAACCGAGGCAGCTAATATCCGTTTGTCTCTTTTCAAAGTGAATGGGTAATTGTAGTGATACCTGTACAAGAATGGATGAAAGTAAACTGAAAATGGATTAGAGTTACATGTGTATTGAATAGCCCCTATAGCCTTAGAACAACCATGAAGTGAATGTGATCTTACTAGGTACTTATTGCACTATTAAATATACCATTATCAAAGTTTCATTATTTTATGGGGATATTTTTAGCAAGTACACATTACGAGTTATTGTTACATTTACCTGACCATTATTGTAGACATGGCATTTGTACGTGCTTGAAGTTCAGCATTTCTATTACTGTAGTTCAAATGCAGATATGTTCCCTCAATTTGTCATTTGAATATGATGCAATGCGATCAGCGTACTGTGGTTAAAGCTCAACTGACATCTCACACCTATCTCTTTATCGTCCTGTCCCACCACATGTTAGGATTTGCGTCTTTTTAAGAAATGCCTTAAAGAGGAACGGAGCAACATAGATATAGACTCTATGTGTATGTTTATTGTTTTGTTTTTGTTTTTTGTTTTTTTATTTTATGTAGTTGTTGATCGAGCCTGAGTATGCCCAATAGGCTCTGTTTTGTTCGGTACTTACATGGAAAATCTAATAAAAATAATTTACAAAAAAAAAAAGAGGAACGGAGCACCTCCTCCAGCAAAAACAACATCACTGAAGGTAGTAGGTTCATTCAGATATCTAGGTGTTACTATCTCAGCCAATTTCTCAGACTATTGATTTATTAATTTATTACTCTTGATAAGTAAGTTACATCTTAAATGCAAAAGCTGATGCCGCCTCCCATTGTCGGTAGTAGGTCAAGTTAATCTAGTGAAAGTGACCTGGCTTCCTCAGCTACTTCATATTTTGCAGAATGCCCCTTTATGGATACCTGGGCCCTTAATTTTATATTATAAACACCTTTAATCCATGAGCTGGTGTGGAAACGAGGTCCCTCCAGACTTTAACTAGATATATTAGAAAGGCCCTTGGACATAGGAGGTCTTGCACTCCCCAATATACGTTTTTATTGCTTGGCTGTCCAGGTTCATCTTCTTACAGGCCTTCTGGACAAGAGAGTTGTCGATCCTACTCATGTCCTTATGGAATGTATTGTGAGTCCCAAATCGGTGGTATGCCCGTTGGAATCCAGTTCCCTATCAGAATTTAAAACCTACCATTATGCGGTTATAAAAATTTGGGGAAGTGATTAAGGCGATTCTAAAATATGAAGATTATTCTAGCTATACACCTCTATGGGACAACAGCTCCCTACAGGAGCTTGTCAAGCTAAGGGTTTTTGTTCTGCTGTTGTCCACAGGTAAACCATATCTTCACCAGGTCCTTGACCTATATGCACATAAGTCATTTCAACAACTAAATACGGCCTTCTTAGGGCTTGTTTCTATCAATACTTACAATTAAGCCATACTTTTCATGCTATGGTAATGAATTAGGAAACCCTGTTGAAACCCTGTTAAATGTGAAAAAACTGCATCCTCAACTGCAGTACTCTGCTGGCTGTGAAAACATCATTTGTGCATTTCTTCACCTGCTCTAGTGCAACCCCCTAAACAAGAGAGCTTGTATCCTACTCACTTTCTGAAGGAATTTTGCCAGACATCCCTTAGCCCAATCCCACCACACAAGAGCATTCTCGAAGTTCCCCTTTTGCTCCGCCAGTTCCTCCAGGTACTCCAGCAGAGGGCTCATAAGGAGAAAGTTACAATCCATCTACTGACCACATACAACAGAGGCATTACCAGTAAACTTGAACTCACAGATGCATTTATTTACCTGCCCTGAGGTGAGCGTTCTGGGAGACTGCATTATATCAATTGTATGAAGGTTTTAGGGGCAATATCACTATTTATTAATGAGAAGCCAGCTATTTAAATGTCATCTACTTCATCCCCCGTGACTTTTTTGAATCACCATTATTCCCCAGGATAACCGGATATTTTCACCCACCCCCTCCTTTTTTTACTATCTAATTTTATTGCACATTGAATTATTTATATGATTACTATCACTATTTCACTTGATTATTAATTTTTATTAACATTATTCTACTAGCACCGTTGAGATTTCTACTAGCCCTTTATATATACATGTTTTTACTAGTATGAATTTATGATTTTTTTATTGAATGCACTTTATATGATTTTGATAGACCTGTTATCACCTTTCACTTTATCACACTTATGCCCCGTACACACGGTCGGACTTTGTTCGGACATTCCGATAACAAAATCCTAGGATTTTTTCCGACAGATGTTGGCTCAAACTTGTCTTGCATACACACGGTCACACAAAGTTGTCGGAAAATCCGATCGTTCTAAACGTGGTGACGTAAAACACGTACGTTGGGACTATAAACGGGGCAGTGGCCAATAGCTTTCATCTCTTTATTTATTCTAAGCATGTGTGGCACTTTGTCCGTCGGATTTGTGTACACACGATCGGAATTTCCGACAACGGATTTTGTTTTCGGAAAATTTTATAGCCTGCTCTCAAACTTTGTGTGTCGGAAAATCTGATGGAAAATGTGTGATGGAGCCTACACACGGTCGGAATTTCCGACAACAAGGTCCTATCACACATTTTCCGTTGGAAAATCCGACCGTGTGTACGGGGCATTAGAGGAGATATCCCTAGTATACTGGATCAATGCGCAAAATCACCTTTATTATTGAGTTTTTATTGGTGTCACTGTGAACACTTCTGATTTTGCCGCAATCTATATACTTCATACTTTACATGCCCAACAAAAGTCTTCCCCACTCAAACAGTGTCAGTCGATTGTTCTGAATACAGTACTTCAGGCTACAGATAAAGGGGCAACATATCTTATGTCTATTTAAAAGAATTTTAAAGTCTCAAGGTTTTTCACCTCAATGCATTCTACGCATTAAAAGGTGAAAAACCTTCTTTGCTGCAGCTGCCCTCAGAGCCCTCCCCCTTTTTTTTTTAACCTGAACCCATCCACTCCAGCGACCTGCACAAGTCCAGCGGCTCCAGCCGCTGTCTCTGTCCTCATTGGATAGAGTGATAGCAGCAGGAGCCATTGGCTCCCGCTGCGGTCAATCAAATCCAGTGACATGGGAGGGGGGCTGAGTCCTGCCGCCTGTGTCAATGGACGCAGCAGCGGGACTCAGGAGCGCGACTGCACGAGTGCCCCCATGGAAAGCGTCTCTCTAAGGGGGCACCCGGTGGGAGGAAGAACCTTGAGAGCCGGTGAGGCCCCCCAGAAGAAGAGGATCTGGGCTGCTCTGTACAAAACCCTTGCACAGAGCAGGTAAGTATAACATGTTTGTTATTTTCATTAAAAAATCTGAACCTTTACAACCCCTTTAAATTGCTTTATTTCCCATATACAAAACACTCTTTTGCTGAGCATGGATTGGGGACTTTAAGAAAAGGGACTATATACTGTAAACAGTTCCCTCTCTCTCTCTCTATATCAAATTCCAAATGCTTGTCACAACTTTATCTCATACACAGGTCACACAGAACACCAGAGTGGTTGTATAAGTTTAGATGCAGAGAGTCCTCCCAATGTCCCAAGTGTCTTAGAAATACCGGCGACTTGATGCAGATGTTTTGGCATTGCCCAAAACTATTTAGATATTGGAAAGAGGTGGCAGCCATAATCAACTTTTTGACTTGTGTATTTCACTAGGGCTGCAAGTAATGATTACTTTCATAATCAATTGGTTGGCCAATTATTCTTTCAATTAATCAGATAAAAACCTCAAAAAAGTGTACAATTTAATTAAAATGGAAATAGAAAAAATAAAAAGAATTATTCTTGAATATGTATATGAAGTGGTAAATATAAATTAACCAGCTAAACGTTTAGTGAACAAAATATCGAATCCACTCATAAAAACTTATATCGTATATATACAGTTTCTCACAAAAGTGAGTACACCCCTCACATTTTTGTAAACATTTTATTATATCTTTTCATGTGACAACACTAAAGAAATGACACTTTGCTACAATGTAATGTAGGGAGTGTACAGCTTTTATAACTGTGTAAATCTGCTGTCCCCTCAAAATAACTCAACACACAGCCATTAAAGGGGGGTTCCGGCCAGGAAAAAAAAAAAATTAAAAAAGTCAGCAGCTACAAACACTGTAGCTGCTGACTTTAAATAAGCACACTTACCTGTCCTGGGTGCCCGCGATGTCGGCCACCCAAGGCCGACCCGTCCCTCGGTTCTCGGGTCCCGGTACCGACATCCTAACTAAGGGAAAGAGACAGGGCAGCCTTACGGCTTCACTGCCCGTTTCCTACTGCGCATGCGCGAGTCGCGCAGCACTTTGTGAATGGGACGCGATGTGTTGTGGGACACACACAGTTCCCATAACACACCGCGCCCCATTCCCCAGAAGACAACGCGGGGAGGAGAAGACAGAACATCATCGCAGCGTAGGAAGAGGCAGATTAGGAAGACTGCCTAGCAACAGCCATTTCAGGTGAGTTAAAAAAAATGTTTTTCTATCCTCCAATTTTTTAGGGATTTTTTTGGTGCAATTTTTTTTTTGTGGTGGACCTCCACTTTAATGTCTAAACCGCTGGTAACAAAAGTGAGTACACCCCTAAGTAAAAATGTCCAAATGGGCCCAAAGTGGCAATATTGTGTGTGGCCACCATTATTTCCCAGCACTGCCTTAACCCTCTTGGGCATGGAGTTCACCAGAGCTTCACAGGTTGCCACTGGAGTCCTCTTCCACTTCTTCATGACAACATCACAGAGCTGGTGAATATTAGAGACCTTGCGCCCCTCTACCTTCCGTTTGAGGATGCCCCACAGATGCTCAATAGGGTTTAGGTCTGGAGACATGCTTGGCCAGTCCATCACCTTAACCTCAGCTTCTTAAGCAAGGCAGTGGTCGTCTTGGAGGTGTGTTTGGGGTGGGTATAATGTTAGAATACTGCCCTGCGGCCCAGTCTCTGAAGGGAGGGGTCATGCTCTGCTTCAGTATGTCACAGTACATGTTGGTATTCATGGTTCCCTCAATAAACTGTAGCTCCCAGTGCCAGCAGCTCGCATGCAGTACCAGAACATGACACTCCCACCACCATGCTTGACTGTAGGCAAGACACACTTGTCTTTGTACTCCTCACCTGGTTGCCGCCACACATGCTTGACACCATCTGAACCAAATAAGTTTATCTTGGTCTCATCAGACCACAGGACATGGTTCCAGTAATCCATGTCCTTAGTCTGCTTGTCTTCGGCAAACTGTTTGTGGGCTTCTTGTGCATCATCTTTAGAAGAGGCTTCCTTCTGGAAAGGCAGCACTCATACATCTATTTCCCAAAGACAACCTCTGGATATGATGCTGAGCACGTGCACTCAACTTCTTTGGTCGACCATGGCGAGGCCTGTTCTGAGTGGATCCTGTCCTGTTAAACCACTGTATGGTCTTGGCCACCGTGCTGCTGCTCAGTTTCAGGGTCTTGGCAATCTTCCTATAGTCTAGGCCATCTTTATGTAGAGCAATAATTATTTTTTTCAGATACTCAGAGAGTTCTTTGCCATGAGGTGCCATGTTGAACTTCCAGTGACCAGTATAAGAGAGTGAGAGTGATAACACCAAATTTAACACACCTGCTCCCCATTCACACCTGAGACCTTGTAACACTAACGGGTCACACACATGACATCGGGGAGGGAGAATGGCTAATTGGGCCCAATTTGGAGATTTTCACTTAGGGATGTACTCACTTTTGTTGCCAGCGGTTTAGACATTAATGGCTGTGTGCTGAATTATTTTCAGGGGACAGCAAATTTACACTGTTATACAAGCTGTACACTCACTACTTTACATTGTAACAAAGTGTCATTTCTTCAGTGTTGTCACATGAAAAGATAAAATAAAATATTTACAAAAAATTGAGCGGTGTACTCACTTTTGTGAGATACTGTGTGTGTGTGTATATATATATATATATATATATATATATATATATATATATATATATAACAAGAAGGACATACAGGGTATTTTAACAGAGTCAGACATAAAGCTACATGAAGAGTGGGGTAGTGGGATACATCTTTTAATAATAAAGGACTAAAGGCTCAGACTTTTTGGCATGGATATAATAATTTTTAAATATATTGCACAGTACTGGTAAACATTTACTTTAAATATAATTGTAATGCTTTATTTTACCAGTATAGTGTGGGCAGTGCAGAGAATTCTTCACCTAGCACCTGTATATAGTTATTGCTCCTGCAGCCTTCAGAGCACCCCCATAGCAGGCTGCTTGCTATGGGGGCACTCATCTGGGCTCAATCCCTAGCCACACTGTGTGCTTCTGTTGACACACACAGTACGGCTCAGCCTGCTGGTTGAAATAAGAAACACTTATACCGTGTACCCATCTTTACACCTAATCAGGTACATTTTCACTGCTGAAAAAGGCGTCATCTGCAACTTAACACAATTCCAGACCATCTGTTTGTCATAGTAGGGATATACAAGTAGTTGTAAGTGATGTTTCTAGAATTTATGATTTCTCTCCCACTCTACACTGTGGTTGAAAAATGCGCTAAAAACTGCATATTGCACACACGTTTAGGTGCGTCTAGTATTTGGGCGTTAAAGTGGTTCTAAAGCTAAAAATGTTTTAATTTCAAATACATTCTCTGCGTTAGTGTAAAACACATTTTAGGACTTGCTGTGCCCCCCTCCCCCTTTAAACACTTACCTCACTCCTGGATTGATCCAGCGCTATACCTGACTGCAGTCTTCTCTCCTCTCTCTGTCTGTCTCAGTCTCACACAGAGACTGACAGGCAGCAGCAGGAGCCATTGGCACAGAGACTGTCAGGCAAATTTGATAAGAAGGGAGCGGGGCAGGCCCTGGCAGCATGGTGTGTTTCAATAGATGCATACAGCCCAGCTTGGAATCGCGCACGCACATCTTGCACCTATATCAATAGGCTTGCCAAGGTGGCGGACACAAAAAAAAAAAAAAAAAAGGAGGAGCCGAGAGTGCCAGCAGGGGACCCCACAACAGGAGGGTTCAGGGCCACTCTACTGCCTGTGAACACCTGTGTGTGCAAAGACACATATGCTTAGAGATGTTTTTACATGCTGGGGAAAAAAAAAAAAAAAACACTCAATGCCTGTAAAAGCAAAGTTTCAACTCTGTGTGCGAGAGCCCTTAAGATCCAGAGAAGTGATACATATAAATAAGATTCCCCTCAAGCTGATAACAGAATAAAGGAAAGCTATAATTTGGCAGAAAACCTGCAAGAGAAAGTTGAAGCCACAACTCTGTCCATCACTTTTGAATAGCGTTTTTGATCCATGCAAATCAAGAATCCACATTAATGGGCAGACTTAGGATCAGTGGGAGCTTTAGCAAAATGATCCAACATCTCTTTTAAGTACTTCCAACAACTACTGCAATATAGAATTGAAGCAGGAAGCTGATTTTCACTTACCTGGAGCATAACAACAACAGTCTTTACTACATTCCACTGCGATTTCCTTCCATCCACAATTACCGTAAACCCCCGGGCTTTACACTTATCACTGCAAAAACAAACAAAAAAAAGGTTACAGGTTAGAAGACAATGTCTGAGTAAAAGGCTTCACCTTTGGAACATGTTACATCTATATTTAGGTTGTGACATGTAACACATTCCATTACCTGCCCCGCTCACCCCCCCTCCCCCGTAAAAGAGGGTGGGTGTTTCTATCCCTGCACCCGCTGTCACATTCAGAATCATCAGGGCAGTGAGGGCCTACTCCCGCACAGCTATGTCATTCTTTCACATTAATTTGTGAATGAAGAAACTAAGAGTGACATCTGCCACCATGGCAGACAGCTTGTAGTTCTCAATGGACTTCTAGGGCGCTGATGAACACCCTAATAGTCCGTTGACACTTCCTCTCGTTTTCAAACAGAAAGCCCATACAGAGATACGGGCAAGAAAGCTGGAGGATGTGCTTGCAGGAGCCCGACATTGCATTGGCAATCCACTGATCACGGGTATAATGCTTTGCAGGGTCCTGTAGAAAAAAAAATACATGCACATTCTTTTTCTGCAAAAATAGGCGCGTTTACTTTTTTTTCCGGAAAACACAGTCCCTGCTGTCAGAATACAATAGCACAGCAGGAGAGATCCCTGCATCAACATCTCTTGCAGTGATCTGTGAGGTTTGTTTTCGTTCAATCCGCCGGTTGAAAAAAAATAAAATAAAAAAAACACTCAACATGTATAACCTACTCAACTTATTCTAGCAGAGGTCAGTAACCCCCTGAATAACTGTGGTTTATTGTACCACAGCAAAAAAAAAAATCCCTCTTGGCTCAAGCACTCTGGTGAATTTCCGAGGCCTAAATACTGCCATATGATCCTTTACTAATAACTTTGAATGCCATTAGCGGTAACAAACATCCAGACTATTTTATATTCCATTAGACCCCTTTAACACTGGTGGCGTTTTTCAAGCACTATAGCACTAAAAATAGCAACTGTAAAGTGCTTGAAAAATGCCTCCATTGCAGCCCCAGAGCTTTCATACTGGGGAGCTGCACTGGAGGGACGTTAAAAAAAAATCCTGCAAGCAGCATCTTTGGGGCGGTGGAGGAGCAGTGTATACACCACTTCTAAACCATCCTTGCCCATTGAAATGAATTGGCACCGCTGCTGAGGCACCTGCAAAGTGCTTTGGCAGCAGCGCTTTTATGGCGCATTTAACCCTTACCTCGGCCGCTAGTGGGGGTTAAAAGCGCCCCACTAGCGGCCAAAAAGCGCCGCTAAAACGCCAATAAAACTAGTGATGCTTTACCGCTAACACGGGTCAGTGTGAAAGGGCTCTTATTGATTTGCCCATTATTACTGCATGCTACTCAATAACTAAATTGTAAAGCGCTCTCTCTCTCTCTCCCTCTATTATATTATATATATATATATATATATATATATATATATATATATATATATATATATATATATATATATATATATATATATATATATATACATATACATACATATACATACACACACATACACACACATATATACACATATACACATACACTTTTTTTTATTCTCTCCTCCTTGTGATTTACTGAATTTGTTCCCTTCTAGTTTATTAACTTAGAAGAGTATTTCCTAAGTTACCTTGTAAAGGATTCTCATTGCTACCCAAAAAGAATTTACAAGGCATACTAAAAGGAGAAGTAGGCCCAAAAGAGCTTATGTGAGTCATAGGAGTGCACTTAGTCACTTAGCCAGTCCAGACTCCGGAGGGATCCCAACTTTATTGTTGGGATCCACCCAGATGCCCGAGTGGCAGCTGGCTCAGCCTAAACCACCCGCTCCCGCCACCTGCAGCCCAGTCCTCTAGTAAGCAATGGAGGGGAAGATCAGAGAGATGATGACTGACAGTCACTGGCTCCCTGCTCAGTGAAGACAGAGAGATGAGCAATCAGCAGCCTTTAATTGCTCAGTTCTCGTTTTTAAAGAAGTGGGGGACAGATGCAACATTGGACTGATGCTGCATTGACCTAGCTATGATTGCTTTATTTTTTTAATTCTGCACTTCTCTTTAATCCTATTTCAAGCAGTGCAAAAAGAAAACAATGTTTAATTCAAGAGTGAGGGTAAAAAAAAGTATCTGAGGACTTTATATTACTTGCCACACTGATGTACTACACAGAATCATACTGTGCATTCCAGCATGGAGTGTTAGTATTCTGAACAGAGCTAAGAACAGAACAATTTGTTCAGTAATGTTCCAACAGCCACCTGCATGGCTTTGTATCATTTTAGGAGATGAGATATATCTGACTATATAAAAGAATTGCTTAATATTTTTGTTGAAACCCATGAAGACCTGGTCTAAAGTATATCATTTGGCAAACTAGTGCTCTTTAAATGATGGCAGGACATTTTAATTTTTAATTTCTATTGGAACACAGCAAACAAAATTCTAGATTATGGATCAGTGTTTCAAAAAAATACTGAATTCCAGTAAAAATTTTGCTTGCTTTTACTTATGTATTTTTCCACATTTATAAACAAATCAAGCTGATCAGTAAATGTGACAATGGTCCAATGGTCTGACAAACTATAATACCACCAAAATGCCTACCAGCAACCTTTATTTTACATGGTGTAAAGAACAACTCCAGGTATGGATATTTTATATATAGTTACATTGATCTAGCTTGGACCAATGTAACCATCGATATAGCATAAGGGGTTTTTTTTTGCCTTGTAGAGCTTTGTAGTCCGCTCTCAGCCGGTAGGTATAAATCCAGAGCTTCAACAGACTTCACTATGCTTGAGAAAGGAACGCGCATTCCCCACTGTGACATGGCACATGCTCTGAAACGCGTCGCACTGCATCTTAGTCCATGGTGACGTCACTCTGCCCAGGCTGCATTCCTCGGGCTATCAGGAAGTCACGGACCTGTTCCCTCCCACCTCTTGGGGCATGGTCAGCGGGATACCAGGCGTCCTTTCACTGAACACATCCAGCTTGGCGTCCCAAACCTCCATGATGAGCTTGTTCTTAATCCCTGAAGTGTGAGTGGCTCATACTTGGGCTATTAATAAAATATACTGGTCTTACTACACTTAAAGGCGCCTTTCCTCTGTTCTTACCTCCTATGGATATATCATACTTGACCAATGCCCCTGGAAGCTGGAAATCATTTAAGCAGGCATTGCTAGTGCAGTGATCTCCACTTGCTTCCAGGTCTCAGGTCAAGCAACTGCTCTTTTGCATTCTGAACACAGGAAGGCGGCCGCTGTGCATGGGCACCATTCAGAGGATGCTTTGCATTTTCTGAATGAATGCAAAGTGGTCGCCGATTGGACAAGGTAGAGAGTGTGATGTCACCGCCCTATCTCAAAATGCTTTGCATTGATGCAAATTCTATGAATGGCACCGGTGCCAAGCGGCCAGCCCTCCATAAAGCACAGAACGGGACGTGAAAAGAAGTGTAGATCACTGAAGAAGCAGTGTCTCCTACAGGGATTTTCAGCTTTCAGGAAGCATTAAAGAATGCATAAAATCTACTGCGCTTATAAGAACTTGATATATTTAAAGGTCACAATAAGCTAAAATGGAGAGTAGACAGTACAAGATGCCTGCTGTTATCTACACCAAGGATTTCGCTTGTACCCGACTTGGATATGTTTTACTAACATCATCTCTAAACCTTGCTAACTGTCAATCTAGTTTCCAATGAGAATGTCTAAGGCACCCGTAAAGGCACCCAAACTTGACTGGGGGTTGGCATTGGAGAAGCTTAGCCATTAGGGCATAGCTTTACATGGTCCCTGAACATGGCATATTTGCACATTATGACATACTTACAGTAGTCAGAGTACACCCCTCATATTTTTGAAAATATTTGATTATATATTTTCATGTGACAACACTGAAGGAATGACACTTTGCTACAATGTAAAGTAGTGAGTGTACAGTGTAAATTTGTGTAAATTTGCTGCCCCCTCAAAATAACTCAACACACAGCCATTATTGTCTAAACTGCTGGCAACAAAAGTGAGTACACCCATAAGTGAAAATATTTTGTGTGGCCACCATTATTTTCCAGCACTGCCTTAACCCTCTTGGGCATGGAGTTCACCAGAGATTCACAGGTTGCCACTGGAGTCCTCTTCCACTCCTCCATGATGACATCACGGACCTGGTGAATGTTAGAAAAACCTAGCGCTCCTCCACCTTCCATTTGAGGATGCCCCACAGATGCTCAATAGGGTTTAGGTCTGGAGCATGCTTAGCCAGTCCATCACCTTTACCCTCAGCTTCTTTAGCAAGCCAGTGGTCATCTTGGAGGTGTGTTTGGGATTGTTATGTTGGAATACTGCCCTGCGGCCCAGTCTCCAAAAGGGAGGGGATCATGCTCTGCTTCAGTATGTCACAGTACATGTTGGCATTCATGGTTCCCTCAATGAACTGTAGCTCCCAGTGCTGGCAGCACTCATGCAGCCCCAGACCATATCACTCCCACCACCATGCTTGACTGTAGGCAAAACATACTTATCTTTGTACTTCTCACCTGGTTGCCGCCACACACGCTTGACACCATCTGAACCAAATAAGTTTATCTTGGTCTCAGACCACAGGACATGGTTCCAGTAATTCATGTCCTTAGTCTGCTTGTCTTCAGCAAACTGTTTGTGGGCTTTCTTGTGCATCATCTTTAGAAGAGGCTTCCTTCTGGGACGACAGCCATGGAGACCAATTTGATGCAGTGTGCGGCGTATGGTCTGAGCACTGATAGGCAGACCCCCCCCCACCCCTTCAACCTCTGCAGCAATGCTGGCAGCACTCATACGTCTATTTTCCAAAGTCAACCTCTGCATATGACACTGAGCATGTGCACTCAACTTCTTTGGTCGACCATGGCGAGGCCTGTTCTGAATGGAACCTGTCCTGTTAAGCCGCTGTATGGTCTTGGCCACTGTGCTGCAGCTCAGTTCCAGGGTCTTGGCAAACTTCCTATAGCCTAGGACTTCTTTATGTAGAGCAACAATTCTTTTTTTCAGATCCTCAGAGAGTGAGGTGCCATGTTGAACTTCCAGTGACCAGTATGAGGAAGTGAGAGCAATGACACCAATTTAACACAACTAGTCCCAATTCACACCTGAGACCTTGTAACACTAACGAGTCACACCGGGGAGGGAAAATTGCTAATTGGGCTCAATTTGAACATTTTCACTTAGGGGTGTACTTACTTTTGTTTCTAGCAGTTTAGACATTAATGGCTGTGTGTTGAGTTATTTTGAGGGGACAGCAAATTTACACTGTTATACAAGCTGTACACTCACTACTTTACATTGTAGCAAAGTGTCATTTCTTCAGTGTTGTCACATGAAAAGATATAACAAAAATTACACAAATGTGAGGGGTGTACTCACTTTTGTGAGATACTGTAACTGGTAATGTACCCTCCTCCAGCGTTATGATATTTGTACATCTCATCGCTCCATCCACGACTGCTGACATTTTCTGGCGGTCTTCTTTCGGGTCCACAACTGGGCAGCAGCAGATTATGTAATTCCTGAGCGTGAGGACTAAAGTTACATCGTCACAACACCCAGCTCCATTCTCACTATCTTCCAGATGCCAGGAATGAGCCCAATGTGTACACTGCACATGCACCCTGTACACAGAGAACTTAAAAAAAAATTGCTAGGTGCATAAAGGAAGAAGGTTTTTTTTGGGAGAAGAAACATGGCATGTCTCTTCTGATAAAAAAAAAACAAAACAAAACAAAAACTAGCTGCTAGCAGTTTTAAATCTTAGGGGCAGTTAGTTCAGGTTTAAGGTCTAGGTGCCAGTAACAAAGTGGAACAAAATAAGAGGCTTTCCTGACTAGTAAACTATAAATATGTATTTTGTGGCATCTACTCTTTGGCAGGACACTTACTTTTAAAAAAGTTTAAGGCCTCATGCACACTGGGCATAAAAATGCTGCTTAAACAGGCGTTGGTCATTTTTTCTTTCAGCCTGTATAAGCATCTCTATTTTAGCCTATGTGTCCATGCACATTCGAGCGTTTTCAGACCGAAACAAAAGCCCACTTTAATTGCGTTTTTGAGAGGACCTTCCGACAGTAAAAAAAAAACGCTTGACGCACCTAAACATGCCAAAATGCAGAGTTTAGGTGCTTCAAGCACATTTTTTAAGTGTTTTGGGGGAAAACACTTAAAACGCAAAACGCACCTAAACGCGTGTACAATATGCTCCATAGGAGTGTTTTTTTCTGCTGCCTAGTGTACAAGGACCCTAAAATTGGTCTGCTTTAGTACTTAAGTCTTCCTCTGGCTATGTTTTGGAGATCTCCATTACATTGCTGTAATGTGTAATTTCATATAACCAATGGAAGGAATACATTAGTAATACCCCCCCCCCCCCCCAAAAAAAATCTTCAACGTATTCACTAAAACAATATTGTATGAATAGTAATGTCTGCATGTAGATACACAATCATCAAAATTGCAAATGTGAGGTTTGGGGAGAAAAAAAGAAAAAAAAAAAAAAAAAAAAAAAAACTTTAGTGGAAACAGGTGGGCACAGTTCTGGTAAATAGGAGGAAGCAATATTTTATAGAAAGGAAGGGAGGCAGCTTGTAATAGCATCTATCTATAAAAAAATGATTTCCAGAACTGGAAGTGTACAAACCCAGTCCACCCAGCTTGGTTGCTTCTATTTAAAATAAATCTATCACAAAGCAAAATTCCTAAATGATTAGGCTCTGGTGGAAGCAGACATCCCCCTGACTCACACACTTACAAAGTGACAGTAAACCCGTTAACAGAGTCACTGTCCCAAAATTACCATGCCATAGATGAATCAGTGTCTGCTTCCACCAGAGCCTCTGCACTGCTCATAGAATTCATTATACAGTAAAAAAGAATACAGTACTATTTATATCCAAACCATCCCCCATTCTAAAGTATCATCACATGTTCAATAAACTTTATAGCTCCAAGTTGCGTGGAATTTTTTTTGTCCTCCTTAAGGTCATTATACAAGAAAAGCTGCAATATTCAAATCCCAACATAAAATAAAAAAAATTGATGCAAGTGACATTTGCACCCTGCCAAACTCCACCCCTAACCCAAAGTATGTCACAGTGAACAGTCTGGAGTGGTGTAAATGCCACCTGCATCAATAAAGTGTATTTTTTGTCAGAATAAGCAGCTATCTATATATCTCTCTACACACACACACACATACATACATATATATATATATATACACACACACTGTATATTGCCATTTTTTTCCCTTGAATGTACTAAGGTTTGCAGTGATCATGTCGAATGGCACTTTCGGAATTTTATATTTATAATATATTATATATATATATATATATATATATATATATATATATATATAATATAAATATATAAAAAGGAAAAAGAAAGAGCTATGGGTTTTCTAAGGAGAGAGCACAGCGGAAGTGGAATAGCTTGTACATGGCATCTCAGCACAGGTAAGTTTGAGAGCAGGCTATAAAATTTTCCGACAACAAAATCCATTGTCGGAAATTCCGATCGTGTGTCGTGTGTATACAAATCCGACGCACAAAGTGCCACGCATGCTCAGAATAAATTAAGAGACGAAAGCTATTGGCCACTGTCCTGTTTATAGTCCCGACGTACGTGTTTTACGTCACCACGTTCAGAACGATCGGATTTTCCGACAACTTTGTGTGACCGTGTGTATGCAAGACAAGTTTGAGCTAACATCCTTCGGAAAAAATATGCACTGTTATTGTACTAATGGCACTGGCAGGGAAGGGGTTAACATCAGGGGAGATCAAGGGGTTAAATGTGTTTCCTGCAGGTGTTTTCTAACTGTATGGGGGACTGTGTGACTGGGGAAATGCTTAGCAGAAAGACAGGATCTGTGCGATCTCCCCTGTCAGAACAGAGATTTGCCAAGTTTACACAGGCAGATCCCCGTTCTGTCACTGCGGGGAACGATCGCGGGTGGCCAGCGGACATAGAGCCCCCCGGACCCACCGATTGGCTCCCCCGCTGGCCAATGGGAGCGAGATCCAGAGTCGACGTACAGCTACGGCGTGCAGTATAAGTACGGTAACTTCTTCATAAAAAATAATGTTCTTTAGCAAGAAAAGTACATTCCACATTAGTAATATTACAAAAATTAGTTTGTGCTGCAAATTTCCTCCAGCAAAACTCCTGTTTCTTCTTGCTGGAGGCTACAATTTTGCTGAAGCTCAGAGCCCCTAAACAGCAGTAAGCCAAAGCAGAACTAAATACATCAATTTAACAGTGTCAAAAAAAAGATTGTGTCGTAGCTGACCACATGTGCAACACCATGGCAGTTGCAGATTCCTTGGCTATAAAAGGTTTGGTTAAAAATAACAAACATGTTATACTCACTTGCTTTGTGAAGTGGTTTTGCATAGAGCAGCCCAGATCCTCCTCTTCTTGGGACCCTCGTCGGCGCTCTTGGCCCCCCCTCCTGCCGAGTGCCCCCACTGCAAGCAGCTTGCTATGAGGGCACCCGAGCCGAGCTGCAGCAGTGTGTGTCCATTCAGACACAGAGCCGCGGCTCGGCCCCCCACGCCCTCTCACATTTCATTGGCTCAGTGACTTTGATTGACAGCAGTGGGAGCCATTGGCGCCCGCTGCTGTGTCCCAGCCAAGCAGGAGGAAGAGTCCTCAGACATCGTGGCTCTTGTGCAACATCGTAGGATCGAGAGGGAGCCCAGGTAAGTATTACGGGGGCTGCAGCACACAGAAGGTTTTTATCTTAATACATAGAATGCATTAAGATAAAAAAACCTTTTGCCTTTACAACAACTTTAAGGCTGTCAGTAGATCAGCTTCTACAAATTCGTCAGTGCCTAAAAATGCCTAGAAATCAAGAGCAACTGAGCATGTGCAGAGCAGAATGAGACAGAGTATTACTGGATTTTAAACATTATAGGTGCTTATTTTTAATGTTTTACACAGCTATACCTGCAAAAGGGGACAGCCTGAAGTGATCGAGCAGGACTTCCACTTTAAGCTAAATGGTTCTTTGCACATCAGTATTGCACTCCTCAGTATTAAATAAAAGGTAAAAAAATAAATAATAATAATAATATTCAAACAATGCCTTGCAGTAACCATCACAAATGAAATGGTCTTGCAAAGCCATTGGGGTTCAGCTTTTAAAGTTCACTATAATTTATTCATGCTAGAGGGAAGAAGTCACCTTGGGATGCTTAGTAGGTAGTCCAGGGTAACGCTCAGCTCATCCATATTTGTCTGGTCTGAACACAGTGGGATTGTCAGAATGAGGCCGCTTCTTCTATCCTTTCCTCCTGGAGAAAGACAAACAATGTTACTAGAAAAATAAAGTTCTTTCAAGGCAGAGAAATCCTCCAGGGCCAATATAAATCAAAATAACATCAATGTTGTCTTTTTTTGTTAACTAAAAGTGAAAAAATCATATCATGTAAATAACATTGCAATGAATAAATCAATCCTAATTTGGTGTATGACATTTTTAAATATTTATAACATATGAATGGACAGCATTATGTTCTATTTGATAAAACAGTCTTTTTATTGAAGTCCTTTAAAATTCAATAAAAGAAAGGTATACGGTACAATGACCGTTCTGAACTTTAGGAACCATGTTTGTGGACTACTTCCCTTTCTCAAACCTGCCTGTCATATAAAAGTACTAGGATTTAAACAGCGGAGTAAAATATTCTTGTGTGATGAACTAGAGGGGAGCAGCTGACCAGAAGGCACATGTTTTAGGTTCCCAATGTGCCAGAATCTTCACTGTGGACTACAAAATTAATACCGGTAATTTATATTATAAATGTTTTTAATTTTTGTATAGTATTAAAATGTGACTTTTTTTAACTTACATCAGGACCTCACCCCAAAAGGGAAGTTCCACTTGTCTGCCTCCTCCCCATCTCCTCTAAGTTTTTTGTGAGGGGAGCGGGTACCTGGTTTGGGCACTATTAGGAAATAGAGCAGCTTTGCTTGTCAGAACGGCCCAGTATTTAGCCATGACAGGACGGTTTGGCATGCCTCTGCAGGAACCTCTAGGTGCCTACACTTAAAGGGTCATTCAACTCTGACTATGAAAAACTATCATCACATGCTACATAACAGAGTGTGCATACTTACAAAGATAATAAAGCATTAATTTTGTATAGAGTGAAATATACCTGGTTGATCCTGCCTCCAGTGGTCCCTCCCACCTTCTCTGTGTCCCCACTACAGACTAAGATTGTGTAGACCAGCTGTTGTCATCAACTGAACATGCTCCAGTTTCAGTCCCCTTATAAGCTGTTAATTTTCTCCTTTTTCTTATCTGTGCATCCCACATGAGTATAGAGTCGCACATGTGGATGTACAGAGTGTTAAATGAAACTCCCCTCCCTCCCTCCTCCTCCATGCCCTCCTATTGCTAAACAGTATGAGGGTGGTATTGAATATGCCGATTGATTACATTCACTAAGAAACTCACAAAAACACTTAGTTTAATATAAATCAGTATTAAATAAATCTAAAATAATTGCCAATACCTGTAAACCTTTTTTTACCTACCTTTTTTTTTTTCCATGTGACTGACACAGCACCAATCAGGGCTGTACAGAAACAGACTCATACTGCAGTAATAGAAGGATCTTTCCCTGCAGATGTCAAAGAACAGGGAAAGATCATTTGACCACATAATAGTGGTGTAAAAATAAGATACTTACCGGATTTAAATTAAAAAAAAAAAAAAAAAAAACACACAGTGGCTTGCTATACATGGATGAATTTTGTCATTTAACACTTCTCTATTTAGTATCACTTTAGATTTTTACACCTATATTCAGGGTGTGAACATGTTACAAATGGATTCAGCCTGCGGACCTTGTGTTTGACCAATGTGCACTACAGACAAAAGCTTGGGATATGCTTGACCATATTTAATCTCTCCTGGCAAGGGAAGGCCTACAGCGTATATACAGAACTGAATGCCATTAATACTAGTCTGGACCAAATGCAAACCAGGGATTATAACCTACAGACGCAAAACCCTGATTTATTGGCTAGACTGGCCGATACTGAACACACTCATAGGATAAAATATGCCATTAAATGAAATTGATGACCTGGAAAACAGGAATTAAAGAAATAAAATCCAAGTGTATTTCCTACCTGAGGCTAAGGGGCAACAAGACTTGATTCCCACTTAGCAATGCCTATTTAATACCCTGCCTGGGGAGCCAAAAAGGAACATGAGTTTCCCAAAGGGCTTTGGGGCCTAGGAATCCTGACCCCATACAACGTAGGGACATTATATGTCAGATACATTTCTACATATTCAAGGAAGACATTATGGCCGCAGCCCACCTTAAAACTTGCATAGACTTTGATGAGACACAAATACACCTACTACCAGATTTGTCTAGACAGACATTAGCATTACACAGAGCAGTGGAACCAGTACTTGTAGCTCCCAAAACAAGGAATATTCCTAATGCTCGAGTTTCTCATTTCAACAGCTCTGTCACAACGGTCAGACCGTGATCTTTATTGACAATCTGCCCTCTTTCATTGACAGGCTGAATCTTCCTCTAGATTGATCTATCACAGTAGCCCACCTGCTAGTCTTAAAGCCTACCATGCAGCTTCACAATTCAATACATCCTGATGCGTTTCACTACTGGTTCACTGGTTTATTCAGACATGCACAAATATTACCAAACATTGCTTGCATGGTGTTCTCTTTTTACCAAGTAGATTTTCACTTTCAAATCTAACTACTCTTACTTCAGGAACAAACTGTCCCACGTCATATCTACCATTTATCCAGAAGACCAGCTAGCATGGGTGCTCAACCTGTGGCCCTCCAGCTGCTGTGGAACTACAAGTCCCATCATGCCTCTGCCTTTCAGAGTCATGCATGTGACTGTCGCCTTGCAATGCCTCATGGGACTTGTAGTTCCGCAACAGCTGGAGGGCCACAGGTTAAGCACCCAGGAAGGCAACCCCCATTTTTTGGCAAGTGGGGAAAAAATGTAAATGGTTGCAAAGCCTAAACATATGTTACCTTCATGCATTCCCTGCATTAAAGTAAAAAATGTTTTATTATTGGTATGTCCCCTCACTCCCGATCCAGCACTGTGCCCATCTGTAATGGCTCTCTCCTCTTCTCGCCGCTCACAGGCTTTGCTGCTGTCTGCCAATTTCTGACATATGTTGGAGATTTAAAGCAGACAAAAGGTACCATGGCCCACAAAAGGGGTGAATGCTCCCTTACCCTTCTGGGACAATATAATTTGGAAGCATAATAGGATTACACGAACCTGGATTAATAACGATTCCCCACATCACCCTACTATTCATCACCCCTGGGTTTTTTAAATCACTTAAAGCAGAGATCCAGGCTCCTTCAGAAAAAAGTAAAACTCAGCAGCTACAAACACTGTAGCTGCTGACTTTTAATGTTCGGACATTTACCTGTCCACGTATCCAGTGGTGTATTCACCTGAGCCAATTTTTCAAACGGCTCTCGGGTGCTGCCGCCATCTTGGGTGAGGGAAACTAGCAGTGAAGCCTTGTGGCTTCACAGCTGGTTGCATAGTGTGCTATGCTTTGTGAGTGGCCCTGGGTGGGGGAAGGAGGCCGAACTTCCGGATGAGTTTGATGCGGCAAAGTCAGCTGGAAGTGGGAGCAGGTACCTGTCAAAACCAGGTACCCGCTCCCCCCAAAAGGTGCCAAATACGTCCGCAGAGGGGGGGGTCCGCTTTGCATGCAATCTTTTTCACATTCTTGTATTAGCAGCATGCACCATTATAGCGAGGTAAAAAGATGATCTCTTGGCACCTGAGCTGTATCAAATATCCAATAAGATCACTTCAAGTCCTTCACAGGGTTCTCTTTCTATAACTAACACTATAGAGAAAACGTTACTCAAGCCCACGACTCCTCTGAGATACCATGGACTGAAGGGGCACCAAAATTACTTTTCTAACCTTTTTTCCTTTGTGCTCCTCTTCCTAAATTACATTTTTCTTCCTGTATAATCTAACATTTCAAAACCTGGCTTCACCTCATCTTGCCTTTTACCTCCTCATCTCTCTCCCAATTCCTGGTATTAATCAACATTGCTAAATGATGGTGTCTGTATCACAGGTATTACAATATCATAACACAAAAGTAAACATTCAAATCATTTATTTGTATGTATTTATTAGATTCAATGTCTAGATAAATAATAAAAGTCACTGTACTTTGTAGCATTTAAACTTTCATTGATTAAAGTGGTTATAAACCTCAGACATGAAATATGAACAAAGCATACCCCTCTATAGTGTGTACTTGTCTTAATCCAGAGCTCGAAGTGTCATTTCTGTCCGCTGCTTCGTTCCTCTGCTGTAAGCAAGTGTCCCTTATGACAAGTTTTTCATGACACCAAGAGAAAAATGGTGACAGGAGGGGATCTCCAGCAGATTGACAGCCTCAACTCTGTTCCTATGTGCTGTGTGGAGGGGAGTATGTCCCTTCCCTCCACAATCAGCTGTCAGAGCTCTTCAAACTGATGTAACTTCAGCTCTTTGTCCCCTGCTTTTCGGAGCTGAGAGATCCTGAGTAAATTCTGCACTTTAAATGAATGTAGGCGAAAGATGGCTGTAAATAAACAAGTACAATTGATGTAGGAGAATTTGTTTCATCTCTGTGTATCACCTGAGGCCAGTCAGGTTACTGGGTACATGTGAGGGTTTACAACCACTTTAAATTTCTATGTATCAAGCCAATACGATACATACATGCCCAATGCCGGATGTGTATATAGATAATTCCTGAGGTTCCTAGTGTCCCTTCCTTCCTCGTGAAGAGAAAGTAAAACAGATTTTCAATAAAATGTCTTTATATGCTGTCGCCCTAAAGGAGAAGTACAGCCAAGGTTCGTTTGGCTGTACTTCTGTGGATCACAGGAGGGCAGTTCGTTTTGCACTCCTGCGACACATTTTTTAGCAGACGGCGGGCTCAAGTCCGCTGTCTTCTGACATTAAAGAGCTGGTCCAGGTTCAGGCAAGATCGAGACACTGGGTACATTTCTGGACCGGCACCAGGTTTAGCCACCGAGAGCCTGAGCAGGCCCCGCTCCTGCCCCTTCCACAGCCCAGCGCTCCAGTGAACGAGGAGGAGGCAGAGCAGACACCTGTGACTGAAAGTCTGCAGCTCTCTGCTCATGGAGCCCTGAGAACCGAGCGTTCTGCAGTGTTAGATCGGTCAGTTCTCAGTGTTAGAACCAGCAGGGGACCGATGCTGCATCCCCCTAGACAAGTATAAATCTGCAAAAACCCCAAACTTCTCTTTTAACAGTACCCTACACTGGAAAAAAATGAAATTAATTTTGAGGGTTGCTTACATACTTTTGGCCAGATACAACTAATCCGTATAAATACATGGAAAGCCTAAAATTTTTCTCCAAAATATTTTGAATTTCTGTCAATAAAAAAAAAAGGTCGATTTTTTTTAAGCAAGAACTGGAACACAGTCCATTATACCCAAGTACTGCCAAACAGCACCGGAACCTCTAATGAACCAAAGATCTAACACACACAAGTAGAGGGTAGGCTGGCAGCCATAGAAAAACACAATACTCAAAGCCTATTGATGGCACAAGCCAGTTATGTGCCATTATCCTGTAACTATAATGAGGCTGTTGCTGCCAAAGCGACATGTAAAACGGAGCTCTGGCATAAAGATCAGCCTGATAGCAGATTTAGTGAATGACAAATCTGCTCAACAGGTGCTTCCAGGGGCTGGAAACTAATTTGATTTCTTCCTGAAGGGCATATGAATAATGTCTGCGGTTTACACCCCAACTTTATGAATAGAGTAAAAAGCCACATAAAATAAACTGCAGGTGCTAGTGAACACGACGTGGAGAGAAATACGGCATCCAGCCTTGGCCTGCACTTCAGGCATGAATATTGCCAGCTGTCATTTCTTTGTGATTGCACGAGGTTCAGACTGTATAACATAAGAGCTTTCTTGGCCTCTGTCCTCATCTTTTGCTAACTATAACTGTGTAATGTTCTAACTTTAAAATATATGCGATGAAGTTATTATTTTAAAGCTATATGAATTCTTTATTTTACTAATAATAATTTATGCTCCTTTCATACAGACACTCCAATCAGGTCTGCTTGTCCGTTTTTCAGGCGGACCCGATTGGAATCTTCCTTAGTCTTTATTGATCGGTGGGTGTAAACGGACATGTGTCTGTTTACACAGGCCTACATCCAATCTGATCTGCCAAAAAAAAAAGAGGGATAGGGATCCGTTCACCTTCCATCCAGCAGATCGGATGGCAGTTGGGTGTAAATGGACAGGCGATCTGTTTACATCCGGCCACCCATAGAGGAATGTGTGTGTATACATATATATATAATTTTTTTTTGTTTTTGAGCTGTATTAGGGTGGGGGAACTTGTTGGAGATGTATTTGTTTGCAAGTCTTTGTTGTTTATATAATGAAAAATGTATACAAAACTATTTGATTAAAAAATATATATATATATATATATATATATATATATATATATATATATATATATATATATATATATATATATATATATATATATATATATATATATATATATATTAATTTTGATACATTTTAATTTTTTGCATTATACAGAGCGGACATGAACACAGTCTGCACTCCTCTATGGGTGGCCAGATGTAAACCGATCGCCTGTCCATTTACACCCAACTGCCATCCGATCTGCTGGATGGAAGGGGAACGTAATCCATAATTAATATTTATATATATATAAAATAAAGTAAAAAAATAAGGCTTTAGAACCACTTTAAAAGTATATATATATATATATATATATGGCTGCTTGCTCTGGGGACACTTGTGCATGCTCGCTCCCAAGCTGCCTGTGTGTGTCTATGGGACACAGATTATGGCTCAATTCCGCCCCCCCCCACACTCCCTCCTTACTGGCTGTGGTTGACAGCAGTGGGAGCCAACAGCTCCCGCTGCTGTGTCTCAGCCAGTCAGGACAAAGAGTCCTGGGAGAGCCTTGGCAGTCATGCACATCACCGGATTGTAATCGGGTAAGTATTGGGGTGGGTGGGAGTCTACCTGAAGGTTTTCTACCATCGTGCATAGAATGCCTTCAGCCTTTACAACCACTTTAAGTACTGTATACAGGTAATACAAATATTTCATTTTGCATATCTTCAGCACTCATTACACAAATGTTACAAAAATTCCTGCTTGAAGTTATTCCTTGGCTGCCATCCTCAAGGGTCTATGCCCACCAGGGGCAGAAAAAAATGCAAGAACCTTTGCATGAAAAAGCGGCACAAAAAATGCTCATAGTGGCTTATACTGCACAGGAATTTATTAGCGTTTTTACAGGCATTTGTGATTACAAGCATTTTTTTAAATTTTTAAATATACCCCATCTGCTATTTTTTAATATAATCAATGTACAGTTGAAAATGCCAAATGCTCCTAAATGCCACATTTAGGTACGTTTATGAGTATTAAGCATTTTTTCTGCCCAAAAGCTCCTCTCAAAAATGTAATTCGGATGGGTTTTTTTTCTTCTCTGCTTTTAAACGCTCTTGTGAAAATATGCCTGTAAACTCCCTAATGTGCATGGATACCTAGGCTAACACAGAGCTGCTTCTACAGGCTGAAGGAAAAAAAATGCTAACGCCTATATAAGCAGCATTTTTTATGTCCAGTGTGCATGGATCCTAACTCAGAAGAAAATACTATATTTTTATACAGCTTCATTTTTATTGAACAAATAATTTCCCTGTAGTTGGTTTAGGACTAACAGTATGGTTCAGTCACACTCTAAATGCCAAAACCACCAACCACAAGTATGCTCACCAATAAGGATGGGCTCCAGCGTGTTCGCACAGCCCATATGCAGAGCCCGCCAGGAAGTCGGGACTGCACTGCGCTAATCAGGCAGTGAGACATTGTCCCGATGCGCGGCTGCAGAGATCGGTAGATGTCTTACTGCCTGTGATTAGCGCAGCGCAGTGCTGACTTCCTGGCGGGCTCTGCACATGGGCTGTGCGAACACGTCGGAGCTCATCCTTACTCGCCAACCCTAGGAGGCTTGCAAAAATTACTTTTCAATCATGGCTATTAAAGATGACAAGTTAACAGTGAAGAGTCTCATCTGGTCCCAGGGCCTCCCGTTCAGGACTGTTGATCTACAACGTGCCACGACTCTGGGCAGAAGACCTGGCAAAAACGGCCCTGTAGGCAATATTCTTAAACAGTTGATTATACCAATGTACTTACAGCGCAATCACCCCTGGGGCAACAGTCTGCTCCAAATCAACCTCATAGGATGAGGGTACTGCGAGACCACCTCTCATAAGATGAGCTGAATACTTCTTGATCTGGAAGATCGCACTGCATACAAAGGATTATTAAATCTAGTTCATGAAAGAACCCAGGTTTAGGGCTGTTGTTCATATCTTTTAAGCCCCATCATAGTTACATAGTTAGTCTGGTTGAAAAAAAAGACAACCGACTAGTTCAACCAATAAAAAGGGGAAAACAATAAAAATAAAAATCTAACAATCCTATATGTGCAATCCTATACCCACAGTTGATCCAGAGAAAGGCAAAATAAAAAAAAAAATAAAAAAGCCAAGCAAAGCATGATCTAATTAGCTCCAGCAGGGGAAAAAATCCTTCACGATTCCCCATGAGGCAATCAGATCAAGTTTACCTATTAATGTTAGTATCCAGTTATATTAAATATATATAGGAAAGAGTCCAGGCATTTTCTAACCACTTGAGCTCCAAAAGGTTTTAGCCTCTTCCATTTTTTTTGTATGCGATACGGCACTGTATTACTTGACAATTACGTGGTCGTGCGGCACTGTACCCAAAAAACATTTTTGGCCTTTTTTTCCCCCACAAATAGAGCTTTCATTTAGTGGTATTTGTTTTCAGTATTATTTTATTAAGGTTTTCAAGCATATGAAACAAAAAATTACAATATATAAAAGAGATGTATATATAAGAACATCTACATATATTTGCAGGGTACAATAGACACCTTCCTTAACCACCTGCTATCCGCGCTATGGCCAAATGACGGCCACAGCGCGGACCTGCATTCCAAATGACGGCCTCCCCTGTGCACGCTCCCTGCGCGCGCCCTACAGGGCGCGCTGTGATCACCGAGTCACTGAGACTCGGCTGATCACCGATCCGTGTAAGGGGCCAGTCTAGGCCCCTTACCATGTGATCAGCTGTCAGCCATTGACAGCTGATCACATGATGTAAACAAAAGATCGGTAATCGTTTTTTGTTTTTTTTACTCACGCTGACCGCGCGAGTAGAAAAAAAAGCAGATCACCGGATCGTATTTAAGGGACATCGGTCCCCAAGTGGAAGAGGCACATCTGCCTCATCAGTGCCACCTAAAAGTGCCACCTAACAGTGCCCACAAGTGCCACCTATCAATGCCCACAAGTGCCACCTATCAATGCCCACCTGTAGTGCCAATAATTGCCACCTGGCAGTGCTGCCCATCACTGCCACCCATCAGTGCCCATCACTGCCGCCTATCAGTGCCCATCACTGCCGCCTCATCAGCGTACATCAATGGAGAAAATGACCCGTTTTAAATTTTTTTATAACAAAATAAAAAAAATTTTTTTTTTTTAAAAATTATTTTTTTACATTTTTTTTAACAAAAAGTAAAAACTGCAGAGGTGATCAAATACCCCCAAAAGAAAGCTCTATTTGTGGTGAAAAAATTATAAAATTTCATTTGGGTACAGTGTTGTATGACCGCGCAATTGTCATTCAAAGTGCGTCAGCGCTGAAAGCTGAAAATTGGTCTGGGCAGGAGGGGGGTTTAAGTGCCCTGTAAGCAAGTGGTTAAATCACAATACTCCCTACCTAGGATAAAAAAAAAAGAATGCTCTACATTCGCTTTTAAAACAATTCAGATGTTATAATTAGAATTTAAATAGTCTATTATTTCATTCAGATAGTGGGGAACACATCTACATGTAAAAGGAAAAAAACTAGGTTAGGGAAACGGGAACTATTGAGCTCACTTCAGCATGGCTAACTAGAAACAGTGGTAGACTCTCCTTTAGCCCAATTCAGAAACTCAGTTGAATGTCGAAACTTGGACCAAGCATTCCAAGTGTAAGAAAACTGTTCTTCTCTTCCCGATTCCTGCGCCAACAGACATTCTAGATCTCTAATGGAGTCTAATTCAATTGCCCATCACCCAAGGGTGGGTAGAGACGTTGATTTCCAATGGTGAGGAATGACTGCTCTGGCTGCAGCGAGGTGTCTAAACACATCCTCCTTCACTGATTTTAAAGGTCCAGGAATCATGGTCAGGAGAGCCACTCTGGCATGGCTCTGATGCATGGATAGTTGCGTCTACAAACTATGGGATTTTTTTAACTAGTAATGGCGGCGATCAGCAACTTATAGAGGGACTGCAATATTGCAGCGGACAAATCGGACACCTAATTGACACTTTTTGGGGACCAGTGACTTTATTACAGTGATCAGATCAGAGCGGCTGCCCTGCTGCAGTATATCTATGGAGGGCAGTCCGCAAGTGGTTAAAGCAAATCTACTAAACTGGACAGAACCAGCTCTTGAGGGAGTCTATTCCACGTTTTCACAGCTCTTAGTGTGAAGAAACCTTTCCGTATTTGGAGATCTATTGTGGCCTGTCTATATCATATTGCGGACACTTTATAATCACCTGCTAATGAGGAGGTCGCAGTGGCTGAGTACAGGTATCCTAAATAGAGCTGAATTCTTCCAGTTCTGACGTCACTGTTGCCATAAAGTTGCAGCACGTTACAGAAAATCAAGGCTTTTGGCGTGTTTCTCCAATTATACCACGTCGAAGTTTATTAATTTGACTCATTGGGACACAGGATTTAATTTAAGATCTCTTATGCAATCAGCTCACATAGGGAATAAAGCCAGCCTTTTGATGCAAAGCCTAAAATCAGCCCTACCTTTTACCGTTAAAATCTGGAATTAATTAGAACAAAGGGTGTCCAGCTTCCGCATAACACGTTTTCAATTTAACCAGCAATGTCAAGTGCACGCAGGAAGCAGAAAACACAAGCCGTTGATTCAAGGTCCTTAGAGGTTTGGGGCTCCTGACTACACACGAAGATGAACTGCAATTATTTCATAGAATGCAGAGTGTGTTTGATCGTATTCATTATCTGAATTAATTTACCAAGACTACTTGCAGTACATTACAGAACACATGTTCCTTGCCATCTGAGCAAGATCAAATTAAAATGTACTTGACACCTTTATGCTGTGCACTACATACTTTTTAATTTAAAATACATAAGTAAAAAGATGCTCTATCAATATAAAGCCAGCAAAAGGTGCAATGGCGATGGTGATGGCCATTTCACCCAGTGTCCCGTTTTCCCCAACACTCAGTCCTGTGTGTTTGCAAAACAGGTCTAATGTGAAATTGGTTTCAAAATTATAGAAGGAAAGGTCTAGTTGAAATAGGTCTACATAAATAGCCACTGTCCTCACCTATACCTGGCCTTTGCAGCAAGGAGCACATGGAAGGGCAACGCAAAACAAAACCAAAGAAATTCCCAGCTCAACTTACCGACCAGCCTGCAACCAACCAAATTATCTGAACTAACAGTATACATACTGTTAGACAGCATAAGTCGGTTGGTAAGTTGAGCTGGGAATTTATTTGGTTTTATTTTGAATATAGGTCTAACTGAAAGCCATGGAGCCTCTATGTACAGCAATGAACATCAGCTTTCTGTATTTAATTCAAAGACCAATCTGGTTTACATTTTCAGAAAGCCTAAAAAAAAAAGCAGGTTGGAATCCTCGCTTTACATATGTGCAGCACATTTGAATGCTCACACAGCTGCTAAAGTAGCTCAGTCATTTGAATGAGCTTCTGTACCCGTATAGAAATATTGGTAAAAAAGTCCATGCTGCTTTTTGGAAAATCTCACCATTCCCAGTCACATTGTGCCGCAGCACCATGCAATTTGGCACGCGTGAAAGTGTGCCATATTTTCTGATGTGTGGGGGTGCTTTTGTGAAGCAATGGGCACTCCAGCAAGTCTATTAAAGAGCAGAATGTTTTACCTGTGGGCTGGGAAAGTACTTGATTTTGTAAGTGGTCCCTACCCACACAAGTGTGAACTTAGGAGGTGAAGACATATTACCTGCATGAATGTAACAGAATGAAAATACTATACTTATGATAAATAAATAGGAGAAATACTATCCCTGGGCCTAAAAACACCATCTGAACCTCCTGTAGTTATACCCAGTCTTACATTTCCCAGTGTATGCAAAAAAACTACACAGCACAAGTGGGATACATCTTAAAAGACTGCCTACCAATCACCAGTATATATTAACCACTTAAAGACCAGGCCTCTTTTTCAGACTCTGTGTTTACAAGTTAAAAACAGGTTTTTTTTTTGCT
Organism: Lithobates clamitans; assembly: GCA_037952925.1. Taxonomy (NCBI): domain Eukaryota; kingdom Metazoa; phylum Chordata; class Amphibia; order Anura; family Ranidae; genus Lithobates; species Lithobates clamitans. The sequence goes on from JBBGZY010000014.1 coordinate 10,730,922, forward strand.
AGAAAATTACTTAGAACCCCCAAACATCATACATTTTTTTTCTAACACCCTAGAGAATAAAATGGCAGCCATTGCAATACTTTTTGTCACACCGTATTTGCGCATCGGTCTTACAAGCGCACTTTTTTTTGAAAAAAAAAAAAAAATAAGACAACAGTAAAGTTAGCCCAATTTTTTTTTATATTGTGAAAGATAATGTTACGCCGAGTAAATTGATACCGTCGCTCGTGGAATGGCGTCAAACTTTTACCCATTAAAAATCTCCATGGGTGACGTTTAAAAAAATTCTACAGGTTGCATGTTTTGAGTTACAAAGGAGGTCTAGGACTAGAATTATTGCTCTTGCTACAACGATTGCGGCAATATCTCACATGTGTGGTTTGACCACCGTTTTCATATGCGGGTGCTACTCACATCTGCGCCAGCTCGTCGGAACGGGGCGCTTTAAAAAAAAAAAAAAATGTCTTATTTGTTTTATCTTTTTTTAAAAATATAAAATTTGGGTCACTTTTAGTCCTATTACAAGGAATGTAAACATCCCTTGTAATAGAAAAAAGCATGACAGGTCTCCTCTTAAATATGAGATCTAAAAGATCTCATATAGATATGAGATAGATCTCATATTTGGACTTAAATGCAAAAAAAAAAAAAAAAAATTGTCATTTGAAAAAATGACAACAGAAAAATGGCCCTTTAAGACGTATGGGCGGAAATGATGTTTTGACGTCGCTTCCGCCCTGCTATGGTATGGAGACAGGTGGGGGCCATCTTAGTCTCACTGGTCTCCATACCCAATCACAGACAGGTCCCGATCACCTCCGCCGCTGTCGACGGCTCTGGTAAGCGACGGAGGGTGCGGGAGAGTGGCAGGTGGCCCCTCTCCCGCTGCCGATAACGGGGATCTCACAGCGAATCCACCTCAGAGACCACCATTATCGTAAACAGAACCGCCGGCTCCAAAGATGGATACCTCGGTTGTGGCAGCAGCTGCCGTGTTGCTGCAAGTGCTGATGTATATGTAAAGCAGCCGGTCGGCAAGTGGTTAAAAAGAAAAGAGAAGATAATTAGCTCTTTCATATGTGACATTTTAAAGCAGTAAAAGGCAATAAAAGGGTTCCAAAGAAGCCAATTGATGCCCAAATTAAAGAAAGATTGTTAAAAAACTGTAAAATGATTTAATGTGTCATTGGGAACATTCCAAGACAAAGGAAAGCTCTCTGATAACTGCTAAACTGTACCAGCAGATGGACCATAAGTAAAAACTCACTGACTTGACAATAAACAGAAAAGTTAAAAGGGGAATTTCACTGTCAATTAAAAAATTACAGAAATATATCAAATTGCCATGCAAGTCATTTAGTATGAAAATTAGAGCTGCACGATTAATCCTTAAAGAATCGAGATCGCGATTCAACTTGCGATCTTAAAATAGCTTTTTCCCCGATTCTATGTAACAAGTGCAGAGAGTTCTCTCCTCACTTCTGACAAAAAAAAAAAGTCCAGGCAGCCTGCAGTTTTATCACAATATCACTTAGGCAGAGATAAAGAGAAACATTGGGGTTGATTTACTAAAGGCAAATCCACTTTGCACTGCAAGTGCATTTGAAAATGCACTTGGAAGTGCAGTCACTGTAGATCTGAGGGGAAGATCTGAAATGAGGGGAAGCTCTGCTGATTTTATCATCCAATCATGTAGAAGCTAAAATGCCGTTTTTTTATTTTCCTTGCATGTCCCCCCTCAGATCTACAGTGACTGCACTTTCAAGTGCACTTGCAGCGCAAAGTGGATTTGCCTTTAGTAAATACCCCCATTGCATCTTCTGTCTGTAAATGAGGTCAGTTTAAAGAGGAAGTAAACCCATAGATTTAACAGTTTCAAAAAAACATGCCCAGCATGCCGGTAATGCTAACTGCCACACTGGTTGTACTCTCAACCAAACTGTCAAACCATCCAATGGCTAGTTGTCATACCTGATCACATGTGCAGCATCATGGCAGTTGAAAATTAAACCAAGGCCAAGATGGCAGCTTCCTTGGCTAAAAATGATAGGGGGGTTTACTCCCCAAACACACACACACATATACATACATATACACATATATATATAATATTGTTAGCAGAGACCCTAGAGCAGTGATGGAGAACCTTGGCGCCCCAGATGTTTTGGAACTACATTTCCCATGAAACTCAACTACACTGCAGAGTGCATGAGCATCATGGGAAATGTAGTTCCAAAACATCTGGGGTGCCAAGGTTCGCTATCACTGCCCTAGAGAATAAAAGGGCAATTGTTGCAATAATTTAAGTCACACTGTAAAGGCAATTTTTTTTAAGAAAAAAATACACTTTAATTAATTTAAAAAAACAAAAGCAAAGTTAGCACAATTTTTTTTGTATAATGTGAAAAACAATGTTACGCCGCGAGAAACGTGATCTTTATTTTAGGCCAAAAAATCTTGATTCTCACTTTAGCCAGAATCGTGCAGCTCTAATTAAAAATTACCATTCTACCTTAATCTAAAGCAGCTGTAATTTTTCTAAAATTGTCAAAAAATCCCATGCAACATGGCAACCTGGAGACGTTTTGTACAGAGTTGGTGTACAGAACACCCCCAAAAAAGCCATTTCCTGATTGTATGATTACCTGATTTTCTTAGATGTCTACACTTATATAAAAGTAAAATTTCAGGCATCCTCTACAATGGAAATGACATTTTTTAGGGAGATACTGTCTCTGCTATCTGCATTAGTCACTTCAGACAAAGTTATCTGGACATCACAGAATCTCAGAAGGCGGCCCCACCCTCTCAATCACAAAAAAGGTGCTTGACAGGCTCAGCTGTGTGTGTTTCCCTATAGGACTGTCCGTGGGGGGGGGGGGGGAGGTCCTTTACTTTCACTCAGGTCTCAGATTACAATCAGCTCTCCTTTGTTTGCAGTGCAGTGTGTGACATCACATCCTCGCCCCTTATCTGCTGGAACTGAGAAAAATCCTTTGATCTGTGTGTTTTAGACGGCTGTAGAGAAGAGAGGTCTGCAGAGGAACAACTTATGTAGGAGGATTTGTTTCATTTCTGTTGATCACCTGAGGCTTGTCGCTGCACTGGGTATATACAAGGGTTTACTTTACTATCCCTTTAAGTTAGATTTGACTGGAGGAGTAATGGCCTGCCTGATCCTCTCATGTGATATAGTACTGTTTTGAAGGCAACCTACCAGTACACATTGTTCAATCTGTATTCATTTACAAATTCCTTGTATGAGAATTTCCATTGACTACAGTAGGTACAGTGCCTTGAAAAAGTATTCCTACCCCTTGAAATTTTCCACATTTTGTCATGTTAAAGCCAAAAACAAGAATATATTTTATTGGTATTTTATGTGATAGACCAACGCAAAGTGGCACATAATTGTAAAGTGAAAGGAAAATTATAAATGGTTTTCAAAATCTTACACAAATAAATATCTGAAAAGTGTGGCGTGGGGCTTGCATTTGTATTCGGCTCCCTTTACTCTGATACCCCTAACTAAAATCTAGTGGAACCAATAGCCTTTAGAAGTCATCTAATACACACCTGTGTATAATTTAATCTCAGTATAAATACAGCTGTTCTGTGAATCCCTCAGAGGTTTGTTAGAGAACCATAGTGAACAAACAGCACCATGAAGGCCAAGGAACACACCAGACAGGTCAAGCATAAAGTTGTGGAGAACTTTAAAGCAGGGTTAGGTTATAAAAAATATCCCAAGCTTTGAACATCTCACGGAGCACTGTTCAATCCATCATCCAAAAATGGAAAGAGCATGGTACAACTGCAAACCTACCAAGACCTGGCCGTCCACCTAAACTGACAGGCCGGGCAAGGAGAGCATTCATCAGAGAAGCAGCCAAGAGGCCCATGGTAACTCTGGAGGAGCTGCAGAGATCCACACCTCAGGGGGGAGAATCTGTCCACAGGACAACTATTAGTCGAGCTCTCCACAAATCTGGCCTTTATGGAAGAGTGGTAAGAAAAAAACCATTGTTGAAAGAAAGCCAAGAAAGAAGTTCAGTTTGCAGTTTGCGAGAAGCCATTTGGGGAGCACACGAAACACATGGCAGAATGTGCTCTGATCACGAGATCAAAATGTAACTTTTTGGCCTAAAAGCAAAACGTTATATGTGGCGGAAAACTAACACTGCACATCACCCTAAACACACCATCAAACTGTGAAACATGGTGGTGGCAGCATCATGTTGTGGGAATGCTTTTCTTTAGCAGCGACAGGGAAGCTGGTCAGAGTTGATGGGAAGATGGATGGAGCCAAATACAGGGCAATCTTAGAAGAAAACCTGTTAGTCAGCAAAAGACTTGAAACTGGGGTGGAGGTTCACCTTCCAGCAGGACAACGACCCTAAACATACAGCCAGAGCTACAATGGAATGGTTTAGATAAAAGCATATTCATGTGTTAAAATGGCCCAGTCAAAGTCCAGACCTAAATCCAAATGAGAATCTGTGGCAAGACTTGAAAATTGCTGTTCACAGACGCTCTCCATCCAATCTGACAGAGCTTGAGTTATTTCATAAGGAAGAATGGGCAAAATTGGTAAAGACATAGCCAAAGCGACTTGCAGCTGTAATTGCAGCAAAAGGTGGTTCTATAAAGTATTAACTCAGGGGGGCTGAATACAAATCTACACCAAATATTTGTAAAAAAAAATTGAAAACCATTTATCATTTTTTTTCCACTTCACAATTATGTGCCACTTTGTGTTAGTCTATTACATAAAATCCCAATAAAATACATTTATGTTTTTGGTTGTAACATGAAAAAATGTGGAAAATTTCAAGGGGTATGAATACTTTAAGGCACTGTATGAAAAGCACGATCCTTATGCCCCGTACACACGGTCGGACATTGATCGGACATTCCGACAACAAAATCCTAAGATTTTTTCCGACGGATGTTGGCTCAAAGTTGTCTTGCATACACACGGTCGCACAAAGTTGTCAGAAAATCCGATCATTCTGAACGTGGTGACATAAAACACGTACGTCGGGACTATAAACGGGGCAGTAGCCAATAGCTTTCATCTCTTAATTTATTCTGAGCATGTGTGGCACTTTGTGCATCGGATTTGTGTACACACGATCGGAATTTAACCGATCGGATTTTGTTGTTGTAAAATTTTATATCCTGCTCTCAAACTTTGTGTGTCGGAAATTCCAACAGAAAAAAGTCAGACGGAGCCCACACACGATCGGAATTTCCGACAACACAATCCTATCGCACTTTTTCCGTTGGAAAATCTGACCGTGTGTATAGGGCATTACACAAATCTTTACAAAAAACATTTAGGTGGAGAACTACATGGATAAAAAGGTGTTTAAGGTGCAGTTTGAATTTAAAAATCTGTCATTTCTGCGTTTATGGGATCTTTTTATCAAAAACTTTAAATGACCTGTACACAAATCTTATTTATGTATAAATGACATCATGTGAATATACTGGCACCAGAGAGGTGGCCTTCTTTTAGTGAAAGCTTAGGCCCCTTTCACACTGGGGCAGCAGCGGCGTCGGTGGTAAAACGGCGCTATTTTTATATGTATAGACGTGCTGCCCCATTGATTTCAATGAGTAGGAGCGGTGTATACACCGCTCCAAAGATGCTGCTAGCAGGACTTTTTTTGGCATCCTGCTAGTGCACCGCTCCAGTGTGAAAGCCCTCGGGGCTTTCACATTGAAGAGACAGCAGCGGCTGTTTCAGGCGCTTTGCAGGCGCTATTTTTAGTTCTGTAGCGCCTGCAAAGCACCCCAGCGTGAAAGGGGTCTTAGTGTAGACAGACTGTTTTTTTCTGACTTTCCCCATGCAACAGATGGATAGAAGTTTTAATAACATTTGTACAATGGCAGGATAAATGTATCTGAATAGTCATATTACGTGTTTCTGAAAGTGTTATGCTATAATAGAAGCATTGTACAGTCACAGGAATTATGATTAAGCCCAACAATTATCTCAAACTGGTGGCCCTCCAGCTGTTGCAAAAATACAAGTCCCATGAGGCATTGCAAGGCTGACAGTTACAAGCATGACTCCCACAGGCAGAGGCATGATGGGACTTGTAGTTTCGCAACAGCTGGAGGGCCGCCAGTTTGAGACCCCTAGTTTAGGGGAATGATTAAACTATTGATATAGTGTATGTATACTGATTTATTTTTAACTATGCATGCTGGGAGACTATTCTATTATGTAAAAGACTAGGTACGGTAATTTTGCTAAAGTGATTTTAAAGCAAAGCTGTGCTTTGTTAAAACGGGTTGTATAATCAAGGCGGTCACATAACTGCTGCGTGAGTGAGGAGAAGCAGCTCTGCTGTAGGGCCAAATTACTCTGTTGAGAGCTTACACAGGGCTCTCTTCCCAGCCCCCGTGATAGTGTTCTACTGGTTTCTCAGGGACCCAGTGCTACATTGTGGGAGTCACCGGGAGTGAGTCCCATGCTCTCTACAACGTATCAGATATTTCTTTGCTCCGGGCAGCCAAACAGAGTGGTGGGAAAGTGAAGGAAAGGAAAACAATATTATTACCATACAGGATTTATATAACACTAAGGCTACTTTCACACTGAGGCGCTTTACAGGCACTATAGTGCCTGTAAAGCGCCTCTCCTGTCACTCCAGTGTGAAAGCACTGGAGTGGTGCGCTTGTGGGACGTTAAAGAAAAAGTCCTGCAAGCAGCATCTTTGAGGCGCTTTAGGAGCGGGGTATACCCTGCTCCTAAAGCGCCCCTGCCCATTGAAATCAATGGGCAGCGACACTTTGCGGGCGCGGTAAACCATTTATTCGGCCGCTGGCGGGGGGTTAAAAGCACCCCACTAGCGGGCGAAAAGCGCCGCTAAAACTAGTGTGAACGTGCCCTAACAATTTGCGCATCGCTTTACAACATGAGGGCAGACAGTACAGTTACAATACAATTCCATACAGGAGGAATCAGAAAGCCCTATTCACTGGAGCTTACAATCTAAAAGGGAGGTTCATGGGATATAAAAAGGTAATAACTGTAGGGGAGGAGCTGATGGAGAAAATAAAAGTACACTTGTTATGTGGAGGCAGAATAGACTTCTCTAAAGAGAAAGGTTTTCAGTCATCGCCATAAAAGAGTAGGAGATACTTAGGCAGATTAGGGTAGGGAGTTCCATAGGATTGGGGAAGTATAGGAGAAATCATGGAGGCAAGCATGGGAGCATGAGTCTAGAATGGGGGTCCAGGTCTGCAATAAACCTGTATTTTGTCTATTCACTCTCATCACCCAAACCAAAAGAGATTATAATATATATATATATATATATATATATATATATATATATATATATATATATATATATATATATATATATATATATATATATATATATATATATATATATATATAGTATTTTCCGCACTATAAGGCGCACCTAAGAGCCTTATAGCTTCCTTCAAATCGGCCGTGCGCCTAATAATCCGGTGCGCCTTATGTGGGCACTGAGTTCCAAAATCATTTCCCGCTCTGACACAGGGACGTACGCTGGCAGCGATAAACCAATCAGAGAACATTGCGTAATAAGTACAGTTTGTCTAAGGACCCTCAAAAATGGCACCAGTCAAGAAACATGCTTACGAGGCACAATATAAACTACAGGCTATCAGTTACACGGTTGTAAATGGGAATAGAGCAGCTGCGAAAGAATTCAAAATCAATAAATCTATGGTTCGGAAGTGGAGGAAGCAAGAAAATGAACTGCGCCAAGTTAAGAAGACGAAACAGAGTTTCTGCGGGAACAAAGGTGGCCACAATTAGAAGACCAACTTGAACAATGGATTATTGAACAAAGAACAACCGGGAGAAGCGTCTCTACAGTCACCATTTGACTGAAGGCAATAACGATAGCACAAGACATGAGGTTTGAACACTTTCAAGGAGGTCCGTCTTGGTGCTTTCATTTTATGAAAAGGCATCATCTCTCTATCCGCGCAAGGACTACCGTGGTGCAGCCATCTTCTGCACCTACTGCAGTAACAAGATTACCGACAAAAAGATCCTGCCCAAGCACATCACCATCATGGACAAGGCCCCCCTCACTTTTGAAATCCCTGTGAACCATACTGTGGAGAAAAAGGGGACCAGCACGGTATCGATATGCACCACGGGACATGAGAAGTCGGCTTTCACTGTTCTTCTTTGCCACGGTAATGGACAGAAACTACCACCTATGGTCATTTTTAAGAGGAAGACGCTGCCAAAAGAAAAGTTTCCAGCTGGACTCATCGTTAAGGCCAATCAAAAGGGCTGGATGGACGAGGAGAAAATAAGAGAGTGGCTGAGAGAGGTCCCTGTTGATCTGCGACTCCATGCGCGCCCATCTCACCGCTACAGTGAAAAACCAAGTGAAGCAAATGAATTCGGAGCTTGCCATCATTCCAGGAGAATTAACAAAAGAACTCCAACCGCTGGACGTTGGTGTAAACAGGGTTGTCAAAGTGAAGTTGGGAGCGGCGTGGGAGCGATGGATGACAGATGGCGAACACACCTTTAGGCCCCTTTCACACTTATACGACTTGTCCCACGATTTTGTACTGCAAAATCGTGGGACAAGTCATTCTCCATGATTTGCAATGACTACCATTCATATTGGCACGACTTTAAGTCGTGCCGACTTGAAAGTAGTCCCTGCACTACTTTGGTCCAACTTCTATGCGAGTTGTACTCCATAGACCTCAATGTTAAACCCCGAAGTAGCATGCAAATCGTGCCTGAATAATATAGACATGACTTCAGTACGACTTTGTAAGCACAAGCCTGGCTCGCTGATCGGGAAAGGAAAACTTTTTTTTCCTTTCCCGATGAGCGACAGGCAGTGCTGACAGCTGTCTGGTATGAATCCAGAGGGGGAACGCCGCGCCAAGTTTTAAATGAAAACTTAGGTCTGGTATGGATCTAAGGGGAACCCCCAACGCCGAAAAATCGGCGTGGGGTACCCCCCAAAATCCATACCAGACCCTTATCCGAGCACGCAGCCCGGCCGGTCAGGAATGGGGGTGGGGACGAGCGAGCGCCCCCCCCCCCCTCCTGGACCGTACCAGGCCGCATGCCCTCAACATGGGGGGGTGGGTGCTTTAGGGCATGGGGGGCACCCTGCCAGGCCCCCCCACCCCAAAGCACCTTGTCCCCATGTTGATGAGGACAAGGGCCTCTTCCCGACAACCCTGGCCGTTGGTTGTCGGGGTCTGCAGGCGGGGGGCTTATCGGAATCCGGGAGCCCCCAGATCCCGGCCTCCCCACCCTATGTGAAGGAGTATGGGGTACATGGTACCCCTACCCATTCACCTAGGGAAAAAAGCGTCAATAAAAAACATAGTACGCAGGTTTTTAAAATAATTTATTAGGCAGCTCCGGGATCTTCTTCCGACTACGGGGGTCCTCTTCCGACTTCGGGGTTCTCTCCGGCTTCTCCTCCCGGTGTCCTGATTTTCTGCCGGCTCCTCCGCTATCTTCTGCAGCTCAATTGCTAGCGGTGGTCCAGACTTCTGCCTTCTTCTTTTCTTCCAGAGATGTTGACACGACGCTCTCTCCAGCTGGAATGGTCTCTGAACGCTCCGCAACGGACTTATATAGGCGGTGACCCCGCCCCCTTATGAGGTCACTGTCCCGGGGCATGCTGGGACTGTGCCGTCATAAGGGGGCGTGGTCATCACCCGGGGACCACGCCTCCTAAAACGTCACAGTCCCAGCATGCCCAGGGACTGTGACGGCATAAGGGGGCGGGGTCACCGCCTATATAAGTCCGTTGCGGAGCGTTCAGAGACCATTGCAGCTGGAGAGAGCGTCGTGTCAACATCTCTGGAAGAAAAGAAGAAGGCAGAAGTCCGGACCACCGCTAGCAATTGAGCTGCAGAAGATAGCGGAGGAGCCGGCAGAAGATCAGGACACCGGGAGGAGACACCAGAGAGACCCCTGAAGTCGGAAGAAGATCCCGGAGCTGCCTAATAAATTATTTTAAAAACCTGTGTACTGTGTTTTTTATTGACGCTTTTTTCCCCTAGGTGAATGGGTAGGGGTACCATGTACCCCATACTCATTCACATAGGGTGGGGGGCCGGGATCTGGGGGCCCCCTTATTAAAGGGGGCTCCCAGATTCCGATAAGCCCCCCCCGCTCGCAGACCCCGACAACCAACGGCCAGGGTTGTCGGGAAGAGGCCCTTGTCCTCAACATGGGGACAAGGTGCTTTGGGGTGGGGGGGCCGCAGGGCGCCCCCCCATGCCCCAAAGCACCCACCCCCCATGTTGAGGGCATGCGGCCTGGTACGGTCCAGGAGGGGGGGGGGCGCTAGCTTGTCCCCACCCCCATTCCTGACCGGCCGGGCTGCGTGCTCGGATAAGGGTCTGGTATGGATTTTGGGGGGACCGCCACGCCGATTTTTCAGAGTGGGGGGTTCCCCTTACAATCCATACCAGACCTAAGGGCCTGGTATGCCCCTGGGGGGGGAACCCACGCCAGTTTTTTAGTTAAAACTTGGCGTGGAGTTCCCCCTTACGATTCATACCAACTACTGTATGTTTTCATTTGTTAATGCCAAAAACGTGGCAAAGTAGTACTGCTCCAAAATCGCGACAAATCGCGGTAAAATCGCAGCAAAATCGCGGTCGCGAAATCGCAGTAAAATCGCGCGACTTTGAAGTCGTATAAGTGTGAAAGGGGCCTTACTAAGACTGGGAGACAGTGCCGGGCGAGCTATGCCACCATATGTGAATGGATTGTGGATGCCTGGACTAAGGTATCTGCTTTAACTGTTGTCCGAGCTTTCGCGAAAGCCGACATCATTGCTGAACAGCCACCTGGCAACGAGACTGACTCCGACAATGATGAGAGGGAACCCCGCATGCTTGATGGCGAAATTTCCCAGCTGTTCAATTCAGACACAGAAGATGAGGACTTTGATGGATTTGTGGGAGAAGATTGATAAAAAAATAATGTGAGTGTATTGTTAAATAGTAGAATAAAGTACAAGTAAACTCACTGTTTTGCTTCCATTACCTTTTTTTTGTAGACCGTATGTTTTAGCATGCGCCTTATAATGCAGTGCGCCTTATGTATTTGTCAAGTACAGAAATAGTCCCCATAATTGAGACTGCGCCTCATAATCCAGTGCGCATTAAGGTGCAGAAAATACAATATATATATAGATAGATATATATATATATATATATCTATATACTCCACATAAGTATGGCCACATGCCTTGTAGAGCTCCATAGGAGCCCTGTAACATTTCATAGAGCCTCAATATTGATCAGTGAGGTTGTCCATCCTAAAGTGACCCTGTACACAAGTCTTTTCAAACCGTATCTTACACGTATAAAAGAAAAACGTACCCAAGTTAAACACTGCTCCAATCCTGAAGAAACTTCATATGAAGTCTAATGAAAAACTGATACTTTTGGAAGTGTTCATCTGCTGGGTCCCCGGCTGCCCTCAGTGGTTTCTCCTGCTGACCTTCACCCAATACAGGTTACAGTAGTGAAGGTCATCAGGAGAAACCAGTGAGAGCTGCGGGGGACTCTGAAGCCAAGTTCTGCTGGAACTCGATTGAGTCTCAGGAGCAGAGAGTTGCGTATGTACACTTTTCTTTTACAGGTATGACTTGTATGAATGTCATTCAGGTCAGGTCAGACTGCCTTGTCTGTCAACTGGTAAACTGATAACCAATAGTTTCAATAATAAGAGCACCATTTTTTTTATTTTATTTTTTTTATCAAGCACTGTACATTTTTAAAAACAGCAATAAATGGAAACAAATACACATCACCAAAAGTGAAATTTCCAATGCTATGCGCAAGATGTTTCCACTAAGGATTTTAGCTTTGGCATGCCCTCGTACACTGATGGATGTTTTGTAAAGTGATATAGGTGATACTCAAAACACATTTGTCAATCTTTGCCGAAACCAACTCTACATAAAGCAATTTAGCAGAGGCAATCTGTTGGAAGCTTTTGTAAAAGTACTTGGCTGGATTGTTAATGCTGCGTCTGTTAAAATGAAAAAAAAAAAACTGCCACTTCATCAGCAATCTGCTAGTTTGCTACCGCAGAAGTCTCCGTGATTCATTAGCTGAGCCACCTGAGACAGTCTACAGAAGTCTGCATTTGGCTGCGGATTACTGCAGACACCCGTGGCAAAATACCAGCTTTGCACTGGATGTGTGTGATCAACTGATATTATCTACTGAAGCTGAAAAGTATTAGAACTCTAAAATGGAAATAATGAGTCAAATCTAGAAATCTAGTAAAGGAGTTCAATCAGAACACAACTAACTCAAGTAACCAGTTAGCCCATACACCAGAAAAAAAAAATCTATGAACATAAAGCAGAGTTCCACCCACTTTTGAGAGGTGGTCTTAAATGAAATGCAAGGCTCATCTGCCAGTTTCCCTTTGTTAGAATGGCAGCGTCTGCACCCGATCTGATGGACAGATCGGCCTCTGGGAGTGTTTGTAGCTGCTGACTAAAAAAAAAAAAAAATTTGCAGGTGGAACACCGCTTTAACTACAAGACCTGGTTCACACTGCTACGACTGTCATCCTACTTTGCCCTGCGACATCGGTCCTACTTCCATCCCACTTGAATGAACAGGATACAATTTTGCTCTGACTTTGAGATAGTCTGACTTGTCCTTTGACCAATCAAAACAATCCCAGTGTGACATAAATTCCTTAACAGTGCCCATGAAATGCAGCCTGATCACAGAGCTGCTGGGCCTGGGCTGCTGGTCCTGGGGTCTGGCTGCTGGAGCTACGACTGCTGGGCTGCTGGGGCCAAGGGTCCGGCTTCTGGGGCCTGGTTGCTGGGGCCAAGGGTCCGGCTTCTGGGGCCAAGGGTTGGGCTGCTGGAGCTAAGCTGCTGGTCCTGGAGCCTGGGGTCTGGCTGCAATGGGGCTGGTAAACCATCCCAGTCAACGAATTCCCCAGAAGAAAGGGGGTGGGTGGAGGCAGAGAGAAGACTGGGCACCCGTGATCTGCAGTTTGTAGCAATTAGAAAAAAACAAAAAACCTTCCCCAGTCAAGCGGACTCTTTCTTTAGCTTTCGGTGCCACCACACTATAATCTCCTGTGCGACAAGTACACGACAGTCCTGGTCTGCCCGGCGGATTGATATAGAAGAGACCAGGACTGTCATGTATTTGTCGCACAAGAGATCACTGTGCAGTGACACCTGAAAGTGGAGAAAGAGTCCGCTTGACTGGGGAAATTTTTTCTTTTAATTGTTACAGCCTGCAGATCACGGGCGGTGCACAGTCTTCTCTCTGCCTCCACCCACCCGCCTCCTTCCCTTTCCTCCTGAATTGGCCTGACCGACCCGACCTTAAAAAAAAAAGTACCCATGCAGCAGCCAAAGCAGGCTGGGGACAGCAGTATGGGCTGTTGCCGCTCCCCCCCCCGCCTCAGTTCGCAGCGCCGTACATTCGCCTGTCACTCAGCCACAGACAGCGCGGCCGTACTCCATTTGGCCACTCTGGTTTCTCTGTCTGTGGCTAAGTAACAGACCCAGCTGGGAGATCGCCCTGTGCTCGCGGGTATCCAGGAGCCCGCAGCCAAATGCGGGAGACTCCCGTGGCTCGTGGGAGACTTGGGATGTCTGATGGTTAGGACAAGGATCCGACTTTGATTCGACTTCAGCGATATTCAATGGATTGAAAACGGACCAAAGTCTGACCAAAGTAGTGCAGGAACCTTTCTAAAGTTGGACCTACTTGTGTCGGACCAGTTAAGACAGCTCTCATAGGGAACCATTGCAGGGGGAACAAATTAAATGATTTGGCTTAGTTATGGAAAGTAAAGGAAGTTTGTTTACTTTTTAAGGCTTGTCACACAGTACCTGGATTTGGGTCTTGTTTAAACCATCATACCACAACTTGTAGATGTATTTTAACCCCTTCCCACCTGTCCTGGCGTCCCCTTTAAAAGTTCTTAACGCCTGGGGGGAGGAAAGGATAGGTGAGCACTGTTATTGGCTTCCACAGTGGTCACATGATTGGAAGCCCGTCCCACTGGCTACGGATGTTTTCTTTGGATCGCAAAGGCGCAGCATGTGCTCATTAAAGCCCAGATTTTTGCAGCCACACATATGGGTTACTGGGGTGTAAAAGGGATTAAAGAGATTGTCATGAAATTATAAATTACAGGCAAAAGCACCAAAAATAAAAATAAATGAGTATTTTAAATGATTACTTGCAGCAATTTTATTTTCCATTTTTTTTTTTTTATTGTGTTCTTTTTTATTCACCTGCAGTGTATTTATGGACTTACTAGAAAATTTGACTATTTCAGAAGAGTCAATTCACTAGCAAAGCTCCCCTCCCTCCTAGCCCATGCCTCTGATAAGTGTCTCCAATTACTGTCCATGCTGGCAGCTTTTCCACGCCTTCACTCACCTCCTTTATAACCTTTTATGTAGCACTTGTTGGAGGAGCAAAGGGGAATAGTATAGAACCGGGGCCAGAAATCTTTTCCATTTAAGTGTCAGACAACAGTGGAGATTAGCCCCAATGTCATCAGCATTAGAAACACAGGGAGGTTTAAATTAAGCTCCAGCTGGCGGCTCCACTAGGAGGAGGCAGAGGGTATGTGGGAATGCTTCTTCACATAACATCGTGATGGACCTACTCTGGCATTGGGAGAAAGCTTAGCAGCTAAATGTCGGTGATGTCGACCTCTCTGAAACCTAATGGAAGGTAGGTAGACCATGGTGTAATTGAAAACCTAGTAAGCTGTCAATAACAAAATATGGAAGGAGCGCTGTATTTGTAAGTAGCAGTGGATCCTCCAGTGGAGCAGTCTGAATCTGTACACATGTCACATCATGATCTTTTGGGTGCCACTGAAAAGGTCTTTGGGTGCCTGCTCTGACACACGTGCATTTGGTTGCCCATCACTGCTATAGAGTGTCACTTGAATGACAACCGAGTCTGCTAGGGCTGCTAACATCCATCCAAGATGGTTGCACTCAGCAGCAGTCTTGGGGCTTTTGGATGGCTTCACAAGATAGGCTTTTGCAGCAAGCATAAAATACATTAAAATGCACATATCATTGTAAAAATGAATGGCCAGGCAGCAGGGTCTCTAGGGTTTTAGATGCAAGAGTCCTCCATACTGCACCCACCACCCTTCCCATAATGCTGCTGACACAGTAAAATGCACAGTCTGCTTATAATGTTAAGGCCAAACTCTCCTTTAAAAATTACCCTAATGTTAGTAGTTCCAAAATACGGTATATATGTGAAAAAAAAATATGGATTATTTTCAAACAGAATTTATACACACCTCAACCCTGTATTCCGCCCACGGCACCTAGACGAGAGTGACGTCACATTGCCTTTGGTCAGATCTTGGGGAACAAAGAACAGACAAGAAAACCTTCTAGCTATCAACAGGAGTGCCTTCTTGTGAGATTTTGCCTGCTCTGTGTTTCCCAGGTATATTGCAACAAGGGCAGTGACATCAGAACTGGTGCTGGAAGACAGGAGTAAGGAAAGTATAAACTTACATTTTTTTCTTTACAATATGATCTTTAATTAAAGGGTATGGGTCCAGATATTATATGCAGACATTACATTGTACTGTAAGGTCAGCTTAAAAGGCATAGAAAGGAATGACTAAAGCTTTGGAAATTCCATGTTATGAACCCTCCCCAGCTGCCTGTTGACTAATCAGGAAGGGATCAGCAGAACGGAAATTAGGTCATCAATGCACTCTTCTTCCCTACTGAGGGAAAGCTTCCAGAGTATGACAGACTTCACTGATTGGCTAACCCCCCCCCCCCATATGTTACAACTGGCGTGTGGGAGATTATTGGAATCGAATAGAAAGATAGATTTTAGGCACTTACAGCTACATTCTTTATTTTTTAATTGAAAGTATGTTTTTCATATCTGCTTGGAAGTCATCTTTATGGATGACATATTTAACCACTTGAGGTCCGGGCCATAGCCGTATGACGGCTACAGCGCAGACCTCAATTTCCGGGAGGCAGTCATGGGACGTCCTCCCCTGTGCACACGCACCGCGCGCACCCTGCAGGGCGCGCGGTGTGCGCGCTGTGATCACCGAGTCACAGAGATTCGGATGATCACAGATCCGTGTAAGGGGCCGGTCCCGGCCCCCTACCATGTGATCAGCTGTCAGCCAATGACAGCTGATCACATGATATAAACAAAACCTCGGTGATCGGTTTCGTTTTCTCCTCAGGCTGACAGCGTGAGGAGGAAAAACAAGCCGATCACCGGCTTATGTCAAAGGGACATCGGTCCCGAAGAGGAAGGAGGCACATATGCCTCATCTGTGCCAACAGGTGCCATCTGTTATTGCCACCTGCCAGTGCCCACAAGTGCCACCTGTCAATGCCCACAAGTGCCACCTATCAATGCCCACAAGTGCCACCTATCAATGCCCTCCAGTGGTGCCAATCAGTGCCACCTAGCAGTGCTGCCATCAATCAGTGCCTATCACCGCCACCCATCAGTGCCCATCACCGCCACACATCAGTGCCCATCACTGCCACCTATCAGTGCCCATCACTGCCACCTATCAGTGCCCATCACTGCCACCTATCAGTGCCCATCAGTACCGCCTCATCAGCGTACATCAACGAAGGAGAAAAATTACCTGTTTGCAAAATTTTATAACAAAATATAAAAAAAAATTTTTTTTTTTTAAATTCTGTTTATTTAATTTTTTTTTTTTAACAAAAACTAAAAACCGCAGAGGTGATCAAATACCATTAAAAGAAAGCTCTATTTGTAGGAAAAAAATGATAAAAAACTTCCTTTGGGTACAGTGTTGTATGACCGCGCAATTGTCATCCAAAGTGCGACAGCGCTAAAAGATGAAAATTGGTCTGGACAGGAGGGGGGTTTAAGTGCCCAGTAAGCAAGTGGTTAAAATGCATCTCCAGTCAAATGTTTTCTGGTTTTGGTTTTGGAGTAAGGAACATGCAGAATCCTGGTCAGGATTTTATCCCAGCCTGCAAACAGCTGTTAAGGCTATTAGGCCAAGTTCACACTTGCAAAAAATGTTAACAGTGGTATTCAGACAAACCAATGTACCTATAGTAGAGCTGCGCGATTAATCGTTAAATAAAAATAAAAAATTTGATTCAACCCCCTCAGGATCTTAATCCAGCATTTCCACGATTCAGTGCAGAGCCGTTCTCTGCTCAGAGCTGTCAAAAAAAAGGCAGCCTGCCAAGTTTATAACATAGCTCAGTGCTGAGAGATAAAAATAAACTATTGTATCATTTGGTTCTTTTAGATCAAAGGGATGACCTTCGGTCTGTAAATGAGGGCAGTTTAACCACTTAACCTCCCTGGCGGTATGATTATTTCGGATTTTAGGTGCTGAAAGTGGTACAATTATTTTGCATGGAAATTTGGCGTTTTATATTGTAGGTCTGTAATTCTTAACAATAACACACCTAAATCTGTCCAAACAAGAGTCTAGTAGATATCCCGGGTATGAGAAAGTTTGAAACACAAAAACATAAATTATAATATAATAAATAAAAATAAATAATTAAAAAAAAAAAATAATAAAATAAAATTTCCCCAAGATTCACTATCGCTCAATTCTGCAAGTGTTCTAATTTACTATCGCTGTTTTCTAGCTGGTCTAAAGCCACTTTTGACGTAAAGGGACACTTTTTGGTTGCTATGGACAATCTCCAGTTTCCAGGCAGAAAGAACAGTATATATAATATAAAACTGCATGCAGGGCATGGGCCAAAGCACTGGGGACAAAAGGGATGTGAAATCATTTCATACAGTACTGTAATCTGTAAGATTACAGTACTGTATGTGTTATGATTTTACACTTTTTTGAATTTGCCGGCAGGCTCCGCCCCCCCACGTCGCGCCGCTCGCAGGGAACGGAGCCTGGCACGGAGAGGCTTCGGAGGAGGACGGAGCCCGCAGACACAGCGGGGGACATCGCAGGATCCCGGGGACAAGGTAAGTAAAGCCACACCAGGATCCTGCGATGTAATCCCGAGTGTGGCTCGGGGTTACCGCGAATGGTCCTGAATTTTAACCCCGAGCCACACTCGGGAAAACCGCCAGGGAGGCTAAAGAGGAACTGCAGTCTGCTCACATAATTTGTAAAAAAAAAAAATCTGTACCAGTCTGAAGCTTCCCTCCAACCATTTTGCATATTTTATATATACACTGTGATTCTGTACTTGCCAAACATGCTGCAGAAATCTCCTTCCACTGAGTCTGGCTGCATCCATTTTACCTGTGGGCAGCTGAAGCTGCTGCCTGTTCATTTGCTGGGTTTACACAAAACACACAGAGGCACACCTCCAGCTCTGCTGCTCTCATTGGCCCTCTTCTGACTCACCCCCTCCCTTCCTGGCAAACTCTTAAGAGAGTGAGAGAGATGATGTCTTAAGCCTAAGCTTTTTATTAGACAAGAAACAGGAAGTGGGCCATTTACTGGC
Organism: Lithobates clamitans; assembly: GCA_037952925.1. Taxonomy (NCBI): domain Eukaryota; kingdom Metazoa; phylum Chordata; class Amphibia; order Anura; family Ranidae; genus Lithobates; species Lithobates clamitans. Next base: position 10,749,437 of record JBBGZY010000014.1, read on the forward strand.
AGAAAAAAGAAGTTTTACTATCCAAAGTTAAAACAACAAGGGCAGAAGATTTAATAGATGGAAAGTTAAAAAAATTAGTGAAGGTCCGCTTTAAAAAGACTAATGCCGCGTACACACGGTCGGACTTTCTGTCCTACTTGGTCCGGCACACTTTGACGGACTTTGTCCGCCAGGTGCGCCGGACTTTAAAACGAACGGACTTGCCCACACACGACCGGACTTTGCGGCGGGCTAAGTCCGCCCGTTTTTCCGACGGACTTTCGCCTGCGTTACGGCGGACTTTCAGAATGAACGGACTTGCCCACACACGGACAAGTCCGTTCATTTTGAACGTGACTCACGTGCGACGGGACTAGAAAAGGATGTCAATCTTGCCGCTTTTATCGGTGAGATTGACACCTTGCGAGCCCCGTCGCGGGGCATACCAGGCCCTTAGGTCTGGTATGGATTATAAAGGGGAACCCCCCTACGCCGAAAAAACGGCGTGGGGTCCCCCCTAAAATCCATACCAGACCCCGATTCGAGCACGCAGCCTGGCCGGTCAGGAAAGGGGGTGGGGACGAGCGAGCGCCCCCTCCCCTCCTGAACCGTACCAGGCCGCATGCCCTCAACATGTTAGGTGGGTGCTTTGGGGGAGGGGGGCGCCCTGCGGAGAGCAGTCCAGCCGGAGAGAGCGTCGTGTCAACATCTGGAGAAGAGAAGAGAAGACAAGGAGCCCAGAAGTCCGGACCTCTGCTGGCAAGAGAGCTACCTGAAGACAGCGGAGGAGCCGGCCGAAGAACTGGAACACCGGGAGAAGAGAGCGGAGAAGAACCAACCGGACGTCGGGAGAAGATGAACCAGAGGGACCCCCGAAGCCGGAAGAAGACCCCCGAAGTCGGAGGAAGATTTCCCCCCCCCCCCCCGAGCTGTTTAATAAAAACCTGTGTTGTGTTTTATTATTTACACTTTTTCCCTAGGTGAATGGGTAGGGGTACCATGTACCCCATACTCATTCACATAGGGTGGGGGGCCGGGATCTAGGGGCCCTCTTATTATAGGGGGCTCCCGGATTCCGATAAGCCCCCCGCCCGCAGACCCCGACAACCAACGGCCAGGGTTGTCGGGAAGAGGCCCTTGTCCTCATCAACATGGGGACAAGGTGCTTTGGGGTGGGGGGGCCCCGCAGGGCGCCCCCCTCCCCCAAAGCACCCACCCCCCATGTTGAGGGCATGCGGCCTGGTATGGTTCAGGGGGGGGGGGCGCTCGCTCGTCCCCACCCCCTTTCCTGACCGGCCAGGCTGCATGCTCGGATCGGGGTCTGGTATGGATTTTAGCGGGGACCCCACGCCGTTTTTTCGGCGTAGGGGGTTCCCCTTTATAATCCATATCAGACCTAAGGGCCTGGTATGCCCCGCGCTCGCCGCAATAGGAAAATTTGTTTTTCCTATTGCAGCGAGCGTGAAATGCAATACCCTGCCCTCGCGTCGTATCTGGTCCGTTGGACCAGCATACAGACGATGGGGCTTTTCCCATGTTTTAAAACATGTTTCAAAAGTCCGCTGGCGCCTACACACGGGCTGATTGTCAGGCACACTCTGGTCCGCCGGACCAAGTATGCCGGAAAGTCCGACCGTGTGTACGCGGCATAAGCCTTTTTCTGACATTTGTTGCATACAAGTTAACATCAGTATTTTTAGCTAGAAAATTACTTAGAACCCCCAAACATTATATATATTCATTTTTAGCAGAGACCCTAGAGAATGCACACTACACTTTTCAAATATTTATTTATAAAACATTTTGAAAACCAGTTATTTTCCTTCAATTTCACAAATTATGTGCCACTTTGTGCTGGTCTACCACATAAAATCCAAATAAAATACATTTACGGGACCAATCCCCAGATAGTGAATCGGGGACTTCATCTACCTCTACCCGACTCCATATATTTCTCTCTCACTCCACGATCAATGATTATATATTGACATTAATAAAGAAATTTGACCATTTCTAGTGACCCTGGGGTGCTCAGTATCTATTGGCTATCATATGGTACAACCATATTATAACCTCTTTTTCGTTATTTTTGTGTATGTGGGTTGCTTCCTCTATTATATATTACTCATCATGATAGACTTTATCAGCACCTGTAAATTTTAGGCAATATAACAGATGGGTGTAATTAGCTTGGCTACATGCGGTTAATACTGATACCGATAACTGGTCCTACATGAGAACATTAATAGCTCTTGTTGTTTTTTTGTAAGGCTTATCTTTTGGTGCAACTAGAAATGTCATTTTTATATGCCACTTGAAATATGTTTTGTTGATTATACTATCAAAGGATACTTCACAACATGTTGGTTCCTTTTTTATATAAATTATTAAAAAAAAAAAAAAAAATCTAATCTATGCACATAACAATTTTCCTCTTTAGCCATTTTAGGTAATAATTTTATCCAAGGCTGGCATTTCAACTTAAACACTATTTAAAAATGCTGAAGACATATGAAACAGACTGTAACATGTACCTGTCATTTACCGCAGTAAAGCCTGCCATTTATAGCGTCAGTTTACCCAAAAAAGGATGATAAGATATATGTGGAACATAGTGAGAAGTATGGCACATGGTGAGAAGTATGGCACATGGTGAGAAGTATGTTTCCCAATCATACTTACCTAGGTGGATGCAGCATCGGTCCCTCACCGGCTCTAACACTGGAGAACCGAGCGATCTAACACAGCCAATCACTCGGTTTTCACAGCTCCCTGCGCAGAAAGCTGGCGGCTGTCAGTCACCAGCTCTCTGTTCTGCCGCCCCCGCCTTGCTCACTGAAGTGCTGGGCTGTGGAGGGAGTGAGAGCGGCCATCTCAGGCTCTCAGTGGCTCGCTGCGAGACTGCGCCAGGTGCCGGTCCAGGCATGTGTGTGGATCCTGACTATATGGTCATGATCTTGCCCGAGCTTGGACTGGCTCTGTGACATCAGCCAGCTGCAGGCTTCAGCCCGCTGTCTGCTGAAAACGGGTCACAGGAATGCAAAGTGAACTGCATTCCTGTGATCCATAGGAGAAGTATAGACAAACAAGCTTTGGCTGTACTTCGCCTTTTAATCTCTAGCTCCTACATGTCTGAAAATGTACAACAATAAGCCATAACATCATGACCACCCACCATAAGCCATTGAGGTATGGAGTACATTAGACCTCTAAAGGTATTCTGTGGTATCTGTCACCAAGCCATCAGTAGCAGATCCTTTAAAGTGGTTGTAAACTCCCATATGTCACTTTTACCTATAGGTAAGCCTTACCTATAGGTAGTGGAAAATCTCCGAAACATGCACCGTTTAGGAGATATTTACCTTGAAGTGTGCCTATGTCATCGGCACATGGGCTGTGAAGAAACGGACCTCCATGCCGTTTCTTCACTCGCAAGTGCCGTGACTGATGGCTCCCGCGAGCACATGCAGGCGTGACGTCACGTGGCTCTGGCCACTCACAGAGCCAGAGTCCGCAGGCCCCAGAAGGAAGAGGAGCAAAGATCGATGCGGCCACCAGCGGGGACAGCACAGGCTTCGTTTGCAGGTAAGTGCCACATAATGGGCTAGTGGGCAATTTACACAGATATATATATATATATAACACACACATATATACATACATACATGTATGTTTTGGTAACTTGTTAGTAAGGGGTGGGATTTAGAATTACAAACTAACCTTTACCCATGCCTATTTCCCTGCTTTCCTTACAACATATTGATGGACCGTTACTTTAGGCCCCTCAATGTAGGTGCACTCACAGGTAAACCACTAAATCTACACAAACTGCAACATCACCATACACCAGTACAAGCACTACAGGCAAATTTGTGGTACCCAGTCCTGGGGAAACCAAAAGGGGAGTGCGAGTCATTGTTCAAAGAATAAAAATCAGTGCAGGTAATTCTACAAGCACCTGTATCATATAAAAGAACCAGTAGCAAAAGCTATATTAGAGTTGCTGTATTAGAATTCACAATATGCATAAGATAATGCTTTGTGTGCAAGATAATATAACATTTCCATGCTGCAAATCAAAGGTAAAAGACCTACTACTAAATCTGGAAGGTAGTTTGGGCAGTTTTACTAATGATATGTAAATAACATTGAAAACAGCGAAATGCACATGAACCTTTGTATCTAGTAAAATAATTGTACAGTGATATATACTTGTGAGCTGCTCACCTGTGCTAAATGGGTGAATAGCATTAAAAGGCTAATGGCACCATTTCTGAATTACAGCCTCTTTGGGTTCAATGTCATTTTCCCAACTCTAGTCTTTAAAGAAGCTAGCACAGCAAAACTGAAGCTTTACTTTTATACAGTTTCCTGGCATCTCGCTATGCTAAGCAGAAGAGTTGCATCTGATGAAACCATAGTAGATAAATCCAACAGTAAAAAGCATGGTCTCTTTTTGTCATGTAAGGCATGTAAAACGTCAGGTAAATCACGCTGTCAAGGGGATTACAGTCGAGCCTGCCTAGAAAATCCCTTGAGAAATAGAGATTAATATGTTTATTTTTGGCAGAAAGGACACAGGAATAAAGAGTTAATTCAGGCTAATGTTTTTAGACACGTGGAGAGCCCTCTGTTACGTTAAATATATTAGGAACTTGAAAATGCAAAACCAAATGGAAAAAGGATAGCCAAAGCAAAAGTTCCAGATCACACGTGTCAAACTCTAATCACAATGAGCTTTGAAACGAATCTGCAGACAAACCATGCTATTAATAAAATGAGATGACAGGCTGCTCTTTAGAAGCCCAATTAATTGGTTGGTTCGGGAGAGTTTTCCTACAGGTGAGAATCCAATAATGCCAAACTGACCGTGGGAGCTTCATAGATGTGGAGTCAGGGAATGAGAGAACATGAGTGGGCATTGGCTTGGGAAGTACTCATGTGGAGGATAGTAAAGACACAATCTTTGCCTAGAGACATTGGCAGGTTTCTACTGCTGGGAAGGGGATGGGGAATTGGCTGCACGGAGACCTTTCAATGCAAGTTGATGTTCTTTGGCTTTTTCCTGTAGCATCTTCGGTAACACTCAAGAAAATAGGATTTTTTGTAATCACCGTAATTTTTTGTAATCACCCTTTCTCAGCATTCATTGAAGGACACAGCTGAGATCTTGACTTCTGGCCATTGGGGCATTCCAAAAAAAAAGTATCTACGTAGGAGGTGGAAACAACTAAACAAAACTCAGAAAGCAAAAAAAGTACATGCCACTTGTAAAAAGTCACAGCCTGCAATACTGGAGACAGAACCACCGCCATATGATAGGTCCAGACTGAGAAAAGCACAAGAGTCAGGTCCAATAGCATAAAAGGTTCAGGGGTCTGGAAGCCCCTTCAAGTAAGCCCATTAGGAGTCAGACATCTAAACAGAAGCAATGGTTGTGAGGAAACCCTCATAGCAGGAAAAAAAAAACAAACCACAACAACATCTAGACAAGAAGAGAAGAACACTTCCGCATGAGACACTTGCGCTTTGTAGAAAGACGGGACGACGTCCAAAATGAGGTAGAAGGCAAAACCAAGTTAGGAAGGAAAGAGGCTCTGAACCTCTACATCAATGCATCCCTGTGTAGAACCAAAAAGGGATGTATCCAGGATAAGAACGTCATCTCAGAAAAAAAACATCACACAGAGGTGATGGCAACCAGGAAAACAACCTAGTAAATCAGGATGAAAAAGGGACTAGTCCCGAGAGGTTAAAAAGGTGGCAGAGAAGGTAGGGACAGAACCAAACACAAAATGAACTAAAGAACTGGAGATTATACGGGAAAAGCAGCAAAAGTGACATATGGTACAAGACTCAAAGCAGAGAAGGGAAGGCTTGAGTGCTCAGGAATAAGATTGCCAGCAACTAAATTAATCCTGAGGGTACTTAAAGCAGAACTTCACCAAAAGGTGGAAGTTTTGCTTTTATTACAACCCCCCCCCCGGACGTCATATGACATGATCAGGATAACAAGCCGGCAGTCTGGACACACTGCATCTCTGATCTGGATAAAGAGCCTCTGACAGAGGCTCTTTACCACGTGATTAGCTGTGTCCAATCACAGCGGATCACGGTGTAAACAGGAAAAGCTGTGTAACGGCTTTTCCTCACTCGCGTCTGACAGAGTAGAGGAGAGCCGATCGGCTGCTCTCCCAACAGGGGGGGGTTGCGCTTATTAGCACAGCCCCCCCATGAGGACACCCACCCAGGACCACCAGGGATGCCACCATCAGCAATGCCTGCCAGTGCCTCCATAGCAGTGATGCCCAGTGTCATCCATCAGTGCCACCCATCAGTGCAGCTTTTCAGTGCCCATCAGTGTCGCCTATGAGTGCCCAGTGCCACCTATGAGTGCCCATAAGTGTTGCTCACCAGTGTTGCTCATCAGTGCCACCTCATCAGTGGCAGTCAGTACAGCCTCATCAGTGCCCATCAGCGAAGGAGAAAATGTTCTTATTTACAAAATTTTATAACAGGAACGAAGAAAAACATTTAAAAATTTTCAGTCTTTTTTTTTATTTGTTAAAACAAAACGCCAGAGGTGATAAAATACCACCAAAAGAAAGCTCTATTTGTGGGAATAAATGGGATTAAAATTGGATAAAAATGGGATTGTGGGATAAAAATTTGGTTTGGGTACAGTGTAGCATGACTGCGAAATTGTCATTTAAACAGCGACAGCGCTAAAAGCTGAAAATTGGCTTGGGCAGGAAGGGGGGGAAGTGCATGGTATTGAAGTGGTTAAGATGCTGGCTCCTGCACCCGAAGCCGATTGAAGAATCGGCTCGGATGAGGACATCGCTGGATCCCTGGACAGGAAAGTGTCCTTGCACTAAAAATCAGAAGCTACAGAATTTGTAGCTGCTGACTTAATTTTTTGGGGGGGCCTGGAGCTCCTCTTTAAGGTCAAAAGCTGAACCAGACTTAAGAGCAAGAAGTTCAGGATATATCCCCTAATGCATTGTCAGAAGCAAAGGGTAGTTTTCCCACGCCAGGTACACCAAGCTGTCCTAAGTGATGACAGATCCCACAGTAAGTAGACTCCTAGCTTTTACCAACATTACAAGCACCCAGACACCAACAACCAAGCTTGTAAATCAAAAAAAAAATGAAAAGAGAACTAAAATTACCAGCAGGGATCCTTACTCGACACTAAGCTAAAAACTGAGCTGCATGTAGCAGTTAGAGAGAGAGTTTGGTCACTGTCAGAGGCCATTCCTAGGCTGTGCTGTTAGTGCCTACTCTTGAAGGTAGTGCTATAACCCTATGGTCAGAGATCAAGCTTCCATTTGTGCCTTTTAACAAACAAAAGAAACATCAAATTCTTTGAATGCGTTTTGCCACTTCCTCTTAATTACATTATCTACTCTTCCGTCTCTAGCACGGTGCAGGCACAGGGAGTTTTGATATATTGTCATCTCTCATCTAGAGATCGGGGTCTCCAAACTGCAGCCCTTTGCTATCCTTTATCAAGCTCTTGGAGCCCTATTCCTTTAAAGTATATGAGGCACCATTTCTCCCACTGACAGACACCAACAACGGGGCACTATTTCTTCCACTGATACCAATGATGGGGCACTACTCCTCCTTCTACTGACCCCACACCCTGAGGCAATGCTTATTCTCATTGATGCTGGGGCCGGGACATTTTTTATCCTCACTGGCCACAATCTGCCCTCCTAAAATCTGAAGGCCAGTAAACTGGCCCTTTGTTTGAAAAGTTTGGAGATCCCTGACCTAGATGAAACTAAAAAAAAAAGAAAATACATTGTAATTGGAACATCATTACAGTGGGAGACATCCTTAAAAGGATAAGTAGGGCCAAAGCTGTTTTTGGCCCTACTTCTCCTAAAGATTACAGGAGTGCAATTCATTCTGCTGTCCTGTAATCTGTTTTCAGCCAACAGCGAGCTAAGGACCGCTGTCAGCACTCAACAGGTCCAGGCTCTGAATCGATACCGACTTTACAGTCGGGATCCGCCCAGAAGCCTGGACCGGCAGCTGGCTCAGTCTCCTAGCAAATGGTTGAGAACCTGAGCTAGCCGCCTCCCCTTCCTCCAAAGCAAACGCTGGAGGGGCAGAGCAGAAAAATGGCGACAGTCACCGCACTCTGGTCATAGTGGACGAGAGAACTATGTTATCAGCGGTGTTTGATCGCTCTGTTCTCAGTGCAGAGGCAGCGGGGGACAGATGCAGCATTTGATCAATGCTGCATCCACCTGAGTATAATTTTTTTTTTCAAAAGAGATAGCTGCTGTTTTGCTCTGTTTTGATAAACCAGAGAGCTGTGGGAATCCTATGCTTTGCATTAAATGTATATTTGTATTCCTCTCAAACCATAGCCGGTGACTGAAAAGTAAAAATTGGAGCAGCAGACTAATGAGCTCATCTCTCTGCTCTCTTCCTATCAGCATGCTGCTTGCGCTTGAGTAAAAATGAATGGCTCCTTGTACTGCTTCTCCCTCCACCAGTCTGAGCTTTACTTTATAAGGACTGCAGGAGGCAGATACCAGGTCAAATTCAGTTACTAACACAAATCTGAAAAAAAAAAAAAATGTAAAAAATAAAAAAAAGATACATTTTAGGATGTAGTAAGAGCCCTTTCACACTGCCAGCATGGGGGCGTAAGCGGTAAAGCGTTGCTAGCTTTAGCAGTGCTTTACCATTGTTTTTGCGCTCTTTTAACCCTCACTAGCAGCTGAATAAAGGGTTAAAAGCGCTGCCAAGGCGATTTGCAGGTGCTGCCCATTGATTTCAATGGGCAGGGGCGCTTTAGGAGCGGTGTATACACCGTTCCTAAAGTGCCTCAAAGAAGCTGCTTGCAGGACTTTTTTTTGACATCCTGCCAGCGCAGCGCCCCAGTGTGAAAGCACTCTGGCTTTCCCACTGGGATTGCAGATGGGGCTTTTTTTAGGCACTAGTTTTTAGCGCTAAAGCGCCTGCAAAATGCCTCCCATGTGAAAGGGGTCTAAAGGATACAGAGCTCCACTAGGCCCTGATCTGCCTAAAATTCAGTTTTATGCATTTCTGTTCTGTTACTTGAATGCAAATGTCAAAAGAAAATATATGTTCTTTTTTGCCACAGGTTTGCGTTGGAGAACAGTTACGTGAATAGCAAAACGCTAAGATTCAGCTGGAAAGCAAACATCAAGCTCAGATATATTTTTAACACCTGTTCTGGAAAGAGAACCATGATCGATTTAAGGGTCCATCAAGAAATTACTCTGCCAAAACCACTAACAGATGTACTGAAATGTTTAAACAAATCCAAGTGCTTCTGAAAATACCACAAAAAAAAAAAAAAAAAAAAAAAGGTGACTGGCAGCTCATACTCTGCTTGCTTTCAAACAAAGCCAGAAACACAGCCAAAAGAGAAACATACCTGACAGGAAAGCCAATTTCTTTTTTAGTATTGGTAAAATCACAGTGGCATCCATCTTGCTTCTTTACAGTGAACGAGTCTGCAAAAGAAAAAGAGCAAGCATACTTTAGTCAAAAACATACAAAAAAAAAGTCTAAATATCAGGAGTTGAAGACCCTAAATAAAATAAACAAGTATAATAAGCAAACACTTGGAATCGGCAGCGCAGAAGTTGAATGAAGCTACTTGGCAACAGTAATACGATCAGAAATATTGCCTACGCTATGGCTGGCAGCAGCTTTTCTTGGCTTGGAAAACTAGAATACTTCCGTAGTAAAGGTAGGCAGCAATTTATTGGAGAAGTCCAGATGGTGCCCATTGGCTACACTGGTCTTTATAAAGTGTTACTTCCTCCATCTTTATGACACCCACTGCCAAAAAAATTGTAAAATTATAAAATGATTATCAATTCATTCGCTACAATGGTTGACTTCACAGATGCTAACACAAGGTAAGATAACATCATACCCAACATTTTACTGAATCACATTCTGGTTGGCACTGACTCAATTATATGGTTATGAGAATGCAACAGTATCATCATCAGCCATCGGTTTTCAATAAGGAGAGAAAGGAGAAAACCCAATATTCTGGAATATGATCACACCAATTTTTTAACTCAACTAGAGCAGCTACGCTTACATTTTACAATCATTTTTAAACAATATTATAGTTTAGCAAAAGAAAACACCCTGGTAAAACGGAATATCTCAGCTATATTCGTGAGTAAACTGAAACTTGATAAATGTGGCTAATAAATTAATAGTAAACTAAGTTCAACTTTACAACATGTTTTTGCCAAAAGTTGAAAATGTTCTTGCCAAATAACCTCAGAATTGTACTGTCCAGAAGTGTTGCCTGCCAGTTGTCAGCACAATGATGCAGCAAAACCATTGACGTACTCCATGAAGAACGCCTATCTACAATAGCTAAATCCCTCGAAAAAACATTGAGAGCTTCTTCATCTTTCCATCAAATGTGGACATACAGCTCCAAGTACATTATACCAAAAAGAACTCGGATAAAATAATTATCAGTTTTTGAATCCGAGAGGACCACAATTAAACAAATTAACCGCTTACCAACCGCGGCTCTCCCAGGCACCGCAACCTACCCGGTAGAGCACAATGAACTTCCTGGTTTAGAGATGCACATACACGCACCGGCAGATCTGTGCTACGATTGGACACAGCACACGTTTTTCCAACAGGTTACAGCCAATGGTCTTCGCTGTATACCAGCTGATTGGCCGTGGCCAATCACAGCACAGAGATCTGTGTGTTTGTAAACACAACACACAGATTCTGGCTGGATTTCCTCTGATTTCAGTTACCATTCTGTACTGAAAGGAGAGACTCCAGCCAGATCTGTAGATAAAAGCAGCACACATACACTTGCATACATTTCTTAGTCAGACAGTTAACACCTTGATCACTCCTGTCACCCAGCAAGTGTCATTAGTACAGTGTACAGTATTATCACTGATCACTGTATTAGAGTCACTAGTGACCTTCCCTCCCAGTGTCAATTAGTGCCATATTGCCCATCACACTATCACAGTGACAGTATAAGTCGTTGATCACCGCCATTACTAGTATAGCGTGTTTATGGATCAGTATCCTGATCACGATTAGAACTATACTAGTGTAACCAATCTTATAGTATTCCCAAAAACGCAGTTTTTTTTTTTTTTACCAGACATGTAGCAGAATACATTTTGACCTAAATTTTTTGAAGAAATCAGATTTTATTGGATATGTTTTATAACAGAAAGTAGAAAATATAGTTTGTTTTTTTCTCTATGTTCTCGCATGGGCATATACTGTAGCACGTCATGTGTGAATGGCGCCTTAGAGTGCACTCACACTGGGCACAATAACACTGATCTGTGCCCAAGTGCAACTGTCCCCCCTTTCACACATATCTCATCACCTTTAACAACCAGACCACAGTGATTCCAGTTCTGTGCTCAGAGATGGAGAGTTCTGTGAACAGACAAGGTTTACGATGAAGCGCACTGGACTGAAACACAAGCGCACCTTGCCCCAACCATCTCTAAATTGGTTTTGGGCGCAGTATGTTTAAAGCTGTTCTTCACCCTAGAAACCCAAAATTTGATTTATCACGATGATCTGACTGGAAGTGGAGAATTGTCGAAACCAGATTCCTGCTCCCCCCCCAAAAAAAAAAAGTGTCAAAATTTAAAGAGGTGTGGGAGAAGGAGGCAGGCAAGTGGAATTTCCCCTTTTAGGTGAAGTTCCACTTTCACCAGTCCCGGGCACAGATCAAAGCACTACACAAACGAAAAAAAAAGGTTAAAACTGTCAGTTTGAGTACACTGCCCATATTTAATATAGCCCAGTTTCTGTGACTCTCAGGGCCTGTGTGAAGAAATCTACAGACGGGTACACATACCTAGGTACCTGCTTGTTAATTACACTGCCAGTTAAGCCAGGACAGATTGCCAAAAGTCCACCTTAATGTTTCCATAGTCTACAAGTTGTGCACATAAATAACCTCAAGCCGGCAAGGGTCAGCTTTTCTGAAAGTACACAGTGTACATTCCTAAATCTAATATAGGAGGATAAGTAAAGGAAATTACCAGTTACCAGCATCCCAAGACAGCAGGAATAAGTGCATTTATAACCATCATTTTGTTTGAAGCCAATGCTTAAATCAGACATTAAGGTTGATCAGACACAGTCACTGTAAACTACAATCATTTTCTTTTACTTAGAATTTTATAAAAGTGGTTTTATTACATGCAATGCTTACAATAATAAAAAAAAAAAAAAACACACCACAAACCTATCTCTTAACCATTATGTGGCGTTTCCTGCCAATACACTATATATCGATTGGTTAGCACCCATTTAAAAATGAAACTCTATATATATATATATATATATATATATATATATATATCTCTATCTGTATATGAGAGAGATATAGATATAGATATATATATACACACACACATACACACACTGTATATCAGGGCTCGACAAAACCCGGGCGCCAGGTCGCATTTGCGACTAGAATTAGCGACCTGGCGCCTGGGGCGGCACAGCTGTGTGTCCGTTCGACACCCCCCCCCTCCCGCCGCGATCGCGCTGGGTCGCGCCGGTAATTGAGGCCCCGGCTTTGCGGCCTACTGCAGTCCTATGGTTCCTGGTTCTTTCTGCAATCGGGCGCCCTCTGGTGGTGGCCGTTGGTATGACAAGACATCCACCAATGCTAATGGAGCTTTCCCTACCTGTTTTCACTGCCTGCTCATCTCCTTCCCTTTACTTAGAACCCCCAAAACATTATATATATTTTTTATTCTAACACCCTAGAGAATAAAATGGCGGTAATTGCAATACTTTCTGTCACACCGTATTTGCGCAGCGGACTTACAAGCGCACTTTTTTGGGAAAAAATACTTTTTTTAATTAAAAAATAAGAAAACAGTAAAGTTAGCCCAATTTTTTTTATATTGTGAAAGATAATGTTACGCAGAGTAAATTGATTCCCAACATGTCACGCTTCAAAATTTCATCCGCTCGTGGAATGGCGACAAACTTTTACCCTTTAAAATCTCCATAGGTGTCATTTAAAAAATTCTACAGGTTACATGTTTTGAGTTACAGAGAAGGTCTAGGACTAGAATTATTGCTCTCGCTCTAACGATCGTGGCGATAGGGGGGGCCCTCTCCTGCCGCCGATAAAAGTGATCTCGCTGCTAATCTGCTGCAGAGACCACTTTTATCTGAAAGAGAACCGCCGGCTCTTGAAGAAGATACCAGGGTTATGGTAGCTAGCTGCTACCATAACTACGGTATTTCTCTTCAAAGACAGGACGTATATAGTCGTCCTGCGGGAAGGAAGTGGTTAATTAAAATGAATTTATTATTTGTCATCTCCCTGCTTGGCCCCTTTCACTCGGGCTGTCTGATCAGGTTCGCCTGTCAGTTTTTCAGGCGGACCTGATTGGATCCTTAGTGGGAATATGGCGGTCTTATCTCCCTGCATGGCAGGAAATAAAAGCAGTCACATTAGTTCTAGTCGTCTCTGTGTAAATTTAAGATTGGTTAATTTTTATATTGAAAATAAAGCTTTGTCGGTCGTTTAAAAAAAAAAAAAAACCTGGCTCCTAACTTTTTTAGCTGGCTCCTAGATTCCAAGCAAATTTGTCAAGCCCTGCTGTATATGTATATATATCTTTTTGAATGCTTTCTTTACATAATATTTATTTTCTATATGTGATAATGTGATATACATCCTCTGCTTTACACACACCAAACAAATGACAAAGGGTTCCCTGCACTACGGGATATCTAAAGGGTAGCACAGCAGTAGCCACAATCCTTGAGGCCGGGTTTACATATGTGCGGCCGCAAGTTTGTGCCTGGAGTCCGATGTGTGTCTGTTCAACAGTTCAGATGCGATTCATGTCCGAATTTTTGCCTGAATTCACACCTGAACCGGACCCAAACAAGCACCGGAGCCTTTTTAATACGCTCCGTGGCCGCCCTGTACCTGTGTGAACCGGTTCCATTGAAAGTCGGTCACACTCGCCTGTCATGCGAATTGGATGCGGAGAAATTCGCATATATGTGAACCCAGCCTGAGGCTCGTTTTGTCTAAACCTTCAGACAGAGCCATATGGGTCGGGTTGAAAAAAATAAAAAAAATAAAGGCAAGAGTCCACTTTACAAAGTGAATGTTTACTATCTTAGGCTGGGTTCACACTGGTCCGACAAACGCTCCGACATTGGGAGCTCATGTCGCATGACGTGTGAAATTTAATGTTTCCCTATGGGAGCCGTCCTAACTGGTCCGACACAAGTCGTTCCGACTTTAGAAATGCTCCCTGTACTACTTTGGTCCGACTTTGATCCTACTTCAGCCTATTGACTATCATTGAAGTCGGATCAAAGTCGGATTGCCGTCTTGCATGATCCGACTTCGGCACGCGACTTGTGCTCAGATGATCTTGAGGGGGAACTCCGCGCCAAATTTTAAATAAAAATCCGGCATGGGTTCCCCCTCCAAGAGCATACCAGGCCCTTGGTTCTGGTATGGACCTTGAGGGGAACCCCCTACGCCGAAAAAGCGGCGTGGGGGGTCCCCCCAATCCATACCAGACCCTTATCCGAGCACGCAGCCCGGCCGGACAGGAATGGGGGTGGGGACGAGCGAGCGCCCCCCTCCTCCTGAACCGTACCAGGCCGCATGCCCTCAACATGGGGGGGTTGTTGCCTTGGGGGAGGGGGGCGCGCTGCGGCCCCCCCCACCCCAAAGCACCTTGTCCCCATGTTGATGAGGACAAGGGCCTCTTCCCGACAACCCTGGCCGTTGGTTGTCGGGGTCTGCGGGCGGGGGGCTTATCGGAATCCGGGAGCCCCCTTTAATAAGGGGGCCCCCAGATCCCGGCCCCCCACCCTATGTGAATGAGTATGGGGTACAGCGTACCCCTACCCATTCACCTAGGAAAAGAGTGTCAATTTAAAATAAAACACTACACAGATTTTTAAAGCATTTTATTAGACAGCTCCGGGGGTCTTCTTCCGACTTCGGGGGTCTCTCTGGTTCTTCTCCACGCTCTCCGGATCTTCTGCCGGGCTTCTCCGCTCTCTTCTGCTCTTTTGCCGCTCTTTTGCTAAAGCGGAGGAGCCCGGTCTTCTGCCTTCCTCTCTTCTTCTGATGTTGACACGACGCTCTCTCCGGCTAGAATGCTCTCTGTGCGCTCTGCTCTGACTTATATAGGCGGTGACCCCGCCCCCTTATGCCGTCACAGTCCCTGGGCATGCTGGGACTATGACGGCATAAGGGGGCGTGGTCATCGGGTGATGACCACGCCCCCTAAAACGTCACAGTCCCAGCATGCCCAGGGACTGTGACGGCATTAGGGGGCGTGGTCACCACCTATATAAGTCAGAGCGGAGCGCTCAGAGTGCATTCCAGCCCCAGAGAGCGTCGTGTCAACATCAGGAGAAGAGGGCAGAAGGCAGAAGATTGAAGACCGGCCTCCTTCGCTATAGCAAAAGAGCAGAAAATAGCGGAGGAGCCCGGCAGAAGATCCGGAGAGCGCGGAGAAGAACCGGAGAGACCCCCGAAGAGAAGAAGGCAGCAGACCAGGCTCCTCCGCTATGGCAAAAGAGCAGAAAATAGCGGAGGAGCCCGGCAGAAGACCCGGAGAGCGCGGAGAAGAACCGGAGAGACCCCCGAAGTCGGAAGAAGACCCCCGGAGCTGTCTAATAAAATGCTTTAAAAATCTGTGTAGTGTTTTATTTTAAATTGACACTTTTTTCCTAGGTGAATGGGTAGGGGTACGCTGTACCCCATACTCATTCACATAGGGTGGGGGGCCGGGATCTGGGGGCCCCCTTATTAAAGGGGGCTCCCGGATTCCGATAAGCCCCCCGCCCACAGACCCCGACAACCAACGGCCAGGGTTGTCGGGAAGAGGCCCTTGTCCTCATCAACATGGGGACAAGGTGCTTTGGGGTGGGGGGGCCGCAGCGCGCCCCCCTCCCCCAAGGCAACAACCCCCCCATGTTGAGGGCATGCGGCCTGGTACGGTTCAGGAGGGGGGGGGGCGCTCGCTCGTCCCCACCCCCATTCCTGTCCGGCCGGGCTGCGTGCTCGGATAAGGGTCTGGTATGGATTGGGGGGACCCCCCACGCCGCTTTTTCGCGTAGGCGTAGGGGGTTCCCCTCAAGGTCCATACCAGGTCCTGGAGGGGGAACCCATGCCGGATTTTTATTTAAAATTTGGCGCGGAGTTCCCCCTAAAGATTCATACCAAACAATGCCGGGCATTGGCGGGGATCCAAGTCGGATCCCCGTTCATTGAAAGTCGGACACATGCCGGCTTCATGTCGCAGGGCAAAGTCGGATCCAAAGTAGGACGGCTGTCGTGTCGCACCAGTGTGAACCCAGCCTTAGTGAACATGGTGAAGTTTATTCATCTCAAGCCTCCAATCACGTGCAAAGGGAGGTTCACCTGAATTGTCCTGGTGAACAGTGTTAATTTTGATGTCAAATTCCAATTTGGTTTTAGTCATAGCCTCTTAACTAAATTGCCATTTTAGTTTAATCACATTTTAGTCATCTGAAATATTTTAGTCGACTAAAATCTTCAGTATCATAAACAAAGATATTGCTTTTTGACAAACAGAAGTGCAATTTTACTCAATACTCTATTGGCTATAATGTCATTGCACTCATTACCTGAATATAAAAACTTCAACAGTTCTCTGTTAATAATGAAAATAAGTATCAAGTAACATCTTCATAAATAAAACCAAGTTTTGTAAAAAAAATATTTAATATTATTAATATTGATATTACTTTTTGACCACTGTTAATTTTGACGTGAAAATTTATTTTTCGGTTTTATTCATAGTTTGACTAAAATGCCATTTTAGTTTTTGCCCAGGTTCACACTGCTCTGACATGAAAGTCATGCGACTTCGGGTCCATCTTTGCCCTGTAACTTCAGTTCAACTTTGATCCGACAATGTGACTTTTTACACCCTATGGCATGGGTGCTCAACCTGTGGCCTTCCAGCTGTTGCGGAACTTCAAGTCCCATGATGACTGCAAGGCTGACAGGTACTCCTAAAGGCAGAGACATGATGGGACTTGGAGTTTCACAACAGCTGCAGGGCCACAGGTTGAGCACCCATGCTCTATGGCATTGAAGTTGTATCAAAGTCGGACCAAAGTAGTGCAGGAACCTTTTCTAAAGTCTGAGCAACTTGTGTCGGATCAGTTACGATGGCTCTCATAGGGAAACATTTAAATTGACATGTCACGCGACTTGTGCTCTCACAATTCGGATCTCATGTCGCAGCAGTGTGAACTGGCATTAAGGGCACTTTCACACTGGGGCGTTGGTGGTAAAGCACCACTATTTTTAGAGGAGCTTTACCATCGTTTTAGTGTCACTTTTTGGGCGCTAGCAGGTGCTATTAACCCCCGCTAGGGGCCGTAGAAAGGGTTAAAAGTGCCCACAAAGCGCTGCTGCCAAGGCGTATTGGCGGCGCTGCCCATTGATTTCAATGGGCATTAATTTCAATGGGCAGGGGCGTTTTAGGAACGGTGTATACACCACTCCTAAAGCACTGCACAGATGGTGCTTACAAGACTTTTTTTTTAATGTCCCGCAAGCGCACTGCTCCAGTGTGAAAGCCTTCCTGAGGGCTTTCACACTGGAGTGACAGGAGAGACGCTTTACAGGCACTTTTTTTTAAGTGCTATAGCGCCTGTAAAGCGCCTCAGTGTGAAAGTGGCCTTAGTCATATTTTAGTCATCTGAATTGAAACGGAATTTTATTTTCGTTTAGTTTTTGTCACTGAAAACATGCAGCTGACGAAAACTATGATGAAAACATTTTCTTTGACGAAATTAACACTGCTGGTGAAGCCCATTACCATGACAAAGTTAAGGGAAATTCAAAAAATGTGAGCTGTCATCAGAACAGGAAAAGAGGGGAAGTTTTCCAATAGGGGCTCCTATTTCATTGACAACTTTCTTTAGGGTATTTCCCTCACATTGGAGAGATTTCCTCTATCATTCGGTTGGGTCTACAGAAAATGGAAGCAAAGGGAAACCTCTGACACAAACAGAATGAAAAAAAAAACAAAAACACACATACACACACACACACACACAAAAGGGTTCTGACTTTTCCCTAGTCTATCCAAAATTTAAGAAAAAGGTTTTGGACTGTAATACTGTGTCCTAATTGCAATCCAAAGTAAAAGTTAAAAAGGGTAAGAAAAAAAGCTATCCTGTGCTAAACATTCTTTCCCGTCG
Organism: Lithobates clamitans; assembly: GCA_037952925.1. Taxonomy (NCBI): domain Eukaryota; kingdom Metazoa; phylum Chordata; class Amphibia; order Anura; family Ranidae; genus Lithobates; species Lithobates clamitans. The sequence continues at coordinate 10,767,686 of JBBGZY010000014.1, forward strand.
CTTTGCCATATAGCCAGTTTTTTCTCAAATAGCATTCTAGAAGAACACGGTTTAGTAGAAAATAACGTCAAAACCATCTCACTTTCATACATACATTACATATGTATTTCTGGCAGGCACCCTCCCCACTTCCACCTGGATAAATAAGAAGAAGCAGCTCGCCCCCTGCTGGCAACCCCCTGGGACTGGTCACAATCCCCAGGAAGCTGCAGGTCCATTCACAGAGCGCAGGGTGACTTGCACATTGGGGGGTCAGTTGTGAAGCCACGATTCGCCTCCCACATCCTAGATGGCAGTGCCACAAACCCAAAGAATAGCCTGGGTGAGGACAGCACTGGATCCCCTGACTGGCAAGTGTGTGTTTATTGAAAGTCAACAGCTACAGTATTTGTAGCTGTTGACTTTTATTCATTTATTTTATTATCTTTAAGCCATAACCAGTGGATCTATTTGTTCAAGCAGTTGATATTGTGCTTTGTGAGTAGAACAACTTTTATATAGTTTTTTCTTATAAAGTAAAGGTAGAATTGTGGAGAACCAAAGGAATTATTGATTTAACCTTTCTGTGATGTGAAGGTAATAAAACTGAGAGCGTTTTTCCAATTTGTTTTGAGAGAAAGCCATGAATGTAGTTTAACCACTTCATATCCGGGCCATTTCTGACACTTTGCTCCTACATGTAAAAATCATCATTTTTTTGCTACAAAATTACATAGAACCCCCAAACATTATATATGTTTTTTTAGCAGAGACCCTACAGAATACAATGGCGGTCATTGCAACTTTTTATCTTGCACGGTATTTGCGCAGCAATTTTTCAAACGCGTTTGTTTTGGAAAAAAAACAGTTTCATGCTTAAAAAAAAACAAAACAGCAAAGTTAGACAAATTTTTTTGCATTGTGTGAAAGATGAAGTTACGCCGAGTAAATAGATACCTAACATGTCATGCTTCAAAATTGCACACGCTCGTGGAATGGCGCCAAACTTTGGTACTTAAAAATGCCCATAGGCGACGCTTTAAAATTTTTTACTGGTTACATGTTTTGAGTTACAGAGGAGGTCTAGGGCCAAAATTATTGCTCTCGCTCTAACGTTCGCGGCGATACCTCACATGTGTGGTTTGAACACCGTTTTCATATGTGGGCGGGACTTACGTATGCGTTCGCTTCTGCGTGCGAGCTCACGGGGACAGGGGCGCTTTAAAAATTTTTTTTTTTTTTTTATTGTTAATTTTACTTAAAATTTTTTATTTTGACACTTTAAAAAAATATTTTTTTTTTTGATCACTTTTATTTCTATTACAAGGAATGTAAACATCCCTTGTAATAGGAATATGACACGATCAGTCCTCTTTACAGTGAGATATGGGGTCAATAAGACCCCACATCTCACCTCTAGGCTGGGAAGCCTAAAATAAAAAAAAAAAATAAAACGATCGCCGCTTCACAACCGAAGCGGCGCCGTTTTTTTGAATGCAGAGGCCGGGCGTGACGTCATAACATCGCGCCCGGCCTCCGAACGATCATAGAGACTCCGGCGACCATCTGGTCCGCCGGAAATCTCTATGGTGAACATCCGGCGCCGGCGGATCCGCTATCCGACTCACCGATCGCTGAGGTGAGTCGGTAGTAGCACCGGAGGGCGGCGGGAGGGGGGGGGTGTCCCCTCCCGCCGCCCGTAAGAACGATCAAGCGGCGGAACAGCCGCTATGATCGTTCTTATGGTGTACGGAATCGCCGGCTGAAAATGCCGGTATCTGAATGATGTCTGTAGCCTCAGACATCATTCAGATATAAGCCCTGAAAGTGGAGGCCGTCATATGACGGCCTCCGGATGTCAAGAGGTTAAAGTGAACAGAAAATCACAATATTATATGAGACCCACACTAAAGATATTTTTACTATTTTATGCACATATACAAACACACACACACACAGTGGGGAAAATTATTATTTGATCCCCTGCAGATTTTGTAAGTTTGTCCACTTACAAAGAAATGAAGGGACTATAATTTTTTTTATCATAGGTGTATTTTAAATGATAGCGACAGAATATCAACCAAAAATCCAGAAAAAACACATAAAACAAAATGCTATAAAACCAAGTTGCAGTTCATTGAGTAAAATAAGTATTTGATCCCCAAGCAAAACATGACTTAGTACTTAGTGGAGAAACCCTTGTTGGCAAGCACAAAGATAAGACGTTTCTTGTAGTTGATTACCAGGTTTGCACACATATCAGGAGGGATTTTGGTCCATTCTTGTTTACAGATCTTCTCTAAATCCTTAAGGTTTCTTCTTGGCAACTCGAAGTTTTAGCTCCCTCCATATATTTTCTATAGGATTAAGGTCTGGAGACTGACTAGGCCACTCCATGACCTTAATGTGCTTCTTCTTCTTGAGAAACTCCTTTGTTGCCTTGGCAGTATGTTTTGGGCCATTGTCATGCTGGAAGTCACATAAATGGCTCATCTTCAGTGTTCTGGCTGAGGGAAGAAGATTCTCACCCAAAATTTTACAATACATGACCCCATTCATTGGCCCCTCAATGCGGCAAAGTTTGTCTGTACCCTTAGCAGAGAAACAGCCCCAAAGCAAATGTTTCCATCTTCATGCTTGACTTTAGGGATGGTGTTCTTAGGGTCATAGTCAGCATTTTTCTATCTCCAAACACAGCGAGTCGAGTTAATCATAAAGAGCTCAATTTTGGTCTTATCTGACACTTTCTCCCAATCCTTCTCTTAATCATTTAGATGTTCATTGGCATGACTGTACATATGCCTTCTTGTGGAGGGAGACTCGCCGTGTTTGGAGGAAGAAAAATGCTGACCATGACCCTAAGGACACCATCCCTACAGTCAAGCACGGATGTGGAAACATTATGGTTTGGGTCAGTTTCTCTGCTAAAAAGGTACAGACTAACTTTTCCGCATTGAGGGGCCAATGGATGGGGCCATGTATTGTAAAATCTTGGATGAGAACCTTTTTTCCTCAGCCAGAAACTGAAGACGGGTCATGGATGGGTTTTCCAGCATGACAATGAACCAAAACATACCGCCAATGCAACAAAGAAGTGGCTCAAGAAGAAGAATATTAAGGTCATGGAGTGGCCTAGCCAGTCTCCAGAACTTAATCCTATAGAAAATGTGTGTGTGTGTGTGTGTGTGTGGGGGGGGGGGGGGGGGGGGGATCTGAAACTTCGAGCTGCCAAGCGACAACCAAGAAACCTTAAAAGGGGTTGTAAAGGTAAAAATTTTTTCACCTTAATGCATTCTATGCATTAAGGTGAAAAAACTTTTGACAGTACCGCCGCCCCCAGGCCCCCCGTTTTACTTACCTGACACCTCGAATCTTCGCTGCTCGTCCTCGTCATCTTCATTGCAGCTCAGCCTGGTCGCTGATTGGCTGCAGTGGATGGATTGAAAGCAGCGCAGCCATTGGCTCGCGCTGCTGTCAATCACATCCGATGACGCGGCGCGCCGGGGGGCGGGGCCGAGTGATACAGCGAGCGGCTATAGCCACCGGCTGTATCACGGGAGCGTGCCCGCAAGCACTTACCACCGTGCGAGGGAGCTCGCATTAAGGTGGTAAATGCTTGCGGGGAGGAGCTGAAACAGCCGCCGAGGGACCCCAGAAGACCAGGTTCGGGGCCACTCTGTGCAGAACGAGCTGCACAGTGAAGGTAAGTATAACATGTTTGTTATTTAAAAAAAAAAAAAAAAATTAACTTTACAACCCCTTTAAGGATTTAGAGAAGATTTATAAAGAAGAGTGGACCAAAATCCCTCCTGAGATGTGTGCAAACCTGGCAAACAACTACAAGAAATGTCTTACCTTGCCAACAAGGGTTTCTCCACCAAGTACTAAGTCATGTTTTGCTTGGGGATCAAATACTTATTTTATTTATACTTATTTTAATTTTAAATAAAAATATTTTTAATATTTTATTGACTGAAATGCAACTTAATTTATAACATTTGTATCGTGCTTTTCCTGGACTTTTGGTTGATATTCTCTGTGTTTATCATTTAAAATACACCTATGAATTTTTTTTTTAGACTCTTCATTTCTTTGTAAATGGGCAAACTTACAAAATCTGCAGGGGATCTAATAATTATTTTCCCCACTGTATATACACACATACATATGTGTGTGTGTATACATATTTGTTTTTGTACCGTGTTTAGTGCACTTATAATTTATAACAAATGTATGCACTTTGATAGGTAAATGGGGGGGCATGATGGTATAAGAGCTTCAGATTTAGTTGCTACCAAGTTGCTTTATGCACTTGGTGACTGTAGCTGCTGGATTTATAATAAAGAAGAGCGGGGCTCTTCAGATATTGTATTCTATAGATTCTAACTATGGTCTTTAACCAAGAACAGCTTTAAAGCAGATTGAAATGATCACATTTTAGTTTGCCAAATGTTTTGGCTCAATATGTAGAAAGGACAGTGGGAGAAAAAAAATAATAATACGATTCAGAGAGCCAACAAAGACTGCTGATTGTAAAGCCAGGGTACAAATACAGAATATATTATTTCTGTTCCCCTGCAAGGCATACAGAACTTCTTCAGCAGATGCCGAGATATCACTTATACTGACAGAGGATTGGAAAAACACAGTGCATGCGCTCCACTAAAGGTTTGTGCCGTCAACCATATCTGTGGGGGAGATATAATACAAAATGTGCAACAAGCAGTGAAGTGCACCAACCAGTCATGTGCAAACTGAGCTCATTTGATTCTATGTTGCTGAATAGCGTGCAATGCTAAAATGTCCTATGAAGCCATATATAAAGTTTAGTGGGAAAAAATGCATTGTAAAACCAATGGCAATGACCACAGATATCCATAGGACAGTTGTCTGTATTCAATATAATCTACATTACTTTTTTTTTTCAAACTACGTGTTCATTCTAGTGTACATACAATAAAATAGCCATACTTTTTAAACTGAGGTCTGAAGGCCGACTCGGGGGCTAGCAACACATTAACAGTGACAAGCTATGCAGGAAAGACGGCTATCTACCTGTGTGGACACATTCGCTGACCTTAAATGCTGATGAATCTCGCTTGGTAGTGACAGGGTAGCAAGGTAGTGACATCTCGTTGGCCCCACTAGGGAAGGAGTGATTTTTATAGACTGGCAAGAGGTCTTTTGGTGGCCCCAACAATGGCAATTGTCACCAGCATCAGGATCACCCATGTGGCATGGCCCTTACAATGAGCAAAGGAAAATGATCCTTTATGGATCAAACATTCTCCAGGACACACTAGAGTCTATGCTAAGATTTTCAACGCTTGTATACTCACTCTCAGATGTACGATGGGCTGTACATACACTGTGAGCACAATTATTAGGCAAGTGAGAATTTTGACCAAATCATCATTCTTATGCATATTGTCCAACTCCAAAATTCATAAACTTGAATGCTTATTGGATTTAAGCATATCAGGTGATGTGTATTTGTGTAATGAGGGAGGGTGTGGCCTAAAAACACCCTGTATCAAAAGGTGTGCATAATTATTAGGCAGCTTCTTTAACTCAGGCAAAATGGGCCAAAAAAGAGATTTAACAAAAATTTTAAAAAAAGTCCTTCAGAGGGATGCAGCACTCTTGAAATTGCTAAGATATTGGGGCGTGACCACAGAACCAAACGTTTTGTTGCAAATGGTCAACAGGGTCACAAGAAACGTGTTGAGAAAAAAAGGATGCAAATTAACGGCCAAAGATTTAAGAATCAAAACGTGAACCTGCCAGGAACCCATTATCCTTCAGTGCTGTCATATTCCAGAATGGCAACCTACCTAGAGTGCCCAGAAGTACAAAGTGTTCAGTGTTTAGAGACATGGCCAAGGTAAGAAAGTCTGAAACTCGACCACCACTGACCAAGACAAGTTGAAATGTCAAGACTGGGCCAAGAAATATCTGAAGACAGATTTTTCAAAGGCTTTATAGACTAATGAGATGAGAGTGACTCTTGATGAATCAGATGAATTGGCCTGTGGCTGGATCAGGAATGGGCACAGAACTCCACTTTGACTTGGACTCCAGCAAGATGGAGGTGGGGTACTGGTATGGGCTGGCAGGTATTATTCAAGATGAGCTAGTTGGACCTTTTTGGGTTGAAGATGTACTCAAAATCAACTGCCAAACCTACTGCCAGTTTTGAGAAGACACTTTCTTCAAGCATTGGTACTGGAAAAAGTCTGCAAAAGTCTTTCAAGAAGACCATGATTATTTATGCAGGACAATGCTCCATCGCATGCATCGAAGCACTCCACTGTGTGGCTAGCCAGTAAAGGCCTTAAAGATGAAAAAATAATGACATGGCCCACCTTCCTCAATGGACCTAAACCCTATTGAGAACTTGTGGGCCCTTCCTAAATGAGAGATTTACAGTGAAAGGAAACAGTACACATCTCTGAACAGTGTCTGGGAGGCTGTGGTTGCTGCTGCACAAAAAGTTGATTGTCAATAGATCAAGAAACTGACACACTCCATGAATGGAAGACTTATGACCGTCATTGAAGAAAGGGTGGCTGGTCACTGATTTTTTCTTTCTTTTTTAAATGTCAGAAATGTTTATTTGTACATCTTGAGCTGTTTATTTTCATCTGTTAAAAGTGAGAATAATAAAGCGAGAGGGGAACATTTTCATTTTTCATTTAGTTGCATAATAATTCTGCACACCAAGGCTCCATTCACACCTGAGTAATCTGCAACAATAGCTGCAGCCGCTCGTTTTGTTATAGCGTCTTTTTTTTTTTTTTTTTTTTTTTACTTGAGCGTTTTTGGAGAGGCCCTATTCATTTGCATGGTCTTCCCTCTGCTCCAAAAAATAGGATTTTTCCGTCATACTTACCTGTAAAATCCTTTTCTTTAAATACATCATGGGACACAGAGTCAGGCTAATATTCATTACTTGCTGGGACGTCCCAGAGCAATAGCCTTGAGGGGATGGAGACACCCTGCCAAACAATAGCCAGCAGCCCGCAGCAGCCCGCAGCCTGCGGCCCAAAAGCCGAATCCTCGACTGCTCAAACATCCACTTGATAACATTTTGTGAACGTATGCACTGAAGACCAGGTAGCAGCCTTACAAATCTGAGCCACAGATACCTGATGGTGAAAAGCCCAGGAGGTTTCTACACCCCTGGTAGAATGAGCTCTCACCCTAAAAGGGAGGAGCTTTATGTTTCAAACCCTAGGCCTGAATGTTTAATTGACGGACCCAATTGGCAATGGAAGCTTTGGAAGCTGCCTGCCCCTTCTTGGGTCCTTTTGGTAAAACAAAAAAGGAGTCTGTTTCTCGGATCTCCGCAGATCTGGACAAATAAACCTTGACTGCCCGGGCAACGTCCAATGAATGCAGTTGTCTCTCTGCCTCCGAGCGAGGCTGAGAGAAAAAAGAAGGCAAAATAATGTCCTGAATGAAAGGCCGACACCACTTTTGGCAAAAAAGGATGGAACAGGTCATAACACTACCCTGTTGTGGTGAAGGATCAAGTACGATTCCCTGCATAAAAGGGCTGCCAACACTTGACACCCTTCTAGCCGAGGTGATAGCCATCAGGAAGGCTAGCTTGCGTGACGGCAATTCTAATGGAATTTCCTTGATAGGTTCAAATGGTTGTTTCTGTAACACAGTCAGCACCAAGTTCAATTCCCAAGGACACATAGGTGACCTAATGGGGGGAAGTAAGGGAGTTGCCCCCTGCATAAAGGATCAGACCAGTGAATGGGAGGCTAAAGGCCTTTGGAAGAATACTGATAGGGCCGAAACTTGACCTCCGTTTGTACTCAAAGCCAATTTGATTTCCACAGCTGACTGTAGAAAAAAGAGAGAATTCTCCCAATCACATATTTCCGTGGATGCCATTTTTTGGCTTCACACCAAGCAATATAAAAGTCTTCCAGACCCTATGATAGATCTTCCTAGTGACAGCTTTTCTAGCATTCACTAGAGTAGACACCACTGGTCCCGAGAAGCCACGGTCCTTTAACACCCTGGCTTCAATAGCCCTGCCGTAAAATTTAGAGACTGTAAATTGGGATGGAATATAGCACCTTGAGACAGAAGATGGTGACGTGGAAGCGTCCATGGCCCGTCTATTGTCAGTCTCACAATCTCCAGGAACCAGGGCCTTCTGGGCCAGGCTGGTGCCACCACAATGACTGGAACCCCCTCCCTCCGACTCCTGCGCAACAAATGTGGAAGGAGAGGGATCGAAGAGAAAGCATAAACCAGGGAGATCTGTCTCCATGGAACTACCATCTGCTCTGATTGCCAGAGCATCTCTTGTTCGGGACACAAACTGCTGTAGCTTGTTGTTGAACCTGGATGCCAGTAGGTCGACCTCTGGCCATCCCCAACATTGGCAAATTTCCTGGAACACCCCTGGGTGTAGGGACCAATCCCCCAGGCAGATCTGCTGGCGGCTGAAATAATCTGCCTTCCAGTTCTCTACTCCTGGGATATGGACTGCCGATAGAATCGGCACATGTCCCTCTGCCCAGGCTAGTATTGGGTTCACCTCCTTCAGAGCTAAACAACTCCTGATACTGCCTTGGTGGTTTATATAGGCCACTGCAGTGGCATTGTCAGACTGAACCCTGATGGGGCAGTCCTGAAGTTCCACTGTCCTTGACCGTAGGGCCAGTCATACTGCCCATAATTCCAGGACGTTGATGGGCAGGTTCTGTTCTGTCCTTGACCATTTCCCCTGAGTTGTGAACCCCTCTAGAGTCGCCCCCCAGCCTGAGAGAGTGGCATCTGTAGTCAGTACTCTCCAAGTTACACGGAGGCAGGATCTTAGATCCAAAAATGGGCCTTGTTACCCCGTTTGGTTTTTAAACCATAAAACACGTTCGCTCTTTCGGATACAGGAACCTGTACAATCACTCCTTGATGCACTAAATGATGTAGTGCCTGAAGCAATAACCCCCCACAACTCCAGCTTGCAACCGCGAGATATAATTGGAGGTGACCCACTTGTCCTGAATTATCATTCTCCAAATGTCTGCAAAATGCAGCAGCCTTCCCCCCACTCAATGGAGTGGGGGCATCCCCTCAAAAGGAGGGCTTGGTGCTGGGTTTAGAAGAATTTTGGACCCAGGGCTTTTTCTGACCCTGGCCTTGCGGCTTGCCCCTTGCCCTAGCGCCCTGCTGGCGGAACTGCCTTGGCGCTGAGACATTTGAGGAAGCAGTCCCTGAAATTTTAAACGATGGACGCCTGGTGTTTTTCTTCACAGGAAGTAGAGAACTCTTCCCTCCGGAAATCTTTTGGATATATTTATCCAAATGATCACCAAATAAAAAAACATTCCCCATGAAAAGGGAAACCTGCCAATAACTTTTCTCAAGGAAGCTCGGCTGACCAGTTCTTAAGCCAAAAAGGTCTGCGCAGAAGTACAGACAAGAACCAAACGAGAAACTTGCTGTATTAAATCCTTTTAAGGCGTCAACAGCAAAAACACAGTACTCGATGAATATCTGTATTATTTTCAGGCAGGCTATCCTCCCGGTTAGACCTATCAGGCCAATTGACCTGATCCTTTATGGACTGGCAGATACCAATTGCTGCAACAGCTGGCTGAATAGCTGAACTGGCCAAAGAAAAGGAAGCCTTTAATAATGACTCCAATTTCTTGTCAACAGGGTCTTTCAAGCCCTGTGCGTTATCTACCGGACAAGCAAAGTTTTTGTTTAAGGAAGAGACTGCTGCATCTACAACTGACATGCTCCATTTTTTAAATGAACTTTTCATCTATGGGATATAAATGGGAAAACCTCTTAAGAGAAACAAAATCCTGTCAGGATGTTCCCAATCAACATACACCGCCTGTTCCAGCAGGGGGTGTGGGGGGAAAGCCTGTGCGGCCTGAAGAGTCCTCAGGGATCCCAAGAGGACCAGGGGGACTCAGTCACCTCTGCAAGAGGAAACTTACAGGCAGAAGGAACCATTTCGGTCAGAGTCAGGATATAAAGCCTCTGCGACTGAGAGGCAGATATCAACTGGATATCTTTTTGTCCAGATTGCTCAGAAGCAGACTCATCCGCCAGGCCCTCCACAGAATCCTGAGCTTTGAGCTCTTCCCCATTCTCAACCCATTCCTACTCCAAACTAGGAGGCTCCAGGGAGGGGGATCTGTCACGCTTCTTGCCATCGTGCAGGATGGAGGCAATCCTGCCAGCAATCCAGTGCTCTTGGTGATAAAGGATGAAGCAGCAGCGTTGACTATAGGCACAATACCAGATAGGAGCATGCGGCTTAGAATGCCCGGAAGCCTCTGGTCCTTCAGGGAATACAACACGAGGGATACGACTAGGTTCATCAGGAACTACTGACGACATAGGTGTACCCTTCCCTGTAGTGTTAGTCCCACTCCTTTTTTTTAAAGACATTTACTACCTACAAAAAGAGAGATCTTGGGTTTAGTATTAAAACACCTCAGAAGGGAGATCCTTTAATAGGGCTCACCAAGCCCTTATGCAACAATCCTGCTAAGCACCTTAGCCTGCCAAGCAACACTTGGTGACTCACGTGACCCAGGTAAGGAGAAATGGACCGCTACAAGTACCTGTTCAGAGTCTGCTTTGTGTCCCATAGCTGCCTTCTGGAAGCACTGCTGCTTGGCATATACAGCTTTAATAAGCTGGCTGTGCGCTGGAACTTTCTGTGCATGCGTGCGCATGTATGTGAGTGGTCCCGGCGAACGGGCATGGCTGTATTCGCATACGATGCAAATCTTCGTACACCCAGATAAAGGCTACTGTGCATGCGCGGCGAAGCCGTGTGCAACATAGCCGCCAAACTGCTAAGTCCAGTGGCGCTTTTGCGAATGCATGTTCGCCATGGCCGCCAAACAACAACTGCTGCGCACAGAGGCACTCTTGCGAATGCACATTCGTCCTGGTCAACCAAGGCGAAGTGGCGCACCATCATACAGGTAAAAAACAGCCAAACACAAACAAAAAAAGGTACCTGGTATGGTCACCGCACATAGGTGTCCAACCTCTAGCTAGCTTGACTGATTGTAACAATCACTGGGACACCCCACAATAATAAGTAAAAGGGTTTTCACTTACCCATCCAGGCACAGGGAAGCTTAGAAACTAAGAGCCCAAACTTCACCCATCAAAGCAGGTTCCTGTGACTTGAGGACCTTCAAGTACTGTGTACCCTTTTCATGTTTCGAGTCCACTCCCTTGGACCTGTACAGCACCCTACAGGAATGCCTTAGCGCTGTAGTGTCCAGGATTCCACTTCGCAGGGTCCAGCACCCGGCCGCATTACAGGAAAAATCCCACAGGATCTTGAGTCTTCTTTGTGAGGCTCGGGTACCATTTATCTAAGCATATAGAGCCTGTGTCAAATGGATCTGATAGGTCAACCCCTTGATTCATTTAAGAACAGTTTGTGGGACTTGAGACCTGGAGCTCAGAGAGCTCAAACAAACCGTGCCACCCACCTTGCAGACACTGGTAAAGAACTGAAGTGCTTCCTGTGTGGGAGAGGTTATATAGGGGATCATTTCCTGTCTGAAGATCTTTGGTCTAGGTAATGAATATTAGCCTGACTCTGTGTCCCATGATGTATGAAAAAGAAAACGCTCAAAAAGAAACTCATGTACCAAATCTTGGCACAGAGCAGGAGCATTTGCAGTCACAATTTTGGCTGCCGTTTGTCGCTCTTTTGTTTCACCATGTCCTTTGTAGGCTGATGGGAGGGTTTGGTTCATTATAAATCAGCCAGTGCACTATCGGTGTGCTAATGAAAAACAGCAGTGTCTGCATCCCTTTAGAAGTATTTAGTGTTACTAAACCCAGGAGCCTGCATTCACTATATCTGGTCTCCCACAGTACACAGAACATGGAAATGCAATTATTTTAGTAAATATAAACTGCTAAATACCTTTTCTGATCAGCAGTTATAGCAGTCTTGTGATTTCTATCAGTGTCCGGCCGGAAACTGGTTAAAGCCTGTAGGAGGAGTTTTCATTCTGCTCTGACTGTCCTATAAGACTGAATGACCCCTGACCCTCTGTCTGGATAGTGCTGATTGGCACTGTGCTGATCACATGCACCATCCCCAAAAAACCCTCTAGCAATACACACCAAACTGTGCATGTGCAGAGTGCCCCCCAAAGGCTACTATCAGGACATGGATTGGGGACAGTAAAAGAAGGGTAAAATCAGAGAAGACAGGATCAAGCAGCCTTTTTACACAATGTGAAGCATTAACTACTTACAGTAGGTTCCACAGCGACTACAATAAGCATGCCTTACTGCATATACAGACTGATTTTACTATGGTGGGTTTAGTAAGCAGCAATAAACCCAAAACCAAAAATTTTACAAATGCAGATTACCAACCATTAGATGTGGTGACTGCATCTGTTTTCTTTTGTCTTTTCCCTCACTCTGTTTGCAGCCGGTGATCTGGCCAGTAACACACCTCCTGTATTAGAGAGCCCCCATTCTGCATGAAAGAGCACAGGGGGCATAACAAACAGCTGCATTGTCAACCTGGGGGGGGGTGTTAAATTTACTAGAAGATTAAAATACACTAACAAATTGAAGGCAAACTCCAGGACACACTTAATAATCAATAAAAAAAATTGAGATAAAGGTTTTACATGAATAAATAAAAGCTGATAATTGTAAGCACCACTGCCAGTATTCAATGGTTTGTCTCATCTATGTAAACTGATACATTCTGTTGGAGAGCTTGTGCTTTTGAAAAACAATGTACCTGCTGGGTGGATCACCAGATAAAGATAGAAAAAAAATAAATAAATAAAATAAATTCAGCCATCACATCTAAGAATTGCTTAGCTGCACCATAATAAATGTGTTTTTGCTGTAATACTGCTTCAACCCTTGGGGAGTATCTCACTAAAAATAACATTTCTATTGCAATTCAGATTTCTATTTTTGCCCATAAAAGTTGAGTTATCTTTTAAGCAAATTGTGTAACAAATGTATCATGTAGAAATAGCACTGATAGGCTCACTGCATGTGTCAGTGTATGTGATCTCTGTATAATGACCTATCCTGCACCCCACGCAAAGTGAACAGTAACCTCTTGGCGCCGACAGCACGCAAATATGTGGCCTCTCGGTGGGTGGGCCTTGGCGCATATTTGCATGCAATATTGCAAAAACAGCTATGTCAAGAGTAAGTGTCTTGCGCGCAACCGGCACAACTACCGATGGCTAACGAAAAGCTTTCCGATCATGTGACCCATGACAGGCAATCACGGAGGTCACATGACCATAAACCCCACCCTGCCTCCCGGTATCTAAAATCCCTTAAAGGGCGAGAGGCGCTGGCACCAAAGGGTTAAAGTGTTTGTAAAGCCACATTTATTTATATTTTTCTATAGAGTGGGTCAGGGGTTAGAATTTTGAGTCACGAGAACAAAAATTATAAGGAAATCTTCCAAGACACTTGTTACTGTGACACCTGTCTAAGAGGGGGATTACCACTCACTTTGGATAGAATTTCTCTCACTAGATTTTGGGAGTAATTTACTAATGGAGTAGGACATATTCCCTTTGCAAAGTGACTTTTTAAAGCTTAGTGAAAAATGTGAAGTTGTAATGACTTCAATCATTAAATTTAAGTGGAAAAGTCCTGCAAGCAAAAAAAAAAAAATATTTTTTTTAAATGTTCCTTGTAGGGCATTATATGCAGTGAATTTTCACCATTCTTTTTCGTCCATTCTTCCAGAAGAGCATTTGTGAGGTCAGGCACTGGTGTTTGATGAGAAGGACTGGTTCGCAATCTCCGCTCTAATTCATCCCAAAGGTGTTCTATCAGGTTGAGGTCAGGACTCTGTGCAGGCCAGTCAAGTTCCTCCACCCCAAACTCGCTCATCCATGTCTTTATGGACCTTGCTTTGTGCACCCATGAGCAGTCATGCTGGAACAGGAAGGGGCCATCCCCAAACTGTTCCCACCGAATTGGGATCATGAAATTGTCCAAAATGTCTTGGTATGCCAATGCCTTAAGAGTCCTCTTTACTGGAACTAAGGGGCCAAGCCCAACCCCTGAAAAACAACCCCACACCATAATCAACAAATGATTTGGACCTGTGCACAAAGCAAGGTCAATAAAGACATGGATGGGCGAGTTTGGGGTGGAGAAACTTGACTGGCCTGCACAGAGCCCTGACCTCAACCTGCTAGAACACCTTTGGGATTAATTAGAGCGGAGACTGCGAGTCAGGCCTTCTCATCCAACATCAGTGCCTGACCTCACAAATGCACTTCTGGAAGAATGGTCAAACATTCCCATAGACACACTCCTAAACCTTGAGGAGAGCCTTCCCAGAAACTTTGAAGCCGTTATAGCTGCAAAGGGTGGGCCAACTCAATATTGAACCCTACGGGCTAAGACTGGGATATCATTAAAGTTCATGTGCGTGTAAAGGCAGGCGTCCCAATACTTTTGGCAATATAGTCGTAAGAGAAAATTCTTTTTGCAAAGTGAACATGCACTTTAAATAAGCAATTACATGAAAAAGCTAATCCCTGTTTCTTTCATTTGCACAGTATCTCAATAGTCAAGTGAAGATTCTTAACTCAACAACAAAGGCATTGCTGTCAATGCAGAAAAAAGTGGGCAGGGCTAGGTGTGGCCAGGTGTCGATTAACAAATACAGGCTTGTGAATCAGCCATGACAACGCTAATAGCCACGCCCCCTGCAATATCTCATCTCTCTAGTGCAAGCAGACACAGCCTACATGAGAGTGGCAACTCTGCTCTGAATATACGAGCAGTGCAGCATCATTGCCACACACTGATAGGAAAGACTTCACTGGCCAGATCCATCTGTATTTGTGGGCCATGACAGGGGGACTAAGGCTGGCCATACATTATACAATTTTCTTATTCAATTTTCCTTTAGATTTACCATAACCATGTAATATGAGGTCAAACCTAAACACTTTCAATGTGTATGCAATCAGGCAGGCCCTCGCACTACATATGGAAAGAGAAAAATATCCTGGACGGCCACACACACCATAGAAGACATCTTTATTGATATGAAGAAATAAAATCCAAATGCAGTCACCTCATGTACAGGGAGGAACAGGAAAGATAGCTAACATGTTTCACGCCCCATCATGGCGCTTATTCATAGCTCTTTTCCTCACACTACATAGCTGAAGGTAAATCTAAAAGGAAATTGAATAAGAAAATTGTATAGTGTATGGCCAGCCTAAGAGAAAATTTTTAGTGTAGATGCACTTACAATAAAGGACTTACGCAATTACTTTTCTTTAATAGAAGGATTTGTTCTACAACGTGCCCTTTACAATGTCACAGGGAATGGGAAACATATTCCAGCCTGATACAGACCCTACCCCTCGTAATCTTCTTGGAGTAACCTGCCTGATTCTTGTGACGGAGGGCGTGTTCAGGAGTCCAGACGTTGTGAACTCTGTGCTCACCCTACTCATGCCAAGCAACTGGAAGAGTGATTTACGCTATGCAAAATGACCCCTTTCAATTAATAATTTGCCAGCTCCCTAGGGCTGGCCATAGATGGATATTTTTCATTCAGCCCATAAAAAAAAAAAAAAAATCAAACAAACAGATTCCTCCATCCACACAATCAAGGTGGCCAGAGAAATCCTTCCTGCTGGGACATTGTATTCTGAGCACACACTGATCACCAGCTGCAGCTGATCGAGAAAAAAATTCCCACAAGCCCATCTTACAGAAGTCGATCATTAGGTCAACTTTTTGGAGCAGGAGCGGCCACGTGTGGATCGAAATCCGGGCCAATTTTGATTAATTTATGGCCAGCTTAACCTCTTCACGACTGCACTATAGCCAAATGTAGGCTACAGCGCAGTCACACATTGTCGGGAGGGTAACATACAGCGTGATTGCTCTTCCTGCGCATCCTTTGTGGTGCAGATCACAGATCGGGGTAAAGAGCCAATCACAGTGGTTCTTTACCATGTGACCAACTGTGTCCAATTACAGCTGATCACAATGTAAACAGGATTTGCTGGTTATCAGCAATCCTCTCCTCACTCTGAGCGCACTTGACGAGAGCCGATAAGCGGCAACCCACACAGGGGACATCTACACTGATAATCAGTGCCGCCTCATCAGGGCACATCCGTGCCGCCTCAACAGGGCACATAATTGAAGAGGAAAAATTATTTATTTATTTACAATTTTTTTTTAACAGAAACTAAGAAAAACTTTTTTTTTTTCTTTTCCCAAACGTTTGAACCTTTTTTCGTTTGTTTAGCAATACATAAAAGAACACCAAAAGAAAGCTCTATCCGTCGCAAAAAAAAATTATAAAAATTTTGTTTGGGTACAGTATTGAATGACCGTACAATTATCATTCAGGCTGCATTCATATCTGAGTGTTTCAAAGTTGCGCGTTTTCACCACGATTTTGCCGCATTTTTTTACAGATGAAAAGGTCACCAATGTAAAAAGCAGAACGCCTGTAATCTGCCCCTAAGAAGCTCATGTTCTTTTTTGAGCTTAAGGCATTTTTCAGGCATTTTGCTTTAGGTGACAAAACACTCAGATGTGAGCAGATGCCATTGAAATGAATGGGATTTTGCTTGTTGGCCGTTTTTCAGGCCTTTTTTTGGGCGTTTTACGAGCTGAAAATGCTCAGGTGTGAATATAGCCTCAAAGTACGACAGCATGAAAATTGACCTGGGCAGGAAGGGGGTAAAAGTGCCTGGTAGGCAAGTGGTTAATGCAGACTGGCATTTTTAGTAGGCGTATACATACATACATACATTCTTTATGCAGCTAGTGAAAACTCTGTTAGAGGAGAAGAAAGATAACCAAGTCTGCGCTTTATCCTTGTGCTGCCTTCAATGTTTACCAAGCAGTGATCAGTAGATCTGCAGTTAGACTGCAGCTTCAGAATGATAGAATATGTTTTACAGACGCTCTGCTGCTAAGCGTCTAACTTAAAGCCATGTGATAATGAAATACTGGCTCAGAAGCTAATCTCCATCTCTGACTGCCTACACTAATGCCATGGTGCTGCCAGTGAGCGCCATTTACGCTCTGTAAACAACCACTAATATTTCTTATCTTGTTTTGTCTGCCAGGCCAATGCTTACAGAAAAGACTTTCAGAAGACTATTAAACATGTGTGCTGGTCAAGAATAAATGGCAAGGGTGGAGAACTGAATGTATAACTCAGACAGTAGTATCATCCAAGAGCCATCTGGTAGGTTTAGGAAGCCAAGAAACATGTATTTTGAGAAACAATAGAAAAGGCTTTGAAATTGTAGGAACCAGTTATAATTTTATGGAAAAAAAAAAGAATATTTCCTGTGCGATTAACAGTATCTCTCAAAGGATATAACCAGATAAAAGTTATATAAATATGGGGGCAGCATTGCAAACCCCCTCCCAATAAAATAAGACTAGCGCTGTGTTATGCAATAACTATATGCAAAATGAACAAAAAAAAAAAAGTGTAGTGCAAATGCCACGATGTGCAAAAATATGTGCTAGAAAATACTACTATAACACCCTTTCCTCCTACTCAATACCTTTAAACATAAACATATCAATATAATAATACTATTGACAAAAACAATAAAACACAAAACTGGAAGTAACAAACAGGAGGGCCGCTCCTGATGACATTGATGACGAAACATGTTGGGTGGAGCCTTCTTGCGCTGCCTACGTCACTTCCTTGCTTGCTTCCGGTCTGTGGAACACTGGAGTGTCCCGGACAGCTTATTATACGCCTTTAGCTTGAATCAACAAGCATTCTTTGATGTGAGTGTATTCAAAGATTTTATCTGAATAAAATAAAAGGTAGAAATACACTATTTGGAGTATCCCTTTGTCATCACTAAGAACTTTATTGGACTTAATGTACATTGATTATGCATTGAATAGGGGGAGGTGTATACTATTGCCACACATACAGTTTGTGTTTTATTGTTTTTTTAATTTATAAAAATAATGGCATCTGGATGCAGTATTACTATATTGAAACGTTTATAAAAAAGGTACCGGAACACTTGCGGTAGGGGGAAGGGGTCGTATAGCACTATTTTCTAGCACATATAGTTGCACATTGTGGCATTTGCACTTGTTTTTTGTTCATTTTGCATATAGTTATTGCATACACAGCACTAGTCTCCTGGGGGGGTTGAAGTGCCATCCCTATATTTATAGAAGTTATAATTTTAGTTTTAGGCACCTTGAGTATGCCAGCTCCAAGATAATCTTGAGATTATCACGATTTAAATCCAACTATAAAGTAAACACCAGAACACATTGGAAAGATTAGGTTAAGCTCTATGCACTCAAAGCTATGACTATAAGGACCCATTCACACCAGTGCACTGCAATAATGATCTAACACTTTTTGTGCTGCCCCTGGTGACCCTACATACATGAATGTGTGTTTCCTATGGCAATTTAATAGAAGTGATCTCCAGCAGTCTCATGTACAGTCCCCAGGTTACAAACAAGATAGGGTCTGTAGGTTTGTTCTTAAGTTGAATTTGTATGTAAGTCGAAGCAGGTACATGTTTTAAGTGTATCTCCAGCCCAAAAAATAAGTTTAAAGTTATTTGGATAGCATAGGGAAGGGTTAACACCCCTGTAATGTTTGTTTTGCTGTCTGTTCCCCGTTCAGAAGATTTCACCTTTCTGTCCCAATGACAATTGGATTTTGAAATTTTTGGGTTGTTGTGGAAACAAGGATTGGTGATAAAGCTTCAGTGGAGACACCTTTTTCCCCATGATAACTTAGAGGAGTGAATTTCCCTTCCTAGGAGTAGATTTCCTCTCACTTCCTGTTGTCTCCCTCCATTTGTAAGTAGAAGTCGTTTGTAAGTTAGATGTTTGTAACCCGGGGACCACCTGTAATGGGTCTCCAATCTCTGACAGCTTTCTGTAGCATATTATTACTGAGTATTATGTGCAGCCCTTTGGGTATGTCAGGGGCTACACTTGAGGCCCCCCTCTATCAACACAGTTGACCACCACTACTCTAAAGTCTATGAGCATTTTTATATTTAAAATTTAAAGTAAATTTAAACACTCTAGCTTCAAAATACAGGGATTTTCAAGGTGCCAATCAATAAATAACAAATTGCTAAAATACAAATTAATTTTATTCAAACAATTGTTTGACAAAGTCCCATTAAAATCATGGACAAACTCATCCAGATATTTTACAAAATTGGTTCCGTTGGATCTCTTCACAGACAGTATGAGAAGATGGCCTCAACATGTTTAGCCAAGATTGGCTTCATCGGGAGGAAAATTGGCTGTCCAATGTAAAGGGTAACTCCACTTTCAGGGGAAAACATTTTTTTGCATAATAATAATAAAAAAAAGAAGAAGAATAGAGCATACACAATTGTGACAAGTCATTCAGATTCAATTCTAATAGTCATATTGTAATTGAATGTTATTAAAAATGACCTTGCCTTTTCAATCTGCAGCTCTGTAATTTTCTGTAAAATGCAATGCAATATGGCTACCTGGAGGTGTTCTGTACACAGATGGTGTAAGGAACGCCACCCCGGATATGTCATTTCCTGCTTGTGTGATTGGCTTACTGATTTTCTCAGAAGTCTGCAGTAAGATACAAATTTGATTCCATCTCCTGGAACAAAAATATAATTTTTGGTGATATACTTCCAAAGGGAATTAAAGTCTAAAGCCCACCATAGGACGGTTGAAATGTCGACCTGTTCAGCACGATCCAGCTGAGATTTGAACTATGTATGGGCAGGCTGAATGTACCCAAGTTAATTGATTAACTTGGGTACAACCAGCCTGCCGGAGTTTACATGCGATTATTGCAAGCGGCTGTTATATCCGCTAGCAGTAATCACTGTGTTCTCCCGACATGACGGCTTCCCCCGCCTCCTTGCAAAGAGAACACAAAGGCTAGATGGGAGGGATTCCCCTGTCAACACCATCTGTGTCAATGGGGGAATTGAGCAAATTTCTTTCTTGCAACATGTAGTTGAAGGAAAGAAATTTGCTTCCTCTATGGCCAGCCTGAAGGGATGAAGACCCTGCACTTTTTTTCTCATCAAAGCCCTCCAGGTGCAGCAGCTGATTGTTAAATATAAAACCACTCCCATACAGATTCACTTTCCACATGGACACAGCCAAAGAGCTATTTCTTCAGAATTACAAAAGGTAGGAATCTGCAACAAAGTTTGTTAAATGTACACTTTGTCAAAGAAAAAAAAAAAAGGGTTAAATCTTTAAACTAGATTAAAGAAAGATATATACAGAAGTGGCTGAGTTCACACTAATCCGATGCGGGAACTACCGCGATTCCTGTGCGGGTTCCAGCATCGCATCAAACTCACAGGCAGTTCACATTGCTCTCTGCGAACCGCTGCGGGTGTCAATATAAAGTTAATGACACCCCAAATTCTGCGAACCGCTGCGGGTGTCAATATAAAGTTAATGACACCCCAAATCGGTTACATTTGGGAGATATATATACTGTTAGAAACTGAATCTGATAGAAATCCTCAGACTCTAAGAACAGTGACAGGAAAATTCAAAAAAGCAGAACATCTCAGTCGAAGGAATTTTCAGACAGACAGTGTATGCGTTTGTAAGAATACTCTTGTCTGGAAATCGATATGTGCATAGCCAGAAAGACATCTAGTAGCAGCAGCATGCTTTTATTTTTATCTTATTTTTTTTAACGTGTCATGATGGGGTTAGCAAAACAAAAATTAGCCCTATATTAGTACAAAAACAGCAGATAATCACTACTATAAGGGGTTAATTTATACTGTGAAACAGGAACTATATATAAAAACACATATACAGTATCTCACAAAAGTGAGTACACCCCTCACACTTTTGTAAATATTTTATTATGTCTTTTCATGTGACAACACTGAAGAAATTACACTTTGCTACAATGTAAAGTAAAGTAGTCAGCCCCGGTTCACACAGGGGCGACTTGTCAGGCGACTTAGCTGCCTGACAAGTCGCGTCCCGTTCTGTACTACGGAACGGTTCTAATAGGAGCAATGCAAGTCACTCCGACTTAGAAAAAGGTTCCTGTAGTATTTTAGGGGCGACTTCAGGCGACTTGCATTGACTTCTATACAGAAGTCGTTTTGCAAGTCGCCGCTGATGTCGTGTGCAGGTCGCCTCGGTGAGTCGGCCTGCAATTCGTGTTGCCCCTGTGTGAACCGGCAGTCAGTGTGCAGCTTGTATAACAGTGTAAATGTGCTGTCTCCTAAAAATAACTCAACACACAGGCATTAATGTCTAAACCGCTGGCAACAAGTGAGTACACCCCTAAATGAAAATGTCCAAATTGGGCCCAAAGTGTCAATATTTTGTGTGGCCACCATTATTTTCCAGCACTGCCTTAACCCTCTTGGGCATAGAGTTCACCAGAGATTCACAGGTTGCCACTGGAGTCCTCTTCCACTTCTCTGTGATGACATCACGGAGCTGGTGGATGTTAGAGACCTTGCGCCCCTCCACCTTCCGTTTGAGGATGTCCCACAGATGCTCAATAGGGTTTAGGTCTGGAGACGTGCTTGGCCAGTCTATCACCTTTACCCTCAGCTTCTTTAGCAAGGCAGTGGTCGTCTTGGAGGTGTGTTTGGGGTCGTTATCAAGTTGGAATACTGCCCTGTGGCCCAGTCTCTGAAAGGGAGGGGATCATGCTCTGCTTCAGTATGTCACAGTACATGTTGACATTCATGGTTTCCTCAATGAACTGTAGCTCCCCAGTGCCGGCAGCTCTCATGCAGTACCAGACCATGACACTCCCACCACCATGCTTGACTGTAGGCAAGACACACTTGTCTTTGTACTCATCTGGTTGCCGCCACACACGCTTGACACCATTTGAACCAAATAAGTTTATCTTGGTCTCATTAGACCACAGGACATGGTTCCAGTAATCCATGTCCTTAGTCTGCTTGTCTTCAGCAAACTGTTAGTGGGCTTTCTTGTGCATCATCTTTAGAAGTGACTTCCTTCTGGGATGACAGCCATGCAGACCAATTTGATGCGGCGTATGTTCTGAGCACTGACAGGCTGACCCCTCACCCCTTCAACCTCTGCAGCAATGCTGGCAGCACTCATACGTCTATTTCCCAAAGACAACCTCTGGATATGACACGGAGCACATGCACTTGACTTCTTTGGTTAACCATGGCGAGGCCTAATCTGAGTGGAACCTGTCCTGTTAAACTGTTGTATGGTCTTGGCCACCGTGTTGCAGCTCAGTCTCAGGGTCTTGGCAATCTTCTTACAGACCATCTATAGGCCATCTATATGTAGAGCAATAATTCTTTTTTTCAGATCCTCAGAGTGCTTTTCCATGCGGTGCCATGTTGAACTTCCAGTGACCAGTATGAGAGAGTGAGAGCGATAATATCAAATTTAACACACCTGCTCCCCATTCACACCTGAGACCTTGTAACACTAACGAGTCACATAACTCCGGGGAGGGAAAATAACTAATGGCTAATCAGCCAACCGCCGATTAATTGTTTCAGCCCTAAAAAGCACAGAAACAAAAAAAAAAAAAAAAAAAGAAGTACAGAGAGGTGAACTAACCCTTTAAAACAACCTTTTGAAACTATCTTAAAGCGGAGTTTCAGGCTAAAATGCAACTAGGTATAGAACAATAGACCACCCCTCTTTTTTAAATGTTTGGTTTTTTTTTTGTTCTTTTGACGTTTTGTACCTTTTATGCTCTTTTCCAGTTAGACTTCCATCGTACGTCACAGAGTTGAGGTATGTCATTTCCACAGTTACATCGCCCCAGCCCCCCCCCCCCCCCCCCAGCTGCCTCCTGGGACTTGTGTGTGTCCCAGAAGATGGCGGGACAATTCAGAAAGCGCAGCGCGACTTGCGCAAGCGCAGTAGGAAGCCGGCAGTGAAGGCTGCAGGTTTCCCTACATGTAATGTTGGCGCCTGCACCCGAGCCGATTGATGAATCGGCTTGGGGTACCGACAACGCGGAGACCCGGGTCAGGAAAGTGTCCTTATTATAAAAGTTAGCAGCTACAGTATTTGTAGCTGCTGACTTTTAATTTTATTTTTATCTTTTTTACAGGCTGGAACGTTGCTTTAATGTTAAAGATTCTACAAGATATCATAGTTTAGATCAAATTTAAATAGCCACCTCAATAAACTTTAAAAAAAAAAAAAAAAAATGAAAAAAGTGACTGGATCAAAGTGAACGCAGACACCTGTTGCTTCAAAAACATGATCTTATCTGTTACATTATGGTCTAATAACACAATAAACCAATTACTACAGATAAGCAAACAGGGATTGTAAAATGTGATTAGACTGTCTGTCTTCTACTAAACCATTACAAGCAATTGCAAATAAGAAAAATAAATCTCAGGTTACCTTTGTACCATTGGTTCCGTCAGTATGCAAGCTATTGTTCTTCTAAAGACTTCTGTACTTGGCCCCATCACATGAACGTCGTATTATATCAAGTGGTGTCATGCTACACTGAATAAACTCGACATCACTCTATAATTGCTGCTACATTCCTCCTCCTCAGTGTCCACCCAGAAGCGGCCCGGCCCATGAGCTCTGGCAAGTGGCCAAAGTAAGGACAATTTTTATTTATTTTTTTTTTAATGGAGGCCAGCTGCCCAAAAGTAACTGGTTGCTTTCATAACTAAAATCTGAGCCATTCAGGTCCACAGTACATATTTCAGGTCCATAGCAGGAAAAAGGAACATGACAATGAAATCTTATTTCAGGTTTTCATTTGCCTCTCATCTTCATTGTGATCTCTAAAGAAAGAATTTTGCTCCTATGACACCTGTGAACAGTGGCAGGAAACAGAAGAAAACATTCAGTCTCTGGCGGCCTGGGAGCTGTCAGGGTTTTGCGGGTTCTCCCTGCTGAACTATTTGTTGTTTACTTATCTGTGCCTGAAACTATAATCTCAGCAAGAGCTGCTAATCAAAGTGAGTTTACAGATGCATATTACAGATACGGGTTCAGAAGATCTAGACACCCTCATTTTTACATTATTCCAAAAAGGAGAAGAAAAAAAAAAAGTGAAAACAGCTATATTTGTATGTTTGTTTCTGCTTTTGTCTGCTCCAAGGACAGCCAAAAAAAAAAAAAAGTTTCAGAGACAAGGCTAAAAATACAAGAAGCCAAGACTAAATTAACAACACAGCAACCACTCATTAAATCCCACAGAGGCCACAAAGGAGGACATAATACAAAAGGCAAAAAAGGAAAGAACGGCACCTAACACTGTACACAAATGTATACAGAAACATTTTAATGAGAAAATTAAGTAAAACTAAAAGGCAAAACTTTTTAGAGTTTTGGACAGAGTGGAGAGGAATTAGAGCGCTTGTCAGGTTTTCTTTGCTTTCTGTGACCCCACCCCCCCCCGTTACGCAGATTCACCCTCGCTACTTGTCCTGTTTACCATTATAACTGACACTGAAAGCAAAACAAAAAATACTACATTTTGGGTTGTCCCCAGATAAGTAATAGAGGGGAAATCTTCCAATGGGGACACTGGGGGTCCTCTTGGCATTCCCCTAACCACTTCCCACCTGCACTATAGCTGAATGATAGCTTATTTTGCTGGGAGGACGTCATATGACCTCTTCCCATGATCGCGCTGCCCACGTGCCCCCTGTGCCGCTCTTTGTGATTGCTGAGTCCAAAGGTTCCCTTTACCATGTGATGAGCTGTGTCCAATGACAGCTGATCACGATGTAAATACAAGCAGGCATTTCCTTTCCTCACGCTGACAGCTTGAGGAGGGCAGAAGAGAGCTGATAACCGGCTTATGTTAAAAGGGACATCTACACTGATAATCACTGACTAGCAGTGTCCCGATTATCAGTGCAGACCCACCAGTGCTGCCTATCAGTGCCCACCAGTGCTGCCTGTCAGGGCCCACCAGTGCTGCCTGTCAGGGCCCACCAGTGCTGCCTGTCAGGGCCCACCAGTGCTGCCTGTCAGGGCCCACCAGTGCTGCCTGTCAGGGCCCACCAGTGCTGCCTGTCAAGGCCCACCAGTGCTGCCTGTCAGGGCCCACCAGTGCTGCCTGTCAAGGCCCACCAGTGCTGCCTGTCAGGGCCCACCAGTGCTGCCTGTCAGGGCCCACCAGTGCTGCCTGTCAGGGCCCACCAGTGCTGCCTGTCAGGGCCCACCAGTGCTGCCTGTCAGGGCCCACCAGTGCTGCCTGTCAGGGCCCACCAGTGCTGCCTGTCAGGGCCCACCAGTGCTGCCTGTCAGGGCCCACCAGTGCTGCCTGTCAGGGCCCACCAGTGCTGCCTGTCAGGGCCCACCAGTGCTGCCTGTCAGGGCCCACCAGTGCTGCCTGTCAGGGCCCACCAGTGCTGCCTGTCAGGGCCCACCAGTGCTGCCTGTCAGGGCCCACCAGTGCTGCCTGTCAGGGCCCACCAGTGCTGCCTGTCAAGGCCCACCAGTGCTGCCTGTCAGGGCCCACCAGTGCTGCCTGTCAGGGCCCACCAGTGCTGCCTGTCAGTGCCGCCTCATCAGCGCAACATCAGTGAAGGAGAAAAATTACATGTTTGCAAAATTTTATAACAAGCTATGAAAAACTTTTTTTTTCCTCTATTTGTGTAGTAAAAGATAAAAAACCCAGTGGTATTTAAATACCACCAAAAGAAAGCTCTATTTGCGTGAAAAAAATAATAAAAATTCATATGGGTAAAGTGTCGCGCAATTGTCATTTAAAGCGTGACAGCGCTGAAAGCTGAAAATTGGCCTGGGCAGGAAGAGGGTAAAAGTGCCCAGTAGGCAAGTGGTTAATTTGAATGGATTTCCTCTCACTTCCTGTTTGGCTAAGGGACAGCAAGGGAAGGGAGATCTCCCCAGTGGGACTCTATCCAAAATGAAAAAAAATAAAAAGAAGTTTGGTCTATAGTTCTACTATAATCTGCCTTTCCTCACATCCATTAAGAACACCATAAAGCCTCATTCAGAAGAAACGAATAAGGGCGGACAGGCTCCTGGGTTCAGAGGGGGCTATACGCCGTCACTGTATTCTGTGTTATTGGCGCATGTTATGACCAATTAGCACGCAGCCAGAAACACCATCCCTGAGCGCAAACTTTTCCGAATCGCATGGTGCCACTTGGATGAGCGGTTATATGTTAACGGTACAAATTGGACAACTGCCACTGCCGAGGCTTAAAAGACATTTTATGATGTAAGAAATTAAAACTAGGCTAACAGTGAAAAGTTTGAGACAAATCAAGAGTCAGACGCAACTGCTTTAAAGTAAACAAGCTGCAAAGGAGGATAGAAAACCTCCATATAGTTCTGGCATCTGTAAGGCTCCATTCACACTTGTACGACTTTTGTGCGACTTTGGAGTGCAACTTTGACGCAACTATGGATAGGTGCAACTTGTTGTCTCTCTGCAAAGTCGGACCCACCGTTGCATGAAAAACATTCCAGGAGTACGTTCATGCAACTTTTGAGGGTTAACAAGGCCCTATGGCCCTCAAGTTCAGGAAAGTCGGACCAAAGTAGTGCATGAATGATTGAGTCACACATTCTGTATATGAATGGTTATGATTGGAAAACAGTGCGACTTGTCATGCAACTTTGATGTCCAACGTTGTATGAGAAGTCACACAAATGTGAATTGGGTGTAAAATTCTTTGTGTAATTGAGGCTCCTTTCGTGACTTAGGACCCGACCTTGTGAGACCCAAAGTCGTAGGACATGTGAAATGTCATGCATCTCTATAAGAGCTATTCCAATTAAAACTACTGAAGTCCCTGCGACTTCAGAAAAGGTTCCTGCACTACTTCAAAGCCACGGTCACTTCAAAGCCACATCAAATTTGGACTCGAAAAGTTGCACTGAAAAAAAAAAAAAAAATCGCACAACTTTGTAGTTGGTTAGTGTGAAAGGAGCCTTAGAAAGCCGATTGAAATTTACATGCTGCACCTGAAAATAGTCTAGTTCCTGGAAGGGTTCATTGTAAAAGCCCAAACCCAATTCAGAATTCCGTGTAACCTCTTACACCCCATTCACACTTGTGCGAATTGTCAAGCGGCTTTGGACATCAAAGTTGCATGACGAGTCGTACCCCATGTTTTCCAATGATAACCATTCATATATGTGCAACTTAAAATCGTAGCGACCACTGTGCATGACTGCAAGTCACATCCAAGTTGCACCCATCCAAAGTTGCTTCAAAGTTGCACTCCAAAGTCGCACAACTTTGGAGTCGTACAAGTATGAATGGAGCCTTACCAGGAATGGCGGTGGCTGCACCAGACAGCCTATCCAAAGATCGGCTGGGGTGCCGACATTGCGGGATCCCTGGACAGGTAAGTGTCCATATATTGAAAGTCAGCAGCTGCAGTATTTGTAGCTGCTGACTTTAAATTTTTCATGGGGGGGGTGGGGGAGGGGAAGTTGGACCTCCTCTTTAAGCCCTATCCCCCCAGGGCACTCAACCCTGCCATTCAAATGTAAAGTGCCAGTACTTTAATAGGCAGTAGAGTATGGGTATTTGATTGACAGTGGGCAGGGCTTACCTTTAAATTGGGCAGATGTCTGGGTTTCATGTTCAGTAACAATCAAAGGAAATGTCCTAAAGGTGCACAATTATCAATGTAGATTGTGTGGAGGGGGAATGCTACAGGGCTTTTACTTGGAGGTGAAACAGAATCTGCATACTACACACAGGGCTCAGGGTCTGGAGGTGTCCATAAACAGAGGTTTGAAAAGCCTGAGATGCCTGCTATTAAGCGGATATGTTAGATTAGGATCCCTTTCACACAGGCGCCTCCACTAAGCGAAATTTGCTTGCTCAGCTGGTGGCTCTCTCCGCTAATCCCCGTTGAGCAGGCGGATGACAGGTCAGTGTCCGCTCCAGTATGCAGAGCTGACACAGACACAATCCCGCTCTCCTTTTTGAGGCATTCAGATGGAAACGGACAGGTGTCCTGTTTTCATACGAATGCCCCATAGAGGAGAGAGAACGGATGGGGGGAATAAGACCACAACCCCCTGTCTGTTTTTGGTAGACCGGATCGAAGCGGATGGCAGCGGGGGTCAGCAGATATCCGCCCCTCCATAGAAGAGACTGGAGGGTCCGATCAGGTTCACCTGAAAAACTGACGGCGGACCTGATTGGACAGCCCATGTGAAAGAGGCCTTCAGAGTAACTTCACTTGTCACCTGTCACATTCCCTCCCCCAATCATGCCTTTTTTATTAGTTCTCTAAAAAAACAAAAAGTTCTCCACTCTTTTCTGATGAAGAGTGAAGGAGCGTCCTGCTCAAAGGAAGAATTTCCAACAGCTTGATGTGCTTTCCTTCTAGTTCCTCAGATGAAGCCTGATAATCACAATAACAGAACTTGCTTTCACCATGCAACTGGACAGCCTTCGACCACCATTAATGAACCAACATTCCTAGTGGTACCAGAGTAGTTAACAAAAGATATCCATCACCATAAGGCACTTATCCAGACCCTTGCCCTTCTGCAGTTCATATAAAGCATTCTTAAAATTGTTTCTAAAGCTTAACCCCTTTACCTTAACCACTTGAAGACCAGGCCTTTTCTGGCCATCTTTGTTTAAATTTAAAATCAGTATTTTTTGCTAGAAAATTACTTATAACCCCTACACATTTTTTTAGCAAAGGCTCTAGGGAATAAAATGGCGATTGTTGCAATTTTTTTAAGTCACACGGTATTTTTTCAAATGCAATTTTTGGGCAAAAAAACACATTTTAATGAACAAAAAAACACACACACACACACACACACACAATATACACTAGAGCTGCACCATTCTGGCCAAAATGAGAATCAAAAATTTTTTGCTTAGAATAAAGATCACGATTCTCTCATGATTCTCACGACATAACACCTTTCACATTATGCAAAAAAAAAAAAAATGGGCTAACTTTACTGTTTTTAGTTTTTTTTTTTTCCAAAAAAATTGCATTTGAAAGACTGCTGCACAAATACAGTGCGACAAAAGATTGCAACAACCACCATATTATTCTCTAGGGTCTCTGCTAAAAAAAATATATAAATATAATATAATTTTATATATATATATATATATATATATATATATATATATATATATATATATATATATATATATATATATATATATATATATATGTGTGTGTGTTTGGGAGTTATAAGTAATTTTCTAGCAAAAAATAATGATTTTAACTTGAAACCAACAAATGTCAGAAAAAGGTTTAGTGTTTAAATGGTTAAACTTCCCCCATTTACACACAGAAGTGTGTTCCTTTGATCTAAAGGACATATTGTTACAATGTTTATACTTAGTTCCCCACTAAAAATGTTGTGATACTTGGCAGACTGCCCTTTTTTTCCCCTTTTGATGGCTGTCGCTTCAGGACAGCAAAGAATTCTCTGCATAGAAAGAATCGCAAAATACTTTGTCAAGATCACAAGGAGAAAAAAAAAATTGCCATAATGATTCTTAACGATTAATCGTGCAGCTCTAATACACACCCCTATTTTTTTGTAAAATGTGAAAGATAATGTTACGCCAAGAAGATACCCAACACTTCATGCTTTAAAATTGCGAACGCTCGTGGAATGGCGACAACTACGGTACTTAAAAATCTCCATGATGTTAAATTAAATGCCTTTACAGGTTACTTGTTCAGAGTTACAGAGGAGGTCTAGCGCTACAATTATTGCTCTCCCTCTAAATTTGCAGTGATGCTGCACATGTGGTGCGAACACCGTTTACATATGTGTGCGTGACTTACATATGCGTTTGCTTTTGCGTGTGAGCAGAGAGGGATGGAGGCGCTTTACAAAAAAAAAAAAAAATGTATTTATTTTATTTTTTATTTTAACACTGTCCCATTTTTGTATCACTTTTTTTCTTATTACAAGGAATATAATGTAATAGAAATAAGGATGATAGGTCCTCTTTATGAAGAGATCTGGGGGCCAAAAAGACCCCAAATTTCTTCTTTACCTTTAAACGCAAAAGATAAAAATAAATAAATAATAATAATAATAATAATAATAATAATAATAAAACACACACCCCACATTTTTGATCTTTTGCTTTAAGAAAAAAAAAAATTTTTTACTTCTACCCTGGACAGGAAGTGACATCATGACGTTGCTCCGGTCCTCCAAGGCAGTTTTTAACAGTCAAGGTAAAGTGCTGTGGAGGATATTAGTACTCTATACAGATTAAAAAATAAATAAATAATAAAGATCTTTTAGCAGTCAGATGGTTCCCAATGACCACTCGCTCCTTACTTACATAGGGAGGAATTGACTAAATCTAGAGAGTGCAAAATCTGGTGCAGCTCTGCATTGAAGCATCAGCTTCCAGGTTTTTTTGTCAAAACTGAACACGCTGACGTTAAAAGCCAATTGGCTGCTATGCACAGCTGCACCTGATTCTGAGTGTTCCAGTTTTAGTAAATCCCTCCCAATGTGTAATTCTGAAAATTCAGAGTCCTTTCAGAAGTGATACTTTTTTTTGTGCCCATGTTTTAACCTCAGATAAACTCGATTATAAACATTATTCAAATTGCTGTGTTACTTATTTCATTGAAACTGACTGAAATAATTGGAGTTCCAAGGTTCTACATTAAAATATGCATAATGAACAAGACCAGGCACCCAACAGTATAATTAGCTGCCATGTCTGCGGCTTCCAGATCATTTCTGATGAAAACTGATGCAAGATCTGAATTAACATTAACCTAAAAATGTTTATAATAAATGTCAGCATCAAAACAAAACATCATTTCATATAGTGAGAACGGTAGTAAACCGCGACAAGTAAAAAAAATAAAAATCCCCTGCAAGGCAATGGCATAATGTGCTAGCATGCATCGCATGCTAGCACATTATGAAATATTTATCTTGGAACAAAGCCCTCCAGCGGTGTGCTGTCACCGCTAACAGGGCTTCCATCTTCCCCCGGTCTTCCTTCCAGGTTTACGAGCTCCAGCTGTGTGAGTGGACGGAGCCGCCATGACGGTATGCACACTAGAAGAAAATTGGGCGAACGATCGTCTGATTTTCCTCACTGTTACACAGCAAATCGGAACCGATGAACGAAAATTTGTATGAAAATTCTCATACGACAAAGGCTTTTTATTTATTGTTTATGGTCTCTGGTCATACGCAGTCTCTCTTTTCTAATTTTGCTTGTACCAAAATCATACGAAAACTTTCGTCAACATTCTGTTCCCATATGAGAAGATGGCTACACTCAGGTGTGAATGCAGCCTGAGATGTGTTTACAACATCAAGCAATTCTTCTGCCAAAACTGCTGCAACAGATAATTCAGAAGAATGTGTGCAGCTGTTAACATCCTACAGGTCAGGCATAGCACAACATAGCACTGGTTTACACTAATGCAATGTGGGAAACGCACAAGATTTGCTGAATTTCCCCGCATCGCACTCCAAAGCAATCGTACGGCGTCCATGCGATCTGCTGCGGGTGTCAATGTTAGATTAAAGACATCCCGAAACCGATAGCAAAACACAGTGCGATTGCCAGAGATCGCATTGCATGTGTGTTCACATTCAGGTGCGGAGAAAAAAAAAAGGGTCCTGCACCATTCTGGTGCGGATGCGATGCAATTTGAGCCATACAAAATTTATGGCTCAAATCGCACTGCACAGATATTGCATGTGTCTGTGTGAACCTAGGCTAAGCCATGAAAAGACAGAGACAAGGATCCAGTTAAATCTGTAATGCCTAGTACACAGGATCAGAAAATCAGATGAAAAATACCGCTTTTGAAGCAATCATACGATAATCTGATCGTTCATGAACAGCTTTCGAGAACTGATCACGATAGTTCACCTGAAATTATCGGTAAGGAGAAACAAAAAAAATATTCTTGTACAATACCAGAACATACGATTTTCGTTTAATCGGTACAGTATTCATCCAAAAAAAAAAATTGGGAAGAGCAAGACCACGCATGCTCAGAAACGGAAGAATACAATACAACACTTTACATCACTTCTGAAGTTGTATTTTGACGTACGAGAATTTTCTAAAGTTTATTAAAGCGGTAGTAAACCGCAGTTAAAAAAAAAAAAAAGAAGAAGAAAAAATTCCCCTGTAAGGCAATGTCATAATATATCATACTAGCACATAATGCAAGACTTACCTTTAAACAAAGCCCTCCAGAGGGCTTCCATCTTCCCCCGGGCTTCCTTCGGCTACATGAGTGGCTGGGAGCGCAATGACGTCGCTTCCACACATGCGTGCGGGAGCTGCCATTTACGGCGCGGGCTCTGAAGGTTCGGCATAAGCTGGACCTTCAGAGCGTATGTGCAGGTGACGTCACCGGCTGCATGGACTCTGAATATCTCCTAAACTGTGCAAGTTTAGGTGATATTCACAGTACCTACAGGTAAGCCTCATTATAGGCTTACCTGTAGGTACAAGTGGTAAAACGGAGTTTACTACCAATTTAACCTCTTCATTTTCAAATTGAGAGTAGCATGCAAAAGAAAAGATTTTAAAAAATAAATAAATAAATAAATAAAAAGGACAATCATTCCTCCGCTATTCTCATTGTGTGTGTGAAGCTTTAGTGCCGGTTCACACTGCTGTGCTGTGAATTTGTTCCGTTTTTTTAGTCCTGTGTGAGGTGTGATTTAACCGCGAATTTACCGCGATTTTACCGTGAATTTCAGGAGTTGGACATAACTGCAATTGATGTTCTAGCCAATAGAATCATAATGTAAAAAAAAAAAAAAAAAAAAAAAAAAAAGGGGTGTTAACTTCCTGTGTACTTCCTGGTGGAGAGTAGTGTGGTGGAATTCGCACGTATCTGAACCAACAATGCGATTCCAGAACGATTTACATTGATGTCTATGGAGACTAAATTTGCAGCGCTGTAAACTCGCACAAGACCCTTTTTTTTTATCGTATCGCATTCGTAGATGAATTGCAACGCATGTATGTGAACGACCGTCATTGAAAACGATGACTTTATGGATGACATGCGAATTTAGAATGTTTTTGACGCATCACATTCGTCATGAACTCGCATCAGTGTGAACCGGCACTTAGTCCAGGTTGTTCAGGATGCAACAATGTTAAATATGAACATGTTTGTGTGTGCACCTGTTAGACCCCTTTCACACTGAGGCAGTTTTCAGGCATTTTAGCGCTAGAAACAGCGCCTGTAAAGCGCCTGAAAACTGCCTCCCATTCATTACAATGAGTGCTTTCACACCTGGGTGGTGCGCTTGCATGAAGTTTGTAAAATTCCTGCAAGCAGCATCTTTGGGGCTGTATACAGCGCTCCCAAAACATCCCTGCCCATTGCAATGAATGGGGAGCGCTTCGGAAGAGCCACAACACGGGAGTTTTTAACCCCCCTTTTTGGGGTTAAAAGTGACCCCCTAAAAACAAAGAGTGCAGCAAAAGCGCCACTTAAACAGCGGTAAAACACCACTAAAACGAGAGGCGCTTTACCACGAACGCACAGGCGGCGTGTGAAAGTGCCAAGTTTAATATGCATTAGCAGTACAACTTTGAGTGCAAACATTTAAAAAACAACCTATATGGCTACAGCACGCTGTTGTTCACAGGCACGCTGGTTGCCTAATAGTTGTAAAAACACTGAATGTGAAAAAGGTTGCTAACCCTTGATCTGGAGATTGCTGGAGATCTGCGACATGAGATAGTGTAAAATAATCAGCTTACAAAAGCCTCCCTGTCCATATACTGCAAGACGAGACATCAATAAGAATGGAATAAGTCACTATAAAAGTTGCACGAAAAAAAAAAAAAGACAGCTCCAGTCAGAGCCCCTGTATTAACCATGCAAGGTTAGTCTAGCGATCTCCCCGCTGAGCTGTTGTATTCTGACAGGGGGGCCCCCCAGCCAGAACACTCCTTTCAGCGCTCTCTGCCATTGGCTGAAAGCGCTGATCGGGAGTTGGTCGGCTGTTGGTGTTCCAGCATGCACATCCGACATACACACAGGCAAAATGTCGGCCGGTTTGTTTTGAACCGACAAATGTCTCCTGAAATCCTGCCTGGGCTTAAGAGATTTCAGGGGTGTCCAACCGTCCTATTACAATGCTGGGGCTGACCATATTATAATAGTAACAACGAGACCTATCACTTAAACCAGACATACATGGATCAAAATTCGGCCGGACCAGAGTGGATCAGCCGAATTTCGATCCATATATGGACAATGTAATTGTACACAAGTCAGTCAATCTATCCATCGACTTGTGTACAACCTGCCTGTTGGGTTTTCCCCTAAACAATCAGTGCTGCTGGCTATATTCGGCAACACTGATCATTGTAATCTGATGGCGGGGAAAGCACCTCACTGTCATAATACAATACCACAAGCGGGAGGGATTCCCCCATCCACATGTGGATTGGGAAATGGAGGCATTTTCTTCTGTGCAACCTGCTGGTTGAACGAAAAACAAAAATTGCATAATGTATGGGCTGCCTTGGTATTTGTTTCTCAATTCTACCCCCTACCTCTTTCCCACCACTCCCCCTCGTCCTGTCCCCCCCCCCCCCCCATCATCATACACCTGGCTCAGTTCTGGGTTCTGTCCTTTTTCAGATATTGGAATATCTTATAATATATCATTTTAGTCTCAATGTTCCTATTCTGGGTCCGGCTGGCCACTGGGAGGCCTGCTTCCCGGTATCTTGCATTATTTTGTAAAAATATAGTTGCACAGTTTTCAGCTCACTAGTCTATGTTTTAGGTCTCTCGTGTCATTAGCCGGCCTGCCATACATGCTAGGTAAACTATGGACTGCCCCCATATGTGCCATGTTCCCAGTAGTGTATTTAGGTTTTGTGCTGCCCTAGGCCTGAATAAACTCTTGCACCCCCTAATTTAAATATGACCCACCCCTTCCTGTCAAGGCCACACCCCTTGCTGTTTAAGACCCGCCCTCAAATTTTCAAGTGGGGACACTAGTTCTGAGGGCCTGGGGGGGGGGGGGGCGCTGGATTCCCTTAATTTGCATAGATTTCCTCTCACTTCCTGTTTGGCTATGGGGCAGGAAGTGAAGGGAAATCTCTGCAATGGAACAGGGATGGTAAAAAATAAACTGACAGGGGTTATAACCCTCCCTTACTCTATCCAAGATGAAAAAAAAAAAGTGTTGCCTATAGTTTTACTTTAAGCTCAAATTTCTGATAATTTTATGGAGAGGACTAAGAAGATATAACCATGTCAATGGTGCAGCAGAAAATATATAGCACAGTGAGGAAGGTTTGTGGTCCAGGATTATAGGACAGTCAAAATTAGAAGTAGAAGTGCAGAATTCCAGCTGCCCGCATACCCGGAAGCAGTGAGGCTGCTTTATGGGGGTGCTAGACTAATTTGCCTCTCAGCCCAGTCCGCCCCATAAGACTGGCGCTACACTAACAGTGCAAGTCAGCGGGGACTCTTTCTGTGCTGCCCCCCTGCAAAGTGCTGCCCTAGGCCTGGGCCTTGTCGGCCTAGGCCAGGATACAGTGTTGCATGTTCCACATGACCATTCATGCCGTGTTCTGCTGGGCCTGTCGGCATGCAAATCTAACAGAGTTTTTTAGTGTTACTTGAATATGTGTTACTTATTTTCATTATTTGACTGTAAACTGCAACTTTTGGAAAATAAAAGGAAGAAAAAAAAAAAATAGCAGTCATACACAGTTCAATGAAATCAAGCAACAAACTTGACTTTGGGCCACAAAGAGGTACAATAATAATACGAGTTATGCTGGAAATTGATAGCAACTAATAGCCAACTTGTTCCTTTTCAGGGAAACTAAAAATTTGCAGCACGTACAGACATCAGTTGTCTAAACTGGGAAGCCAGCAGCAGGCCCCGGCAGTAAAGGACTCCTTCAAGGACAGTCAGATGTTACTCTGCCGGTCTTATATAAACCACCACCTAAAAATTAGCTTAAAAATATATACTACCAGCAACAAAAAGAATAAACCTTCTCTATCAGAAGAACGGCCGCATTGGGACAGACCTCTGCACTACTCCGCGCCGACTATGAATAATCCAATTTCTGCAAAAGGACATTAAGGATCGATGTTATTATCCAATTACTGATGGGTATCACAAACCAGACACAGGGCAACATAATTTAGCCTAATTACACAGAGGACAGGCCGCCACTGCAAGCTTTCAGGCTGAGTGTTATACCCACAACCCATTCTACAAATATGAAGTCATGCTACAAGCTAATACTGTATATCTGTTATTCATCAACACACAACATAATAATAGCTCACGCACAATCACCGTTAAAAAAAAGAATTTACAATTTTCCAAGGGAAGAAAGAAAAAAAAAAAATCATAGAAAAATCAAAGAAACAAGTCTTGATCCATAGAGGTTTTATTTGTAATGAACAATATAGAGCGAAAGCTCAGCTGCGATATTGAATTAATGGGAGGGAACAATGGGATGGAAATTGATTTAGTTTATGAGAGGCATTCATGAAACATTCATTACTGAATGGGTAGAAAAAGTGGGCATGCTTTAGCACTGCCAACACCGAATCCACCCATTAACTGCTTAGTGACTACAGTATTCTAGTTCCAGGATTCTGTGCCCCAGCCATGAAGATAGACATATATAATTTCCTGCTTTCAGCTTCCCATTGTGCTGCCCCATATCATGTGTTGTCACTTTATAAATAGATAAAAGCAGGAATATTAACAATGGGCGGTGAAACCGGGTCATTTCATTCAATTAAACACAATGAAAAGCTCAACAAACAGGAAACATTGCAAGCAATGAAAAGAGAATTAGCACAAAGGCTTGAGCTGGGCTTTTTAATGCAGATACTTCACGTGTGGCCACGGGCACGCTTCGGAACCCAGGCCGGGGGCATGGAAAGCCAACCATTTCTCATTTGTCAATAGACAAGGCACACGGGAAGAGGTCCGAAATGCAGGAGGAGTGGGATCAATTAAAATACAAGGAATTCGCTTCCATTCAATCACAGTGGGAAGGTATTTCATGAGCCTGGTACAGTCACACAATGGTATGAAGATAAGCAGTCTGCACAATGTATGATCCCTGCCCCTTTCAGCTTTCAAACACCCAAATATAAAATTTGGAGAAATATATAAAGACACCCATAGATCAGTGCTTTTGGGTTTAAAGGGAACCTACAATTTATTTTGAGTATGCAATTTCAATTATTATAGAATTAGCTTCAAAGACAGGGCGAATTTTGAATAAAATTAATAAATGCACCAACAGTGATAAAAGAAAAAGCATTATTTTTTGGATTCAGGCTTGCATCTGCAATCAGTGTGGCATGAGTGCAGCGTAGAGGCCCATGTGTAGTGGGCATCCCAGCCCCAGGTCCGTATGGAGCTTATGGCAGCTACCATTATAGGCTGGAGGAAGTAAACAATGGACTAAAAGTGCGGTGATAAAAATCACACTTATGCTCCACTGAGATCTAAGAGTTAGAAATGCACCAATGCCGATACGAAACATTTGCACTTGTACTCATGAAAATGCTCCGATACTAAAACCAATACCCTCAAGTGGCAGCAACTTTGAAGAATTTTCCTGCGCTACTTTTTTGCGATTTCATTGCAACTTGCATGGACTTGCAAGCCGCAATAAAATCTGAGGTCTATATCACACTGATCTGCGCAGGGCCGTCTTTAATATAGATTGGACCCTGGGCAAACATTTTCTCCCCCCCCCACAGAAATATGCTGCCCTTTAGAAAATACAAAGCAGTTCCATTAATTGTTAATGAAACACTCACGCATCTGCTGACATGTGTCTTGGCACCGTGTGATTCTGAAAAAGGGTTAGGGACTTTCTTCCGCATTTCTAGCGCATAGAGCAACCCATTGAAATGAATGGGCTGCCCTACACGCTACCTACATCTTTATCCACCCTGACGGTACACCTTTGCATCATAAAACCCCTGCGAACCTCTGCACCCCAAACTTCCCCCATCCTCTCCACTCTAATCCCTCTCCCCTTTAACTCTACCTGCCTCCTCTACTCATCTTTGCACCCACCTTCTACATCCCTTCTTGCTCACCTGTGCACCCCAAACTGTAATTCCTTTTCTCCCAACCTCTGCACACCCCAAACTACCCTCCCTCACACTAAATTGCTTACCTTTGCAGAACAGGCTGATGTTAGGCTGAATGACCACCGTTGTAGGCAGGACTCTCAAGCATGCCCCTTCAGTGGGCAGCATTCAGCAGAAGTGATGATGAATATGACCTCAGGGGGGCATGATATACATATGAATGCCACCTCTATTTACATATGAATGCCGCTGGTCCACCACTATTTACATATGAATGCTGGTATTTACATGTAAACACATGGTCTGCAGGTGAGTCATCTGTACACAACAATAGGACTGGGCAGCTTTAGTAACAGAACTTCACACTCAGATATCAGGACATAGTACAGGACTAAAACCTCAAGGGACGAGGGAATTTAAACTGGGATAGTTTGCAAGTATGAGGCAGCTGCTTGGGGCCCCACAACAATGACAGGGCCCAGGGCAGCTGCCCCTTTTGCCCTGCCTTAAAGACAGTCCTGGATCTGCGGCAGTAGCACAATTTCAAAGCCACACTGGTGTGAACCAGGGCCTACAGCTCTTCATAATTATAAAGAAACGGTAATAATCTTTCATTAGTCTAAAAAAAAAAAAAAAAACTGTCACGACCCTAAAAATAGGCAATTGGTATCGGCGAGTACTTGAGAAAAAAATATCAGTACTCATCAGTACTCGTACTCAGTCTTAAAGTGTTTGTAAACCCTTGTTTACAACTTTATGTTACAGGTAAGCCTATATTAAGGCTTACCTGTAGCTAACAAGGATATCTCCTAAACCTGCACGGTTTAGGAGATATCCCTGTATTTGCATGTGCTGACGTCATGCGGCACATGCGCACTTAAGACAAGTGAACTAATGGCACTCTGTGCCGTTCCCGTGCGCATGTGCGGAGTGACGTCATCGTGGCTCCGGCTAATCACAGCGCCGGAGCCGCGATACCCGGAAGTCCCTCCGGGACAACATGTCGGAGGGGGAGACGTGGACCTATGCGATCATGCAGGTGCTTCGATCTGAGGTAAGTAATACATAATTAGCTAGTATGCTATGCATACTAGCCAATTATGCCTTTGTCTTGCAGGGTTTTTCGTTTTTGCTTTTTTTGCTGAGGGTATACTTCCTCTTTAAAAAACTTGTATTGGTGCATCCCTCCTAAGAGTTTCTCTCACGGTGGAAGATGGGATTTTCCATTCACACATCCCTGTGAACGGATGATGCTGCGTTGTGGCTGGATATGTGTAAAAACCTTGTGAGCTGCTATAATTAACAAATGACTCCCCACATTTCCTAATAATGTGACAATACAAATGCAAAAACCAATTAGTGCAGAGCTAAATTAATAGGTATATCAATGAATGTGATGTCCACATACAGATGCCTAATATACAAAATCTACTAAAGTTCAAAATAACTGACAGAGTGAAAAATTGTCTAATAAAGTGCAAAAAACATCCAAAGTGCAAAAAACATCCAAACAAAGTGCAAGTGCTTTGTGTTCCACACAGTATCCTTATTCAATCCAATGCATGACGTGACAGTCTATTAAAATATAAATTGAAAACTTGAGTGTCTTCATACTGATCCACCTTTGTGCACAGACAATCCTAGTGCTGCCCTCCACCAGTTGTGCCCTCACCTTATGGGCTTAGTAAAAAGCACCTGTGATACAAATAAATCCACTGGGATATTCCTTCTGTGGCTTTTTCTTCCTATGGTTAAAGTGGAGTTCCACCCAAAAATGGAACTTCCGCTTTAAGTATTGGTGACCCCTTGACATGCCACATTTGACATGTCATTTTTTTTGGGGGGGGGGGGGGGGGGGGGGGGGGGGGGGAGCGTATACCCTCTTTTTAGAGGCATCCAGCTCCCACTTCCTCCCTGGGCTCCGCGGCACCGGAAGGAAGTTCACCTCTCACCCCTTCCTCCCTGCAATCTTCTTGGACACGTCACAGGTCCCAGAAGATTGCCCATCCATTCACAGCATGGCTTGCGCATGTGCAGTGCATGCCCGGCTGTGAAGTCATAGCCGGGCACCCACAGTAAGAATTCTGGCATCGTGGAGAGGAGGGGGAGAGAAGCAGGGCTTCATACGCCCGCATCGCTGAACCATGGGACAGGCGAGTGTCCGATTATTAAAACAGACCAACAGAAGCTTGCAATAGTGTATTATGGTTTGAAATATTTATTCCAAAAATCACACCAGA
The DNA here is from genome assembly GCA_037952925.1 of Lithobates clamitans. Lineage (NCBI taxonomy): Eukaryota > Metazoa > Chordata > Amphibia > Anura > Ranidae > Lithobates > Lithobates clamitans. Next base: position 10,808,010 of record JBBGZY010000014.1, read on the forward strand.
TGTATACACACATTTCTTTATGATAAAACAAGCCTTGGTGTAACCATATGCTCTAAGGAGATGGTATCACCTGGAAACCGGCTCTGCAGCCTCGGTCAGCGGTGTTCATTCCATCCATAGCACTGGAAACCTTTACCTAAACACTTCCTCAATCCTCGTACGTCCGCCCCTCAGGCCCCTTTATGTTTGGATGTTTTTTACACTTTATTAGACACTTTTGCACTGTCAGTTATTTTGAACTTTAGTAGATTTTGTATGTGGACATCACATTCATTCATATACCTATTGATTTAGCACTGCACTAATTGGTTTTTGCAGCTGTGTGGCTGGAGCTGTGGAGACACAGTCCATATTCCCATCGCACACGTTGCTGTAATAAGCTCTTAGAGTACGGGGGTGGGGGTGTAGCTCCTTACTGGAACCTACAGTATACAACATGTAGATATTCGCCATCACACCAAGGATTTATCCAAAGAATGATCACATCACAAAACGGTGTCGTGCAATATTATGGAGAGACGCAGGACCCCTTCGTCAGGCATGGGATAGATTATCCCATGCCTGAGGAAGGTTGTCCTTTTTGGCTCCAAAACGTTGCACTACACTGTTTTGTGATGTGATCATTCTTTGAATGTGCTGGTGAATATCTACATATGGAGCTGTGGAGAGCCTCGCCAAATTAAAGCAGAGCTCCACCCAAAAGAGGAACCTCCGCTTGTTTGCTTCCTCCCTCCCCCCCCCCTTCATTACCACATTGGGCACCTTTCGGGGAGGAGCGGGTATCTGTTTTTGACAGGTACCCATCCCCACTTTTGGGTGACCTTGCCATGACGAGGTCCTTTGAAATTTGGCCCCCTCCTCCTTCCCCCACCGCCGGGCCATTCAGAAAGCGCAGTGCGCTTCACGCATGCACGGTAGTGGACCGGCTGTGAAGGCTTACAATGAATGGCGGCATCAGCACCTGAGAGCCGTTTGCCCTTACAATGTTTTCCCTTACAATGAATGGCGGCATCAGCACCTGAGAGCCGATTGAAAAAAATCATCTGGGGTGCCGACATCGTGGGATCCCTTGACGGGCAAGTGTCCTAATATCATCCTACTATCAAAAGTCAGCAGCTACAGCATTTGTAGCTGCTGACTCAATTTTTTAGTGGGGGGGGCTGGACCTCCTTTATAAAGTGGTTAAAAAGGCACAAGGTTTTCTACCTTAATGCATTGTATGTATTAGGATAAAAAAAATAAAAATAACCTGTGTGCAGCAGCCCCCTCATGATCCAGTGATGTTGCAGGAGAGCCAAGAAGTCTGGGGACTCTCCCTCCTGATTGGCTGAGACAGAGTCGCCATTGGCTCCCGCTGCTGTCAATCAAAGTGAGTGAGCCAATGAGGAGAGGGGGCGGGGCCGAGACACGGCTCCATGTCCAAAAGGATATACAGAGCAGCAGCTTGGCTTGGGTGCAACCATAGCAAGCTACTTGTCGTGGGAGCACTCGGCAGAAGGGAGGGGCCAGGAATGCCAGCGAGGGACCCGAGAAGAGAAGGATCTGGGCTGCTCTGTGCAAAAACAGAGCGGGCAAGTATAACATGTTTGTTATTTTTAACCCCCCAAAAAATAACAAAGACTTTAGTATCACTTTAAAACAAACACAGAGGGCTACAGTAAGAAGCACCCTGCAATTCAGATAAGTAGGGGGGGGCAACTTGAGGTTATAAAATGAAGCATGATCCCAAAAAGGGAACCAAGTCTTTAAAGCAAAGCTCCACCCAAAATTGAAAGCTCTGCTTATCTGCCACCTCCTCCTCCTCCCCTGCCCCCCGGTGCCACAATTGCCACATTTGGGGGGGGTGCGGTTTTTGAGAGGTACCCCCCCTCCCCCGGGTGATCGCCGCCGGGCCATTCACAAAGCACAGCGCACTTCACGCTTGCTCAGTAGGGAACTGTCTGTGAAGCCGCGAGACTTCACTGCTGGTTTCCCTTACAAGCAATGGTGGCAGCAGCACCCGAGAGCCGATAGAACAATCGGCTGGGGTGAGGACACCACAGGCTCCCTGGACAGGTAAGTGTCCTAATATTAAACGTCAACAACGACAGTATTTGTATCTGCTGACTTTTAATTTTTTTCTGAAGGAGGCTGGACCTGTCCCCCTCCACCCCACCCCAAAACACTTACATGTCTCCTGTCTCAATCCAGCGATGTGCCCATCTGCAGCACTGCTGCTCTCTCTTCCTCGTCTCACAGGAGACTCAGAGCAGTGGACATAAGACTCCTCTGCTGTCAGTCAAACCATGTGTGGAGGGAGCGGGGAAAAGCTGCGTTTGTCTATGGACGCACACAGCCCGGCTCAGAAACGCACCCATGTGGTTTGATTTCTTTAGAGACCTGATATGGTCTAAAAGTGGTTCTAAAAAGTTAGATTTTTTTTTTCACATTGCATTCTCTACATTAAAGTAAAAAGAACCTTCTGTATGCACCCCCCTGTATGTACTTTTCTTTTTTAATTTCCCGTCTTTTTTCACTTGTTTAGCAAAAAATAAAAACACCAAAAGAAAGCTCTATTTGTGTGAAAAAAATAATTATAACAATGTCATATTGGTACAGTGTTGCATGACCGCATAATTGTTCAAAGTGTGACAAACTTTTTTTCCTCACTCTGTATAGATAGTATTTACCTTCACTTCCTGTCCCATAGCCAAACAGGAAGTGAGAGGAAATCACTGCAAGTTAGGGGCATTTCTTGGGGCCCCCCAGAACTAGTGTTTACATAATTTCCCCTATATTACTTTTCTGGGGACAACCCAAAATTTGGGATTTTCTCTTTCTATTAATCATAATGAGAAACAGGACAAATAGAGAGGGTGAATTTCCCTAATGGGGGCACAGACAGCAAAAAACTGACAGGTGTACTAATCAATCCCCCCCCCAAAAAAAAAACCACACCGGTACCCAACTATACCTATAGCCGATCCAGAGGAAGGCAAAGAAAACCCCAATAAAGCATGATCCAATTCACTCCAGTGGGGGAAAAAATCCCTTCTTGACCCCCCAAGAGACAAAAGGATTTACTGTCCAACTATGACAACATATTGGATTGGGTTAGAGACCCCTTTCACACTGGGCGTTCACGGTAAAGCGATGCTCCTTTCAGCGGCGCTTTTCGGTCTCTAGCGGGGCGCTTTTAACCCCAGAAGAGCGCTGTTGTGGCACTTCCAAAGCGCATTTCAGGTGCTTTGGAATCGCTGCGCATTCATTTCAATGGGCAGGGCATTTTGGGAACGCTAGATAAAGCGCTCCCAAACCGCCCCACAGATGCTGCTTGCAGGACTTTTCGGAGCGTCCCACAAGTGCAACGCCCCAGTGCGAAAAAGTCACACTTGAATGAATGGAAGGCGGTTTTCAGGTGCTTAGCAGAGGCCATTTCCAGCGCTAAAGCGCCTGAAAACCGCCCCAGTGTGAAAGGGGTCCTAATGTGTACATATTACTTTAATAAACATTTCAAGCAGCAAGTTGTTAGCTACTGGAATAAAACTCTTTACTTCTGTATGGTTAACATACATGTCAAACCCAAAACCTTTTTTGTTTTAGTTTTGGAAAGAGTGGAGAAGGATTAGAACCCCTGTCAGGGTTTTACTGCTATCCAGGGCTCCGCTATTTACCCTCATTTCCTGTCCTGCAGACAGCAGTTTCACTGTACAGGAAGTGAGGGAAAATCTTTCTAAAGCCTCATGGCTGTAATTAATTTACCAATATCTATGCAGGATTTCACTGCAGAAAAAAAGCAAAAAAAAAAAAAAAAAACCACAACACATCTAATGGTCAGTAAAGTGCATAAGTAAACTATAAACGTACGCATTTTATGTACAACGCCACAAAATTCTAGCTCAAATTACCCCCGTTTAGCAGTGTACACGCATAAAAAACTTATCACAGATGCAGAGGATTTTCCAGTTTTGGTTATGCAGGTTTATATACAGCGCATTTTTACTGATTGCTGCTGCAGACTAGTAAAAAAAAATAAATAATAAAAAACGATGCGATTCCCAGATCTAAATACACCATTAGTTACATCTGTCCACAAGCCCTAACAGAGCCATGTGTTGCAGTAAAGACCTGGCAGGGGTCCTCAATCCTTCCCACTCCATCCAAAGCTAAGAAAAGCTTGGCTGGACGTATACTTTATATTTTCCACTCAGTATCAGGTTATACAAATAGAAACCTCTGAACCATTCTGGTTACACACAGTCACAACAATGACATGGCTAGACACTGAAGTGGTGACAAGGGACCAAAAAAAGGCGTTGAATAAACAAACCACCCTGAAGAGCTGCTGAAGTACTCACATAAGGAGTCCAGGAACTTATCCTTCACTAAAAAGCTGCCGATTGTGGCAATAACAGAATCTACTTCTCTCAACCCAAAGAATGTCATTGCACAATCCCTCGTCACCTTTGTCACAATTTTCTATCCATTAAACCTGAACTTTGGGATGCTAGTTAGACTGAAGGCAAAACTTCCAGTATACACTCACCGGTCACTTTATTAGGTACATCTGTTCAATTGCTTGGTAACACAAATTGCTAATCAACCAATCACATGGCAGCAACTCAATGTATTTAGGCATCTAGACGTGGTGAAGACAACCTGCTGAAGTTCAATCAAACTGAGCATCAGAAAGGGGAAGAAAGGAGATTTAAAGTGGTTGTAAACCCTGTTACACCACTTTTACCTACAGGTAAACCGATGTCGCTGGCCGGAGTGGTGTACGGGGACCATTGTGGGGGCTTCGATCTAAGGTAAGTAATTCAGAATGAGCTATGCATACTAGCTCATTAGGTCTTTGTCTTGCAGGTTTGTTTGTTTTTTTTAAGTGGGTTTACAACCACTTTAAGGATGCTGTTCTGTATGCTTCTGAAATAGCTGACTTCCTCCACCTTGCGATAGTGTTTTTAGAAGCCTTTTTGCCTTTGTTTGGACCTGCGAATAATACAAAAACAGGTTTGTGGAGGATGGCCATTCTTTGGTGCACTCTATATATGCGGTCAAGCATCGTCTGATGTCTATTTTTGTTGAACCCGCCTTTTTTTTTTGTCATTTTTAGGGTTTCCACAGAAAGACGGGATTATGATTTCTTCTGACTTATGGAAGTTAGAAGGAACTTTGGGGAGGAAGGCAGGATCCAGTGAAAGGGTAAGTTTGCCCTGAGAAATGACACAATAGGGTTCAACCATTGAGAGGGCCTGAATTTCACTAACTCTTCTAGCGGATACCAGTACCACTAAAAGAACCGTTTTTAAAATGACATACATAGTTACATAGTAGGTGAGGTTGAAAAAGGACACACGTCCATCGAGTCCAACCTATGTGTGTGATTATGTGTCAGTATTACATTATATATCCCTGTATTTTGCGGTCAAAATTAGAAGTCTCATGGGTAAATCTTCTAGAGGTTCAAAAGGTACATTACAAAAACTTTGCAGGACCGTAGATAAGTCCCAAGTAGGGAACTTATTAGAGATGGGGGCTTTCCTACGACTTATGGCTGTGATAAATCTCTTGATTTAGGGTTCTATTATCCCATGATCTAGGAAGCTAGATAATGCCGACACCTGTACCTTGAGGGTGCTAAATGCTAAATTCAGGTCTGCCCCAGCTTGGAGAAAATCTAGAACCGCTGGAAACATAGGCCCTGAAACTCTGCTAATCGCACGCTAGGCCCTGAATTTCTTCCAGATCTTATTGTATATAGCATTAGTGGGCGGTTTCCGGCTACTAAGAATAGGGTCTATTACTTTTTATTCTAAAAGCTCCCTTTCAGTAGCCAGGCCGTCAGAGATAGATGGGTCACCGACCCTTGATGTATGAGATTTTGCCTGCAGGGAAGCTTCCAGAGATCCTTGGTGCTGAGTTTTAGTAGCGCCGAGAACCATGCCCTCTTTGGCCAGAAGGGAGCGATGAGAATGACCTCTCCTGAGAATCTTATTTTCCGAATGATTTTCGGTATGAGTGCAAATGGTGGAAATGCATATACCAGGTTTGCGTTCCAAGGTTGGGATAGGGCATCTAGACCCAAACTGGAGGAGTTCCTTCTGGAAAGAGAAGAATTGGTCCACTTTTCTGTTCCCTCTCGTAGAGAAGAGGTCTATTTGGAGAACTCCCCATTCCACCACTATTTCATCAAATACTTTTTGATTTAAACACCACTATGTTTGAGACAGTCTCCCTGCTTAGGGTATCTGCCAGGGAGTTTAATTCAGGGAGACAGGGATAGCAGATTTACTTCTGCCCACCCTAGAATCTCTTTCGGCCTGCCACTTTTGTACCTCCCTGCTTGTTGATATAACTTACAGTAGTGACATTGTCCAAAAAGGACTTGTACATGCTTTCCTATCAGGACACGGTCGAAAGCTTCTAAGGCCATTTGTACAGCTTTCAATTCTCTCGCATTGGAAGAGGGGCAGGCCATTTGGCTGTTCCAGACTCCCTGGGCCATCTGTTTTCCCGAGTGAGCTTCCCACCCACAACCACATGCATCCGTAGTGACCGTTACCGGATGGTGTTGTGCCCAAAGTCGCCCTGCAGAGAGGTTTTCTGAGTTCAACCACCACCTGATTGATAGCATAGTCTTCTGAGGGATTCTAGCTAGGTTTGGGAGAGAATCCTTCATTCCATCCCAGATCGAGAGCATGAAAGCCTTTAGTGCTCTCATGTGAAACTAGGCCCATTGCACCCCTGGAATGGCTGCCGTCATCAACCCGAGAATCCTCATGTTCTGGATTGAAGTCTCTGGGTTTGTACAGAGGTTGCCCACCTCTGAAATAAAAGTCACAATTTTTTCTTCCGTCAGAAAAATCTTTGTTAAAGTTGAATTTATTATTTAACCCAGGAATACTATTTTTTTTAATAAGGGATGAGTTAGGACTTCTCCCAATTCACCAGCCACCCCAGGTATTGGAGGGGGTTTGATTGTCCTGGTCATGTTCTGTTCCACCTCTTTTGGCGAATCTACAAATATCAGCAGATCGTCCAGGTAAGGGATTATTTGGATCCCCTCTGATCTCAGAGTTTGCAGTGCTTCTGACAGAACTTTCGTGAAAATGCGTGGTGCTGATGCTAGCCCGAACGGCAGGGAATTGAACTGGAAATACAGAATTTTGAATTTGTTCTTCACCGCGAATCAGATATTTTCTGGACTACATTTCGAATGGGGATGTGAAGGTGCATGTCTCTTATATCCAGCGAGGCCATGAAGACTCCCGGGGTTAGTTGGGAGGAGCCTCTCTTTGTAAGCCGTCCTGGAAGATGACTTGGAAAAATCCGCAGGGTGTGGTGTGAACAGGGCACAATTGTTTTTTTTGTGCCCTTGCAGAACGCGCACAAAATAACTGACGTTTCTGCACCATGGTGTGAACGAGGCCTTAAAGTGGAAGTAAACCCTCCTATCCGTATCAGCTGCCATCTTAGCTGTTTGATCAGCAAACGCCATGATGCTGCACAAGTGATCAGTTATGACACCAGCCATTTGATGGCTTGAAAGCTTGGTTAACAGCATAAGCAAATGTGACAGTTAGGAGTGTAACTTTCTTGGAACTGTTAAATTGATGGGTGTAGTTCCACTTTAAGGTTCCTTTTACACGGGGCGGACTCGGCCTGCGATCCACTTGCTCAGCAGCAGATCTCCCTGCTGAGCAGGTAGATGACAGGTCCGTGTCCGCTCCACTGATGCAGAGCTGACACGGACACAGCCGCTCTCCTCTATGGGCAATCAGATATAAATGGACCGCCTGCCTGTTTACATCCGACTGCCATCCAATCTGATCCATTGGATGGAAGGGGAACAAATCCCCATCTATCTGTTTTTAGTGGATAAGTTTGGATGTAGGCAGGCGTAAATTAACACACATCTAAGAATTGGTGAATTGCTAAATCATAGGAGAATGGAATCTGAAAAATGGACAGACAGACCCAATCGGAACATTCCTGTGAAAGGGGCCTTAGACGTAATTTTCCTTTGGGAGTATCTCACCAAAATTGACATTTTTGTTGCAGGGGATGCTCAAAATCTGACTATTGAATTGCATTTTACAGAAAATTACAGCCCTGCAGATTGAGGTAATTGTTAATAACACTCAATTACAATATGATTTATGTTGCAATTGTATACCCCATATATTTTTTCTTGTTTTTGCAATTTTTCCCACAAAAGGGGAGTTGCCCTTTAACCGGTTCCTGACCATGTCACACAGATATACTGCGGCAGAATGGCTCCCCTGGGCGAAACCCCCTACGGGTACGTCCTTCCCTTTTTCGGCCACCAGAGGGCGTGCGCACACGCTGCACGGCTGGGGACCCAATGCGTGTGGCCGGCGGGCATGATCGCCAGCAGCCATGCGCAATCGCATTCGTCAGCATAGGGATTTGTGTGTTTAAAAAAACACAAATTCCTGTGCTGTCAGAGGAGAGGAGCCATATTGTTTGTTCCTACTAAGTAGAAAAAAACGATGTCTCCTCTCCTAGTCATTCCTATCCCCATACAGTTAAAACACACAATAAACCCCTTGATCGCCCCCTAGTGTTAACCCCTTCCCTGCCAGTGATATTTACATAGTAATCAGTGCATTTTTATAGCACTGATCGCTGTATAAATGCCAATGGTCCCAAAAAAAAGTGTCAAAAAAGTCTCTGATCAGTCTGTCGCAATACCACAAAAAAAAAAGAATCACAGATTACCGCCATTAGTAGTAAAAAATAAATAAATAAATAAATAAAAAAAAAATGTATAAAAATGCCATAAATCTTTACCAGTTTGCAGACGCTATAACTTTTGCGCAAACCAATCATACGCATATTGCGATTTTTTTTTACCAAAAATATGTATATAAAAATATATATTGGCCTAAACTGATGAAGAAATTAGTTTTTCTATACATTTTTAGGGGATATTTATTATAGCAAAAAGTAAAAATATATTTTTTTCTTCAAAATTGCTCTTTTTTTGTTTATATAGCAAAAAATATAAACTGCAGAGGATATCAAAATACCACCAAAAGAAAGCTCTATATGTGGGGAAAAAAGGACGCAAATTTTGTTTGGGTACAGCGTCAAACGACTGCGAAATTGTCAGTTAAATCGACCCAGTGCCAAATTGTAAAAAGTGCTCTGGTCAGGAAGGGGGTAAAATCTTCCAGGGCTGAAGTGGTTAAAGTGGTTGTAAACCCTTTACTACCACTTTTACCTACAGGTATGCCTATAATAAGGCTTACCTGTAAGTACCGTGAATATCTCCTAAACTTGCACCGTTTAGAAGTTATTCACTGTATCCGCATGTGCCGACGTCATCAGCACACGCGCACTGAAGAAACTGCACCGTTTCTTCAGTAGCCGTGCTGTGACCGGCGGCTTCCACGTGGGAGTCACGTCGTCGCAGCTCCGGCCAATCACCGAACCGGAGCCCGCAAACCCAGAAATAACTCCAGGAGACATGTCGCCGGTCACAGCGGTGTACGGAGACCCCTGCCAATACTCTGCAATACATTTTAACAGAAAAAGATTTTTTTTTTTTTTTTACAGAATTTTCCGTCTTTTTTGATTTATAGCGCAAAAAATAAAAAACCCAGTGTTGATTAAATACCACCAAAAGAAAGCTCTATTTGTGTGAAAAAAAGGACAAACATTTCATAGAGGTACAGTGTTGCATGACACATGAGTAATTGTCATTCAAAATGTGAGAGCACCGAAAGCTGAAAATTGGTCTGGTTAGGAAGGGGGTTTAAGTGCCCAGTTGTGAAGTGGTTAAACCGCTTTTGGAGTAAAAAAAAAAAAAAATCTATCTAAAGATAGTTTTCTATTTAAGATACATTAATAATTTTAGCTTATTCAGCATGAAATAAAGCTTAGCTATGTAGCATGAGGCTGTATATTCTGCAATATTTAAAATTTTTGGTAAACTCATTCAATGAATCCAAGCTGAGATAACATGCACTGCATTGATGTATTCACACAATGTCACAGTAACCATGAGATAAAACAAAGTTCAGAAATATTCCTTTATCCCATTGTTTTGCAAATCTTTGTACACACTAAACTGTATAATTGAATCGGTTCTGATATCGCTGTTTTACTAACCTGACAGCTTATTATTCTAAATCGGAAACTTTCACTTTCTTTGCAAATAAGAAAGATTCTAACTACCAGCTAGAATAAGTCCTTACAGTTAAAGAGCACCTGTCATTTCAGATCCATCTGAAAAATCCATCCGTCAGCGGGCATCCACCCACCTGCTGCCGCCACGTCTCTCACCTTGTTGTGTCACTACCTCATCACCAGCCGTCCCATTAAAGTGAATGAGACTGTCGGCGAGTCAACAGCAGGTCAGAGGAGGAGCCGCTGCGAGACAGAGATTACAGTTGCTTTTTAAAAATTATGATTTAAATCGAGTTGATGTAAATCAAGCCTTTTTACTTATGATTTAAATCAAATCCACCCTGGTCCAAAGTGTTAATATTTTGTGTGGCCACCATTATTTTCCAGCACTGCCTTAACCCTCTTGGGCATGGAGTTCACCAGAGCTTCACAGGTTGTCACTGGAGTCCTCTTCCACTTCTCCATGACGACATCACGGAGCTGGTGGATTTTAGAGACCTTGCACTCCTCCACCTTCCATTTGAGGATGTCCCACAGATGCTCAATAGGGTTTAGATCTGGAGACATGCTTGGCCAGTCCATCACCTTTACCCTCAGCTTCTTTAGCAAGGCAGTGGTTGTCTTGGATGTGTGTTTGGGGTCGTTATGTTGGAATACTGCCCTGCAGACCAGTCTCCGAAGGGAGGGGGATCATGCTCTGCTTCAGTATGTCACAGTGCATGTTGGCATTCATGGTTCCCTCAATGAACTGTGGCTCCCAGTGCTGGCAGCACTCATGCAGCTCCAGACCATGACACTCCCACCACCATGCTTGACTGTAGGCAAGACACACTTGTCTTTGTACTGCTCACCTGGTTGCCGCTGAACACGCTTGACACCATCTGAACCAAATAAGTTTATCTTGATATCATCAGACCACAGGACATGATTCCAGTAAACCATGGCCTTAGTCTGCTTGTCTTCAGCAAACTGTGGGCTTTCTTGTGCATCAGTTTTAGAAGAGGCTTCCTTCTGCGACGACAGTCATGCAAACCAATTTGATGCAGTGTGCGGAGTATGGTCTGAGCACTGACAGGCTGACCCCCCACCCCTTCAACCTCTGCAGCAATGCTGGCAGCACTCATACATCTATTTCCCAAAGACAACCTCTGGATATGATGCTGAGTACGTGCACTCAACTTCTTTGGTCGACCATGGCGAGGCCTGTTCTGAGTGGAACCTGTCCTGTTAAACCGCTGTATGGTCTTGGCCACCATGCTGCAGCGCAATTTCAGGGTCTTGGCAATCTTCTTATAGCCTAGGACACCTTTATGTAGAGCAACAATTCTTTTTTTCAGATCCTCAGAGAGTTCTTTGCCATGAGGTGCCTTGTTGAACTTCCAGTGACCAGTATGAGAGAGTGAGAGCGATCACACCAAATTTAACACACCTGCCCCCTATTCACACCTGAGACCTTGTAACACTAACGAGTCACATGACACCGGGAAGGGAAAATGGCTAATTGGGCCCACTTTGGACATTTTCACTTAGGGATGTACTCACTTTTGTTGCCAGTGGTTTACACATTAATAGCTGTGTGTTGAGTTATTTTGAGGGGACAGAAAATTTACACCGTTATACAATCTGTACACTCACTACTTTATATTGTACCATCACTGCAAGCCTGCAATACATCCTTCAAATAACCTATACTAAATACAAGTTAATCATTTTATTGTCCAGCCTCACATTAATAAATAATTGTTCTTCTCATCAAATAATTTAAGACTGAAAACCGGAATGACAACTAAAGGCAATGCAAGGAGAGAGGGTGCAAAGCAGATAAAGAATAGGGGGGGGGGGGGCATACTGTAGATGTAGCTGTGATGGAAAAGCCGGGGGGAGGTTGGCGTATCGGTAATCATATTACCACGCTTGTGTGCTTATTACATTGAGACAAGTTTTATCACAAGACATTTCTCTTATTGTGAAGCATTCTTCACTAGCGGGTCAATATTTGCTTCATCAGCCAATAAAAAAAAAAAAAAAAAAAAGAAATCAGTCTCTTTATAACCAGAATTATTCTCAAAGCCGCACAAAGAATCAGCTGACCCGTTGGCTAATCTCATAAGGCAAAGAAACAGCAATGCCAAGCAGTAGAAATCAGTGACCCAGAGAAGCCAGATTACAACTTTCAGCAGTCAGATGTTTGTTAGGGAAATAAAAGATGATTTCTGGTTGGACTGCAGATAAACCCAACAAGAATGTAACACTGTATATTACCATCATTAGATGTGGTGGTTGTAGTAGTTCTTTTTCTTAGGATTTTTTGTCACTTGATGATCTGGCCGGTAAACACACTTCCTTAGGCCCCTTTTATATGATCGGCCCACTCGGATCCGGCTGTCCGTTTTCCAGGCAGATCTGAGCGGGCCACACATTGACTTCTATGGGCAGGTGGATGCCAGGGGAGATGTGCCCGCTGATACCCGCCTGCCATCTGATCCGACAAGATCCGCTCAAAACAGACTGATGGCGATACGATTCGTTCATGATTCTGTCCAAGCTTTGCATGACAAGAGAGTGAAACATCAGTGCAAAGCCCAGCAATGACATAGGAAATGCAATAATTCCTGGAAACTTCATTAGTCCAGGGCAGGTAATGAAAGCCTAATTCTGATTGGCTGTGATAGGTTTTTGTTCTTTGCTCTACTAAATGATCCCTATCCAGGCTTAATAATTAAAACGGTGCAATGATAGTAGTATTGTGTCTCTTAAAAGAGGAAGTATACTTCCTTTACTGACGTTTACCTATAGATAAGCCAATAATAAGGCTTCCCTATAGGTAGTGTAAATATCTCCTAAACATGCAGCGTTAGGAGATATTCACATTACATGCAGCCAGTGAATCACTGGAGCATGCGCTCCGGAGGAACAGCAACACGTGCCATTTCTTCAGAGCCCTGGGCCGGGAGCGAAAGCTCCCACGTGCATGCGCAGGAGTGACATTATCGCAGCTCTGGCCAATCACGGAGCTGGACCCTGCAAACCTGGAAGCAATGGGCGAAGATTGAAGCGGCTGCAGCGCTGACATTGCGGCACTGGAACAGTATATACTAGAACATTGTGACTTTGCCTCGCAGGGGAAAAAAAAAAAAAAAGTCCAGCGGTATACAACCGCTTTAAGGCTGGGTTCACACCAGTGCGAATTGGATGAGGGTTTTCTCCGCATAGCAGAAGATTGTGACCGGCTCTTTATGGATCCCGTTCACACATCTCTGCAGCGGATCCGGTGCCAATTGCACAGGAGTCCTATGCGTCTTCTGGTCTGTTTCAGGTCTGAATTCAGCCCAAAATTCGGGCTGAAATCACACCGGACTACTGCCGTGTGAACCCAGCCTAGGCCGGCCATAGATGGTTTAGCAGGGACTGGCTGAGAGTCAATCCATCGATGGGCAGGCCGATTGTACCCAGGTCGATCGACTTAGATACAACCAGCATGTCAGATTTTTTGACATACAGTGCATCCGGAAAGTATTCACATTGCTTCACTTTTTCCACATTTTATGTTGTTACAGCTTTATTCCAAAATGGATTAAAAATTCATTATTTTCCTCAAAATTCTACAAACAATACCCCATAATGACAACGTGAAAGAAGTTTGTTTCAAATCACTCACAGCGCCGGAGCTGCGAACCCAGAAAACACGCCGAGGGCAAAATGTCAGCTCCCTCTGCGTGGACCGGGATTAGATACTGACGCCTCGTTCTAAGGTAAGTATTTCATAATGAGTTAGTATGCGGTGCATACTAGCTCATTATGCCTTTGGCTTACAGTTTTTTTTGTTTTTTAAGACTTTTTTTTTTTCTGTGGGTATACAACCGCTTTAAGCTGGCCATACACAGAGCAATATGATCAATTAGCATGTATAAAGAATCTGTAGGCTGCCATGGCCGACTTCTTGAAATGCCAATCACCTGTCTCTGGCTTTACTACTTTCTGAGTCAATGACGAGGAATAAGCAGGCGACATGTAAAGTCAGAACTCCACACTGGACACCCACTCCAGCCAAGCAGGCCGCATTTTCAGGTCAGAATTGGCAGCCTCTACAATTCTCCTTATACAGGTTCCCAAGAACCCAGAGATGCCCATATCCTGCCATCCCATGCCATGTCACAAAGGAAGCCTATACTGAGAATAAATAACTGACCCCCTTCTGAAGATGCTAGTTTCCTGGCTGTTGTGCTCATCCACTGGCTGCAATTCTCTCACAGTTATTAACCTGGAACAAGCATGCAGTAACAGAAATCAGACCTTCCCATCTACCTGCCAGTTCCAGACCAGAGACTCGGACTACTGGAGCCAGATGATCAGCACAGGACAAGCACTCCACACCTCAGTTCAGGTTTACATCAAACACCAGCAAAGCGTCTCCGGCTCTGACAAGCACAATCCACAACACATCTAGAAGGTAATATCAGAGGCACAAGATTATATTAACCCTTCTGTCACCATTGACACCTAGTCCCGGTTCACATTGCATGCAGCTCTGAAATCGTGCTACTTCAGTGCGATTTCATGTGCAGCTTTCCGACATCTGTGCGACTTCATGTCCAGATGTCAATGCAAGTCGTGCATGAAATCACCAAGAATAATGCAGGAACCTTTTCAAAATCCGTGCAAGTTGGAGTGGCACCCATATGAACGGGTCCATAGCCAGAAATAAGGTGCCACTTGTCATGGGACTTTGATCGGTCAAATCACATAAGTAGCAGCACCCATGTGAATGGGGGGTTAAAGTGATCGTAAACGATCACCTTGTAAAACAACACATTCAATAAAATAGAAACGAAAGGCAAAAGATTTGTGTATATATAGATATAAAAAAAAAATTACAAATACTTTTTACACCCTTTTTTTTTTTTTTATAAGTGATCACATTCCATCTGTTCTCAGCTGCATAAGAGCTGGGGGAGGAGAAGCAGCAGCACACTGAGCTGTGCAGGGGGGGCGTCAGGACAAGTGTGATCATTACAGGAGAGCAGGCTGAGTTCCCAGCATAGCTAGAGAACTGACCTCAGTGTGCTCTCCTGCTTAGTGTGGTCAGTTTTTAATAGGAAAGCAGGGGGACTGGCAGGAACACCAGGGATTTCACATAAAAGAAGCAATACAAAGAGAACAGGATATTTCTCATACAAGTACCGTATATACTCGAGTATAAGTCGTTCCGAGTATAAGTCGAGGCCCTAATTTACTACAAAAAAATGGGAAACACTTATTGACCCGAGTATAAGACGAGGGTGAGAAATGCACAGCTACTGTAAGTGGAAAAGAGGGTCAACAATGCCCATTTGCAGCATCACTGTGCCCATTTGCATGCCTCACTGTGCCCATTTGCAGCCATAGGTCCCCTGAACTTCAAACTCGGTAGTTAAGGGTTCCTAGATGCCCCCTAGCTGCAGCCAAAATTTGGGGTCTCTGAACCCAAAGGGTCCTGAAATGACATTGCTGCAGATGGACACAGTTGACCAAATTTGGGGCCTTGTATCTCAGGGCCACTTAGTGCTAGGAACCCCAAATTTGGTGTGCAAACCCAGTGGAACTAGCACCATAAACTTTCCAAAGCTGGGGTTTCTAGCACCAAGTGGCCCCGAGATACAGGGCCCCAAAAATCAGTTCAGAAAATGTCAAGCACTTTTCTGCAGCAGAAAATGACATTTTCCGAATCGGTTTTGGGGCCCCATATCTCAGGGCCACTTAGAGCTAGGAACCCCAGATTTGGATATGTTATGGTACCAGTTCCAATGGGTTTGCATACCACATTTGGGGTTCCTAGCACCAAGTGGCCCTGAGATATGGGGCCCCAAAGTCGGTCCAGAAAATGTCAAGCACTTTTCTTCAGCAGAGAATGACATTTTCCGAACCGATTTTTGGGCCCCGTATCTCGGGGCCACTTAGTGCTAGGAACTTCATCTTTGGATATGTTGTGGTACCAGTTCCACTGTGTTTGCATACCAAATTTGGGGTTCCTAGCACCAAGTGGCCCTGAGATATGGGGCCCCAAAGTCGGTTCGGAAAATGAAATTTTTTGCTGCAGAAAAGTGCTTGACTCGAGTATAAGTCAAGGGGGGGCACTTTCAGCACAAAAAAATGTGCTGAAAAATTCGACTTATACTCGAGTATATACGGTACATGGTACAGCAGGCACATATCAGGAATATGAAGTGTTGAGTTGACATATTTTATAAGCTGGCCATACATGGATTGAAATTCAGTCATTCAGCAGGGACCAGGCAAATGATAGAAATTGATCTACTGATTGCCTTCTGTACAATCCCCCTGGCGGGTTTTCCCCGCAGCTCTGATCAGTATTGTGGGGAAGTCTCCACACTGTCAGAATTTAAGGGCTCAGCAGGGAAGATTGAGTGTGTGGACGGGGGAATCAATTTGGGTTTTTCTTTTTCAACCCACTGGCTTCTATGGACTGCTTTAGCTCCCCAGACCATGTTTAGTATGATCATTTAATTTTACAATAACTATTACTAAATTTCAGTTTGACATCAGGCCTGACAAATAGGATCGTGCACAGGTGAGCATTCCTAGTCCTCTGCTCCAGGAATAAAGCAAACCTTTCATGCCAAACAGCCCTCGCCCCCTGCCCCTGCACCCACACAGATGTCACATGGGGAGCGGTGTGTCTGTCTGTGTGGCATCCCAACTGACAGCAATGAGACTTCCTGCACAGAACACGTTCTTCCCCCTGCAGGTACACCTGACCCTCATATAGGGCACCGTATAATACACTCCGTGTGAACGAGATCTACAGTGGATGTAAACCCTCACATATACCCAGTGAAGTGACTGGCCTCAGGTGATACACAGGGATGAAACAAATTCTCCTACATAAGTTGTACTTGTTTACCTGCAGCCCTCTCCAAGGGGGGCAGAGTGCTGAAGTTACACTCAGTGAGGAGAGTTCTGAGAGATGATTGGAGGGAAGAGACCCCCCCGTTCACACAGGATCAGAGACGAGGGTGTCAATCAGCTGGGAGGTCCCCCCCTGTCACCTTTTTCTATTGTTGTCAGGAGAACTTGTCAGAAGTGACTCATGCTGATAGCTGAGGAACAAAGCAGCAGACAGAAATGACACATTCACATTGGAGAGACTCGTCATACAATCTGACAGATCAAATCACATGACAATTTGCAGCCTATTGCCGGCAATCGGTGCAGCACTGACTTTGTGGTGCCGCAACAATGTGAAAAAGTAGTACATGCACCAGTTTTGGCGATTTTGGGAGCGGCTTGAATAGACATTTGTGCATGAAGCCACGCAGATGTCTTCAAAGTCACACTGCGATGCGACTTAGAAATCGTGGGATTTCTGAAGAAGTCGCACAATTTTAAAGCCTTAGTCAATATGAACGGGGGCTTAGTGTTCTGGATTGAGACAAGTACACACTATAGAGGGATATGCTTTGGTCATATTTCAGGTCTGAGGTTTACAACCACGTTAAGCCATACTTCAGTGCGAGATCAGTGCGATTTGCACTGCTGAATTCATTGCGGATTGCGACTTCATTTAACAAAAGTCTAAGCAAGTCGCAATGAAATTGGTAAAAAGTAGTGCAGGAACCTTTCATAATTGCTGTGACATGATTGACGGTGATATGAACGGTTCTATAGCTGGCAATGGGGTGCAGCTTGTCATGTGATTGGATGATTCAAAATCGCATGACAAGTTGCACCGGTGTGAAGTGAACAGGGGGGGGGGGTAAAGCTCACTGTATACTCTAAAAGGTGGCCATATACACATTGGATAAATGATCAGCGTCTTTACTAATCAATCACTCCTGATATAAATAATCAATCAATAGCCTATTCGATCGCTATGACACACGATGCAGCTGATTTGTATCAATAGTTGGAAAATACGATTGTTAGTTATCAATCTCATCTCAGATTTCCCCATACAACCTCGTAACCTGACAGATCAAAGCGTGATGAGATTCCTGGATAAAGCATATCAGTGCAGCAGATACAATAGGTCATCTTCCACCCTGGCTGATGGACTCAGTTTACTTACATTGCATGTAAACGATCACCTTGTAAAACAACCCATTGGGTTTAAAATAGAAATGAAAGGCAAAACATTTTTGTATAGATATAAAAAAAAAAAAAAAAAAAAAAAAAACAAATACAGTTTTCCCCTTTTGAGAAGTGATCACATTCCCTCTGTTCTCAGCCGCATAAGAGCTGGGGGAGGAGAAGCTACGGCACACTGAGCTTCCCAGTGAATGGCTGTGCAGGGGGGAGGCGTGTCAGGACAAGTCTGATTATTGTAGAAGAATATACCGAGTTCCCAGCATAGCTAGAGAACTGACCACACTGTGCTCTCCTGCTTAGTGTGGTCAGTTTTTAATAGGAAAGCAGAGGGATGTCACATAAAGGAAGCAATACAAAGAGAAGAGGACATTTCCTCATACAAGTACTTGGTACATGAGGCACATATCGGGGATATGAAGTGTTGGGGTAACAGACGCTTTAAATGTGATCTAGATGGAGTCTAAATTGATTGGAAGGAAGTTCTGCCAATTTGATGGCTTTGACTGAACTGCATGTCGATTGGATGACAAACGATGTGTATGTGGCCACCATTACTGACCAATCTGCAGTTACCAAATACAGTTTAGGTAGATCCTCATACTACAGATCCGATCGTCTATATCCAATCACTACACTGATGTTGGTGGATACGGGTCCCCATACACATTACAATCTGACAGTACAGGCAACCTTAGAGTTACCAAAGCCAAGTAATATGGGGGTGTGCCTAAACCAGGCAATCAGCCAATCAGACGGGCCCTTGTACTACATTGAGAACTAAGCGCTGGTTCACACGAACGTTTCTTGAGTTGCACAGAGTCACATGACCAGAGAAAACACATTGTATCCAATGGAGCCGATCTCATCAATGCCGCTCTCCACGGGGGAACATCGGAAACGGTTCCTGGGCTACTTTGCTGCGATTTGGCCCCAAAGACTATGCAAAGTCACATTACATAATCACATGTATGAGAGAGAGTGATCACACCTAAGAGGAGATCGTACAATCAGATTGTAACGTGTATTGGGAGCTTTATAAAAGCATACTGCGGTCACCAGAGGATTGATCTGTCAGAATAAAGATGGGCAGAATTTCAAGAGTTATAAATCTGTCCCAACCAATCAGCAGCAACACACAATGAGCGTCACCAATACAACCAATCCTGCCCCATACACTGTACAATATCATACAAGAACATTGGGGGGGGGTGAAGAAGACACAATCTGCAGCAGCTGTGCATTGGAACCAATCAGCTTTTAGCTTCTCCAGTCATCCTTTAAAAGCTGGAATCTGATTGGCTGCCAGGCACAGTTGCTCCAGCCTTAGCATCCCCTCCCCCCCTTGTATGGTACAGATATCTCCACCAATGTATAGAGAGGTGTGGGGGAGGAGCTGTGACTGGTTGCCATGGGTTACCACACTCGGCACATCCCCCCTCCGCTCTGAGGACGTGTGTCCATAGAAAGACCTGTGAGCCCCGCACCGCTCTGACATTGCCGTCCGCTCCTAGAGAGCACATGCAGCATCCATCCCTCCCCCCTCCTCCTCCGTACACCCGGCTACAGACCCGCATCCCCCCATACACCGGCTCCCCTCCCCCCCTTCATACCCCTATATACACCCAGACACATCCTCACCAATATTTACAGCATCGGCCGCGGTCACTCCGCATACGCTCCACACTTCCTGTTGCGTCCCCTCCCCACTACTCTCCGGCCCCCCCTCTCCTCAAAACCACGCCCCCGAGAGGCCGGCCGCCGGAGCAGACTGGGCGGGCGTCCGAGAGCTGATTGGCTGCGACGCCTCCACGTGTGCACTTCGCCCCATGTCTGCCCCGCCCACCAGGGAGACTGGGACCTTGACTCCTTGGCAACCGCAGACATGGAAACAATGAAAGTGATGCGGTCGGGAGGGAATTGGGGAGAGAGGGGCGTGTCCGGGCTGGATGTGTGTGACGGGATCGAAGCGCTGCAAGACTCATTCTTCTTCTCTATGGAGTGCGGAGGGAGCCGGAGTGTGTTCTATAGAGGACGGGGGACACGTGTGCGGGGATCTCCGAGAGGATCCCACTGATGTCCGGGCCTCACACCCTCCAGTCCGATCCAAGACACTCCACTCCTGGCCTCACACCCTCCAGTCCGGCCCAAGACCCTCCACTCTGATCCAAGACACTCCACTCCTGGCCTCACACCCTCCAATCTGATCCAAGACACTCCACTCCGGGCCTCACTCCCTCCACCCTGGCCCTCACACCCTCCACCCTGGCCCTCACACCCTCCAGTCCTGCCCAAGACCCTCCACTCTGATCCAAGACTCTCCAGTCCGGGCCCAAGACCCTCCACTCCTGGCCTCATACCCTCCAGTCCGGGCCTCACACCCTCCACCCTGGCCCTCACACCCTCCAGTCCGGCCCAAGACCCTCCACTCTGATCCAAGACCCTCCAGTCCGGCCCAAGACCCTCCACTCCGATCCAAGACACTCCACCCCGGGCCTCACACCCTCCACCCTGGCCCTCACACCCTCCAGTCCGGCCCAAGACCCTCCACTCTGATCCAAGACCCTCCACTCCTGGCCTCACACCCTCCAGTCTGGCCCAAGACCCTCCACTCTGATCCAAGACACTCCACTCCGGGCCTCACACCCTCCACCCTGGCCCTCACACCCTCCAGTCCGGCCCAAGACCCTCCACTCTGATCCAAGACCCTCCACTCCTGGCCTCACACCCTCCAGTCTGGCCCAAGACCCTCCACTCTGATCCAAGACACTCCACTCCGGGCCTCACACCCTCCACCCTGGCCCTCACACCCTCCAGTCCGGCCCAAGACCCTCCACTCTGATCCAAGACACTCCACTCCTGGCCTCACACCCTCCACCCTGGCCCTCACACCCTCCAGTCTGGCCCAAGACCCTCCACTCTGATCCAAGACCCTCCACTCCTGGCCTCACACCCTCCAGTCTGGCCCAAGACCCTCCACTCTGATCCAAGACACTCCACTCCTGGCCTCACACCCTCCACCCTGGCCCTCACACCCTCCAGTCCGGCCCAAGACCCTCCACTCTGATCCAAGACACTCCACTCCTGGCCTCACACCCTCCACCCTGGCCCTCACACCCTCCAGTCCGGCCCAAGACCCTCCACTCTGATCCAAGACACTCCACTCCTGGCCTCACACCCTCCACCCTGGCCCTCACACCCTCCAGTCTGGCCCAAGACCCTCCACTCTGATCCAAGACCCTCCACTCCTGGCCTCACACCCTCCAGTCTGGCCCAAGACCCTCCACTCTGATCCAAGACACTCCACTCCTGGCCTCACACCCTCCACCCTGGCCCTCACACCCTCCAGTCTGGCCCAAGACCCTCCACTCTGATCCAAGACCCTCCACTCCTGGCCTCACACCCTCCAGTCTGGCCCAAGACCCTCCACTCTGATCCAAGACACTCCACTCCGGGCCTCACACCCTCCACTCCGGGCCTCACACCCTCCACTCCGGGCCTCACACCCTCCACTCCGGGCCTCACACCCTCCACTCTGATCCAAGACACTCCACTCCGGGCCTCACACCCTCCACTCTGATCCAAGACCCTCCAGTCCGGGCCCAAGACCCTCCACTCCGGCCCAAGACCCTTCACTCCGGGCCTCACACCCTCCACCCTGGCCCTCACACCCTCCAATCTGGCCCAAGACCCTCCACTCTGATCCAAGACCCTCCGGTCCGGGCCCAAGACCCTCCACTCCGGGCCTCACACCCTCCAGTCCGGCCCAAGACCCTCCACTCTGATCCAAGACACTCCACTCCGGGCCTCACACCCTCCACCCTGGCCCTCACACCCTCCAATCCAATCCAAGACACTCCACTCCGGGCCTCACACCCTCCAGTCCGGCCCAAGACCCTCCACTCTGATCCAAGACCCTCCACTCTGGGCCTCACACCCTCCACTCTGGGCCTCACACCCTCCACTCCGGCCCAAGACCCTCCACTCCGGGCCTCACACCCTCCAATCGGGACCCGACTCCCTCCACTCCGGGCTTCACACCCTCCACTCCGGGCTTCACACCCTCCACTCCGGACCCGACACCCTCCACTCCGGGCTTCACACCCTCCACTCCGGGCCCCGCACCGTCCACTCCGGGCCCGACACCCTCCACTCCGGGCCCGACACCCTCCACTCCTGGCCCGGCACCCTCCACTCCTGGCCCGGCACCGTCCACTCCTGGCCCGGCACCGTCCACTCCTGGCCCGGCACCGTCCACTCCTGGCCCGGCACCGTCCACTCCTGGCCCGGCACCGTCCACTCCTGGCCCCGCACCGTCCACTCCTGGCCCCGCACCGTCCATTCCGGGCCTGGCTCCCTCCACTCCGGGCCTGGCTCCCTCCACTCCGGGCCCCACACTGTCCATTCCACCAGCGATCTGGAAGACCAAGGTGTTGAACAGAGCCAGGGCTGCATTCACACCAGTGTAGCGTTTTTTCACCTTTTTTTTTTTACAAGTGACTTTGGCACATTTATATGTGCAATTTGCATGTTTTTATACAACACTTTTCAGCTTTGGTGTTTTTCTATTAGCCAATAGAGAAAACTATCATCTGTTGCATAATTTTAATAAGTTTTTCAGCTTTTTTAGTTTTTCCATCAGGGTTATTTATTATTTTTTTTGTTAGGATGTTAATACTACTACTAATAATAAATGAATACATGTAAAATAAATACACAAAGAAAATACAATAAATGAATAGTATGTAGTAATAAATAATTAAACCATAATAGTTTGTTAACCCAAAAAAATAAATAGAGATCCTGTTCCCTTAAAGCATATTAAACAGCACAGCACAGCACAGTGTTTGTGCTGTGTAATCTGCCCCTCTCTAAACTAATAAACCTGGCTGATCCCTCCACTTCCTGTATCCCCCCCTCTTCTGAACTGACCACTAAAATCATGGCTGCTGAGCCCTGACCACCGTGGTCAGTTTACGTTCCTCCGTCATCCGCAGCTGTCCTCCTCTCCCTCTCACCTCCTATAAAAAGTTATAAGTAGTCACTGACAGCCCCTCTATTATAGTCAGACAACCACACTGTATAACGTGTTTGTAAAAATGAGGCATGTAAATATCTTTTTAGAGCAATCTTCAGGCCGGTCATGTGACTCTTGGCCGGTTTCCAGGGTTACTGCAGGAGGGGCTGAGCGGCCATGTGACCTCCCCGGTTGAAGTCAGAGGGAGATATCGGCCCCTCCTGCAGAAGCCATGTAAAGATATGTAAAGCGCCTGCGAGTCACGTGACCGGCCTTAAGATCGCTCTAAAAGGGTATTTACATGCCTCGTTTTTTGAAAGACATGTACAGTGTGCTATGCCTAGCTCCAATAGAGGGGCTGGCAGTGATTTGTATATATGGGTTCACAAACACTTAACCACTTCCCACCCATCGTATAGACAAATGACAGCGGAGCGGGGCAACTCTTGTTCTGGGACAATGTCATATGAGGGAGCACAGTTTAGCCGCAATCGTGCTCCCATCACGGGGCACCGTGCTACCCCGATCTCTGCAAAGAGCCGTGACTCTTTACCCATATGATTGGCTGTGTCCAAACACAACCAATCACATGTAAACAAGGGGATGCCGTTTATCCTCTCGCCTCACACTAACAGTGACACCTGTCTGTGCCCATCAGTGACACCAGTCTGTACCCATCAGTGATGCCAATTAGTGCTACCTTTCAGTGCCACCTATCATTGCACATAAGTGCCGCCTATCAGTGCTGCATATCAGTGAAGGAGAAAAATTACTTAAATACAAAATTTTCTGACCGAAACTAGAGCTGCACGATTAATCGTCAAGAATCGTTATCGCGATTCTTTCTTTGTTGCGATCTTGACAAAAGTGTTTCATGATTCTTGCTATGCAAAGAATTCTCTCTGCCCTTCTGAAGCCACAGCCTTCAAAAGAAAGGAAGAAAAAATCCAGGCAGTCTGCCAAGAATCAGAACATTCTTTATCAGTTGAACTAAGTCTAAATATTATAACAATTTTGTGTAAATGAGGAAAGTTTAATCACGTAAACACTAAACCTTTTTTTGACGTTTGTTGGTTTCAAGTTAAAATCTTTTTTTTTTGCTAGAAAATTACTTAGAACCCCCAAACATTATATATATTTTTTTAGTAGAGACCCTAGAGAATAAAATGGTGGTTGTTGCAATATTTTATGTCACACTGTATTTGCGCAGCAGTCTTTCAAATGCAATTTTTTTGGAAAAAATTACTTTCATTAAAAAAAAAAAAACTAACCAGTAAAGTTAGCCCAATTTTTTTTGTATAATGTGAAAGATTTTACATCACGAGAATCGGGAGAGAATTGTGATCTTTTTATTCCAAGCAAAAAATTGTGATTCTCATTTTGGCCAGAATCGAGCAGCTCTAATTATTGTTAATAATTATTTTTTTTTTGTACAGGTTTGGGTGTTTATTTTTATTAACATTATAAATGATAATTTATTTCATATTTTATTTAAGGTTAGGGGCTTAATTAATATTTATGTATTATTACATATTAATTTATTTTATTTATTTATTTACATTTTTAGTTATTTGTGTATTTATTTTACATTTATTTGATCATATATTATTATAAAAAAAAAAATGTTTTCATTTGAGCAGAAAATCATGCAAAAACTTGCAAATGGCGCGTTTCCATTCATTTCTTTGGGGATAAAAACATGCAAATCTGCCCAATTTGAGCTACAAAAAAAGCTCCAGAACTTTTTAGAGCTTCAGGCGACTTGGAGTGGAGATGTGAACCATCTCTGTAGAGAATAATTGTTTCTTTTTCTCCTCCAGCGTTTTGGAGCTTCAGCCCAGGTTCACACTAGCGCGATCACATTTGCAGGAAAAAAAGTGCAGGGACTTTTTTTTTCCCCCGCGCTGAAATTGGATCACATGGGTGTTCTCACCTATGCGATCCGATTCCTCTGCGAGTTCACAGTTTGCACTGTGAACCGATCTGCGGGTGTCATTAACAATGTATTGACACCTGCAGCGGTTCGCAGAAGGCAGTGTGAACTGCCTGTGGGAGAGATGCGATGCTGGAAGCAACGCGGTAATCACGTTAGTTCCCGCATCGCATCAGTGTGAACCTAGGCTCAAGCTAAAAATCTGTGCCAATCAGTGCGGGCTCCAGATGACCTCATTTTGGAAAGTAGACAGTTCAAGGTATTTAGGAAGAGGCATGGTTAGGTTTTTGAAGTTGTCAATTTTTTTTTTGGAAAATTAAGAATTAAAGCAGAACTCCGGGATTTAAAAAAAAATCCCCCATTAGTACCCCCCTCACACACACACACAAGAACTATATATGCAAAATAATTCTGCGCTACCCAAAAAAGGGGAAAACAAAAGCAGCTGACACGACCAACAAAGTGTGAATATAAAGAACAACAAGAAAGTGTAGCGCTAAACAATATCAAACGTAGAGAAACTATATACCAGTCTGTGTACAGTGAAAAGGGTCAACTGTATTAGAAAAGAGAATCTCATAACTAGGTAGTCCTCATGTAGGAATTGTGACTGAACAATAAAGGTGAGTAGTCCTTATAAAATATGTTTTAAACAGCAAAAAAATTTCTTTGGAGAAAATATTTTCAGCGTCCCAAATATAAGTCAGCTCACTCCCACCGAGAGATGAAGAGGCTTACCGGATAAGGTGGACCCAAAGGGGCGTACGCCAAATTGGGTCAGATAAGGCTTGGGTGGTGAGTGGCTGTAATAGGCTCAAAGACAGATGTTTTCTCGCGGATTACTGTATTCCTCCGAGTGACGCTCAGGTCCTAAAAGGTGTAGGTAATCTCACGGATGTGGATGGTCCTGTGGATCCTAGGGGTGTTCCGTGGATGGATCCCTCAAGGCAGCATAACATGGACCAGGAAATGGTGTGGCAAGATAGGGGAAGAAAAAAGGGGCCATATAGTGTAAATCCGAAAACGAAAATTTTATTTAAAATAAATAGAAATACACTCACATGTAGATCCAAAATGTATAAAAACAGCGCTGTGAGAAAAAGTGGCGACAGTGGGGTCCTGCCCGACGCGTTTCGTCCTTATAGACGTCGTCTGGGGGGTTTCCCCCACTGTAGCCACCCCAATATATATAGCAGATGTGTCAATGATCATGGAAAACAGCTCCACGTTTGAAACAAACATTACTTCCGGTAACAGCCAAAATGGACGTCCGGCGTGCGTTCCAGGCGTGCGTGCCACGCCTCCCTTCCATGGTAAACCGGAAGTGTGCGAACGATCTAACAAGAGCGCAAAAAATAAATAAAAGGATTGACTGTATACTATCATATCTGTCCAACTATGGCAAGAAACCAAGTGATGTGCGGAAAGTGAAAGAATAATACGTGCAGCAATGTGAGCGCCGATCAGGAAAATGTCCCTGATACTGCGCATGCGCAGTACGTGCGCAGGGAAACGAAGCCTCACGTCTGTATGAACGTGGCTATAGAGAGATGACGCTGCCGGGAGGAGCCTGAGGTCTGAGGGATGGCCCACTAGAACTTGGATTGTACCTGCGCAGTAGGAGCAAAAGGGTACTCAGTATGCTAGTGAAGGAGACCCGCTAGTGCGATCGGGATGTCAGCGGATGGCGTGACCTAGGGGTCATCTTGTTCAAGAGGAGTGACAATGTGAAAGAATCTTTAAAAAAAAGAGCCAAATTACAGGCCTATGTGCTAAAAGACTCAGAAAGTGCATATGTGAAAATGTGAGGAAAAAACATTGAAGTATAATTAGGAGAGCTACCTCAAGTAGTGCACCAACAATGTATAATATAATGTCACACACACACACACAACACTAAACAGTTATCACATTTGTGAAATTTCTTACCATTTAAGAGATATAACTGATTTAATTCTCAGGAAGTCAGATTTGTGATTCAAAAATTGCATCATCTTTCTGGCAGGGAGGATCTCTTATGCTGCGTACACACAAGCGGAATGTCCGACAGAAAAAAGTCAGACGGAAGCTTTTCATCGTCTATTCCGATCGTGTGTTTTTCGAAAATTCTGACGGACCTAGAAATAGAACATGT
This sequence comes from Lithobates clamitans, assembly GCA_037952925.1. Classification (NCBI taxonomy): domain Eukaryota; kingdom Metazoa; phylum Chordata; class Amphibia; order Anura; family Ranidae; genus Lithobates; species Lithobates clamitans. Next base: position 10,835,313 of record JBBGZY010000014.1, read on the forward strand.
TCTAAATATTTCCAACGGAACCAATTCCCATCGGGAAATCGGGAAAACCGCTCGTCTGTATGCTGTTCCGACGGACCAAAAACGACGCATTCTCTGAAGCAAGTACGAGACGGAAGCTATTGGCTACTGGCTATTGAACTTCCTTTTTCTAGTCCCGTCGTACGTGCTGTATGTCACCGCGTTCTGGACGGTCGGACTTTGGTGTGATCGTGTGTATGCAAGACCGCTTGAATGGAATTCCGTCGGAGAAACCTTCGGAGTTTATTCCGACGGCAAAACCGGTCGTGTGTACACGGCATAAGAAGAGTGATTGCATCATATCCTCTTCTCTCTCTCTAACTGTATTCAGACTACATTTCCCATGAATCCTTGGGATGGGAGTGAATGTGGGAAGTACACTAGGCTTGTACATGTAAATGTGAACTCGCCCACTTCAACATAAATCACACCCCTCATTCTGCAGCCAGCAAGCCATACATAACACACAGCATGATAGGTTACAGCCTTAGAAATACAAAGCATTTTAATATAAATGCAAACCAGTGCAATGTGTGTCCACCAGTGCTGCTTGTCAGTCCCACCAGTGCTGCTTGTCAGTCCCACCAGTGCTGCTTGTCAGTCCCACCAGTGCCGTTTGTCAGTCCCACCAGTGCCGTTTGTCAGTCCCACCAGTGCCTCATGTCAGTCCCGCCAGTGCCTCATGTCAGTCCCGCCAGTGCCTCATGTCAGTCCCGCCAGTGCCTCATGTCAGTCCCACCAGTGCTGCTTGTCAGTCCCACCAGTGCCTCATGTCAGTCCTACCAGTGCCTCATGTCAGTCCCAATAGTGCCGCTTGTCAATCCGACCAGTGCCACTTGTCAGTCCCACCAGTGCCTCATGTCAGTCCCACCAGTGCAGCTTGTCAGTCCCACCAGTGCCGCTTGTCAGTTCCACCATTGCAGCTTGTCAGTCCCACCAGTGCCTCACGTCAGTCCCACCAGTGCAGCTTGACGGTCCCACCAGTGCAGCTTGTCAGTCCCACCAGTGCTGCTTGACAGCCCCACCAGTACCTCATGTCAGTCCCACCAGTGCTGCTTGTCGGTCCCACCACTGCCGCTTGTCAGTCCCACCAGTGCCTCATGTAAGTCCTACCAGTGCCTCAGGTCAGTCCCAATAGTGCCGCTTGTCAATCCGACCAGTGTCACTTGTCAGTCCCACCAGTGCAGCTTGTCAGTCCCACCAGTGCAGCTTGTCAGTCCCACCATTGCAGCTCGTCAGTCCCACCAGTGCCTCATGTCAGTCCCACCAGTGCAGCTTGTCAGTCCCACCAGTGCCGCTTGTCAGTCCCACCAGTGCCGCTTGTCAGTCCCACCAGTGCCGCTTGTCAGTCCCACCAGTGCCGCTTGTCAGTCCCACCAGTGCCGCTTTTCAGTCCCACCAGTGCAGCTTGTCAGTCCCACCATTGCAGCTTGTTAGTCCCACCAGTACCTTATGTCAGTCCCACTAGTGCCATTTGTCAGTCCCACTAGTGCCATTTGTCAGTCCCACTAGTGCCTTTTGTCAGTCCCACCAGTGCAGCTTGTCGATCCCACCAGTGCCTCATGTCAGTTCCACCAGTACCGTTTGTCAGTCCCACCAGTGCCTCATGCCAGTCTCACCAGTGCCGCTTGTCAGTCCCACCAGTGCCTCATTTTTTTTTTTAATTCTTTATTTAAATTTTCATATTATAAATGCACAGACAACCCCTCTTTCGAGGGGATAAAGCAATCTACTAAATATACAAATCATACACAGCCATATAAATCACTAATAATATCCCACTTAATTTTTGGGCATTCCCACCATAAGTGCGCCATTGTTCCCGGGGCCTTACACCCTCTCCAGCATTCCGGCGATCTATCAGGATTGAATTTGCTTATTTTAGTAGGAGTCATGTACCACCTGGCCAGGCATTTGTAGTTGGTCTCAATCGTTTTCATATCTATTGCTGTGCTATGCGTTGCCCCCAAGATGCTCCCCACGATCTTTTCTCACATCTAACTCCCAAATCTTCTTCCCATTTTTTAATAAAAAGAGATACTATCCCCCCCCCCCCATTATTTATCAGTATTTTCAGGGCCGTCTTTAATATTGATTGGACCCTGGGCAAAAATTTTCTTGGGCCCCCCTCCCCCCATGCAATTTCGCTTTCCACCTGCTCGGAGACATACAATAAATAGCAGTTAGACTTAAAATCAGATTACTGTATCAGATCAGGAAGCGATTTTGATTGGTTGCCAGAGGTTACAGCATATCATTACCTCTTACTGACTGGTTGCTAGAGGTTACAGCACACATTTAAGCTCACTGATTAGTTGCTAGAGGTTACAGTACATGGTTTCTGCTTGTTGATTGGTTGCTAGAAATTACTGTACAGTAATACTGCTCACTGGTTGCCATAGGTTACAGCACGTCTTCTCCTCACTGCAGGGGGGCATGATATACATATGAATGCCGCCTTTATTTACATATCAATGACACCTGCCTCGGCTATTTACATATGAATGTCACCGCTATTTACATATGAATGATGCCATTATTTACATATGAATGATGGTTATTCACATGTAAACACAGGGTCTGCAGGTGAGTCATCTGCACACAACAATAGGGCAGAGCTAGATATTGGGACACTGCACAGGATTAAAACTTCAAGGGACAAGGGAATTTAAACTGGAATAGTTGGCAAGTATGAGGCAGCTGCTTTGGGCCCCACAACAATGACAGGGCCCAGGGCAGCTGCCCCTTTTGCCCTGCCTTAAAGACGGCCCTGAGTATTTTATATACTGCCGAGATGTTCCTCGTAAACGTTTGACAAAATGTTCGAGCTGACCGTACCGCCACCCATTTACCTTCAATAAATCCCTTTTTGTTGCTAATTCCTGAAATGTGCAAATTTTTCCCATATTGATAATATCTTTTAATTGTGCTTCTCTATTCAAAATCCAGTTTCCTCCCACTTCCTCCATCCCCGGGGGAAAATATGTGTTATCCTTTAAATAAATTAAGGGAGAGTTATACTCCCACTTCCTAGTGCAGTGAATCTGATTCCATGTTTTCAATGTGAGGTGTGTTAAAACATGTGTGTCTGCTCCTAAATTCCTGTGTTGCGGGGGATTCCAAATTATGTTATTTAATCTTACATTACTTAAACCCATTTCTAAATTAACCCATCGTTTATTAACACTTCCCTTTGCCCAGTCTAGTTCCCCAGTGCTAATACAATTGCTTTGTGATAGTTTCTAAAATCCGGGATGCCTAACCCTCCCTGTGCTTTTTCCCTACTCATCTCTGTGTATGCTATCCTGGGTCTCTTATTCTTCCATACATATCTACTTATTAAATCTATTAATGTTCTAAAATAAGTTTGGGGTACAGGAATCGGAAGCATCTGTATTTTGTAGAGCACCTTAGGGGCTAGCACCATTTTGACTATGTTAATTCGCCCTATCCATGAGACCGGGCGATGTGAAATTCTTTTTATTTCTGCTCTGATTTCATCTAGGAAGGGGGTGAATTTAAGCTGAAATATCTTCCCAATGGAACCAGCAAGCCTTACGCCTAGATACTTAATTTTTTCCCTCCAGGGGAAACGAAATACCTCACTGAGTCTAGCAACTTCCTGCTTGTCAATATTAATTTTTAAAGCTTCAGATTTCTCAATGTTAATTTTGTAGTTTGACATCTTACTAAATTTCTTCATTGTAGCTAGTAGATTGGGGATTGTGATTCTGGGTTTAGTGATATAAAAAAGAACATCATCGGCAAAAGCAGCCAGTTTGTGCTCCTCCTTTCCCACTAAGCAGCCGCTAATATCCGGATTTTTTCGGATAGTAGCCAATAAGGGCTCTAAGGTTATTACGACTAGAAGCGGAGACAGCGGGCATACTTGTGTGGTCCCGTTTTTCATAGTAAACTGCGCAGAGGCTAAATTGTTGACTTTCACAAATGCTGTTGGTTGATTATACAGTATTTTAATCCATTTTAGCATAGTAGGCCCTATACCCATTACTGCTAGCGTTTTGAACATGAATCCCCAGTCTACTCTGTGGAATGCCTTCTCGGCATCTATCGACAGTAGTAGACCTGGGGATCCCTTTAATTTAATGGCCTCCATTATGAGAAGAGACCGCACCCCATTGTCTCTGCCCTCTCTCCCTGGGATAAATCCCACTTGATCCGGGTGGACCAGGTGGGACATTTTTCCCTTAAGCCTAAGCGCCAGTACCTTCGCATATAATTTAGTATCTGCATTTAACAGCGCGATCGGCCTGAAGCTTGAGCACAGGGTGCGGTCCTTCCCCTCTTTAGGAATAAGCGTCACTGATGCTGTTAACGCATCCCTACACATTTCACCTTGCTTCCCAAGTTCGTTCCAAACCTTGCAAAGCCTCGAAAGCAATGAGTCTTTAAATTTTTTATAAAAGCTGATTGTGAAACCGTCCGGCCCCGGACTCTTACCCGGGGGAGATGATTTCAGGGCCAAGCTTGTCTCTTCTTCAGTTAACGGTCTTTCTAGCTCCATTATGTCGTTTTCTGACAATTTAGGAAGTCCTGCCCCTTCTAAAAAGTCTCTCACCTTCTCCTCCATCTCTTCCCCATAATATTCCCTATGTCCTACCGAATAGAGGGCTGTAAAGTACTCATTTCGCCATTTTTATTTTTAATCTTCTCTATGAAATTCTCATCTTTTTTTTTTCCTTACAATTGCTGCCAATTGTTTCCCTACCTTATTTCCCCTCTGGTATCTTTCTTTTAGGTGCTTATTCATAACCTTATGTGCTTCTTTTTCCAGTAAATCCTTTAACTCTTCTCTTTTAATTATCAGTTGATGTAATATGGGCCTATTATTTCCCGAAGAGGCTTTATGTGATTGTTCTAGTTGGTGGATTAATGCAATGAGGCTTTCTTTCCTTTTAGTTCTCTCTCTTTACCCCCACTCCTATGGAGATTAAAACCCCCCTTATATAGGCTTTAAAGGCCTCCCATATAACCGCCCTCGGGGTCTCTTCGTTATCATTATTTAGAAAAAACACATCTATTTCCTGTTGGATTTTCCCTACTATCTTATCCTCCTCAAGAAGTTTTTCATTTAACCGCCAAGTAAAAGGAACCCAGTGGAGCCCCTTTAACTTTACCTTCATCGAGACGGGTGCATGATCTGACAGTGTCATATTCTCTATCTTCAACTCCTCAATAGAGCCCAATAAACTGTGATCCACCATCATGTAGTCCAGCCTTGAATAGGTCCCATGCACTGCCGAGAAGAAAGAATAATCTCTCTCCTTTGGATGTTGCACCCTCCATACATCCATCAATTGACAGTCATGCAACTTTCTCCAAAGGCTCAGTAACAAGTTTTTACTTGCCTCTCTTGTTCTAGACGACCTATCCAAGGCTGGATCAAGACAGAGATTAAAATCCCCTGCCAGTATCACTTCCCCCTCTCTGAATTCCATCAGTCTACTCAGGGTCTGGGAGGGATAATTAATCGGATCTCTATTCGGGCAGTAAACATTGGCCAATGTATAGGTCCTTACCCCCAGTTTTACCTTTAAAAATAGAAACCGAGCCTCTGGGTCCACCCTCCTTTCTAACAATGTGTATTTAATCCATTTCGAGAATCCGATACTCACTCCCTTCGCCCGTCTGATGGGTGAATCACCATAGAGCCAACTTAGGTAATATCTTGAGTCGAGCTTAATGCCCTCTAACACCAGGTGCGTCTCCTGCAAAAAGACTATATCTGCCCCATAGGACTGTAACTCATTCAACACTTTACGCCATTTCCCAGGAGGGTTTAACCCTTTTACATTATATGACAAAAATTTAATTTCCATCATCCAAAACTTTTAATATTTCTCTTATATCCAGCCTCTTCGCCTCTATTTTACCCACTGCTTGGAAAAGAAAAGAATCAGTGGAAACAAAGCAAAAAATCTGCGGGAACCCCCTTCCACCACCTCCCCGTCTCCTCCCCCCACCTCCCCACCCCCCCTCTCCCTCCCTCCCTCCCCCATGTCAATACCTGACCTCGGGGACGCCGCGTCCCGGTTATCACCATCTCCGCCTACGTCCCCTCGTGCAATAGTGTGAGACTCCCACGGTGGGCCATGGTGGTCCCCCCCCCCCCCTCAAAATGAGGGGAGGAGGAGGGAGGTCGCAGAGAACACTATATCATTCCATCCTAAGTCCCACCAGTGCCGCTTGTCAGTCCCACCATTGCAGCTTGTTAGTCCCACCAGTACCTCATGTCAGTCCCACTAGTGCCGTTTGTCAGTCCCACCAGTGCCACTTGTCAGTCCCACCAGTGCCGCTCGTCGGTCCCACCAGTGCCGCTCGTCGGTCCCACCAGTGCCTCATGTCAGTCCAACCAGTGCCGCTTGTCAGCCCCACCAGTGCCTCATGTCAGTCCCACCAGTGCAGCTCATCAGTCCCACTAGTGCCTCATGTCAGTCCCACCTGTGCCGCTTGTCAGTCCCACCATTGCAGCTCGTCAGTCCCACCAGTGCCTCATGTCAGTCCCACCAGTGCAGCTTGTCAGTCCCACCAGTGCCTCATGTTCTTCAAATTTTTTACAATTTTTTTTAACACACTGTGACTATAGCAATGCATTGTTACCATAGTAACACTGTACTACTCTGGGGAAATGATCAGGATTTGTTTTTGGTTTTTGGTTTTTTTTACACATGATTCATTCAGTGAATATTGTTGTGATTAGCTGTGATTGGCCACAGCTAGTCACATGGTACAGATGGTCTGTGATTGGCCCTGTCTGTACCATGTGATCACTGTGACCAATCACAGCTAGCAAAACAATTTTACACAATGAAAGGTAGCCATTCATTGTTTGCAACTGTCATGTAATCTGCTGTGATTGGATCACAGTGATCACTTGGTACCGGCAGCGGGCCAAACAGGGATCTATCATCGGTGGTGTCACAGTGGGACACGAGCTGTGGGAGCATTCCAGGAGGACGTCACATGGCGTACACCCAGAATGACAAAAATCCCGCCTGGCCGTCATTTTGCAATAGACCTGGTGGGAAGTGGTTAAAGTGGTTCCAAAGGCAGAAGTTTTTTTCACCTTTAATGCATTCTATGCAATAACCACTTCATCTCCGGAAGGTTTACCCCCTTTCATGACTAGGCCATTTTTTGCTATACAGCACTGCGTTAATTTAACTGAAAATTGTGCGGTCGTGCGACACTGTACCCAAAAAAAATTTTGGTAATTTTTTTCCCCAAAAATAGAGCTTTCTTTCGGTAGTATTTGATCACCTCTGCTTTTATTTTTTATTTTTTTTGCGCTATAAACAAAAAAGAATATTTTGAAAAAAAAAAACAATATGTTTTACTTTCTGTTATAAAACATATCCAATAAAAAAAATGTAAAAAATCTAATTTCTTCATTAATTTAGGCCAATATGTATTCTGCTACATATTTTTGGTAAAAAAAATCTCAATGAACGTATCTTGATTGGTTTGCGCAAAAGTCATAGCGTCTACAAACTATGGGATATTTTTATTTATTTATAGTAATTGCGGCGATCAGTGACTTATAGAGGGACTGCCATATTGCGGCAGACAAATCGGACACCTGACACTTTTTGGAGAGCAGTAACACTAATACAGTGATCAGTGCTTAAAAAATATGCACTGTCACTGTACTAATGACACTGGTAGGGGAGGGGTTAAATGTATGCCTAAGTTGTTCTTACTAAATGTGGGTGAGGTGCTTTGACTAGGGGAAGGCAGAGATCTGTATTCCCTACTTAGCAGAAACACAGGGTCAATACCTTCCCCTCTGACAGAAGGACAATCTGCCTTGTACTGTCTAATCGACGCCAGCTGACATTGAGGCCAATGGGCTCCCATTGTGTATAATCACAAAGGGAGCGGGTCACTGGCAGTGCATGCACCCCAGACCTGGAAGTGTTGTACTAGGTATGTGATCTGGCAGAGCGGCCACCCTGCAGCAGCAAATGTATATGAGGTGGTCGTTAAGAGGTTAAGGTAAAACACCTTCTGGGTGCAGCTTCCCCTAAGCCCCCTTATACCTACCTGACCCCCATCTCAATCCAGTGATGTGCATAAGAGCAGCAGCTCTCCCAAGTCTTTTTCTCCCCTTATTGTCTCACACAGCAGTGGGAGCCAGTGGATCAATCACAACCAGTGAGCCAATGATGAAAGAGTGTGGGCGGGGCCAAGCCACACTCTATGTGTGAGTAGGCAATGTCAAAATCACAGGAGTGCAGCTCGGTAGCAAGCCTGCGCCAGTGCCCTCATAGCAGAGCTGCTATTAAGGGCACTCGGCAGGGGGGAGGAGTCAGGACCTCCGGCAGGGGATCCAGGCTGCTCTGTGCAAACCATTACACAGAGTAGGTAAGTGTGACATGTTTGTTTAACCACCTGCTTACTGGGCACCTAACACCCCCCCCCCCCCCCGCCCAGACCAATTTTCAACTTTTAGCGCTGTCACTATTTGAATGACAATTGCACGGTCATGCAACACTGTACCCAAATGAGATTTTTATCATTTTTTTCCCACAAATAGAGCTTTCTTTTGGTGGTATTTGATGACCTCTGGGTTTTTTATTTTTTGTTGAAAAAATTAAAAAAGACCTTCATTTTAAAAAAAATACAAAATCGTTTTATATTTTGTTAATAAATTTTGCAAGGTAATTTTTCTCCTTCATTGATGTACGCTGATGAGGCTGCACTGATAAGGCGACACTGAAGGGCACTGATAGGTGGCAGTGATGGGCACTGGTAGGTGACGCTGAGGCAGCACTGCTAGGTGGCACTGATGAGGCACTGATTGGCACCACTGGTGGGCATTGATAGGTGGCACTCGTGGGCATTTATAGGTGGCACTGATTGCTGGCACTTATGCACTGATTCGTGGCACTGTGTGGGCACTGGCAGGTTGCACTGGAAGGCAGTATTGGTGGGCACAGATAAGGCGGCTTCACCTCTTCCTCTTCAGGACCGATGTCCCTTGCACTGAAGCCGGTGATCTGTTTTTTTTCTCCTCATGCTGTCAGCGTGAGGAGAAAAAAAAAACGATTACCAATCTTCTGTTTACATCACGTGATCAGCTGTCATTGCCTAACAGCTGATCAGGTGGTAAGGGGCCGGGATCAGACTCAGTGATCACAGCGCGCGGAGAGCGTGCAAAAGGGGGGGATGTCTATTGACGGCCTCCTGGCAAAGCAGATCCGCACTGTAGCCGTCATTCGGGTATAGCGCGGATCTGAAGGAGTTAAAAAAAAAAAAACCCAACCTTTAGAACAGTAGTTCTCAACTCCTGTCCTCGGGACCCACTAACAGGCCAGGTTTGCAAGTTAACTGAAATACATCACAGGTGATATCATTTGCTGCTCAGTGATTGCAGTATTCTAGTCTACATCTCCCCCAAGGTAATACTTAAAATTTGACCTGTTGGTGGGTCCTGAGGACTGGAGTTGAGAACCACTGCTTTAGAAGGTGGGGTCAGTTCTAGCACATGCACCCCCTTTCATCTACTCTCCAGGCCCCCCCTGTGTGCCCCCTTCCCCTACAGCGCTGACGGCTTCCCTCCTCTCCTCTCCTCTCCTCTCCTGCCAGCATCACACGGGGGGATGTATCAAGATGGAGAGCAGGGAAACGGTCCAGTAAATATGTAATTGGCTCACACAGCAGTGGGATCCACTGGCTCCCACTGCTGTCAATCACAGCCAGTGAGCCAATGATGAAAGAGTGGGGGCAGGGACAAGCCACGCTCTCTGTGTGAATAGACAATGTAAATATGTAATATTTACTCGCCCCTTTGTTTCCTGAAAGAAGACAGTGAGCAATTGGTACTGGCCGCTCCTGTGTCCATTTATCACGTAAGCATAGTAAACTATGTTTACTATGCTTCGGCTAGTGAATGAACAGGAAGCCTCGGAGCGCTTCCTATTCATTCATCTGTGTTGCTGAGGCTGCAAAGAAAGGGACTAATTAATCTATGTCGTCTGTCACTTTCAGCGGAGCCCTGTCTGGTAGACTGTACAGGGCCCTGTGATTTCTAACAGCAGCCCTGTGTGCATAGGTGAAAAAATAAAATGGTCTACGCTGTACCTTAGGCCCCATTTAACCACTTGCCAACCTTGTTCTGGGAGGCAAAGTCCTCCCAGAACCCTGCCTCCTGCGGCGTGCATCGGGCGTGCTCTGTGACTGCTGTGTCCTTCACTTTAATTTTGTCCTTCAGACACAGCGGTCACAGATTGGGTTAAAACAGGGGTCTCAAAGTACCGGCCCGCGGGCCATTTGCGGCCCGCGGACCGGTTAAAAATGGCCCGCAGGCAGGGCTGATAAAGGACTAGAGGTCGACCGATATTTGGCCATTAGGTCGATATATAGCACTGGCCGCTGCTCTTCCTTCCTTCTCCACACTCAGCGCTTGATGCTTGTGTGAAACTGACACGTAACAGGAGGAGAGAGACAGAGGGATCTGTCAGATTTGAGGTTGATGTCGGGGGTGGGCGGGACCCGGCCGGGGTGGGCGGGACCCGGCCAATATCAAACACCAGCCAATGGGATCTGGGCGGGCAGCTACGTGTATGTGGCCCGCCCCTTTTCTTAAGCAGCCCAATCATTGGCTGGTGTTTGACAGCTGCTGGCCCCGCCCACCTCGGCCGGGTCCCGCCCACCCCGACATCAACCTCAATTCTGACAGATCCCTCTGTCTCTCTCCTCTGTGCTACGTGTCAGCTTCACACAAGCATCAAGCGCTGAGTGTGGACAGCTCCTTGTCAGTTTCACACACTGTTACACTCCGCTCAGTGTGAAACCTGCCAGTGGCACCTGCCTGTGCCAATCAGTGCCATCTGTCAGTGCCATCTGTCAGTGCCAGCTGCCAGTGCCACTGCCAATCAGTGCCACCTGCCAGTGCCAACCAGTCTGCCATTGCCACCTGCCACCTCCAACCAGTACCACCTGCCAGTGCCACCTGCCACCGCCAATCAGTGCCACCACCAACCAGTGCCTGCCAGTGCCACCGCCAACCAGTGCCCCTGCCAATCAAAGCCACCTGCCAGTGCCACCTTCCGCCACCTGCAAGTGCCACGCCAATCAGTGCCACCTGCCAGTGCCAACCAGTGCTTGCCAGTGCCACCTGCCACCACCTGCCAGTGCCACGCCAATCAGTGCCACCTGCCAGTGCCACGCCAATCAGTGCCACCTGCCAGTGCCACGCCAATCAGTGCCACCTGTCAGTGCCAATAGTGCCACCTGCCAGTTCCAAACCAGTGCCACCTGCCAGTTTCAAACCAGTGCCACTTGCCAATGCCTGCCAGTGCCACCTTCCAGTGCCAACCAGTGCCACTGCCAATAAGTGCCACCTGCCAGTGCCATTGCCAATCAGTGCCACCTGCCAGTGCCATCTGTCAGTGCCAATCAGTGCACCCTCCAAACAGTGCAACGTGCCACCTGCCAGTGCCACCTGCCAGTGACAGACAGTGCCACCTGCCAGTGCCACCTGCCTAAGCCAACCAGTGCCATCTGTACTGAGGACATCAAGTGTTTGGTAGAGTGACAGGAGCAAGCAGGGAGGAGTGGAGTGGGTGAGGTTTTTTTTTTTTCAAATCGGCCTAAAATATCGGCCACAAAAATCGTCATCATATATCGGCCATCGGCTTTACCTCTCCATCTCTTCTGTCCTCTCCGCTGCACGCTGCTGCAGCCCAGAGAGAGAACAGAGCTGAGAATGGAGCGGAGGAAGGATCCGCTCATCGATCCGCCCACCTAGGCATTGACGATCGACCAGAGCTCCAAACCAGGGTCCTGCTGCCACCTCAGGGCGGGAGATTGTGTTCTCTGGGTCCCCTGTCACTAGGCCTGTATGGAAGCCAGGAGGAGAGGATTTGGGAGGCAGATGATCCTGACTGCCAGGAGAGGTGAGTGAGCCATCACACTGAGGCAAAGTCCTTAGTGGGGTGACTGGGGTAGAAATTTGTGCAGTGTGGGGGGTATTTTATGCAGTGTGGAGGGTGATTGTGCAGTGTGGGGGGTAATTGTGTAGTGTGGGGGGTAATTGTGTAGTGTGGGGGGTAATTGTGTAGTGTGGGGGTATTTTATGGAGTGTGGGGGGTATTTTATGGAGTGTGGGGGGTATTTTATGGAGTGTGGGGCTATTTGTGCAGTGTGTGGCTATTTGTGCAGTGTGGGAGGGGTAATGCTGGGTAGTTAATAATGCGTTTGCTGACACCACTGCTGGGTTAATAATGCGCTTACGGACACCAGTACTGGGTATAATGCGTTTGCTGACACCAGTGCTGGGTATAGTATAGTATATTATTGCTGGTATAGTTCATTGCTTTTGAAGTTTTAAAAGTTTGCATGCGGCCCCCCATGGGATATGAAAACTTGTCATGTGGCCCTCAGGCAATTTGAGTTTGAGACCCCTGGGTTAAAAGGTTAATCACAGCAGCCCTTTATTATGTGATCAGCTGTGTCCAATCACATTAGATCACTGTATTAGATTCAGTGGAGCACAGAGAAGACATCCGCAGTCTTTTAGACCATGGATGTCTCATTAAAGAGAACCTGTGGACAAAAAATCATCAGAGAGGGAACTTTTTGAACCTTTGTGAAGAAAAAAAAAGTTAGGTAAAAATAAAAACATGTAAATTGTAAAAAATTGTCCCCCCCCCCCCAAAAAAAAGGTTTCTTAGGCCCCACCCCCACTTACACACACGTACGAAGGTAAATGTTGTTTAGTGGGGGTGGTGTGTGGCTGGACCAGCGGCGGGCATGGTACATGTGCCATGGCCACAGCAGTACTGACACCAAATGCAACTCTTTCAAGTGAATAGGGTTGTGCCACAGCCACGCGTAATGAATGTGCTGCACCCTTTCAAAGGTTAAAACAGCCACCCTGCAGGCAACATGTCACCACCCAACTTCCTGTCAAATGCCTCTCAAAAGTGATCCACCACGGAGTTGCAATGATAGCCGAAAGTGCAAATGTGAAAGTGCCCTTCAGAATTCATTTATACCATATGCAGTCAAATGCGTTTTTGAACGCAGTACGAAGGCATATGCAGGAAAAATTATCATATTTCAATGAGCCAATTTACACCATTGTGATGTTTTTATGTGCATTAAAAAACAAGCATAGCAAGCTGCTTTTTTGTGTGCAAATAAGCATAATAGAACACACGTTAACAAATGCGTGTAAATGCAACCAAAAAAAAAATCATAAAACATGCGCTTAAAGGCTCATTCACAAGCGGGGCTGGACTAGGGCAAAAACTTGTGCCACTTTAATTTTTCAAACACGTACAAAAACAGTATATAAACTATACGCAATTGCGCAAAAAAACACAAGTGAAAACATTACGCTTTTTATTACAGAAAAAGATGCATTTCAACATTACAGATGTCTTTAGAATGACGTGTAAGTTGTATAAAAGGTATTGGGCATAGGACAGAACATATATCTGTTCTCTAAGTTTTACAACATTTATTTTTCTGTAAGAAAATGTGTTAACTGGAAATATACTCTAACTCCGTCCTCACTCGCCTCTTTTATTATTTCACTTATTCTCCTCTGTATTTTTCTCCTCCTTCTCACATCACTGCGTGAAGTGGGAGGGCTAACATCATGCAGGAACATTGCTACAGCCTCACTGGCTGGAATTTCAGAAACTGGCATTGCTGCACAGCCATTGGCTGCCTTTCAGCAATGCCGCGGCGCTGAGGCTGACCTGGGCTGTGTACTATGAAGTATGAAGTGAGGTGATGGGCAATGCAGATGACAGGTCTCTCCCATACCGGCCGGCCAGACAAACCCACCCCAACACCCCCCCCCATTCGGCCAAACCCAATGGCCACCCAAGCTCCCCTCTTCACTGGCCATTAGCAGTTCTACTTTATTTCTCTTATAGGCAGTACAGTGGTGCTCAGGGATAGGCACGGACAAACGCTGTGGCAGACAATTTCCAAAGTACAGACATTAGTGAAGAACACCAAGTTACATTTTTTTAGTTTTGGACAGAGTGGGGTAAAATAAAGTATAACTAAAGGCAAAACAGTTTTTTTTTGGATATAATACAGAGGGTTATAACCCCGTCAGGATTTTATTGTTGTCTGTGCCCCCCTTAGGGAAATTCACCCTCTCTATTTGTCTTGTTTACCTTTATCACCAAGAGTGAAAGTGAAAGAAAAATCCCAACTTTTGGGTTATCACCAGATTAGGAATAGAAGGGAAATCCTCCAATGGGGACACTAGTTCTGGAGACCCTGATGGCCACTAAGGATTCCCTCGTTTTGGAGAGATTTTCTTTCACTTCCTGTTTTGGCTATGGGATCTAAAGTAAAGGGCAATCTCTCCAATAGGACACATAAATTGACATGGGTTTTAACCCTCGCTTACTCTACCCAAAATTAATGCCTTTAACCACTTGCTTACTGGGCACTTAAACCCCCCTCCTGACCAATTTTCAGCTTTCAGCGCTGTCACACTTTGAATGACAATTGCGCGATCATACAACACTGTACCCAAATGAAATTTTTATCATTTTTTCCCCACAAATAGAGCTTTCTTTTGGTGGTATTTAATCAGAGCTGGGATTTTTATTTTTTGCTAAACAAACAAAAAAAGATGGAAAATTTTGAAAAAATAAAAAACCTTGTTTCAGTTTGTTATAAAATTTTGCAAACAGGTAATTTTTCTCCTTCATTGATATGCGCTGATGAGGCAGCACTGGTGGGCACTGATAGGCTGCACTGATGGGCACGATTATGGGCACAGTTAAGGCGGCACTGATAGGCACAGTTAAGGCGGCACTGATAGGCACAGTTAAGGCGGCACTGATAGGCACAGTTAAGGCAGCACTGTTGGGGACAGATAAGGCACAACTGATGGGTGGCACGGATAGGTACCACTGATAGGTACCACTGATGGGCAGCACTGATGGGCAGTTATGGGCGGCACTTATGGGCACTGGTAGATGACACTGATGGGCACTGATAGGTGTCACTGATGGGTGGCACTGTGGGCACTGATGGGTGACACTGTGGGCACTGATGGATGGCACTGTGGGCACTGATGGATGGCACTGTGAGCACTAGTTGGCGGCACTGCTGCCTACTGCTAGGTGTCACTGGCAGTGGGCAGATGATCGCCGTGATCGGGACTGATGTCCCTCTCACGGCCACCGGTGATCGGCTTTTTTTTTTCCTCCTCACGCTGTCAGCGTGAGGAGAAAAAATAGCCGATTACCGGCTCTGTTTACATCACATGATCAGCTGTCATTGGCTGACAGCTGATCATGTGGTAAGGGGTCGGGACCGACCCCTTACTCTGATCTGTGATCAGGCGAGTCTCATAGACTCGCTGATCACCGATCGTGCCGCGCGCGCCCTGCAGGGGGCGCGCAGGCCGCTCATGCATGGGACGACGTCAATAGACGTCGTCCCGGCAATGTAGGTCCGCGCTGTTGCCGTCATTTGGCAATAGCGCGCATCTGAAGCGGTTAAAGTGGTAGTAAAGTCATTTTTTTAACTTTTACCTACAGGTAAGCTTATAATAAGGCTTACCTGTAGGTAAAAATAATATCTCCTAAACCTGTACAGTTTAGGAAATACTCCCCTCGCAATGAGCCGCTAACTTCAGCAGTGCATGCGCTCCGGGGATTCTCGGCTGAAAGTCTGGCAGACGCCGGACCTTACCGGAAAGAAGTCTCCCGTGCAGGAGTGACGACATTGTGGCTCCGGCCACTCACAGCGCCGGAGCCGCGATACCCAGAAGTCACGCAGAGGGAAAATGTCAGCTCCCTCGGCGTGGATCAGGTGAGATACCGACGCCTCATTCTAAGATAAGTATTTCATAATGAGCTAGTATGTGGTGCATACTAGCTCATTATGCCTTTTCCCTTACAGTGTAGAAAAAAAAAAAGTCAGCGGGTTTACTACCGCTTTAAGATGGTCACACGTGGATCAAAATTCAGCTAGTTCAGCAGGCCTGTCAGATTTTTGCCATTCGATCACTGCCACCAGCTATGCTGCTGGGGCAAGGTCAGCTAGAGCCCAGAACATACATTGCAAACTGCACCCCCCCCCCCCCCCCAAGATGTATGAGCATTGTGTGTCAGCAAAAATCCCCCCCCCAGCACAAATGCCTCTCCAAAAAAAATCACCCCTCCTAGCACAAATCCTCTACCCCTCAAATTTCCCCTCCGAGCACACATCCTCTACCCCCCACTCCAAATCCACCCCACCCACCCTCTTAGCACAAATTTTACCCTCCCAGAACAAATTTCTCCTGAAATTTTCTCCCCAAATTTCTCCTAAAATTTTCTCCCCAAATTTCACCTTCCACCCCCCCCCCCCCACCTCACATGATACTGCAGTGCCCAGGGCAGCCCCCCACCTCTTGTCCCAGCCCAGCCCTGATCGTGTATTCTGGCTTTGGGGAGTTCTCCCTGCTGTTAAAATAAAATACAATAGGTCAGCGGGGAGGATTCCTCCATTCACAATGGGTGTGTGGATGGAGAATCAAGGTTGAACAAAAAAAATACTCATCTATGGCCAGCCTTAGTTTTAATTTAAGAACCCCTTTTAATGTTTTACTGCAATGTGGGGATCCGTTAGAGATATTTTTTCCACTTTCTGTTCTGAAGATATTCTTTTAACAAGCAGAAATGGGAACAGGGAAATGGACAACAATAAAATGCTAATAGGAGTTCTAACATTCCCCACTTAACTTTTTAAAAAATATTTTTTACTGTGTTGCAACAGTGTTGCTGTTGTCTGCTGTTCCCAGGGTTAATGTTGGCTTCATCTGTTTAGAGTAAAAAAATGCATGCTGCAATTTTCATTTAAAGCGTATTTACACTACATCTGAACCACATATAGCTGACACTACATAGAACCTTTACCTATAAAATAAAACATATTGAACAAAACAAAAAAACAAAATGAAAATACATATACCAAGCTCCTCTTCACAGCAACCTATAGCGGATATAAAATAATAATCATACAACAGGAGAAAATAACACTGACAGTCCACAGAAGGGTTAATAAAACCTGGGATGTATGACATCATTTTCCTAGGCCTGGAAAACCAGGCTGTAACTGAAGAAATGTAAAAAAAACCTTTAAAACAAGTAGTGTAAATATGATATGCCTTTTAACCAATTTACTAATGCTAGCAGCATGAGGTCTAAAAATAGTCATTGTTGATTGAGAGAGTGAAGTTTACCTTTAAGAAATACCCAGTGGGTTTGTTTAAAAAATGGTGGCTTCACAATCGCATGCATGCAACATAAAACATTTTTTTTTTAACAATAGCGTTTTTATTAAGTACTTGACAGTACAACGAACAAAAGTATGTTTTGGTATACATTAGCATCACTACCAGAGATAATGCAATTCAGAGGACAGACAATGATGACAAGATCAATGCACAACAGTCACATTTCCAAGGGTGTTGAACCATCCATAAAAGCACCAAGGCACTCTAAACTTTACAGCATACAGAGAGGGAGTGGGGGGATGGGAAGGAGGGGGAAGACTGTCTCGGGTGAGGGTAGAATAGGAAGCGGGGGCTGTAGGTATAGGTAGTAGGAGGCTCATACTAAAAAACATAGTTGGCCATAAAAGCCGTGGAGATAAACGCAGCAAGGAGTGACCGCATCAGACTTGTTAAGCCTTGAGGATCAATCCACCCATTCCAAATCTTATTAAACTTGCAGGGGCAATTTCGGCTACCATATGTAAGCTTGTACAAAGGCATGGAGGCATTAATGGAAGCTTTCCAACCTGTTAGAGGGGGGGGGGGGGGGGATTGTAGAAACCGGTCTCTTGTCGATATCATAGTAGGGATGAAGTGCAGAAGACAGTCCATGCTTTAACTGGAGATACTGAAACAACATATAATTCCGCAGGTTATATATATGTTTAAGGTCGTTGAAGGATAAGAGGAAACATAAAACATTTTGATCTGCATATAATCTAATGCATTCAACATAAAATGTTGAATGCATTAAAAAACTAGAATGCATTAAAAAACTAGAACTATTCCCCATTTGTAGCTGCATATTTTTGCATGCTATGTGAGCTAAGTGAATATTGTTGGGAGGTGTTAATGTGGTTTTATTATATGGGCGAAAACACATCCATATGAGCCATAGTGAAAGGAATGTCAACAAGAGCAGCAATTTACTGTTTTATATAATTTGACACTGGATTTTTTTCAAACTATAATCTATCTATCTATCTATCGATCTATCAATCTATCAATCTATCTGTAGCACACCCCCTAAGGAGCTGCAATTAAATTGGGATCCACACCCTGCACAGCCAGGCACACCACATTTTCACAAGCACTCCAGAGACAGAGAACAGTCCGTGACTGTTTTTTTTTTTGTTAATTATTAAGGGTTATACCTTGGATAGGAATGGGAAGGTATGGGATGCCCACTTGACTTTGGCAGACTTCATCAACAAACTTCAGGGACACTCTTCCTATATACAGTCTCTATATAGAGCTCCACTTCTTCCTCCAGCACTCACTCGCTTGCAGAACCTAGCTGGATCACTGTGTGAAGATCTAACAGGCACTCAGTCAGATTAGAAGCAATGGGCCATTACAGGCAGGAACCCATAAGCATCGTGATTGATGTGAAACACGTTAGCGGTGTGTCTTGGTCTGTACTTATCCGTGGATGTATTTGGATTCTGTTTTTATGAAATAAAAGGTGAATATTTGGAGTGCGGCTATCCAGCATTTTTGTTTCCATGTTCCTTTTGCAACCAGAGCTGGCACCCAGCCCTTTGTGGAGACAGCTGATACTAGGAGAGGTGATTATCTTAGAACGGTGAACTCTCAGGAACCCGAGGCCCCTTGGTTGTGTAGCAAAAATTACAGTGTCCAGCTTGTATTACTCTTCCTGTGGCTACTGATCCCAGCACCTGATCCTGCCTCTTCAGGCACTGCCAACCCTCCTGGCTACAGCTGCCCCTTTCACTAGCCCTCCAGGCTAACTTCTCCACCACAGTCCTCCAGACTGAAAACTCACCAGCCCATCCAGCTGACTCTTTCCTTGCTCTCATTCCTCCAGGAAGGGCTTCCTCCACGTGTTATGGCAGGATCCTTCCAGCACACGAGCCCTGGCCCAAGGTCACCCCCCCCCCAGACTAGGGGGCGCCCCTGATGGCCACCAACAGCCTTCTCAGCACTCCAAATCCCCACTTCCACCTGACTGCCTCTGCTGGCATGACGCATGCTTATTTATGAGGTGGCCTGCCCCCTGCCCGCCCTTTTACTAGGGATTGGCAGAAACCCTCATAAATTTTCCAGGTAGCTCCTCCTCGCCTCCTGCCCACTAGCTCATGAAATTTCTACAACCTTCTAGAAACAGGGGGAGGCACCAGAGGAGCTGTCAGGATGAGTCACCCAGCCCTAACTCACTGAACCCTGACCCAGATTCACAGCACAGGCTTGGCCCTGAGCCAACCTAAATTTTCCTACACTAACAGACCTACACTGCCAAATAGCACACTCTAAAGCAGGGGTCTCTAACTGGCGGCCCTCCAGCTGTTGCAGAACTACAAATCCCATTAGGCATTGTAAGGTTGACAGTTACAAGCATGACTCCCACAGGTAGAGGCATGATGGGACCAGGGGCAATTGCCCCAGGAGAAATTAGTTGCAGGTGTGGCCGGTGAGTGAGTGGGTGGCTCTGCGGGCAGGCAACATGGCGGGTGGGTGAGTGAGCAGGCGGCTTGGCGGGCTGCTCGGTGGGTGAGCAGGCGGGCCAATCGGCAGGTGAGTGGGTGGCTGGACAATCAGTGGGCTGGCGGGTGGAGGAGCAGAGCGATGACATCATCTCTCACCGCCCGTCATCCACCCTGCATCCCTGCAGTTCCGCCTTCACTGTGCAGGCAGCCGCAGGCAGCAGAGAGATTACATCATCTCTCTGCTGCTTGACTTTACTCTGGGACACATCAAGTGACAATCCCCACCTCAGCAGGAAAGTGACAATTGTAGCAGGCAAGTGGCAAATCGCAACATGTGGCAAGTGACAATCTGCAACGTGTGACAAGTGACAATCTGCAACATTTGGTGGGTGACATGGCAACTGACAATCTGCAACGTGTGGCAGGTGAAGTGGCAAGTGACAATCCGCAATGTGTGACAGGCGACGTGGCAAGTGACAATCTGCAACTTGTGGCAGGTGACATGGCAAGTGACAATCCGCAACGTGTGGCAAGTGGCAATCTGCACTTTGTGGCAGGTGATGTGGCAAGTGACAATCCGCAACTTGTGGAAGGTGATGTGGCTAGTGACAATCTGCAACTTGTGGCAGGTGATGTGGCAAGTGACACACTCAGGGCTCCCACTGATTCTGCATTATGGTGAGTTTAAAAGATTATTTAATTTATATAACAATGTAATAATAGAAATAATGCACTTCAATCATCCTGACACCATAACAACCATGGTGCCAGGATGATTGAAGCGCCAACACCAGCCATTTCCCCGATAAATTGCCCGCAAAAAAAAAAAACTTTCTGGCAGTGCCCCTCCCTGGATTCGCCCCTGGATGGGACTTGTAGTTTTGCAATAGCTGGGTTGCTGCCAGTTTGAGACTCCTTCTCTAAAGGGTGCTACATATTTATTTATTTAAAAAAGAGATTTTGCCTTACTTCTTGTCCTGGAGTTACAACAAGTAGTGAGTGTATATCTCCCTAAAGTGAGAAGCAGTGGCTGCTGGTGCTCAAAATTTTTTTGGGGGGCGCAAACAAACTGAAAAAAAAACATCATTTGCAGCCACTGTGCCCATCAATCGCAGCCACTGTGCCCATCAAGTGCAGCCACTGTGCCCATTAAGCGCAGCCACTGTGCCATCAAATGCAGCCACTGTACCCATAAATTGCCGCCACTGTGCCATCAAACGCAGCTACTGTACCCATCAATTGCTGCCAGTGTGCCCATCAATTGCCGATACTGTGCGCCATCAATTGCTGTCAGTGTGCCCCATCAATTGCTGCCACTGTGCCCCATAAGTTGCTGCCATTGTGCCCATCAATTGCCACTACTGTGCCCCATCAATTGCTGCCAGTGTACCCATCAATTGCTGCCAGTGTGCCCCATCAATTGCTGCTAGTGTGCCCCATCAATTGGTGCTACTGTGCCCCATCAATTGCCATTACTGTGCCCCATCAATTGCCACTACTTTGCCCCATCAGTTGCCGCTAGGGATGAGCTTCGAGTTCGAGTCGAACCCATGTTCGACTCGAACATCGCACGTTTGACCGTTCGTTGAATTGGGAACTTTATGGGCCGTTCGCGCCAAATTCGAGTGGCACGTCACGGCCCATAATTCACTGCGGCATCGCAGTGCATTGCTGGCTGATGATCCACATGCTTGGCCAATCACAGCGCCATCTGTACAGAGAGCCGTAATTGGCCAAAGACAGGGTGGCTTTGGCCAATTATGGCTCAGGGGGTTTAGTACACGCCCCACACTATATAAGGCCGCCTGCGTGGCGGCCTTGTGTAGTGTGTTACGGCAGCGGAGAGATTGACAGAGAGACAGTGTAATTTGATTTAAGGTAGATAGAGTAGGCAGGCGAGTCAGTTAGCTGCACTTAGGCAGGCAGGTGTTTTTACAGTATTTACAACTACCTGAAAAAAATTGCTGGTGTTCTTCTGATCCTATTAGTACCACAGGCAGGCAGCTGCAGTATCTACAGTTAGTGTAGTGCGTCCTTTGCACAGTGTGCACCTAAAGCTACCTGAAGAAAATTGGTGGTGTTCTTCTGATCCTATTAGTACCACAGGCAGGCAGCTGCAGTATTTAGAGTTAGTGTAGTGCATCCTCTGCACAGTTTGCACCTAAAGCTACCTGAAGACAATTGCTGTTGTTCTGATCCTATTAATACCACAGACAGGAAGCTGCAGTATTTACAGCTAGTGTAGTGCGTCCTCTGCACAGCGTACACCTAAAGCTACCTGAAGACAATTGCTATTGTTCTGATCCTATTAATACCACAGGCAAACAGCTGCAGTATTTGCAGTTAGTGTGGTGTGTCCTCTGCACAGTGTGCACCTAAAGCTACCTGAAGACAATTGCTGTTGTTCTGATCCTATTAATACCACAGGCAGGCAGCTGCAGTATTTACAGTTAGTGTACTGTGTCCTCTGCACAGTGTGCACCTAAAGCTACCTGAAGACAATTGCTGTTGTTCTGATCCTATTAATACCACAGGCAGGCAGCTGCAGTATTTACAGTTAGTGTACTGTGTCCTCTGCACAGTGTGCACCTAAAGCTACCTGAAGAAAATTGGTGGTGTTCTTCTGATCCTTTTAGTATCGTAGGCAGCTGCAGTATTTACAGTTAGTGTAGCGCGTCCTCTGCACAGTGTGCACCTAAAGCTACCTGAGGACAATTGCTGTTGTTCTGATCCTATTAATACCGCAGGCAGGCAGCTGCAGTATTTACAGTTACTGTAGTGCGTCCTCTGCACAGTGTGCACCTAAAGCTACCTGAACACAATTGCTTTTGTTCTGATCCTATTAGTACCACAGGCAAGCAGCTGCAGTATTTACAGTTAGTGTAGTGCGTCCTCTGCACAGTGTGCACCTAAAGCTACCTGAAGACAATTGCTGTTGTTCCGATCCTATTAATACCACAGGCAGGCAGCTGCAGTATTTACAGTTAGTGTAGTGCGTCCTCTGCACAGTGTGCAACTAAAGCTACCTGGAGACAATTGCTGTTGTTCTGATCCTATTAGTACCACAGGCAAGCAGCTGCAGTATTTACAGTTAGTGTAGTGTGTCCTCTGCACAGTGTGCACCTAAAGCTACCTGAAGACAATTGCTGTTGTTCTGATCCTATTAGTACCACAGGCAAGCAGATGCAGTATTTACACTTAGTGTAGTGCATCCTCTGCACAGTGTGCACCTAAAGCTACCTAAAGAAATTTGGTGGTGTTCTTCTGATTCTATTAGTACCACAGGCAGGCAGCTGCAGTATTTACAGTTAGTGTACTGTGTCCTCTGCACAGTGTGCACCAAAAGCTACCTGAAGACAATTGCTGTTGTTCTGATCCTATTAGTACCACAGGCAAGCAGCTGCAGTATTTACAATTAGTGTAGTATGTCCTCTGCACAGTGTGCACCTAAAGCTACCTGAAGACAATTGCTGTTGTTCTGATCCTATTAATACCACAGGCAGGCAGCTGCAGTATTTACAGTTAGTGTACTGTGTCTTTTGCACAGTGTGCACCTAAAGCCACCTGAAGAAAATTGGTGGTGTTCTTCTGATCCTATTAGTACCACAGGCAGGCAGCTGCAGTATTTACAGTTAGTGTAGTGCGTCCTCTGCACAGTGTGCACCTAAAGCTACCTGAAAACAATTGCTGTTGTTCTGATCCTAATAATACCACAGGCAGGCAGCTGCAGTATTTTTAGTTAGTGTAGTGCGTCCTCTGCACAGTGTGCACCTAAAGCTACCTGAAGACAATTGCTGTTGTTCTGATCCTATTAGTATCACAGGCAAACAGCTGTAGTATTTACAGTTAGTGTAGTGCATCCTCTGCACAGTGTGCACCTAAAGCTACCTGAAGAAAATTGGTGGTGTTCTTCTGATCCTATTAGTACCACAGGCAGGCAGTTGCAGTATTTACAGTTAGTGCACTGTGTCCTCTGCACAGTGTGCACCAAAAGCTACCTGAAGACAATTGCTGTTGTTCTGATCCTATTAGTACCACAGGCAAGCAGCTGCAGTATTTACAATTAGTGTAGTGCATCCTCTGCACAGTGTGCACCTAAAGCTACCTGAAGAAAATTGGTGGTGTTCTTCTGATCCTATTAGTACCACAGGCAGGCAGCTGCAGTATTTACAGTTAGTGTAGTGCGTCCTCTGCAAAGTGTGCACCTAAAGCTACCTGAAGACAATTGCTGTTGTTCTGATCCTATTAATACCACAGGCAGGCAGCTGCAGTATTTACAGTTACTGTAGTGCGTCCTCTGCACAGTGTGCACCTAAAGCTACCTGAACACAATTGCTTTTGTTCTGATCCTATTAGTACCACAGGCAAGCAGCTGCAGTATTTACAGTCAGTGTAGTGCGTCCTCTGCACAGTGTGCACCTAAAGCTACCTGAAGACAATTGCTGTTGTTCTGATCTTATTAATACCACAGGCAGGCAGTTGCAGTATTTACAGTTAGTGCACTGTGTCCTCTGCACAGTGTGCACCAAAAGCTACCTGAAGACAATTGCTGTTGTTCTGATCCTATTAGTACCACAGGCAGGCAGCTGCAGTATTTACAGTTAGTGTAGTGCGTCCTCTGCACAGTGTGCACCTAAAGCTACCTGAAAACAATTGCTGTTGTTCTGATCCTATTAATACCACAGGCAGGCAGCTGCAGTATTTACAGTTTGTGTAGTGCGTCCTCTGCACAGTGTGCAACTAAAGCTACCTGGAGACAATTGCTGTTGTTCTGATCCTATTAGTACCACAGGCAAGCAGCTGCAGTATTTACAGTTAGTGTAGTGTGTCCTCTGCACAGTGTGCACCTAAAGCTACCTGAAGACAATTGCTGTTGTTCTGATCCTATTAGTACCACAGGCAAGTAGCTGCCGTATTTACAGTTAGTGTAGTGCATCCTCTGCACAGTGTGCACCTAAATCTACCTGAAGAAATTTGGTGGTGTTCTTCTGATCCTATTAGTACCACAGGCAGGCAGCTGCAGTATTTACAGTTAGTGTAGTGGGTCCCTAAAGCTACCTGAAGACAATTGCTGTTGTTCTGATCCTATTAGTACCACAGGCAAACAGCTGCAGTATTTACAGTTAGTGTAGTGCGTCCTCTGCACAGTGTGCGCCTAAAGCTACCTGAAGAAAATTGGTGGTGTTCTTCTGATCCTATTAGTACCACAGGCAGGCAGCTGCAGTATTTACAGTTAGTGTACTGTGTCCTCTCACAGTGTGCACCTAAAGCTACCTGAAGAAAATTGGTGGTGTTCTTCTGATCCTATTAGTACCACAGGCAGGCAGCTGTAGTATTTACAGTTAGTGTAGTGCGTCCTCTGCACAGTGTGCACCTAAAGCTACCTGAAAACAATTGCTGTTGTTCTGATCCTATTAATACCACAGGCAGGCAGCTGCAGTATTTACGGTTAGTGTAGTGCGTCCTCTGCACAGTGTGCACCTAAAGCTACCTGAAGAAAATTGCTGTTGTTCTGATCCTATTAGTACCACAGGCAAGCAGCTGCAGTATTTACAGTTAGTGTAGTGCGTCCTCTGCACAGTGTGCACCTAAAGCTACCTGAAGACAATTGCCGTTGTTCTGATCCTATTAGTACTACAGGCAAGCAGCTGCAGTATTTACAGTTAGTGTAGTGCGTCCTCTGCACAGTGTGCACCTAAAGCTACCTGAAGACAATTGCTATTGTTCTGATCCTATTAATACCACAGGCAGGCAGCTACAGTATTTACAGTTAGTGTACTGTGTCCTCTGCACAGTGTGCACCTAAAGCTACCTGAAGAAAATTGGTGGTGTTCTTCTGATCCTATTACTAATTGGTGGTCTTCTCATACTAATAATACTACAGGCAGGCAGTTGATTTTGCTAGCTGCAGTATCAGTATATATATACAATATATATATACATCCCAGCTTTGTGCAGTTACATCTCACTTCAGGCCATTAGTATGTCTGGAAGGCCAACAAGGAGAGGCAGATAGTCACAAGACACGCTTGTCCTTTTTTTCGGCAGCTGGCCGTGTTGAGACGCAACATGTGGAAGACTTGGTAGAGTGGATGACCAAGCCGTCCTCATCCTCCTCATCATCTCTCACCTAGGCTCAGGGTACTTTGGCAAAGTAGCTGCCAACATGGCCTCTTCCCTCGGCCCAAAGGCATCAGTCACTTCTTCCCTAGCCCCACCATGTCCTCCTGAGGAGTCCCCCGAACTGTTTGACCACAGTGTTGGGTACATGCTCCAGGAGGATTCCCAGCGTTTTGAAGGCTCCGATGATGGTACCCAGCTAGAGGAAGGCAGTAACGTGAGCCCAGAGAGAGGGGGTGCCCAAGAAGGACAGCAATCTGGCAGTCATGTTTCCCCAGCTGCAGCATACTGCCAGGTTTGCTCCAGTGATGAGGGGGGAGGGAATGATGAGGTCACTGGCTCCACGTGGGTGCCTGAGAGGAGGAGGCACATCTCCAATGAGGCAGGATGCCTTCCAGGGGCCAGCTTAAGGGCAGCACACCGAGTGCATCACACCTCAGAGCTCCGCATGTGCTGTGCACTGCTGTCTCTGCGCGTTATACCAAAAGTTCTTTGGTGTGGGCCTTTTTTGAGACGAGTGCATCAGATCCCACCGTTGCTATTTGCAACATATGTATCAAGGATATTTCTCGTGTGGCCAAAACATCATCTGTTGGGCACCACATGCTTGACCAGACATATGTCGACCTGCCATGCAGTTCGTTGGCAAGCGTACCTAAAAGACCCACACCAAAGAACAAAGCGGACCTCTCCTTGCTCCTCATCAGCTGGGATCTCCAACCCCACTATACCTTCAGTCCTCTCTGAAACCTGCACTGAGAGGAATGAAGGTGTAGAATTAGGTGTGTCACAGCTAAGTACTTGCAAGCAATCTGCTATTGGTACACCAATGTCAGATTGTACCAGGCAAATTTCCCTGCCCCAGCTGCTGCACCGCCGAAAGAAGTTCGCTTCCAGCCATCCACATGCCCAGCGGTTGAATGCTAGCTTGGCTAAATTGTTAGCACTTCAACTGCTGCCTTTTCAGTTGGTAGACTCTGCCCCCTTCTGTGAGTTTGTGGAATGTGCGGTTCCTCAGTGGCAGGTTCCCATTACCACTTTTTCTCACGGAAGGCAATTCCGGCTCTCTACCAGCAAATGTCTTGGCCTCGCTGGACAGAGCGATCAGCGGTAAGGTGCATATTACCGCTGACTCGTGGTCCAGCAGGCATGGATAGGGACGTTACCTATCTTTCACCGCGCACTGGGTGACTCTTCTGGCAGCTGGGAAGGATGCAGGACAGGGTGCAGAAGTGTTGGAGGTTGTTCCGCCACCACGCCTCCAAAATTCTAGTAGTGATTCTGCCACACCTCTCTCCTCCACCCCCTGCTCTTCTTCTTCCTCCATGGCCTCTTACTGTGCTGATTTGTCCTCGGATAGGTGTTCAAGGGGCTATGCAAGCACGCAGGCAAAAAGATGCCATGCGGTGCTTGAGCCGGTGTGCTTGGGGGACAGGAGCCACACTGGGGCAGAGATTCTGTCAGCTCTGCAGGGGCAGGTTCAGAGGTGGTTGACGCCACGCCAGCTTAAGCCAGGTATGGTGGTTTGCGACAATGGCACCAACCTCCTCTCTGCCCTCCAACAGGGACAACTGACCCATGTGCCCTGTTTGGCTCACGTCCTTAACTTCGTGGTGCAGCGGTTCTTGGGCAGGTACCCGGGCTTACAGGATGTCCTGAGGCAGGCCAGGAAAGTCTGTGTGCATTTTCGCAGGTCATATAATGCCAGTGCTCGGCTGGCTGACCTCCAAAAGGAATTATACCTGCCCAAGAACCGCCTAATCTGTGACATGCCCACCAAGTGGAACTCAACGTTGGCCATGCTGCAGTGGCTGCATACACAGCAGAGGGCCATCAATGAGTACCTATGTGACTATGGCACCAGGACAGGGTCAGGGGACCTTGGTTTTTTTCCCCACGCCAGTGGGCTATGATCAGGGATGCATGCACTGTCCTGTCACCATTTGAGGAGGCCACGAGGATGGTGAGCAGTGACAGTGCATGCATCAGTCACACTGTCCCTCTTGTCCACCGGTTGGAGCACATGCTGCGTGGAATAATGGACAGGGAACTTGAGGCAGAACAGAGGGAGGAAGAGGAGGACTTCCTTACCTCTCAAGGCCCCCTTTATCTAGACAGTGTTCCTGTGTGCCCGCCGATCACACAGGAGGAGGAGGATTGTGTCAGCATGGAGATGGAGCCTGGCACTCAGAATCAGCAGCAGTCTTCAAGGGATCATTTACAGTCCGAAGAAACCCATGGATCTGTACGTGGCTGGGAGGAGGTGGCTGCGGATCATGTCATCCTTAGTGACCCAGAGGACTCCGGACCGAATGCCTCAGCAAACCTACGCTGCATGGCCTCCCTGATCCTGCAAAGCCTGCGGAAGGATCGTGGTATAAAGGGGAGGGATGATTACTGGCTGGCAACCCTCCTTGATCCACGTTACAAGGGTAAGGTTGCGGACCTTATCTTCCTGTTGCAGAGGGTGCAGAGGATGAAACATCTTCGGGAGGCCTTGCAGAAAAGTTTGTGCAACGCGTTTCCAGAGCCTGGGAGGTTACAATTTCCTGGTCCTCCTGGACAATGTGTTGCTGAGGCTTCAGTCAGTCACAGAAGGAGCGATGGAGAAGGTGGCCGTCTGACTGATGTGTTCAGACAATTTTTTAGTCCGCAGCCCCAAGGTCTAATCAGTTCCAGCAACCATGGTGCAGGATTACCTAGGGGCAAGATCAGACTTGGACACCTTTCCCACCGAAAATCCTCTGGGTCACTGGGTCTTGAGGATGGATCACTGGTCAGAGCTTGCACAATATGCAATTGAGCTACTGGCCTGTTCTGCATCCAGCGTTCTTTCGGAACGCACATTCAGTGCTGCTGGAGGCTTTGTAACCGATCACAGGGTGCACCTGTCCACCGAATCAGTCGATCGGCTGACCTACATAAAAATGAATCAGTCTTGGATCACCAGCTACCAGGCACCTGATGCTGATGTAACCAATTGATTTTTTTTTTAATGTAAGATCCCTTCAAGACTGCTTATGCTGATGCTGAGTGACTATCCTGTTATGCTGAGTGACAATCCTCTTCCTCCTCAATTTTCATGCTGATAGCTTGTAAGAACATTTTTGGTTCTGGGCACTGCACCAGTGGCCAAGGCCCAATTTTTCTGCCCCTGTTTAACAGGGTCATGTAACTACAATTTTTGATGCAATACTTTGCAGCAGGGCTCATTCCTGCGCTCCAACTAGAGTATCTGTGAGGGGTTGCAGTGTTGTAGCACCAGCACCAGTGCCCAAGGCCCAAATTTTCAGCCCCCGTTTAACAGGGGCGTATAATTACAATTTTTACATCAAAACTTTGCAGCAGGGATTATTCCTGCGCTCCAACTACAGCATCTGTGAGGGGTTGCAGTGTTGTGGCACTAGTGCCTAAGGCCCAATTTCTCTGCCCCTGTTCAACAGGGACATGTAATTACAATTCTTGATCTAATATTTCACAGCAGGGCCCATTCCTGCACCCACCAAGAGTAACTTTGAGGGCTTACAGTATTGTGGAAACACCACCATCACCAAAGGCCCAATTTTTCTGCCCCTGTTCAACAGGTGCATGTAATTACAATTCTTGATATAATATTTCACAGCAGGGCCCGTTCCAGCGCCCACCAAGAGTAACTCTGAGGACTTACAGTGTTGTGGCACCACCACCACCACCAAAGGCCCAATTTTTCTACCACTGTTCATCAATAGCATGTAATTACAATTCTTGATCTAATATTTCACAGCAGGGCCCGTTCCTGCGTCCACCAAGAGTAACTGTGAGGGCTTACAGTGTTGTGGCAGCACCAACACCTAAGGCCCCAATTTCTGCAGAGTATATAGGGCAAACCCCTACTGTCCAACTTACAACTATGACTCCTACTTGCAAACGGAAGAAGACAACAGGAAGTGAGATGAAATTTATCCCTAGGAAGGGAAATTCTCTCCTGTAAGAGTTAATATGGGAAAAACGTGTCTCCTCTTCACTGATGCTTTATCACCAATCCTTGTTTCACTAAAAACCGCAAATTTTCAAAAAACATTTGTCATTGGGACAGAAAGTGAGGTGAAATCTTCTGAAGAGGTGCACAGACAGCAAAACAAATGTTACAGGGATGATAACCCTTCCCTATGTTTTCCAAAACGCTTAAAAATAGATTTTTTGGCTGGAGCTATACTTTAAAAATGTACCAGTTCAAAATTACAAACAGATTCTACTTAACAACAAACCTACAGCCCCTGTCTTGTTTGCACTGCCTGTATACTGCTATTCAGAGTATATAGGGCCTGGGGGCCCCACGCCTTTCCTTTTTTTAATTTGGGTGCTGGGTTCCCCTTAATATCCATACAAGACCCAAAGGGCCTGGTAATGGACTGGGGGGGGGGGGGTGGAGGGTGCCCATGCTGTTTGTCTCACTGATTTTCATCCATATTGCCGGGACCCGACATTACATTCAAGCCGCAAGAAGTTTTAAATTACTTTTATTCCTTTAAAAATGTAATTTTGTGCAGGGACTGTTCTAAGCATGGGAAACACGCGCCACTTTACAGGCATACTATAGACACACCCCAGGTACGATATTTAAAGGAATATTTCACTTTTTTTTCACTTTAAGCATCATTAAAATCACTGCTCCCGAAAAAAACGTTCATTTTTAAAACTTTTTTTTGCATTGATACATGTCCCCTGGGGCAGGACCCGGGTCCCCAAACCCTTTTTAGGACAATACCATGCATATTAGCCTTTAAAATTAGCACTTTTGATTTTGAACGTTCGAGTCCCATAGACTTTAATGGGGTTCTAACGTTTGAGCGAACTTTCGGTCCGTTCGCAGGTTCTGGTGCGAACCAAACCAGGGGGTGTTCAGCTCATCCCTAATTGCCGCTACTGTGCCCCATCAAATGCTGCCAGTGTGCATCTCCCGGGAGTCGAGACTTACCTGTCTCGCAGCGGGTCACAGTGGCGTCCTCCACATCCACGCTCCTCGATGTCTCCGGTCCTCTCTATGAGACGTCCAATCACAGCACCTGTTGTTTCAGCCAATCAGGTGGCAGGTAACCAGACCCGAGCACGTGATTGGCTGAGAGGCGGGTCAGTGTTAGGAAAGCTAACACAACACTGAGTAAACAGCGAACGCACAGCATTGCGCCCGCTGTTTACCATTTTGGAAGCCCATTAGAGCCTACGGCTCTAATCAGGACACATATTAGAGCCCACAGCTCTAATCAGGTGCTTCCAAAAAAAAACACTGCTGTAATTCAGGTACCCGGCACCCAACAAGGGGCCGGACACCTGAATAGGGGACGGCAGCGGCGACCATAGATAGATTCATGCAATGCAATGCAATGCATGAATCTATCTATGATGAGAGAGAGGTGACAGGAGAGAGGTGGTGGTGCTCCTGCACCCTTCATGGACGCACCGCCACTGGTGAGAAGATATCTTTAGCTGTCCCCAGAGCAGATATTACCTTCGAACATTTAAAGAACAACTACTGTACAATGTTTTTGTTTTCATTTTGTTGGTCATTTTATAAACTGCCTAATGTCATATTTAAAAAAAACAAATAACAACATGTTTATTTATTACAAGATGCATTCAGGGCCCTCTGGAAACCAGTTTGAGATTTTTAATTTAAAAAAAAAAAAAAAAACAGCACTATCCTTATGGTTTCCTGCCAACCATGTTAATCCATTAGTTGAGACATTGCAATATTTGCTAGCAGAATTGGAGGGGTTTGTGTCCCTACTCTGAATTATTTAGGATTTCTTTAGTACAGCACCTGTCTGAAAGAAAGAGATTTCACAGAGCACTGGCCTTGCATATTATTTCACCTGCCGTCTTCAAGTTATAAATGTGAAATATTTATGTGATTTACAAAATTTTGAAAAAAACTCACACTAATCATAGTAAATACAGTGGCTTGCGAAAGTATTCGGCCCCCTTGAACTTTTCAACCTTTTGCCACATTTCAGGCTTCAAACATAAGGATATAAAATTTTTATTTTTTGTGAAGAATCACCAACAAGTGGGACACAATTGTGAAGTGGAACGAAATCTTTTGGATTTTTGAAACTTTTTTAACTAATAAAAAAATGAAAAGTGGGGCGTGCAAAATGATTCAGCCCCCTTGCGTTAATACTTTGTAGAGCCACCTTTTGCTGCGATTACATCTGCAAGTCGCTTGGGGTATGTCTCTATCAGTTTTGCACATCGAGAGACTGAAATTCTTGCCCATTCTTCCTTGCAAAACAGCTCGAGCTCAGTGAGGTTGGATGGAGAGCGTTTGTGAACAGCAGTTTTCAGCTCTTTCCACAGATTCTCGATTGGATTCAGGTCTGGACTTTGACTTGGCCATTCTAACACCTGGATACGTTTATTTGTGAACCATTCCTTTGTAGATTTTGCTGTATGTTTGGGATCATTGTCTTGTTGGAAGATAAATCTCCGTCCCAGTTTCAGGTCTTTTACAGACTCCAACAGGTTTTCATCCAGAATGGTCCTGTATTTGGCTGCATCCATCTTCCCCTCAATTTTAACCATCTTCCCTATCCCTGCTGAAGAAAAGCAGGCCCAAACCATGATGCTGCCACCACCATGTTTCACGGTGGGGATGGTGTGTTGAGTGTGATGAGCTGTGTTGCTTTTACGCCAAACATATCCTTTTGCATTGTGGCCAAAAAGTTTGATTTTGGTTTCATCGGACCAGAGCACCTTCTTCCACATGTTTGGTGTGTCTCCCAGGTGGCTTGTGGCAAACTTTAGACAAGACTTTTTATGGATATCTTTGAGAAATGGCTTTCTTCTTGCCACTCTTCCATAAAGGCCAGATTTGTGCAGTGTACGACTGATTGTTGTCCTATGGACAGACTCTCCCACCTCAGCTGTAGTTCTCTGCAGTTCATCCAGAGTAATCATGGGCCTCTTGGCTGCATCTCTGATCAGTCTTCTCCTTGTCTGAGCTGAAAGTTTTAGAGGGACAGCCAGGTCTTGGTAGATTTGCAGTGGTCTGATACTCCTTCCATTTCAAAATGATCGCTTGCACAGTGCTCCTTGGGATGTTTAAAGCTTGGGAAATCTTTTTGTATCCAAATATGGCTTTAAACTTCTCCACAACAGTATTACGGACCTGCCTGGTGTGTTCCTTGGTCTTCATGATGCTCTCTGCGCTTTCAACAGAACCCTGAGACTATCACAGAGCAGGTGCATTTATACAGAGACTTGATTACACACAGGTGGATTCTATTTATCACCATCAGTCATTTAGGACAACATTGGATCATTCAGAGATCCTCGCTGAACTTCTGGAGTGAGTTTGCTGCACTGAAAGTAAAGGGGCCGAATAATTTTGCACGCACCACTTTTCAGTTTTTTAATTGCTAAAAAAGTTAAAAATATCCAATAGATTTCGTTCCACTTCACAATTGTGTCCCACTTGTTGGTGATTCTTCACAAAAAATTAAAATTTTATATCTTTATGTTTGAAGCCTGAAATGTGGCAAAAGGTTGAAAAGTTCAAGGAGGCCGAATACTTTCGCAAGCCACTGTAAATAAACAATATTTAAAACACTACAAAAGACTTGGATGTTAACAATAAACATAATACATTGCAATACATATACTAATAAGCCCAATAGCCAAAAAAGTGTGTGCAGTGAAAAAGTGTAGTGTGCTACAGCGCCTTGAAAAAGTATTCATATTTTTGTATTTTCCACATTTTGTCACGTTACAACCAAAAACGTACATGTATTTTATTGGGACTTTTTTGTGATAGACCAACACAAAGTGGCACATAATCGTGAAGTGGAAGGCAAATGATAAATGGTTTTCAACATTTTTTACAAATAAATATCTGAAAAGTGTGGCGTGCATTTGTATTCAGCCCGCTTTACTCTGATAAACCTAACTAAAACATAGTGGAACCAATTGGAGTCCACCTGTGTGTAATTTAACCTCAGTATAAATACAACTGTTCTGTGAACTATTAAAAAAGTATAAGTGCGCTAATAATTAACTTCCTATTGGAATATAATAATACATATATATATACCGTTAGGTAAAATAAATTTATTAAGTGATCCACAGTCAAATTAGGGCTTAAAATAATTAAAATCCATAGCTGCCTTCATAAAAAACATCCAGGTAAAAAATCAGAAGAAGAAAAATACACAGCAAGGTAAATGATGTGTCTCAATCCTTATAAATAACGACAAATGTTCTATGTATGTTCAAAGAAAAACATCCATCATAAATGCTATTGTCGATTTCTTCACATTTATTTTAAGCCTTAATTTGACTGTGGATCACTTAATATTTTTATTTTACCTCACGGTATATATATATATATGTGTATTATTATATTTGAATAGGAAGTTAATTATTAGCGCACTTATACTTTTTTTAATAGTTTTTTATTGTAGTGGTATCAGAGCACTTTTCACATGAGTGCAGCTTAAAATTTTTTGGTTATTTCCTATTTTCCACTTACAATATAGAGGTTGGGTTTTTTTTTGGTATATATTCACTCTATCCCAATCCCTGATATTTGCACATTTTTTTATTCACATTATTTTTAACACCAGTTCATATTTAATATTCATCCTACATATCAGCACTTTAGTACACCTTAACATTTGAACTGTTCTGTGAAGCCCTCAGATGTTTATTAGAGAACCTTAGTGAACAAACCACATCATGAAGGCCAAGGAACACACCAGACAGGTCAGGGATAAAGTTGTGGAGAAGTTTAAAGCAGGGTTAGGTCATAAAAAATATCCCAAGCTTTGAACATATCACGGAGTACTGTTCAATCTATCATC